>CM034148.1:852718955-854006392 GCA_019776745.2 Taxus chinensis | reverse complement strand
GTGTGCATGTGTGTGTGTGGGTGGGTGGGTGTGTGCATGCGTGGGTGGATAGGTGTGCGTGCATGGGTGGGTGCTCATGGGTGGGTGCGTGTGCGTGGGTGGGTGGGTGTGTGTGTGCGTGTATGGGTGTTTGTGCATGCATGTGTGGGCGTGTGTGCGTGCGTATATAGGGGTGTGTGTGTGTGCATGTGCGTGTGCATGGGTGGGTGTGTGTGAGCGTGTGTGTGCATCCGGGGCATGCGTGCGTCTGTGGGGCCTAGAATGGTTTTTTACTTTATCCTAATTAGAGAGGATTCCCCATTGATCATTCTTAGCTCACGTATATTATGGTAAACCTAATGTGAATGTTAACCCACCATTAATTGGGTTATCTTCGCGTATCCTTTTATCTTCATCACATCGTCTTCACCATCATTACATGGTCCATAAGTCTTGTCAAGCCCAAAAAGATCCATACTCAAAAGCCTATCACTGATTTGATTACGCACATCTCCCCTCCTATGTGCGTTGATCGTTGATCAAGATCCAATCCAGTGGCCTATAAATTCATGGGTGATGAAAAGGAATCCAAGCTTTATGTATTATTATAATCCTTGAAAGATTGTCATGATCATTTATCAATGCCTGATCCAACATTGCTTATATCTTTTCGACCACATATGCAGTCCATGCCCTTTCATATGTCTTAAATGTCCAAAGGGTCATTGATCAAGATTGATCCAACGGATCACATGGTGCTTTGTGATTAAACTGAGTGAAGATTAATATGTCAAATTTAATCTTTGACACCCGTTGTTATTGATTTTTTTTGGTGAGAAAATTTGTTTATTGAGAAACTGGGTGTCTCCACCAACGTTCACGGGGCTACGCCCCTCTACATTGAATGGTGCAGCTCCCATTATTGAACGTAAACTAATATAATCCTATCTAAATGTTGTGGGTTGGCCAAATAGGTCGGGGTTCACACAGGGACACTCCACCGAACCTGTGTCAAAGTGCTTGTGTGGGGTACAAGGGAGGAAATTACAACGATGAGGGGTGAAGGAGAGAAATTAGGAAAGGAAGGTTATTGTTGTGAGTAGGCCAATTACAGTGTTCACACCCAATAATCAGAGTAGTTCAACATTCAATATAGAGGAAAGCAACAATGAAGCAATTTAGTGAGAAGAACAAACACACACACAAAATTCTTAGATTCATTTATCAAAGATACAAAGCTCTTTCTGGATCACTATGCTGAGTAGTTGTTTGTCTAGGAGGTTGAAGGGTCTCTTCCCGAAGCTTAAGAGCCTCTTGCAGATAGAGAGAAAGGCACCTTTGATCATAGTATCTGAAGAAGTCTGTGAATGTTGGATGCTCTCTGAACAGGAAATGAAATCTCCCTCTGATCTCATAATAGATGGGGCACCGGAAGATGAAGTGCTTTTCCATTTCGATCTCCTTGAACAGAGCTAGCTAATCCGCTTTGAACGGTCAATCTGATGATCACACTCAACCCGGAGCCTATGAGAGCCAACCCTGAACTGGCCCAGGGGATGCGAAGGGTGTGCATCCAATGTTGGGAAATATACTTTGGCCGAGAAATAAGACCATTATTGACCTCAAGAAATTGTGCCTTATTGACTATTATTGACCTAGAGAAGAAGGGTGAAGTTGGCATTTCTGATGAGGAAGCTTTCTTGGTGAACTTGTTGATTCATGTTTCCCGCTCTTGTTCCTTGAATTCTTTGTTGAACGGAGTTATTGCAGCCGTCAACTTATCTGCCTTTGGAATGTGCACGTAGCCCAACAACTTGATCCATGTTCCAGGAATATCACTGATCTTCCTGCATTGACTGAACTATACTTCATGATCCATTGCAATTGTAGCAATGCAACCTTTGATGTTGGCCAGGGACTCTAAATTGTCTTCATTGTAGGAAAGAGAGTCACCTGCCTCCTTCTTGACCAACTCTTGGAATGAAATGATGAACTCTTTTGATGTTGAGTCCTTAGTGTGTGGAGGGAACTCAAGTCTCTGAACACAATGGTAGACATTGTTTAAGATCTTGAAAACATACTACCCGCAAAAGTCCAAATCGGATAATGCATTCTTGAGTATTGCATATTTCATGTCCATGATACGGATCCAAACTTGAGACAAGTTCTCTGCAATGAATGCGAACACATTCAGAGATTGCATTTGGAGGTAATTTAAATTTTTTTTTTTTTTTCAAGTTTTTGCAAATTTGGTATATATTATTTTAGTTTTATATATTCATATTGTAATTCTAAATACATGTAATGTAAAAGCGAATGCTTTTATAAATTTTTAATAGTCATTTGTAGCCGGAGGTATGTTTTTTTTATTACGCAAAGTCGTTCTAAATTATTTAAATTTTATATATGCGTATTGTAATCGATTCATCGAATATGTTTTGTAATTTGAAATGCGTTCAATGTGATTGCGAATCATTTTAAATTTTTATTACTCATTTGCAACCATAGGTATCTTATGTTTATTAAATTATGGTGAAATATGATTTTCAGGCACGTTTTTTAAAAATTTAATTAAGCTTTTATTTTTTTAATTATTTAAATGTGCACTGTGTTGTAGATTAGAGCTTAACAATGGCATTAGGTTCGGCATTTGGGTCAACATCACTAGTAGGAACTGTTCTTGCAAATGCCCGTACCTTCGCTTGGAAGTATGGTGTACGTGGAACAGTTCATGGAACATTTGTTTGCAATTTTTGTGGCAAAACATTTTCTGGAGGCATCAATTGTTTGAAGTATCACCTTGCATGTATTGTTTGTTGGGACGTTGTGGTTCACCCCAATGTTACAGAAGAGGCAAAGCGAGAGGTGAAAGCAGAGTTGACAGAGCTAGATGAGAAGAAACTAGAGAGGGAAAGGGTGCATGCAACCATAGCACAAAGTGTTAGACCTGAGGTTGCAATGACAGAGGATTCAGAGTATGATGCGACAACAATTGTGGGCTCTACTTGTGGTTCACGCATACGAACCGAAAGAGGCACATCTTCATCGAGTTCGAACAAAGACATACATAGCTTTTTTGTGCCAAGGAACATACCTGGAGCACAACCTTCATTGCCATGTACAGCCTGGAACAAGGCTATGCACGAGGAAACGGATAAAGCATGTGTGAATTTCTGGTACTACAACAACCTTCCATTCAATGTGGCAAAGAGCCTGTACTGAGAGTACTTGGTGACAACATTGACAGTTGTAGGGAAAGGGTATAAGACACCGTCTCCAAAAGATTTGAGTGGGAAATTGCTCCAGGGTGCAGTTGCAAATGCCACTACAATTCTAGAAGATCAAAAGAAACAATGACACAAATACGGTTCCACCATTCTTTTAGATGAGTGGACGAATGGAAGGAACTGCACACGCTCATTAATTTTTCAGTGGCTTCAAATGGTGAGATGGTATTTTTGAAGTCTATTGATGCTTCTAACATAGTAAAAAATGCTAGAGAATTTGAGTGTTATGTTGGAGACAATTGTATTAGAGGTGGGTATACAAAATGTTGTGCAAGTTGTCACAGACAATGTAGCAGCATAGGTGGCGGCTGGGAGACTACTGTAGGAGAGACATCCATCACTCTTTTGGACTCCTTGTGCAGCTCATTGTCTTGACCTTCTTTTGGAGGACATAGGCAAAATTGATTGGGTGAGGCCGGTTGTAGATAAGATGCAAGATCCATAATGCAAAGTACATATATAATCAGCCTTTGGTTCTGAGCTTGATGAGGAGAACACACAAAGGGGAAAGAGCTTGTTCAACCCGGTGTCACAGGGTTGATGTCACAAGGTTTGTATCTAACTTCTTGACGCTGCAAAGTATTTCTAGTTTGTTGACACCTTTGAAACAAATGTTTGTGAGTCAAGCATGGCTAGACTCACAATATTCAAAGAAAGCTGGCGGAGAGAGGGTTGCAAAGATAGTTTTTGATGATATCTTTGCAAAGAGAGCTATAGAGATCATCAAGGTAATTTCAAACTTCGATTTATATTTCAAGTTGATTTCTTTATTTTAATTTGTTAAATTATAAACATATTGTTTTACTTTTCACTTTTTTACTTTATTTGTAATATGTATTGTAAGTTCGCAATCTTACATTTTAATTTGTGTGTAGGTGTCAGAGCCGTTGGTGAGGTTTTTGAGTTTGGTTGATGGGGAGCAAAACCCCATGGGGTTTATATATGATGCCATGGATAGGGCCAAAGAGTCTATCCAAAACTATTACAAGAGGGCATATCGTCAGATATGGTCCCTTTCCCTTTAGGGAGATTATTGATCAGTAGGTGGAACAATCAACTCCACCAACCTATTCATGCAACGGGGTACTACCTTAACCCCAAGTATTTCTACTCCGATGGCTTCACAGATGTGAACGGAGAGGTTATGAAGGGACTTTCAACATGTATTGAGAGGATGATACCAAATGTTGAGACGAGAGACCTCGTCATTTTAGAGCTGTAGAGTTACAAATATGCTAGGGGGAGATTCTTTTCTTCAAGCTACTAGCTATTCGAGGGAGATCCATCGCATTCACCAGGTAACAAAAATTATAATGTTTACCAAGTTACTTAGTTAGCTACATATTTGATTTTATTAATTAATTAATAAAAAATTTGATTATTTTGTTTGTAGGTTCTTGGTGGGAGGATTGGGGAGGGAATACCTCGCCATCTTCAAAAGTTAGCCCTCAGAATTCTATCTCAACCTTGTAATGCACTTCTGGATATGAATGCACCATTGGAGTTTGTTTGAGGCCATTCACACGAAGAAGCGCAACAAGTTGACTCAAAAAATGGCTCAACGACATGGTTTTTGTGCAATACAATCTCTGGCTTCGCACAAAAAAAGTTGAGGCCATATCAGAGGAGCTCATTGATTTTGGATGAGATAGATCCATACAGCAAGTGGACTGGGCACGAAGAGGAAAACCCTGCATTCACAACAGGATGAGATTGCTTCTTTTGAGAGGGAGGCTATGGAGGGAGAAGCACTAGCAAGACTCCGAGAAGATATTGGATTGGAGGACATCTTTGGAGGTGATCTCCAACATGCAACAGACGAGCCACCAGCACCACCATCTAGTTCCAAGTATCGATCTAGAGTCGCAACCTTCTAGGAGGAGCGTGGAGACACAGCCGAGTGTGGGGACTAGTAGAGGCACTAGACCCTCTCCCCAATATTTCTCTAGAGTAGGGGAAGAGGAAAATCTAATTTATTGTATATAGTAACTTGCATAGATATGAAATTTATGATGATATTTTTCAATGACAATCATCATAAATTCATATTACTTATTAATGGGTTGTTGTATTCGCATGATGATGCGATTTTGTATTGTTTTTGTATTCAAATCTAATAGAAAACACTTCGCCAACATTTTATGGGCTCATTTGATACATTTTGTAGCTATGTGTTGCTTAAAATTTATGTTTTTTAAAGAAATTTGAGTATTTCTTAAAGTTGTTGAGTGTTCCCAAGTATTGGCCGAGATATTGCCGAGTTTTTGTTTGGGGTTTGCAGAGTATTTTTTGGGTCAAATACCGAGTATTTACCGAACTATGAGTAATGCATAACTATGGTCGTCCTAATCATGACTTACTTGTCACTATTTTATGTTAAGGAAGATTTTAATAATTTTCTATGAGCATTCATATTGTGCATAAAGACAAGCGAGAATAATACTAATTATTTAATTTAAAATGTCATAAGTAATAATTACTGGTTAGTTCAAGGCGTGCACGGTAACTATACATGAAAGCAATGATTGGTTAGTTTACTTAAGGAAAGGACTAATGCCTGCAAATTGAAAGCACGATGTGTTTCCCTCCAATACAACACCCGCTCCTCCATCTTCTACATTCGAACTCCGCCAGAGGCAAGTGTGTGGTGGTACATGAATCTGGTGTTGTAGGTTCCAATGCATCTTGGAATCACTTCTACAACTCTAAAAATCTACATTCAATCAAAAAATCAATCATGCCTAGGTTGGTTGGCCTTGCCCGAAGAAATATAGAAGTCTGGGACGTCCTTAAACCAATAGTGGCAATGCCGGGACGTGGGGGAAAGGTGGCCCTCTCACGTAACATAAGTGGTCGATTGGTTGCGGGATACATATATTTACTACCTTGCTACCCATGCCGAATATGCCTCTTCAGAAATAACATGTTGGACGTTGCTCCAATGACGTCTAGGAACCCTCGTATTTTTACTATTGGTGTAACATTGCACCTTCTTTTGGTGCAAGTGCTAGTATAGAGGAATCGGGCCCCCTTACCCATTCCAATGACTTTTGGTTTGGCCTCACGCTATCAAGTGTCTTACATAATTTAAAAATTCACCAACTTGGAAAATTTGTCAGTTAATTCAATTAAGTTTTTTTAAACTACATTTTTTCAAGCCTCTTTACAAATGTTTACCCATGGGTAAGCAGTGAACCTGACTGTATTGAAGGTATTACATTAATTTTTATACAAGAACTTTTCGAGGTAGTTATTTCACATGTGACATTTAACAACATGTGTATGTAATTTATTTTGTGAATCTCTACATATAATTTGGGTTTAATTTAAGTCGGTGTAAAGAGCACCATTATAAACCCTAATAAAGCTATATGTATGAATGACAAAAAAAAAATATGCATTTCTGAATGTCGACTGTTTACAAATATTTGACTGATATATAAATATGAATTGTTATTCACTAAAAAATTGTCTTCTTTTTCTGTTGTGCAGACTTGAGAGTATAAGGTGAATAGGGTTTCAAACCTATGGGGTGTTCTTAATAGCCGTCCCATTGCTAGTCCCTGAAGTGGTGGAAGAATTTTATGATCGAACCCAGAAACTCCGTAGCTGCGTACTGTCATTATCATTGAGTGCATTAGGTAGACTTTGGTTTCTGAGAGGAGTGAAATGTGAGATACAAGCAATGCATGGAGCAAGCAACTATATCATGATGTTGTGATGGAGGTGACCCTCTCACTAACAAAGTATGCCAATAACGGTCGAGCACCCCAAATCTCCATCTTTAGTTCGGGACGATGCTATTAGACAGTCACTAGAGGCGGCGGCGGCGAATAGCATGACAACGTTGGTGTTGTGAAGGATTTCGATGCACCTTGGAATTGTTTCCACAACTCTAAAAGATTGCAATTGGAATCAACAAATCAATCTTAGAGGTGACAAAATTATGATCCTTGTGCTAATAGAGGTCAAAACCACACTGAAGGTATGCCCTCTCACTAACGTAATGGTTTCATTTGGCCATGCACAGATACATGACGTTGCATGCCTTGTTACCAGATGTTTGATATGTCTCGTTAGTGCATGTTGAATTGCTCTCATCGACTTTATAACCTCGTATGATGGAACTATCTGCATAACAGTTTGCAGAGATCCTCTTGGTGCAAGTGAGTATGTATATAGTTTTGTCATGTGTTATTACCACGTGTGCTCTCCATGACGTGTATCCTGATCAACATGTATTGTGGGGAATTATTTGTTTTACCATTTTCTTTGTGTTACATGATAGGTCTGAGTTTGATTTGATTTGTAATAATGTCTTGTCAATTTAAGAGGTCAAGTGATCAATTTGTTTTATAGGATTACTACATTTTGTTCCTCCACCTTGATATGACGATACTATGGGCATAGTCAGTCTGCATTTCTAATTAGAGCCTTCGGCCATATTAGCAAATTTGGGAAGTTTAGGACTGTAATGTCCTTTTTTCCACGCCAGCCACTATGAAGACCTTGGGTACATTCCACCGTCTATGGGCTTCAAGGAAGGAAAAGCAACGGAATTGAACATTGCCATAACTGTAAGTGATTGTAATTTTCCTTATTTATTTAATTACTAATTATGGCTTGGAGTGATTCAATTAGGTGATATGTCAATGACAAAGCAAAAAGGAAATTCTATCCTCACCTTCATTAAGGTCGTTCTTCTTGAGAGCTATAAGGGAGATAAAGAAATACTCTTTCCCTTTTTATGAGGTAGGTTTTCTTAAGTGAAGTGAAGGTTAAAAACTGCATTTCCCCCTTCATTAAGAGGTCAACCATGAAGATTGGGCTTCTATTTCATTCTTGGTGCCAAAGAAGGGGTACTTAAGGAGGTTCGAATCGAGGGAGGACATGATCATCATTCATCTATTTGACAAATTTATTTGGATTTGGAGCTAATGTAGCTTCTCTTCTTGCCATTGAAGGACGAAAACCCTTCCTTAGGCACCTATTGAGGATGAAACCCTTCAATAGGATCACACTTGAGGATGGAAACCCTCTTGTATGCATTGGTGGCTTCATTCGGGAGTCACAAGCAGACTCAATTGACAAAGTTTTGGAACAAGGTGTTTATCTGTGCATAGGGCACTCCTACTCCAGCTAAGGGGTGTTGACACCCTTCCTCCACTTGATCTACCCACCTAGGAAGTTTGGGATCACTTTTGGGAGGGGTTTGCGTGGTTGGAAAATTGTGATATCACTTTTATTTGATAGCTGGTCTCTCCGAGATCATTTTGAACATTTGTTTGTGCTGGAACTCCAAGTATTGGAGTTATGAATTTTTGAAGTTTCAGCTGTGTTTGCACTTGAATTAAAATTATAAAATATATATTTGCTCCAGATTTCATCTTGCTGGACTTATGAAGTGTTTGGGATATTTCTATATCGATTTTCAGTCTATACTGCACGAGAACATCAACTTGAAAAGCCCGTACAATTCGCTGCCCTAGGAAATAGAAAATCGGGTTCATCGCTAGGGCTAAGTGGTGATATTGTTGGTTGCCATATGAATTCCTTTGTTGTCATATATATTCAGATTTCTCTTTATTGCTAATGCCATTTTCAGTTTGTTCCTCTAAGGTTAAAGTGATTAAGCGGTGGCTGCAATAAAAAAATGAGGTTATCATTTGGGTTTGAGCCAAAACCCTTATTTTCAGTTTCAGCCCTAGAAAGGGACATTACAGGTACAAGCTCATTTCATACGCCAACATGGTCCACAACACAACATCCAACTCCACTGTTACCTGAAAGAAGAAAAACGTGCAAACATCTTTACCAAGTCACTTGCACGTGATAAATTTGAGGCATTTTGAGATTCGCTTTCTTGTTGTTTTGACACCGTGATGAATTGAAGGGTCCAATGTTATGAATAAATTAATTATCGTTGCATATTGTAAATTTGTAACATAAAGTTGATGTGTCAACTTTGCTTTGTTAATTACGGATAGTCTTCAATTTGATGTGTCCATATCTCTCCTTATATGGCTTCTTAGTTTCCTACATATGAGGATTTATTCCTCATCACAACAAGATTATCCTCCACTAATATCTCAACTTCTTTTCCAACTTTGAGATTCAGCTCCTATTTGTATGTTTCAAACATTATCTTCTCAACAACATTTGAGTTGTTTCCATCTCAGCGTGTCATGAGGTGTTTTACATTGAATTAGTCCGAAAGACCACCTTCATGTCTACTTAACACATCATACTATTAAAACTCATCAATAACCTCTTCAAATGACCAATGATCCTCTTCATTACAAATATCGTTTTGGAGGGAAACTCTTAAGACTCTTAAATAGACTTATTACAAACATTTTGAAGTCATGATATGACTCATATGCACAAATCTTCATGCCTTGATTGATGCTCCTGGTTCAGACTCCTAAGCTTAAAATTTTTCATGTGCTCCTGCTCATGAGCTTTCTAGTTTTGCCCTGTTTCCATGGATGTTCTTTGTTTGATTGTCTTCTTTAGTTAGCTTCTCATACAAATGTACATGTTCATTGCTTCCACATTTATATTTCTTCTTTCTCTTCCTCCAATTCATTATCTTCTTCATTTGTCCACCTCCTTTTTTGTTTGATATCAGGTCTTCTTCAACTAGTTGATAAAGATGAGCATACAACTTTGCTCCACACTTTGTCCTCTGCTTTACAACTTGCTTCATCAAGATGAGGATGTCTCTTAGCATCTCATCTTCTTTACATACACAGTCCAACAAACAATTAGATATTAAAATTTGAGACTTATGAGTCTCATCATGTTCTTCTTGACACCACGCTTCCTCATCCTGCTCATATTCTGTTTTTGAGCAGATTGCTTCCTCCTTAACTGTTTCATTGTTTACAACTTTCTCCATGAATGCCAACACCTCTTCCAATTGTTCTGCACTAATATAAACAAAAGCATCATTTGATGACAAATTTGGTGTCATAGACACCCCAAAACATTCCTCTAAATCCTCAACTTCCTTGATATGATTTTCTTCATCATTATGTTCTGATTTTTGGTTTTCTTCATTTCTCTTATCCTCTTGATTGAAGATCATCTCTTTCTCATGATAGTCTTCTTCAAGTACCAAGGCCTCAATAGCCCTTGCTTTCCTCCATTCTCCATACCTGCAATCATACACATTGAATTTATTAGATTTAAAAACTTGAGGCTCATTTGCCTCCTTGGATGCTTCTCCTATGGACACCACTTCCAAGAATTCTTCTTTGAGAGAGGCCATAAAGGTTTCTATCACCTTTTCGTCTTCATTCTTGTCTTGCTCTATGAGAACTTCTTTTACTATTTCCTTTTCATTTACCACCTCAATGTGATTCAAGCCTTCAATGAGACTTATGAACTGATTTTCTTCCTTTGACTCATCTTCTCCCAACATAGATCCTGTTTCTGGTTCACAAATATATACCTCTTGCTGTTCTCCCAACAATCTCTCTCCTCTCTTTAAGGCAACTTTCAATTTTTCCCTAGTCCTCTTTTCCATAATCTGCTTAACTGGTCACTCAATGCTTTTCCTTAACTTCCAACCACACCACAGATCTTCTCCCATCTGCTCTACCACAAGCTCGAATTTCTCCAACCTTTCTTTTAACTCAACTTTCTTTTTTTCAAACTCGAAGTCTTCCTTCTTTATCTCTCTCTTACAACTCTTCTTCACATTCTTCATTTTCTTGCCCTTCTATTCACCGTCCTTCTTAATAGTACCTTACCGAGGCCTTTTTCACCCTAGTCTTTTGGTCCCCTCCAATGGCTTATCAGGCCCTCTCCTTGAGTTTCAATGAACTCTTTTTCATACAAGCTTCAATTAGTTTTTCTTCCACAAGCTACTATGAGCTTCAGGGCAACTTTTCTTTTCTCAACTGCTACAACCAACCTCAACCTCTTACCTTTGAGCTTCTTGAGGGGATATCTGGATCCAAAAAACTGAAGCAACCTTGTTAATCACCGTGAACCATATCAACAAAACTCACTCAAACTGAAATTCTGATCATGAATATTGCATATTTAAAATTCATAAGAACTTTGAATCACGCTTTGATACCAAAATGATGCCACTTCAAGTCCTTAGATCATACACACTCTAACAATTATATGCACAAGCTCATAGTAAAATTGAACCCACAAGTGCCCTCATTCTGTAAAGATCCTATTGTATCGCATTATCAATATGCAAAACCACTAGATCTTGAACTATTCGTTCGCTAGACCATTCTCATGATAACCATGCTCTCATTCATCTTACCAAGAATCAAATTTGTTTGAAAAGTATCAAAATTTTCAATCGGTTAACAACCTTCCCTTCTTTGCGTCATACCTTCTTTGTTTGGTCAACATTCCTTTATACACTTATTTTCTCTCATCTAACCCTTCATGCATAAGAAACCAACTTGCTCAAAGGACTTAATTTTACACCGTGACTATCAAGGACTTTCCCAAGGTTCTTGAGCTCACTAACAACTTCTATACAGCACTAATGACCTGATTAGTTCCCTCTTGACTCCAATTCTGATTATCATAACAATGTTTCTTGTTATTAGCCTTCTAGGTCCTGTAGCCCTACATACTCTGTTTTTCAAGGATATCTTTTGAAACAAGCATCATTTAAACTGACCGATCACCATTCTATATACCTATTATTGAGTTTGAACACTTCCAATCATTTCAGCCCATGCAACAAAACAAAACTTCATCTAAAGTGCAAAAATCAGGGTTTCTAGGCTTAATTAGCCCTCTTTCGAGGCAAAGCTTACAGGTTTGACTAATCCAGAAATTTTCTCACCAAACCAAAACCACTTTCAGGCACCCATTAGGACATTACAATTTATTTCATCAATCAAATCTCACGCTTGAAATCATTCCTCATAATACCTACAAGTTCACCTAGGTCTTCAAGGGCTAGATGACTGAAATTTGGTCATATCTTTCTCCCACATGTGAATATCCTGATAAAACTTTTCCATACATGTTCTTAGGGGTATAAAGACACTACAGTCCAATTTTTATAAGATTCCTTTTGATAAAACAAAAGTTACGGAGTTTTTAGAAATTTTGTCCTAGACAGGGACTGTCACAGGCTGAGAGCAAAAAAAATTCATAACTTGAGCAAGTCTACGTTTTAAGACCTGATTCCACTTGTAGAAGTTCTGTTTTTCTTTCCCCAAATTTTGGCTGATCTAGTACAGATTTTACCCAGATGTATAAAATATGTTCAAGTTGAGCTCCAAATCAACCCGAGAGCACTAAAATTAGCATAACTTGGGGAATTCAACACTTCCAGACCTCATTCCAATTGCATTAGCTCTACTTTTATGAGCAGAAAATTTCCCCTTTAGTGAGTTTTGAGAGATTATGCCTCCATCAATCGGATCCATAAGATTTTGTGATTGGTTTCTTACACAAAACAGGGGTTTAAAAGAAATTATGTTGCCAAAGATCAAGTAATGTTTCCCAATACCCCTTTACCACATTCCCATCTTATTCATGATGATTCCTACCATTCGCTAGTATTGGCATCTCAAACATCTTATTATATGAAGTTAGTACAGAGATTAGGCCTCATATATTTCACAATCACAATTGCTCATGCATTACACAATGTAAATGAGATTCTTAGACTTTTGGCTACTTGTTTAATACCTCTGTATCATCATCTCCTACATATATAAATCATCCAAGACTTTCCCAAAGATTTAGAAGCATAGGCAAGTCACAACATACATATAAACCTCATTCCTCTTTCATCATTGCACTGTCACCATAGGGAAAGACAACTGAACCAAATCTACTATATCATGTTTCTTACATTCATATCAAACTACTAACACACACAAGTTCATAAGATTATACAAAAGCCTCTTTCATTTCATTCATCAAGCAAAAACTTACAACTTACTACCAGGAAGCCTGTACATATAATTCTTGCATCCTGATCTCAGTATTCCTTGAGCCGTCATGGCTCTACCACTCTTCTACTACCTCTGCTGCACACGCCTACCTATTTTATTCTCCCACTCAACTGATCCATATCTGTCCTTATATAGCTTCTTAGTTCCCTACATATGAGGATTTATTCCTCATCACAACAAGATTATCCTCCACTAATATCTCAACTTCATTTCCAACGTTGAGATTAAGCTTCTGATTGTATGTTTTAAACATTATCTTCTCAACAACGTTTGAGTTGTCTCCATCTCAACATGTCATGAGGTGTCTTACATTGAATTAGTCCTAAAGACCACCCTCATGTCTACTTAACACATTATGCTATTAAAACTCATCTATTACCTCTTCAAATGAGCAAAGATCCTCCTTATTACAAATATCATTTTGGAGGGAAACTTTTAAGACTCCTAAATAGACTTATTACAAACATTTTGAAGTCATGATGTGGCTCATATGCACAAATCTTCATGTCTTGATTGATGCTCCTACATCAGCTTCTAACCCAAGCCTGTCTGCTAACTCTTTAGAAATCAGATTTGCTTGTGAATGAGAATCAAATAGAGCATCAATCTTTTCTGTCTTAATTTCAATTTTAATATGGAAGAGTTGGACGAATTCACCTATATTGGCCTTTTTGCTACCCAAACATAGCTCCGTTGGATGGAAGTGCAAGGAATCTTTTCATCTACAATGGAGCTGCTCCCAGTCTTTCCCTGTGTACCTTTGAAATCGATGCCTTTTTTCTCTGTGTGGTTCTGGAGATGTGATTTTGGATGAAGCTTTGAACAATTGTCCTCAGTGTGAACATCCATATCACAATGCCTGCAGCAATTTTTAGCATCTTTATTTTTTACAGGTATGAATATCCATCTCACAATGCCCAGATCGACTTTTAGCATCTTATTGTTTGCAGGAGTTGTAGCATTTCACTTACCTTTCTATTCACCTTTATCCTTTAGCTTTGAGGCACCTCGCTCGTTTGTGAAAGAGGAGGATGGGCCTTTTTTCTCGCCCATCTCAGGATAATATGCTTGGCCATACTTGGATTTAGGATTGGCCATTGAGACTTGCCTCCTTATATGGCCATGAAGTTCTCTAAGCTACTTAACTAACACTTCCAAGTCTCGTGTGTACAATCCCAATTGAATTGCTTGCCTCTGAAGTTTGCTATTATGCTCCAATACACTTTGTCCTTGTCTGTACGTATATTATTGTCATTTAAATGCATGTTCCTCTTCACAACAAATAGGATAAAACTATTTTTTGATTAGTTTCTTAAAATCCTTCCATTCCGTAACTTGTGACAATTTCTTGAAAACCAAAGAATGAGCATAACTTTCCCACCAAGAGAGTGCATGATTAGAAATCTTTGAATGTACAAAAGAGATTGCTCATCACTAACATGATGCAATTTGAAATATGCCTCAAGCTGGGTAAGCCAATTTTTGAGCTTGTCCACATCCAACTCTTGTTCATAGGGCCAAATCTTCACTCTTCCCTCTGTTTTGAAAGGTGGTTGAGCTTGGGGATTGCTTGGAATGCTATGGGGCTGCACTCTTACACTGAGACTGATACAACACTCCTATAGTGCCCTGACAAAATTTCTCGGATGTGAAATTCACTCAACCAACTTCACTACTACAATCACCTGTACAAGCATTTGTTAACTATAGATGATTCATGAGTGCCGAATTGGCTTTTTTGTGAACAAGTCGCTTCACAAAACAGACAGCAGAATCCAAGCAACAGTCCATCTCAACAGTCGGAATGGTGATTCTGGGTGGTTGAACTTCTCCTTTGTTGTATCTGGTTAGATTTGGTGCTCGTTGAATCTGTGTTCGACTCTGTCTGAAAGTGACAGTTTCGCCAGGGTTGGAATTCATTGGGTAGATTCATCAGCTGTCTATTGTGCCAAATTCAGTGTGTTCACATGTCAAATTTTCTTGTTATTTCAAATCAGTAAGGATTGAACGGGTCCCTGAGGGTCCAGAGCATCTTCAAACCCTTTTCGTCTTCCTTCCACTCTGAACCAGTGGATGCAACAAAAACTGTTTCATGCTTCCCTCAAGTCTTCATCATTCAAAGTGTGAATACACACATGTTCAGTGTATCAATGGTCATACAAACCATGAAAAACTGAAATAAACTGAACTTGAATGATCCAATTTGGATAAAAAAATGTGGTCTCCTTTGGTTAGTACAGTAACTTAGTCAATCGGAGGAGTAAATGTTGGGTTCAGCCTTTTTGTTTGTTCATAAAACAATTTGGTGGACATATAAACAAATAAGAGATCGACGTTCATGTCCATGTGGAACTTTGTCTTGACTGATTGGCATTTCTCTATAGTAGGCAATCGGGTTTGACTGTACCACTAGATCATTTTTGCACTTACATATAAAACCTGGTTGTGAAATTAAGAGTGACCCCTTAAGCTCTTCATTGCCATTTCTGTCTCATTTATATCAATGACATTTGAATGTTTTAATTGCTTGTAAGGGCATTGGCTCTATGTAATATACTTTCCTGAATTTAACAAAAGGTGAACGTGAGAAACACAATCTTAGGTTTTTCATCTTTGAATTAGACCCGGCGTTAGCTTTTTTTGCCAGCTTGTAATTCATCTATTGTTGTTGTCCAGGAATGGGAATATATGATGCTATGAAATTATGCAAGGCAGATGTATCAACTATTTGTTTCGGCCTTGCTGCATCAATGGGAGCATTTATACTTGCTGCCGGAACAAAAGGAAAGCGATTTTGCATGCCCAATTGTAAAGTGATGCTTCATCAACCATATGGTGGTCAGATAAATACCAATTCGGTAAGTTAATTGTGTATGCTAGTCATGGCGTTCTTGGAATTAACAAGGTCAAATTTTATTCTTGCATGCATCTTGTTTACAGTATCTGACAAAATCAGCGTTTTCAATTACACAGAATATTAACTACCAGTATCATCAAAATGGGTATTATAAAATAAATACCATTTTAATTATTTGTAATGTTCCACCAATTAAGCCTTAGCTGGAATCTTTCTGAAGTTGGTTACTGTGTAATATAGCTGGAACATTTTTGAATAGGGTTACTGTGTAATCATCTTATATTTCTGAAGATATGGGTGACTGTGTTAGCTGGAAATATTGGAAGTCAACACGCTTGAAGTAGATAACAATGGGATAATAGCTTTGGATGTGTTAAATTTCCATCCCAATTTGGGCATTGCATGTTTTCAAGCTACTATGTTCTTGACCTTCCAGCGTGTGAAGCAGCTTATTTTCCTTCCATGGCTATTTTTTGTTCTTTGGAGATGTATCTTTTATTACATATGTGACATGAAAATCACATCACTTTAACTGCAGGGTTACAGAGAAAATCTCTCTATAAATCTGAGCATGTGCCTCAAGAAGCATAACATCTTTATGGAAACAGGCCAGCTTAGCTTTGGCAAGAAAAGCTAAATCCATCTTTAAAAGCCTCAACTCCCCTAAACTTAGTGGGGATTGGTCCTCAGAAAATGTTGCTTTACATCTTTGCTTCTTCAAGAGACCAATAACTGACAACTGCATTGTATGCGATAAAGATTTGCAGCTATGCTAATTGTTCAAATACACTGGCAAGGCCTTTGCCATAGCATTTTAGGATCACTCACACCCCTCCAGTTTAATCGCAGAGCAATTGAAGAACTGTGTCTCACTTAAGTCATATAGATCTTTTGTCTCACGGTTATAGAAAGGCCTTTCCATTACTCCATTTGTAATCTCTTGACTAAGGGCTTGCCACTTGAAGCTGCTGTTTAAGTAGCCAACTTTAAGGATCATTCTATAGAACTCTTGAAAGGCCGATTGGTTTTCCTTATTTGACGTTTGGGCTTGGTTTAAGTGGTGCTAAGTGTTACCTTGATCCAACTCTCACAGTTCAGCACTGGTTAAAGTTGTCTGACCTTAACCTTGGCAATTGGGATCTTAAGGCTATCTGTGTGTTAATTTCTGTTTCCATACAAACACAAAGCTGTTAGCCTCCAATGGCATGTAAATTTTGTACTTCGAAGTAAATTTCTGTTTGATTGACGTTTATGGCCTACTCCAATGCTAGAAGTGATGGATTTGACTAGTACAGATTTTCGTATAAGACGTCCTACCATGATCAGAATTTTCTTTCGATCTAATTGTTGCTTTATTAGCTAGTGTATTCAATGATAGTGACCTAAATTGACATGGTAACATACTCTGTATTTTATTATTTCAAGTGGGACTTGGATTCAGGCTATGTTATTCTGTTGCAAATGTGGGCTGTTGGGCCAACATCCAAGTAAATTTAAGTAAAACTGCCAATTGTGAGGGGCAAGGCATTGATAGCGAGTGATGTGAATAGAAAATCTAATATCATTCAGACTGATGTCTCTGTTTGCAGTTGTTTGATAGATTAATTCGACTAAGGGAATTGAATTACCACAGAATCAAATTCAACAAAATCTATTCCCGTATCACTGGCAAATCAGAAAAGCAGGTATGTTGATAGAAATATGTGGTGGAATTTGTATGTGCATCTTTATTACTGGTTGTATTGCGTCTCTATGCAAGGGGCATGCGAATAGAGGAAAATTAATTAAGTGTAAGTGCTTTTTATGCCAGGCCAATATTGTTATCATTGAATTCATCTAAATTGAAATTATGTTGGGCGCAGATTGAAAAAGATACAATTACAGATTATTATATGAATGCATGGCAATCAGTTGATTATGGCATTGCTGATGCTGTTATTGATGACGGGAAACCTGGTCTGGTTGCTCCAATTGGAGAAAGGAAACAACCACCCGTTTTGGTGCCAGATATCTATTCGACTGTATATACTACTAAGGATTACATGGAGCATCTCCCCTCAGAAGAGAATCTAATAAAGAAAAAAGTGAAAGTTACTGGAAAAAGTGGTGGTGGAAAAGATTCTTGCAGTAAAACGCATTCTAAGCAAGTGAAGGGATGAGCAGAAGCAGCAACAGCAGCAGCAGTTTTAAGCCTCGCTAAAATGTTATTTCCTTGAACTTTCAACCTTATTTTCTGACAAATCTTATGGACATAATAGATGATACTAAATGATTTTTTAGTATAAAGATGAAACATTCATTCTCTTTAATACCACCTTTGTTTTCATAAGGGATATCCAATTCTAATCAGAAAAGTAGTTATTTGTTTCCTGTAAGCAGTTACACAGAGTTGCTTTCTTTTGAGCTTCCTTGTAGCATTTAGTTCCACTTTTTTGTATGCCAATGTGCTGTCAATGATTGGAATGAATGGGAATTCTACATATTGTTATTGACACTGTAAATATTTATTCACTCTGGCTCTTGAGAAGCTTTAGGTTTTATTTGTAATGATCAAGCAAACCAGGTTTATCAGCTTTGAGACAGACATACAACAATATCATAATGCAGAAATACCCTTGAGAGCTGGAAGGTCATACACTTGTCGGGCCATGTGAACATTGTTCATGATTTTGTTTTATATGCTCTGCGCTTAATGAAAATTATGTGGGCACAGTCGACCTTAGGGTAGATTTTTAGTTCCACATATTACCAAGGTAGGTAGGTTTCAATGTATAAATACATGAACCATTTAAGCCAATCAAACTTGTGTTTTCTATCATTTTGTGTTAT
Organism: Taxus chinensis; assembly: GCA_019776745.2. Taxonomy (NCBI): domain Eukaryota; kingdom Viridiplantae; phylum Streptophyta; class Pinopsida; order Cupressales; family Taxaceae; genus Taxus; species Taxus chinensis. The sequence continues at coordinate 853,987,487 of CM034148.1, read as the reverse complement.
GTACCTATTCCTATGATTGTGGATCCTTGACCCACATCAATGGTATTAAATGTAGTAAGCTCTTTCCCTGGACATTGTTTCTATCCACTTTGGCATAGTGGGAATACTCGCATTTGGCAAATACTCGGCAGACCCTCTAAAAAAAAAAAAAAAACTCGGCAACTTAAAAAATGCTCAAATTTCTTTAAAAAACATAAATTTTAAGCAACACATAGCTACAAAATGTATCAAATGAGCCCATAAAATCTTGTAGAAGTGTTTTCTATTAGATTTGAATACAAATACAATACAAAATCACATCATCATGCGAATACAACCACCAACTGATAAGTAATATGAATTTATGATGATTGACATTGAAAAATATCATCATAAATTTCATATCTATGCAAGTTACAATATACAATAAATTACATTTTCCTCTTCCCCAATCTAGACATATATTGGGGAGAGGGTCTAGTGCCTCGACTAGTCCCCACACTCAGTTGTGTCTCCATGCTCCTCTTAGAAGGCTGCGAATCTGGCTCGATCATGGAACTAGATGGTGGTGTTGGTAGCTCCTCTGGTACATGTTGGAGATCACCTCCAAAGATGTCATCCAATCCAATATCTCTTCGGAGTCCTGCTAGTGCTTCTCCCTCCATAGCCTCCCTCTCAAAAGAAGCAATCTCGTCTGCTGTGAATGCGTGCTTTTCCTCTTCTTGTCCAGTCCACTCACTGTATGGATCTATCTCATCCAAATCAATGAGCTCCTCTGATGTGGCCTCAACTTTTTTTGTGTGAAGCCGGAGATTGTATTGCACAAAAAGCAAGTCGTTGAGCCTTTATTGAGTCAACTTGTTGCGTTTTTTTCGTGTGAATGACCTCAAACAAACTCCAGTTGCGTTCATAGCTAGAAGTGTTGCAAGGTTGAGATAGAATTCTGAGGGTTAACTTTTGAAGATTTGGGGTATTCCCTCCCCAATCCTCCCACCAAGAACCTACAAACAAGATAATAATTTTTTTATAATTAATTAATTAAATCAAATTTGTAACTAATAAGTAACTTGGTAAACATTCTAATTTTTATTACTTAGTGACTGTTTGGATCTCTCTTGAATAGCTAGCACCAAAGAAAAAAGTCTCCCCCTAACATGTTTATAACTTTGCAACTCTAAAATGATGAGGTCCCTCGTCTTAACACCCGGTATCATCCTCTCAATAGATGTTGAAAGACCCTCCATAACCTCTCCGTTTACATCTGTGAAGTTGTCGGAGTAGAAATACTTAGGGTTGAGGTAGTACCCCGCTTCATGAATATGTTGGTGGAGTTGATTGTTCCACCTCCGATCAATAATCTCCCAAAAGGGACCATATCTGACGATATCTCCCATGTAATAGTTTTGTAGTTTTGGATAGACTCTTTGGCCCTATCCATGGCCTTGTATATAAACCCCATGGGGTTTTGCTCCCCATCAACCAAACGCAAAACTCTCACCAACGGCTCTGACACCTACACACAAATTAAAATGTAAGATTGCAAACTTACAATACATATCAGAAATGAAATAAAAAAGTGAAAAGTAGAACGATATATTTATAATTTAACAAATTAATATAAAGGAATGAAATATAAATCGAAGTTTGAAATTACCTTGATGATCTCTATAGCGTTCTTTGCAAAGATATCATCAAAAACTATCTTTGCAACTTTCTCCGTCAACTTTCTTTGAATATTGTGAGTCTAGTCATGTTTGACTCACAAACATTTGTTTCAAAGATGTCAAAAAACTAGAATTACTTTACAACGTCAAAAAGTTAGTTGCAAACCTTGTGACACCGGATCGAGCAAACTCTTTCCCCTTTGTGTGTTCTCTCATCAAGCTCAGAACCCAATGGTGATTGTATATGTACTTCGTTATGGATCTTGCATCTTCTACAATTGGCCTCGCCCAATCAATTTTGCCTATGTCCTTCAAAAGAAGGTCAAGGCAATGAGTTGCACAAGGAGTCCAAAAGAGTGATGGATGTCTCTCCTGCAGTAGTCTTCCACATATGTTGCTGTATTGTCTGTATGTTGTTGCATTGTCTGTGACAACTTGCACAACATTCTGTACACCAACTTCAAATACAACTGTCTTTAACATAACACTCAAATTCTCTGCATTTTTTATTATGTTAGAGACATCAATAAATTTTAAAACACACCATCTCACCGTTTGACGCTGCTAAAAATTAACAAAGGTGCAGTTCTTTCCATCCGTCCACCCATCTGAAAGATTGGTGCATCCGAATTTTTTCCATTGTTTCTTGTGCTCTTCTAACATGGTAGTGGCATCTGCAATTGCACCCTCAAGTAATTTTTCACTCAAATCTTTTGGAGAGGGTGCCTTGTACCCTTTCCTTACAACTGCCAACGCTGTCACCAAGTACTCCCAGTATGGGCTCTTTGCCACATTGAATGACATGTTGTTGTAGTACCAAAAATTTGTACAAGCTTTATCCAATTCTTCGTGCATGTCTTTGTTCCAGGCTATACGTTCCAATGAAGGTTGTGCTCCATGTGTGCTCTTTGCCACAAAAAAACTCGGTATGCCTTTGCTCGAACTCGATGAAGATGCGCCTCTTTCGGCTCTTTTGCTTCGTATGCATCAACCACGAATAGAGCCCGTAATTGTTGCCACATCATCGTCTAACCCTCTGCCATTGCAGCCCTAGGTCTACTAGCTTGTGCTATGGCTGCCTTAAACCTTGCCATCTCTAGTTTCTTCTCCTCTAACGCTGCCAGCTCTGCTCTCATTTCTCGCTTTGCCTCTTCCGACATGTTGGGGCAAACTGTAACATCTCGGAAAACAAAACTTGAAAGGTGATATTTCAAACGATTGATGCCTCCATTCATTTTTCTGTTACAGAAATTGTAAAAAACTTCACTCTTAGTAGCTCCACGTACACCATACTTCCATGCTTTGGAATGGGCATTCGGAGGAATGGTCCATGCTAGTTGTTGTTGCCCTCAAAATTCCCCTATTTTTGAAGTCAAGTTTCGAAAATTTTGAGTCGGTACCTTGGAGTAATGGATCATGTCGAGCCTGAGTATTGTTTGCAGTTTTCCATTCCATGGAGAACAATTTGAAATTCGGGCATAAAGGTGGAGTTTTTTCCCCTTCTTTTTATTTTTACCCACAGTCGTGAATGACGGGTGTATCTTCCCTGTCAATTTTTGCCCCCAACATCCACGGGTAGTACGTGGACATCTCTGATTGGATGCGGCATGGCCATGTTTCAAGTGGCAGCGGAAGCCTCCATGTGTCCAAATGACGCAACTCCAAGGGCAGGGCCCAAGGGACAGTCCTTAAATAAGCGCAGGCTTTCCACGTGTCCCAGGTCCAAAATGAAGAACATAAACAAGCCTGAATTGGCTAAGTATGGAAGGTTCAGTGGACGGTGCCACGTGCCTCATCGGCACAACTTCAAGGGTCGAAGCCAAGGGCGGTTCCCCAAACTTGCACCAGCCCTCCACGTGTCCTAGGTCCAAAAAAGAGATAGAGCCATCGTTTAATTGATAAGTATGAAGGCGTCGGCAGAAGCTCCACGTGCCTCAACGATGTAATTTCAGAAGTGAAACCAAAGGGCCAATCTCCAAATGAGCGCCATCTCGCCACGTGGTCAGAGTCAAAGGAGAGACAGAGTTGGCCGTTGAAAAGTCCAGGACCAATGGAAGGAGCCACACGTCAGCTTGGCACCCTTTTAGGAGGCGAATCCAAAGTGGAAACTCAAATGAGTGCCAACTCTCCACGTGTCTAGGGTTCAACAGAAGTCAAGTGGGAAGCAGGATCCCGAATCGGCTAAGTATAGAAGGGTTTGCAGAAGCCTCCACATGTCAGCTTGGCGCAACTTCAAAGGAAAAATCAAGAGGCAATGTTCCCAAATGTGCGCGAGCCTCCACGTGTCCAGAGTCAAAGAAATATGGCCCCCATTGAATCAAACATAAGGAAGCTTGTGTAGCTCAGTCAGGACATTGAATCCAAAGCAGAAACTCAAATGGAGTGTTAGTTCAAAAACGCAAAAATACTGAACATGGCCTGCAAAGGACACGTGGCCATGTTTCAAGCGTTAGTGGGGAGGCGATGCTCTTTTTGTGTTTTGATGCCATGAAAAGTCAAAGCAGAAAGGTGGGCCGTCAGAACGATTTGGGAATTTTGGCTTTGTTTCCATAAGGGATAAAGTCAAATATTAAGCCCGCATCGAAAGTCAAAGCGCAAGAGTGGGCCGTCAGGGCGATTTGAGAATTTGGGCTTTGTTTCCATAAAGGAGCTTAAAGTTAAAATGTGATTTGATCCCATGCCAAGGGAAAAAGTCAAATGTTGAGCCCGCATCAAAATTCAGACGCTGAGGTAGGGGGCCGGCAGAGCAATTTGAGTTTTTGAGCCCACATTGAAAAGAGGTAAAATTATAAAAGTGAACTGCGACTCCATCCCCACTCAAGTAAGGCCACGTGTCACGACCGTATCAAAAGCGGGTGGGCGGGCCAAAATGTTCCAAAGTGCCATTTCTCCAAAAGGCACAAAATGCAAAAGGCGTCCTCAGGCCCGCTTCATTTTAAATCTCTCCCACGTGGACAATTCAAATTCAAAGTTTACAAAGGCAGGATGAATGACTGTGATTCAATGCGTCTGGTTTTGCCGCCAGGCATGGAAACAACTGAGGCATTGGATAGACTTCAGACATCGGTTTCTTGAATCAAGTTTTCATCATTTTTGTAACCGAATGTAACCATTCTTGGAAACTATTTAATGGCTTCTCCACGCCATTGTTAGGGTTGGATCCTGGTACTCTGTAAAGTGTAATAGATTTGAAGTAATCAATACAAAAGTTTTCCCTTTCTTCCTCTGCTATTCCTTCTTTCCTTGTCTGAAATTTGGGAATCATCCATCTTTTATGATAGAAACTTTGTGTTCTTGTTTATATGATTTCTGGAACTTTGTGTCTGTGGAATTATATTGGTTATGAAAGTGAATGATTCTATTCTGCATCTCCCTGGTTCAATACGTATAAGGTTATACTCTGTTATCTATATTTCTTGAAGGTATTGTTATGTTCTTCCTCTCTCATCTCCTTAATTCTTCCATTCTTTCATATTGATGATCTTTGGGCATAAAACGTTTCAAAGTATCAGGAATCCACACTTTGAAAGTTGTACATTTGTATATAAGTTTTGCTGCTTGCTTTCAATAAGGGAACCTCTCCCATTAAAGAGGAGGGACTTGTTGTCCCCTGACTGTGGTTTGTTAAAGTATCATTTAAAAACCCAACAGTTTTTGGCGACTCCGTACTGGGGATTTCGTTTCAAACGGATCCCTTTCTAAAAGAACAATTTCAAGATCATTGTTGGTCTGACGACTCTATGGTATACACGTGGGAAGAAATCTCTCAGGGTTGAGGATTCCCATTTTCAACTTCTGGAGCAACAAAACTTCTCTCTTCCAGCAAGAAGGAATAGAGGAACTCGTTCTACAAGCACACCTCCTACTAAAGATAGAAATTCCAAGGATAGCATTCCTCAGGAACATCTCAGTCCTAATCTCCGTGCTTTGATACTTGCTGGTGTTTCAGTTCCCCTTCAGTCAATTTTTCCAAAGATGGTAGCCCCTTTGCCTTGGGGACAACAGGTTGGGCCTCTTGCTCTTCCTCAACCATTGCATGAGTTACCTAGGGGTAACAGGAAAAGTTTTCCCAAGTTCCGGGGTGATGGGAAGGTTCATCCAGATGAACACATTGCAACCTTCATTGTTGCATGTGGGATTCTTGGGGTTGAACATGAAGATGTCTCTGTCAGGATTTTTGTGGAGACATTGCAGGACAATGCTGCTGATTGGTTTTATCATCTTCCTATTGGGTCATCACTAATTGGAATACCATGACAACTCAGTTTGAGCAGCGTTTCAAACCTGTTGAAGATGTGCATGCTCTGTTAGCACAAATTTCTCATATCAAGAAGGAACCATTTGAGCCCATGAGGGAGTTTGTGGCTAAATTCAACAAGCTAATTAATAAAATTCCACAGAACACTCATCCAGTGGATCAAATCCAAAAGTGCTTCTTCCTCAATGCCCAATTACCTGAAGTGAGTTATGCACTAAGGAGAGCTAACCTTGCAACTCTGGATGCTGATCAACGGTTAGCCATCAGTGTTGAGGATGATTTAATCATGTCTGGTAAACTGAAAAGAGAATCCTCCAAATCTAAAGCTTCTTCTTCTTCCTCTTCCCCTGGAGCCAATTCTGATTAGTTGGTACAGAAGCTTGCAAATGATCTCATTGCTCTCAAGAAACAATTGGCTCAGCATACTCCTTACCAAGATGTTCCAAGGAAAAATTTTCAGCCCAGGAACCATCTGCCTGCTTCTCAGACCAGATTGGCTATTGAAGGCCCACCCATCAAGGTTCCAGTCAATGCAACTTGTGAAGTTGAAGAACCTGATGATGAGGAGTGTAATGAACTCTATGAAGAACCAGAAGAAGAGGTTGATGAAGAACTGGAGGAGCTTGGTGGATCTCAAGTTCATTTCCTCACCACTGAAGGTATGGATGATGAAGATGAATATGATGAAAGAGTGGTAGATATGAATAGTGAGTCATATGTTGTTATGACTCGGGAGCAAACAAACAGAAAAGAAAAAGTGGTGCAACCTGCTAAGAAGTCCAAGGAGTTTCCTATAACTATTCCAGTGATTGCAAGAAGAGGAGCTCCTATTCCCACTGCCTCCACACAAAAGGTGAGTAATGCTAATTCCCCTTCTCCTACTTCTGTTTCCAAAACTCCTTGTCCTTCAAATCCTAAAACTGATAGATCAAAAGTCTCTCAAGTTCCTAGCAATGATGCCCCATCCACCTCTGGATCTTTTGATATCATTGATCACCTCAAAAGGACCAAAATCCAAATTTCAGAGGCAAGAGTTTTACCAAACTCATCCAAAAGCTTTTGCTAAAATGGTAAACTTTGTCAATTCCAAATCCAAAGCCTCATCCAATACTTCTAAAGGTCTTTTTCCCACTCCCTCTTCCTCACCTCAATCAAGCCTTGTGGCTGCAGTCACTTCCCCTAATGAGAAAATTGAACCATTCTATGTGACTCTTCTCATAGCTGGCCATAAACTCAGTAATTGTGTTATAGACTCAGGAGCATCAGACAATGTAATGCCTACAAAAGTAGCTCATGCTTTGGGCCTGACTCTAACACGTGCCTTTGGTTCCTGCTATTCCATGGAAAGTAGGAAAGTGCCTTTGGTTGGAAGAATTAAAGATGCACAAGTAGCTTTTGCTGCTTTTCCAGAGAAAAGGGTCTTAGCCACCATTTTGGTAGCTGATATTCCTCCCTCATATGGGATGTTGCTGAGTAGAAATTTCTATAAGGAGGTAGGAGGTGAAATTCAAATGGACTGGTCGCATGCTTTGATCCCAGTCAATGGAAAAATGAAGAAGCTGCTACCTGAGAAACAAACTGAATACATTGTGCAAAAGACTGATGATCCAAAAGCACAGATACTCTATGAGGATACAGGGCATGGTAACTACATGATCATGTCACAAGATGAGGCAAAACTTCCTAAGGGAGTGATTCATGACCCCAATGGCATTTGGACTCTGGAGTTTGATGGAAGCTGCTCTTCAACTGGTTCTAGGAGCTGGAGTGGTGTTGACCTCTCCAGAAGGGAACATTCATCCTTTCTCCTTTCAAGCTCTGTTTTGAAAATACAAACAATACAGCTGAATATGAGGCACTCATACTTGGATTGAACATGGCAAAAGAAATGGGAGTGAAGAATATTTGTGCTCATGGTGATGCAGAGCTGATTGTGAAATAGGTCAGAGATCTTTTTCAAGTAAGAATAGGAGATTGAAACATTATAGAAATCTTGTCTGGGATTCCATTGAGTTTCTTGATGCTTTCTCCATTGAAGTTGTGCCAAGAGAAAGGAACACTAGAGCTGATTCTCTAGCTGTCTCGGATCTTTGTTGATTCCTCACCCAGATTTCTCTCAGGAGAAATTTACCATTGAAATGATTCATAGGCCCAGTGTACTAGATAATGCAAATAACTGGCAGGTTTTCAACGATGATCAACACTTTCTCTCATTCTTGGAGCTTAAGGATAATTTTGACCAGTTGTATTTTGAAGGAAGTGAGACCTTTCCTAGAGAGTGTGTATCCTCTAATGAAGGAGATATCAAGGAAGAGATGGATCAAGATGGCTGCATCAAATTGAAAGGTAACAAGATCCCTAAAGGGCTGGTGAGTTTGGAAGACCTGTTTGATAAGCATGATAGGTACATTAAGTCTAAAACTTCCCAAGGAGCTCGGTAGTCTGTTGAATGTGAAAAGGTTAATATTGGGAGTCTTGATGAACCCAAGATGGTGAACATTGGAAAATGTTGCACTCAAGAGGAGAAGAAGAAGGCAAGTAAATCTGCTAAAAAGGTATGCTGATGTTCTTGCCTATTTGTATGATGATCTCAAGGCTTTCCAGCCAAAGGAGATGCAACACTTTATCCCTCTGAAACTTGGGATCAAACCGTTCAAGAAGAAACAAAGGCAATACAATCCCAAGGTTGCTGGCACTATTTTTCAAGGAGATCCAGAAGTTACTAAAGGCAAAAATCATCTTCCCTATACATCATTCAACATGGATTGCCAACATTGTGCCTGTCAGGAAGAAGAATGGTGAGATTCACATCTGTGTGGATTTCAGGAATTTGAATCAGGCCTCTCTGAAGGACAACTATCCTCTCCCCATGATGGATCAAGTTTTGCAAGCTGTCACAGGCTCTGAGATGTTGTCTATGCTTGATGGATTCTCTGGATACAATCAAGTGGAAGTCAGTACCCCAGATCAACACAAAACTACTTTCACTACTCCTTGGGGCACCTTTGCTTACAAGAGAATGCCTTTTGGTCTTATCAATGTTGGTGCCACCTTTCAGAGGGAAATGGACTTGGATTTTGGCAGTCTGAAGGGAAAGTGTGTGGTTGTGTACCTTGATGATTTGATTGTTTTCTCCAAAACAAGGGCAGATCACTTTCAACATCTTGAAGCAGTCCTCCAGAAATGTAGAGAACATGGAGTTTCTCTCAATCCAAAGAAGTCTGTCTTTTGTGTCACTGAAGGCAAGTTGTTGGGGCATATTGTCTCCAAAGAGGGAATCAAGATAGATCCAGAAAGAGTTCAAGCAATCCAACAGATTCCTCTTCCCACAAGTAAAAAGGGTGTTCACTCTTTCTTTGGTAAGATAAACTTCCTGAGGAGATTCATTCCTGATTTTATAGAACTGACTATGAGCATTGCTCACATGATGAAAGGAAAAAAAAATTTGGTTGGACTTCCAAGGGTAAGGAAGCATTTGAAGGTATCAAGAAAGCCATTGCTAAAACCCCATCTTAGCATGTCCTGATTTCAGCAAGGATTTTATCATCTATTGCTATGCTACAGAGAGTACCTTGGCTGTTGTGCTAACTCAGAAGAATTCTGAGGATCATGAACTTCTAATTGCCTTCATGAGCTATGTTCTGAAAGCTCATGAGTTGAAATATACTATGATGGAGAAACATGCTTTTGCAGTGGTCAAAGCTGTCAAGCAGTTTCATTTTTATATTCTTAATTCTCACTCTGTTGTGCTTGTTCCTGATACAACCATCAAGTCCATTCTTACACAACAGGAGTTTGGAACTAAGAGAGGAATTGGGTAGCAAAATTCCAAGAATATGACCTTGATATCAAGCCAACTAAGCTAGTCCAGGGGTAAAGGCTTGTGTGAGCTTATTGTTGAAGGAGTTGATGCAACATTGTCCAAAGAAGCAGTTGATGTTCCTGTTGTCCTCTTTCCTCAGTTCAACAGATGAATGGTATGCTGATATTGCACATTTTCTTACTTATGGAGAGTGTCCATCTCACTTGAGTGCCAAGGAAAAGAGGACTATTAAGCTAAGGTCTGCACAATATGTATTATGGGAGAATGCTTTGTTCAAGCGAGGCATAGATGGAAGATTCTTGAAGTGTGTAGACAAAGAGCAACAGAAGAAGTTGTTCTCAGCTTTTCATGATCAGGCTTGTGGAGGCTATTTCTCTTCTGCTGTCACTGCCCATAAAATCCTTCGTGCTGGGTACTATTGGCCTACATTGTTCAGAGATGCATCCAAATGGGTAGGTAAGTGTGAAGCATGTCAGACTTTTGTTGGGAGACCTAAGTTGGCTTGCTTTGCCACTAAAGCCAGTAGTGATTGATGAGCCTTTTCAACAGTGGGGATTGGATTTCATTGGAACTCTTAACCCACCTTCCAGTGCTGGGCATACTCATGTGCTAACTGCTACAGACTACTTCACAAAGTGGGTAGAGGCCATTCCAGTCAAAAGCACTACTTCTGAGGTGGTGTGTAATTTCATTAAAGAGAACATATTGATAAGGTTTGGGGTACCAAACAAGATTGTGACTGATAATGCTTCGAATTTTTCTTCTTCTGAGATGATGGATTTCTGCTATGGTTATGGAATTTCCCTTGCTCATTCTTCAGACTACTACCCCCAAGGGAATGGACAAGCAGAATCAACAAATAAGAATCTGGTAACCATCGTTCGGAAGCTTGTCAATGACTCTCAGAGGAATTGGCACAAGAAACTTTATGATGCTCTCTGGGCAGATAGAATTACACCCAAAAGAGCAATTGGAATGTCTCCATTTCAAGTGGTGTATGGTGTTGAAGCTCAGTTACCAGTAACAGTGGAATTACTAGCCTTGCACTTAATGAAGGCTATTGAAGATTCAAGTTTTACCAGTTCCTTGGACAAGAGGATCATGTATCTCCAGAAGCTGGATGAAGACAGGTTGCAGGTTTTTGATAGGATATCAGCTCATCAACTGAGGGTGAAAGCTTTGTTTGACAAGAAAGCTAGACCCAGAGATTTTCAAGTGGGAGACATTGTTCTGTTGTGGGACAAAAGGCATGAACCTCGAGGAAGCCATGGTAAGTTTGATTCCCTTTGGCTTGGTCCTTTTAAAATCAGGCACTTTGCTGGAGAAAATTCATTCTATTTGGATTATATGGATGGTTCTCCTCTCCCACTTCCTTATAGTGGGCAGTATCTGAAGTTGTTCAAGTCCTAGGTGACTAGGCGGTCCTTCTGTATATTGTGTACAATGTTTTGGTTTTGGGTCATTCCTTTGTGTTTTGTTTATGTTTTCCTTTTTGGTTTGTTTCCCTTTCATGTGTGTTTTGTCTTTTGTATTGGTTTTTCCTTTGACTCTATTTTCCCAATGGATAAGGCACTGGTCTGCTTTCCCTGAGAGTTTTTCTATGGTTCTTGATCTTGCCTCGTTCCTCTGTCAAGTCATCCCCAGAAAGAGCCAGTTGTTGTCGCCCTCAAAATTCCCCTCTTTTTGAAGTCAAGTTTTGAAAATTTTGAGTCAGTACCTTGGAGTAATGGATCGCGTCGAGCCTGGTATTGTTTGTAGTTTTCCATTCCATGGAGAACAATTTGAAATTCGGGCGTAAAGGTGGGGTTTTTCCCTTTCTTTTTATTTTTCCACAGTCAGTGAATGATGGGCGTATCTTCCCTGTCAATTTTTGCCCCAACATCCATGGGTAGTATGTGGACATCTCTGATTGGATGTGGCATGGCCATGTTTCAAGTGGCAACAGAAGCCTCCACGCATCCAAATGACGCAACTCCAAGGGCAGGGCCCAAGGGACAGTCCTCAAATAAGCGCAGGTTTCCACGTGTCCCAGGTCCAAAATGAAAACAGAACAAGCCTGAATTGGCTAAGTATGAAAGTTTTCAGCCGACAACACCACGTGCCTCATCAGCGCAACTTCAAGGGTTAAAGCCAAGGGCGGTTCCCCAAACTTGTGCCATCCCTCCACGTGTCCCAGGTCCAAAAAAGAGGCAGAGTCGATCATTTAATTGACTAAGTATGAAGAGCGTCGGCGGAAGCCTCCACGTGCCTCAACGACACAATTTCAGAAGTGAAACCAAAGGGCCAATCTCCAAATGAGCGCCAGCTCACCACATGGTCAGAGTCAAAGGAGAGACAAAGTTGGCCGTTGAAGATTCCAGGACCAGGGAAGGAGCCATGCGTCAGCTTGGCACAATTTTAGGAGGTGAATCTAAAGCGGAAACTCAAATGAGCTCCATTCTCCACGTGGTGGGTCAACAAAGTAAAGAGGAAAGCAAGCCCAAATACGCTAGTATAAAAGAACCGATGAAGCTCTCCACGTGTCTCTACGATGCAACTTCAAAGGAAGAATCAAGAGCAGGTTCTCAAGTGTGCGCGGGCTCACCACGTGGTCAGAGTCAAAGAAAGGGCAGAGTCGGCCATTGAATCGGCTAAGTATAGAAGGGTTTGCGGAAGCCTCCACGTGTTAGCTTGGTGCAACTTCAAAGGAAAAATCCGGAGGTAGGTCCCAAATGTGCGCTGAGCCTCCACGTGTCTAGGGTCAGACATATGACCCTGCCAAACAAAAGGGACTTAGTCAAAAAATGCAAAAATACTGAACATGGCTCGTAAAGGACACATGGCCATGTTTCAAGTGTTAGCGGGGAGGTGGGCCCTTTTTTTGTTTTGATGCCGTTGAAAAGTCAAAGCGGGAAAGTGGGCCGTCGGAGCGATTTGGGAATTTTGGCTTTGTTTCCATAAGGGATAAAGTCAAATATTAAACCTGCATCGAAAGTCAAAGCGCGAAAGCGGGCCATCGGGGCGATTTGAGAATTTGGGCTTTGTTTCCATAAAGAGCTTAACGTTATAAAGTGACCCGCAGCCCGCCCATGCCAAGGTAAAAAGTCAAATGTTGAGCCCGCATCAAAAGTCAGAGCGGGTAGGCCAGCCGGCGGAGCAATTTGAGTTTTTGAGCCCACGTTGAAAAGAGGTAAAATTGTAAAAAAGTGAGCCACGACTCCATCGCCACTCACATAAAGCCACGTGTCAGGCCTATATCAAAATGGTGGGCGGGCCAAAATGTTCCGAAGTGCCATTTCTCTAAAAGGCACAAAATGCAAAAGGCGTCCTCAGGCCCGCTTCAGTTTAAATCTCTCCCACGTGGACGACTCAAATTCAAAGTTTGCAAAGGCAAGATTGAACGACTACGATTCAATGCATCTGGTTTTACCGCCAAGGCATGGAAATGGCCGAGGCGTTGGAGAGACTCAGACATCAGTTTCTTGAATCAGTTTTCATCATTTTTTGTAACCGAATGTAACCGTTCTTGGAAACTATTTAATGGATTCTCCATGCAATTGTTAGGGTTGGATCCTGGTACTCTGTAAAGGTAATAGATTCAAAGTAATCAATACAAAAGTTTTCCCCTTTCTTCCTCTGCTATTCCTTCTTTCCTTGTCTGAAATTTGGGAATCATCCATCTTTTATGATAAGAAACTTTGTGTTCTTGTTTATATGATTTCTGGAACTTTGTGTCTGTGGAATTATATTGGTTATGAAAGTGAATGATTCTACTTCGCATCTCCCTGGTTCAATACATATAAGGTTATACTCTGCCATCTATATTTCCTGAAGGTATTGTTATGTTCTTCCTCTCTCATCTCCTTAATTCTTCCATTCTTTTGTATTGATGATCTTTGGGCATAAAACGTTTCAAAGTACCAAGAATCCACAAATTGAAATTTGTACATTTGTACATAAGTTTTGGTGCTTGCTTTCAATAAGGGAACCTCTCCCATTAAAGAGGAGGGACTTGCTGTCCCTTGACTGTGGTTTGATAAAGTTCCATTTAAAAACCCAACACTAGTGATGCTGACTTAGATGCCAAACGTGATGCCGAGTCTGATGCCATTGTTAAGCTCTAATCTGCAACACAATGCACATTTAAAAAATTAGAAAACGTAAACTTAATTTAATTTTAAAAACAGATGGTGCCTGAATAACAAATTTGCGTAAATAAATAAAAAATACATTACAAACATTCAATTTTACATTACATGTATTTAGAATTACAAAACGAATCGATTACAATACACATAAATAAAATTTAACTAGTTTACAATGAATTTGCGTAAAAAAAAAAATATATACATACCTCTAGCTGCAAATGAGTATAAAAAAATTACAAGCATTCGATTTTACATTACATGTATTTAGAATTACAAAACGAATCGATTACAATACACACATAAAATTACCTAATTTACAATGAATTTGTGTTAAAAAAATACATACCTCTAGCTGCAAATGAGTATAAAAAAATTACAAGCATTCGATTTTACATTACATGTATTTAGAATCACAATATGAATCTATAAAACCTAAATACTATACACAAAATTTGAAAAAACTTCAAAGAATTAAAAAAAAAACCTTCCTCCAAATGCAAATCTCCAAATTCTCCCTTTGAATTCACTCCAAAATCCACTCAACACAAGTAATGCAAGGTAAAATGGTTGTGTGAGTGACAATGAGGGAGTAGAGGGCTTTTTAAAGAGCCAAAATAGTTTAAAAAAGCGGTTTTTTGCGTGTGAAAACCATGTTCTGCGTGTAAAAGCAGCGTGGGCTAGTTAAATGCACGAACTCGCTAAGTTAGCTCGCGAGTATTCTCCAAAACTCGGTGAGTTTTTTGGCGGTTTATCTGTTTTACATGATTTTTTGTGAGGTTTTAATAACTCGGCGAGTTTTTGGCGAGTATTCCATCTATGCACTTTGGATTATGCCTTCGTGGTTGATGGTTTATTTTGCTTCCCACTGTAAATTTTATTTTACAAAAACACAAGCCTCTTCCAAACAAAATGACATATTTGATCTTCTTCTCACTGTAATATTTGATCTTCTTCTTATTTAAAAACACTATTGGGTGTGTGTTTATCCCATATTGATAATAATGGTTAGAGAAGGAAAGTTAATAAGTCTAAATGCACCAAAGCCTTTGACCATCTAGAAGCACAACTTTGAGATGCAAGTACCTGGGTTGATGTGTTAGCGTCATCCTCTTCAATATGTTGTGTTCTAAATACTAACAAAAAATGGAATTGCAAAAAATGGATTAAAAATACTAATAAATGGAAATATGAGAGCTCTTTCTTCTCTTAATCTTGTTTTGTAAATTTGTTTTCCATCATCATTGTTGTCCCGTTGTACTTTGCAGACACGTCCAACTTTACAAAATACTTTGTTACACTTGTAAATTTTCAAATAATTACCCATCGTTTCTTTCCACATTAAAGATACGAGATCGTAATGAAAAAAGGTTATTTCTAGGTTAAAAAAATTGTAGTGGATATTTGTTCGTGTTTATGTCATAAGGTTGGATTGATGTTGAAGATATAAGTATTTTAATATGGAATATAGAATTAACACTAAAATATGACATTGATCTTCAATTACTTTTAATTGTAATTAAATAAATTTGTGAAACAAGGAAATAAATGTTTAATTAGTTATTTTAAACTTAGAGAATGTAAGATTTAGAGTTGCACCTTAAACAATGTGATTTTTGTGAATTGTTTTTAAGTCGTGATAGCGAAAGTGTTTACGTAGAAGTGATATATTCTAGTTAGAAAAATGATAGTGATCATAAGACAATGTGTAAAACCTTAAGAACAATCTTAATAGTGTTTAAATTTGTATTAATGACATTCATTGTAGGTGATATACAATTCATAAACAATTTAATGACTACAATAACTTGTAAAACATTATTTTTTTCCTTCTTGTCGATGGGTAATTATTTGAAAATTTAAGGAAAAACAACATATGTATCAGGGTTTGTTGTAAACAAAAGAATAAAAAAAGTATTTTGGTATTGACGAGGCCCCTAGTTAGTAACAATAAAAATAACAACAGGACTCAATTACTTAAATAGTTCTAATAACATTCAAATATAATGTTAAATAAGGTTCCAAAATATAGTTACAAATCACAATAGTAGAGGAAAAAAATGGTTTCCCTACAGAAAATGTACTAATCGAACCTATCTGAAGGAAAACCTATCCAATATCATTCAATTCCGTGTTCTTAGAATTTATAGAAATATTTACAATACTCTGCAGAACTTATTTACCCAGTTTCAAATCACTTGAACACGTTTTTCAATCTTGTAGAGTAGTGACTTTCTTCTAAATGCCAACTTGAATTATTATATAATACTTTCAAAAGTTTTGTTTTATCAAATATTATCTTATTACATAAGTCTATATTGTTTATGTGCATTTATCATTCTAGAAATATAATATATATCGATTGTATACCTTAATTAGATTAACTTAGTTTTGATATTACTCTAACTTATATGAAAAGGTGGAATTGAAAGTAAAAATCAAGAGTAATTGTGATTTAATGTTCATTCTCCTTTGACATCGAGTTTTCCAACTATAATACAAACTAGTTATGTAATATTTTTAGATTCTAGAGTCCATAAATTGTTGCAGGACGATTTCTCGATATTAACTATGTAGAATTCATGTAGCTTATATCTAGAAACTACCATGCAATAAATCAATTATTTACATATAAGGTTGTAATTAATGCTTTAATGTCCAAAATAAATTTTGGAAAGAGATCATTAGAAAAACAATAACTAATTTGCCGAGCCAAAAATCTAAACATTAGTACAAAATGGATTATATTTTCACAATAATGGCTATAGTGATAGTAAAATAAGAGAATATTTAATATACCAAGCCACAAATCTAAAAATTGGTACAACTTGGATTATAATTTCATAATAAAAACATTAGTGAAAATATATTTTTTTATCTATTGACATTTAATGTGTCACATGTACTAACCGTTTATTTTATCTATTGATATTTAATGCATATGTACTAACTGTTTATTTTATACATATCTTATAGGGTATTCATAGTTCACAATTAGATATAAAAAATCTTTACTATTTGATTATTTTGGGATGAATCTCCAACTATTTCCCAAAGCTCTTATTTTGGTGTAAGCTTAGACTATGGTGGAAACGTTATAAAGTTTGGATGAGCTATATCATCCATATGTAAATTTATTATATTTCCCATTTGCATTCACTATATCTCTTGTTTTCTTTTACTGTAGAATATATGTGTCTATATTAACATGTTGAATTAAGTGCACATCTTAGAATAATGCATTGTATGAACCTCTTGACATAAAAAAGTGTTTTCTTTTCATTGCTTCCAATTTTGTTTATATATGTATATGCTAACTATTATTACTAATACATCTTATCATTATATATAACTATACCACTAATCTTTTATATCCCAACTATTAGTAACATATAATTTCATCTTGTCATTATCTAATTCCACCACTACCACAAAATACAAAGGACTGGACTAATGCCTATGAAACTCTTGTTATGTTGATAGTCATTTCCATCTTATTAGGACAGTGGTCATACCTGATACTCAACAAGCAATGTATAGTGGTGATTAGGCATGGAAATGTCATTGGCACATGAATCAATGTAGAACATCCATGTGTCAAAGACAATAAAACCTTACTAAAAAATTGTAATATACCATCGTTGGATTTAACATTGTCATCGGCATTTACCAGTCTACTATATAATCCCCAGGTTCTAAAGTTACTGGTGAGAGGATTTTTCCTCCAACCCCTAAAATTTTCCTCCCTTGGCCCTAATCCATATGTTCCCATAATGGTGAACCCAAATTCCTTCAGTACCAGCACTCCATTCATCCTTTATTTCATCCAAACGGGGGCATTCCTGTAACGACCCAAAATTTCACACCCAAACAACACAGTAAAATACAGGATAACTTTTTTTTTTTTGACACAAACACGACACGACATGCCACCACCGAGGTCACAACTAACTCCGTGGATAACTCAATACAAGGATGACCACAAGGGTAGCACGGAAATGTTCACACCCACCAAGGATGGTTCACTTTTCCTATCTAACAAAACAACATAAGAAACCACCACATAACACACCTATAGATAGGGCAAGCCACAATGAGGAAATTATTGATGGTTATTTATTTTTATGTAACCTCTTTTGATCCTTAACTTCAGTTTGCTAAGACTCTAGATATGATTTGTACAATGCTTCTTACAATGCTAAGTTTTCTCTGGCTTATTAAATCTTATCATCTTCTAACAACTAACAGTTCATTTCACCTTAGGGTTATTTTACAAATTTCACCATAAAAGGAATAATGTTCACTAGAGGAGCTAGGGTTATCATGTTATATGATTCTTACTCACAATGATAGTCTCGCCTATGATTACTTCAGGAATCTCTTGTTCTCAAGTAAGTCATCTCTACATTAATTTATCTGAATATATATATTTAGCTAACTTCTATAAGGGTTAACCACTCCATTTAATTTTACTTATATCACATCATTACAAGGTGTCAGAGAGTTTTGACTGAACACTTTATTCTCAAAATCAAGGTTTTACAATACTTATGCCAATGTAATGATTGAATATCATTTCTCACCAAGGTAAGTTACTAGTCTAACAACAAAAGGGAAAGAACACTTCACCACGTAGTTTTCCGAACATACCGAGACAAGAGATCTTCTAAACTCCTTGCAAGCAATGTTACAAAATTTACAATGCATTGAACTTTCTACAAAGAACTTCATAGTTTGAACTGATGAAACTTTTACACTCTTTTCCTTTAATCTACTCGCATAATCCATCTGCACAAATATTTACTAGAGTCAGTTCGCTAGAACTGAGCATGATAAGATATAAACCTCACCTAATAACTTATGCCACCTAGCATTTAAATAAATGAAAGTTTGCAATACTCCCTATCAAATAATTCCTAATCATGTATTCAAATCTTAACTGCACATCTCATGATAATACATTTCATACCCATTATTGTTCACTTCCCTAAAATCTGCTTTCATATGAACAAAAATTCTAAGTGGAGAGATATGCAACCTTAACCTTGCATTTAATTATAATTAACTTACAGTAGTAATAATAACACTCACCTAATACCCTCAACCTACTTCACATATATAAGTGTCCAACAATATTATCTTTCAATTAAATAAAAGCACCAACGACATTAAGTTTATATAATAAGCACAAGTATCAACCTTATATTATTCATCGATATTACCCAAGTATCGAACCTTAATAGATAATCAATGATATGTAAGTATAATTTTGATATTTATCCCGCAATTTTAAGAGTATATTTACGTTAACAAAGATTTCGCCAATCAGCAAGTTCATGTATTATTTAAATATCCTTTTGGTTGCTTATTACCATGTCTTATATATTTCTTCTAGTAAAAGAGTCCAACTCATAAGAATGAGTTATGATCGACAATACTATCATCTGTTGGTAACATGCCAAAGATACATTTGACTAGCTAAGATATGTAAGCGTGGTCCAAGCCACTATAAATACAAGTATCAACATTACCCCAACTCCCGATTGAGATGCAAGTATCAATTTTTTTAGCTAACATAATAATCATCGTAAATGCCAGAAAATATTCCACTCGTTAACCACGTATTGAAATAACATATTTATCCTTACTGGTTACCTGATAACAAAATATTCCTTATTATATAATTCAACCTCCACTTGCATATCTCAATTTATGGGTATTAATCATTGTCCTATATAATGAAGTTAAATAATTTCAGGTCGTCTTCTATCCTTACTGTCATATATGGTATGTACAACCCCCATTATGGTAGTTGTCACCTTTACTTAAGGCTGTGTATGAATCCATTTTAGGGTAGTTCTCATAACTTCCGTATTCATCTGTTTTCCTACCAAAAATCATTTCAACAAGCTTTGAAGTCAAAGTATAGGATAATTTTAAAATCTCATATTTCAAGCATTGTCTGAATTCATATGCCTGAGGGCCATCACATGTCAATCAAACTTGAAGAATGTACACATTCATGAGAGTTCGATGTATCCAATATTACTTTAACTGAATCAAAGATCTAAATAGTGCCTCAAACTTAAGCCATATAGTTATCCACACAAACTAACGTCTTGAGTGCTTACCGTATTCAAAAAGGTCACAAAATAGAAACCCCATTAACACATGTTTCAGGAGCGTTCCAATCTAAAAATAAGCTCATAGTAATAATAATAGTAGAGGGCCTGGTGAGGGGTTTTCAATAATCCCCAAAGTAAACGATAATCAAAGGAGTCGGATAGTCTCTAGAAAGGACTAGTAAAACTAGTACGACTCTCCCCAAATAGAAGCCTCCAATCCTAATGGGGGGGGTTTATATTATTATCAATCCACATTAATAGACAAACACAGTCTTCCAAGAAAATTCCCGTTTTCAAGCCATGTTCTACATAATAAAAACAAGACAAGAAATATTCTAAATCTCATTCACACACCACAATATTTTCTACAGAAACCACTGTTCACAGGAATAATCATGGCAAAATGATAAACCAACTTTATAAGATCGATAAGCGAGAATCACTGGAGAGAGATCAGCTCATGCAATTATGATTAAAAGTCATTCGAAAACCCATTTATTTTTGGGCATCTCTTTCAAGAAAGAGTCAACCATATATATGTAAATAAATATTAAATAATATCAAGGGTCCAAACGTTATTTACTTAGTAAAAAAGAATAACGCAACAACAATCCAAAAGAAACTCACATATACAAAATTCAAACAAAATTGCAGAGATTGATTTATCTAAATGCTAAAGGAATAAATCATCAAGAGAGAGGGTTAGGGCTTATCATGCCTTTAATGCACTTCCCAAGACCAGGACACGCTAAAACAGGACCTGCAATAGCAACCCAAGCCTAATTCCATTTTCTTCAAGCTTGTAGGGCGCCCAAACATTGATCATCTCCACGTTGGCACAGGCAGGAGTTCACGGCTAGGGTAGGTGGTCTAAAGTACTTGCCAACATCCTCCCAACGCGTGTCAAAAGGGAATGTTACAACGGAACATGGACATCCATCCAGCACAATGGAAAATCAATTTTTTTTTTTGTATGGTGTGGAAGCATTCACGAGGAAGCAAAACTGTTTGACAAACTACCTCAAAGAGATGTAGTCTCACGGGGCTGCTATCCTTGCTGGAAATTCACAAAACAAAGGTTAACAAAAACAACTAATAGGTCAACCTGATCAGGATGCCTTTACTAGCAAGTTCATATAATTACAAAGTAAATTGTGCTTCATGAATATTCTGATATGAAACAGATCCACCTCTATGAGATTCTCTTCCATGAGTTGCATCGTAAAACAAGTAAGGTCTCAATAGAGAATCTTTGTAATAAATTTCATCAGGTCTCCTGGTAACACTCTTACTGTCACTTAATCGATTTTGATAAAAAATATCTTGAAGGAGAATCCCAAATTTGAGGATGCATTCAATACTGAACAGATAACAACATAGTTGGACAACCTGCTTGTTGGAAGCACTCAAAAAGGCTTCTACTATATTGCAACATGCCTGATTGCCTAGCTAAATACTATTTGCAGGCATTGCTGTGGATCCCCGACAAGAACACACCTCGCAGCACCCAAAGAAAGTGGAGGTAACACGCCTACTTCACTAGCTTGTAGCTTCATCTAAAACCACCATATCAAACCCACGCGGCCAGCAGGGAAGGTGCCCACAGGTTCTTGCGCACTACCACAGTCCATGCAAACTAAAAACAAAAAACGTCCATCCATTCTCCCCCACGCGGTCAGGGAAGACAACATAAAACGTGCCCAGGTCCTGCGCATTTTGAAAACCTTCCTCCACGTTTTCCAAACGCCCCCTAGCTCTAGGCGTGAACAGGTCCCTAACGTTGCCAAGAGAAGGTGAATGAAACAAAGGAATCAAGGAACAGGCGCAGAGTAAAAAGGAGGCAAACTTTTCTAACGTTTTTTTCACCAGGCTTCACAGACAGAATCCACCCAAAGAAATCCCACGCCGCTAGAGCAGCCCAAAGTTGCAGGTTGACTCAGGACATGTGGACAAGGAAGAGTAGAGTGCAGCCAGCAGTCGGCAGTTAGGGCCAGTTGGAGATGGCCACGCAACAAGGAAAGAGACAAATCTAATACAAAAAGATACCACACATAGCCCCAAAACAAAAAAATGCGGCCAGGAGGAAAGAGGCGTCCCTTTCCAGCTAAGAGGTCAAAACATGATTTCAATAAAGCTGACAAAGAACAATTTAGGCAGCCCAAGGAAAATTTACACTTCCTCCACCAACAAGTCAGGTAAAATTACTTATCCACAAAATAAAATAAATTTAATTGGTCAAAATTTCATTTTAAAATTTGGTTAGATCGACAGACTGACGACGGTATACAACTGACAAGTCTAGGGAACCGACGAGATTCACATATTTTAGTTAATGAAATTCTTCATAATTGAAAATGTGCAATCCTATTGGTCAATGTATTTATCCGTACAACATACAGAATACATTTACGTGACCAAAAACGTCTTTTATTTATCTCTACCAAGAAAACAATGTCTCCGCGCCAAGTATGAGGATAAATTAATGATAGAAATTTACCAGCTGGTGGATGAGACACCTCAACTAAACAATTACTCGCAGTAAGGCATGCACACGGCCCGAAAAGGCTTAACTAATTCAAAAATGTACTTTTATCATCTATATACACATAAGAATAAAACTGATACCCGCTCCTTTACTATTCATTATTATTATGTTTTAAAATGCTGCGACACCTGACGGGGTTTGAAAAGTCGTTTAGGACCTAACACGATAGTGACAGCAAATAAAAATAATAATAATAATAATAATAATAATTTAATTGAGGGGGTCGAGCATCGAGAGTGACCAAAACTATGGAAAAATAATATCTGGCAAACAATTAAACAACAATCAATAGGATGTTTGATATAGCAAGAATAAGGTTTTCTTTTAATAGGATAATCGCGAGGGACGCTGCGGGCCAGCAACCAAAACATCGACACCGACGCAAGCAGGCAAGCTCAACAAGACGATGACACCAACATTTTAAAGGGAACACAATGGCGTTCATCCCTTAGAAGCACAGTCGCAACAGAATAATAGAGCAATGATGAATGGGGGCATTTTTTCGTAAAATTCCACCATGGGAGCCCAAAACAAAATAAGACTATCTAGCGTGTAGCTCCAGAAATGCATCCTCGTCGAAACAACTACATCATTTCCATTGGATTCCCCTATCCGCAACATCCCATAGGTATTTCTAACATTCTCAAGCTAGCTAGTGATATAAAATATCTACTTCATGTTATTCCCCTCATAATGATGTTGGATGATAAGGACATGATCTTTTTTTCTATGGGTACGACACAACATATTCTTTATTTTTCCTCTAAATTTATAATTTTATTATTTTTGTTATAGAATTCATTCATGTTCATGGATATTTTAAATTTTAATTGCATAGGAAAAATGATATTTTGAGTAATAGACACAAAGCCTAAAGGAAGGTACAAGAAGGGTTGGATGACATAATGGGAAGGGGAAGAAGTGTGACAGATTCAAACATATGCAAACCTCCCTATCTACAAGAAGTGGTGAAGAAAACTGTGAATGAATCCACCTATTCCCCTTGTGTCATGGCCCCACATCTCTCTAATTGTAAGTAGATATAGGCTCCACCTGCTCTTTATTTTATCCTATTTTATTTTTATGCATAGGTACTAATATGAACAAATGACACGTGCTTAGGGCTACATACTACTAATAGTACAAGCTTCAAAATCCTCATTGCAACATAATAAATCTTACTATGAATTCCAAACATGTAGAACAAAAAAATAGTGCATTGTTCTACATTTGTATGTGTATGGGTTCTCTCAAAATAGGCAAATTAAAGGTATCTCTTCCAATAACGGGTTCCAAACATTTTGATGACAAGGATCCTAGAGAAAGTATATAAATGTAAAGTTTTTAAAAATAGTTCTTTATCAACATTATGGTGGGATAAAGTAAAGGAGTCGTTTTTTTGGTGTGGATTAAAGGAAGTAAGGGATGGAATTAGACCTTCAACATTTTTAAGAGATCCATCTTTCTCATTATTATCACCTTTATCTTGAGAAACTCCAAGTACCACAACAAAGTTTGTTGCATAAGCCATCTCACTAAAAGCATGAGAGATTTACACATATGCAAGCTTCCCTATCTACAAACATTAGTGAAGGAGAATTTGTTAATGCATCCAACTATTCTCCTCCTATCATGGGCCTACCTCTCCACCCAAGACTAATATGGACGATGTAATATTTTATGTTTCAGTAAGCACCACCATCATGATCAATATGTGTCAAAATTTATAGATTTGGTGTCCGTAGAAATGAGTACATGTTTATCATGTGGCACAAAAATCAATTGAAATATTTTTGTATACCAGATGCTCGTGAAACTATCTTGGACTAGATATGTTTTCATCCATAATGAGGCACAAATTTCGGCCACTTGTGAAGTCAAACTAAAATTTTAGATTGTGATTCAATAGATGGTTAAATGAGAGAATATTTTTAATTCATCCTAGTACATACAATACATTGGTAAGTGTGTAAATCTTATTTCCAAGAGGCATCCTTATATCTCTAATACCATGAAATTTTTAAGAAGTGTCATCCCCCAATGAAATTGAGTTTTTAGTGGGAGATACAGTGATTTTAGAGAACCAATCCTTTCATTTTGTTGTATTTATAAGCAAGATTGAGTCTACACATTAGATAGAAAGTTATGTAGAGGTTTATTCCACTGATTTTACATCGAACACGTTATCGTCATCAAAATTTTCATAGTCATAAAAATTGTCATCTTTATCAATGACATTATCTTGATGTTTTTGCTTATTGTTCCAATTGTTTTTGGTTTATTTTTTAATATACATGCTGAAATTCTCCTGATACTTGATAATAATTTACAAACAAAATTCCAGGTTCTCATGGTGGCAGTTAGTCCATGACATTGATTCCCAAAGGTACATAATGATTAGTCCAACACCCCTTGGATATAACTTTGGGGAATCAAACCCGGGTCAAGGCTCTGATACTAAAAGATTAGAAACCAAAAATCAATATGCAAGACTCAAAACTAATTTATGAGTTAATGAAATGATGTTGCAACGTACACAAAAACATCTTATTACATGAGTTACAAAATATGATCACATTAGATCAATCTCTATATAGGCTATGATAATAATTGAACTTAGCTAAAATTTAAATAACCAAGTAAGCTAGTTACTATGCTAAAAATAAACAGATCACACGAATGATCTAAACACTTGATTGAATATTAATTTTATCATTCATTTCCTTTTGCAAAAAATTTACTATTTGAATGATGACAATAGTGATAATCTAGTTACATTAATATGTAAGGATAAAAAAGTATTTCTAGAGAAAAATGTGTTCCAAACTTAACCATATGGCCAAGATATTACGATTTTTCAAATTGAGTTTCCTACGAAAAAAATATGAAATTATTAGTAATGGTCAAATGGATGAAAATTTTAAGGTTGGAATTAGAAATGACCACACTAAAATACATTATAGTCTACCACCAACCCTAAATTCCATCCTAGAATATCACTTGACACAACTAGGTAATAGAATTAAAATCAACTTGTCATGTGTACACCTAAAAATGATCAATTATTAATCAATTAAATTGAATATTTTAGGATGTTTGTGTACTTATTTTATTGGTTTAAAATAAGACATCATTAGTGTATTTTTTGATATTATATTATCATCAATATATGAGATTTTGATTAAGATTTATTTGTTTTCGTAAAATAAATTTGTTTGATAACAAATGTCTATTTTTTTTTTACGCTAAGAGGAATTCTACAATGGCTGAAAAGGATGTAACATAGTGCATTTTGGGGAAAGTAAACACTCTTATTAAATGCATTTTCTTGAGGAAGCTACAGTCAAAATCTTGAGGAAAATGAAGCTTGGAAACAAGAGTTGATGAGCAAAACTAGTTTTTGACATCTATGACACAAGAATGAGTTTTCTTGTGTTTGAATGTTATGAACAATATTAAAATGAAAATAAATGGCTGAAAAGGAGTTTATTTTAAGTTTTTAAGTTGTGTTTTGTGTTTATGAGTTTTGAGAGCATGGGTGAGGAAATTTAATATGATGGAAGATGAGGAGAGAGAGTGCACATGGAAGAATGGAAGAGTGGAGAATGGAAGCTCCATTGCACTTGGGAGAAATTTTTGGGTGCAATTACACCTCAAATATGTGCCTTGGGTGCATGGTGATGAGAAAAATGTGACATGGGGATGGGAATGGGAAAACATGGCACACACATCCACAAACACAAGTCTTTTTTATGTTTTTAAGTTGACTTAACATGCATTGCACATCAAATGTTTGAGCCAATGAGCGCATGGAACAATTGTTTCATCTAATTTCACCTCATAAGTGTGCCCAAGCTGTAATTGAGGTTTTAAAATCTGCCTTGGATGGAAAATGGGGGATCCACCACAACTTAAAACTCTCTTATAAGCTTCTCGATTCACTTTTTGGTTTCATGTTAAGTCTTTGAGTTGGGAGATGATAGAAAATAGGAGTGAGGATTAATTATGAGGTGAAATTTGACATCAAAATTCCTCCAAGGGTGCAAGGAGACACCAAAAGTACACCTATAAGTGCCCATGTGTTGATTCAGAGCATGGTTTGCACATCATACCGGCTTTCCAGAATGTTTCCTTCACCCATGAGTAGAAAATTAATGAAATTTTACATAATAATATATGAATATTCATGGAAATATTCTAATTAATCCAATGATACTATTCATAAGGCTTGAAAATGAGTTATCCAATGAGTTTTAACTATACCTTTAATTTTTCCTAGAGCGATGTGCCGATGAGTTGAGTGGAAAGAAGAGTTTTCAATGAAATCGAGCCAAAAAAAACTTATGAATCTTGGAGAGAATTAAAAAATAACCTCATGTGATATTGTTTTAGGCTCATAAATCTTCATGATGTTTCGGTAAAGTTTTCAAACAAGTTTTACCTTGTAGAAGTACTCTTGAGTTGCATTAACAAACATGTTTCCACATTTTTATGCTTCTAGAATTCTTCCTTGGTTTATTCAGTCATGAAGTAGGATTTTTCATATTTCCAATGCCTATGATATGAGCTCTCAACACTTCAAGAGGATTCTTAAACCTTTCAGTCAAGGTGAATATCTTATTTAGAACATGTATTTCTCAATATCTTGCCCAAGAAGACCTATTTTTGCATCACTTGTTCTTGGACCTCAATTTTCTTCGCATCTTCCTAAATTACCTTAGAAATATTCATTGATATCATGTACAAATCCTGGATGATTTGTATCTTCCTTGTAATCTTCTAGGGGGTGTTCACCAGTGGAAAAATGGCCAAAAAATTACCCTTTTGAAGCCTTTGAGAGCCATGATCTCTCTTAGATCTCATTAGCTTCAATAACCAAGATAGGTAAACTTATCTGCACATAAAACACACATGGAAATCACGTTATACATTCCTATAATCCAAAATGAGGAAAAATTAGTTGAAATTTTGGCCGGAGGTAATGTTTACATTGACCTGGAAAGGGAATTCAAGTGTGGGTTTGGTTGTCATGACCAAAACTTTAAATTTTGCATGATAAATTTTAGCTTGACAAGAGATGACTCTTACTCAGGGACTTGTTTTGGATTGGGATGAAGGAAAAATGGAGCAAACATGAACCTCAATTGTCTCTTAGTGGAGCAAACTAATGCATTATCCATTGGGTGAATAGAGTCACATAGCATACCATTACTACAAGCAAGCTACACAAACAAGAAAAACCAAAAAACACACAACGGAAAGATAAACACAATAATGAAAGGGAAACACACCTTAAATCACCTATGGTACATGCAGGGGACAACCCTCTTTCATTGTAACACCTTTCTTCACTGAATGTTACCCATGTGCAGGTAGCATGGGATGATGTTGTTATGAAAATCCATTGATTGGTTCAATGAAATATGACCCTTTTCCCGAATTCTTGAGAAAATTTCCATGATTGTTTGGTGAGGGAGGGTTGACATGAGTGACTCAATTATCTCACTACTCTGAAATTCCACTTTAGGTGGTCAATCCTTTGTTGTATTCATTCGTGCTTGTTATTTCACATTCTTAATTTTAGCATTACCACAAGAATACTTTTTGACCATTACAAGTTCATCAGGTTTGCAACTAGCCTCATTCTCTCCATTAGGCAACTGCTCCCAAATTTTCATGTTTTCTATGACTATTATTTTTGTAGAATTGTTCTTGGTATATATTTTAAAATTTTCAACATTATCATATACCCCTTGCTCATTTACGTTCTGCAATTGTTCTGGATGATTTTATTTCATACTCACCAACTCATGTTTGATCCATTGTATGTTATGACATGGATTACCTAGAATTTCACTTTCTTGAAAAGAGAGTGAACATAAATTCGGGAAAAAATAGAATCATATTCATACTCATTATGGGTTACAATTATTATCCTCATGATGGAGGTACTCATGGGAGGTTCAAGCACCTTCATTTCATCCCGTTCATCATTGATACAATATTATCCACCAAAAGGGAAAGAGAAATATTCATCTTCACATTCAACCAATTTTTCAAGTGGGAGATTGAGCTCTTCTGTTTGTTCTATTTCATTTTTGAAGATTTGTGCATCAAATGAAGAATCAAAACCATATTCATACTTAACTTTCATAGTCATAACATAGGTTAGGATTTCGAGATTGAGTTGATGGTCTCAAGTTGATTATGCAAGATTTAAAATATATTGCACTAATTCCATCTTCAAAATTTCCCCATACTCAGCTTCACATTGGGTCTCAATAATATGGTTAGGAGAGACTAGTTCACTTTCACAAGGTTAATTAAATATCATCCTTTCTTCTTCACACATGGCACCACCTTCGGGAGACTCAAGTACCTTCTTATCCACACATTCACCATTGACAAGGTCCTCTTCTTAAAATGGAAAGGAGAAAGCTTCATTTTCATAATTATGTTAATTATTTAAATTTTCATGCTGGGAACTCATTTGAACCATCTTCTTTCTCATGATCCACATTTATTATCATTTGGGGGTTACCTTCTTATAAGACATGACATACCTGATCTTCATCATCATGAAATAGAAAACCAGTATCAATACCAAATGGGAAAGGTGCATTGCGCAATACATGGTCCATCAAATGAACTTATTTTTCCTCAATTGATTCGATCACATTCAAGAACTCTTCCACCAAGAAAGGAATCTCATCATCTCCTCATGAAGTTATAAAATAATTACTATCCATTGAATCTTGATATATAATGTTTTCCCTTATATCATCTTCCATTTGAATAGTGTACTTCATTTTTCTTATTGGAAGGAGCTTCTTCATGGAACCCTTGATTGATATGGTGGAAAATGACCAGTCCAAGTTTATAACTCCACCAATACCTCTGCAAAATATTTTTTCTTGACAACATCCCATATACAACGAACATGTTTGTCACAAGTATCTTGAGATGGATCTTCTTATCAGGAAAGTACATAATTTCTACTTGAATATCTTTGACTTGACCAATAAGAGGTACTTCTTTACTCTCCATGGAATAGAAGTGGCCAACAACAGGGACAAGAGTGAGACTAAGAGCACGTGCAAATTTTGTAGGCATGACATTATTTGATGCTCCAAAACCAGTGATACAATTATTCAATTTATATTTATTGATCAGTAAAGAAAGGTAGAAAGGTTCTATTTTTCTAGAAGTGGAGGGTGTGGAGGAAAGAAGGTTTTGAGATACATTATTACTAGGAGTGGGAATTGACTCTTTTGTAGTGAGGTTTGTGGAACATGAATTTGAATTAATTTCTTTGATAAATTGGAAAAAATTATCAAATTGCTTTGGACGAGTTCTCAAATATTAATACTTGGAAATTTGGACCTTTGACTTCTTAACATGTTCAATTATGTCAAACTAAGACTTAGAGGAGTGTGAAGGTGTAGATGTAGTAATAAGAGGTTGACTATTTTATAGAATTCCACTAGTATTATTTATATTCATATCGTTACACTTGAATAAAGAAATGGGAGTAGAACTTAGGAAAGGATAGGTAGAATTTCCTGTACTAGAATATGTAGAGGTGATTGTGGATACTTCAAGCTTGTTCTTCATTGATTGCATAGGAGAGGGCAACAATTATCCTTTCGCTATTGATTTTTTAGAGTTTCCACTTGAGGATATTTAAATTTGGAAGAATTATACCTCTCTCGAGCCTTCAAATGGGTGAACAACACATAATAATGACTCTTCATATCAGCAATGATTTCATCATCTTCATCATCCAAAGAAGGGGAATATTCACAAAATCCATTTTTTCCAGTGGAGTCAATCTCATCAATGGCCGAAATTCCCTTATTATTTTCGTCATCAAATTGTGCCTCATCATACTCTTCTTTGGGCCTTGCTTCAAATGTGGTGTTCACATGTGATGCTTCAAGAGCTAATATTATTTCTCCTCCTGCTATTATCTTTCTTTTTTTATTTTGAATTTGATTTAGATAACCCCCTTAGGATGGTGGCATGTGTGATTTGGTTCTTTTATGGAATCACTTCATTAGATGATTTTTTGACAAGAGAATCAGTGGTACCTTCCTTAGAGGTTTGACCCTTTTGCTTACCATTTGGATTCTTCACTTTCCTAGAAAAAATTAGATCATCTTCTACTTCGATGGAATATTCTTGGGAATTTTCAAGAGTTTGAGGCTCTCTGTAGGATAAATCCAACCTTGGGAAATTGTTCATTAATGAAGAATCTCTTTTTATTATCATCCGATGGTGAAGCTTCTATAGGTATTATTTTGAGCAATCTATTGAATCGGGCCACATAGTATCTCATGAGCTCATTTGATTCTTTCTTCATTTGGACCAATTAAATAAGAAGTTCTTGAGAGTCTTCAAATGATTTAAATCTTGCTTCAAACCTAGTTTTGATATCTTCCTGACTTGTTATGGATTGGGAGGGCAAGAGGTATAACCATTCAACTAATTTCTCTTGAAGTGAATCCTTGAAAAACCTTACTAAAACAAATTCATGTGTAACTTTGGGAACTCCAAATGAGGTGATGAAGCATGAAATATGTTCTTCAGGAAGTTGAGTGTCATCACCTTTGAATTTGGGAAAGTTCTTGCGGGACCCCTTCAGAAATTCATGGAGAGGTTGTGTAAGAGAAAGTGTATTGGTATTCCTTCCCCATACAACAATTGGTTGAGGTATTTCCACTTTATATTCCATTCCTTCTTCTTATATAGGAGGTAGAATAAGTAGCAATGGCGTAACTTTTTGTATTTAGAGAGACTCAAAATTTGGATCAACAACTCCTCTCAATATGTCTAATATGGTGTATCTCTTTTTATCCAACTTGTGAGAAAACCTACAGCAAGAGTATGAATAGAAACTTTGGAATAAGAAGGGCTACTCATAGAAATAAGCAGTGGGTTTTTGAGAAATGGATTTAATATTTTTGGTTTTTTTTTTTTGTATTTTTGTATTATTTTTGGATTTTTGGTATATCTGATTTTTAGGATTTTGTGGATCATTATAAGGCGTAGGAAAAAAAATGCCCCATGTTGGGTGCTAGAAACTCTTGGTGAAATAATTTTTCGCAAGGTAAAATTTGGGGCTTTCACCAACACTTTGGGACTAGGTCCTTCTATTTAGAAATGAGGTAGCTCCATTTATTGAAAATAAGAAAATACGTACACTACTCTAACCATCTGAGGTGGCCTTTTGACCAAGGATCACACAGGAATAATCACTAAAAATGTGTGCAAAAATGAGATGGAGGAAATGTGTGAGCATGGAGAGACGAGAGAAAGTGAGAAGGGGTTTTAATCAATAAATAACTTGTTGATTTTATTGACATAAAACTAGAGTATTTCCAAGTTAACAATGAGAAGACACCGATATGTAAAGTAATACAAAGGACACAATCAAAATGAAGTTTAACCATATTATATTCGTTAAAAGATTCATTCTTTTCATGGTTGTGTAGGATTAGAATGCTCTATTGGATTAAAGTTGAGACAGAGAGGAAAACATAGTACAAGGAGATAAAGAGATAAAAGAATTGTAGTTTCTTGCTTGTATTAAGAAAATGGGAGCTATCAACCCAGAAAATATAATCTCAAACAGAAATATCTAACTCTTTGGAATGGAGAAAACATTATAATATATAGGTTTATAATGTTCCTCTTCATATTCCCATGTGAATTTTTAACTTAAAGTGCAATCCTCAACAAAGAAATAGAAACTTTAAGTGACTTAAGTTACTTTTTACAAAATATTCTCCTCAACGAAGAAATAGAATTATAAAGAGAGAAAGATAGAAGAAGAGAGACAAGAAGAGAGAGGATAAGCTCTAAGATCAAATAAAGAAGGATGAAGAAGCTATGATCATAAAAATATCCACTCTTGATCCTGATGACCTTGCAATGATGCTCCATTGAAATACTCCAATACAGTGGTGATCTCTTGATCCTTGAACCCTTTTGCACTATGATAAGCCTCCTATTGAATAATAAACCATTGTATCCCATCGGGTGCTCTGAGAGGAGAAGAGGCACTTGATCAATATACCATTGAAAATAATGAAGAATACCCTCATTCACTTGAACCAATCATTCCAAACCATAAAAAAATGCCATGCCTTCTTGACCCTCCAACATACAATGAGAATTTTAGATAATTGCCTAGACAATGCAACCATGATGATCCTTCCACCTAGAGAACAAAATACACTTTGAGACCAAAATGGGGAACCAAGAGGGCTTTGATTTCTCCTGAGTCAAAATTCAATTTACAGTCCTATGTAAGAATGAATTTTTCCTCATCTCTCTTATGAGGTAAGATCCTCAGATATGGTCACCACATAGTGACAAGTGGAGATTTACTGAGACTCCCAAGTTTGGCATTGTCATTCCAAGACACCTTATGCTTACTGTATCCGAAAACGTGGGAATTTACTTAGAAACTAATAATTTGACCTCCATGAAGATTGGAATCAATGAGACATGAAGAGGAGGAACATATCTAACCATTTTGATCTCATCATGATCATTTACTATTTTTTAGCAAGTCACACATGGGTGTCCATTTCTTAGCAATTTTACCAATTTTGCTAAATTTTCCATTTTAAAATGTTTTGCACTTGGGGGAATGAATTTAGGTAATGTAAACCAAATGTTTCTCAAAATTAATATTCATATTAATTGTTGGGCCCCAGAATAATGGCTAAGTACGAGAAAGTGTGTGGGAACGTGAGACCTATATGAATAAGGGCTCGCGGGTTGAAGGCGCGCAAGGCATGGTTTTAACAAGATTTAGTAGAACACGCAACGCACATGCAAGACAAGATGGTATTAGGATTTAACCATTTTTAGAGTTCTAGATAGCATACGAGAAAAGTATGACCCGTATAGCATGCTGAATGGATAAGGTACCAACCTGACAACTGTAGGATCAAAAAAGGAATATTCCATGCATGCGATGGAAGGTTCCAGAAGAACACCATTGCACAGAGTGGAGAGCTCGGATCAAAGGAGGCATAATCCATTGGAGGACCACTTGGAAACTTGGTAACCAATCTGTTACCTCAGAAAGAATGGAGGTGAAGGCAGAAAAACTATATATAGAGGTGCACGGGTAGAAGAAAAAGAGAGAAGATATAGAGAAGATATGTAGAGAGAATAGTGTGTTGGGAAAGAGGCAAAGCTCTGCAGAAATATCATGGAGGATTCTATGGGTTGGGATTAGAAAGAACATAGGAGTGATAACATATTTAGAGGGATGGGTCAATATTTATCCTTGTAATGTGAAGGGCATAGTTTGGTTCCTCATGCATGACCTTGCTCTGCATTGTTATATTGGTTTGTTATGGCCTCAATGAATGTAATGTGGTTACTGAACATATGCATATAAAGTTATGTTATAAAGTATATCTGTGTTCATAAGCATAATTCCTTTCCTTGGTGTTATGAATCATTTCTATATGTTGTCCTGTTAATTCTCTTTTATAGATGCATTGATATAATACTCATCCTAGGTTCTCAGAATGAACACATGGTTCTTTTCCATTCTTTTACACTTATGTATCTGTCATAGATGATGTATTATCACAAGACTCACATAAAGGAGAGGCTCGGATCCCACGTGTGCCTCGGGTGAGTTCCCAGCGCCTGCTGGGTGATAGGATGACGCGCATGGGATTAGATTGTTATTCTAAGGGTATAAAAATTGACTACATCTTGGCTCTATTGCCGGGACCTATTTTCGAAGTTGTGAGAAATGACATACATCTTTGTCCCTGTGATGTATGATGATGGAACATATTGACCTTGGAAAGTGTTTAAAACATGGTTCAAGAGCACATAGCACAAATTTTCTCAAAGATTTAGTACTAGACCTAAGTTCGATGCACGTAGATGGGTACAAGAGAACCTATACCATGAGTTGTATGAGACATTCTTTTGTTATTTTCCAGTAGAACTATATGAATGGCTTTCAACATATGCATCTAAATTGAGCTGGTACTATAGATCATGCGTATGGACCCAAGATGATTATCAGAGGTTGTAGGATGTAGATCTAACTTGGACGCGTGATGTTGATCACTAGTGGAAAGGAGTGCTGACTAGTTATACTCTAGAATATGCCATTTCTATGTATTCTTGCCCAGAAGTTACTGATTTTGAGTTTTTGAGGGAGCCCAGAGGATCATTTTTGCTGCTATTCCTTTGGCTATGAAGATATTGATCATTACCTTAAGTTTAGAGGCATTTCCCTTGGCTGGATAAGCTTCTATGAGCACTGGGAGAGGAAGCTAGTGTGGAGGAAGATGGTGGACATTGCGGCTAAAAAGGAAAGGGAGGAGAGATGAGTCAAGTATATCAAAGATCTTGTGAAAGGGAGATGACTAGATAACATGAGGTTGCAAGTATGATGGATCTATAGAGGTAGACATCGCGGGAAGGAGTTGAGGTTCACCTAGAGGACATGGATCTTGAGCAGTCTGTGCTGCCCCATCTTTGAAAGCATGGAAGAGAATCCCCTTCTAGCTTCTGATGAGAGTTCATCATATGGAGAAAGGAGAGCCATCGAAATGCATCTAAACCCACCTAGAAACCAAACCCATGACGCTTGGTTTTCTGATCAAGGGAGAAGTATTGTTAACCCAGTTGGTATCGGTGGGAGTAACTGATCTGCGCCCAGGAGATATAATTTCTCATTCGGAACATCCATGGCTATGCAAACCATTTTGGTATTTGGAGGAATTTTTGGACAAGGTGAAAATACATGAGGTTTGGTTATTGTGTCTGGGAGTGGTGTGAGACACACAACTGACAGTGGGATGATATCACAAACCATCGTGTGCGGGACATTTGGAACACTAGGAACAACCACTTCAGGCCATTTGTTGGCTGCAGGAGGTGGATCTGGTGGTATAGGGGCTGGAGGACCTGGTGGACCTAGTAGATCTAGTGGGTCAGGAGGAATGAGACTTGGTGGATCTAGTGGATCTGGTGGAGGAGGAAACACCAGAGGGAACCAAGGCTCTGGATCAGGAGGAAAAGGGCCTCAGCCACCTCCAAAAGTATTTTTTGAGTTGTCATTGCACTTACCAGACTATAGGGGTATTGAAGATGTTGCAGAGCATGTGCACAAGTGTGAATTAATATGGTGTGTGAAAGGGATCACTACCCCAGAGTGGAAGGCAAGTCAGTTTGCAACAATGTTACAAGGGCACACACATAGTTGGTATCAAAAGTATGACCCCCATCAAATAGTGGTAGAATACACCACATTGAAAAACACTTTCCTAGCAGAATTCAATATGCTTTAATTTAAGCAAAAGAGAACCAACGCCTTGAAAGAGATCCAACAAGGAATGGTAGAGAGTGTGTGGGGGTATGATGCGTGTTTCAAGACCCTCTTGTCAAAACTATCCTATTACATTCATCCTTCTCAACATGCTCAATGGTTTTTTAGAGGATTGATAACACCATTTAGTAGGGCTCTATCACATAAGACTTTCATAGAATGGCGTGAGGCATTGGAAGTTTCCCTGCATGTTGAGGCTATTGGGAGGGTTGATACTGGTGTTAGTCCTTTTTTGAGAGGCTTAAATTACTGATAATGGCCAAGTAGTTTGAGAAGCTATCTGCAAAAATCAACACATGAGGTTCATAGTGGGCTTTGGTGTATAGACTGTGAAGTGGAGGGGTATGCAAAGGATAGTTTCCCATGGAATTTGGTATGTGTTATGGTGGTAGAGTGTGAGATTTTTCATGGGGATCATGATGAAAGTAAGTTTCCTCTACTATAACATGTGCAATGCATAAGAATGTTTCTTGCTATTGTAAGATATGTACCTCTACGACCCATAATACTAAGGATTGCAGATTGACTGACCAGATTCATGATACTATTTATCTTGGTGTGCGCCAGACTAATCTTGCAATCAGTTCCAAGATTATGTCATTGCTATGAAGGGGCACACAGATGGAGGAGTGCGTGGAAGATGTTTTCACAGAGGATTTCATGGTGGAAATAACTGCGGAGGAGGATGAAGTGAATTCCTTTGAGGAAGCTATTATAACTGTGGATATACAGAGCATTACAAACATGAGTGTCCTAATCTGTTACAATGCTCATGGTGCGGTAAGAAACATACGTACGAAGAATGTCCAGATATTTATGAGCATATGAACCAATAGTGCCAAAGGACAAAGGTGATGGGATGGTGAGAATAAAGAAGGCTGATTCATAGTGGATGCCAAGAGTGGTGCGTGAGTCAGGGATAAAACCTGTATTAGTGATGATGCAAGTAGAGGCTGCATGTATCTAAGGAGATGCCAAGACAAAGGACACTAGTTTCAAGAGAAGAAGTGGTACATGGGAAGTATCCAGATCCTACTCATCAGAAGGAGATGTATCAAGAAACTATGGACGTGATTCAGAGTTTACAAGGGGAGATATAATGTCTAAAGGAGAAATCAAAGAAGTTGGAGCAAAGGAAGAATAAACAGGCTCTAAGGGATGAACTTGATGAGGTTAAGGAAGTGTGTAGGATGTTAAGGAAAGATAATATTATTCCCTTGCTAGGAGAATGGCTTAGGGAGAAGGTACCATGCACCAGAGAAGAGTGCAAAAGGAAGGTTTTACATGAAAACCTCCCTCCTCACAACCTTGACTATGATAAGGAAATTACATTGAATGTAGTTTTTGATGGATGGATTTTTAGTAATATCATCATCAACACAGGAATGGAGGTCAATGTTCTTACCTTGGATGCCTGAAATCAAATGGGAAGACCCACACTAAAACCATCTTCGAATGTGTTGTATATGGAAAATAAGAAAAAGGAAATCCCATTGGATTCTTGAAGGATGTAGTTATCACCATTCAAGGGGTCAAGTTCACTGGATACTTTGAAGTCTTAGCACTCGCCAAGGTTGAAAACTTCTAACATTGCTTGGGTGCCCTTAGTGTTAGAAGAACAACTCTGACCCATGGTTTAACAAGGGGTATATCAGTTTTGAGAACAAGGAAGAAAGGGTGATTATACCTTTAACTAAAGGGAAATAAACTCCCTATACTGAGCCCTTAGGAGAGGAAGCCCTTGATAGGATATATTTTCTCTCTATTAGAGATCTTGAGATAATTCATCCCATAGAGGGAGTTATCCCATTTGAAGATGACTCAGTCCTTAAGTGATACCACTAGCATGATATGAAAAAATTGGGATATGGGACATTTAAGTTGATTGGGTGACAGTTGAGAGGATCTATAACAAGGGTAACGAAGGTGCGCTTAGTCAAGTGCGTAGGAGACAAGAAGTTGCCAAGTTACTCTGGAGGAGCATACCCTAAAATTTTCTTGCGAGAAATGGAGGTTCAGTGGAAGAATGAGGATGAGAGAAGGGGAATGCTTAGTTATAACCTACTCATAACTGCAGTTAATGGGATACACATTGGGAGAGCCTCTGATTAGTGCGAGATAAGAATCAAATTGGAAGCAATGTGCCCACTATACAAGACTACCATGGTAAAGCTACCTCAATTCATATCCAAGCATGTGAGAAGGACTAGATGGGAAGCGCAAAAGTGTTACCATATGTTATGTGTATAGGTTGTATTCCACCTTACAAGGCTTTGCATGCACATGGTATATTCATTCATAGATGTGTTGTCAAACAGGTAATTGGTAGGAGTTGGCAACTGACTCATTCAAGATTTCGAGTATAGGAGTACCAAGTCAGTGGAAAGACATTGTAAGTAATCAAGCACCTTATGATAGTAGTGCTAATGAAGAGATAGGCTATTGGATGTTGGGTAGCCTTATTTGGAGACACACCTGAAAGAAGAATAAGAGGAAGTATAACTTGAGTGCCTTGAAAACAAAAGAGGTTAACATTAATAGATAGAGACGGAACCTAAGGAAGCTATCTTTGGGGATTATTGGTCAGGGAAAAAGAAGTTTTAAAGATCATTAATCTATTACGTGCATGAGTTCTAGGATTTGTTCCCTTGTGGGTACCATGAACTCAAAGGTATCCACCATTCCTTAGGGGAGATGAAGATCAAGTTTAAGGAAGGTATGCACCTGATTCGGAAGAGGCCTTATTGATGAATCTAAATTTGTGCGTATGGGTCAAGGAAGATATATACAAGATGATAACATCTGGTATCATTGAGGCAGTGGAAGAATCACAATGGATAAGCCTAATCGTCATCAATATCAAGAAGGATGGGAGGATAAGGATCTGTGTGGACTACATGGACTTGAATGCAGTATGTTTCATTGATCCTTTTCTAACACACTTTACTAAAGAAATTTTAGAAGGGAGTAGCCAGGCGCAAAGTCTACTCTTTCACAGATGGGTTCTCAGGGTATCACCAAGTCAGGATTGTAAAGGAAGACCAGAGAAAGAAAACTTTCACCACTAAATGAAGAATTTTAGCCTACACAGTTATGCCTTTTGGATTGAAGAATGCACCTATTGTGTTCTCACGCATCGTGGTACAAACATTTCAAGAATTTATCCATAAATTTATTCAAGTTTTTCTAGATGACTGGACTGTGTATGGATTGCTAAAAGACCATTGTGACAATTTGAGGCTAATGTTTGAGAGATGTCAAAAGTTGAGGACATCCCTCAACATTAAGAAATTTTTCTTTGCTACTCCATTTAGGACCCTAGTTAGGACATATTATATACAAAGAAGACTTACTAGTGGATCCCGCCAAAGTTATAGTTATTATGTGATTAGGGGAGCCTACTAGTCAAAGCACATTGTGCAGATTCCTTGGGCATATGGGGTGCTATAGGAAATTCATCAAGGGGTATGCTAAGATCATCGTGCCCTTGGAGGAATTGATAAAAAAAAGAGTGCATTTTATTGGGGAGAGGTGCAATAGAGGGCATTTGACACTTTTAAGGGTAGGTTTGTCACGACGCCCATACTACATTTTCCTTCTTAGGATAAGAATTTCCATGTACATGTTGATGCCTCCAGGACAACTATGGGAGAAGTACTAGCACAACCTGGTGAGGGAAGTGTTGACCATCCCTTATGTTTTTCTAGTATAAAGTTGACACTAGCATAACTAAATCACATAACTACTAAACGTGAGGCACTGTCTATGATCTACGTGCTACATAAGTTCAGAAAGTACCTATTGGAAATACCATTTATATTCTGCAAAGACCACATAAAATTGAATTACATAGTCAAAAATCCCATTTTGCAAGCATGCATAGGTCATTGGGTCCTATTATTCTAAGATTTTGAGTTCACACTGGTTGTAAAACTAGGAAAAATCAATTCAGGATGTGTCCACTTATCAAGGATTAACTCAGGGGAGGACACACAAAGTATTGAGAATACCATGTCAGATGCAAAACTATTCAGGTTATGGCACACACCCTTAGAGTTGGAAGATATCATAGTGTTCTTAAAAATAGGTGGGGTGTCTGAAGGGATGAAGGCTCTAGAGAGAAATCAATTAACAATACTGTGCCACACCTATATGTTGATTAGTGGAGACCTGTATAAGTTAGGTCATGATGAGGTTCTATGCTGATGTGTATTGGAGCATGAGCACATGGAAATTATGGAGGAAGCCCATGGTGGGATTATCGGAGGACACTATGTAGGAAATACTACCACGTGGAAGATTTTACTAGCAGGGCTTTGGTGGGAAACCATCTACTAGGATTGTATTGAGTTTTGCAAGGTCCTGTGACCATTTCCAGTGCCTTGGAAAACTTGGG
This sequence comes from Taxus chinensis, assembly GCA_019776745.2. Taxonomy (NCBI): domain Eukaryota; kingdom Viridiplantae; phylum Streptophyta; class Pinopsida; order Cupressales; family Taxaceae; genus Taxus; species Taxus chinensis. Next base: position 853,947,195 of record CM034148.1, on the reverse strand, counting down.
AAGAGGATGAAATGTCCTTGCGACCAATAGCCAACATTGAGACATTTGAAAAATGAGGAATCAAATTTGTAGGGCCAATTTCACCAGCTGTGCGAAGGAATGGTTCACATTATGTCATTAATTACATTGATTACTTGACATGATGGGCAGAGGAAACACCTACGAAGGATTGCATTGCATCGAAAACTGCTATATTTTTATGGGATAACATAATCAACAGGTATGGTTGTATTTATGCTTAACAAGTGATAGAGGTACACATTTTCTTAATGAAATGGTCAGGATTCTATTAAAAGAAATTATTGTGGCCCATCACAAAACTACCCCTTATCACCCATAGGTAAATGGAACTGTTGAGGCATTTAACAAAATACTAGGTCACACATTGACTAAGATCTGTGACATTGGAAGACAAGATTGGTATGACAAAGTATGAGCCATTCTATGGGCATACATGACAACCTACAAGAGGTTAAACAAGGCCACACCATTTCAATTGGTGATTGATGTGGAGGCTATTTTTCCAATTGAATTCATGTTACCATTGCTGTGTATAGCGCATGTAGGAGGGTTGGATGATGAAAAATCACTGAAAGAGAGGATTGATAAGTTGATGTAGTTAGATGAAAGGAGATCACTTGCTAGATGGAGTCAGAAGATAGAAAAAGCAAGAAAAAAGGCATACCATGATCTTCATATTAAGAACAAGAAGTTTGAGGTTGGGCAGATGGTGTTGTTGTATGAATCTAAGTATCTAAGCGTCATCCTGAGAAATTTAAAGTCCATTGGTTAGGACCTTACATCATCTCATACATCCTTGATTCAGGTGCTTGCTAGCTACAAGTGCTAGATGGGATGAGATTACCAGGTCATTTCAATGGAGTAGGTTGGAGCCCTACTATAAATAAGTCATCTTGATATTTCCAGTTAGCTTAGAATTCCCCTTTATGATTTTATTTTTTATGTTTCCCATTCTTGTTGATTGTTCCTATATTTTTGTTTCATTTTTACGCCTCGTGTGTCAGTAACCACATTATTTTTCTAAGGTTGTGTATGCGTAGAGGACCACACATCTGTTTTAGTGTGGGGTGGAGTAATGCAAAGCAAAGTATAGGCCTGCAATACAAGTTGAGTGGCCCAGTAGAAGGAAGCACGTAAGTTTGATAAAGCACATGGGGAAATGGTGGATAATGAATTATGGTGTCAAGAAGGCTATAAAAAAGACCACGTATAAAGAATGAAGAGTGTAAGAACAACATGAGGTAGGTGAGGGAAAAAATATGGTAAAGGACAGAAGAAGTTCCTTCGACGCTGTAGACACGCAACTAAGAGTCTTTGGTCAGATTGGATTTTTACGCGCCAGAAGGTTATAGAGGATTTTTCACGCAAGATTGGGTATGTGGGTAAGAGCGCTGAAATTTGACCTAGTGGAAAAGAACATTTAATGTTAAAGTACATTAGTAGGTGGGATAACATTTATTGTTGGAGGGAAGAAAAACTATAAGTATAAGGTCGGGTAAGTCATTATTATACCTTTCTATTACAAAGTTAAAGTGCTCTTGTGAACTAGGTCATCCAGAGAGAGTTGTGTGAAGGAAGAACAATCCTAAAAATATAAGTGTGTGACTAGAGTGGATTTGCAAACTAGGAGGAAGGAGTACACGAGCATGAGAAAAGGTTGTTTGAAATACACTGTCTTGTGGAAGGTTTTCCTAGTTAGGGTTTGACAACTAGGGCATGGAGATAGAAGGATTTACTCAAGGAGTTGAGCTTTGAAGTTGATTTTGGAGTTAAGTAGAGTAATAGAGAAGAGTAAGAAGTTCTTAGGTTATCCTGATAGCAGGGTTTATTTTAAGAGACCTCTTGGAAATTGGAGGTGGAAAATACCTAGCGAATATCCCTGGAACCGGTTTCAAAGGAAGGAAATTTTTTTGCCTGATTTTCAAGTGGTGTGATAGAAAGTTGTAGACATGCAATAAAATATTTTCTGTTATGTGACAAAAAATTTTTGGTTCACAACAGAAAACCTCATATCGCGCGTCAACAAGGTTATTGTCACGTGACAAAAAACTTGCTGTCGTGTGTCAATAACCTTGTTGACGCGCATCAGTGAGGGTGCTATTAGTGAGGGATAACACCCTCACTAATGCACGTCAACAAGGTTGTTGACGTGTGACAACAAGTTTGTTGTCAAGTTGTAAAAACCTTACTGACGCGCGACAAGGGTGTTTGTTGATTACACGCCCGACAAGGGTTGTTTGTTGTTGCAGTTTGTTTTTACATGACCAAAAATATCTTGTCATGTGTCTTCAGCCTCCACCCTCTGGTCACGTGTCAGCACCAACTCTCTATCACACATCTGCTTCCTCCCAACTCCTATTGCATGTCAACACACTCTCCCTATCATGTGTCAACAAACTCTCTTTGTCATGCATTAACAAAATCTCCTTGTCGCACGTCAAAAAACTCTCCTTGTCATGCCCCAACAAACCCTACCTATCGTGTGCCAACAAATCTCTGTCACGCATCTGTAGCCTCCACCCTCCTGTCATGCGTTTACTATAATTGATAATACATATGACCCCAGGTGGTATGAGTGAGCTAGTAGTGTTCTACAATGGAAAATAATATAGGATTATATAGGGGATAGTTTCAAGGGTAGGCGAAGATGACCCCTAAAAAAAAGTAAACTATAATTTTTAGGAGAACATGCCAATGATCCGGGCCATAAAATTCACCTTTTCAAATTTTTCAAAAATGGAATATTCGCCATATTACGAATATTCACCACTAAAATTATCCCTACTTGACAGAAATCAAGACACCTAAGAAGGTGACTGTTTCACCGAAGAAACAAAAGGGCAATGGAAAAAGAAAGCAAACCATTTCTGTCACAAAGCTCTAATGAGGAATGGTATACAGAAATGTAGTACCTAGATGGAGTTTTGCTGGGAAAAGAGTGGGTGTCGCACTTAAGAAAAATGGCCATGAGTGATTATAACCATCATATGAGAACAACTGAGAAGGAAATTACGTTAGAGTTAGTCCATCTAAATAACAAAAGGACACCAGATGGGATGCTTATATACAACGACAAGGTGAAAGTCAAATTTGATAAAGTAGGGTTATTGCAACTGTATGAGTTGCCGTACTTTGGTAAGCACGATTGACTATATCAGTGGTTGATGTCGCATGTATATTAAGATCACTTTTATTTTGAAGGGAAAAAGATGCACATAACACCACAGTTGATATCCAAGTTCACAAGCCTTATTTGCGAAGGAGAAAGTATAGACGATGATCTAAGTAACAAGGAGGCTATCAAGGAGATAGTAGCATTGTATGACTACAAGAAGGGTTCACGATACTTTGACATCACAAATATTCCAGACCATGTTATGATGATGACCTTGCACTTGGTGACCAAGATTAATGAGTCAAGAATGATGGAAGCAAGTGAACAAGGCATGGCTAAATGTATGCCAAAAGATATCATAGGGAACCATCTATAAATTTTCCACTTTCATTACAAATGAAATCATAAGTAGCGCACAGGAGGGAGAGAAGATACTATTTGGTAATGTCCTCCTCACCATTGTCTTTTCAGATATTAGAGTACCAGATGGCCCGAATAATTTTTTTTTGGGAGTATCCAGAAGATAAATCCTCACCCGTGAAAAGGTTTGAAAAGTACACTTGTGAAACCATGACGACCACTCACAAGGAACACCTAGAGAAGTGTTATAAACAAATGCATGATAAATTCGGGGCATAGTGGAGGATCCCATAGTAGTTTCCCATGATCATGGATGGAGAAGTAGAATTTTTAGTTTACCAACACTTCTGCATTGACATATTTACATTAACAGATGGGACTAAGGGTCCATGGTGTAAGCTACCCTTCTCCTTCACCGTGCAATACTTTCAAGATGGAGTCAACCGGTTCAAAGAATCAAAAATAATAAGGTTTGACATTAGTGAGGTGGACCAAGACCACCATGATTTACGCCGAAAGCTCATGTACCTTGAAAAGCGTGCATATGTTGAGAAATATGTCTCCCATGAAGTGTAAATGATGAATCCCATGACAGTACTGATCACCGAAACAACCACAACAAGGGTGTATCTACGCATAAGGCCTAATTTTAAGAAAGGTGCCTATCTAGAGAGTGATGTCTCCATTCCAAAAGACCCCATAGAGAGAAATAAGGCCACGCTAAAGAAGAGAGAAAGAGAAGAGGGGAAGGAGAAGAAGACACCAAGTGTGTAGACATCAAAAAACTGTGGGCATGTCAGAAGTAAGTGCTAAGCCTATCACTTACGCACATAGGAAGAATTCCCCTATCAAGGAAAAGACCCAAGAATAAGAAGCACCAGAGTAGGAATATACCCTCACACATGAGGAGTCACCAAGGAAGACATCACCCAGTGAACAAAAATAAAGGGAATAATCTCCTATATTGGAATCCCCAGTAAGGAAGAAGTAGAAGGTGACAAAAGAGGTAGACTTGGAGGAGACAAAAATCCTAGATGCCTACATTGGAAACAAGGATGATGATGAACTTGAAGGAGGTGAAGACCATCCAATTTATGATATACATGACTCAGAGGAGGAGGAAGGTGAAGAGAAGTATAACAAGGAATATGAGGAGAAGAATGAGGAGGAAGAAGAAGAGGATAAAGGAAAGGGGGTGAGTAAATAAGTAAGCAAAAAAAAACCAAGGAACCCCAAGCCTCAAAAAGGAGCAAGTGGAGAAAGCCGTGGAGAGAGAAGTGGTGAGCATCATGAAGGATTTGGTGGAGCATGAGTTGGAGAAAAGCACAGATGAAATTCTGAAGGAGATGGAAGAAGAAAACGTTAGGAAGGAGTATATCAGCATGGGTGGGGATCCCAAATTGGCAGTAAGATTCTCAAAAGCTACGAAAATAGGTGGGAAAGGCATAGTGGTGGAACAAGACTAGGGAATGGGATACATTAATGATCCTAGCAAGGTTATATGCACATGCTTCCAAATCACAGTACCAATGGAGAAAATCCTGGCTATGTCATCATTTGATGAAGAAGGTGCATATCCTTGAATAAGGAAGATGCTATATTGGGCATTTGAGTCTCTCGTGGATGAGATTGAGTTTGAAGTAAGTTAGAGAGTGCTGATGAAGGTACCAGAAAACTAAAAGGATTAAATCACTTGGTGAAAACTTAGCAACTATCAAATGAACAAGTCTGTAATGTGCTCAACAAGGTTTTAGTCGAAGTTGAGGCCAAAATATTTGGGAGAAATGATAGAGTGAGATTCCTAGAGGAGGAATTGGAGAAGAAAAAAAAGGAGCTCATGGAAAAGAGCAAGGACCTAAAGTAATAGGAGCTAATCACCACTCAGTTGAGGTGTGAGCTGAAAGAAGAAAAATAAAAGGTGTGTGAAGTCTCTAAAAAGGTGGAGATGATTATAGATGCCATTGTCCTAAAGCAACCTAACTTAGTGCCACCCGAGTAGAAGTATGAATCAGCCTTCTAATGTCTGGAGGATTTGACTTGCATTATCATGATGGAGAGACAACCACTTGCTTTATAGTCTGTAAAAGAGGCACAGGTGCACCAAGAGAAAGAGGAAAAGATGAAGGTTGTCGAGATTGTGGCTTGATACATTAAAATTCTTATAGAGGTAAAGGCCACCACGAAGTCGCTGAAGCTGCTTATGAAAATTGCACTAATAGGGATAGAGTGGATAATATCTTGGTTGCCACCCATGAAACGGAAGTCAAGGAGTTATAAGAGAAAAATAAGGGGAATAGAGGGGAAAGAGATAAGATCCTAGCTGAGGTGGAGAAGAAGTAAGAAGCAATTTAGACCCTATGAGGCTTGATCAAAATATAGCTAAAGGAATTATACCACCCGATCACCCGCAGGATGGATGTGATTGAGGACTTAGGAAAGTAGTTGGAAATTATTGTTGAGACTATGAGCACTAAAGGGGAGGAGTTGAGTTTTGAGGAGGTGAGTGTCCTAGTAGGTGACCTATGTTAGTACGCTTAGAACAAGGTTGACGCTTGGGAGAAGTTAGAGGTAGAAATAGGGAATGATTTCCCTCTCCTCCTCCAACAATAAAAAAGTTCCCCATTCTTTCATTATTTCTCTGAATTCTTCATTCCTTTATTCTTTCTTTCCAACCATTTTAATATCCTACCATTCTTTACTTTATTGAAGAGTGTTTCCAAGGACGGAGAATAGGCATAGTGTGGGGTGATGTTGGGACCCAGAATATTGGCTAAGTACAAAAAGGCACGTGGGCGTGTGAGACCTATTTGAAGAAGGGTGCACAAGTTGAAGGCATGCATGGAAGGGTTCTAGTAGGGTTTTGCAGAACACATGATGCACATACAAGGAAAGAAATTTTTTGGGACTTAGCCATATTTGACGTTCTAGAAAGCACACAAGAAAAGTGTGACCCGTCTAGAATGTGGAATGGATAAGATGCTAGCCTAACAGCTGAAGGATCTAGAAGAACATCATTTCACAGAGTGGAGAGCTCAGATCAAAGGAGGCATGATCCATTAGAGGACCACTTGGACACTTAATATCCAATCTGTTACCTTATAATGCATGGTGGTGAAGGCAGAAAAACTATATATTGAGGTGCGTGGATGGTAGATAAAAAAATATAGAGAAGAGATGCAGAGAGAGAAGTGCGGTGGAAAAGAGGCGAAGCTCTACAAAAATATCATGGAGGATTCTATGGGTTGGAATTAGAGAAAATATAGGAGTGATGGAATATTTAGAGGGATGGGTCTATATTTATCCTTGTAATGTGAAAGACATAATATAGATTTTGATGCATGATATTTCTCTACATTGTTATATGGGTCTGTTATGGTCCCAAGGAATGTAATGTGGTTACTGAACTCATCAATATAATAGAAGGTTCTATTCTAAAGCATATATGTGCTCATTACTCTAAGTCTAATGCATTTCCTTTGTGTTATGAATCATTTCTATATGTTTTTTATATTTCTCTTTTGTTATCTGAGTGGATGCATTGATATGATAACTCATCCTAATCTCTCAGAGTGAATGCATGGTTTTTTTCCTTCTTGCATCTAAATCTATCATAATCATGTATTCTCACATAGCTCACATAGAAGAGGGGCTCAGTGCCCGCGCGTGCCTTGGGTGGCTTCCCAACACCCCGATAGGTGATAGGCCAGCACACATGGGATTAGATTGTGATATGAGAAAATGTAATTTTTGGCTAGAAAATTAATACGGTTGTAAAACATAAATGAGTGCATCAATTGGGGCAAGTAAATACTCTTCTTAAATGCATTTTCATGAGGAAGCTACAATCAAAATCTTGAGGAAAACAAATCTTGGAATCAAGAGATGTGAGAAAAACTATATTTTGACATCTAGGGCACGAGAGTGAGTTTTATTGTGTTCAAATATTTATGAACCATATTAAAATGAAATTTAATGTCTACCATGGAGTTGATTTTAAGTTTTTAAGTTGTGTTGTGTGTGTATGAGTTGTGAGAGCATGGGTGAGGGAATTTATATGGTGGAAGATGAGGAGAGAGTGTGCACATGGGAGAATTGAGCAGTGGAGAAGTAGATAAGTGGAGAATGGAAGCTCCATTGCACTTGGGAACAATTTTTGGGTGAAATTGAACCTCAAAAGTGTGGCTTGGGTGTATGGTGATGAGAAAATTTTTCCATGGGGATAAGATGGGGAAAACATGGCACACACATAAACTAACACAAGCCTTTTTATGTTTTTAAGTTGACTTAACATGCATGCACATCAATCATTTGAGCTAATGAGGGCATGACACAATTTTGGGGTGTAATTGAACCTCATAAGTGTACCCAAGGTTTAAATGAGGTTTAAAAATGTTCCTCAATGCACTTTTTGGCATAATATTATATTTTTGAGTTGGGGATGACAACTATTAGGAGTGATGCATAGTTATGAGGTGAAAATTCACCTCATAATTCTACCAAGGATGCAAGGGAACACTAAAAGTGTGCCCAAACACCTAAGTGTTGATTCAGAGCATGGTTTGCACATCATACTGGTTTCCCAGAATGATTCCTTCACCCCAAAGTCAAAAATTAATGGAATTTTACATAATAATATATGAATATTAATGGAAACATTTCAATGAATCTAATAAGCTTATTTAGAAGGATTTAAAATGATTTATTATTGAGCAGATAAAAAGGATAAGTATAAGCCACACATGGAGGCTATAGACTGCGCATAGGAGGGCGTATGTAAACTAGAAAGAAGCATCAAGAGGTCATGAAGGAATTCTCATGAGTACACGTGAGGAAAATAAATAATGCAATAAAAATTTAGTGTGTGAAGGAGTGTGCAGGGAGTAAAGATACATCAATGTGTGAAGGTCCACACAATACAGAGATAGACTACAAGACTTAGCCAGATTTCAAAATGGGCTAAAAAGAGGAAACCATATAATTAGCGTTATTGGCATATCAACTCTAGAAATAGACTTGGAAAGAGAAAAAAATGACCAAGGATAAAAGAACATGAAAGATAACAACTACTATGCATAGAAATAACCAAATATAGGACACAAACATGGATGCTATTGAGCTTTTTATAGTGGGAGTTGGAATTGTAACAAGAGTCCAAAGGCATGAATCCTATATTTAGGATGTTTATTATTAGGATTAAAGCATGCAAGAGGTGTAGGAAAAGTTCCCATAGTGTATAAATAGGTGTTGTGTTCCTTTGTAAGGAATGCAAAAAGTGATAGATGGAGAGTCCTAAATAGAGTTATGATCTAAGTAGTGTATGAGTTGTGTTTAGTTTTTGAAGTGCACATGGGTTGTATTTTATTGTAAGTATGTTTTGAAGTCTGTAATAGAATTGATTATGTGATTATAATAGAAAAATGTGTATGGATTGCCAAGGTTAGTAGAGATGTGCATGGTGTAATGGGAATCCTAATTTTATTATTCATTGTCTACCTTAAAAAATGATCAACTTGGTTGTTACATGTTGAATTTTCTATATTGAGTTGTTATATTTCATCTATGATAATGGTTAAGTACATGACCAATGTCTTGAAAAGTGAGACAACGAAGGAACTTAGTAGGTCACACGTGCTTTAGACAAGTATTGAGACATTTGTCTAAGTGAAGTGCCAATGTGCCCGACTTAGGAAGGTGTTGGAAACTAGACTCTAACATTTTGGTTTTGTTTTTGAGAACTTCTATTTTTACCTGCAAAATGTGGCATGCACAAGGTATTTTGGTTGTCTTTATAGAGTATTGAATGTTGGGTGGATGAAATCTAGGATACTTTTTCATGGAGATACATCACTGGTAGAAAATTTGACCTATGTAAATGGGTAGAGGACAACCTGTATTACTCATTATATGAGACATTCTTTATTTTCTTCACAGTCGAGTTGTATGAATGGTTATCAATGTACATGTAGAATCAAGGACATCGTTTGGGAAGAAAGAAAGTGTGGAATTGGAAAATAAACTAGGAAATATCTGACTTGGATGCACCATGGACATGATCTATAGATCATTGGTGGGAAGGGGTGTTGCTTAATTATGCATTGGAGTATGAAATTTCAACGTATGTGTGCCTAGAGAAAGGAGAATTTTAGTTTCTATGTGAGCCAAAGGGATCGTATTTATGCACAGTACCTTTAGCAATAAAGATATTGATGATTAAGTTGGGAATGGATAATTTTCCTATGGATAGCTAAACATTGTTTCTTGCAGGAACCAAATGGTGGATAGTGATAGAGAAGAGAGACTAAGCAGTTATAAAAATATGCAAGAGAGGGAAGTTGAGGAGGTGCTAAGATTGAGAGGAATGATGTTAGAAGAAGATTATGAGAACCCTAAAGAAGGTGAGGGACTGAAAGATCATGTCCTTCCAGTATTAGTAAAGTGCAACAGAAATACCCCTTTAGAATCTGATGGTAACAAGTCTAAGGAAACATTGAGAACGATCAACATGCATTTGAAACTTGTGTTTGGTAATTGGAATTCAGTTCACATAAAATATCATCATTGTGAAGGAGATCATGAAGGAAATAGGGTATCTCCATGTTGGGAGGGATACATAGGTAGGCATGTATTGGTATCAATGTAAGAAGCATAAAACATTAAAGATGTACACTTGATCACATGAAAAAGTCTAGTGATTGGAAATTTTTTATCTGGAAATAATATGATAGGAGAAATGATAGGATAAACCATTGGTACACTTACCATTGGAAGTAATCAAGTTGGGACAATAGGTCGTCCATTTGGTGTGTAGTTCAACACTAGTACAAGGACCTGCTGTCTTGTGTTTTTTAAGGGGCAAAATTCACTAGAAAATCAGACAACTATACCACAGTGTCAATTTTTTTTAAAATTCATATCTTCCCAAGGCACCCATAGGTTAGTCCATCCCTAATACTAGTCCTATCCTATCAGTTAAATTATCCCCAAGTGAATGTCAAGTATCCCCCCTAGGTGATTTAGGAAGCAAAAAGTGTTCAAAGAACTTCTAGAGCATTCAAGTAGTTTTGGGAAGCATCATCCTCAGAGAAAAAAATATGTGAAAAATCATTGTGGAGGAGTATTAAAGTGATAAAAACATCAAGGAGTTTATTTTTGAATATTTTGGGAAGTTTCAAAGATTTTGGAGCCAATTCAGTGAAAACGGGTTTTTGGGCCTGAAGGAGCATGCACCACAAAAGAGGACCTGAACTTCTAAGTAATATTTTGGGAGATCCATAGTGATTTGAAAGCCAAAAAAATACCTATGAAAATAATTTTCAATTCTCTACATGGTGGAAAAAATGAGACTTCTTGAAACTCTATACCCTGTTCTAGGCAACTCATTCTTCTGACACACAATTGGAAGTCTCAAGAAAAAAGGGGAAATTTTTAGGTGTTTCAGTCATATTAAAGCCTTGGTAACCTAAAAAATATTATAAAAATTATATTTTCATGTAAAATCATATAAATAAGCACCCAAAAACTCATATGGGAGCTCTAGATATGATATTCACAATTTGGTTCCTAAGGTACGCTTTCCAACACTTAGTCAATTTCACACATGGACATGTTACAACTTGTAGTGAAGGTGAATTTTAATTTCACCATTTCACCTTTTAAAAGGGACATGAGGCACACAAAAATGTGCCTCACCCCCATTTAGTCTCCAGGTCACCAATATGACAGTGCACTCAACTTCTAGCCCTCATTGACCAGTTTGACCTGCACACTCAGATAACCTTACATGCACGCCACTTGGCCTTCCCAGAATGAGGAAAATTTTCTTGCACCATTTTTACATTTTTCAAAGGTACATGAGGGAAATAAAAATAAACCCCACCCCTAACATGCCTTTTGGTTCCTCATGCGACTGTTAACAAGCCCCTAGGTGCTCCAGTTTAGCCCCCTCTTCAATTTGCTCATCGAATAAACACATGACAAGTGGAAAGCATAGGACGAGGAAAATTTTCATGTCTAATTTTCACCTTTTAAAAGGGATAAAAAAATTCACCCCACCTTCCCTCCTTGCTTTTGCAAGCTCTAAATATCAACACTTAGTCATTTTTTGCCATTTTCCCTCCCCCACACCTCCAGATGCTGCCGAAATGTTGGTAAAACTCCTCCAGAAACTAAACCCAAGATTTTTATTTTTGAATTATTCCATGAAATCCTCCATGATCTCAAAACATAAAAAAATAAAAAAATAACGGATCAAAATGAAGAAAAATGAGATTTTTTTGCCGAAAAACCCTGAAGTCACTAAAATGAAAAATCTTCATATCTTCCAAACCATAAGTCAGATCAGAATGCCATATTTTTCATTCATCTATACTTCCAGGAACCTCACGGATCTCAGAGAAAGTTTTTACATGCATGTAGCATATTTTTTCTAGTGAAGAAACCCCAAGTTTCCCGTGAAAAAAATTTCTTTTAAAAATCTCTCAAATCGGCGATCGGGTGAAGCTGAAATTCCATAGGAGCACTGTTGGGAAAAAACCCATATCAATTTTCTTTTGTTTCATTGCAAAATGAGTACCAAATAGCCAATTTCCAAAAATAGTAATCCTTCCTACACATGCATTGGCTATTTTTGGTAAGTCAACACTAGAAGCAGTTACGATAAAGACGAGGGGCACAAAGGACATCTAGAAGTTCAGAGAGGCATTCCCCTACCATAAAAAACAAAAATTGTCACATGCTAAAAATAGTTTGTCTCCCATATGGGTACTTTCCATTTTTAGTAAGTCATCTGAGAAGGGCAATCAGGGAAAGAACAATGTACACAAGAGTAACTTCTTCTTCAACATGATTCTTACTCTTTATTCTTCTTTCTTTCTTTCTCTCTCTCTCTCTTCTCTCACCCCCCAAATTTATCTATCTTCAATGTTCCAATTTTGCATTGGGGTTTTACTTTGTCATGTCTTTAATGTAATTTAAAAGTAACTTTAGTCTTCTCATGTAATAGTTACCTTTATGTTATAAAAAGGGACTTAATGTTTTTCTGGGAGGATGAAAAGTTTTAAGTTATGTCGAGACATATGACGAGTCATTGGGGGGGTAGATGAAGAGTCACCTCTCTTCTTATAAAATTTAAATTCTTCTCATTTCCAAGAGGCTAGTTTAATATTTGTGAATTTATGAGAGAGCATTTTTCTACTTGTGAAAGAGAAAAAAGTTAGCCATTTTCTTCTAATCTCCCCTCTCTATGTTTCTTCCATTCTTATGCTATGTACAACTCTAATGGAGATGATAATAAAGGAAGAAGTTTAATTTTTTTAAGGCATATGAATGTGTGCATCTTTGTATGCATGGTTTCTTCTAGCTGGTAGCATCAAATTTTGTTGTTTCTTATTATAAATGTGTGGTATTTCACATATAAACATAGAACTGCAACGTGTTTATATGCGCTTCTATGTTTATATGCACGTTGGAATGTGTGTCACATATACAAATGTTGTAGTTACGTGTTTATATGCACGTTGTAAAAGTGATTTTCCTAGTGGCCTTTCGTTTGGAGATCCGATAGGGGCACTCCACTGAACCTGCGACAAAGCTCTGGAGAGCAGGAAAGGGAGTGAGTAAAATAGAGAGGGGAGCTAATGTTGCAGGTATAATATCAAATTCTTTCACACACTAGTTAAAAATTCCAACACACATTTATAAGAAGAAACAACAAAACTTTGATGCTACCAGCTAGAGGAAACCATGCATACAAAGATGCACACATTCATATGCCTTGGAAAACTAAAAATTCTTCTTTTATAAGCATCTCCATTAGAGTTGTACATAACATGAGAATGGAGGAAACATAGAGAGGGGAAATTAGAGAAAATGGCTAACTCTTTGCTCTTTCACAAGTAGAAAAATGCTCTCTCATGAATTCAAAAGTATGCAACCAACCTCTTGGAAATGAGAAGCCTTTACATTTTATAAGAAGAGAAGAAAATATTTTTCTACCCCCAATGACTCTTCATATGTCTTGACATAACTTAAAAATTTCCATCCTCCTAGAAAAAAAAAAGTCCCTTTTTATAACATAAAGGTAACTTATTACATGAGAAACCTGAAGTTACTTTAAAATTACATTAAAGACATATGAAAAAGTGAACCCCAACATGAAATTAGAACATTGAAGAGAGAGAAAGTTGGGGTGTGAGAGAAGAGAGAAATAAAGAAGAATACAAAGGAAGAATCATGTTGAAGAAGAAGTTGCTCCTGTATAGACTGCTCTTTCCTTAATTTCCCTTCTAGGATGACTTACTAAAAATGGCAAGTGACAATTTTTGTTGTTTCTGGTTTTGGAATGCCTCTCCAAATTTTTGGATGTCCTATGTTTCCCCCGTCTTCATCACAACTGCTTCTGGTGCCGACTTACCAAAAATAGCCAGTCCTTGTGTAGAAAGGATTACTATTTTTGGAAAGTGGGTCTCTGGTGCTCGGTTCATGATAAAACAAAAGTTTTTATATGGTTTTTTCCCAACAGTGCTCCTTTGGAATTTCAGCTTCACCTGATCACCGGTTTGAGAGATTTTTAAAATAAAAAATTTTATGCGGGAAACTTAGGGTTTCTCCACAGGAAAAAATATGCTATTTTTATGAATTTTTTTTCTTTGGGATAATTTAGGCACTTGGAAGTCTAGATGAATGCAAAAAATTACATTCCATTCTGACTTGTGGTTTGGAAGATATTAATATTTTTTCTTTTTAGTGACTTTGGGGTTTTTCGATAAAAAATATCATTTTTTCTTCATTTCAATATGTTCTTTTCTTATTTTTTATGTTTTCAAATCATGGAGTATTGCATGGAATCATTAAAGCATAAAAATCTTGGGTTTATTTTCTGGAGTAATTTCACCAGCATTCTGACAACATCTAGAGGTATGGGGGAGGAAAAATGGTGAAAAATGACTAAGTGTTGATATTTATAGTTTGCAAAAGGAAGGAGGGAAGGTGGGGTGAATTTTTTAAACCCTTTATCCCTTTTCAAAGGTGAAAATGGGACATGCAAATTTGCCTCATCCTATTCTTACCACTTGTCATGTGTTTATTCGTTGACCAAATTGAAGAGGGGGCTAAATTGGAGCACATGGGGGCTTGTTAATAGTTGCATGAGGAATGAGAAGGCATGCAAGGGGTGGGGTGTATTTTTATGTCCCTAATGTATTTTTGAAATAGGGACAAAGGGTGGAAGAAAATGTGCCTCATTTTGGGAAGGCCAAGTGGCGTGCATGCAAGGTTATGTGAGTGTGCAAGTCAAACTGATCAACGGGGGTTGGAAGTTGAGTGTACGGTCATATTGGTGACCTGGAGACTAAATGGGGGAGAGGATAATTTTTGTGTGCCTCATGTCCCTTTTAAAAGGTGCAATGGGGACATGAAAATGCACCTTCACCATAGGCTGTTAGGTTGTGGAGCCTGTTTTCATGTGAGAAAGTGTTGAAGACTGTACACTAAGAGTACTGTACAATTTCCACAGTTGTCTTGCCAGGGTTCGGGGTTGGGCCAGCAGCCCTTGGTAGTAGGGGTTCGGGGGTGTAGCCCCTGAATTTTTTTTTGGGCCTTAAAATGTGCCCGATATATCGAGAAATGTGATTTTCTCATATGGGTGGGTTTTGGCCCATGGTTTTGTAAAATTGATTAAACAATTGTCCATTTATATGGTTTTGTGCATATGGTAGATATAATGTAAACATTGCAAATGTGTTTTGAATTCGGTTGTGAATTCTGTAGATTTTGGTGAGCATAGCTCTAAACGGATCTGGGTATTGTATTGAGAGAGCGATGGCTCGAAATAAAATATGAGGAAGTGATTCTTTGTGGATGTAGCCCAAATTGGGTGAACCACATTGAATACTGTCTCTTTGTGTTGTCTTATTTTATTCTGCACTTTTATTTGAGATCTATAATATTTTCTACATATTAGTTTCTATTGTTGCAATTCTGTGAGGGATTATTCCGCATATTTTATCCCTTATTTCCTAACAATTGGTATCAGAGCCTAGTTTGGTTTGCTGAAGTGTTGAATCGTAGGGAAAGTTTTATCTTGAGTGGGAGCTATGGTAGATGATGGAAGATCTAGGGTTGATAAATTCAACGGGTAGAATTTCAGTCTTTGGAAGATGTAGATGGAAGATTACCTTTATTAGAAGGATCTTTATATTCCACTGTCTGAGAAGGTGAACAAACCCTCAAGCATGATAGATACAGAATGGGATTTTCTGGATAGGAAGGCACTTGGGACAATCCGGTTGTGTCTTGCATCTTCGGTATTATTTAATGTTTCAAGGGAAAATACTACAAAAGAACAGATGAATGCATTAGGGAAGTTATATGAAAAACCCTCTACCTCTAATAAGATATTTTTAATGAAAAAGTTGTTTAATATGAAGATGTCTGAGAATGGTTCAGTAGCAGATCATCTAAATGATTTTAATACGGTTGTAAATATGCTAACTTCGGTTACAATAGAATTTGATGAAGAAGTTAGGGCTTTATTAGTTATGTGCTCTTTACCTGAGAGTTGGAATAGCCTAGTAATGGCGGTAAGCAACTCGGTTCAAGCTAACTCAAAGTTGAAGTTTAAGGATGTTGTAGGGGTGATTCTAAGTGAGGAAATGTGAAGAAAAATCTCTGATGAATCTTCTACTTCAGGGAATGCTTTGACAGTGGAAACTAGAGGGAGATAAAAGAATAGAGGAAGCCATGAAAAATCAAAGGATCGGGCAAGGTAAAAATCCAAAAGCAAGATAGTATGCTGGCACTGTGGATAGTCTGGGCATGCAAAGAAGGACTGTTGGGAGCTTCGGGACAAGAATAAACAAAAGGAAGAAAATAAGGAGGCAAATGTGGTAATGGGTAATGTATGTCAGGATGCTTTGATTATTTCTTTGCACAATATTATTGAATCTTGGGTTTTAGATTTGGGGGCTTCTTTCCATGCTACTCCACATAGGCATTATTTTGTTGATTATGTTTAAGGAGATTTTGGGTATGTTTTTATTGGTGATGATGAGCCTTGCATCATAGTTGGAAAAGGTTCTATTCAGGTTAAGATGCAGAATGGGAATACTTGGTTATTGAAGGATGTCAGACATGTGCCTACATTAAGACGAAATTTGATATCGGCAGGGTAGTTGGGAAGTGATGGTTATACTATGATATGTACAATAGACTCTTGGAAGGTTACTAAGGGTGCTCTTATGGTGGAAAGAGGTAAGAAGGTTGGAACCTTGTATTTAACCACTTATAACACTGATATTTGTAATCTTGTGGCTTCAGAAGTAGTTACAATAGTGTGGCACTATAGGCTCGGTCATATGAGCCATAAGGGCATGGAGATCATAAAGAAGGATTTTCCTAGATACACAGAAACAGGTTTGGAGTTCTGTGAGAACTGCATATATGGGAAACAAAAGTGAGCAAGGTTTCTCAAGGTTGGAACTACAAAGAAAGAGAGTAAGTTAGAGCTAGTGCATTCTGATGTATGGGGGCCAGCTCAGGTATCATCTCTTGGGGGTTCAAGTTATTATGTTACTTTTATAGATGATGTAACAAGGAAAGTTTGGGTTTATTGTATTAGAAATAAATCTGATGTATTTGACACTTTTTTTAAATGGAAAGCCTTGGTAGAGAATGAAACATGTCTTAAGCTAAAATGTATCAGGTCAGATAATGGAGGGGAGTATTGCAACAATGAATTTGATGATTATTGTTCTAAGAATGGAATCCACAGGAAAAAGATAGTTCCAGGAACTCCATAGTAGAATGGGATGTCAGAAAGGATGAATAGAACAATAATGGAACATGCTAGGAGCATGAAGTTACATGTAAGAATGCCTCTTTCTTTTTGGGCAGAAGTGATGGGAACACCTGTGTACTTGATAAAAAGAGGACCCTCAAGTACCTTGGATGGAGGCATACCCGAGGAGGCTTGGTATGGTAAGAAATTTGATTATTCATTTCTTAGAGTCTTTGGATGTGAGGTGTTTTTCCATATAGACAAGGATGATAGGACCAAACTAGAGGCTAAATCAGAAAAATATACTTTTATTAGTTATAGTGGTGATGACTTTGAATATAAATGTTGGAGTATTAAGGATAAGAAAATCATTTGATCTAGGGATGTGGTCTTTAATGAGAGAGTCATGTATAAAAGACAGTTGTAGGAAAACATGGAAGAATCCAAGAAAGAATATGCAGTAGTAGAGGATCTTCTGGAATGGAAAGTGACACATGAATCAGTTCAGGAACCTCCTCAATAGGAACCCCAAACTCCTATATTGAGAATGTCTTTTAGGGTAAGAAGAGAACCTAAACATTTTTATCCTTCTCTTTATTATTTATTACTCACTGATAGTGGACAGCCAGAGAGGTTTGATGAATTAATGCAAGTAGATTCCAGGAAGAAGTGGGAGCAAACCATGGATGAGGAGTATTAGGGTCTCATGGAGAACCAGACATGGGATTTGGTAATGCTACCTAAAGGAAAAGTAACATTACATAACAAGTGGGTGTTCAGAGTCAAAGAGGAAGCAGGAGGAAAGAAAATATACAAGGCCTGGTTGGCGGTCAAGGTGTTTGCACAGAAAAAGGTATAAATTTTGATGACATTTTTTCTCCTGTAGTAAAAATGAATTCTACTAGAACTATTTTAGGAATAGTTACAGAAGAAGACTTGCACTTAGAAAATCTTGATGTAAAGACTGCATTTCTCCATGGTGATTTGGAGGAGGAACTATATATGCAACAACCAAAGGGCTATGAGGTCAAAGGTAAAGAGGAGATGGTGTGCAAACTAAAGAAGAGCTTGTATGGCTTGAAACAAGCTCCAAATCAATGGTATAAGAAATTTGATAGCTTCATGATTGAGAAAGGTTATATTAGATGTCATTCTGACCATTATGCTTTTACAAAGAAATTTGAGGATGATAGTTATATTATCTTGTGTCTATATGTGGATGACATGTTAGTTGCGGGTAAAAAATTAAAGAAATAAAATTACTTGAGAAGCAGCTAAGTGAATCCTTTTCTATGAAGGATTTGGGGGCAGCCAAAAAAATCCTTGGTATAAGGATATCTCGAGATAGGAAGGAACACAAGTTAACTTTATCTCAGGAAGAGTACATTAAGAAAGTCTTGGAGAGGTTTAATATGCAGGATGCTAAACTGGTTGGGACTCCTTTAGTAGGCCATTTCAAGTTATCAAAGGAGCAGTGTCCCAAGATAGAGTAGGAGAGAAACCAGATGTCTAAGGTACCTTACTCATCAGCGGTTGGCAGTTTGATGTATGCCATGGTGTGCACCCGGCCTGATATTTCCCATGCAGTGGGAGTAGTGCAGTGAGTAGATTTATGAGTGATCCATAGTCCTTCGGTATTTGAGAGGGACCATGGGGATAGTTTTGTGCTATAGTGGATCAAACACCACTTTGTGTGGTTATGTAGATTTAGATATGGATGGAGATGTAGACAACAGGAGGAGCACAATAGGTTATGTTTACACTGTAGGTGGGACAACAGTAAGCTGGATTTCATGACTACAGAAGTTGGTGGCTTTGTCAACCATGGAGGCTGAGTATGTTGATGCCACAGAGGTAAGCAAGGAAATGATTTGGTTACAACAATTACTTAAGGAGTTGGGGAATAAGTAGGAGGAAGTAAAGTTTCATAGTGATAGTAAGAGTGTTATACACCTAGCTAAGAACTCTAGTTTTCCACTCTAGGATGAAGCATATACAGTTAAGGTACCATTTCATTAGGAAAACTTTGGAGGAAGAGAAGTTGAAATTGGAGAATATTCATACCCATAAAAATCCTGTAAACATGATGACCAAGGTGGTCACAAGGGAAAAAATGAAGCTGTGTTCAGATTTGGTTGGTCATCACAGAAACTAGTGAAGGGTTGAGGAAGCTTGCTCAAAGGAACACTAGTCTCCAAGTGGGAGATTGTTAGGTTGTGGAGCCTGTTTTCATGTGAGAAAGTGTTAAATACTGTACACTAAGAGTATTGTACACTTTCCATAGTTGTCTCGCTGGGGTTTGGGGCCAGGCTGGGCCCCGAGCGGGGGTCTAGGGGCAGTAGCCCCTAGTAGTAGGGGTTCGGTGGTGCAACCCAAATTTTTATTTTTGGGCCTTAAAACGTGCCCGATATATTGAGAAACATGATTTTATCATATGGGTGGGTTTTTTGACCCATAGGTTTATGGGACAGTTTTGGCTCATGGTCTTGATACCCACGGTTTTGTAAAATTACTTAAGCAGTTGTCTATTTATATGGTTTTGTGCATATGGTAGATATAATGTAAACATTACAGATGTGTTTTGAATTCTGCTATGAATTCTATAGAGTTTGGTGAGCATAGCTCCAAATGGATCTAGGTATTGTATTAAGAGAGTGATGGCTTGTAATAAAATCTGAGTAAGTGATTCTTTGTGGACGTAGCCCAAATTGGGTGAACCACGTTAAATACTGTCTCTTTGTGTTGTGTTATTTTATTTTGCACTTTTATTTGAGATTTGTAATATTTTCTACATATTAGTTTCTACTGTTGAAATTTTGTGAGGGATTATTCCACATATTTTATCCCTTATTTCCTAACATAGGCTGTCTACCTGTCCAGGTTTGAAATTGACTAAGTGTTGGAAAGCATACCTTGGGAGACAACTTGTGAAGATCATATCTAGAGCTCCCAGATGAGTTTTTGGGTTCATATTTATATGATTTAGCATGAAAATGAATTTTTTATAATATTGGTGAGGGTCCCAAGGCTTTAATATGACTGAAAAAACCTCCAAATTTATCCTTTTTCTCAGGACCTCCAATTGTGCGCTGGAAGAATGAATTGCCTAGAACAATGTATAGATTTTCAAGAAGTTCCGTATTTTCCACCATGTAGAAAATTGAAAATGATTTCCATAGGTGCTTTATTTGGATTTAAGATCACTATGGAGTTCCCAGAATCTTACTTGGAAGTTTAATTCCTCTTTTGTGGTGCATGCTTCATTAATGCCCAAAAACCCATTTTCATTGAATCGACTCCAAAATATCTGAAAATTTCCAAAATATTTAAAAATAAACTCCTTGATGTTTTTTGCACTTTAATATTCCTCCGTGATGAATTTTGACCACTTGATTCACTTCGAGGATGATGCACCAATCTTAGGAAGGCCGATGGTAGCCCTTCCCAAAATTGCTTGAATGCTCTAGAAGTTCTTTAAACACTTTTTGCTTCCTAAATCACCTAGGGGGGATACTTGACATTCACTTGGGGATAATTTTACTGAAAAGATAGGACTTGTGCTAGGGATGGATTGACCTGGGGGTGTCTTGGGAAGGTATGAATTTCAATTTTTTTGACACTTTGGTATAATTGTCCTATTTCTAGTGAGTTTTTCCCCCTGTAAAAACATAGGACAACACCTAAGGTAGTACTTCTATAGGTCCCTAAGTTGCAACAGAAGGCTCGGGATGCTTAGGTCCTTTATCGTGTGGAGGAATCCTGTTGGAGTCTCAGGATCATGATACGGCCCCACTCTAGGATAAGGACCTACACCACAAAAACCTAAACAACCACCACAAAAACTGTAAATATAGTACAAGATGTCACTCCATCTACTAGAGTATAGGGGAGTTGAAGACGTCACAGAGAACATGCATAAGTGAGAACTATTATGGAGGGCCAATGATATCATAATCGCAGATAGGAGGGCTAGTTAGTTCTCTACCACATTGCAGGGTTGCACGCATAGTTGGTATAGAAAGTACAATCCCCACCAAATAATTGTAGACTATGATGCACTACATACTACCTTCATGGCAGAGTTTCAAATTTTAGAGTTTGGACAGTAGAGCATAAATGTGCTAAAGGATATAAAACAAGGCTTGTCTAAGAGTGTTTGAGAATATGATGAGAGGTTTAATACGTTACTTTCTAAGCTCTCATATGACATCCACTAGATACAACATGCAAAATGGTTTGCGGGAGGTCTATTAACACGATTTTGGAGGGAGTTATCGCATAAAACCTTCACCAATCCACGTGAGTAATTAGAAGCAGATCTATATGTAGAATTTGTAGGGAGTGCAGATATGGGAGTAAATCCATTTGTTGATGTCTAGATCACAATAATGGATAATCAGTTGGAAAATTTATCGACCAATTCAGCTCACGAGACACATAGTGGACTTTGGTGCATTGATTTAAAAGTTAAGGGGCATTCAAAGGATATTTCTCCGTGCAGTAATGTATGTATGCTATTGATATCTTGTGAATTTTTTCATAAGAACCATGATGTCTGCAACTGTCTAATTTTGAAATGCACTATGCAGAAGAACGTTTATTTATATTAAAAATATATATGATGTGCATAGTCATGACATGACCAATTGTCATCTGATTGATCAAATTCATGATGCTTGTGAAATAAGGCTAAACCACACTAGCGTAGATATTAGCTCGTAAGCATAGAGATTAGCTCGTAGGTGTAAGAGGGGAAGAATAATGGTAACAAAATATTTAGAGGTAGATAACAAGGTAGAGGTTGTGGTGGCTGAGGAAGGTTCACATAGGGAACATGTTACACATGTGGGTTTCCTGATCACTATAAGTTTGAATTCCTGAAGAATTAGACATGCCTATATTGTGGCAAGACACATAAGGTCAAATATTCCCTAGATTTGTGTGCCCACATATGAAAAAATAACAATAAGGATAAGGGTGCAACCATGATTCAAGTTGAACACATCAAGCAGGGGAAATGATGATCCAAAAAATGGATCTAAAAATACCCAATTCTATGTATTCTCCATATTTGATAATTTCTCTACAGATTCTCAGCCTATTCTTTCTTCAAGAGAAGGTCTAGTCAGGCTGGGGGTGATTTAGACACCTTCAAATGACAATTTAGACCATTATCATTCTGTTCAGGAAATTTTCCAGGTGACGGTTATGTAACCACCTAAATAGTTATGTAACATCCTCTCTTCACAGAGTGGCGGTTCTGTAACCACCGTGGTGGTTACACAACCATCACAGTAGTTATGGAACCATTGATCTACTTTCAACGATGGTCCTGTTTCACAATGGCTCCATAATTTAGGATCTCAATAGTTGTAAATTCTTGAGCTTCCAAAATAATTTGTTTTGAATTTCCATGCATCCTTTGGAAGAGAATATATAAATAAAAGTTCAATTCTTCATTCTAACAAGAGATTTTGAGTGAATTCTAGTGTGAGAAAAGAGGAGAAGTTGGAGTTATTTCTTGTTTTATTCATTGAGAGCGAGTTCTTCATTATTAAGAATTTGTGAGAAAGAAATTACAATTAGGAGTGTGAATCTTTCTTGAAGGCCAATTGCTGGCATTACTTTGTATTTTTGGAGATTTACATAATGGAAGGGAAACAAATTTTCTTACCCACTGGACCTTTTTCCACATTGGGTTTCTCTAGGGTAAATATTGTCTCCTTTTTCTCTCTTTTCTCAAAATTTTAGTAGAGTTATGTTTAATTCTGGCATATTATATTGGTAACAAAGAACTTAGTAAATATTCATTCATTTTCAAAAGCAAAAGATTTATCTATTGTTAGAATTGAGTAATTTACAGATCATATTAGTATCTAGAGCAATTAAAATTTCACTTTTTGTGTGGTTAACTTATGTTGGGATTGTAGTTAGATGATCCTAACCTGAAAGGGAAAAGAAAGCGGTGAAGTTATCCTTATTCCTTTTGAAACAGATATTTCCACAAGGAAGTGGAAGCAATGAATCTAAGACATGACTTGTAGAGAATATGCAGATGATAACAAAGAAGAATGTTTCTACAAGTTGGAGGCAAATGTGTCAATTCTAACTAAGGATGTGGGAAATATTTCCTTTGTCTATAGGGAAATTGGAGTCCATCATGGGATTACTCATGGATATTGGAAGAACAATGGACTGAGAGGGGGGCGAATCAATCCTTACAAAACTTTAATCAATTTTTGATTTGCTTATTTAAACCATAAAAAATTTATCCATTCATTAATGTGTGCAAAGAATTCAATCAAATCAAAATAACAATGCAATAGAAACAATAAAACAAGATATAAGTGGGAAACCCTCAAGGGGAATAAAACCTATTAAAAAGTCTAATTATATTACTCAAATCAAAAGTATTTAGTAAAGCACTAACTTCACAAGGAGCACCAACCCCTAGTTAGTGAAGCACCAGATCCAAAAGGAGAATACAAACCCCTAAGATGATAAAACACCAAATAAACCACCTTTTAATAAGGATCTCTAATATTTTATTGCTACAACAACTAATAGAGATCACTTATTTAGCTCACACACTTTCAAACCCTTATTCAAACCCTCACTCCTACAACTCGCTATTTCTCTCAATTTATTCACTTTTCTTGGCCTAAAAAATTTGCAAAAAATATCTCAAACATTCCTCAACCTTTTTCACATTCTCTCAAGTTTAAAAACACTGACTTCATACCTATTTCAATCACACACTTCAGTCACACTTTTTCCCTCTCCAACTCAAAAACATAAAGGAGTTAGGTCCTTCATCATAATTTCAAAAAAAAAAACATAAAAACATCTCAACGCATTCATAAAAACATATATATTGGACCCATGTAGGTAAGACATGCCCAAATGCACCAAACTAGCACAAAACAAGCTCAAAACCCCATCACCTAGATGAGATAAAAACACAAACACCATAACCATGATTATTAAAGCTCCCAAATTCACCACACATGTTAAATATAACATAAAAACACCATCAATGGTTGTAAATTTTCTTGCACCAATGAAATTTATCATAATACTACCAAGAAGGCTCATATCCTTCTCAAAACTGTTGTTTCCAGAACCCTGTTTTCACCTTTGGAGCTTAAGCACTCACCAAAACATCTGAACTATGACATATTATAACTGATTGGAATCCCCTAAAACCTTTAGATCAAATACATTCATGATATAGTTCATGAAACATCCATATGTGCAAACAAAACCAACTTTCCTCTTCACCAAATTGAGCTACCCAGAAAGTAGTTTTACAAACTCAACTAGATTGAACCCTTACTATCACTTTTAAGATCTCAAAATTGCTTAAATAGGTAAAAAAATTAATCCCTCTTCACTCCCCAACTGATATAAAACATAAAATAATCTATTTCATTCATCTTCTACCTCAATCTTTCATCCTGAGAAAATATTTCCTTAGAAACAACAAACATTCTTCTTCCCAAATTAAGCTAGATGAACCATAAAATCTCATCATAATGAGATGAAACATATACCAATAGAAATAAATCTAAATTAGATTTCCATAAAATGTTACATTTCCTTCTAAATCGAAGTGGAAGGCCTTCAATCAGGTCCATCTATGAAAACTATTTGAAACTACCCCATAACTGCCTTAAGACCAACCTTCATAAATAGGTCACACTTTTCCATTTAGAAGATCAACCATGATATGAAAACATCATGTAAATATAGTACAAATCCCATACTTAAAAAAAATCAATTTAGTTTGTAACTCCTTTGGACAACCTTGCCTCAAACTGAACTTCTACAAAAACTAGCCTTTTTAGGTGGGGTCCATAAATCACCACATGCTCTATCATACATTTATGGAAATATAAAATATTACTATAGATCATACAATCATCATACTAACATAATAAATAAATTATTGTAACTTATGATCAAAATATCTCCTACCACTTTTGAGCTAGGGTTTCAAACTCATAAAATGTTGTTTACCTTCTTAACATTCGTTCATAAAAATGTGACAATGAAAAGAACTCATTATTTTTGTAAAAACTTATAAAATCAATGAAAAATCATCCATAAAATCTAGAAGGTCACATGAAAATAAAAAAATTCATGGTGAGCATCAAAAAGTGCATTTCGAATTGGAAATCACCTTCTTATTGACCCTGTTTCACCAAAACTAATGTAACTTGCAAAATTCTCATCATGGAAACTTGAATTTTTCCCAAAATATCATGATACATCTGTTATCAACCAGTTTTGACTTCACAAAATTAATTAAAAAAATAAAATAAAATGGAAATTTTGAAAGTTTTCAAAAGTGTTACTTTGCGTGGTTTATCACCCTCATGACGACCATCTCCCTTTTGTGATCGTTTTAGTCTTTGTTTCGTCCTCTTCAGGTGAGAACTCCTCCCGCTAGGATTTAAATTGCATTAAAATACATTAAAATTAATTAATTAATTGCTCTTTATTTGATAAAATTAATTTTTAAATAACTTGGGAGTGTTTAATTAAATAAATATTAATTAAAATTCATTCAACAATTTTTTTATTTTATTGTCGGGGAAGTAAGCTTTGTGCTTCTAACTACTGAGAATGCCAATTTGGCTTCCCAAGCCCGGAATTCCCTTTTTTTGGAAATTTTATTGTAATTTCCCGCTTGTGGGATTTTCTCCACGAATTGCCAAATCATGGATTAGCAAACGGGCAAGAAATCTCCCAATTTCCCAAATGGGGAAATTGAATGGAGATTGCCAACCCACTTTACCAATCCCATTTGCAATTGGCCATTGCTTTCCCCATTCCCCTTAGCATTTAATTCCACTACCCAGGAAGAAGGGAAGTTGGTTTAGGCTTCGTAATTTCCTCCGTCGGACTCGTTGGAAAGATTCATGTGAAGTTTTCCGATTGCTTCTTATTTCTTCTGAAGGACATAATACTTTATCACATCCCACATACTACAAACACCAAGTAAGAAGGTTTTTGTATTACAGATAAAACCATGCTCAAGGAGATTCACGCTGTTTGAAGGAGGATCCCACATTGAATCAAAAAAATCTCTATGCATTCCTTATGCTGTTCCACACAAGCCAAGAAATAGAGGACAGTTTTAAAAATTCACGCTCAGCCAAAGAGGGATGATTTCTTTGCAGTTTAAGAGGCAAAAATAGTCACGCTCAGGGGATTAATAGACCATACAATGGCCACGTAATTTTCCAGACCAGTCAAAGCAAGCTCCCATGCACAACAAATCTGGGGCAGTCCAAACACATAAAGGACATCATAAACAAGTATCCACGCTTAATAAAGAAGATTGTTTTTCCACACATTCCCAAGTTTGCAGGTCACATGCAGGTGAAAGAAGACTATTTTTCACACAGAGGTTGCAGCAGAAGTTTCCACACCTAAAGGAGGAAGCCATGCATGCATTGATATTTGGTTATAATCCAACGTAGCTAAAAGATCATTACCCACATGCTAAGTAAGGAAGGAACAGTCCAAAAATTGAAAACAACAAAAAAGCCACACGCGAGGAAAGGAAAATAAGAAAATCAGTTAAAATACAGTCCAGCAAGGGAGATCCTGACACATTCTACTAAGAAAATTCCATGAAAGACCACGCAGCTGTAGGAGGAGAGTTTCCACATGCCAAGAAGAGATCACCACACACCCAGCAAACAAATTCCCACGCATACACAGCCAGAAAACACAAAGAATTCCAACGCCCAGCTAGAAAGAACAAGCCCATGTGGAAGATAACAAAGGCAGATTGAAAATTTAAGAAAAAAACCTTCAATTCCAACGCATTTTCTGATTGCCATAGGGAATTTACAGAGACTGAAGTTATCTTCAAGTTCGAGGATTTCAATTCATGTTACATGCAAAAACATCGATGTAAGGGAGAGATCATGCATGATCAAAAACGTGAAGAGAATCAAAATGAGATATTTTTATTGCTTCCAACATTGAGTTTCATCTCAAACTGATCTGAGCTCTATATCGAACTCATATTGATGCTTTATAAAAATTGTAACCCAGAATTTCTCGACTTTATTTATTTATTTTTTAAAAATAATTTTTGTAACCAGGATTATTATTTATTATTATTATTGTTTTTAAATAATAATAATAATAATAAAATTAAATTGAATCATATTTTTCTTGCAGTGACGGGGGTTTTGGAGACCGAGACCCGACCCCACTTGCATTGTTTTGCATGCCCAAATCATTCTTTTGTGAAATTCATAATGGCTGAGAAATCTAACAAATTTGTAGGGAGATCGAGAAAGTGAGTGGAAAAATTAAACAAATCTGCCTTGAAGTATGAATTTTAAGGAATTATCCCTCCCAGCTCCATTAAGTCAACATATGACAACATCACTAATAAAAGTTTGGATCACATCAACATGCAATAGTTCTGCGAGCGGGTGAAAATTGAAGGCAAAACCATTTTCTCAGATAGACTTTACCATAGTGGTCTACCCCAAGCAACATCATTTCCTATCTCAGTGTAATGTCTGGAGCTGGTTATCACTTACACGGAGCATTATGATCCAGAGAGATGAAATTTTTTTAAAGATAATCATGAGTCTTTCCTCTTAATCACACTAGAGCACATTGAGGAGTTTCTCGGCATAACTAACTTTCTTGAGAATGCGGATATCACTCACTAGTCAACACAACAATTTTGGGATTAAGAACCCCTCAGGTGGAGCAAGATGGTTAACAACAACTGGTTAGTGACCAAGAGACCTCGAATTGACAGGCTTCCCAAAGAACTGTACCATGTTGAGTTCGTGGAAGAAATCAAGGACATGATTACTCTCCTAAGTCGAGTTTTCGGTCTACCTTTTTCTAGGATTTTCCACCCTTGGATGTATTAGTTTATCTGTATCATCCTAAGCCAAGAAAGAGTTTGTGGATTGGGCTGCCATCATCAGTAACACCCTTCAAAAAAAACTGATAGAAGTTAATATGATTGGATGCTTCTACATGACATCGTATCTGACTTATGCGGGTAGCAAGAAAAAACCTATTTTCGGGACTTGAAACGAGAGGAGTCATGGGGCCGTCAAATAGTGTTATTCATTATTTCCCTCAACTGAGTTTCAAAAATAGTTCTCACCATTTTAGAAGAGTCAATGATGCATTCACCTTCCGCATGATTTGGAACCTGAATCGGAATATTGAGGAAAGGTTTTGTAAAGAAGCCATGAGTGTCATTTCCCAATGGGGAACCTGGTTTATTCAATTTTCATATTTTTCTTACATTCGTGTGAGTGGCTTTGCTGGTACACCATGGAAACTTCCTAAGTACATCAGTGATAGATGGAAATTAATGGAGCTGGCGCGAAAATTATTCCAAGTTCACTGCCTTCTTAGTGACAAGCACCGTTCAGGAATTCATTTCCCAATCCAAATTGGGGAATACCAATGTTCAAATATTTTCAGTGCACAACTCATGGAAAAAGAGCTCGCTCTCATAACCATCCATCCATATATGAAGAGAGCCCAATTTGATATCAATAGATATATGTAAAAGATTCTGGGAGTAAAGTATCAACATAAGCCTACCGTGGAAGATTTATGGGCTGCTTGTTTAGATGAACATGAGGTAAGAAGACGAGAGTAATCTCGCCTAAAAATTTCTGAGATCAAGGCCTTCCACATCAAGAGCCCTCCCGATTCCTTCATAAATGATGATGAGGAGGTCATTGATCCCTCATATGATGTAGTTACTTTTACCCCATTGCCTCAAATCGAATGGACCAAAAGAGATGAATTTTCTCTTGATAGCAAGAATCAACCAATTATTGAAAGAAGCATATCTTGGTATGACAGAGAACTTTCCAAGTTGCAATCAATTCAAGATCATGTTTCAGGATCAAAAAAATTTCCAACACGAGGGGGCATCCATTCAAACAAAGTCTCTTCTTGATCGACCTCTGTACCATCCAATCATACATAACAAGCAAGAAAGGAGTGGTTGTCGAAATCCACTTCACCAAGTAACGTGTCACAGGGAGAAAGATCTAAAGATCCTAACCTTGAAGAAGGAAGAGAGCGTGTGTTTGGATTTTCTACCTTGAGTAGAGATTCTTCTACCCACATCGTTAATAGTGCTCAAAAGCTAGTGGCAAATGATCCACAACCTTGCTTTAAACAAACATCCACTCAGGTACAGGTAATTAAAATATCAAACACTTTGAAGCATGTAGTTCATGAAGGGATTTCCCAAAATCTCTCGAATAATTAGGAAGTGGATATTGAGGTTGTGTCTCCTCAAATCGAGGTCGTAGATAGGGTTCTTGTAGGATCTCATGATTTCGAGGAAAATGAGAATGTTGTTTCGAGCTCCAGGATTTTGTATGCTAAAATAGTGAATGATACTCCTTCCTGGGTTGATTCCGAAGTGAAGAAAAGGAAGAGAGTTTTCAAGCCAATTGACATTGATTTTGATGCCCTTTTCAAACTTTTGAATGACGCCGTTCCTAAGAAGCCTAAGGTGTTTTCTCGAATAATGGTGGATAATGATGGAAAAAAATTACAGATCTTGCAATTCCGCAAGTTGATAAAGAGCGTGATGCTATGACACCTTCCGACTATGAATTTTCCAAACTTGGACTTGGGAGGTCTACATTAGAAAGTGACATGGCGATGGCTCAAGATTCAATTGATATCGTGCTAAAGAGACTTGAGAAATACAAGTCTCAAAACTCTTAGCCCAAGGCCGAAAAGAATCAATTGGTGTAATATGTTCAACATTTGATAAACCCCATATCATCCACTTTCCCCGTACCTGATGCAGTGGCTGCCCCAGATGAAGATAATCTCAATTTTTCAAAAGAAATAAACACATTGGGCCATGTCACTAAAACTTGGCTTTCAGAGATTCTTGTTTTAGGCCAGGGGATGATCAAGACTGTGGTTAAGCTTCATGAAGATTTCAGTACATATCTTGATCCAATTCTTTCTTTCAAAGAAACTTTTGTTTCTACTATATCAAATTTGGATGAGATATTGCCCAGTTTATAGGAGATGATAACATTGGAATCTTCAGTTTTAGCTATTGAAGGAATTCTTGAATTTGAACATCGAGGGACACATTTTCGGTGGTGTCTGCATCTCAAATCAAGAAATATACTTCTCAAGGATTCTATGATCCATTATGAAAGCTTGTGCAATGAAGCCTTCACTACACTCTCCTTGATTCAAGAATTCATGGCTGAAATTCCTTGCAATCTCGTAAATGAGAATAATCAAAGGTGTTCATTGGAGTAGGTGGAAGAGCAATTTTCACAATTGTTTAAGGACATGTACACTCTCACCAACAATTTCTCATCAGTTTTGATGGAGTGGTGCATCAAATTAAAGAACTTATTTGAGAACACTCAATCCAAAATTGTTAATTTAAATGATATGCCAAGTAGAATTCTTGAATTGCAGGTATTTTGTGAGGCTATTCTTTGACCAAGTGAACCCCTAGAAGAAGAAAAGATGTTTGAAACTTTGGGAAGGTTTAGATCCTTTCAACTGGAAAAAGTGACAAATCCTAATTTCACCAGCAGTTCAGGGAGTTAATTTTATTGGTATCTATTAAAGTGGGAGAGTCCATTTCTCATACGCTTGAGATAGGTGGACCCCATTTCAATGGATAAGGCACTAGTTATTATTGTATATTTTAAAAGGTGTTGTTATTTGTTTTCGGGAAACAATGGATATTTTAAGTAATTTCTATTTTTGGGTTGTCTTTAATAACGTTGTTGAAAAAGTCAAAGGTCACTTAAGTGCCTTATTTAATGATCATGTAAAACCCTAACTACTTTGTAACCAACTTTTGGGTTGTAAAAGGAAGTGAGGGGCTCATTTGTAAAGGGGGACTTTGAGAGAGGAGAAGAAATACTTTTGTGTGCAAGCTTTTTTTCAGGAAGAAACTTTGTGTTCTTCTGTGAAAAACATTTTAGAGTTAATGAAATAAGAACTTTGTGTCTCATTCATTGTCTCTTTTAATATTTGATGTTCTTATGTTCATTAGATGTTAGGTGTTTGAATCTTGCATGCAAATATTATATTTTATCTTATTTTCAACGTTATTAATCGGTTGTTCTAGTTCACAGTGATCAAGCTCTTATTATCTACTTGCTCATGTGTGTTCCCTTTTACACGTTCTTGTTTGGCTAACTCAAACTCCGTTTTATTTGTGTTAGTTATTCATCTTTATTCTTCGTGTAATATTAGGCTTTGTGTTTACCTAACTCTTGCATTCTCTTTTAGTTCATTCCATTTCACTCCTTTCCTTGATCCCATTCCATCCCCCTCATTCACTTTTCTTTCCATTGATGTTCCAAAACACCCCCCACATACAATTTTGAATGTATAGATGTAAATATAGTTTTGGTTTTCAATAAAGGAATTCTCACCTTCATTGAGGGGGGGACTTTTTTCCCACACTGTTGCATGTCATTTGCATGCATGAAAATCCATATGCTAATAGTTTTTTGGCAACTTTGCTGGGGATTCAAGAATCGTTAACCAGTGCTTGGTTAAATATTTATGACTATCCCCTCTGCACAAGCTCTAGTTCTTCAACCGAACCTTGTGCCCGATGAAGATTTCCAAGGAGACATTACTACCCACCTTCAAACAGTAGCTTGGGAAAACCGTGAAATCTTGCAGCAATTTGTGGCCATTGATAGAGCCATTGATAGAGAAATCTACATCGAAGACCTTAGAAGAAGAGCACCCGCACTTGTGGCCAGAAGACCTCCTGGACACGTGTTGATCGTTGTTCACCGACGCGGTCCTCTTCCACCAAGGTAATAAGTTGTATGACTATTACAAGTAACCCACCTATCTTGTAACCAAATCTTATTTTTGCAGATACTCAAGAAGACATATCATCCGATTTGAGGCAAGCTATTTGGGAAAAGTGCACGAGTAACTATGATTTTCCTCATCTTAACCTAATTTGACCACCTTGCATAGATTGAAACAACTGAGCACCCCTCGGACAAGAGAATACACAACAACCATAAATACTAATCATGAAATGTAGGTTTAGAACAACATTTTTCCTCATCCTTGAGTGAAAACAACATCAAGTTCATCCTCCTAGCATTCAAATGAATCTTACCTTCTTAAACTATTTTTTTGACCTTTTTCAAGCCATTTGATAACTGTAAAAGACCAAGAACCGATGCATACAACTTATGAACATTCCAAAAATTCATGATTTAAGACTTAGAATCATCATGTTTCCTCACTCTTGTAATATCTCAACTAAAGAAATCTCAAACTTGGCTTGATACACCCTTTTCTTTACAACACTCTTGGGATTGAAATCCCTAAGATAATATTTTAGTGCATTTTAGAAAACACTTTTCAAATCTCTAGAGACACAAACTCACATTGACATAGCTTATTATGAATCCCCCTGGACCTATGACATACTTTTCTAGTAGAAAACACAATTTTTAAGTCTTTAACATTGTATTAATGCCTTGTATATGACACAACTATATTGCCTCTACCTTGAAGTTATTTCTCAGTCTCTTCAACCTCTTTTTATGCTATTTCACCGTCCTTGGATAACTAACCTTACTTCACAAGCCAATATTCTTACTAACATATTCTATTCTTCCACAAAATCTTATATAAGCACTCATGAAATATATTCACCTTTTTTTGAGAGTCAAAGAGGTATCCCCTTGTATTAAATGTATTTTCAAACCTATAGAGTACTCTGTTACAGTAAGAGTACACATTTGACACCCATTTCTCATGACATTATTCCTTTACACTGATTCCATGATGCCCAAGTGTTCTTTAGAATGACTCTAATATATTTATAAGGCCAAAAACTCATTGCACACCATATTAAATACCCTTCATATGAACATGCAAATCATCATCATCATCTTCCACAACCTTTGTACCTTATCCAACTCTTGTACTTGCATGAGCCCTATCAATGTCTTGTGAAAGTGTTCACTGTTATACTTACTTATACATCTTCATGGCAACTAAAACTACTAGAACAAGAACTTATATTCTTGATCAGAGACCAAAAAGGGCTCCCCCTATCTCAGTATGTTCATATAGACATGTAGGTGATATTTTCATACCATTATTGCACATCCAACCTTTAATATTTCAAGATATGGCTCAATCTCAAATATGTACAAGCTTGTGATATATCTCAAGGTTATATCCTTTCATCTTAAACATGAATTACATAATCATCATTTGTAATTACTTGAGAAAACCATTTTATCCTCCTCAATAATTTCTACTCCAATATTGAACTCAGAACTGTAGATAACTCTATCACTTGATGAACACTCTCTCTCTCATTCATAGACTTGATAAGAAACTAACCTTCTTTATGGCCTCTTTGACAGTCACATGACCTCGTTAAAACTTTTCAACCTTACCTCAAGGATGTACAACTCATTATGAATCAAATAAGTTAACTTTACATACCTAAGGTGTATCACTTGATTCCAGAAGCCACATTACATTATTCCTCCTTATACCCAATGAATTTTTCTCTAATCTCATATAAGCCCTATTATGTATTTATAAGACTCCTTTCTTACATTATTGATGAGTATAAAACATATATTGCATGATTAAATATTTATCCTTTAAAGTCTTGACACTCTCAGACCGTGTTGAAAGTTCTTCACACCTCTTTTAGCCTTCATCACAGATGCACAATCTTAAATTTCTTGACAAACCAATGAGCCTTATTGTTTTACATTGATTGTAAAATTTATCAAAATTCTTGCAATGACAAATACTTTGATGAAAAAATTTCAAGTTAAGATCTTATTTCCCACTTTTACTTGATTTTTTTTGCATAGGCTGCTAGCCCTACTCTAAGAGAAATTCACACCTAGTTTTCGATCCATTCAATTTCTCAAAGAAAACTTACATATTTTGAACACCCATTTGATCATTTTGTTTTCTCCATAAACCTTGTAACACGTCTTTGAAAGAGTTCCACCCAATTTGCAAGTTACCCCTATTAATTAGGTCTCCTAGTGTACTCCATAGCCAAATTTGAGAAATGTCATAGTTTACAATGAATTCTAAATTCCTCTTAGGATGAAACCACTTGAATATTAAACTACACCATGTTAAGATGATTTGATACAAATTTTTTCCTTCAAATCAACCATTTAGTCCATTGAATATAAGATTTCAAATAGATTTCTTATCATGGTTTCAATACCTTATTTGCAACTTTCTTGAATTACCACATAAGCATAAATTCAAGGATAAGAATTTTCTTGAAACATGACCATTTCACAAAATAGGGTAAGCTAGACTTCATTAAAGTACAACACAAGACTTCATTCTCAGATAATGACATGACATGATATACACAACTTGACATGCTTAACTAACTGAGACAATGACACATCTCTTTACTTAGAATCATGACATGAATTCATACTTAGGCTCAGACCTTAATGAAAGGAACGATAACCAGATCGTACGAAGCCAAGAACACAGATACTAATCAAACACCATGATCAATAAGATGAAAGCAATTCGCCATAATAGGTTTACATAAAACCTTTGCAAACAAATGAGCAACAATATCATATATTATTTTGGAACTCAATGAAATACAATGAGAATGGGCCTTGCTTATATAGGCAATGAATAACAATCTAAAAACCGGTCAAGGTCGTAGATCAAGCCATAAATCATGGAAAGAACTAGTCATCAAAGAACTAGTCAAGTCCATAGATTTATGAGAGAACTAGAATCAAGGATCTAGTCAATACCATAGATCTAGGAAAGAACTAGTCAATGCCATAGATCAAGGAAAGAACTATACCTAACAACTAGATAATATCTCCTAATATCTAAATAAATAAAAAGAAATATCCACACACATAAGTGGGTGAGGATAAATACAATAAAGGTAAATAATATACAGAGGTGAACATGAGCTAAGGTAAATACCTACTTTAACACCCCCCCTCAAGTGAAGCTAGGGGCCAAAATAGAAGTGGCATATCCAAAATATGAGTCTTGATAACTAGGCCTGATGAGGTACTCATGTATAATAACTAGGAAAAAAGGGACACCGCAAGGTACCCAAAACTAGTAACAACAAAGTAAAGAGAATAAAGACCCACTCCAAGGCATACTAAGAAGCTCGGCTCAAAAAACTTGTACAATGCTGAAGAATTTTGGTGTGCACTGTGGTCTGAATCCACTGCTCGATCACAAAACTCAAAAATAACTGACACTCTGGGCTCCACCAGAATAACTCCATACAAGGAGACTGTCAATGGAGTGATGTTGAAAGTGCAAAAAAAAACACCAATCATAATTCGATTAAGTGCTGTAAATAGGTTTGCCACGATCCAAGAACAATAACCAAAGCAACAAGGCAAGGACACAAAACCTGAAGAAGCAGGATCAACACCACACCCTCCCATACTGTTGAATGGGTGGAGTGGTGCTACAAATCTATATGAGTTGTCAAAACAACTACTCGAACACTAAAAAAATAACACTAGTCTCCACCAGAATAGCTCCCCCACAAGAGAGACTGTTAGCATACCAAAAGTGTCGAAAATATAGATATAAAATCTCTCAACAAACAAGAGAGATACACTACACCTACTAAAGAAAAATGCTCAAAACAAGAAGCATCACAATGCATAAGGTATAGAAAGTGGAGCAAGAGGCTGAATGGTGGAGGAGCCATGCTTGTAGAGTCCTTTCAATGAATTCCTATGTCACCTCCATGAGTGATTAGATATCCACCCCAAATCAACATGGATGGATGAAGAAGATGCCTGCATATGACTTGGTGTAAAATGCACAATGGGTGCATGCAAAAGAACATCAGAATGTGTGTTAGGTTGATCATGTCTGACAACTGAAATCTCAAGTTTCTCAAGCCTGAGTGAAGATGTAGAACTCAAGTGTTGCTCATGATCCTCAAAAAGGAGCTCTATCAATGTGTGATCCCAAAGAAGTATCTGCTCGAAAACCAATGTCATGAAAATAATTCCACTTAACTTGTGGAATAGAGGAAACAATACCATGTGAATGTCTGCCAATGACTCCACTAGTGAAACCCATAAAATGGAGCATGTGAGAACTGAATGCAGTGGTATGCTTCCCAAAAAATCCATGCAACTGAGCAAAAGTAGGATACACAACATATGGTACTGTAATAGGCACATATGTGGATGAGCATGCAATAACAAGCCTCACAGGTTTAGAAGCATCAAAAGCAGGTTCAGGCTCAAAGACTGGCAAATCAATGTTAGTGGTTACAAGAGAAACAACTGCAAGTGGACTAGGAGCATGGATATGGTTGTCCACAATATGATGGTGATGCTGTAGGCTAGTAAGTTTGTTCTGCAGGGAGTGTATTATTGTATCCTTATCATGAATGAGTGATTATAGAAGAGAATTTTTCTTCTTGAGTGATCTATTTTCTTCCACAAATTTTACAATATCCTCTTGAAGTCCACATACTTCAGAGAAAAGCATATCATTCTCAGAATCCATGATAGGTACAAACTGCAACTCCCAAAAGTTTAGGACGTCAGGCTCAGCCGAAATTGCGTCTACAATTGATTACAACACTCCTCCATATTTGGAACTTTATAATTATAGTGCAAGTCTCAAAATAAATAACTCCAATGGAAAGATCACAAAAAAAAGCACTTTTGTAAAAAATGACACTCAAAACCGAGTTACCGATCAAAAGATACAAGCTTTTTAATATTTTTCTCTGTTATTTATTTTAGGTGCCACTAAAACAAAATAAAATGTTGTTTCCTTCACCACACAAATAAAATTAAAGGGGGTTGAAGTTAAGCACCTACTAGTAGGAATCACAAGCTTTAAGCCCTCATATGACCATACCATATGACCAAGGGCTAAGGATTTTAATGGGCAACAAAATACAACCAAATCCCAAATATATGAATGATAATAGCACACCACATTAGATTTGCAAAGCAGAAGAGCTAAAATACCATATATGGAAATCTATCATAATCCATAATGCTCAATACATTACAATATAATGACTTGAATTATTTAATAAGAAAGATGTACATATAGGAGGAGGGAAGTGTAACTACTACCTAAATCAGTGGTGAAGAACTCCCACTAACTGATAGTGATAGTTAAGTTAGCTCCAAAAGACTAGTAAGCTAACTCCACACAACTAAGAATCTAACTCAACACAACTAGTAAGCTAACTCCACACAACTAGTACACCTAAGCAAGCTAACCCAACAAGTGTAGGGCTAACACAAGTGCAAGAATTATCCTAATAAATAAATAAAAAAGGATAAATAATAACCTACACTAACACTTAACTTACACAAATTCCACTTACACAAAATGGATATTTGATACATTTACAAAACACCTTACTCATACCAAGACACTTGAATTCTCTTGATACACATTTTCTCATACTAGACCTTGAGCATCATTCACATACTTATTTAGGTGTCTCAAACCATAGAATTCATAACATGACTCATACCTAGATTAATAGTAATCACAACAGATCATGGCAAGAATTCAAGGAATTGAATCAAAAATTACTCTATATGATGACAAACATACACTTAAAAGCTGACTGAGCACTCATAGATTGACTTATTCACTATAAACACATACCTACAATGCTTAAAATATAATAACACCATAGGACTTATAGTACGCACCTTAACATCATGAAGAGATACCTTGATAAACACATACAACATCATACTTCAAACAATCAACTCCCCCTTTCTCCAATGCTTTATATGGATAATTATTTATCTAAGAATATTAGCAGAGACACAATCATTCATGGTGGATCTAGAAGAAAAACTTGAAGAGGTCCTATGCCCTCTTAAACAACGGAAAATCAAATTCTTCTCCTTGCTTCTGATACGCACTTTGAACTATCCATTGTCTTGCATTCACAACAAATCTTGAAGGACCATAATTTTTCCTTCCAGGTTTCCATATTCTATCTTGATTGAGAGCATAGACAAAAAAATCTCTTGTAACACGAAGCATTATATTTTAATTGAAGCATTCAATTGAATTCTTATCTTTATAGCCTTTACTATCCCAATTTTGACTTGAGGATTCATACAAGAAATACTTAGCAACATGGCCTCTTTCTTGGCACTTGTAGTAAACTGTACTCTTTTCTTATTCACTCTTATTATCCCTCCAAGGATAATCATCTCTAAAAAACCTCCCACACTCCTTAGATCTATACCCAATTCCATTATATGAGTAATAATAACCATTAAAAGATATTTCATACCTTGAAGCATTTGGTTTCCTAATTTTATTTGTCTTCACATCATCTTTGATGAAGATTTCTTTATTTTCTTGTATTCATTTTTATACCCTTAGACCAATAGTGTAATCCCATGCACACCGGCCTATCACCTAGCAGGCACATTGGGCACTCACCTGATGAGGAATGCGCAGTTGCTGAGACTCTCCTTTATGTGAGTCATGTGAGAATACATCATCTTATGCCAAATATTTAAATGTAAGTGAATAGAAAAAAACCATGCATCATTCTGAGAACCCAAGATAAGTTGTCATCTCATTGCATCTAGAAAGAGAAATAACAAACAACATATGGAAATGGTTTATACATAAGGGAAATGCATAAGGATTGTGCTCATGAACACAAATATGCATTAGAAAAGAGCCTTCCATTTATATTAATATGTTTAATGACCACATTACATTCCTTTGAGATCATAATAAACCTGTATAAACATTACAGAGAAAAGTCATGCATCAGAGCTACATTATGACCCTAATATTACAAAGATGAGTACAAACCCATCCCTCCTAATGTGCCATCACTCCTATATTTTTCCTAATCCAAACCCATAGAATCCTCCATAAGATCTCTGTAGGGATTCACCTCTTTCCAGTACCTCTGCTCTCTCTCAGGAAGACTCCACGTATATATCTATATCTCCTTTCTTGCTACCCTCACACCTCCATATATAGCTTTCCTAATTTCACTGCCATGCCTTCTGAGGTAACAGATCAGCTGCCAAGTTTCCAAGTGGTCCTCCAATGGAGCATTCCTCTTTTTATCCAAGCTCTCCACTTTTTGCAATGATGTTCTTGTAGAACCTTCTATTGCATGCATATAATATTCTCTTTTTGATCCTAGAGTCGCCAGGATGGCACCTTATCCACACCTCATGCTAGAAGGGTTACACTTTTCTCATGTGATTCCTGGAACATTGAATATGGCTAAGTCAAAAACCCATCTTGCCTTGCATGTGTGCATCGTGTGTTCTGTAAAACCCTACTAGAAACCTTACCTGCACGCCTTAAACCCCGTGTGCCCTTCTTCAACTAGGTCTTGTGTGCCCATGCATCTTCTTTTACTTGGTCAATA
Source organism: Taxus chinensis (assembly GCA_019776745.2). Lineage (NCBI taxonomy): Eukaryota > Viridiplantae > Streptophyta > Pinopsida > Cupressales > Taxaceae > Taxus > Taxus chinensis. The sequence continues at coordinate 853,907,457 of CM034148.1, read as the reverse complement.
TTCTGGGGCCCAACATCACCCACACTATGCCTATTCTCCGTCCTTAGAAACAATATTTAAAGAATAAAGAATGGTAGGATCTTACAATGGTTTAAAAGAATAAGGGAATGAAGAATTGGGTGAGAAAGAATGAAAGAATGGGGAACTGGTTTATTGCTGGAGGAGGAGAGGGAAATCCTTCCCTAATTCAGCCTCTAAACTTTTCCCAAGTGTCGACCTCGATCTGAGTTTGCTGATAGAGGTCATCCACTAGGGTGCTCACCTCCTCAAAACTCATCTCCTCTCCTTTGGCACTCATGGTGTCCACAAAACTCTCCAATTTATTCCCCAAGTCTTAAAGGGAATCCATCCTGTAGGTGATCTAGGGGAAGAGTTCCTTTAACTAGATTTTGATCAATCCTCACAGGGTCTTGATTGCTTCTGATTTTCTTCTCCACCCTCAGCTAGGATATTATCTCTCTCCACCCTATTCCCCTTATTTTTATCTTGGAACCACTTGAGTTGCATTTCATGGGTGGAAAATAAGATACTTTCCACTCTATCCCTATCCATGTAGTTTTCATAGGTAGCTTCAGTGATTTACATGACAACCTTTACTTATGCCATAATTTTGGTGTATCGAGTGACAATATCAGCAACATTGATATTTGTTTATTTATCTTGGTGCGCCTGCACCTCTTTTGTAGATTCTAAAGTAAGTGGTATCCTCTCCATTGTGAGAATACGAGTCAAATCCTCTAGACATTGCAAGGCTGAATCATACTTCTGATCAGGCGACATGAAATCAGGGTGCTTTAGGAAAATTGTATATGTAATCATGTCCACCCTATTGGAGACGTAACTTAGCTTTTTCTTCCTTCATCTCATGCCTCAGCTAAGTGCTGATCATCTCCTCTTTCTTTATGTTCTTTCCTCTTCTCCACGAGCTCCTTTTTCTTCTCCAATTCCTCCTCCAGGAATTTCACTCTATCATTTCTCCCAAAAATTCTGGCCTCAATTTCGACTGAAAATTTGTTAACCACATTACAAACCTATTCATCTGATAGCTTCTGAGTGTTCACCAATGGATTTATCCCTTTGGTTTCTGGCACCTTTATTATCACTCTCTGACTTACTTCAAATTCTAGTTCATCCATGTGGGACTCAAACGCCCAAGATAACATCTTTCTTGTCCATGGATACATGTCTTCTTCATCAAATGATGACATAGCCAGGTGTTTCTCTATTGGTAAGGTGCTCTTGAAGCGTGCATGTAGAACTTTACTAGGATCATCAATGTATCCCATTCCCTACCCCTTGTGTCACCACTACGCCTTTCCCATATATCCGTGCAGATTTTGGGAAGCTTACTACCAAATTGGGATCTCCACCCATGCTGCCATACTCCTTCCCAACGCTCTCTTCTTCTATCTCCTATATAATTTCATGTACGCTCCTTTCCAATTTCTGTTCCACTAACTTCTTCATGATTCCAACCAATTCTCTTCTCCATGGTTTTCTCTACTTCCTCCTTGGTGAGGCTTTGGGTTCTTTGGTTCCTTGGTGCTTAAATCTTCTCTCAACCCCTTGCTTTGAGCCTCAACTTCTTCCTCATCATTCTTCTCCTCATATTCCTTGTTATACTCCTCTTCATCTCCTTCTTCCTCATCATTCTTCTCCTCATATTCCTTGTTATACTCTTCTTCATCTCCTTCTTCCTCAGAATCATGCACATCATAGACTGGATGGTCTTCACCTCCTTCAAGTTCATCATCATCCTTGTCGCCAATGTAGGCATCTAGAATCTTTGTATCTTCTAAGTCTACCTCATCCGTCACCTTTTGCTTCTTCCTTACTGGGGATTCTAGTACAAAAGATTCTTCTTTTTCTATTTCTTCCCTAGGTGATGCCTTTCTTGGTGATTCCTCATGGATGAGGTGCTATTCATGCTCTTGACGCCTCTTCTTCTCAGGTTTTAGCCTTGATAGGAGACTTCTTTCTCCATGCATAAGTGCTAGGCTTCACAACTACTTCAGGCGCCGCCCACTGATTGTGTGGTCTACACACTTGCTAGCTTTCATCTTTTCCCCCTCTTCTCTTTCTATCTTCTTCGATGCACCTTATTTCTCCTTGTGGGGTCTTCCAAAATGGAGACATCATTCTCCAGATATGCTCCTTTCTCAAAATTTGGCCTTATGTGAAGGTATATCCTTGTTGCATCCCTTCTAGTGATTGGAAACATTATTGGTTTCATCATTTGAACCTTGTGGGAGACATACTTCTTCACGTATGCACGCTTTTTAGGGTACATGAGATTTCTTCGTAGCTCACAGTGGTCCTAGTACACCTCACTAAGGTCAAAGCTTATTCTTTTCAATTCTTTGAACTTGTTGACCCTACTTGAAAGTATTGCGTGGTGAAGGAGAAGGGAAGCTTGCACCATGTACCCTTAGTCCCATTTGTTAAATTAAATATGCCAATTCAGAAATGTTGGTACACTACAAATTCTGCTTCTCCATCCACGAGCACAAGCAACTGTTAAGGGATCCTCCATTTTTCCCCGAATGCATCACACATTCGTTTATACCACTTCTCTAGGCACACCTTGTGAGTGGCGGTCATGGTTTCACAAGTGTATTTTCAAATCTCTTTGCACATGAGGGATCCTCTTCTAGATACTCCCAAACAAAATTTTCCAGCCCATCTTGGCAACTCCCAATTTCTGAAAAGACAATGGTGAGGAGGATGTTGCTGAATAATATATTCTCTCCCTCCTGCGCGCTACTTATGATCTCATCCGCAATGAAAGTGGACAAGTTATATATTGTTCCCTTTGATATCTTTCGGAATACATTTAGCCATGCCTTGTTCACCTTGCCGGTCCATCATTCCTGATCATTGAAATTGGTCACCAAGCATGCAGCCATCCTCATAACAAGTTTTGGAATATTGGCGATGTCAAATTATTGCAAACCATTGTTGTAGTCATATGCTACTATAGTCTCCTTGATAGCCTCCTTGTCGCTCATATCATCATATATACTTTCTCCTTCACAAATAAGGCTTATGAACTTCGATATCAGTTGTGGTGTTATGCACATCTTACGACCTATAAAATAAAAGTGATCCTCATGCACATGTGACATCAACCATTGATAAAGGCACTCAGGATTTCCAAAATAAGGTAACTCATACAATTACAATAATCCTACCTTCTCCAATTTGACCTTCACTTCATCACTATAAATAGGCATCCCATATGGTGTCCTTTTGTTAGCTGGGTGGACCAACTCTAGCACCATTTCGTTCTAATTTTTTCTTGTGCAATGGTTATAATAACTCACATTCATTTATCTTAGATGCAATAGCCATTACTTTCCTAGAAATACTCCATATTGGTATTGCATTTCTGCGTACCATTATTTATTAGAGCTCGCGACGACAGAGATTTGTTTTCTTTTCCCTTCCCCTTCAGTTTCTTCAGTGAAACGATTGCCTTTTTGGGTGCCATGCTTTCTGTTAGGATAAATTATGAAGTCTTTACTCTGCTTTGCTACATTGCTACACTCCAAACTCAACACCAAAGCTAAACTCTTGGAATAAATCCTTCTATCTCCATGCCCTAGCTGCCAAACCTTAACTAGGAAAATCTTCCATAAGACAACGTACTTCACACAACCTTTCCTCACGCCCGTGTACTCCTTCCTTCTTGTTTGTAGATCTACTATAGTCACACACTTAAATTATTACGATTCCTCTTCCTTTGCAAAAATTTATCTTTGGATTCCCTAGTTTGCAAGAGCACTTCAAATTCGTAATAGCAAGATAGAATAATGACTTCCCCAACCTTGTATTTATAGTTTTTACTTCCCTCTGGAAATAAATGTTATGCCACCTACCAACATGCTTTAACATTAAATGTGGATTTTTCCACTAATTTGACTTTAAGTGCCCTTACCCATATGCCTAATCATGCATGAAAAATATTTTACAACCTTCTGGTGCACAAAAATCCAATCTGACCAAAGACTCTTACACACATGTTTACAATGACGAAGGCACTTCTTATATCCTTCACCTGATTTTTTCCCTCGCCTACCTCATGTTGTTCCTGCGCTCTTCCTCCTTTGTACGTGGTCTTTGTTACCACATCCTCAACACCATAATTCATTATCCACCGTTTCCTCACGCAATTTCTTGAACTTACATGCTTCCTTCTACTGGGCCACTCAATTTGTAGTACAGGCCTATACTTTGCATTACTCCACCCCACACTTAAAATAGATGCGCAGTCCTTTTCACATACACAACCTTGGAAAAAAACAATGTTGTTACCAGTGCACAAGGCATAAAATGAAACAAAAAGAAAGGAACAAGCAACGAAAAAGGAAAACACAAGAAAATAAAGCATAAAGGAAAATTCTAAGCTAACTGGCAATACTGCCTTATTGCAAACACCAAGAAGACTTATTTATAGTAGGGATTCAGCCTACTCCCATTAAAATGACATGGTAACCTCATCCCATCCAACACTTGTATCTAGAAAATGCCTAAATCAAGAATGTATGAGATGATGTAGGGTCCCAACTAATGGACTTTCATCTTCGCAAGATGGTGCAAATACTTGGATTCATACAACAATACCATCTGCCCAAATTCAAACTACTTCTTCTTGATATGAAAATCATGCCATGTATTTTATGTTTCTTTTTATGTCTTCTGACTCCATCTAGCAAGTAATCTCCTTTGGTCTAACTGCATCAACTTATCAATCCTTTCTTCCAGCACTTTCTCATCAGCTAACCCTTCTACGTGTGCTATACGCAACAATGGTAACATGAATTCAACCAGAAAAATAACCTCCATGCCAAACACCAATTGAAACACTGTGGCCTTGATCAACCTCTTGTATGTTGTCATGTAGGCCCATAGAATGGTTGATACTTTATCATCCCAATCTTGTCTTCTAACATCACATATCTTAGTCAATGTGTGCCTCAGTATCTTGTTAAATGCCCCATCACATCCATTTTCTTGAGGGTGATAAGGGGTAGTCTTGTGATGGGCCACCATAATTTGTGCCAACATAATCATAACCATTTCATTGAGGAAATGTGTACCTCTATCACTTGTTAAGCTTAAAGGACAACCATACCTACTTATTATGTTCTCCCATAAAAATATGGTAGATGTCGCTATGGTGAAATCCTTTATAGGTTCTGCCTCTGCCCATCGTGTCAAGTAATCAGTGTAAGTAATTATATACCACAAACCAATCCTTCGCGCGGCTGGAAAAATTGGTCCTACAAAGTCGATTGCCCATTTTTCAAATGGTTCAGTGTTGGCTACTGGTCGCAAGGGAATTTCATCCCTCTTTCTAGGTTTTCCAAAGCATTGGCAATGTTCATAGGCCTTGTAAAACTCATCATAGTCCTAGTAAATGGTTTCCCACTAAAGTCCAACAAGTAAAATCTTCCGTGTGGTGACATTTCCTACATAGTGTCCTCCTGCAATCCAACCATGCACTTCCTCCATAATTTCCACACACTCATGCTCCAATACACATCGGTGTAGAACCTCATCACGACCTAACTTATATAGGTCTCCACTAATCAATATGTAAGGTGCAAAACATATTGCTAACTGCTTTCTCTCAAGAGCCTTCATCCTTTGTAGTGCCAATTTTTTTTTCAAGAATACTACAATATCTTCCAATTCAGATGACACGCACCGCAACCTAAACAATTACGTTTCTGGCATGGTATCCTCAATGATTTGTGCGTCCTCCCTTGATTTGATCCTTGATAAGTGGTCAGGTCATGAATTACTTTTTCCTAGTTTTACAACCACTGTGAAATCAAACTCTTGAAATAATGGGACCCAACGACATATGCACCCTTGCATAATGGACTTGTTGACTAGGTAATTCAATGCCATGTGGTTCATATAGAATATAAATGGTGTTGCCAATAGATATTGCCTAAAATTTTACAACACATAGATCATGGAAAATGATTCACTCTCAGTAGTTGTGTAATTCTGTTTCATGTGTCTCAACTTTTTACTTGCAGAACACAAGGGATGATTAACAATTACCTCACCAGGTTGTGCTAGTACTACTCCCATAGCTATTTTAGAGGCATTAACATGCACATGGGAAGGTTTATCCCAAGAGGGAAAATGTAATATGGGCACCGTGACAAGCCTATCCTTCAAAGTGTCGAATGCCTTATGCTGCGCCTCTCCCTAATGAAAGGCACTCTTGTATTTTAGCAATTCCTCCAAGGGAGTGGCATACTTGGCATACCCCTTGATGAATTTCCTATAATACCTCATATGCCAAAGGAATCCACACACTACACTTTGACTAGTAGGCTCCCCTAATCCCACAATAACTACAAATTTGGAGGGATCCACTACTAAGCCCTCTTTGCACATAATATGTCCTTATAGGGTTCCAAATGCAGTAGTAAGGACACATTTCTTAATGTTGAGGGATATCCTCAATTGTTGACATCTCTCAAACATCAACCTCAAATTCTCACAATGGTATTTCACCCATCCATACACAGTACAATCATCTAGGTAAAATTGAAGAAACTTATGGATGAAGTCCTGAAATGCTTGTACCACGATGCATGAGAACACAACATGCATATTCTTCAATCCAAAAGGCATAACTGTGTAGGAAAACCTTCCCCATTCAGTGGAAAAAGTTTTCTTTCTTTGGTATTTCTTTGCAATCCTGCCTTGGTGATACCATGAGAACCCATCCGTGAAAGAGTAGACTTCGCACCCAGCCACTCCTTCCAAAATATCTTTAGTAAAGGGGGTTGGGAAAGGATCGATGACACATACTGCATTCATATCCTTATAGTCAACAAAAATTATTATCCTCCCATCCTTCTTGATATTGGTGACCATTAGGCTAGTCCATTCTGATTCTTCCACTACCTCACTAATACCAGATGCTATCATCTTGTCTATTTCTTTCTTGACCCGTAAGTGAAAAATTTGGATTCATTCGATAAGGCCTCTTCTGAACCAGGTCCACACCTTCCTTCAACTTGATCTTCATATCTCCTAAGGAATGATGGACACCTTTTTTGTTCATGGTACCCACGAGGGAAAAAATCCTCGAACTCACACAACAGATCAATGATCTTTGAAACTTATTTTTCTTACCAATAATCCCCAATGATAGCTTCTTTAGGTTATGTCTCCATCCCAATGTTAACCTTATTTGTTTTTAAGAGATCATGGTAGGTGTGTGCTCTCTCATCAGTGCTATCTTTGACTTCGTACATACCTTTAGAATGGTTAACATCCAAAGTGTCCATCTCTTCACCATCTACTACATAGACCATTTTATCTTTATCTTTTTCCATGCACGCGCGCTCAAGTTGTACTTCCTTTGATTCTTTTATATTGAGGCACGTTTACAAATTAGGCTCACCTAGTAATTCCAATAGCCTATCTTCTACCATAGCACTATCTCCCATTGTAAGGTGTTTGATTACTTGTAACGCCTTATCCACTAATGGCTTGGTACTCCTATACTCGAAAGCTTGAATGAGATCAGCCACCAACTCTTACTAATTACCTATTTCATAATGCATCTCCAAATGAACATACCATGTGCGTACATCCTTATAAGGTGAAATAAAACTTATGAACCCATAACAAAGGCAATAAAACTTCTATGCTTTCCATCCAAGCCTTCTTACACGCTTGGATATGAAATGAGGTAGTCTCTTTGTGATGGTAGTCTTATATGACCATGGGTGCATTACTCCTGGAGAACCTTACAGAGAATACAATTATTACTTATTTCCATTCTAGGAGGCTCTCCTAATGTGTATCCCACCAATGTGCCATGGTTTGAAGCAAGTTATAATTGAGCCTTCCCCTTCTCTCATTCTCATTTTTCCACTGAGCCTCCATTTCTTGCAAGAATGTTTCAGGATATGCTCCTCTAGAGTAACTTGGAAACTTCTTCCCTCCTAGGTGCTTGACTGAGTGCACTTTTATTACCCTTGTTACATATCCTCTAAAATGTCTCCTAATAAACTCATAAGTCCCATGCACCCAATTGTCACATGCCATGCTAGTGGTATCACTCGATGACTAAGCATCTTCAAATTGGATGAATTCCTCCATGGGATGAATTATTTTAGGATCTCTGATGGATTGCACATAGATTCTATCAAGGACCTCTTCTCCTAAGGTCCCAGTATAGGGTGCTAACATCCCATCTATTAAAGGAATAATCACCCTTTCTTCCTTGTTCTCAAAGCTGGTATACCCCTTGTTAAATTGGAGGTTGGCATTATTCTTGTAACACCATGGGTGCCAAAGTAATGCTGGAAAGTTGTTTACCTTGGCGAGTGCCAAGAATTTGAAGTATCTAGTGAACTTGGCCCTTTGAATGATGATTACTTCATCCTTTAGGACTCTGATGGGCATTTCCTTAGTCTTTTTTTTCATATACAACACATTCGAAGATGGCTGTAATGTGGGTCTTCCCATTTGATGCAAAGCATCTATGGTAAGAACATTGAGCTCTTCTCTTGTGTCGAAAAGGATATTAATTAGAAGCCATCCATATAAAACCACATTCAAATTAATCTCCTTATCATAGTCAAGGATGATAGGAGGAAGGTTTGCATGTAAAACCTGCCTTTCGCGCTCTGCTCCGACGTGTGGTACCTTCTCCCTCAGCCATTCTCCTAACAAGGAAATAATATTATCTTGCCTTAATATCCTATATACTTCCTTGACTTCATCCAGATCATCCTTTTGAGTAGCGACATTCTTCCTTTGCTTGAACTACTTTGATTTATCCTTTAGACATTAGATCTCCCCTTGTAAACTCTGAATCATATCCATAGTCTCTTGATATACCTCCTTTTGATGAGTAGGTTCTGGATACTTTCCATGTACCAATTTCTCTCTTGAAACTAGTATCCTTTGTCTTGGAATCTCCCTGGCACGTGTGGCCTCTATTCACATCGTCAATAGTATAGGTTCTATCCCTAACTCACGCGCCACTCTTGGCATCCATTGTGAATCGGCCTTCTTGATGCTCACCATCCCCACACCTTTATATTTTCGGTGCTGTTGGTTCATATGCTCATAAAGCTCTAGAAACTCTTTGTATTTATGTTTCTTTCCACACCATGAGCATTATAACAGATTAGGGTACTCACATTTTTAACGCTATGTAGATCCATAGTTATAACAAGTTCCTTATGGGAACTCACTTCTTCCTCCACTGTGGTTACTGGGACCATGAAATCCTCCGCAAAAACCTCTTCCATGCACTCCTTTGTCTATGCACACTTCATAACGATGGTCATCATCCTTGGAACTACTTGCATGGCTAGTCTGGTGCATACTCAGATCAATAACATCATGGATCTGATCAATCAGTCTATAATCATTGATATCATGGGTCGTAGAGGTATAAATATTACAATAGAAAGAAACATTCTTGTGGATTATGTGTTGCAGTTGAGGGCATATACTTGCATTATGATCCCCATGGCACATCTCATAATCTACCACCATAGTGCATACCAATTTCCAAGGGAAACTATCCTTTGCATGCCCCTCCACTTCACAGTATGTACACCAAATCCCACTACAAACCTCTTACACTGCATTTGTAGATAAAGTCTCCAACTGCTTGGCCATTGCAACAATTTGGGCCTCTAGAAAAGGACTAACACCAGCATTAATGCTCCCAATAGCTTCAACGTGTAGGGAAACTTCCAATGCCTCATGTGGGTCTATGAAAGTCTTGTGTGACAGAGCCCTCCTACATGGTGTTATCAATCCTCTAACAAACCATTGAGCATGGTGAGAAGGATGAATTTCATAGGATAGTTTTGAAGAGAGAGTCTTGAAACATGCATCATACTCTCACACAATCTTTACCATTCCTTGTTGGATCTCCTTCAGAGCGTTGATGCTCTTATGTTTAAACTGAGGGATATGGAACTCTGTTAGGAAGGTGCTCTTTAACACGGTGTAGTATACCACTGTTTGATGGGGGTAATACTTCCTATACCAACTATGCATGCATCCTTGCAACATTTTTACAAATTGACTTACCTTCCACTCTAGGGTAGTGATCCCTTTCACATGCCATAGTAATTCACACTTGTGCACATGCTCTACAACATCTTTAATACCCATATAGTCTAGTAAGTGAAAAGACATCTCAAAAAATACTTATGGAGGTGGTTGAGGCCCGTTTCCTCTTGATTTAGAGCCTTGGTTTCTTTCAGTGTTTCCTCCTCCACCAGATCCACTGGATCCACCAGGTCCTGTTCCTCCTGACACACTAGATCTTCTAGACCTGCTAGGTCCACCAGGTCTACTAGACCCTACACCACCAGATCCACCTCTTGCAGCCAACAAATGGCCCAAAGTGGTTGCACCTAGTGTTCCCAACATCCCAATGAATTATGTGCCAATGGTTTGTGATATTGTCCCAGTTCCAGTTGTGTGTCCCACGCCACTACCAGACACAATAACAAAACCTTGTGTACTTTCACCTTGTCCAAAAATTCCTCCAAATACCAGAATGGCTTACGTGGTTATGAATTTTACAAACAAGAAATTATATCTCATGGTCGTATATAGATTACTCCCACTAATGCCAACCAAGTTAACAATACTTCTCCGTTGATATGGAAAACCAAGCACTAGGGGTTGGTCACTAGATGGGTTCAAATGTGTGCCAAAGGCTCTCCTTTCTCCATGTGATGAACTCTCATTAGAAGATGAAGGAGCTTCCATACCACACTTTCCAAGATGGGCTAGCACATGCTACTCAGGTTTCACATCCTCTGCGTGAACCTCAACTCCTTCCCGTAACATCTCCCTCCATAGATCCATAAAACTTGCAACCTCATGGTGTCTAGTAATTTCCCTTTCATGAGATTTTCTATACTTGATTCATCTCTTCTCCCTTTTCTTTTCAGCCATAATGTCTTCCATCTTCCTCCACCCTAGCTTCCTCTCCCAATGCTTAGAGAAGTTTTGTTGGCCATGGAAAATGCCTCTAAACTCAAGGTCATGACCAAGATCTTCATAGGCAAAGGAATAACACTAAAAAATGATCCTATGGGATCCCTTAGAAACTCAAACACAATGATCTCTAGATAGGAATACGTTGAAATGACATATTATAAAGTATAATTGGTCAACATGCGTCCAAGTCAGATCTACATCCTGTAGCCTCTGATAATCATCTTGGGTCCATACGTGTGATCTATAGTACCAGCTTAATTTAGATGCATATGTTGAAAGCCATTCATATGGTTCTATGGGAAAACAATAGAACAATCTCTCATACAATTCATGGTACAGGTTCTCTTCTACCCATCTACGCCCATCGAACCTAGGTCCAATGCTGAATCTTTGAGAAAATTCATCTTCCGCACTCTTGAACCATGTTTGAACACTTTCCAAGGTTAGATGTTCCATCATCATGCATCATAGGGACAAAGATGTATGCTATTTTTCACAACAACTTTGAAAAGAGGTCCCAGTAATGGAACCAAGATGTAGTCATTTTTATACCCTTACACCAATAATCTAATCCCATGCACAAGGACCTATCACCTAGTAGGCACTGAGCACTCACCCGAGGCATGAGTGGGCGCTGAGCCTCTCCTTTATGTGAGTCTTTTGAGAGTACATCATCTTCTGACAAATTTTTAAATGTAAGTGAATAAAAAATAACCATGCATCATTTTGAGAACCCATGATAAGTTGTCATCTCATTGCATCCTGAAAGAGAAATAACAAAAAACATATGGAAACGGTTCATACATAAAAGGAATGCATAAGGATTGTACTCATGAAAACAAATATGACTTATAAGAGAGCCTTCCATTTATATTAATATGTGCGATGACCACATTACATTCCTTTGAGATCATAACAGACCTGTATAAACATTGCAGAGAAAAGTCATGAATTAGAGCTACATTATGACCCTCATATTACAAAGACGAGTACAGAACCATCCCTCATAATGTGCCATCAGTCTTATGTTTTTCCTAACCCCAACCCATAGAATCCTCTATAAGATCTCTACAGGGCTTTGTGTTTTTCCAGTACCTCTGCTCTCTCTTAGGAAGACTCTATGATATCTTTATATCTCATTTCTTGCTACCCGCACAACTCCATATATATCTTTCCCGCCTTCACCGCCATGCCTTTTGAGGTAACATATCAACTGTCAAGTGTCCAAGTGGTCCTTTAATGGAGTATGCTCCTTTGATCTGAGATCTCCACTCTGTGTAATTATGTTCTTCTGGAACCTTCCATCGCATGCATGGAATATTGTCTTTTTGATCCTATAGTCACCAGGATGATACCTTATCCACACCGCATGTTAGAAGGGTCACACTTTTCTTGTGTGCTACCTGAGATGCTGAATATGGATAAGTCTGAAACTCATCTTTCCTTACACATGCATTCTACCAAACCCTGCTAGAACCCTTGCCTAAGTTCCTTTAACCCCGTAAACCCTTCTTCAACTAGGTCCCATGCACCCATGTACCTTCTTGTACTTGGCTGATATTCGGGTCATACGCAGTTGGGTCATGCTTTTCATGTGTCCTTCCTGATATGCCAAATATGGCTAAGTCCCAAAATCTTGCTTTGCTTTGCGCACAAACGCTACTTGTTCTATTAAACCCTCTAAGAACCCTGTCTTATATGCTTTCTACTTGCGTGACCTTCTTTAACAAGGCCTTGCATCCCCATGAACCTTCTTATACTTAGCTAATAAATCAGGGTCCCAACATCACTGCACACTATTCCTGTTCTCTGCGCGCGGGAACATATGTTCAATGAATAAAGAATTACAACAAATACTAGAAGAAATAATGATTTGGAAAAGAATAAGGGAAAGAAGAATCGAGAAAGATGAAAGAATGGGGAAGTGTTGTTACTGCTGCAACAGGAGAGGAAAATATTTCTTCAATTCAGCCTCTAACTTATTCCAGGCATCAACTTCATTTTGTGCTCTTTAGTAGAGGTCACCAAATAGTGTGCTTACCTCATCAAAACCTAGTCCTTCTCTTTGAGTATTCATTACCTCAACCACCCCTTCTAGTTTCTTTCCCACATCCCCAAGCACATCCATCCCCCTTGTGATTTGTGGGTACAACCCTTTCAGCCAGTTCTTGACTGAACCTTGTAGGACTTCAATGGCTTCGGAATTCTTCTTAACCTTGGCTAAGATCCTATCCCAATCCACTCTATTCCCTTTGTTCTTCTCTTGGAATTATTTGAGCTCTACCTCGTGAGTGGTGACAAGAATGCTCACCAATTTATCCCTATTTGTATAATTATCATACGTGACCTCAGGAGATTTGGTAGAAATTTTTACATCAGCAAGGATCTTGCTATACTCGGCAATGAATGCTACAAACTTCAGTTTATCTTCCCTTTCTAGGCGTGTTGATACTTCTTCCATGGACTCTAAGGCCAGTGGTTGCATCTCCATGGTGAGAATATGTGTTAAGTCTTCTAGGAATTCCAGGGAAGATATATACTTTTGCGCAGGTGGTGCTAGGTCCAGATGCTTCAAAACAATAGCATATGTGATGTATTCTACCTTCTTACATACCTCGCACACCCTTTCCTTCTCTTCCCTTAGTTCATGCTTTAGCTATGCACTAATTAGTTCCTCCCACTTTAACTCCTTGGTCCTTTCTTTGAGCTGTTCATCCTTCTTCTCCTGTTCTGCCTCTAGGAATTTTACCCTATTGTTCCTCCTGAATAACCTAGCTTCTAGTTCAACCAAAACCTTGTTCAGCGCATTATAGACCTTTTCATCCGAAAGCTGCTGAGTGCTCACTAAGGGGTTACCTCCTTTTGACTCAGGCACATTCATTATTACTCCTTGGTTTACTTCAAAATTTGGCTTGTCGATGTGGCACTCAATTCCCATGAAAGAATTTTTCGCGTCTGTGGGTATGCACCTTCTGCATCAAATAATGTCATGTCCAAGAGCTGCTATGTTGGAACAGTAACTTGGAAACATGTGTACAACACCTTGTTTGGACCATCAACGTAACCCATCCTTGGTCTCTAGATCTCTGTGTGCCTTCCTCCTATGTGTGTACCCTTAGGAATAGTTATCGTTAGACTAGGGCCTTCTATGCTACCTTGATCTTTTCCCACACTTTCTTCTTTATCTTCATTCATAAGTATTTCAGCACTACGCTCCTACTCTTGTTCTACCAAGGCTTCAATTATTTTCATCACTTCTTTTTCTGCCGCCTTGCTTACCTACTCCTGTGTGGAGCTTGGAGTTTGATTTTTTGTACTCACTTATTTTCTTCATCCCTTATCTTAGGCACCTTCCTCCTCCTAGTTACCCTTCCTCTGCACAAAGTGAAACTCATTTTCCTCTTCTCCACCCTCTTCCTCTAAATCATGCACACTGAAAACAAGTGATTCTTGGGCCAATTCAAGTTCATCTTCTTCGTCATCATCTTACTCTCCTCTGTAGGCCTCAAATCCCTCCATGTCCTCCGAATCAACCTTCTCCATCACCTTTTGTTTCTTCCTAACTGGGGATTATAGTATAGGAGATTCAGCTCTTTCTTCCTCCTTTGGAGAATTCTCCTTTGTGATAGGCTTTTCTTGTTTTGGCACCTTTTCTCTAACTGGAGACTTCTTCCTGTACATATAAATGCTTTTCCTAGCACTTATCTTTGGTGTGCCCACTGTTGGAATATTCTGGACACTTGGTACCTCTTTCCCTTGCACCTCTCTACGTCTGTGCACTTCTTGGGGTAAACAAGCTGTCTGTATAGCTCCCTATGGTCTTGATCCACATCACCTAAAGGTCAAACCTTAGTCTTTTTTCCTTTGTAAACTATTTTACCCCTTCTTGGAAATATAAGGCTATGAAATAAAATGGGAGTTTACACCATGGGCTCATGGTTTCATCCACCAATGTGAATCTGCCAATGCTGAAGTCTTGGTACACTACAAATTCAGCTTCTTCCTCAAGTGTAGCTAATTGCTCTAGGATCCTTCATTCTACCTTGAACACATCCCTTAAGAACTTATACCATTTCTCAAAATGCACCTTGTGAATGGCCGTCATGCTGTCGCAAGTGTACTTTGTGAATCTCTTTGTGGGTGATGGATCCTCCACTGGGTACTCCCAAATAGCCTTGTTCAACCCATCAGGAAATCTGATCTCTGAAATCATGATGTTCAAGAGGACATTGAAAAAGAGTATCTTTTCACCTTCCTGTGCGTTGCTGATAATCTCATCCGCAATGTACACAGACAAGTTGTAGATGGCACCTTTTGATATCCTTCTGTAAACATTTAACCAGGTCTTGTTCACTTGTGTCCACCTCTCTTGATCATTTAACTTGGTCACTAGGTGTGTAGCCATTTTCATCACCGGGTCTATGATGTCCCCGATATCAAATTATTGTGACCCATTCTTATAAGTGTATGTGGTCACTATTTCTTTTATGGCTTCCTTGTCGCTCAAGTCATCATCCAGAATCTCTCCTTCATAGATGAGGCCTATGAATTTTGAAATCAGATGAGGAGTTAAACGCATCTTGTGCCCCATGAAGTAAAAGTGTTCCTCATGCATGCATGACATCAACCACTGATAGAGGCACTCAGGCTTTCCAAAATAAGGAAACTCATAGAGTTGCAAAAATCTTGCCTTCTCTAACTTCACTTTTACCTCGTCGTTATAAATAAGAAAACCCTCTGGTGTCCTTTTATTTGTTAGGTGCAATAACTCCAGTGCCATTTCCTTTTCCGTTGTGTTTATGCGATGGTTGTAATCACTTACAACCATTTTCCTTAAAGGGGACTCCCATTCCATCCCGAGCAAAACCCCATCCAGGTACTACATTTTGGCGTACCATTCTTCATTTGTACTTGCGGGGGTTTCTGGTTATTTACCCTTGCATTTTCCCTTGCCCTTGCCTTTGGGATTCTTAGGTGATATAGTTGGTTTATTAAGTTCCATGGTTTAGGTTATTTTAGCACTTTAACTTCTCTTAATTGCTCTACTTTTCTACCTCCTCTAGTCCCAGATCTCAAACTTGTGAAGAAACCCTTTTCAGCGCGTTCCCTAGGTGCTAAACCCTAACTAGAATATCCTCTTTCACAAGATGACGCTTCTTCATAACTCTTTTTCTCTATGCTCGTGAACTTCTTTCCTTCTGGTTTGTAGATCAAATCTAGTCACTCACGGTTAAATTTATCAATTTTTTCTTCACGAAACCCTAGTTCACAAGAGCTCTTCTTTCTTTGTATTCACAAATGTTGATAATGAAGTGCTTGACCTTCTATTTATATTTTTTCCCATTTTTAGCATTAAATGCTACTTCACCTACCAATGTACTTCAACACTTATTGTGACTTTTTCCACTAAGCCAAAATCTAACACCCTCACTCACGCTCACATCCTTGCATGGATAATCCTACAACCTTCTGGTACATAAAAAACTCTATCTAACAGAAGGCTCTTACGCATGCATTACCAGTGCCAAAGGTATTTCTTATGTCTTCATGATTTTTTCTCTCACCTACCTCGTGTTGTTTTTTGTGCTTCTTTCTCCCTTGTACATGGAACCAAAATATAGCCTTATCCTGATACCAACCATCCTCATTCACCTTTTCTCCTATGCGCTTTCTTCCACATGGCCTTTCAACGAATATTTCCAACACAATCCTTCCTGGCACTTCACACTTTGCACTTTCCTTCACATTATTTCAGCCCACACTAAAACGATGCACGGTCCTCTGTGCATTTACAACATTTAAAAAATAATGAGGTTGCCAGCACCCAAGGTGTAAAACAAAACAAAAACGAGAAAGGGAAACAAAAGAAAATAAAAACACTACAAGAAATCCTAAACTATCTAGCAATATTGCTTTATTATAAACACCAAGAATACTTATTTGGAGTAGGGCTTCAGCCTATTCCCATTAAAGTGTCCTAGCAATCTTGTCCCATCCAGTGCTTGTAATTGGCATGCACTTGAAACAAGGATGTACGAGATGATGTAGGGACCCAACAATTGAAATTTTAACTTCCTAGGATGGTGCAGAAACTTGGAATCATATAGTAGCACCAACTACGCAACCTCAATTTTTTTGTTCTTAATGTGACGATCATGCCATGCCTTTTGTTTCACTTTTTCAGTCCTCTAGCTCCACTTGGTGAGTGATCGTCTTTCATCAAATTGCATTAACTTGTCAATTCTTTCTTTTAATGCTTGTTCATCAGCCAAACTTCCTACACGTGCTATACACAGTGATGGTAACATGAATTCAACTGGTAGGACAACCTCCGCGTGTAGACACCTGAAATATGCTTACACTTAGAATTTCATCCAACCCATTCAAATAACGACACTTCATTAATTTCCTATTCTTCGCTCCATTCTTGGATGCCCATTTATGACACCTTCTCAGTCGTATTCCTCCTATAATCAGCTTATTTGGCTAATATCTCTCTTATTAGCTAAAAATTCCTCCTTTCAACCATTCAGAACCTCCCTAGTTCTCTCTAGACCACTTCTATTGGCTTCGTAGGCTATCTATAAGTAACAATTGGTTATCCAGAACCCTCCCAACTCTCAATGAGTCTTTAATCACTTGCTAATCAAAGTTTAACCAGCCTAAATCCTAGTTAACTAGCCTAAACCTAGCTTAACTAAGCCTAAAGCATGTTTATCCTAATCTAATCTAAAAGTGATTTTTGAGCTTTAGTCCCACATGCACCCAAAGTTCAACATTCTCTCATTTGGAAATCTATAAATAGAAGGGTCACCCCTACCTTTCAAACTTACAACTTCACTCACAAGTCCTTCTCTCTCACATTTAGAGATATTGGCATTAGACCTCATTTGCATTAGCCAAGCTAATAGGAATTTGATCTTGGCTATCCTCCATTGTTGAAGCTTCTCCATCTTGCATCCATAACTTCATAGTAGGTTAGTAGGAGGGTATCTAACTTGGCCTTGTAGCCATTTTAGTTCACCTCCATTGAAGAAAAAAACAAATCTAATTTGATTGCTCGAAGGTTTAACTAGGTTCAATTTATGTTGTAAGTAATCATAAAATAGTTAGAGATAAAAGGATAGTGTTTTAGTTTAATTCATTATTATGGAAGTTATCTTGTTTAGCACTCATCTTGATGTTTATGATAGGTTTAGTTAGATCACGGAATTACTTAGCTAGTTTCTTGTTCATTAACACAACTAATCTTCTCATGCATACACCACGGAAAACACCAATTGAAATGGTGTGGTATTCTTTAACCTCTTGTAGGTTGTTCTATATGCCCATAGAACTACTGATACTTTGTCATTGCTAGGAAATAAGAGATAAAATATGTGGAATAATCCCTTACAGAATCGCAACAGTAGAAACTAATATGTAGAAAATATTACAAATCTCAAATAAAAGCGCAGAATAAATAACACAACACAGAGAGACAATATTTAACGTGGTTCACCCAATATGAGCTACGTCCACCAAGAATCACTTGCTCAGATTTTATTACAAGCCTCTAATCTCTCAATACAATACCTAGATCCATTTGGAGCTATGCTCAACAAACTCTACAGAATTCACACCTGAATTCAAAACACATCTATAATACATTTGCTTGTTTTTCTATCACATGCACAAGACCATATAAATAGACAACTACTTAAGTAGTTTGATACAAAACCGTGGGTATCAAAACAATGGGCAAAAATCGTGGGTATCAAAATAATGGGTATCAAAAAACCATGGCCCAAAAATAGCCCATAACGGTTACCCATTACCCATGGGTTAATAAACCACCCATGAAAATTTGCTTTAGGGGCTTCACCTCCCGAACACCCCCTGACTCGCTCACCGGCGAGCGGGACCACCATAAAAATACCCAAGTGTAACACATAGAAGGTTTACCACACTCTAACATGAAAATAGGCTCCACAAATACAATAATCTCCCACTCGGAGACTGATTTCCACTAAGCAAGCTTCTCAACCCTTCACTGTCATCTGCGAAGGCCAACCAAAGCTGAACATAGCTTTAGTTTATCCCTTATGACCACCTTGGTCATCATGTCTGCAGGATTATGACTGGTATGAATCTTCTCTAACTTCAACTTATCTTCCTCCAAAGCTGTCCTGATGAAGTGATATCTCAACTGTATATGCTTTGTCCTGGAGTGGAAAGCAGAGTTCTTAGCTAGGTGTATAACACTCTGACTATCGCTATGCAACTTACATTCCTCCTGCTTATGCCCCAACTCCTCAAGAAATTGTTGTAACCAAATCATCTCTTTGTTTTCCTCTGTGGCAGCAGCATACTCAGCCTCTGTGGTTGACAAAGCCACTAGCTTCTGTAGTCGTGAAATCCAGCTTACTGCTGTCCCACCTACAGTGTAAATATAACTTGTCGTGCTCCTCCTGCTGTCCACATCTCCAGCCATGTCTGAATCTACATAACCACGTAAAGTGGTGTCTGATCCACTGTAGCACAAAACTATCCCCATGGTCCCTCTCAAATACCGAAGGATCCACTTTACTACTTGCCAATGCTCTTTACCTAGATCACTCATAAATCTACTCACAGCTCCCACTGCATGGGATATATCAGGCCTAGTGCACACCATAGCATACATCAAACTGCCAACAAATATGAGTAAGGTACCTTGGACATTTGGTTTCTTTCCTACTCTATCTTAGGACACTGCTCCTTTGATAACTGAAAATGGCCTGCCAAGGGAGTCCCAACCGGTTTAGCATCATGCATGTTAAATCTATCCAATACCTTCTTAATGTACTCTTCCAGAGATAAAGTCAGCTTCCATTCCTTCCTATCCCAAGTTATCCTCATACCAAGGATTTGTCTGGCTGCCCCCAAATCCTTCATATAAAAGGATTCACTTAGCTGTTTCTTGAGTACTTTTATTTCCTGCATGTTTTTACCTGCAACCAACATGTCATCAACATACAAACACATGATAATATAACTTCCATCCTCAAATTTATTTGTGTACACGTAATGGTCAGAATGACATCTGATATAACCTTGCTCCATCATGAAGCTATCAAAATTCTTATACCATTGACGTGGAGCTTGTTTCAGGCCATACAAGCTCTTCTTCAGTTTACACACCATCTCCTCTTTACCTTTGACTTCATATCCTTCTGGCTGCTGCATATATAGCTCCTCCTCCAAATCACCATGGAGAAATGCAGTCTTTACATCTAACTGTTCTAAGTGTAAGTCTTTTGCTGCCACTATTCCTAGAACAATTCTAATAGAAGTCATTTTTACTACAGGAGAAAAGATCTCATCAAAATCTATACCTTGTTTCTGTGCAAACCCCTTGACCACCAACCAGGCCTTATATCTTTTCTTTCCTCCTTCTTCATCTTTAACTCTGTACACCCACTTTATTCTGTAATGCTCTTTTGCCTTCCGGTAGCTTCACCAAATCCCAAATCTGGTTCTCCATGAGAGACTTATGCTCCTCATCCATGGCTTGCTCCCACTTCTTACTGGCATCTACCTGCATTGCTTCATCAAAGCTCTCTAGCTCTCCACTATCAGTGAGTAATAAATAATAAAGAGAAGGAGAAAAATGTTCAGGTTCTTTTCTTACCCTAGAAGACCTCCTCACTATAGGAGTTTGGGGTTCCTGTTGAGTAGGTTCCTGAACTGATTCATGGGTCACTTTCCCATCTGGAAGATCCTCTACCACTGCATATTCTTTCTTGGATTCTTCCTTGTTTCCCTGGAACTATTGCTTATACATGACTTTCTCATTAAAGACCACATCCCTAGACTGAATGATTTTCTTGTCCTTAATACTCCAACATTTAAATCCAAAGTCATCACCACCATAACCAATAAAAGTGCATTTTTCTGATTTAGCCTCTAGCTTAGTCCTATCATCCTTATCTATATGAAAAAACACCTCACACCCAAAGACTATAAGAAATGAATAATCAAATTTCTTACCATACCAAGCCTCCTCAGGTATGCCTCCATCTAAGGCACTTCAGGGTCCTCTGTTTATCAAGTACACAGCTGTGCTCACTGCTTCTGCCCAAAAAGAAAGAGGCAGTCCTGCATGTAACCTCATGCTCCTAGCACGTTCCATTATTGTTCTGTTCATCCTTTCTGACACCCCATTCTGCTGCGGAGTTCCTGGAACCGTCTTTTGCCTGCGGATTCCATTCTTAGAACAGTAATCATCAAATTCATTGCTGCAATACTCCCCTCCATTATCTGACCTGAGAGATTTTAGCTTAAGACCTGTTTCATTCTCTACAAAGGCTTTCCATTTAACAAAAGTGTCAAATACATCAGATTTGTTTCTAATACAATAAACCCAAACTTTCCTTGTTACATCATCAAGAAAAGTAACATAATAATTTGAACCCCCAAGAGATGATATCTGAGCTGGCCCCCACACATCAGAATGTACCAGCTCTAACTTAATCTCTTTCTTCGTAGGTCCAACCTTGAGAAACCTTACTCACTTCTATTTCCCATATATGTAGTTCTCAAAGAAATCCAAACCTGTTTCTGTATATCCAGGCAAATTCTTATTTATGATGTTCATGCCCTTATGACTCATATGACCGAGCCTATAGTGCCATAATGTTGTATCTGCATCTGAATCCACAAGATTACAATCATTAGTACTATTAGTGGTTAAATACAAGGTTCCAACCTTCTTACCTCTTGCCACCACAAGAGCTCCCTTCGTAACCTTCCAAGAGTCAGCTGTAAATATCACAGTACAACCATCACTTCCCCATAGCCCCAAAGATATCAAATTTCTCCTTAATGTAGGCACATGTCTGACACCCTTCAATAGCCATGTATTCCCATTCGACATCTTAACCTAAATAGAACCTTTTCCAACTATATTGCAAGGCTCATCATCACCAAGAAAAACATGCCCAAAATCCCCTTGAACATAATCAACAAAATAATGCCTATGTGGAGTGGCATGAAAAGAAGCCCCTGAATCTAAAATGCAAGATTCAATAATATTATGCAAAGAAAGAATCAAAGCATCCTGATATACATTAGCCGATGCCACATTTTCCTCCTTGTTTTCTTCCTGTTGTTTCTTCTTGTCTCAAAGCTCCCAACAGTCCTTCTTTACATGCCCAGACTTTCCACATTTCCATCATACAATCTTGTTCTTGGATTTTGACCTTGCCCAATCTTTCGATTTTCCACGGTTTCCTCTATTCTTCTGTCTCCCTCTAGTTTCCACTGTCAAAGCATTCCCTGAAGTAGAAGATTCCCTAGAGATTTTTCTTCGCATTTCCTTGCTTAGACTCACCCCTACAACATCCTCAAACTTCAACTTCGAGTTATCTAGAACCGAGTTGAAAGAGCACAGAATTAATAAAGCCCTAACTTCATCATCAAATTCTATTGTAACCAAAGCTAGCATATTCACAACCGTATTGAAATCATTTAAATGATCTGCTACTGAACTATTCTCAGACATCTTCATATTAAACAAATTTTTCATTAAAAATATCTTGTTATAGGGAGAGGGTTTTTCATACAACTTCCCTAATGCATCCATTAGATATTTTGTCATCTTTTCCTTTGAAACATTAAATAATACCGAAGATGCAAGACACAGCCGGATCATTCCAAGTGCCTTCCCATCCAACAAATCCCATTCCACATCTATCATACTCAAGGGTTTGTTCACCTTCTCAGACAGCGGAGTATAAAGATCCTTTTGATAAAGGTAATCTTCCATCTGCATCTTCCAAAGACTGAAATTATGCCCGTTGAATTTATCAAGCCTAGATCTTCCATCATCTGCCATAGCTCCCACTCAAGCTAAAAATTTCCCTGCGATTCAACACTTCAGCAAACCAAACCAGGCTCTGATACCAATTGTTAGGAAATAAGAGATAAAATATGCGGAATAATCCCTTACAGAATCGCAACAGTAGAAACTAATATGCAGAAAATATTACAGATCTCAAATAAAAGTGCAGAATAAATAACACAACACAGAGAGACAATATTTAACGTGGTTCACCCAATGTGAGCTACGTCCACCAAGAATCACTTGCTCATATTTTATTACAAGCCTCCACTCTCTCAATACAATACCCAGATCCATTTGGAGCTATGCTCAACAAACTCTACAGAATTCACACCCAAATTCAAAACACATCTGCAATACATTTACTTTTTTTCTATCATATGCATAAGACCATATAAATAGACATCGGCTTGAGTAGTTTGATACAAAACCATGGGTATCAAAACAATGGGAAAAAATCATGGGTATCAAAACAATGGGTACCAAAAAATGATGGGCCCAAAAATAGCCCATAATGGTTACCCATTACCCATGGGTTAATAAACCACCGATGAAAATACCTGAGTGTAACACATAGAAGGTTTACCACACTCTAACATGAAAATAGGCTCAACAAATATAACAGTCATCCAAATCTTTCCTACCAACGTCACAAATTTTGGTTAGGGTATGACTTAGTATCTTGTTAAATGCCTTCGTGGTTCCATTTGCTTGTGGGTGGTAAGGGGTAGTCTTGTGATGAGCCACCATGAATTTTGTTAACAAAATCCTTACTGTCTCATTTAAGAAATGTGTACCCCTGTCACTAGTCAAACTCAAAGGGCATCCATACCTTGTAATAATGTTTTCCCAAAGAAACCTTACTATAGTAGCTACTGTATAATCCTTGGTAGGTGCTACTTCTTCCCACCTTATCAAGTAATCTGTGCAAGTGATTATATAATGTGACCCAGTTCTATGCATGGTTGGTGTAATAGGGCCTACAAAGTCTATAACCCACTTTTCGAAGGGCTCGGTGTTGGGAATAGGGCGCAGAGGATTTTCATCTCTTTACCTTGGTTTGCCAATGTGCTAACAATGGTCACATGCCTTGTAATATTCCTTGTATTCTTGATATAGGGTCTCCCACCATAATCCAGCCATCAATATCTTGCATGTAGTGGCGTCGCCTATATAGTGCCCACTTGGACTACCTCCATGCACCATTTCTATTATGGCTAGGCACTCATGTTCTAGCACACATTGGCGCAAAATCTCATCACGTCCTAATTTGTATAAATCTCTACTAATCAATATGTAGGGCACAAAGTGTATAACTAACTATTTTTTATGCATTGCCTTCATTTCTTCCAGTACTACACCCTTCTTGAGAAATACTACAATATCTTCTAAGTCTAAGGACGCGTGCCACAAACTAAATAGTTATGTATTTGGCATGGTATGCTCAATGCTTTGTGAATCCTCCCCTAAATCAATTCTAGACAAATGATCAGGTTTGGAATTACTTTTTCTTGGTTTGACAACCACCGTGAACTCAAATTCTTAGAACAATAGTACCCACCGAAATATGTGCCCTTGTAGAACGGGATTGTTTACTAAGTATTTCAATGCCACATGGTTAGTGTAAAATATAAAATGGGTTGCCAGAAGATACTGTCTAAACTTGTGAGGTGCATAGATCATTAACAATGCCTCATGCTCAATTGTAGTATAAAACTGCTCTGCTGGTGCCAACTTTCTACTTGCAAAGCATAAAGGATGATTAACAATCCGTTCATCAGGTTGTGCAAGTATTGCTCCATTGGTGGTTCCTGAGGCATCAACATGAACATGGAAGGGCTTACCCCAAGAGGGGAATCGTATTATGGGTGTGGTGATAAGCATATCATTTAAAGTTTCAAATGCCTTCTGCTGTGCCTCTCCCTAAAGGAAGGCACTCTTGTGTCTAAGTAATGATTCTAAAGGCATGACAATCTTGGCGTATCCCTTGATGAACTTCCTGTAGTAACCTGTGTGTCTAACGAATATGCGTACTACACTTTGATTAGTAGGCTCCTCTAATCCTATAATTACTGTAACTTTTGCATGATCTACTAGTAAGCCTCCTTACATATGATGTGCCCCAATAATGTTCCAAATGGGGCAGAAAAGACACATTTATTAATGTTGAGGAATATCCTCAAGTACCAACAGCTTTCAAACATTAACCTTAAGTTATCACAATGGTCCATCACTAACCCATACACCATCTAATCATCCAGGTACACTTGAAGAATTTTTTTGATGAAGTCTTGGAATGCATGTACCACTATACGCGAGAACACAATCTTCAACCCAAAAGGCATGATTGTATAAGAAAAAATTCCCCACTCGGTGGAAAAATTCATTTTCTCTTGGTATTCCTTGGAAATCCAAACTTGGTGGTACCCTGAAAATCCATTCGTAAAGGAATAGACTTCACGCCCGACCACTCCATCCAAAAATTCTCCAATGAAAGGGGTTGGAAAAGAATCGATGACACAAACTGGATTTAACTCCCTATAGTCCATGTAGATCCTAATCCTTCCATCCTTCTTGATGCTAATTACCATTGGACTTATCCATTCTGACTCTTCAATAACTTCAATGATGCATGATGCTATCATCTTATCTATTTTTTCATTGACCTTCATGCACAGGTTAGGATTCATTCGGTATGGCCTCTTCCTGATTGGACGCGCACCTCCCTTTAGCTTTATCCTCATCTCCCCCAAAGAATGGTGGACACCTTTAAGCTCATGGTACCCACGTGGGATAAAATATTGGAATTCACGTAACATATCAATGATTTTAGAGACTTCTTTCTCTGACCAATAGTCTCCAATGATTTCCCCCTTGGGTTCTACTTCTAAGCCAATGTTAACCTTTTTCATCTTTAAAGGTTCATGGTAGGCACGTGCCTATTCATCAGCACTATCTATGACCTCGTGCTTTCCTACGGAATGGTTAACAACCAAGCTTTCCACTTCTTCCCCATCAATGATGTACACCATCTTCCCCTTTTTATTTTCTATACATGCACACTCAAGCTATATCTCTTCTATTTCTTCTTCCTCAAAGCATGCATCCAAGCCAGGTTTACCTAATAATTCTTGTATTATATCTTCCACCATAGCACTATCCCCTGTTGTAAGGTGCTTGACTACCTATAACGCATTATGTACTGATGGCTTTGCACTCTGATATTCAAATGTTTGAATGAGATCAGCCACCAATTATCACCAATTACCATTTTGATGACGCATCTCCGAGTGGATTTACCACACGCATTTACAACCTTGCAGGGTGAAGTACAACTTGTGAACCCCTAATGAAGATGGTAATGCTTCTGCGCTTCCCATCCAGGCTGTCTCACATGCTTGAATATGGAAAGAAGTGGCCTCTTTACCATGGTATTATTTTATAGCCGTGGGAGCATTTCTCCTAAAAAACCTTATGGAGAAGGTAATTCTTACCTCACACCATTCCAAGAGGTTCTCTTGATGTGTCTCCCACCAATGTGTAGCAGTTCTAAGTAGGCTGTTGTTAAATTTTTTTCTCCTTTCCTTCTCATTTATCCAATGGGCCTCCATTTCCTGCAAGAAATCTTCTGGATTATCCCCTCTTGAGTAACTTGGTAGTTTTCTTCCTCCCAGGCACTGGGTTGTACGCACTTTTTTCACTTTGGTTACCGATCCTCTTAAGTTCTGTCTAATCAAATCATAGGTCCCGTGTGCCCAATTTTCACACACCATGCTTGTGGTATCACTCACAGACTGGGCATCCTCAAATTAGATAACTCCTTCTGTAGGGTGAATTATCTCAAGATCCCTAATTGAGTGTACATATATTATATCAAGGAATTCCTCTCCCAATGGCTCTATGTAGGGCGCTGAATTCCCATCTATCAAAGGGATGATTACTCGTTCTTCCTTGTTTTTGAAACTGATATATCCTTTTTTAAACCTTAGGTCAACATTATTCTTGTAACACCATGGGTGCCCAACCAATGCTAGAAAATTGTCTGCCTTGGCGAGTGCCAAGACTTCAAAGTATCTAGTAAACTTGGCCCCTTGAATGGTGATATCCACATCCTTTAATACTCCAATGGGCATTGCCTTAGTTTTATTTTCCATATACAAAACATTTGAAGATGGCTATAACGTGGGCCTTCCCATATGATGCCAAGCATCTAAGGTAAGAACATTTACTTCTGCTCTTGTGTCAATGAGGATATTACTCAGGAGCCATCCATCAAGGCTGTGTGGAGAAAGGTTTGTATGTAAAACCTGTCTCTCGTGCTCTGTTCTGCATGTGGTACCTTCTCCCTTAGCCATTCTCCCAGCAAGGGAATAATATTCTCTTGCCTTAACATTTTTCATACTTCTTGGAACCTTGTTATCCTTCCACTGCCCCACTTGACTTGATTGCTCCTTGCGACACTGTATCTCCCCTTGTAAACTTTGAATTACATCCATAGTCTCATGGTATACTTCTTTCTGATGGGCAGGGTTTGGGTACTTTCCATGTGGTACCTCCTCTCTAGAAACTAATGTCCTTGGTATGGGCATCTCCTTGGTGCACACGGCCTCTGCACGCATTGTCACCAGTACAGGTTCTATCTCCAACTCACACACCACTCTTGGCATCCATTGTGATTCGACCCTTTTTACACTCACCATAGCAGCACCCTTATGCTCATAGAGTTCTAGACACTCTTCATACTTGTGCTTCTTCCTACATCATGAGAATTGTAATAGATCATGACACTCTTGTTTATAATGCTATATGGATCCACAATTATAACATGTTCCATGTGGGAACTCAATTTTTCCTCCTTTGTGGTTTCTATGACCCCGAAATCCTCCACGAGAAATTATTCCACGTGCACCTCCATTTGTACATTCCTCATAACGACATTCATCACCCTTAGAACTATTGGCAAGGCTGGTATGACGCACACCATGATCAATGACCTCATGGATCTGGCCAATAAGCCTACAATCCTTAGTATTATGGGTTGTAGAGGTGTAAATTACAGAGTAGCAAGATACATTCTTCCGAACTATGCTCTACAATAAGGGACATCTACTCACATCATGGTCCTCACAAAAAATCTCATAATCTACCGGTACAACACGTACTATCTTCTGGGGGAAAATGTCCTTGGCATGCCCCTCTACTTCACAATCCGTACACCACATTCGACTGTGAGTCTCATAAGCTAAGTTTGTAGATAATGTTTCCAGATGCTTAGCCATAGCAACGATTTGAGATTCTGAGAATGGGATAACATTAGTATTTACAATTTTAATAGCTTCGACATGTAGAGCAACTTCTAATACCTCACGCAGGTCTATGAAAGTCTTATGAGATAAAGATCTTCTTAATGGTGTTATCAAACCTCCAACAAACCATTGAGCATGTTGTGAATGGTGAATGTCATATGATAATTTTGAAGGATATTCTTAAACTACACGTCATAATCCCACACACTCTCCATCATTCCTTGTTAAATATCCTTGAGGGCATTGATGCTCTTATGTTTAAACTCAAGGATGTGGAATTATGCTAGGAAGGCATTTTTCAACGTAGTGTAATCTACCACCATCTAATGGGGGTCATACTTCATGTACCAGGTATGAGAAAACCCTTACAACATCATTAAAAATTGACTGGCCTTTTGTTCTGGGGTTGTGATCCCCTTTGCATGCCATAGAAATTCACACTTGTGAACATGCTCCGTAACATCCTCTATGTCCTGGTAGTCCGGAAAGTATAAAGACATTTCAAATATTACTCGAGGATGTGGCTGAGGCCCCTATCCTCCTAGCCCAGATCCTTGGTTTCCTTCACCAGACCCAATGGATCCACCAGGTCCTATGCCTCCTGATCCACCAGTTCCACCTCCAGACCCTCCTGTGGCCAATAATGGGCCTGAAGTGGTTTCCCATAGCATCCCCAATGTCCCGATAAAATGTGCAGCAATAGTCTGTGAGATTGCTCCACTACCATATGTATGTTCTGCGTCACTCCCCGATGCGTTTGCCCAAGCCTTGCATATTTTCTCCTTGTCTGAAAATTCCTCTAAACACTGGAATAGAGTGTACAGCCATAAAAGTTCCAAACAAGAAATTATACCTCCTGGGTGCTGATTGGTCACTCTCACTGATACCAATTGTGTTATCAACACTCTAATTTGGAAAAATGAGTGCCAAGGTTTGGTCACTAGGTGGGTTCAGATACAGGCCAATGAATCTTCTCTCTCCATGTGATGAACTCTCATCAGAAGCTGAAGGGATCTCTCTCCAGTGCTTGGCAAGATGGGGTAGTACAAATTTCTCAGGTTCCACATCTTCTACATGAACCTTAACTCCTTTCCGCAATGTTTGTCTCTATAGATCAATCACACTTGTAACCTCATGTTGTCTAGCAATCTCCCTTTCACATGCTTCACTTTACTTGAGTCATCTCTCCTCTCTTTCTCTCTCAGTTGTAATGTCTGTCATCTTCCTCCACGCTAGCTTCCTTGCCTAGCGCTCAGGAAGGTTTAGCCGGCCATCAGAAATGCCTCTAAACTCAAAGTAATGATAAAAATCTTCATTTCCAAAGGAATAACACACAGAAATGATCCTCTGGGATCCTGTAGAAACTCAAAATCAGTGACTTTCGGACAAGAATATGTAGAAATAGCGTATTCCAAAGTGTAGCTAGCCAGTACTCCTTTCCACCAATGATCCATAGCACGAGTCCACATTAGATCTTCATCTTGTAGCCTCTGGTACTCTTCTTGGGTCCACGCGCGTGATCTATAACACCAACTTGATCTGGATGCATATGTTGAGAGCCATTCATACAACTCTATTGGAAATAAATAGAAGAAATTTTCATATAACTCATGGTAGAGGTTTTCTTCTACCCATCTGCATGCATTAAATAAAACTTAGACCTAATGTTGAATCTCTGAGAAAATTCTTCCTCCATGCTCTTGAACCATGATTTAATACATTCCAGAGTTAGGCATTCTGTCATCACTCATTACACAGATCATGATGTATGCTATTACCCAGTATAATTTTGAAAAGAGTTCCCAGAAATGGAACCAATACGTAGTCATTTTTACACCCACCAAGAACAAGGGAATCCCATGCACATTGGCCTATCACCCAACGGGCACTCACCCGAGGGGCGTGCGGCCGCTGAGTCTCTCTTTTATGTGAATTAAGTGGGAAAGTATCATCTATGATACGAACTTAAAAAGAGTGAGTGGAAATGAGAAACACATTCATCATAGAGCTCAGAATGACTTCTAGATCAATGCAGTCATTCTAGAAAAAAGGATACTTAACAATTTATAGAACTAAACTGAAAAGGAAATGTATAAGAGTTTATATTCATTCATATAACACATATGAAACAAAACTACGCAGATATCTGTATAAACTAGAGTCTATTAATTTATATTCCATCATATCTGACAACCTCATCACATGCATAGATCCATTACAGAATATAACAGTATGGCAGACTGAAGTCATACATCATAACTAGATTAGAGTCCTCCTAAACATGAAAGGAAAATTTCATACCCAAACCTTTTTGATACATCCTTCCCCTATAGGTCATCTACCCAACCCAATAGATTTCATCACAAAATTTATGTAGAGCTCCACTCTCTATTGATCTATATATCAATTCCTTTGTGGGCGCTTGTATTTATAGGCCTCTTGAACTTCCAACCCACCTTTCTAAGGCTTCAGATCCATCACCAAGTGTCCAAATGTAGTCCTCCATGGGAGCATGCTCCTTTAAGCCTGAGCTCTCCACTCCTTGCCATGATGCTCTTCTAGAAGCTTCCATCGCAGGGTATATTCCTTCCTAGGCCAACCTCTCACTAGGCTGGCACCTTATCCACTCCAGATGTGCAGTCAGGTCATGCTTTTCACGTGTCCTTGATATGCCAAATATGGATAAGTCTCAAAATCCTGCTTTGCCTTGCATGTGCGCACTAGTTGCTCTATTAAACCATCCAAGAACCCTGTCCTATGCACTTTCTACTTGTACACCCTTATTTAACAAGGCCTTGCACGCCCACATGCCTTCTTGTACTTAGCTAATAAATCAGGGTCCCAACAATGTATCTCTAGCCTTCTCACCATCTCATCTAGATTTCTAGTTACAACCCAATGTTTCTCTTCAAGCTCATGGATTTTTTCTTCAAATTATTTGACTTGTGTCTTTAGCTTCTTGAAATTGTTTTTAGAATGCTTTAGCTTAGCTTGAACACTTACTAATTTAGTTTCATAGTCTTCTTATTCTTCAGAATATTTACAATAATCTGATATGAAGTCACCTAATAATGTATAACCACTAATAGTAGATATTACAGTATAATTTTCATGAATTATACCTCATATCCTACATATCCATGATCAAATTCAAACTCAGAATCTAAAACATCACTCTCACCACTTATTTCAAAAGATAAAACCTCTTCCTTTGTGTAAAAACTCTTCTTTCCCTTCTTGTGGTCAAACTTCTTGAAATCCTTTTTGTATTTATTATACTTCTGAATTTTCTTTCCATGACTACCCTCATGATCATCATCACCTTATTTTTGATGCCTATTGGGATATTTAATAACAAAATGACCTACTTTATCAAAATTGA
The DNA here is from genome assembly GCA_019776745.2 of Taxus chinensis. Classification (NCBI taxonomy): domain Eukaryota; kingdom Viridiplantae; phylum Streptophyta; class Pinopsida; order Cupressales; family Taxaceae; genus Taxus; species Taxus chinensis. The sequence goes on along the minus strand of CM034148.1, from coordinate 853,875,887 downwards.
AACATTTAAAGGGAAGTTTATGTTTGTACTTACTAGATCCAACATTCAATATTCTAGCAACCATGGTAAATAACTGATCATTATCCAACTCACAAGAAACATCATCAACCTTATTCTTCTTGTCCTTTTTATTCTTCTCAACCTTGAAGGTTATCTCCTTCTTAACTGGTTTATCATTATAAACTCTCATCTCATATGTAGTTAGGGTTTCATGAAAATTACCCATCTTCAAGAGAGTCAAATCCCTGGCTTCTTCAATGGAAGACACTTAGGAATCAAACTTAGGAGTTAGAGATCTAAGAACATTTTGAACAACTTCTTCCTTCAAATATTCACCTAACCCTTTCATGGAATTGAAAACCTTGTCAACCTTAAGTAAATATGCAACAATAGACTCATCATCATTCATTTTTAGTCCTTCAAACTAATTTTTGAAAGTTTGAAGCTTAGCGATTCTTACCTTGGAGTAGCATTAAGTGATTGGAAATAAATCACCTTCACAAGCTTAGATTCACCTAATCCACACATGATAACAGTCATAGCCTTTGAATTATCACTATACAACATTGTGCCAACATTACTAGCTGGAGGAGTAGCAGGAGCAGTATAACCATCCTCCAAATATTTCCAAATATAAAACCCTAGGGAAATTATGTGAGTCCTCATCCTCAGACTCTAAAAATAATAGTTCACTCCATAAAACAATGGTTCCTTACTGGTAGAATAGCCACATTGTTGACTCACCATTTTTGTGCTTCAAGGATATCCTTTAAAGTGATCAAAATTCTCCAAAAGGACATGATCTGATACCAATTGTTGGAACAAAAATGGAATGAGTGGGGGGGGGGGGTTGAATCATTCATTAAAAAAACTTTAATCAATTTCTGATTTTATTATTTATCCATTCATTAATGTGTTGAAAATATTCAATCAAATCAGCATAACCATGCAAGAGACACAAGAACACAATATATAAGTGGGAAACCCTCAAGGGGAAGAAAAACCAATGAAAATTATGATTATATAACTCAAATAAATAGTATTTATTGAAGCACCAAATTCACAAGGAGCACCAACCAATAGTTGAGTAGTGCACTAACCCTATAAGGAGTACTAATCCCTAGTTTAGTGAAGCACCAACTCCACAAGGAGGATAAAACCACCTAAGATGATCAAGCATGTAATAAAACTCAATTGAATGAAGATATCTGATATTTTTTGTTGTAACAATTGACAGAGATCACCTATTCGGCTCACACACCTTCAAACTCTCACTCCTTCAAATTGTTATTTCTCTCACTTTCTTCACTTATATTGGCCTCAAAATCTTTCACAATCTCTCAAACATTCCTAAAAATTTTGTACACTCTCTCAGCTTTGAAATAATGCCTTCATACATGGTTCAATCACACACTTGGGTCACAATTTTCTCCCCTTTCACAACTAGTGAAAATTTGAATTCAAACTTCACCTTTATATGCACTCCAACTTAAAAGTGTAAAGGAGTTCAGTCCTTCATCATAATTTCTACCCAAAAAAATTAAAAACATCCCAAAACATTCATTAAAACATTCATATTGGGCCTATGTAGGTCTATCATTTCCAAATGAATGAAACTAGCACAAAACAAGCTCAAAACCCCATCACCTGGATGAGATAAAACCAAAATCACCATAAAAATGATTATTCATGCTCCCAAATTCACCAAAAATGTCAAATATGACATAAAAACACCATCCATGGTCATACATTTTCTTTCACCAATCAAATTGATCATAATACTACCAAGAAGGCTCATATCCTTCTCAAAGCTATTGTTTCTAGAACCTGTCTCCACCTTTGGAATTCAAGAACTCACCAAAACATCTCAAATATGGATTGTGACAACTAATTTGAATTCCCTAGACCTTTAGATCATATCCATACATGATATAGCTCATGAAACATCCATATGTACAAACCACACCATCTTTCCTCTTGATCAGGGGATCAATTTTAGTGTCAAATGTTCCCTAAACTTCCCTAAACCATTAAAATGTAGTAGAGCCTTCAGAGATATTTCCCACGACTATAAGAACGTGGAAAATAGACACTCTGAGCTTAAGATAGGTCCAATCAAAGTTTGGTCAACCAAAAAGTCAATGTTGGTCAACATGTCCATGGTGACATGGACACGTGCAAAATTGGACAAGTGGCTCAGTCGGCAGTGGATAAGTGGCAAAAGAAGAAATAGGACAATAAATAAGTATTGGTTTGCGACCTCTAGTCTTCATTAGGTATAAAAGTTGTTTGTTGAAACAAGAGGCTCAACTTTTGTAATGGAAGGGAGCCCGACCACCATGAGGACTTATATATTGATTGCCGATGTGGTGGGTCCTCAAACCACCATGTGGCTTGCCACCACGAGTTTGAAATTACCCAATTTTCCTATCAAGGATTGACAAGCGGTCTTTATAGCCATATTTACATTATTGGAATATCATATTATTGTATGGTCTAATTTTATATTACATTTGCAATTATTCACCATCTTACTATGCTATTTCCTGTTATAATGTTTTAGAATTGATTGAGTTTACTCTTAATTCTACCTGGTATTATTTCCACCTAGATCGGAGGCCTTATCAAATTATCTCCCATTGAATGGTTATACGTGTATGTTTAACTCAACATACAACTCAGTGGGATCACACTTATCAATAGTAAGAACGAGGAGCTCATTGTTTGAACTGCGAACAAACCCACTGAATACATTCAACGCATTTATCCAATATGCCATGGTGAGTCACCATCTAGCATAACCTTGGGTGATTCAAATATACATGACACCATATTTGTTTGGTGTAACAAAAGGTGGAATAGATGTGGCCTAAGCCACATGGGAATAGGGCGGCTGAGCCCATTTTGAATGCAAATCCCCTCCTTCTTAGCAAGAATGTGGGACATTACACCCATAATGCAACCAAACACCGCATCAAAATGTAAACCACTGGGTTTTGAACCCACGACCTCTGCTCTTAAAGGTTTATCTGCCCAACCAACCGAGCTATAAGATTGGATGAGATGAAACAAATCTCAGTGTTATTTAAATAACACTCAGGCATAGACTATGTTAAGGGGGAGAAGAGGCAGTTTGCATTCAGGCTAAGTTTCAAGGCACTTCCACTCAAAACTATATCTCTAGTTATATATGAAAATTGTTCATAATTTTAAGACGGTCACGATGGTGTGATCATTTTGCCATTTTGGAGATCTTGTGACAGATTTTGTTGCTGTTGAAGTCACATGAATGCGTAGAACCAGAGGGAGACACATCTGCACGTGGATCAGGAAGGTAAAGAACATTTTATGAGCTCCATTAAAGTTCTTGTAAGGTCTGATAACACATATTTGTAGATTTTGATTCATTATTGGTTGAATGTAAAGGTTATTATATTTGCATTTTAACATTATTAATGGATTGGTTCACCATGAACCTAGGGATGTAGGCCTAGTTTACCTAACCCCGTAAACATATCGGTGTCATTGTTTTTCTCTGATTTTATGTTGTAACTATTTAATTGAGAACAATAAATATTTTAATTCAATTTCCTTTTGATGAAGTTGAATTTTTAATAATAAATCCATTCTCATTTCGGAGTACAATTGGTCGAAGACATTCAAACTCAAACTCATGATTTCCGTATTAAAATGAGATGTTTAATGGATATTAAAAGACTTAATTAAATCCGTATTTTTAAATTAGATACACACAAGGAATTTTTAAGTCGGCTCAAAGTGTATTTTTAATTTTTGGATCACTAGTATCAGAGTAGTTAGATTGTCGGAATAGCTTTTGAGTGTGTGTGAAAACTCTTGATTTTAGTTTTCATTTTGATTACAATTTTCTGATTTGGTTTCAGATTTGCAGACATTTTGGAATTACTTCTATTGTGCAGTTCATTTGTGTGGAAGGAAATTTATGTTTGCAGGAACAAGGAAATCATGGGAAATTCATCTAAGTAAGAGAAACTTGATGAGCTTGAAGCCATTAACCATCAACTCCAGGAAGAAAACTCATTCTTGAGAGTCTTTTTATTCCTTGGAAGAGGAAATAGTGCAGTTAAAATATGAACCACAATCCTCTATAACCAAGAAAGAAGAATATGTCAAGAAGATGCTTGCATAGAGAAAAAAGTTGATGGGTTTTGTTAAAGAGTTGCAGGAAGAAATATAGACCAAGGATGCCCTCTTGGAAAAGCTGTAACAAGGTAAACACAAGAAGGAAATGCCTTCCAAAATAGATGCAAGTACTATGATAGAATACACCGTAAGTTGTTCACATTTTAATTCTTCCTCTCACGTAGTTTCAGATATTCCTTTTGGTCTGTTTGAAAAACAAACTAAGGTAATTGGGTCTAAGCTAATGGTTAAGATGGGATATAATGGAAAAGTTATTGGTAAAAATGGACAAGGTATTGCTAACCCCATACAGGTAGAGGATCAGCCTCAGTTTGTAGGTTTGGGTTATTCTAGTGGGAAAATAGATATTGGAGAAAGTTCCAAAGTAGCTGAAGGAAGACAAGCTTCTAATAGCCAAGGATCTATGCCACTAGAATTGCAAGATTCCGCCATCAAGAGGAATAATGAAAGGTGTAAGAAAACAGGTAAATAAGCAAATGAAATTCCACCTCCTCCCTCTTACACTAAAAATATAACTAAAGGGAAAATGAATCCTAAGGCTTCTAAAACTCTCTTTTAGTCTGAACAATATAGCTTTGGTAGCTAGAAGTATGCATTTCCTTGCACATTTTGTGAAGGTACTAATCATTCTGTAACATATTGTTGGAAGAGGAAAAATATGATAAAGAAGTTAATGCCTTTTTTGAATGATGAGGCATGTACTAAAGACCAATCTCTCCCTGGTCAGGTGATAAATGGAAAAAACGTTACCTCTCCTAAATAGAGGAAACATTTTCCTAGATAGAGCTTAGGGAATGACAAAATGGGTAAGACTCTTAAAAATAAGGAAGTCAAATTTTGTTCCCATTGTGAAAGGAATGGTCACAATGTTAAGATGTGTTGGTATGTTCCTTCAAAGAAACATTGGAAGTTTGTAAAAAAGAGCAATAATTTCAAACCAACAGTTGTGGATCTAACTCATGTAGATGCTCATTTTTATATCTGGGGAAGTAAAACCACCAAAAAGGAAATATCCAAGTAATTGGTTGGGTAAAAAATTCCTCAATTTTATGTTTGCATTGCAATAACTGTTGATATTAAGAAAACATTTTCATAGCTATATTTTAGGGATTCTTGATGTTTGATGGAAGGATTTATTCCTATGTTGATATTTCTCTTTGAAAATTTTAATGGAAGCAACCGTAGGAAAGATTTGAGTGATAGGTTCATCATACTCATATTCATCTTCTTACATTTTGGTTGGTCATTCCATTTTTTACAACATTATGTAGGGATATGGGCATCATCAGAATGTTTAAATTTTGAAACTTGTAGTTTTATAATGTTGTCATTTATGCAAATTTATGGATAGGCTTGTAAGACCCATTTTTTCACCTGTTTGATATTGTAATAAATAGACAAACTTGTTGTATCCACATGTGTTATTCACACTAATTTTTTAAGAACCTCATTTTGGGAAAAAATGATTTTTGTAACTATCAGATGTGGTTGCAATTAGGGTGTAAACTTATTACACTAACAAATTGGTTTGTAAAGTTGCACCAGATTGATCAGTTTTGAAGATTATGGCAGTTCACCTATTTGGGTAAGCACACATTTTGTTATCTATTGTTTTACAGTTCATAGTATGGATAGAATTGGCAGATTCATGTGGATTCAGTTGTTAAGTATAGCTATTTTTGGGAATTGATAGTATAATTTACTTTGGATAGTGAATATTTGTAATTGTTACAGTTTTAGATGGAAAATGGGAAATAGCCTAATTGTGTGTAGTTTTAGATGTGTGGTATACTGATTTATGTTTAAGAAATTGTAATTTTTGGTAATCATCCGTATCACAAAGTGAAAATTGAACACTAGCTTTCTGTATTAGAATGGGTGTTATTATCTAGTCAGTTATTTGTATGGAATTACAATGGGGTATGACAGTTCACAGTTGTGTGTAGAGTTGACAGGGTTGCAGTGTTTTAGTTGAACACTAGCTTAATTAGGTGTTATTATCTGACCGGTTATGTAATTATCTAATCAACGATTTACATTTCATTAACCTATAATTATATTTTGAGTTCTTGTATGTTTTTGTGTAATGTAGGGAGATAACATGTTTTGTGGGTTGATACACAACTTTTTGTGGACAAAAAGCCTTCTCAGTAGGGAGGAGAGATCAAAGAATCAATTTCAGTGTCAAATGTTTCCTAAACTTCCCTAAACCATTAAAATGTAGTAGATCCTTCAGAGATCTTTCTGATGACTATAAGAATGTGGAAAATGAACACTCTGAGTTCAAGATAGGTCCAGTCAAAGTTTACTCAACCAAAAAGTCAATGTTGGTCAATAGGTCCATGGTGATGTGGACACATGCACAATTGGACAAGTGAATCAGTCGGTAGTGGACAAGTGGAAAAAGGAGAAATAGGACAAAAAATAAGTATTGGTTTGCGACCTTCGGTATTCGCAGGTGTAAAAGTTGTTTGTTGAAACAAGAGGCTCAACTTTTGTAATGGAAGGGAGCCCGAATACCATGAGGACTTATATATTGTTCACCAACGTGGTGGGTCCTCAAGCCACCACATGACTTGCCACCATGAGTTAGAAATTACCCGATTTACCTATCAAGGATTGACAAGTGGTCTTTATAGCCATATTTACATTATTGGAATATCATATTCTTGTATGGTCAAATTTTATATTACATTTGTAATTATTCACCATCTTACTATGCTATTTTTAGTTATAATGTTTCGAAATTGACTGAGTTTATTATAAATTATACTCAGTATTATTTCCACCTAGATCAGAGGCCTTATCAAATTATCTCCCATTGAACGGTTCTACGTGCACATTTAACTCAGAATACAACTCAATGGGATCACACTTATCAACAACAAAGCAACGAGGAGATCAACATTTAAACCACCAAAAAACCCACCAAATACATTCAATGCATTTATCCAATATGCCATGGCGAGTCACCATCCAACCCAACCTTAGGTGATTAAAATATACATGACACCATATTTGTTTGGTGTAACAAAAGGTGGAATAGATGTGGCCTAAGCCACATGGGAATAGTGGGGCGAGCCCATTTTGAATGCAAATTCCCTCCTTCATGGTGAGAATGTGGGACATTACACCCACAATACAACCAAACACCACGTAATAATGTAGACCATTGGGTTTTAAACCCATGACCTCTTCTCTCAAAGGCTTTTCCACCCAAATAACTTAGATACAAGCTCAAATGAGATGAAACACATCTCAATGTTATTTAAACAACACTTAGGTAGAGACTGTGTTAAGGGGGAGAAGAGGTAGTTTACATTTAGGCTAAGTTTTGAGGCACTTCCAATCAAAACCAGATCTCGAGTTATATATGAAAAATGTTCAGAATTTTGAGAATATTGTGATGGTGTGATCATTTTCCTGTTTTGGAGATTTTGTGAAAATTTTTTTTCGTTGTTGAAGTGAAAAAATGGTGTAGAACCAAAGAGAGACACAACTACAAGTGGATCAGGAAGGTAAAGGATAGGTTATGAGCTCCATTAAAGTTCTTTGAAGGTCTGATAATACATATTTGCATATTTTGATTCATTATTGGTTCAATGTAAAGGTTATTGTATTTTAATTTTGACATTATTAATGGATTGGTTCACCACGAACCCGAGGATGTAGGCCCAGTGTTGTGAACCCCATAAACATATCGGTGTCACTATTTTTCTCTGACTTTATGTTACAGCTATTTAATTGATAATATTAAATATTTTAATTCAATTTCCTTTTGATGAATTTGAATTTTTAATAATAAATCCATTCTCATTTTAGATTACAATCGGTTGAAGGGATCCAGACTCAAACTCATGATTTCCGCATTAAAATAAGATATTAAAATACTTAATTAAATCCATATTTAAAAATTAGATGCACACAAGGAATTTTTAAGTTGGTTTAAAGTGTATATTTAATTTTCAGATCACCTCTTCATCAAATTAAGTTTCCTAGAAAGTAGTTTTACGATTTCAACTAGATTGTACCCTTTTCGTCACTTTCAAGACTTAAAAAGGCCTTAAATAGGAACAAACTTCATCCCTATTCATGATCTAACTGATAGTAAATATAAAATAATCCATTTCATGCCTTTTCTACCTCAATGTTCCAGCCTGAGAAAATATTTCCTGAGAAAAAACAAACCTTCTTCTTCCCAAATCATTTTGTATCACTCATAAAATATCATCATCATCAGAAAAAACATATACCAAGGGAAATACCTATGAATCATTTTTCCATAACATCTTACATTTCTTTCCAAATCTAATTGGAAGGCCTTCAACTAGGTCCATCTTTGAAAAACTTTTCAAAACTACCCCAAAACTGCCTTATGACTAGTCTTCATAAATAGGGAACAATTTTCCAATTATAATCTCAACCATGATATGAAAAAATCATGGATATCGATTAAAACTCCCATACCAAAAAATGTCCATTTATTTTGAAACTCCTTTGGAAAACTTTTCCACAAAATGAACTTCTTCAGAAACTATACTTTTTAGGCGTGGTCCAAAAATCACCACATTATCTATCATACCTTTCTAGAAATTTGGAGGACTCTTATACATAATCTAATCATCATACTATCATGATGAATCAATTATAGGAACTTATTATCAATATCTCTCCTATCGCTTTTGAGCTAGGGTTTCAAACTCATAGAATGTTGTTTACCTTCTTAACATTTGTTCATAAAATATGACATTAAAAAAACCTAATTATTTTTTTAAAAATTTCTAAAATAAATGAAAAATAATATTTGAAATCCAAAAGGTCCCATGCAAAGCACACAATTCATGGCAAGCATCAGACCACGTAATTCAAGCTGGAAATCTCCTTCTTCTTAACATTGTTTCACTAAAATTGATGTAACTTACAAAATTATCATTTTGGAAACATGAAATTTTACCTACATCATCATGACACATCATAATAACATCTCCAATCATAATAATATCAGAAATAGGTCTCCCATATTTCGAGCCACTATGACTTGCCATGACCATCCGTTAGGGTTTTGCATGGTTTATGATAGGGTTGAACTGAAAGAACACTATAAATCATCATGTAACCTCTAAAAAATATCACAACATACCTGGAATAATATGTATGACACCATTTAATTCTTGTATTATCTAACCAATCTCTACAACTCATCCTCATGCCTCCAAGAACCTAGATTTGGTCTAGATGAGCACTTGTAACTGAGGTATTCAACCTGTACCTACACTATAAAACTCATTTGAGTGCCTAAAAACTATCCAAAAATACTCTCCATACTGCTACCATGCATCTAAAGTCATAATATGACTCAAACCATCATGCTCCATCACCTAGGCTAGCAAGATCACATGACTAGGCTTGTTAGACCAAGCCAATCTCACTAAATCACTTCATGCCATCATGTCAACACATGAATCTCCATGTCATCATTATACTAAGAATCATCTGAATCTAATCTATCAACCTCTTTATCATTAATAATATTTTACATCAATGACAACACCAGGAACTCAACATGACAATAATGGAGAAACTTGGTGTTCAAAATGAGACACCAGGAAGCCTGTGAATAATATGCTCGTGAGTATGAAGAAGAGAATACCTGTGCTATTCCCAAACATCCACCTTTCAAAGAAGAGACCAAAATAGAAAATTTTTATTATGAAGGAGAGATTATTACTGAGAAGCTAGACCATTGGCTAGCCCAATCAGAGGTATATTTAAGTTTGCATCAAATTAATGAGAGTCAATAGATTTCCTTTACTTGGTTAAAATCAACCAATCATGGTTTAAATTGGTTTAAAAGTTATTCTGATTCATTGGTTTTTAAGAAGCTTCCTCCTAGTTACTAAGTGGGATGATTTTAAAAGGATAATCCCAAAATCAGTTTTATCCTATTTGTTATGAGGAAGAAAGGTCCATGTATTGGAAGTATCTGAGGTAAACAATGCTAGAATGTGCAGGAGTATACCAGTGAGTTCCGAAAGAAATATTTATAGATGGGAAAATATGTAGCATACCGAGACCTATTGATGAAGTATATTGGTGTACTCCATATCCACTTGAGGAGACCAGCTCTCCTGGCCAATCTGACAGACGTAAATGACACTTGTATACAAGATCACTCCTTAGAGATGGACAATAAGAAGAGTTAATCTACCTCTCAACATGATTCAAAAAAATAAGGTGACACCAAGAAGAAAGATAAAGGAAAAGGAAAGGGTAAGAATAATGCTACTTATATTTCTAAAAAGGATACTAAAGTTCATTGTGGGCATTGTGATGTTGACACTCATTTTGAGGAAAAATATTTGAAGCTCCACCTGGAATTGCAAACCTTCAAAAAATAGGAAATATAAGAAGAAGGCCATAACTATCCTCCAGGGAGAGGAAGTAGTTTGTAGTGAATATGTGGATGAGACTATGTTGTACCTCCGTTTGTAGAGAGGTATGCTTGGGTAGTAACAATATTGTCCAAGAAAAGGAACTAACTAAGATTTTTCATTTAAAAATTCAAGTGAAGAAAACTAAGGTGGATGCTATTTTTGATACATGTTCTCAAGATAATTTTATTATTAAAGAGTTAGAGGATAGGATAAAGTTAGAAATTTACAATCACCCAAGTACATATTCATTGGGTTGGGTAAATAAAGGTGTAGACATCATGGTTACCAAGCAATGTAAAATTAGTTTCGGTATTGATAATAATTTTATTGATGAAGTCCATGTGGATGTTTTTCCCCTTGATGTGTGTGGTGTAGTATTTGGAAGCCCATATTTTTTATATCAATGATGTTATCTTCATGAGGATATCTAATCATTACCGATTGGTGAAGGATGGTAAGAGCTACACCATTTCAGCCTTTTTAAGAGATTCGAATATCTCTTTGGTAAGTTGCCAATTTTTGGAAAGAAAATTTGTTGTGTGGAAAAATTTATGGTTATCTAGCCAATCCTTTGAGACTCTAGGTCCCTCTACTTGGGTGGTGCTGCTCCACTTTATTGTGAATGAATAGAAATAAAAATTCATTTTTGGCCAAGAGTTCGGGGATCCAACAAGAACACTCCACTGCACCCGTTGAAAAATTCTTACAAGTAAATGTAAGGGAGGGAATTTTATGAAAGGTGGGGGAAGAGGAGTGAGAAATTAGATAAGGGGAATTAACTCTGTGAGTAGAAAATCATATTCTCACCAAAGATAATTAGTAGGTTCACATCCATAATTTATAATAAAGAAACAACAAGTTTAGAATGTGAACTATCAGAGGAAACCATGCACACAAAGTTACACACATTCATGAATCGTGAAAAGAAACAATCCCTTTATATTTATCGGCATATTTCATCAAGTTGTATAATGCTGGAAATAAATGAAAATGGTGAAGGAAAGTTGAATAATTTCTATCTCTCTTTCTTAGCTCAAAAAAATATCTCTTGAGTGTACAAAATTGACAACCCTTAAGAATGAGGGTGTCATTACATTATATAGAACTAGAAATGAATCTTCAGACACCCCCACATGACCTTTCACTTGTCTTTTATATTAATCAAGGGAAACTTATTACAATGTTTGCTAAAGCCACATTTAAATGAATAAGACGAATGTCATGATTTCTCATGATGAAGAATTAGAAAGGGGGTAAAGAAGGGGGGAAATAATGAAGAGAAAAGGTAAGAATGATTTGAAGCATGAGTGGGGATACATCCACCTTCAATGAATATCTTTTCAATGATGATCATAACCTCTGCATGATGCACACACATCCTGGACCAGAGAATGAGTGTTTAGAAACATTGTTCCAAGATTTCCCAATGTGATCTTGGGATAAACACATAAAATTACCACAATGATACTCCTTAAAAACTTGACTAATGAAATCCTTGACTCATTAAATTCATCCTGATCAACTAACTTTGATTCATCCAGCTCCATGACTAATGAAGATGGATCCACCCGCTTTGCCTTGCGATGCGCTGCCTTGTCCTTGAATACAATTGAACTCACAATAATATTTCTAGGATGTATTTGAAGTTTTCATTCCTCCATTTGACCCATGAATCCATCTTGAAACCTCATGGGGATCCTAGAAAATTGGAAATATGAGTGAATATGAAGCCATCTGCAACATTCTGCACTTGGAACTGAAAACTACTATTTTTGGAAACTAGGTCCCATGAGCTGCTATTTTGGGAAGGGTTACTTTTTTGCCTTGTTGTTGCATTGAGGTGTTTCCTTCACATTATGGGTAGGTTCATAGATGTTTTTGGTCCAATTTCAAGAACTTTATATTTTTGAAAAGTTGTTTTTTTATTTTTCTACTTTTTTGGACCATGTGCCCTAATTTTAGTTTTAGTGATTTTTAATGTTTTGCTCTTCTGGAGGAGTTTTCCATTATTGGAAAATTACTAAAAATGGAAATTGTGAACTAGTGTAAATTACTATTTTTATAATCTAAACATAGTCATGTCAGTTTGACAAAAAATCACTTCCATTTTTTTGGGTTTTCGAACTTGGTTCTCTATTCAGAAGTTCAGTTGGAACTGCTTCCTGGATTGATGACAAATGAAGGAAAATCAACTTAGGGCATAAATTTTTTAATTGTATGCCATTAAATATTAGGTAATTTTATCATATTTATGTTTCATGTAGCTTCAAGGTACATGAGAGAGGAGAGGATCCACAAAATTTCACATTGATTTGTGACTAATTTGAAAGATATAAGTAAATCTTCACTTTTTGCCTCTAGGGTTTCTGATAGCACATGACCATAGTTTTTACTCAGAAATATTGTTTTTTTGTGTTGAATAAGCAAAGTAGGATGAAAAATGGATGAGTTATGTGATAACAATAGAAAATGGATAGGAGAAGAAAAATTCCAGTAATGAATTTTTCTGTGTGAATGTAATTAGCACTAGAAGCACTGAGAAAGTAACAACGTAAATGAAAGATTTACATATTTCTTCATGTTGGGAAGGAACACACTTTATTTTCCCAACCGTCGCAAATGTTTGGGATGGTTGGTGCATAAAAATGTGCCCCCTTCTTATTGGGCGACCTTGGCGCGATGTAATTTGTAGTTGAGGATGAGAGGGGGGCTGAAAAATAACACCTAAGCTACCTCTGGGGGCATATGGGTGACCAAGATATTAAATGGAATGTATAGGGAGTTTTATATCCCAACCATACCAAATTTTTAGGAAATTTTGTGCACAAAAATGTGCCCTCACCCTGGCTTGACAAGTGGCGGAGCGTGATTCAATGACAAAGGGTGCTAACAAATGGTGCACAGGGGCCAAATTAGCTTGCTTAGGATCCACAGAGGTCATATGAGGGTCCAAGGGTATAAAATAAGGTTGGGAAATTTTTTTTGTCCCATGTGCACCAAATATTTGGGACATTTGGTGTAAGAAAGTGCACTTTTAGCTTGGGAGTGACATGTGTCCACCCAAAACATTAGCTAGCTCCTAGAGCATACCTTAGAGCCAGTAACTTATCGAAGCCGTAACTTGAGTTCCAAGAGGAGTTTTTTGATGTATTATTTATATGAATGGCAATGATAATGGAATTATGAACAAAATGGTGGGGGTATCATCCATTTATTATTCCTAAAACTCCCTTAAAAATAGGATTTTTTCTTTAGGATTGAAGAGTTGTGCATCCTGAAAATCAGGTTGTGGGACAGAATTGCTTGAGTCTTGTGAAAAATGTAAAACCACCATAACTCTAGGGATCTGAATCACCTATTCTAAAAATATATTTTGTTCATTCTCCCAAATCCTTACAAAGATCCCATAATCACTTCCCAAAGTTCAATAGCTGTTTTTGCACTGTGCACTGTTCAAGCCTCTAAGACCCGCTTTTGTTGAAACTACTTCAAAATTTTTGAAACTTGCTAGATTCTTCCAAAACTAATTGAAAAAAATTATTATCTCTTTGATACACCTACATGATGAGTATGAGTCATTTTTTCTGCTCCTGGGGGTGCGTACCAACCTCAAGAAGACTAGAGAATAGCCTTGTCCTAAAGCTTGTCAGAAAGCCTGCCTTGATGAATCTTATCTTGAGAGTACCTTGGTGTACATGATTTACCTAAATCGCCTATGGAAATACTAACACAAAAGATTGGACTGCTCAGATAAGTGGGATAGTGACTAACAAAATGGATTAGGGTGATATGCAGGAACACTCAGAGATGACCTTTTAGTGAAAACATTTCACTGGTAGGGTATGGTTTTCATGCTTTTGGGTGTGGTTTTTTCCCTTGCAAAAACTCATGAAAAATAACTGAATCTTTGACTTGGGGAACATGTTATGGAGTCAAGTGCATAACAAGGAAATCACATTAGAGAATTCCATAATCTCAATAAATATCATTGACCAGTGCCTTATCCATTGGGCGTTCAGAGAAGCACACAACTTGGAAGAGGTTGAAAGAAAGGGGGAACAAAAAAACACACAACTAAAGGGAAACACACCATAGTGAAAATGGAAAATAACACACAAAAGGGAAAGGGGAAAATACCTAAATCACCTAATAGTACAAGGTGGGGGACAACCCACTTTCACTGTAACACTCTTCTCTTCTTAGAAGCTTACCATTAAGTGGGTAACATTAAGTGATGTTGTTCCTGCGAAGCCATTAACCGGTTTAAGAAAGTAGCCTCCTCTCCTTAACTGTTTATGAAATCCAGGTGACTTTCATGATTGTTTGTGTACTTGGTAGGAGTGAGCCTATATGAGATTCTTGATGCTCAAGCATTTCTCTTAGAAATTCCATTGCCTTCATTCTCGTTTGAAATTAGTTTCATAGTGCCAGTTGCCTTCTCGAGATTACCCACATTGATGATATCTCATTGAGCATCTCATCACTGCCCCCGAGGCTGGTTTTTGTTTGAATTTCTTGGACATTCTATAGTTACCTTATTTTCCATATTCATGTTTACTAAAAACCCTTATATTAGAGGCCTTGAAATTAACCTTTAGTAAATTATTCCATCATGAGGTTTTTAGAAATAGAGTAAGGGATTAGATATAACCTCATATCTGTCTTGCATGGCCATGACATGAGTTAAGAGGACAAGAATCATATCACGATCTTCTCATACCTTCTGCAGTCTCTAAGATTTCTTACAGGGGCCCCCCTTCCTTAAAATTTCCAAAATCTCAATTTTATTTTCATTTAAGGAATCGTCATTTTGAATTTCAAGGGAGTTGCACTTAGAGGAATTGCTACATCATCCCTGAGCTCGTTGTATTCTACCACTGTAATTTTTATGGGGAGTCTCATCTTTAGAGGGCTCAATAAATTTTGTTCCAATATCTACCATAGAGAAAGACTCATCTTCTTCAAATGGGAAAGATAAAAATTCAATCTTATCATCATACCCATCAATCATTATTGCAAGAGGTACATCAGATTTTTCACCTCGTCTTATTTCACCACGACCAAAACTCAAATTGGTTGAAGATGCGGACTTGAATTCATACTCATCTTGCAAATCCATGGCTTACATCATTTGGAAATTTGGGGCTACCCTCTTTTAGCTCAAAGTTCCTCAATTCTTCCTCTAGATCAATATTCCTCTGGGAAGGTGTTTTACCAAATAGTTTGCATAAAATAGATAAGGTAAGAAGTTAGGAGGATTTCTAACTGACAAGCTCTTGTTTCAAGTATGTGAGTGATAACATACTGCCTCAACCAATGTACTTTGAGTTTTCCTAGATGACACATAAACTTTGAATCATAAAAAAGCACCATATGTCATATCTCAAGATTTTTTCCCCTAATGTGCCTATCTTTCCATGCTTTCTGCCTAGATTTTTCTTGCTTCTGACTCCAGCGTGTTATTTATCATCATTCATCCAACTTAATCAAATTTTCAATCCATTCTTCTAATTCTTTCTCATTAGCTAGGCCTCCATTGTGCACAATACACAAAGAAGGTAACATGAATTTTATAGGAAGAACTGATTTTGTGCCAAACACCAATTAAAAATGTGTGGCCTTATTTAATCGCTTGTATGTTGTTCTATACACCCAAAGTATGGAAGAAACTTTATCATCCCAATCCTTTCTTCCATCACAAATATTTGTCAATGTCTGGCTCAAAATTTTGTTGAAATCCTCAGTAGTCCCATTTTCCTAAGGATGATATGGTGTAGTCTTATGGTGTGTAATCATGAATTCATCCAATAGAATTTTGATCATCTTATTTAGAAAATGTGTGCCCCTATCACTGGTCAAAATCAACGGGAATCCATACCTTGTAACAATATTTTCCTATATAAACCTAGTTATTGTAGTTGATGTACAATCCTTTGTAGGCGCTGCTTCTACCCACCTTGTTAGATAGTCTTTGCCAGTAATGATATAGTACAATCCATTCCTCCGTGTGGATGCTTATTTGACTCTCCTTGTTGTCAAGTTTGATTACATTTTGTGACTTTTGTTTGATCTAATATAAGTTAGGATGTAATAGTCCATCTTTTGTTGATTGTAGTTCTAACATTTAAAAACTATGAAATTCCTAACTAAGTGCTTTGGAAACTCAGTTTTGTAATAAAACAGGTCACAATCAGGCGGAAGAACAAATATGAAGTGGATTACATGTTTTTGGAAGCATTGGAATCAATACGGTTTAGTTCCAGAACTGCCAGACTTAGTTCTAGAACTCCACCACACAGTTACGAGTTATGTCACTTAGTTTTGAAACTTTCAGACTTAGTTCCAGAACTCTAGTACTTAGTTCCAGAATTATCAGAATTAGTTCTGGAACTCCTGCAGATAGTTCGGAACTCTCTCGTTTAGACCTGGAATGATTTCCTTTAGTTCTGGAACTCTTCTAAAGTTCTGGAACTGATAAGAATCTATTCCAAATGGCCGGTGATTTTTCAAATCAATGATCCTATCAATTAGGAGTAGATTAGAAGACTTCCGAATCTCCATACTCACAGATCCAAGGATAATTATCACACAGTTGTACGTCCAACCATGTTCTAATTTAGCATCTATTCTGGGCATGATTCAGTTCCATCGTATCAGTGGAACCAGTTACGGCCATAAATGCACCCTTGGAAGAAGTATATACATACAGACCTGCAGATAGATTAGAGATAGGAAAAATAGATATAGATTGATACACAGAGGATTAGACAGAGGGATAGAAAGAACCAGTACGTCTTTTGTAATGCAGAACATTTTATCAATAAAATAGCCATTTCTGTTTTGAGAGAAAATTAAGTTGTCCAATCCTGTTTCGAGGTGGAGCAAGGGCCCACTCCTCCAAGAACCAGGATCCTCATTTTTGTTGGTATTTATATTTTTAAAGCAAATAGTGTAGATCTGTTAAATTTGTAAATTCTTTCAATTCCTTAAGTTGAAATCTATTGTAGACTTGTCCCTATAGGTGTTCTAGATTAAGTTCTTATTTCTTTGCAATCATTTTCCAAGCATTCTCAATTGTGTGTTTATTTCTGTAATGTGTGTTTATTTTCAGAAATCTATTTCATTTCACAAATGTGTGTTTATTTCCAGTAATTCATTTCTGTAAAGAGTGTTTCTTTCCAAAAGTTTCCTAGTGTGATTTCAATAAAGGTTTTGGCCAAGAAGTCCTTAAGACATTGCAAAAACCCCTCATAAAACAAAATAAACAAAAATAAACCTACAGTCAATTACTAGATCACTAAGATTATTCTTGTTGCATATAGCTTCAGACACACCCCTGGTTTGAATATGACATCAACAAAAAGTTGATTAAATGAAGGGAATAACGACACCCATAATTTTTGGCACCATTTCCGGGGAAGACAACTAGTTAGAATTGTCTAATTAGGTGTCAACAAGAGTAACAATCATACATTTAGTAATTGAAGAAATCTTCCCTAAGCTATCACAAAATTTATGAGTAGACCAAGAGACTCCAAGGGTAGATTTCTCCCAAAAATATCTGAACAAGAATTACCAACATCCTCTAGTTCAAGTAAGGAAATTGACCAGGAATTAGAAGCACCATTGTCCCCTATTAGACAAGAAGCAGAACTTCCACCTTTGGAATTCTGGGATCAATCACCAGAGGGAAGTAGAGCCTTTAGGAAAAATATTATATCTCAAGACCCTATTTAGAGCAAGTTTTGATTCACAATTGAGTAGTCAACCTCCTACTCCTAACTTTTCACCATCT
Organism: Taxus chinensis; assembly: GCA_019776745.2. Lineage (NCBI taxonomy): Eukaryota > Viridiplantae > Streptophyta > Pinopsida > Cupressales > Taxaceae > Taxus > Taxus chinensis. The sequence goes on along the minus strand of CM034148.1, from coordinate 853,857,476 downwards.
CCAAAGAAGATCACATACCACATTGATTGGGAGAAAGGACTAGAAAATACTAGAGAGATGGAATGAGAAGCTGAAAGAGAACCTTATAGGACCTTTACCTATCCCATTCAATTGGAGGATGATGAAACCACTATGAAGAACATTTCACCTGCACACTTGCCCACATTTAGAGGGATGTCATCTGAGGATCCTGACCAATTTCTATTTGAATTTAAAATATTGTGTCAGACCTATGATTACAAGATAGATAATCAAAAGCTCAAGTTGTTTCCATCTACCCTGAAGGATGCAACAATGAGGTGGTTTATGGGATTAACATCTAATTCTATTACCAATTGGGCACAAATGGAAACTACCTTCCTAGAAAATATCAAGATTACTGTAGAGGGAGAAATAGGAAGGAAGAATTTTTCAAAATCAAACAGGAAGAGGATGAAAATATGGAAGATTATTTGGACATATTCCTCTTTGTGAGTAAAAGATGTGGATTTGTACTTCAAGAAGAGTTAAGCAAAACCATCTTTCTCAAAGGTCTGGATGATGAATCTAGGGAAACCCTTGATTTAATAGGAGGTGGAAACATTGATCAATTAAGAATGAATGAAATCAAAGAAATTTGTAGAAGCTATTCAAGGACAAGGGAAGGACCTAGAAAGGGAAAAACAGTTAAAAATTCAAATCCAGATATGAAAAAACTGATGGATGAATTGGAAAACTTTAAAATAAACATACTAGTTCAATTAACCTCCACCATGGATGGATTGCAAGCCAAAGAAAATGCTAAGACTGAACCATTAGCCATGTATTGTCCTAGATGTAGGAAAAAACATGCATTAAGAGATTTTCCTCAGGATAAAATGGAAATGTGTTTTATCTATGAATCTAGGGACCATGAGAGTAATGTTTGTTCTCTTCTTCCATTTATAAGAAACCAGCTCAAACAAACTAGCACATCAGAAGAAGTAAACTTTGTCCAGAGACAACCTATCCAAGGACAGTTCATGCCAAGGTCATCTCCTAATCCTTGGATGATGCCATGGGATTCTCAAACAGTACCACAAAGTTGGGGACAACCACCTTGGGCCCCTCAACCAACTTGGAATCCCCAAGATTGGGCAGGTCAATCTTGGTATGCTCAAGGACACCAACAACCATGGACTGTGTCAAAATAATCAGTATGCTTGGTCAAAACTAGATGGAGCCCTAATAACTATGCTCAAGGGAAAACATATCCTAATCAGAATCAACAAGCCATAATGGGTGCCCCGGCACAAAATTCATAAAACTGAAAATGTGGTTCAAACACAAATACAACTAGCACAAGTAGATGGATCCCTAATAACTATTATTCTAATCAGAATCAACAAGCCAAATAAACAAATTCAACCAAACTTGTCTAGTTGCTAATCCTAGAAACAAACAAACAACCCCTAATGGAACAGAAGAGAAGCCAGTTGATCTTAATGCCATAGATTGTAAGGATATTCACACTAGATCTAGAAAAATAGTTAGCAATCCACCTGTTATCATCACTGAAATGACAGAAGAAACTGAAACCCCTAGTCTGGTTGCCCCCAAGAAAGATGAAAAATAAAGAGATAAGGAACCAAAAAGAAACTCTACTAAGACTCCATTTCCAGAAAGATTTAAAGAAGTTATAGGAACCAAGGAATCTGAATTGGTGTAGGAATTGAGAAAATTAAATATTGAAATACCATTGTTGCAAGCAATCAAGGATATTCCAGAGTTGAACAAGTTAATCAAAACTGTTATGTTTAAAAAGACTTGGAAGAAAGAAGCAGTACCCCAGGACTATTAAGGTAGATGGGAAACTTGATTGATTTATTAGCAGGAAAGCTCCTACTTCCCAAATATGGAGATCCTGGAAGCCATGTTATTTCTGTCTCTATAGGGAATAAAGATATACATAACGTTTTGGTTGATTTGGGAGCAGCTATAAATGTAATGACAGTGGACACTCTGAAAACATTACCATTAACAGGTATACAACCTACTAACACCATATTACAGATGGCAGACTAGTCTGTAGCAAAACCAGAAGGAGTTATTGAAGATGTGGCAGTTATGGTGGAGTCATGGGAATATCTAGTTGACTTCCTTATATTGCAGCCAAAAGGTAAAACACTTGGTTATCCCATTATTTTGGGTAGACCATGGTTAGCTACAGTTGCTACCTTAATTGATTGCAGGTTAGGTGATATGACTATTTCAAATGGTAAGAATTCTAAGAAAATTTCATTATATCCCTCTACACAACCTTTTATTGACAATCAAGAGCAATTATGGGTTGATAATCCTTATATTAATGAGAAAAATATGTCTTCTTTGGCTATGATAACATTGTAGGATCATGTACGGGAAATAGAAGATATGATTAACCCACCATTGAATGTACACCAATTTTCCTTGGAGCAATCAGGAATAGTTACAGAACCTACGAAATTAGTTCTGGAACCTACAGAATCTATTCCAGAACCATCATAGTTAGTTCAAGAACCATCACAATTAGTTCTGGAACCACACCAACAACAATTCCTTGCAAATGAAGATAATTTCACTCTGGAGGAACAAGATTTCTCTTGGGGAGAGGAAGAATCTATAGCTTCAATTTCACATATATCAGGAGATGATGAAGAATTTCTGGAAAACAACAGTGACGAGAAGTTCAACCTACAACAAGATAAGTATCATAACTCTTCTTGTTGTCCTTTGTCCAACATTCTGTCTCAAGGAACTTTTGGAGATGTTTTTGCATATCATATGTTGTTACCACATGCATGTCCACTAAACACCTTAATGGAACCCTTTCAAAAAATCAGTTCATCATACACTGGAACCAAACATGTTGAGATTCAACCGGGTAAAATTTTGAATATTAATAGCTGGTTGAAGAACGATGAAGAAGCTAAACTATTTGATGTTCTGAAAGATCATACTAAAGCTTTTTCTTGGGACTATAAAGACATGAAAGGAATTCATCCAAGTATCTGCACCCATCACATCTATATGAAAACATTAAACCAGTTAGGAAACCTCAGAGAAGGATAAATCCAACCTTGAGAGACATAGTCAAGCAAGAAATTGAAAAACTATTACAAGTAGGCTTTATCTATCCTATCTTAGATAGTCAGTGGGTGTCTCCTCTGGTAATTGTGCCTAAAAAGAATAGAAAATGGATAATTTGTGTTGATTATAGGGAACTAAACAAATCCACACTGAGAGATTATTTTCCCTTACCATTCATAGATCAAGTTTTAGACAACCTTGCAGGTAAACAATACTTTTCCTTCCTAGATGGCTTTAGTGGATATAATCAAATCAGAGTTGCTACTGAAGATCAGGATAAAACTACCTTTACTTGTCCATGGGGTACCTTTTCTTATAGGGTATTGCCATTTGGACTATGTAATGCTCCAACAACCTTTCAAAGAGTTGTATTAGCAATTTTTTGCAGACCTAACAAATGACTGTGTAGAGGTATACATGGATGACTTTACTGTGCATGGAGATACATTTGATGATGCCTTGAAAAATTTGGACAGAGTATTGACAAGATGTGAGTAACACCACTTGTCTCTTAGCCATGAAAAATGTTTGATGATGGTTGATGAAGGGATTGTATTAGGACACCATATTTCAAAAAGAGGAATTCAGGTTGACCAAAACAAAATCAGGATTATTTCAGACTTACCTGTTCCTCAAACCCCCACAGATATCAAGTCATTTTTAGGGCATGCTGGATACTACAGGTGCTTTATCAAGGATTTTAGTAAAATTGTTGCCCCCATGTTTAATTTTCTTACCAAGGACTGTGAATTTATTTGGGATGAAAAGTGTCAACATGCTTTTGAAGAAATTAAAGAGAAATTAATAATTTCCCCAATATTGAGAGGACCTAATTGGGAGAAACCTTTTCACATCCAAACTGATGCCTCAAATAACTCAATTGGTGTAGTTTTGGGACAAAAAGATGAAGAAGGAAAAATGTATGCTATCTACTATCTTAGTAAAAATCTTACTCCCACTGAAAGAAATTACACTACCACTGAAAAATAATTTCTGGCTGTGATCTATGCAATTAATAAATTCAGACATTATATTACAGGGTACAAGATATTTGTACATACAGATCACTCAAAAATTAGATACTTAATGAATAAACCAGTGGTTGGAGGTAGGATAATTAGATGGTTATTACTTTTACAAGAATTTGATATTACCATTGTGGATAATCTAGGAAAATCTAATGTGGTAGCTGATTTCTTGTCAAGATTAACCACTACAGGGGAGAAAGATCCAGTTAAGGAAAATTTTCCAGATGAACAATTGTTTTCTATTTCAGCTAATACACCATGGTTTGCTGACATGGAAAATTATCTTGCAACATGGAAGTTTCCTCCTTCTTTCACTAAGAAACAAATGAAGAAGTTAATCAAAACTAGTGCACACTTTAAATGGTTAAATGGGATGTTATTTAAATGTGGTCCTGATTTGGTTTTATGCAGGTGTGTGAGAGAAGATGAAATATTTGACATACTCAGGGCATGTCATGATGAACCAAGTGGAGGACACTTTTTAGTAAAAAGAAAAGCTCACAAGATACTTGGCACTGAGCTATTATTGGCCATCTCTGTACAAAGATGTGAAGAAATATATCAAGCGGTGTGATCCTTGTCAGAGGATGGGACAACCAACCTTCACCAATGAAATGCCTCTATAACCTCAAGTAGTTATAGAACCATTTGAAAGATGGGGATTGGAATTTTTTGGTCCCTTTAATCCTCCTTCACAAGGAAAAGAAAACATTCTTGCATGTACTGATTATGTGACAAAGTGGGTAGAAGTGTAGGCTTTAACAAATGCCACTGAAGAAGCAGTTGCTGATTTCCTTTGGCACAAAATTATGGTAAAATTTGGTGCACCAAGAAGTATAGTTTCAGATCAGGGGCCACAGTTCATGTCTATCATGATCCAAGCCTTCACAATGTACTATCAGATCAATCATAGGAAGTCATCTCCCTATCACCCACAATCAAATGGACAAGCAAAAGTAACAAACAGAGAATTGGAAAACATCCTTACCAAAACAGTTGAAGCAGGAAGAAGAGATTGGGTAAAAAGACTACCAGAGGCTGTCTGGGCTTATAATACAACCTGGAAGACTACAACAGGTTTTTCACCATATGAGTTAGTCTATGGGAAAAATCCCTTGTTACCTATTGAATTTGAACTATAGACACTGAGGACAACAGTTAAAGTGGGTATTGAGTTGGATGCAACACAAAAGGAAAGAATTATTCAACTCAATGAGTTGGATGAGTTAAGAATGGAAGCACTTCAGCAAACAAAAATAATCCAAGATCAAAGGAAGCAATGGCATGACACACATATCAAGAAGAGGAAATTCAAGGTAGGGGACTGGGCATTACTATTTTGATTCCAAGTACCAGCAATTCAAAGGCAAGGATGAGAACCAGATGGTTAGGACCCTATCAAATTGATCAGATATTTGACAATGGTTCTATTCAGTTACTTCCCATTGATGGCAGCAGAAGAACACTTTTGGTCAATGGTCATAGGCTAAAGCTTTATAGGAAGCCTCCTACTAAGGATGAATTCTTGAGGCAGATTGAAGCAGATAAATAATTTGATCATATGGAAGAACCCAGTTCTTCCAAAATGATCAAATAATCAAATGGATAGATCCAAAATAAAGGGAAGATAATGAAAACCAGTAAATGGCATTCTCTTCCCCAAATAAAAGAACAAAAAAAAAAAAACAAGGGAAGAGAGTGAAAACCAGTAAATGGCATTCTCTTCCCCCAAAAAATTTCTCTTAGAGATCAATTGAAAACCAACAATGGCGGTTGATCTTCTCAAATAAATGGCTAATTCAAAATAAAAAAAAATCTTTGGAATTCCAGCTATTTTTCTAACCGTTTTCTTTTGTTTCACTTTTTAGGAATGATGAGTCATCATGATGGAGGGATTACATCATCAAGGATGGTAATTATGTCTTTAACTTATTAAAGGTTAGATTAAAAGTTTGCATGTGTGATTAGATTTGATTTAAAAGTTGATATGATGAGTCATCTATTGTACATTATGATTAAAAGTGAGTAATCATGAGGGTGATGTCGGTGGAACAAAAGTGGCAGTACACTTATAATGAGATATCAATTAGGTGGAATAAACAAAGTGAAGAAGAAATTGCAGAAAAAATCCAAGGAAGAAACAACAAAATTTGATTTGCATACCAAATAGCTAAGTTCCGCAGCTAATTCTGTTCGTTCCGCAGCTAAGCAAAGAATTATGTTGCCAACGGGATAGAATAACAACTTGAAGGAGAATGAATTTGAATCACCTCTATATCATGGGGATTAAAAAGAAGTCAGAACTAGAGGATGATACCCAGCTCATTGCAGATGAAGAAGTGGCAACTATCTTTCAACAGGAAGGATGGATGGAATTTTTGAGAAAGTTCCCCAAGTATAATGATGAATTGGTAAGAGAATTCATTATAAATTTAGAGCAATCCAGGACAAAGGTTAGAATTGTTTTCATTCCTTTTTCTATGAATACAATAAGTAATATATCTGGAGTGCCAATTGTGCATGTCCCAAACCCTGTCAGAGGGACATTAAAAAGAACTGGTTGAAACCCTGCTGAAAAAGGGGAAACTGAACCCCAATATATTTACAACACGAAGAAAATCATAAAAGGGGTCAAAAGGGCCAGCTTTCCCAAACCCTTTGACAGAGTGGCATTTTGGATAGTCAAGTATTTAACCTATGATGGTCAGTTTGGGTCGGTAGGAAGAGAAGTTCTGAAGATACTCATATACCTTAGATATGGAGCTACAAAACCAGAATATATAGTAAACCTTCCAGGGTTTCTTTTTTACTCCATCCATACAATGGCCCAGAGGTATTCTGGGGTGTGGGAACAATTAGACATCATGGGTTAGTGCATTTAGTGTGCCAGCACCATTTTCTTTTGAAGAAAAATGGAGAAGAAATGTGGGAGAAATTTCTTAGCAAGTTTAAGCAGAACCCTGATATTCTCAGGAGAGTAATAGCAACTCCTTCTACTCCTGCAACTAATTTGGAAATTGATGCCACTGCAGAGGAAAAGAAAGAACTAGGTGGAGAGGAAATACCAAAAAGAAGAAGATCTGAAAGAAGGACTAAAACTACAGAACCTATTGTGCCTTCTAAAGAAATTCCTTCCTCTGCAGTAGCTACAAGAGAGCTAATATCTGTCTCTGATAGTGAAAGTTCACCTAGGCAAGAGCAAGAGGTGAAAATCAAAAGAAGCTCTAGGAGGAGACCCATTTATGTACATTTTGAGGCTCCTCAAAGAAGGAGAATTCATAAAAGGTCTAGAGAAATTTGAGAGGAGATGGAAGATCAAGAAGGGCTGGAAAAGGAAGTTGCTGATATTTTGGGCAGCATGGCCATGACTCCTCCTGGACCAAGCCAAACAGAGATAGAAAAAGAAGATGAGAGATTTGAGGAACAAGTTTTCCAAGAGATGGGTGAATCAATGAACACCATCACATGAAGAAGATGAATTGGCATCTTGGAAATGGAAATGGAAATCCCCTCTGGTAGAAGAAGAATGCTTAACCCCCAAGGAACTTTCAGAGAAAGAAGAGAAACAACAAGTTAAACAGGCTTTATTTTTGTCCAGAGCAGAACTCATTATTAGAGAAAAGGATGAGGAGTTGAATTTTCTCAAACTTAAATTGGAACAGAGAGAAATGGTTATTGGGGAATTAACAACTCATCTCACTGACAAGACTAAGGAATTGACAAGAGTTAAACAACAAATAATGGAGAAAGAGGAAGAATGTCAAAATTCTAGAAAAAAAACTGCTCTGTCAATAGTCTCTGCACAAACTGAATTAACTTATTGGCCACTTAAACAACTATGGGATGATACTTGTAGAGAACTCAGTGAAGCCAAGACATCCAATGAGGACTTGAAAAGTAAGATAGAAGAAGAGAAGAAAGAAAGAAAATAATGGGAAGAAAATATTTACAAAGAAGAAAAAAAAATTTAAATATCTTGTGAAAATACAAATGGTTTGCATGATGAGTGAGAAATTACTTGCATGCAGGAGACCTTCTCCTACATATAGTGTGTTTTTGGAGGAACAATTCATTCACTGGTAGTTGTCAAGGATAACATGTGGCCTTCCACATGAAATAAAAGATGAAGCTGATTTCACGCAGCCTATTCCTTAGCCAATGCAGAGCAGAAAAATCTTCTCTGCTCTATCTCTGCAATTTCATGCTGGAAAAGAACTCAGGTTTTATGATCAATTTGTATGTAGGGGAGAGCCAACTTAATGCATTTGTTTCTGTTCTTCAAAATCAGATTGCATGGAAGGAGAGGGAGTCAGAGCATCTGTTAAAGGCTAGTTCATCTGGTCTCTGTATGAGGATTCATTATGGTAAACCATCCGCCTTTGCTACACATTTCAGATCCCATGCATTTGATAAAAGGTTCAAGGAACCTTATCTTGCCAATTTGTAGAGAAGTATTAATGCCTTCACCTCTTATGAAGAGGAAAATTTTGAAGATATTTATGAGGCATGTTTGAAAAGATGGGAATTTCTCACAGTGGCATTGAGAAGAAGGGAAGTAATATCTCCCACAAACTTAATCTAGAGTTTGCATAGAGAAAAATCTTATGTACGCTAATTCCTCATATCAATGAAAAGCACAGAGGCATATGGATGGGAATGAGAACAATACCTCCACTCCTTCTCACCCCCATGTCACCATGGTAGAACAGAGAACCACAAGATCCCACTGAATTTGAGGCATGGTTGAAGAAGGTAGCATTAGGATCAGGATATAACACCTCTGAATTAAAACACTGAATATTCAGTATCAGCCATTTGACCTGAGCAATCAGTTGGAATGTAGAATCCACGACCCAAGATATGAAGAGTAAAGTTTGTAAGGGGACTTACAAACAAGTAAGTATGGGGGAGATGATAAGGCCATAATATGTCTCAATAATGTACAATAAATGATCTTATTTGACTCTCCTTTTTATCAAGTTTGATTACATTTTGTGACTTTTGTTTGATCTAATATAAGTTAGGATGTAATAGTCCATCTTTTGTTGATTGTAGTTCTAACATTTAAAAACTTTGAAATTCCTAACTAAGTGTTTTGGAAACTCATTTTTGTAATAAAATAGGTCACAATCAGGTGGAAGAACAAATATGAAGTAGATTGCATGTTTTTGGAAGCATTGGAATCAATATGGTTTAGTTCTGGAACTACCAGACTTAGTTCCGGAACTCCACCATGTAGTTACGAGTTCTATCACTTAGTTCTGGAACTTTCAGAATTAGTTCCGAAACTCTAGTACTTAGTTCTGAATTATCAGAATTAGTTCTGGAACTCCTGCAGATAGCTCCAAAACTCTCTCAGTTATACCTGGAATGATTTCCTTTAGTTTCAAACTCTTCTAAAGTTTTGGAACCGATAAGAATCTATTCCAAATGGCAACGGTGATTTGTCAAATCAATGATCCTATCAATCAGAGTAGATTAGAAGACTTCTGAACTCTCCATACTTGTAGATCAAGGATAATTATCACATAGTTGTACGTCCAGCCATGTTCCAATTCAACATCTATTCTAGGCACGATTCAGTTCCATCATATCAGTGGAATAGTTACGGCCATAAATGCACCCCTGGAAGAAGTATATACATACAAACCTGTAGATAGATTAGAATATAGGAAAAATAGATATAGATCGATACATAGAGGATTAGACAAAGGGATAGAAAGAACCAAGTACGTCTTTTGTAATGCAGAACATTTTATCAATAAAATAGCCATTTTTGTTTTGAGAGAAAATTAAGTTGTCCAATCCTATTTCAAGGCGGAGCAAGGGCCCACTCCTCCAAGAACCAGGATCCTCATTTTTGTTGGTATTTATATTTTTAAAGAAAATAGTGTAGATCTTTTAAATTTGTAAATGCTTTCAATTCCTTAAGTTGAAATCTGTTGTAGACTTGTCCCTATAGGTGTTCTATATTAAGTTCTTATTTCTTTGCAATCATTTTCCAAGCATTCTCAATTGTGTGTTTATTTCTGTAATGTGTGTTTATTTTCAGAAATCTATTTCATTCAGCAAATGTGTGTTTATTTCCAACAATTCATTTCTGCAAAGAGTGTTTCTTTCCAACAAGTTTTCCTAGTGTGATTTCAATAAAGGTTTTGGCCAAGAAGTCCTTAAGACATTGCAAAAACCCCTCATAAAACAAAATAAACAAAAAGAAACCTACAGTCAATTACTAGATCACTAAGATTATTCTTGTTGCATATAGCTTCAGACACACCCCTGGTTTGAATATGACATCAACAGAAAGTTGATTAAATGAAGGGAATAATGACACCCTCAAATTCTTGGAATAAAAGTACCCACTTGCATATTTGCCCCTATGAAACTGGCTTGTTTACCAAATACTTAAATGCCATGTGATCAATATAAAATACAAATGGTGTTGCTATCAGGTACTATATGAATTTATGTAGCGTATAGATCATTGAAAAAGCTTTGAGCTCTATAGTTATATAATTCTGCTTTGCATGAGTTAACTTTTTACTGCAAAATAGATAGGATGATCTATAATACCTTCTCTAGGATGAGCCAACACCATGTCAATGTTCATGCCAGAGACATTCATATGTACATGAAACTGTTGGTCCCACGAAGGAAAGCATAGAATAGGCATTGTAGAAAGTTTCTCCTTCAATGTCTCAAATGTGCGCTGCTGTAGTTTTCCCTACTAGAATGTCCCTTTTCCTTTTATTAACTCCTCTAAGGGTGTGGCAACCTTAGCATAATCCTTTATAAATTTTCTATAATACTCAATGTGACCCAAGAATCTGCTTACCTCACTTTGACTGGTAGGATCTTCCAGGCCGATAATGACTACAACCTTAGCTGGGTCAACCAACAAACCTTCCTTGTAGATGATGTGCTCTAACAGTGTTCCAAAGGGTATAGCAAATGCACATTTCTTGATGTTCAAAGAGATGTTTACCTGGAAACATCTTTCAAACATCAAGCATAAATTGTCACAATGATCCTTAATAAGTCCATACACTGTCTAGTCATCTAAATAAACCTACAAGAAGTTGTGAATAAAATCATTGAACGCTTGAACAACTATGCGCGAAAATATAGCATGCACATTTTTCATACCAAAAGGCATCATATTATAGGAAAAACTGCCCCATATAGTAGTAAAACTAGTATTTTCCTGATCCTCTTGTGCAATTCTAACCTAATGATACTTGGAGAATCCATCTATAAATGAATAGATTTTACACCCTGCCACACCTTTTAGTATTTCCTTAGTGAATGGCATAGGGAAGGGATTAGTCACACATGAAACATTTAGCTCTCTATAGTCCACACATATCCTAATCCAACCATCCTTCTTGATACTGATCACCATTGGGCTTACCCATTTTGACTCATCCAGGGGCTTGATGATTCTAGATTTCAACATTTTGTCAATTTCTTCTTTGAACTTTTTGCACAAGTTGGGGTTCATCATATAGGACCTCTTTCTGACTGGGCACATACCCTCATTAAGCTTTATCTTCATTTCTCCTAATGATTCATGAATTCCTTTGATTTCATGGTATCCCCAAAGGAATAAGTCCTAATAATCTCGTAGTAACTCAATGATTTTTTCCACTTTAGAGTCAGACCAATAGTCCCCAATTATGGTCTCCTTAGGCTCAACATCTGATCCAATATTCACTTTCTTTTTCTTCATAGGTTCATGATAGGAGCATGTGGTCTTATCTACACTGTCTGAAATCTCACGCGTACTTGTTGAATGGTCTACATCAAGATTTTCTACTTCTTTATCATCCACTAAGTAGAGCATATTTCCTTTTTCCTTCTCAAGGAAAGCACTATTAAGTAGTATGGCATCTGTCTCTATTTCTTCAAAAAAATGTGCTCCTAAGTTTTCTTCATCAAATAGATCCCGAATGAGCTCTTCCACCTTGGCACTATCTCCCATAGTTACATGCTTTATAACCCTTAATGCCTGTTCTACCAGAGGTTTAGTAGAGAAAAATTCAAATGTATGGATCATTCCTATAATTAAATCCTACCAATTTCTAGTCTCTCTATGAAGTTATTCATATACATACCAAGCATGTATGTAGCCTTGTAACGTGGAATAAAATTTGTGCACCCAAAGCAAAGGTGGTAAATCTTCCTGCGCCTCTATCTAGAATATCTCACAATGCTGAACATGGTGCTGAATAGGTTGATTACCATGATAAGTGAAGATTTGAGAAGGTGCATTGCTCCTGAATAACCTAGTAGCAAAAGCAATCGTAATTTCATTCCATCCTACAAGATTATACTTGTGAACCACTCACCAGTGCCTTGTTGTCCCATGTAGGGTATATGCTAGCATATTTTGTCTCTCCAATTGGTCTATCCACTGTTCCTCCATGGTGTGCAGAAATACCGTAGGATCTCCTTCTCTAGTGTAACAAGGTACCAATTTGTTACCTATTCTCTTGATACAACGTGGTCTATTGTCCCACAAAAATGTACTCTTTACTTCGCACCCTACTAACTCATAAGTACTGTGAGCCCAATTATCACAAGCAACACTTGTAGTATCACTAACAGATTGTGCATATTCCCACTGAAGGATTCCTTCTTTAGATGGCTCAAGTACCTTTTGGATCCTGAATGACACGTACATAAATCCTATTCAGGTATTCCTCACTCAAATGTTCAACATAGGGTGTAGATTTTCCATCTGTTAAAGGGATAATAAATCTTTCCTCCTTGTTTTCAAAACTGATATAACCCTTGTTGAACCGAAGATCATCATTATTTACATAGCACCTAGGATGCCCAAGTAGAATTGGGAAGCTATCCACCTTTTCAAGTGCTAAAACCTTAAAATCACCAGTGAACTTGGCCCTGTGTATGGTAATGGATGCATATTTTAAAATTTTGATGGGAGTGGCCTTAGCTCACTTAGCCATGAACAATACTTTCAAAGATGGCTATAATGGAGGTCTCCCCATTTGTACCCATACATCTAAAGTAAGAACATTGGCTTCCACACCTGTATCAATCAATATATTACTCAAAATCCATCCATCCACAATAACATTCAGAGTGATTTCCTTATCATAATCTAAGCTACGAGGGGGAAGATTTACATGTAGGATTTGTCCTCTAGTCTCAATACTTGTGCATGGAGTGTTTCACTTTTAACCAATTCCATAACAGTGGAATGATATTCTATTGGAACAACATATTGCATACTTATTTAAAGTCATCCATATCATATTAGACCATTTCTAATGCTTTATTTTGCTCCATCTTCTGTGATTGCTCCTTTAAATATTGTATTTCACCCTAAAGATTTTTGAGTACCTCCATGGTTTCATGATAAACCTCCTTCTGATGGGAAGGATTTGGGTACCATGCATGTAGAACCTCTACCTTAGTGATGGAAGTATTTTGTTGTAATGCTTCTTTAGCGCACACCGCTTCAGCACAGGTAGTGATCTTTATAGGTAATGCCTTGAATTCTAGTTCTAACTTGGGCATCCACTGATTTTCTACAGCACATTGTATCTTAACCATCCTTGTGCCTTTATTTTATTGTTTATGTTATTTACTAAGATGCTCATATAGGCCCGGGAATTCCTCATAACTATGATTATTTCCATAGAAATAATATGTAATATTCTAAGGAAATTCGTTCCTGTAGTGGTCAGGAGATCCACATGTATAGTATGTTCCATGAGGAAACTTGCCTCTTCCACCACCACGGCCTCATCTTCCAAATCCACCATGCTATCCTTGATCTATGCCATGACCTCCTTTAAAATTCCCTTCATTCTGATCATATCACACTTGATTATGATCCCAATCCTGATGCTCGTTCTTTCCTTTAGAGTTATCTAATACCCTTGTCTATCGCACACCAATATCTATAGCATCATGGATCTGACCAATCAGTCAGTAGTATTCCACATCGTGAGTCATGGACCTATAAATTTTATAGTAACAAGAGACGTTATTACTTATTGCGAGTTGTAATAATGGGTAGTGGCTAGCATCATGGTTTAAATGACATATCTCACAGTCTAGCAATAATGAGCATACAGATCTATAGTGACAACTATCCTTGGTGTGACCTTCCACTGCACAATCTATACACCAAATTCCTGTGTGCATCTCATGTGATGAATTTTCTGATAGCTTCTCCAACTGCTTAGCCATGGCTATGATTTGTGCTTCTAGAAATGGGCTCACCCCAGTGTCTATACTGTCGACTACCTCAACACGTAATGTTACTTCAAGTGCTTCACATGGATCAGTGTATGATTTATGTGATAGCACTCTTCTAAAATGTGTAATTGGACCTCCAAAAAACCATTGTGCATTCTGGTTTGCATGAATATCATAATAAATATTAGATAAAAGCGTTTTGAAATAGGCATCATATTCTATGACACTCTTAGTAGTGCCTTTCTTAATATCCTTGAGTGCACTTATACTCTTCTGATAAAAATTAGGGATGTGAAATTCTTTAAGGAAAACATCTTTTAACACTGCATAGTCTACGCAAGTCTGATCAGGGTCAAACTTCCTGTACCAGCTGTGTGCGTGCCCTTTATAATGTGGTGGCAAATTGACTTACCCTACACTCAAAGTCATGATTCCTTTTACGTGCCATAGTATTTCACACATGTGCACATGTTCAGTAGCATCTTCTATTCTCCTATACTCTGAAATAAGAAGAGACATCTCCATGTTAATATTCAGGGGTTGGTGTGGACCTTTCCCACGTGATCCAAACCTCCTGTGTTTCCTCTACCATATCCACCGAAACTAGAACCACTATACCTCTTTGTTGTCTCCTGAAAATTGTTCTACGTTTTCATAGCTAAATTCAAATTTTTTGAGCTCATGTCCTTTGTTGGTGTTTAAGCCAAGTTAGAGATTCAAGAATTTAGCAAAATTCGTGCCCTAGTGCTGTTTAAATCTCTATTTTTTTCATTTTGAGAAATTCTCCATCTCCCGGTCTGTGCATGAAATATCCTCTTTACAATATCCTTTGTGATCAAAATTGTTCACCTATTTTATGGCTTGGGTTGTTAAACAATTATTTTACCTCCATGCCTCTGGTTTGCGAAGGAAATTCAAAAATTGGACTCAAAATGATGAAGTTGTCTTCCTTTATGTATTTTTTCCACAGTTGGGATGACAGGTGTCTTTTTCCCATCAAATTTTGGCCCCAATGAATGTAGGTACATGGTCAGATCCTATTGGATGGGGAGGAATGGGATTTTTGGTGAACTTAACACTTTTGGCAAAAAGGATAAATTTGCCTTGAGGGACACGGCCCCGAAAAGCCAAAATTACCAATTTTGGTTCATTGCGGAAAAAGCAGAAGTTTTTGTCCCAGGTTGCACAAGTTCACGAGGGACACTAGGGACCCAAAAAGTAGAAATTGCTGATTTTGGTTCATTGTGGAAAAAGAGGAAGTTTTTGTCCCAGGCTGCACAAGTTCACGAGGGACACTTGGGACCTGAAAATCCAAAATTTCTGATTTTGGTTCATTGCAGAAAAAAGAGGAAGTTTTCGTCCCAGGCTAAACAAGTTCATGAGGGACACTTAGGACCCGAAAAGCCTAAATTGCTGATTGCAGAAAAAGTGGAAGTTTTTTTCCCAGGCTACACAAGTTCAATTGAGACACTTGGGACCTAAAAATCTAAATCGGATAAAAAAAATTCAAAAGCGTGAGAGGCAGGCCGGTGGAGGAAATGTGTGTTTTTGAGCCTCTTTGAAAAAAGGGAGAAAGTCAAAGCAGACAAGCGGTTTGGTGGAGAAGTTTGTGTTTTGAGCCTCTTTGTAAAAAGGTGAAAAGTTAAAAAATTGACCTACAGCCCCGATCATGCTATAAAGGTAAAAGTCAAAGTTGAAGCCCACAGGGAAAAAGTCAAAGTTGAAGCCCATCAGGGAAAAATTCAAAGGTGAAGCCTGCCACGTGTCCTAGTCAAATCAGAGCAGCAAGCTGAAAGGAGGAAATTGAGTTTTTTAGCCTTTTTCCAAAAAAGGTTAAAATGTTGAGAAAAGGGCCGTGACCCCATTTCCAATCAGAAGGTACCACGTGTCTAAGTTTAAAATTCAAAGTGAGGGTGTAGGACAATTTTTTCCAAATTGCCAAATCTCTAAAAAATCACAAAATGTAAAGGGCTTTCCCCCGTAACCACTCCAATCCCTTCCTGGCACATGGATGGCTCGATTTCAAAGCTATAGGAGAAAATCAAATGGTCTATATTTAAACTGGAAAATCAAATGTAACGGTTGCTTTGCAAGATCTGGTTTTTAACCTGCCATGAGTGTTTTCTTCACAACAAAGGAATTTGAAAAGGTGTTGAGGATTTGTAAAGATTGTAACTGTTTTGGCAAAGGATATAATGGCTTCTTGATGTCATTCCAAGGGTTGGCGATTGATTTTTGAAAAGACCAGAGTGCTCTGTACCTGGAAAAGACAAAAAATTCCATTCTTCTTCTATTTTCTCTTCTTCCTTGAATTTCTTCCATTCTCAAGATATGTACAAACTTTGCTCGAGCTTCAATAATAAAAAGAAGGAATTATTGCCTCTTTGATTGAGAAATTGATTGGTACTTTGCGACCAATGAGTTTCATTTGGTCTTGTAGCTTCTCCTGTGGATTTGTTTTTCTTCTAATTATAAATGCATGTAAATGAAATTTCTAATTAATGTGTGTGGGCATCTAATATTCTACTCACAACATTAGTTTCTCCTATCTCCATTCTCACTCCCTTTCCCCTTCTCAGATAAAGTTCTTCTCTAGTGAGAAATTGCTAGCTTTGCCATAGGGTCAGTGGAGTGCCCTTGTTGGATCTCTGGTCGAAAGCCCATCATTGAAATCCACTTTTTCACGCATGCACATACAGAAGCTGCACCGTTCAAGTAGAGGGATTTAGATTCCCATAATGTTGGCTTGAAACTCACCAACTTGTCCACAAAACAAATTTTCTTTCCAACAGTTTTGGCACCCACCGTGGGGTAGATTTTGTAGCATCTACACCTAAAAAATGACCTCAGGGTCATAAAATACAAAAATATTCTATAAGAAAAGTTTCTAGAGATTGAATAATCACACAGACTATATGGATGTAAATCATGGCTATTCTAGGAAATCCTCTTGTTGAGAGACCTGATTTACTCTTTCACATCCAAGAAGACATTGTTTCCGATCTGAGAGAAGCTATTTGGCATAAGAGACAAAGTGTCAATCAATACTTCATTGCCATAAGGATTCTAGACCTGAAAGAGTAACGTGCTATCGAATTGGTAAGGCAGAGACAAATTCCAGCACCCCAGAGAAGAGCATAAAATTTCAAGCTGGCTGATAGAAGGTACACCTAACAATTGAGGCTTGGAGGAAAAATTGATCCCACATTTGAAGAGCTTAAAAGAGAGGCAGTTGTTGAAGAGGACATAAGGGCTCAACTTGAAGAAATAGAAAGACTCCAAATTGAAGTAGAAGAAAGAGCAGCAGCAGAAGCATCCTTAACAAGACTAGAGGATAGAAATAGGAATATAATGGGTGATCATGAGTGTGAGGAATGTAGGCCTAATGTACCATGGGGAAGAAATACTGGTCCGCTTGCTCTTCCACAACCACTTCATGAACTCCCAAGAGGCTCAAGAAAGAACTTCCCAAAATTCAAAGGGGATGGTTCTCAGCTCCAGGAAGAACATGTAGCAGCATTCATCACTTCTTTTGGAGTGTTGGGAGTTGGAGATGAAGATGTTTTAGTTAGGATATTTGTGGAGTCACTCCAAGAAAAGTTTTTTGAATGGTTCTACATGTTGCCCCCAAGATCTGTCACATGCTGGGAAGATATAAGAAGTGCATTTGAACATAGGTTCAAGAGCACAAAAGATTATCAAGATCTACTGGTCCAATTGGTTTAGATGAAGAATGAGACCTCTAAATCAATGAGAGATTTTGTAGCAAGGTATAATTAGGTTAACAAGAAGAATCCCAGAAGATGTGGTACCTCTAGAAAACAACTTGAAGAGGTTCTTCATCAGTGCTTTTCCACTAGAAGTTGGTTTCTTCCTCAGAAGAGCCCAACTAAGAACATTGAGGGAGGTTCAAGACTTTGCAGTTGAGGCTGATGATGATCTAATTCTTTCTAGAAAAGTGAAAGGACCAAATGGGAAGCAAAAAGGTTGGATTTCAAATCCAGTCACCACTGATCCAATGTTTCAAAAAATGGCAAATGACCTAGTTGCTTTGAAGAAGCACCTGTCACAAATCACTATAAGAAATTCTCCAAGGAGAACAAATCCTCATGATAGACCAATAATTTCTCCACCTCCTTGTAGGATTTCTCTTGAAGCACCACCAATTAATGCCATTTGTGACACTAGGGAAGCAAAAGAAGGAACAAACATTGAGGAAACTAAATAAGAAAACATGAATGACAATGAAAACTATCTTGAAATTACAGAGGTAAGCATGCACAATGGTCTTTGAATACATTGATGATGAGGATGAAGGTGATGAAGAAGCTCCAAGTTTTTTCATGTGTTGTTTTCACTCGTGCACAATCTAAGAATGGTGTTTCAGCATCAGTAGTTACAACTGAGAGTAGGAAGAACAAAGAAGATAGCTCTTCAAAGCCACCACTAAACAAGATCATCAGTAAGGGATCACCATTACCACCTTCTATGGAATCAACTAGAGATAAATTGGATTCACCAGTCATCAAGGATCACATTGTTGTGCCAAGTAAGTTATCTGATTCTTCTCCCAACTCAAAAGTTGTTAAGAGCAATTCTCTTCTAAATACTGGTTCTGCAAGAACCTCTAAATTTGAATCAAGGGCTACACCCTCACCTCCTTCCAAGTCAATTTCTACATTTGATAAGGAGAACCCAGCACCAAGAGTAACAAAATCTCTACCATTTAAGTCCTCATCCACTTCTAGAAACTCTCACTCATCTACCATAACTGCATTTAACTTTGTGGTGCATGCAAGAAAAACCAAAGTTCAGCTCTCTGAGTTTGAATACCTACAAACACATCTTACCCAATTTGATAGATTCATCAAGGTAGTTCAAGGTGGTAATACCTACAAACACATCTACATCCTAAATCTCTAATTCTAAAGGCTTACTTCCCACACCATCCATACCACCTTCTCAAAACATGCTAGCCCTCAGTGCCTCCACCACCAATAGAGTTGAGCCTTTCTACTTATCACTTCTCATCAAAGGCTTCCAGTTGAACAATTGCATCATAGACTCTGGAGCCTCAGATAATGTGATGCCAGAAAATGTTACAAATGCTCTTGGCCTCACTTTGACCGGGTAAATGGCACATGCTATTCAATGGAATCCAAACAAGTTCCATTGGTAGGAAGAATCAAGGATGCTCAGGTTGCACTAGCTGATTACCCTGACAAGAAGATACTCTTAACCATTTTGGTGGAAGATATACCAACATATTTTGGTATTATTTTGAGTAGAAGTTTTTGCAGAGATCTAGGTGTAGAAATAAAAATGGATTGATCATCTGCAACTATCCTAGTGAAAGGAGAAATGAAGAAACTTCTTCCTAGTCAGGAAATTGAAATTCATAGTAAGGAAATCTGATGATCCAAGAGCTAACATCCTCTTTCAATATTGTGGGATAGGAAACTACTTACTTACATAAAAAAGGAAGAGAACTTGCCACTCCTCATGGAAGAAGAAGAAGATCAGATTTGGACAATGGAGTTTGATGGCATCATTCCAGAGTAGGTTCAGGAGCCGGTGTAGTATTATACTCTCCCTCCAATGAGGTATATCCTTTTTCCTACAAGCTGTAATTTGATAATACAAACAATGTTGCATAATATGAAGCATTACTTTTAGGAATGAATGTAGCAGAGGACATGGGAATCAAGAAGCTGAGATCAAAATGTGATGTAGAGGTTTTGGTGAAGCATGTCCGCCAGCAATATCAGGTGAAAAATCCAAGGCTCAGGCACTATAGAAACAGAGTGTGGGACTACATTGAATCCTTTGATGCATTATCCATTGAAGCTATCCCTAGGGAGAAGAATGAAAGGGATGATTCTATAGTAGTGTCAACTTCCTTAGTGATGACTCATCCTTCTTTTGGCAAATGATAAAGTGACCATTGAGATGGTGTTCAGACCCAACATACCAAACAATGCAAATCACTGGCAGGTCTTCAATGATGATAATCAGATCCTAGCCTTATTAGAACAAAGGGACAACTTCAATAATATGTTATTTGAAGGAAGTGAAAAACCACACCGTGAATCAATCCCCAAAGAAGAGAAGGAAGGAATTGAGGGAATTTATGAAGAGGGAGTAATCAAATTAAAAGGAAACAAAATCCCCAAAGGCCTAGTTTCTTTGGAATACATCTTTGACAAGCATGATAGGTTCATCCAAGAGAAAGAAAAATAGTCTTCTCAGTGTCCATCTGATTTTGATCAAGAAAACATTAGCACTTTAGAAAATCCAAGGATGGTTAACATTGGTAAATGCTACTCACTAGAAGATAAGAGAAATTTTGTTTCTCTGTTAAAAAAGTACTCAGATGTCCTAGCCTACTCCTATGATGAACTCAAATATTTTCATCCAAAGGAAATGCATCACTCCATTCCTTTGAAGCAAGGAGCCAAGCCCTTCAGGAAAAAACAAAGGCCCTACAATCCAAAGATTGCTAATGTTATCAAATAAGAGGTGAACAAAGATGCTCAATGCTAGAATCATTTTCCCCATCCACCATTCAACATGGGTGGCTAACATTGTGCCAGTAAGGAAGAAGAATGGGGAAATAAGGATTTGTGTAGACTTCTGAAATCTGAATCAGGCATCTCTCAAGGACAACTACCCTCTTCCAATCATGGATCATATTTTGTAAGTAGTCACTGGATCTAAGATGATCTCTTTTCTTGATGGATTCTCAAGGTACAACCAAATCAAGGTGGTAGAAGAGGATTGCAACAAAACAACCTTCACAACACCTTGGGGCACTTTTTCCTACAGCATAATTCCTTTTATTTTGGTCAATGTTGGAGCCACTTTACAGAGAGCAATGGACTTGGCCTTCAAAGATTTGAAACATAGAATTTTCATTTACCTTGATGACCTCGCGGTTTTTTCAAAGAGGAGGGGAGATCATATCAGTCATTTGGAGCAAGTCCTTGCAAGGTGTAGGAAACATGGCATTTCTCTAAATCTAAAGAAGTGCATCTTTGGAGTCATAGAAGGAAAGTTGCTGGGACACATTGTGAACGAACATGGAGCACACATTGATCCTGAGAAGGTCAGAGCTATCCAAGCACTAGCCTTACTAACCAAAAAGAAGGAAGTTCATTCATTCTTTGGGAAGGTAAACTTCCTTCATCATTTTGTGCCTGAGTTCTCTGAACTGACTAAGCATATAACTTCCATGATGAAACCTCAAGAAAGTTTTAAGTGGAATAAGGAAGGAAAAACAACATTTGAGGAGATCAAGAAAGCCATTGCCAAAGATCCAACTCTTGTATCCCCAGATTTCAACAAGGAGTTCATCATGTATTGTTATGCATCAGAACATACACTCTCTGTTGTCCTTGTTCATAAAAATGATGAAGGTTTGGAAGCACCCATTGCTTTCATGAGTTGTCCTTTGAAAAATCATGAGCTAAAGTACAACCAATTGGAGAAACATGCCTACGTAGTGGTCAAATCTATTAAAAGTTTCAAATTCTACATTCTTAATTCCCATATAGTGGTGATGGTCCCTGGAAGTGCAATCAAGTTCATTTTGACTCAACAAGATCCTAGGGCTAAGAGAGGAATCTGGATTATAAAAACCCAAGAGTATGATTTGGAGATTAGACCCTCTAATTTGGTAAGAGGAAATGGTTTGTGCAAGCTAATTGCTGAAGATGAAGATCTCAAAGCTCAGTAGGGAGAAAAAGATGGTGTTTTCTCAACCTGTTCAGGAGACAGTCCATAGGTGCTCTTTGTCTTCACTACTGATGAGTGGTATGCTAACATTTCTTACTATCTCACTTATGGAGAATGCCCTCCTCATCTTGATTACAAACAAATAAGGACACTTAAGCTAAAGGAATCCAAGTTTGTGATATAGAATCATGCACTTTACAAGAGAGGCCTAGATGGTTTTTTCCTCAGGTGTGTAGATAAGGAGCAACAAGAAAATTTTCTTAGAGCATATCATGATCAAGCTTGTGGTGGAAATTTCTTAGCAATGGTCACCACACATAAGATCCTTAGAGGGTGATATTATTAGCCCTCCATATTTGTAGACACTCAGGATTGGGTTTCCAAATGCAAAGCATGTCAACAATTTATTGAAAAGCCACAACTAGTTACAATGCCACTCAGGATTGTGGTGATTGAAGAACCATTTCAGCAATGGGGGATAGATTTTATTGGTGTTCTGAATCCTCATTATAGTACAGGACATACTTATGTACTCACTGTAACTGATTACTTCACCAAATGGGTGGAAGCCATCCCAACCAAGCAATCCAACTCTGAAACAGTCTACAACTTCATCAAGGAGAATGCCATTGTTCGTTTTGGAATACCATAGAAAATTGTTGTTGACAATGCCACCTATTTCTCTTCCAAGGAGCTCACAGAGTTTTTTTATCACTTTGGAATCTCCCTATCTCACTCTTTTGACTACTACCCATAGGAAAATGGGCAAGCTGAGTCAAACAACAAGAACATAGTGACCATTGTTTGCAAGCTGGTAGATGAGAATCAAGGAACTAGCACAAGAAGTTATATGATGCATTGTGGGCTGATATGATCACTTCTAAGAAGGCAATAGGTATGTTAGATTTCCAAATGTTGTATGGAGTTGAGTTAGAGATTCTCCTCACAATTGAGATGCCAACCCTCAAGTTTCTATAATAAATAGAAGATGGTCAATACAAAGATTCCATTGACAAGAGGATCCTCTTCCTATAAAAGTTGGAAGAAAGCAAATGCCAAGTGATGAATAGAATTAAAGAACACCAATTGAAATTGAAGAAGATATTTGACAAGAAGGCAAAGGCAAGAGAATTCAAGGTTGGAATTTTGTTCTGCTATGGGACAAGAGAAGAGAACCAAAAGGAAGCCATGGAAATTTTGATTCATTATGGCTCAACCCATTTCAAATTCATAGAACTTGAGGTGAGAATGTTTTTCTCCTCTCATACTTGGATGGAACACCATTGGAATTGCCTCGAAGCAGGAAATACTTGAAACAATATCATCAATGAAAGCGGGTTGTCCCCTGTCTAGTACCATAGGTGATTTTCATAGGTGTGTTTTTCCTTTTTCTGTTGTGTGGTTCTGGTTTAGTTTTGTTTAGTTTGTTGTGTGTTTTCTCCTTCTTCCATTCTTTCTCAAAATTCTACGTGAATCTACAAGGCCCAATGGATAAGGCACTGGTCAATGTAATATGTTTTTAAACTTGAGATTCTAGATCCTCAGTCGTGCCCTAGCCATGCCTAGTTCACACCATGTCCCCAAGCTAGACCCAGCTGTTGTCTCCTAAAAACTGCTCTACATTTTCATAGCCAAATTCAATTTTTTTGAGCTCATGTCCTTTTTTGGTGTTTAATCCAAGTTAGAGATTCAATAATTTAGCAAAAGTCACACCCTAGTGCTGTTTAAATCTCTGTTTTGCTTGTTTTGAGAAATTCTCCATCTCCCGGTCTATGCACAAAATATCCTCTTTACAATCTCCTTTGTGATCAAAATTGTTTGCCTATTCTATGGTATGGGTTGTCAAATCATTTCTTTTCCTCCATGCCTTTGGTTTACAAAGGAAATTCAAAAATTGGAATCAAAATGACGAAGTTCTCTTCCTCTGTGTATTTTTTCCACAGTCGGGATGACAGGTGTCTTTTCCCCATCAAATTTTGGCCCCAACAAATGCAGGTACGTGGTCAGATCCTACTGGATGGGGAGGAATGGAATTTTTGGTGAACTTAACACTTTTGGAAAAAAGGGTAAATTTTCCCCATGGCCCTGAAAAGCTGAAATTGTCGATTTTGGTTCATTGTGAAAAAAGTAGAAGTTTTTGTCCCAGGCTGCACAAGTTGACGAGGGACACTTGGGACCCAAAGAGTTGAAATTGCTGATTTTGGTTCATTGCGGAAAAATTGGAAGTTTTTTTCCCAGGCTATACAAGTTCACAAGGGACACTTGGGACCCAAAAAGATGAAATTGCTGATTTTGGTTCATTGTAGAAAAAGTGGAAGATTTTGTCCCAGGCTTCACAAGTTCACGAGGGACACTTGGGACCCGAAAAGCCGAAATTACCGATTGCAGAAAAAGTGAAAGTTTTTGTCCTAGGCTGCACAAGTTCAATTGGGACCTAAAAATCTGGATCAGCTGAAAAATTCAAAAGCATGAGAGCGGGACGGAAGAGGAAATGTGTGTTTTTGAGCCTCTATACAAAAAGGGAGAAATTCAAAGGTGAATCCCACCATTGAAAAATCAAAGTGGAGAAGCGGGTTGGTGGAGAAGTTTGTGTTTTTGAGCCTCTTTGTAAAAAGGGTGAAAAGTTAAAAAATGATCCATAGCCCCATTCAGGCTATAAAGGTAAAATTCAAAGTTGAAGCCCATAGGGAAAAAGTCAAAGGTGAAGCCTGCCACATGTCCTAGTCAAATTAGAGTAGTGGGCCGGCAGAGGAAATTGAGATTTTGATCCTTTTTCCAAGAAAGGTTAAAATGTTGAGAAAAGATCTGCGACCCCATTTCCAATCAGAAGATGCCACATGTCCAAGTTGAAAAGTCAAAGTGGGGGTGCGGGCTAATTTTTTCCAAATTGCCAAATCTCTTAAAAATCACAAAATGCAAAGGGCTTTCCCTTGTAACCGCTCCAATCCCTTCCTTCCACATGGATGGCCCAATTTGAAAGCTATAAGAGCAAATGAAATGGTCTATATTTAAACTGACAAATCAAATGTACCAGTTACTTTGCAAGATCTGGTTTTTAATCCCCCATGAGCGTTTTCTTCACAACAAAGGAATTTGAAAAGGTGTTGAGGATTTGTAAAGATTGTAACCATTTTGGCAAAGGATATAATGGCTTCTCGACATCATTCCAAGGGTTGGAAATTGATTTTTGAAAAGACCAGAGTGTTGTGTACCTGGAAAAGACAGAAAACACCATTCTTCTTCTATTTTCTGTTCTTCCTCAAATTTCTTCCATTCTCAAGCTATGTACAAACTTTGCTTGAGCTTCAATAATAAAAAGAAGGAATTATTACCTCTTTGATTGAGGAATTGATTGGTACTTTGTGACCAATGAGTTTCATTCAGTCTTGTAGCTTCTCATGCAGATTTGTTTTTCTTTTTATTATAAATGCATGTAAATGAAATTTCTAATTAATGTGTGTGGGCATCTGATATTCTACTCACAACATTAGTTTCTCCTATCTCCATTCAGACAAAGTTCTTCTCTAGTGAGAAATTTATAGCTTTGCCACAGGGTCAGTGGAGTGCCCTTGTTGGATCTCTAGTCAAAAGGCCATCATTGAAATCCATTTTTTCACGCATGCACATACGGAAGCTGAGCCATTCAAGTAGAGGGACTTAGATTCCCATAGCATTGGTTTGAAACTCACCAACTTGTCCATAAACTAAATTTTCTTGTCAACACTCTTGATCCTCCACCTGTAGCCAGATATGGACCAGAAGATGTACTCCCCTGTGTCCCAATATTAGTACTGAAATGCACTCCTAAAGTTTACAAAGTGTTACTACTCCCAGAAGTGAGTCCAAAATTCTATGTTCTTGAATTATGTGTAGATGATACACTTGAAAAGGTACCTCTAAACAATAACAAAAATGTTTTCACTACCATTGATGTACTCATTATATGACTTACTCCTGCTCTCCCACTTCCTAAATTAGCTTGTTGACTGTTTATTATACTAGATACTGGAAGACCAAGTGTAAGGGCAAGGTTTCCAGGTAGATTTAGATGCATGCCTATGACGCAGGTCATCTCTACTGGCACGCTTATATGTGAGGTTGAGGGGGATTCCCTGTTATGCTTTCCCAAATAGGGGATTTCTTGATGCTCTAGTTCCACGTCTTCTACATGAACTTCAAATCCTTTGCGAACCATCTCTCTCCACAACTCTATTCACTCTGTAACATACCGTTGCTTCCCTATCTCCCTCTCATGCATGTCATTATACTTAATCTTCCTTTCCTCTCTCTTCCTTTCTGTCACTAGGTATGCTATCTTTTATCAAACCTACTTCTGCCCCCATGTGTGGTGGGGTTTAATTAGCCATCAGTTTTCTTTCTAAGTTTAGGGTTACCATCAAGATATTGATTGTCATTGGAATGCCTTACAGGTAAGTTCCCCCGGGATATCATAAAAATTGGAATTCTACTACTTCTGGGAAATAATAAGTGGAAATTGAGTACTCCAGAATATATTTGTTCAGAACACCATGAAACCAAGTATCCATAAGACATGTCCAAATTAGATTAGCATCATAGAGGGCTTGAAATTATTCCTATTTCCAAACAAGTACGTGATACCTCCAATCCCTTTTAGATGCATAAGAAACTAGCCACTCGTACAGTTCCACTGGAAAAATAATGAAGAATCTCTCAAACAAATTGTCATATAGATTTTGCTCCACCCATGCGCGAGTATTAAACTCAGATCCTGTGTTAAACCTCTGTGTGTATTCTTCTTCTAGATCATGTATCCACTCCTCAACACTTGCTAGGGTCAACCGGTGTGTCTTCATCATGAACCATCCTAAAAACAACTGAAAAAGAGGTCCTGACAATGGAACCAATGATGCAGCCTAGAATTTACCAGTAACAACCCAGGTGCGTTGGCACATCACTCAGCCTAGATTGAGCGCTCACCCCGAAGCACGCAAAGGTACCAGGCCCCTCTTTAAGGTTACTATTATAGGATCTTAGCATGATGAAGACTTAATATATTCATATCCATAATTAATATAACATTCTACAAAGAATGTCCAGATATAGATCTAAAGAGTAACAAATTTAAATAATATCCATAATGAAGTCAGTCATGCAAGAACCAATTATAATCAGGATTAAAACTTTGATTCAGCCAATACACTCCATTATATTAAACACAATAAATATGTAGAAGCTTATTACAACAAGTAATACCATAAGTTCATGTGTACAACAGATCTGGTAGCATATCCTCACAACAATTCAATTCTCACATCGTCCTACTATACTACGTAGATCACTACATATTTATAAGAGTGGGGAATTTCCCTTCACCACTTGCATAACTCCCAAAATAGGTTACATGCCGAAAATAGCCATGAACCTTTACAATAATATCCACACATGCAAGTGCGCTAATAATAGACCTCTTTTGGTTAACTAGTAGTAGCAATTCTATTCCTAGTTCACATCCATGCAAAGTGCTTAGTAGTCATTCTTCCAAAAATAGTTGATGTGTGTTGCACAAGTCTTTACTTGGTTTGTGTGATCTGCACGTTATTTCCAAAAATATCCCTTACATGTGAAAATAGATAAGTCCCAAATCTTCCCTAATATTTTACACACGTTTCCTTCCCTTTCCTTCCATGCCTTTGACTGTGCTTTGTTCTCATGCGTGACTCTTCTGTGCACCCTTTCCTTCGCATCATACTCTTATTTGCTCAACAAAGGGGTGCAATTATTTTTCACCAACCACCAAATTTTTTTGGAAGGGTTGGGACACAAAAATTCTCCCCCTCTCATTTAATCCCCTGATTAACCATGTGACCCCGACATGTTCTAAGTGTTATTTTTCTAACCCCCCTCTCATCCCTCAACTGTAAATCACATCATGAGAAGTGTCCCAACGGGAAGGGGGTGAATGTTTTTGCACCAAATGTCCCAAAAATTTGTGATGGTTGGGAAAATAAATTGCACTTCTTCCCTTATAGAAAAAAATTGTAATTTTTTTCAATTAAGTGTTGTTTCTTGGTGCTTCCACTTCTACTCACAAGCACACATAGGAAAACTCCGCTGCTAGATTTTTCTTCCTTCCTCCATTGTTACCACTTTTATCCCTTTTCCATTGATAATCTCATATTTTTTCCATCCTCACCCACTTCTTCAACTTGAAAAATCAAGTTTTGTGAGCCAAAACCATGTCTGTCTGCTGCTAGAAACCCTCGTTGGCAAGATTGAAGATTTGCTCATAAATTACAAACTGGGAGAGCGAAATTGAATGAAATTTGGAGCACCTATTCCTCTCCTAGGTGCCTTGATGCTGAAAAAAATAATTTTCAAAAGGTACCTCATATTTTTTATGATTTTCATTTGAATATTTTTTCTCTGAATTGCTCTTTCGCCATTTGTCATTGATCCGGAAGGTGGTTTAACTTGAAATTTCAAATGAATCCTCAAGAACAAAAACTTAGAAGAAAAACAGAGTTTTTTCACCCAAATCACGATTAGAAGACCAAATAATAAAATAGTAAGTGTCACTGGTTCACACTTGTTATTTTTAGTAACTTTCCTAAAATGGAAAAATCCTTCAGAAGAGTAAAAACATTGAAAATCACAGAAATGGAAAACTAGGGTACACAAGCTGAAAAAAGTGAAAAAACAAAAAGAAAAAACCAAGAATAAACTTTATAAAAAATATTAATTTTCATTAAATTTTCCATGAAACCTATATGAACATGATTTGAACATGATAATAACCTTCCAGTACTAAAAATAAGGAAAAAAAGTAACCCTACCCAAAATAGCAGCTCCTGGAGCTTAGGGTATAAAAAGAGCAAGTTCCAGTTTTGATTGTAGAAAGTTACAGATGGTTCCGTTTTCACTCATATTTTTTATTTTTGGAATCTTCACAAGATTTTAAGATGATTTTAGGGCTCAAATAGAGAATTAAAAACTTAATATTGTCTTTGGGAACATCATCCTAAGTTCAAGTGTGCTCAGAAGTAAAGAAGTACATCGCAAGGCACAAAAAAATGAATCCATCTTCATCACCCAGGGAGCTGGGTGATTTGAAATGATTTGGTCAAGGAGAGAAAAATTAGTTGAAGTGGCTCGTAAATCAAGTATCAAGGAGGATCATCATGAGAAGTGCTCATGTCCATCTCAAGCTCATATTAGGAAGTCCTGAAACAATGTTTCTTAACACTTTTTTTCATGACCTGAGATGTCCGAGCATCATGTAAAAGGATTTAAATTGTGGTCATCATTGGAGGGGATAAATTTTTCAAAATTCACTTCATAAAATCTTTTCAATGAGTACAACAATGTGGTTATGTAACAAAAGTCATTAGATATTAGTTTCCATCCTTGAACTTCTTCAGAGTGGAACTAAGTGAACAACGCCTATGCTCATCAAAGTGATCAATTGAAAATGTTCCAAAAAATCATTTTGAGGTGTTTGTGCATCATCCAAAGGGGGTATCTCATGGTGTAAAAAATCCAGAGATCTAGAGTTTAGTGCATTTGGACATTTCATCAGTTCAGTCAGGAAACAAGGTGAAGGTGAAAAAGGAATCATCTTCATCAGCATTCCTTCTTCCTTCTCTTCCCTCATTATTCATCCTCTTCTCTACCCATTTTCTAATTCTTCATTATGGGAAATCATAATGATTCATCCTATTCATTAATGTGACTATAGTTAAAAATGTAATAAGTCACCCTTAACTAATAGAATGGGACTTAATTTTATTTTCTAGGAATTTCAAAAGTCACGAGTGGAAAGGACAAGTGAAAGGTCACATGGGGGGTAGACGAAGGGTCTTTTCTTGGTCTATATAATGTAATGGCATACTCTTTCTTAAGGGTTGTCAATTTTTTGAAATCAAGAGAGATATTTTTTGAGTAAGGAAAAAGAGATAGCTATTCTTCCACTTTCCCTACGTATTTTCTAGCATTGTACAACTTGTTAAGATGTCAACAAAGAAAGGGATTTCCTCTATTCATGATGTATGAATGTGTGTAACTTTGTGCACATGGTTTCCTCACATTGTTGACATTCTAAACATGGTTGTTTTTTTGTATAATTTGTGAATGTGATACTTCTAATTATATTTTGCAAGAATATGATTTTATAACAGCAAAGTTAATTTACCCTATCTAATTTCTCACTCCCCTTCCCCCCATCTTTCATTAAATTTCTTCCTTACAATTCATTGTAAGCATTTTATGCGGGTACACTGGAATGTGCCTGTTGGATCCCCGACCTTTTTTCCAATAACAAATTTCCCTTTTTGTTCATTTGTAGTAAAGTGGAGTTGCACCACCCAAGTAGAGGGACCTAGAGTCCTAGAGAGTTGGCAAGATAACCACCAATTTGTCTACACCGAAATTTTTTCTCACCAATAATTCTACAGTGAAAGGATATAAAGCATCATGTGTCATTCATTTAGGAATTGTATATAGCTTGAAGTATTTTATTTATTGCAAATATATCCTGTCATAGGATCTTCTTTTGACATCATACTCATCAACATAATCCTCCCAATAGTCTTCAAATGTTGGTGTATGACAGTAAGTTAACCTAAGATTATTACCGATGAAATTATTACTATAAAATTAGTCCTCTTATGATATGGATGAATTTTAAATAGAGAAATAGTCCTTTCAACATTTTGGGGATCAAGGGATTTCCTACATGTATAATTACCAAAAGTGATGGGAAATTGTATACTAGAAATACTCTTATCTTTGCAGGTCCAATGAACAAGATCCAACTTCCTGCAGAGATCAACCAAGACTATATTATCATTATAGTATATTAGAATATAATATATATATCATTCAAATCTATTTGTTCAGATGTAGCAGAACTTTCTTAATTGTATAAACAATTTTCCATATAGTGAGATCAATTGTATGGCCTCTTGAGATACCTTATTGGTTACATTTCCTTCAAGTAATCATACCAAAAACATGGTAAAGGCATCATTTACCCTCCTATGATCAGTTTTTCTATTCTCATAGGTGCGTTGAGTATAGAAGTCATATATATCTAGATTCTTTCAAGATAATCCATTTCATATACCTAGCTATAGTGTACATCAGGTAGGAAGTCATATAGAATATTTTATTCTACTGAGCATAAGTGAGATGATGAGTTAAATTTTCAAAAATGATCTCTCCTAAGTTTAGGTGTTGTGTACCTTCACAAATTATTTGTATATAGACACTCATGCAGTTCTAGAACTCCTGAGTTGAGGGAAGACTTGTTACCCTTATAAGAAATGTTATCATGTTGTTGGTGAAAAAACTTTTGGTGGAATTTCACCAACGCTCTGAGAGTAGGCCTCTTTGCTTAAATAGGGTAGTTACTTTATTTTATTTTAATGAAAATAACTATATGGTTGGAAAAATAGGTCGGGGACTCAATAGATACACTCTATTGCACCTATGGAAAATTCTTGCAATTTTGTGCAAGGTAGGTGGGATTGTGGAAGTGAGAAAATTAGAGAGGTGGATTTATATTGCAAGTGGAATAATTCATATTCTCATAGACATTAATCATATTACATAAAAACACTATTGGAAATAATAACCACTTTTCTATTAATATCAATGACAAGATGAAACTATGAACATAAATTTCACACATTCACTCATCTAGAAAAGTTGAAACTCCTTTCTTTATTGACATATCCATAAATCTTGTATAATGAAAGAGAGAGGAAACATGTAGCAAAGGAAAATGAATAATTTTCTATCTTTTTCTTATTTTTGGTAGCTATCTACTCTTTAACATACAAAATTGATAACCTTGTGGAATAAGGAATCCATTACAATATACATTTTTTAGAATGACTCTTCACCTACCCCCACATGATTTTTCACTTGCCTTTTATAACTTGTGACTCTTGAAATTACTAGGAAAGAAAATAAGTCCCCTTTTTATTAATTGAGGGAAAATTATTACATTTGAACTATAGTCACAGTTAAATGAATAAGATAAAAAAAGAATAAGATGAAAGTGAATAAGACAAAAAGTGCAACCCTCCTTAATGAAGAAATAAAACATGAAGGAAGAGAGGAAGATAGATACTCAGATGTAGATGATGCCATACCTACCAATGGAGACAACTCTTGTGATGGATTCTTAGAAATTTCTTCTAGAGAGATCACAATCCCTTTGAACACTTTATTGTACCTTATTTTCGTGGGTGTAACTTTATCAACATGAGGGATGTGCACAAAGTTCAATGAATTGACCCAGTTCAAAGATATGGCATTGATGTTTCTACATTAAAAAAACCATGATTGATGGTCTTTTGATGTGTTGAATATGATAATCCTTATCTTGGCAATAGAATCTAGTGTATCCTCATTGAATAATAATGGATCTTTGAATTCCTTCTTGAAAAACCACTCAAATGGATTCAGCAAGTCATCTACCGAGGTGTTCTCATCTACTTCTAGCACTTAAAGTTTTCGTATCTCAATGTTGACATCATCTTATATTTTAACATCCTGTTACTCATACAACTCCATTTCACCAAGATCACCATTCAACATTTCATGGTGAGAAACAAGTGTTATTTCCTAAATTTGAGACAAGTACTTGGATGTTAAATTGAATATATTCCTTCCTGAAAGAAGGAGAGAATTGGATTTTCCTATTTTAATGACTAGTAGATATACCTAATCCCAATTATCATTTTCTTTCTTAATCTCATTTCTATTCATTCTCACCTTGGTGATGGTTGTGCTCATGTACTCAAACAATTAAATTATTTCAAGAAGTAACATTTTTCCCTTTTCTAGGATCTTACTTACCCTTTTATCATTTTCTATACCCTTCATCATGAACCCCTGAGTTTTAATGATGGAATATCAATCAAATCTACTCATGGGAGTAACTTCCTTAGCTAGGATAGATAAAGTGACATTCAGATCCATGAATGTTTGTAAGTACGAGGTGAGAGTTATGACATGATCTTCTAGCTGATCAATATTTTACTTAATAATCTTGATTCCTCACAAAAGGTGAGTGGAATATTCCTTAATCAAATGAGTTCCTCCCTTGTGTGTGGATGGTCGAAGTGAAATGGTTTTGATCTCATAATTAGATTTGGTCATATCATTGATGGGCTTGATGACCTTACATTGAGCTACAGGGTTCATTTTCAGACCCCCTCAAAAAAATTATTATAGAATGGGTGGAGAATCTAATGAAAAGGTAATTTGCATTGTTGAAAAATATAGGAAAAGAGGGTTTCATGATGGTGGTGAATGGAGTTTTTTTCAATTCATTGGGAGTTGATGTCTGTATTTTTTTATTTTCAGCCAAAAAGTATGAAATGTTACCAAAAGGTAACAAAAATATGTTGACATATATCAAGTTGTAGCTAGTGGAATCTGGTAACACATTTCACTTGTTGTCTGAAACTTCTAAGCACATTCTTAGATGTCAACTAAACACACGTTGTTTTTACTGACTGATATCGCAAGTTTTTTTGACATATGAGAGTTTCTTTTCTTTTTCAGATGTCTTAACCTATATTGTTTTGTTGGATGACAGGTTGGAAAATCAACACCATTCAGTAACAAAAAGAAGGTTTTACCAAACATATCGTTATTTGTATTTCCACAGGTAAATCTACTTGTGTTGTCACCCTTTAAACATTTCCATGCCACCATGTGTTGTTGCATCGACATGTAGGCCCTTTCCTTACCTATATATATACCCATCCCCATTCATTTTGTCCCATTTTCACTTGCAGGTTTCTCCATGATAGAGTTTTTTAGAGCTTCCACCACTATTTCAAATGATTTGTTCTATGCTACTCATCCACTTTCAGTATTATCCAAATGATTTATTCTATGATCCTTGTGTACAGGTATCTACCAACACCTCTTTATTTCAAATAATGAAAAGATCAAGATTCAAGAATCATGGAACCAATTAAAAAGGTCTATTAGCACACTATACTATGTTTATGGAAACATATTTTATCTACAGTTACTATAACTACTGGAAGACCCACAAATTAGAAATCAATTTGATCATATTGGTAACTCAGGGTTCCTTGGACTTATTTACATGCCCTGGTATGAGACATAATACAAGTTGTTAAATAATTTAATGCAAATAAATAATAGTTTTGATGAATCTTTCACATTTGCATTACCATGCCACCAATTTATCATTATAATAACACATGATGATATTCATCATCTAACAAGCCTTCCCCATTAAAATGTATTGCTTGTATCTAAAAAACCATTCTAATTAATGAAAAAAATAAAATTTTAGAGTCTCATTATGATCTTTTTGTTGAGGATGAGGTTAATAGCCCCTCCAAAAGAGGGATTACCATACAATCAATCAAATACCTTTTTCTCCTGGCCATCGTGGAATTTTTCTAGGCCTATATCGTGTTACAAGGAAGATACAATGAATTTCCTTAGTGAGCACTATACTACCTTCTCCAAACCATTTCTAGTGTTAGATTCTATTGGTGTATAGTTATTTCAACAAGGATTCATTCTGACCTTGATAAATCTATTATGAATCCTAATACAGTTATTTGTTTTTCTTGTTGTGTTCTTGCTTTCTATTATGAGGGTTTTCATGGACACAAATCAATAGCTATTCCAATTTCTTTACACTAAAATATGGATAAATATTCAATTCCTATGGACTGATAGTTGGTGAGTATTTTTTTAAAAATCATTCTATCTTGTTTATTTTTAAAAAAAATCATTTTTAAAACAACTCTTAAAAATATATAGTCTATTTTTAACAGATGAAAGCAAGTGAAATGGATTGATGTAATATAACAATTCATACACACCTACTAGGCCTGAGGGGTCTAGTTACAATGCTCCAAATGATGTCACCACAACCAATGAATCTATGGATGCCACTAACACCCAACAACATAGAGGTAGAATGGGAACCAAATGGATGAATTGATATATGAAATCATCCCATAGCCAAGACATAACACGTACTCAAGCTAATTCAGGTTTTAATTAATCCATAATGCACAATCGTATTAATTTTTATTAAATTTGTTTATAGAAAAATGATAATTTGGGTATTGACAATGACATATGTCATTTTCCTAATTTGCATCCTTTTCCGGCACATCACCGAGACACATGGTGTCTACTATTGTAGACACTACATATATATGTGAGCAAGAAGAAATTTAGTTTGTACTAGTTCTTCAACCGTTCAAGTTCTAGAATTAATAAATAGTGATTTAATTTTTATTTATATTAGTCTTTCTCTTATGATTTTTATCATTCTATTTAACTAGTTTTCATTAAATTCAGGTTTTGTAGTGCCACCTAATGTGTATCGTTATTCCCTTCATTTAATCAACTCTCTATTGATGTCATATTCAAACCAGGGGTGTGTCTAAAGCTATATGTAACAAGAAGAATCTTAGCGATCTAGTAATTGATTGTAGGTATTTTGTATTTTATGGGGGATCTTTTCAATGTCTTAAGGACTTCTTGGTTAAAAACCTTATTGGAATCAAACTATGAAAACCTGTTGGAAGTAAACACACTTTACAGAAATTAATTTTTGGAAATAAACACACTTTGCCTTGGAAATAAACACAATTTGCAGAAAAGAATTGCTGGAAACAAACACACTTTTCCTTGGAAGTAAACATTACAGAAATAAACACACAATTGAGAATGCTTGGAAAATGATTGCAAAGAAATAAGAACTTAATCTAGAACACCTGTAGGGACAAGTCTACAACAGATTTTAACTTAAGGAATTGAAAGTGATATAGAATTAACATAATCTAAACTATTTACTCTAAAAATATAAATACCAACAAAAACAAGGATCCTAGTTCTTGGAGGAGTGGGCCCTTGCTCCGCCTCGAAACAAGATTGGACAACTTAATTTTCTCTCAAAACAGAAATGGCTATTTTATTGATAAAACATTTCTGCATTACAAAAACATGTCGGATCTATGTATATCAATCTATATCTATCTTGTTCTATATCTATATTCCTATATATAATCTATCTACAGGTATGTATGTATATACTTCTTCCAGGGGTGCATTTATGGCCGTAACTGTTCCACTGATACGATGGAATTGAATCATGCCCAGAATAGATGCTGAATTGGAACATGGATGGACGTACAACTGTGTGATAATTATCCTAGATATGCAAGTATGGAGAGTCATAAGTCTTCTAATTTGCTCCTGATTGATAGGATCATTGATTTGAAAAATCACCAGCTATTTGGAATAGATTCTTATCGGTTCTGGAACTTTAGAAGAGTTCTAGAACTAAAGGAAATCATTCCAGGTCTAACTGAGAGAGTTCTGGAGCTATCTGCAGGAGTTCCAGAACTAATTCTGATAATTCTGGAACTAAGTACTAGAGTTCTAGAACTAAGTCCAAAGTTCTGAAACTAGGTGATAAATCTTGTGACTGTGTAATGGAGTTCCAAAACTAGCTTGGAAGTTCCAAACTAAGCTGTATTGAAACAAATGCTTTCAAAAACATGCTGATCTGCTTCATACTTCATTCTTCCTCTTGATTGTCACCTGTTTATTACAAAACTGAGTTTCCAAAACACTTTGTTAGGAATTACAAAGCTTTTAAACGTTAGAATCATAATCAAAAAAAGATGGAAAATTACATCCTAACTCATATCAGATCAAACAAAAGTCACAAAATGTAGTCAAACTTAATAAAAAGGAGAGTAAGATGAGATCATTTATTGTACATTTAACAGGCATATTATGGCCTCATCATTTCCCCCATGCTTACTTGTTTGTAAGTCCCTTTACAAACTTTACTCTTCAAATTTGGGGTTATATATTCTGCATTCCATTTGATTGCTTAGGTCAAATGGCTGGAACTAAATATCCCAATGCTTTAATTTAGAGGTACTATACCCTGCTCCTACTTCTACTTTCCTCTGTCATTCCTCAAATTGAGTAGGATCTTGAGGTTCTTTTTTCTACCATGGTGACATGGGGGTGATAAGGAGTGGAGGT
The DNA here is from genome assembly GCA_019776745.2 of Taxus chinensis. Taxonomy (NCBI): domain Eukaryota; kingdom Viridiplantae; phylum Streptophyta; class Pinopsida; order Cupressales; family Taxaceae; genus Taxus; species Taxus chinensis. The sequence goes on along the minus strand of CM034148.1, from coordinate 853,820,337 downwards.
CTTGTTCTCATTCATATCCATATGCCTCTATGCTTTTCATTGATCAAGGAATTATTGTACATAATGCTTTTTCTCTATGCAAACTCCAGATTAAGTTTGTGGGAGATATTACTTCCCTTCTTCTCAATGCCACCATGAGAAATTCCCATCTTTTCAAACATGCCTCATAAATATCTTCAAAATTTTCCTCTTCATAAGAGGTGAAGGCATTAATACTTCTCTGCAAATTGGCAAGATAACGTTCCTTGAACCTTTTATCAAATGCATGGGATCTTAAATGTGTAGCAAAGGCAGATGGTTTACCATAATGAATCCTCATACAGAGACCAGATGAACTAGCCTTTAACATGGATGCTCTGACTCCCTTTCCTTCCATGAAATTTGATTTTGAAGAACATAAAACAAATGCATTAAGCTGGCTCTCCCCTACATACAAATTGATCATAAAACCTGAGTTCTTTTCCAGCATGAAATTACAGAGATAGAATTCACAGAGAAGATTTTTCTACTCTACATTGGCTAAGGAATAGGCTATTGTGAAATCAGCTTCATCTTTTATTTCATGTGGAAGGACACATGCTATCCTTGACAACTTCTAGTGAATGAATTGTTCCTCCAAAAACACACTATATGCAGGAGAAGGTCTCCTGCATGCAAGCAATTTCTCACTCATCATGCAAACCATTTGTATTTTCATAAGATATTTAAATTTTTCATTTTCTTCTTTGTAAAATTTTCTTCCCATTCTTTTCTTGCTTTCTTCTCTTCTTCTATCTTTCTTTTCAAGTCCTCATTAGATGTCTTGGCTTCACTGAGTTCTCTGCAAGTATCATCCCATAGTTGTTCTAAGTGGCCAATAAGTTAATTCAGTTTGTGTAGAGATTGTTGACAGAGTAGTTTGTTTTCTAGAATTTTGACATTCTTCCTCTTTCTCCATTATCTGATTGTTTAACTCTTGTCAATTCCTCAGTCTTTTCAGTGAGATGAGTTTTTAATTCCTCAATAACCATTTCTCTCTGTTCCAATTTAAGTTTGAGAAAATTCAACTCCTCATCCTTTTCTCTAATAATGAGTTCTACTCTAGACAAAAATAGAAGCCTGTTTAACTTGTTGTTTCTCTTCTTTCTCTAAAATTTCCTTGGGGGTTAAGCATTCTTCTTCTACTAGAGGGGATTTCCCTTTCCATTTCCAAGATGCCAATTCATCTTCTTCATGTGATGGTGTTATTGATTCACCCCTCTCTTGGAAAACTTGTTCCTCAAATATCTCATCTTCTTTTTCTATCTCTGTTTGGCTTGGTCCAGGAGGAGTCATGGCCATGCTGCCCAAAATATCAGTAGCTTCCTTTTCCATCCCTTCTTGATCTTCCATCTCCTCCAGAATTTCTCTAGACCTTTTATGAATTCTCCTTCTTTGAGGAGCCTCAAAATGTACAGAAATGGGTCTCCTCCTAGAATTCTTCTTATTTTCACCTCTTTCTCTTGCCTAGGTGAACTGTCACTGTCAAAGAAAAATATTAGCTCTCCTGTAGCTACTACAGAGGAAGGAATTTCTTTAGAAGGACACAATAGGTTCTGCAATTTTAGTCCTTCTTCCATATCTTCTTCTTTTTGGTATTTCCTCTCCACCTAGTTCTTTCTTTTCCTTTGCAGTGGCATCAATTTCCAAATTAATTGCAGGAGCAGAAGGAGTTTCTATTACTCTCATGAGAATATCATGGCTCTTGCTTAAACTTGCTAAGAAATTTCTCCCACATTTCTTCTCCATTTTTCTTCAAAAGAAAATGGTGCTGGCACACTAAATGCACTAACCCATGATGTCTGATTGTTCCCACACCCCAGGAATACCTCTAGCCATTGTATGGATGGAGTCAAAAAGAAACCCTGGAAGGTTTACTATATATTCTGGTTTTGTAGCTCCATATCTAAGGTATATGAGGATCTTCAAAACTTCTCTTCCTACCAACCCGAATTGACCATCACAGGTTAAATACTTGACTATCCAAAATTCCACTCTATCAAAGGGTTTGGGAAAGCTTGCCCTTTTGACCCCTTTTATGATTTTCTTCATGTTGTAAATATATTGGGGTTCAGCTTCCCCCCTTTTCAGTAGGGTTTTAACCAGGTCTTTTAATGTCCCTCTGACAGGGTTTGGGACATGCACAATTGGCACTCCAGATATATTACTTATTGTATTCACAGAAAAAGGAATGAAAACATTTCTAACCTTTTTCTTGGATTGCTCTAAATTTATAACGAATTCTCTTACCAATTCATCATTATACTTGGGGAACTTTCTCAGAAATTCCATCCATCCTTCTTGATGAAAGATAGCTGCCACTTCTTCATCTGCAATGAGCTGGGTATCATCCTCTGGTTCCGACTTCTTTTTAATCCCCATGATACAGAGGTGATTCAAATTCATTCTTCTTTAATCTTGTGTGGGTTGGCTGAAGAACTCTTCACTTAGCTGCAGAACTGATGAATTTAGCTGTGGAACTATTGTACTTAGCTGCAAAACTTTTGTGTTGTAGCTGCGGAATGCAAACCTAATTCGCTACTTCTTCCTTGAAGTTTCTCTGCAACTAGTTTTCACTTTGTTGATTCCACACTAATGATAACTCATTATAACTATGTTGCCAATTTATTCCATCAATATATTTCTCATGATTACTCACTTTTAATCATGATGTACAATAGATGACTCATCATATCAAATTTTAAATCAAATCTAATCACACATGTGAAACTTTTAATCTAACCTTTAATAAGTTAAAGACATAATTACCATCCTTGATGATGTAATCCCTCTTTCATGATGACTCATCATTCCTAAAAAGTGAAACAAAAGGAAAACAGTTAGAAAAATAGTTGGAATTCCAAAGAATTTTTTTATTTTGAATTAGCCATTTATTTGAGAAGATCAACCATTGTTGGTTTTCAATTGATCTCTGAGAGAAACTTTTTTTTGGGGAAGAGAATGCCATTTACTAGTTTTCACTCTCTTCCCTTTTTTTGGGGGGGGAAGAGAATGCCATTTACTGGTTTTCATTCTCTTCCCTTTATTCCAGATCTATCCATCTGATTATTTGATCATTTTGGAAGAACTGGGTTCTTCCATATGATCAAATTCTTTATCTGCTTCAATCTGCCTCAAGAATTCATCCTTAGTAGGAGGCTTCCTATAAAGCTTTAGCATATGACCATTGACCAAAAGTGTTCTTCTGCTTCCATCAATGGGAAGTAAATGAATAGAACCATTGTCAAATATTTTCTCAATCTGATAGGGTCTCAACCATCTGGTTCTCAATTTTCCTTTGAATTGTTGGTACTTAGAATCAAACAGCAATGCCCAGTCTCCTACTTTGAATTGTCTTTTCTTGATATGTGTATCATGCCATTGCTTCCTTTGATCTTGGATTATCTCTGTCTATAGAAGTGCTTCCATCCTTAATTCATCCAACTCATTGAGTTGAAGGATTCTCTCCTTTTGAGCTGCATCCAACTCAATACCCACCTTAACTATTGTCCTCAATGTCTGTAGTTCAAACTCAATAGGAAACAAGGGATTTCTCCCATAGACTAACTCATATGGTGAAAACCCTGTTGTATAGTTTTCCAAGTTGTATTGTAAGCCCAGACAGCTTCAGGTAGTCTCTTTACCCAATCCTTTCTACATGCTTCAACTATTTTGGTAAGGATGTTTTCCAATTCTCTGTTCATTACTTCAGCTTGTCCATTTGATTGTGGGTGATAGGGAGATGACTTCCTATGATTGATCTGATAATACATTGTGAAATCTTGGATCATATTAGACATAAATTGTGGTCCCTGGTTTGAAACTATGCTCCTTGGTGCTCCAAACTTTACCATAATTCTATGCCAAAGGAAATCAACAACTACTTCTTCAGTGGAATTTGTTAAAGCCTGCACTTCTGCCCACTTTGTCACATAATCAGTACACACAAGAATATGTTCCTTCCCTTGTGAAGAAGGACTAAAGGGACCAACAAAATCCAACCCCCATCTCTCAAATGGTTCAATCACTACTTGAGGTTGCAGAGGCATTTCATTGGTAAAGGTTGGTTGTCCCATCCTTTGACAAGGATCACACCACCTGATATATTTCTTCACATATTTGTACAAAGATGGCCAATAATAACCAGTGCCAAGTATCTTATGAGTTGTTCTTTTCACTGAATAGTGTCCTCCACTTGGTTCATCATGACATGCCCAGAGGATGTCAAAGATTTCATCTTCTCTTACACACCTACGTAAAACCAAATCAGGACCACATTTAAATAGCATTCCATTTAACCATTTGAATTGTGCACTAGTTTTGATTAACTTCTTTATTTGTTTCTTAGTGAAAGAAGGAGGAAACTTCCCTGTTGCAAGATAATTTTCCATATCAGCAAACCATGGTGTATCAGCTGAAATAACAAACAATTGTTCATCTAGAAAGTTGTCCTTGACTGGATCTTGCTCCCCTGTAGTGGTTAGTCTTGACAAGAAATCATATACCACATTAGATTTACCTGGATTGTCCATAATGGTAATATCAAATTCTTGTAAAAGTAATAACCATCTAATTATTCTACCTCCAACCACTGGTTTGTTCATTAAATATTTAATTACTGAGTGATCTGTATGTACAAATATTTTGTACCCTGTAATGTAATGTCTAAACTTATTAATTGCATAGATCACAACAAGAAATTATTTTTTAGTGGTGGTGTAATTTCTTTCAGTGGGAGTAAGATTTTTTCTAAGGTAATAGATATCATACATTTTCCCTTCTTCATCTTTTCTGTCCCAAAACTGCACCAATGGAATTATTTGAGGCATCTATTTGGATATGAAAAGGTTTCTCCCAATTAGGTCCTCTCAATATTGGGGCAATTGATTAATCTTTCTTTGATTTCTTCAAAAGCATGTTGACACTTTTCATCCCAAAGAAATTCACATTCCTTGGTAAGAAAATTGAACATGGGGGTAGGTAATTTTACTAAAATCCTTGATAAAGTGTCTATAGTACCTATCATGTCCTAAAAATGACTTGATATCAGTGGGGGTCTGAGGAATAGGTAAGTCTGAAATAATTCTGATTTTGTTTTGATCAACCTAATTCCTCTTTTTGAAATATGGTGTCCTAATACAATCCCTTCATCAACCATCATCAAACATTTTTCATGGCTAAGAGACAATTATGTTTCTCACATCTTGTCAATACTCTATCCAAATTTTTCAAGGCATCATCAAATGTATCTCCATGCATAGTGAAGTCATCCATATATACCTCTACACATTCATTTGTTAGGTCTACAAAAATTGCTAATACAACTCTTTGGAAGGTTGCTGGAGCATTGCATAATCCAAATGGTAATACCCTGTAGGAAAAGGTACCCCATGGACATGTAAATGTAGTTTTATCCTGATCTTCAGTAGTAACTATGATTTGATTATATCCACTAAAGCCATCCAAGAAGGAAAAGTATTGTTTACTTGAAAGGTTGTCTAAGACTTGATCTATGAATGGTAAGGGAAAATAATCTCTCAGTGTGGCTTTGTTCATTTCCCTATAGTCAACACAAATTCTCCATTTTCCTGTTCTTTTTAGGGACAATTACAAGAGGAGAAACCCACTGGCTATCTGAGATAGGGTAGATAAAACCTACTTGTAATAGTTTTTCAATTTCTTGTTTGACTATATCCCTTAAGGCTGGATTAATCCTTCTCTAAGGTTGCCTAACTGGTCTAATGTTTTTAGTATAGATGTGATGGGTGCAAATACTTGGGTGGATTCCTTTCATATCTTTTTAATCCCAAGCAAAAGCTTTAGTATGATTTTTTAGAACATCAAACAATTTAGCTTCTTCATCGTTCTTCAACCAGTTATTAATATTCAAAATTTTACCCGGTTGAATCTCAACATGTTTGGTTCCAGTGTATGATGAACTAATTTGTTGAAAGGGTTCCATTAAAGTATTTAGTGGACATGCATGTGGCAACAACATATGATATGTAGCAACATCTCCAAAAGTTCCTTGAGACAGAATGCTGGACAAAGGACGGTAAGAAGAATTATGATACTTATCTTGTTGTAGGTCAAACTCTTCATCACTGCTGCTTTCCAGAAATTCTTCATCATCTCCTGATATATGTGAAGCTGAAGCTATAGATTATTCCTCTCCCTAAGAGAAATATCATTCCTCTGGAGATTAATTATCTTCATTTGTAGGGAATTGTTTTGGTGTGGTTCCGGAACAAATTGTGATGGTTCTAACTAACTGTGATGGTTCCGGAACTAATTATGATGGTTCCATAATAAATTCTCCAGGTTCTGTAACTAATTTCATAGGTTCAGGAACTATTCCTGACTTCTCCAAGGAAAATTGGTGTACATTCAATGGTGGGTTAATCATATCTTCTATTTCCCATACATGATCCTGCAATGTTATCATGGCCAACGAAGATGGATTTTACTCATTAATATCAGGATTATCAACCCATAATTATTCTTGATTATCACTAAAAGGTCGTGTAGAGGGATATAATGAAATTTTCTTAGAATTCTTACCATTTGAAATAGTCATATCACCTAACCTACAATTAATTAAGGCAACAACTGTAGCTAACCATGGTCTGCCCAAAATAATGGGATAACCCAATGTTTTACCTTTTGGCTGCAATATAAGGAAGTCAACTGGATATTCCCATGACTCCACCATAACTGCCACATCTTCAATAACTCCTAGGTTTTTCTATAGACTGGTCTGCCATCTGTAATATGGTGTTAATAGGTTGTATACCTGTTAATGGCAATGTTTTCAAAGTGTCCACTGTCATTACATTTATAGCTACTCCTAAATCAACCAAAATGTTATGTATATATTTATTCCCTATAGAGACAGAAATAACAGGGCTTCCAGGATCTCCATATTTGTGAAGTAGGAGATTTCTTGCTAATAAATCAACAAGTTTCCCATCTACCTTAATAGTCCTGGGGTACTGTTTCTTTCTTCCAGGTATTTTTAAACATAACAGTTTGATTAATTTGTTCAATTTTGGAATGTCCTTAATTTCTTGTAATAATGGTATTTCAATATTCAATCTCCTTAGTTCCTACACCAATTCAGATTCCTTGATTTCTATAGCTGTCTTTAAATATCTCTATGGAAATGGAGTCTCAGTAGAGTTTCTTTCTGGTTCCTTATCTCTTTCTTTTTCATCTTTCTTGGGGGTAACCAGACTAGGGGTTTCAGTTTCTTCTGTCATTTTAGTGATGATAACAGGTGGATTGCTAACTATTTTTCCAGATCTAGTTTGAATATCCTTACAATCTATGGCATTTATATCAACTATTTTTTATGGTTTTGTTCTGTAGACAGGAGTTGTTTGTTTATTTCTTGGGTTTTCTACTGGCTGTGCTGGCATTTGCGTTTGGACTACATTTCAGCCTATGAATTTTGTGTTGGGGCACCCATTATGGCTTGTTGATTCTGATTAGGATATGTTTTCCCTTGAGCATAGTTATTAGGGCTCCATCTAGGTTGTGACCAAGCATACTGATTATTTTGACTAGGCCATGGTTGTTGATGTCCTTGGCATACCAAGATTGACCTGCCCAATCTTGGGTATTCCAAGTTGGCTGAGGGGCCTAAGGTGGTTGTCCCCAACTTTGTGGTACTATTTGAGCAGCCCATGGCATCATCCAAGGATTAGGAGATGACCTTGGCATGAACTATCCTTGGGTAGGTTATCTCTAGACAAAATTCAATTCTTCTATTGTGGATGATGTACTGGTTTGTTTGAGCTAATTCTTTAGAAGTGGAAGAAGAGAAAAAGCATGAATATCATGTTCTTTAGATTCATAGATAAGACATACTTCTGTTTTATCCAAAGGACATTCCCTTATTGCATGCTTCTTCCTTCATCTAGGACAATACATGGCTAATGGTTCAGTTTTGGCATTTTCTTTAGCTTGTAATCCATCCATAGTAGAGGTTAATTGAACTAAAATATCTATTTTAAAGTTTTCTAATTCATCCATTAGTTTGTTCATATCCGGATTCAAACTTTTCACTGATTTTCCCTTCGCTAGGTCCACCCCTTGTTCTGGAATAGCTTCTACAAATGTCTTTAATTTCATTCATCCTTAATTGATCAATGTTTCCACCTCCTATCAAGTTAAGAGCTTCCCTAGATTCATCTTCCAAACCTTTAAGAAAAATGGTTTTACTTAACTCTTCTTGAAGTACAAATCCACACCTTTTACTTACAAAGAGGAATCTGTCCAAATAATCTTCTATATTCTCATCCTCCTTTTGCTTGATTTTGAAAAACTCTTCCTTCATATTTCTCCCTCTACAATAATATTGATATTTGTCTAGGAAGGTAGTTTCCATTTGTGCCCAAATGGTAATAGAGTTGGATGCTAATCCCATGAACCACCTCATTGCTGCATCCTTCAGAGTGGATGGAAACAACTTGAGTTTCTGATTATCTATTTTGTAGTCATAGGTCTGACATAGTACCTTAAACTCAAATAGAAATTGGTCATGGTCTTCAGATGACATCCCTCTAAATGTGGGTAAATGTGTAGGTGAAATATTTTTCATTAGTGTATCATCATCATCACAATTGAATTGGATAAGTAAAGGTCCTATCAGGTTCCCTTTCAGCTTCTCGTGCCATTTTTGAAGTATTTTCTAAACTTCTCTCCCAATCAATGTGGTATATGATATGCTTTGGGGAAGGTGAAAAATCAGGAGTAGGAGGTTGACTACTCAATTGAGAATCAAAACTTACCCTAAATGGATCTTGAGAAATAATCCTTCTCCTAAAAGTTCTACTTCCTTCTGGTTACTGAATCAAGAATTCCAAAGGTGGCAATTCTATTTCTTGTCTTATAAGGGATAATGGTGCCTCCAATTCTTGGTCAACTTCCTTATTTAAACTAGAGGATGATGTTAATTATTGTTCAGATATATTTGGGAGAAATCTACCCTTTGAGTCTCTTGGTCTACTCATAAATTTTGTGATAGCTTAGGGAAGATTTCTTGAATTACTAAATGTATGATTGTTTCTCTTGTTGACACCTAATTAGAAAATTATAACTAGTGGGTTCCCTGGAAATGGCACCAAAAATGATGGGTGTCATTATTCCCTTCATTTAATCAACTCTCTGTTGATGTCATATTCAAACCATGGGTGTTTCTAAAGGTATATGCAACAAGAAGAATCTTAGCGATCTAGTAATTGATTGTAGGTATTTTGTATTTTCTGGGGCATATTTTCAATTTCTTAAGGACTTCTTGGTTAAAACCCTTATTGGAATCAAACTATGAAAACCAGTTGGAAGTAAACACACTTTACATAAATGAAGTGTTGGAAATAAACACACCATGCCTTGGAATAAACACACTTTGTAGAAAGGAATTTCTGGAAATAAACCAACATTACAGAAATAAACACACAATTGAGAATGCTTGGAAAATTATTGCAAAGAAATAAGAACTTAATCTAGAACACCTGCAGGGACAATTCTACAACAAATTTCAACTTAAGGAATTGAAATTGATATAGAATTAATAGATCTAAACTATTTTCTCTAAAAATATAAATACCAACAAAAATGAGGATCCCGGTTCTTGGAGGAGTGGTCCCTTGCTCCACCTCGAAATAGGATTGGACAAATTAATTTTCTCTCAAAACAGAAATGTCTATTTTATTGATAAAACGTTCTACATTACAAAAATGTGTTGGATCTGTGTATATCAATATATATATATATATATATCTCATATTCTATATATATATATATTTCTCTCTAATATATCTACAGGATGTATGTATATACTTCTTCCATGGGTGCATTTACGGTAGTAACTATTCTAGTAATATGATGAAACTGAATTGTGCCCATAATAGATGTTGAATTGGAACATGGCTGGACGTACAACTATGTGATAATTATCATGGATATGCAAGTATGGAGAGTCGGAAGTCTTCTAATCTTCTCCTAATTGATAGTATCATTGATTTGAAAAATCACCGGCCGTTTGGAATAGATTCTTATTAGTTCCGAGAACTTTAGAAGAGTTCCAGAACTAAAGGAAATCATTTAAGGTATAACTAAGAAAGTTCCGGAGCTATCTGCAGGAGTTCCAGAATGAATTCCAATAATTATGAAACTAATTCCTAGAGTTCTGGAACTAATTTTGAAAGTTACGGAACTATCTTGGAAGTTCCAGAACTAAGTTGTATTGAAACAAATGCTTTCAAAAACATGTTGACCGCTTCATACTTTGTTCTTCCGCCTAATTGTGACCTGATTTATTACAAAACTGATTTTCCACAACATTTTGTTAGGAATTACAGATCTTTTAAACGTTAGAGTCATAATAAAAAAATATGGAGAATTACATCCTAACTCATATCAGATCAAACAAAAGTCACAAAATGCAGTCAAACTTAATAAAAAGGAGAGTAAGATGAGATCATTTATTGTACATTTAACGGGCATACTCTGGCCTCATCACCACCACTCCCCTTCCACCCACTACCACTATCTGTTGATTATGGACAAAAATGTTCATAGTGTAAGAAATATTCATTGATTTCATTCTTTTTTAAGTTCTTGCTATTTCATTGTTCGACTTCGTAAATACAACATATTGATATTGTTAAATTATTGATTCTTCTAGAAATTTGGCAACCTCAATCTCATATTCAAATCGTGCCCACCCCCACTACTCAAAACTTAAGGGGTACAACACACCCACCTCCCCTTCTGTCTTATGGTAGGGGAAAGAGAATAATGTTCCTTGGAATGAGCATGGGGATGCATAATTTTACAGTGTCAGAGTTCTCCAAATTTTCAATTGGCGGTGTGTAGAGTTCCAAAGGCACTCTTGTTTTAAATAATATCGATATGGATGAGGAGTATCTTAGTTTTGACAAAATTTATGACATTTCAACAATAGGATAACCTATCAAATATATCATTCAGTTTGCATGTAAGGAGGTTCCAGTGCCACAACAACCATCCTCTTCAGATCCTCCTTTTCCAACTGGGGAGGAAAATTTGGATGATGATGGGAAAATGAAATTTTCAGTAGACATCCTTGTGGCTGATAATGGTACAAACCTTGTGGTGGAAAATATTATTCCTAATATGAAGGAACTAAATATATGGGAGATCATAGAAAAATATATGATCAAATAAATTAATGAAAGATATCATAAATTTGAACACATGGAAAATATTTTTTCATTGATTAAAATAAACAGGTGAGGACTGATGCTTTACTTGCGTAAGCACAATTTGGTAATTCAGTCACCAATAATGTTTATAATAATGATAAATTTTTGATAATAATTCTTAATAGATTGGCTAATTTTAATGTCGAGGCATATGATTACTATAATATTTGAACACATGGAAAATATTTTTTCATTGATTAAAATAAATAGGTGAGGACTGATGCTTTACTTGCTTAAGCACAATTTGGTAATTCAGTCACCAATAATATTTATAATAATGATAAATTTTTGATAATAATTCTTAATAGATTGGCTAATTTTAATGTCGAGGCATATGATTACTATAATAAGTGGGATAGAGACAAGAAACTTGTCACTATTGCAAATGCATAGAAAGACTTGGTTGTGGTAAGTACTTAATATTTTTTTAGATTATAATTTATATTTTTATCATTTATCTACTTCTAATTATGGTATTTTTAATTGCAGTTCAAATATCATACATTTGAGATAGAGGTGCAAGTGTTAGATGAGCATCTAAAAAAAGGGAGAGAAAGTGTATGTGGTGCAATTTACATTAAAGAAAAACTTGTTCTGTTAAACAAGTAGAACAATACCTTATGTAAGATTATAAAGGAGCATGGACTATATATGTATATATACTTTTTAATTATAATTCTTAATAGATTGGCTAATTTGAATGTCGAGGCATAGGATTACTACAATAAGTGGAATAGAGACAAAAAACTTGTCACTATTGGAAATGCATAGAAAGACTTGGTTGTGGTTAGTACTTAATATTTTGTAGATTATAATTTATATTGTTATCATTTATCTACTTCTAATTATGGTATTTTTAATTGTGGTTCAAATATCAGGCATTGAAGATGGAGGTGCAAGTGTTAAATGAGCATCTAAAAAAAGTGAGAGAAAGTGTACATGGTGTAATTTCCGTTAAAGAGAACTTATTCTGTTAAACAAGTAGAAAAATACCTTATGTAAGATTATAAAGGAGCATGGACTGGATCCATATATTCTATTAAAGAAAAACATTAATGAGGATCTTTCTATCCTTTCAACAAGAGACGCAACTAATGAGGATAGAAAAAATCTTGAAAATATCAATGTAGCTGCAAAAGAATTAGTTAAGTCTAGTGTGATAAAAGATATTTCAATTGTTGATGTTATAGAAACTCCTCAAGAACAAGGATCCAAATAATAGAGAACTATTGATGTAAATAATTTTATTTGTCAAATGAAAACATTATCTTTATGTAAAATTGTCAATCGTTTTATTTCTCACATGCTTGTTATTAAATGAAAACATTTTTTCAAGCTTGTATAGTTTATGAATAGTAATACATGGATTCTGGAATCTAGATTTACATTGTATAATTTAGTTTCAAACATGTATGAACTCAATATTGAAAAATTGGATGTAAAGTTTTCTATTGAATCTTGATAGTTGATTATTCATGTATAAATAGTTTATAATTACATAAAACATTATCTATAGACTACTATGTTTTGTATTAATCCTAATAATCATGATGATATTGACGCAGGGAGGAAGGATCCAGAGACCTGGAGGAAATATGTGGACATTAAGGATTTGCACTCAACTATTGAATGATGTAGCTTCAAGATTCAAGGAAGAACTTAACCATGAAATTAATGTGTATGCATTTAGAAAAACAAGAATAAATCCCCATGCTCATAAATCAAGAAGAGAGGTGTACATATATGGGAGTAATGAGTAAGTCCCATGTAGAGATAATGATGCCTCCATGATGGAGAAAAGGAGTTACTTCCGCTAAAGGAAAGTAACTCCTATGACACGCACTTACACATATGACATATTCTATGATAGAATAGAATATGTCATAACTAGTATGACACCTAAGATATATGCTCCCACCTAAGTGAGATGAATCACCTAGTGAGGTGGAATTACACCCAATAAATAAATAAAAGGTGGACAATACCACACACACCAACACCACCCTTCATTGACTCTTCTTATGAGGTAAGGAAAGTCATAAAAACACACATGTAATGAAAAATGGGTCCCAAAAAATAATCCTGATGAGCTATCCATGCACACCAAAAATCTCATGGAGTGAAGGAAAAACCACTAGTAAAAAAACTCCCCCCAAAAGAAATACAAACTCACTCAATAATAATGGATAATAAGGATAAGAAATGGGTCCCAGAAACATGGCTTAATAAGGTACCCAAATACAATCATACTCCAGAGTAGAGAGAGAAAAAAAAATTTATTCCAAGAAGTAAGTCTATGATTTTGTCCTCTGCACCAAGACCGAAGAGAATATAGCTACTTCAAACAAGATTCTTGCCCTTGGGAAGGAAAGAAATCAAGCACTGGAAGTCAGCCCACTCCACGAAAAAAGAAGAATCCTGCAATACTCTAAAATTTGACTCTGATCTAACAATTGGAAGGTGACATAGGTCTAGAAAAAGAGTGCACATGAGATAAAGGTAATGCCACAATAGTGTGGGTGTCAGAGAGAGAAGAAGGTGAGGGGTAAAGACCCTTGAAAAGGAATCCAAAAGAATATGTGGATCATGAATAATGTCTAAAATGGTGGAAGTGATAAGTTTCCCTAGGGAAAAACTCCCAACATGAGATATAGATAGATCCTCTAAGATGTGTGATGGATAAAATAGAGCATGTAGTACAACACATGAAGTAGGAGGAGAAAACTTTTGCAAAGAGATGCTGGAAGGCTAAGGTGAAGTAACATGGTACTCAATAGAAGAAACAAGTGTAGGGAGAGTGTCATCAACTAAAAAATCAAGATACAAGGGAGTACAAGGTATAATAGTAAATTTTGCCTCAAAGAAAGGGTTTCCAATGGAAGATGAGTGCAAAGAGTGAATGTAAGCATGAACATGGTCAACAATGAGCTCTGTAGGGGCAAAAATAGTGTGAGTGGTCTCAAAATAAAGGTCTTGATGTGGATGGTCAACAAGGGACTCGTAGGAAGCAACAATAATAAAGGAACACTTAGTAATGGAAGGGATGTGAGAAGGGGGAGAATGCATGGTAGAAAAAGAGTGGTTTATGGAAGCATCACTCTCATATGGTGAAGCTGTATTGCCATGAAACTATCAGATAATAGATGAGGCAGTGAAAGGGCACTCAATGTGCTCAAACAAACTTCATATATCCTTAGAAACAGTAAGACCAAGAAGGCCAGAGACCTCATCAATTCATTTAAACCACTCATCCTTCTACAGAGGATCGAGAGGATCATGAACAATGCCATGGAGGTAGGGTAGCAAACCATGCACAATTTAGTTTTTGATGATTCCTTCCTTCCGTGTTGAATAGTTTGTAAAATTGAGGAAAACAACAAAATGATGGAAATCCATAGTGCAGATAAACCCCCAAAAAGATCCCAGATGATGATTTGTAACTTAGTGCAAAAATTACAAGCCCAAAGAAGAAGTGTAATGACCCCCTAGAATGTGACACTTTATAATGTAGTGAATTTACAAAAAAAGACAATCCCATCACGTAGTGTGTGAAAAATCATGCAATTTTGAATAAAGAAATGTTCAAAACTGAGAAAATGGTGAAAATTTATAGCTAAAAAATAGTTCCCGCAACTGATGGAAAAAACCAATAAGCCCAACATACAAATTTAAAAAGTTCCACAACACGTGCAAAGGGCACGTGCAAAGGGGGTCGTATTTGTAATTTTTGGAAACAACATCAAATTTCAACCCTGGACCTTTCCCTCCATCTTTGAAGGTCATAGGAAGGGCATAGATTAACAAGTAAAATGAATCCCAAAATTATTACAATGCCAAGAAGGAATGTTTTTCACCTTAAAAAATTAAAAATCAATTGTTTTCACCTCTAAACAATACCAAAAGGAATGTTAATTGATTTGGGAGGCCTAATGCACTGAGTTGAAAAGGTTATTGAACGAGTCGAAAATATCTCACCAGGGGTGAATTGGGCTATTTTGGCTGAGATCTATCGTGGCATTGCCAAAATGGGAGCTATTGGTGATGTCACTAAGTTAACAACCTAGTTGTGCTTTGCCACCAAATCGATATTGGATAGGTGATGGATTGAGTTAATGCCACACAATGTTTGGTGTGTCGATTTGAGGTTATACAAATTATAGGAATTGAAAAAGAAAGGTAACTAACTAATGGTTATAGGTCTCCACATGGCCCAAGGCGCCTAGGAATCTTAGCAGTGACTAGAGGTGGAGTAAAGAGGTGGTAGGGTGAACTCCAACAATCTACAAGGTTGATTAAAAATCAAATGAGCGTGAAACCAGAGCAAGGAACTGGGATCACACATAGAAAATTTCATAGAAATAGTCTGTTGGGGTGATAATGTCAAGTGGGGATACCTATTGGTGGTCCACCACTTCATAAACCCCTTGTCTTAAAGTTTATTTTAATAAAAAAAATTGTGTTGATCTTTCATAATAAGAGTGAAACGACAAGACCATACCCATCCTATATATAGGATGATCCCTTATGGGATTGGTATTATCATGAATGAGAAAGGCATTAGAGCGAGATTTGTTTATTATTATGATTGTTATTATGATTTTTATGATCATTGAGATGATTATATTGTAATTGCAAGATATAGATCTGTAATTAGTCTATGAATACCTATAAGTGAAGTGGAAGTGTTGGGTTAAAGTGCTTATGAAATTCTTAATATAGGTAGTGCTTTATTTTAATGGTTTTTTTCATTCAGGTTTCCCCACTTTAAATCCGGTGTCTTCTGGCTCATTTATTTTACTATTAATTACTTTTAGCTCTTGTTCATGATCTATAATCTACAATATATAAATATCTAAATCGATGGTTAATTTAACTGCACATCATAATCTATAATATTTGACAATTTATTGTGGATTTATAATTTATTAATTATATCTTCATGTCATTTCCCTAACATGGTATCAGATCTAGTGGTTATGCTTGTGCAAAGCTATATCTATATGTTTACTGGTTTGTAGGAGTAAATAACTTGAAAATTTTCAGATCTACAAAACCCTAGTAGTTCCACTGTCAACTTCAAGCTAATCAGGCAAAAATTTCAAATTTTCACCCAAATATTTTTGAAATATTGGTTAATTGGTTGTTTAGATTTTGTTTGTGTATTTATGTGCATAGATCCATTTTTATGTGACCCTATATCTTTGTTCTTTCTCTTCAAATTCATATACAACTATTTTCAATATTTCACGCTTTTTTATATAGTCATTAGTTGTGTGACTTATATAAAAATAAGTTCTTTATTTTGCATTTTTTTGGGCTTATCTAGTGGACCCAAAAAAAATCCTTGGAATATGGTTAAAGCCATGCTTTGAAGTCCTCCCCGACATTAAAAATATTTATTTTTTGTGAAATTCTATTGTTGTGAAGCTTCATCTAAGAAGATAAGTCTAGGTATCATCGTTGTGTCATATATTTTATTAGATATTTTCATTTTTGTAAACATCAAGCTAATCATTAAGCTCCATCTAGCTTCATGTCATTAGTATTTTTTTTAGATATTTTTTTTCTTTTTGGAGTACAAACCAATAAGGTTTTTCCATGCTCTTTTCAAATTCAGTCTTTTGTTATCTAGATTTTTTTAGTTGTAAAGTACGAACCAATAAGGTTGTTCCACGCTCTTTGAAAATTCTATCTTTTATTTTGTTTCTGACACATGCAAAATACAAGCCAATAGAAAATATCCAAGTCTTTTCTTATTTCACGGTGTTAGTATTTTTTATTTTATCTTCGACACATGTCGTATCATGTTTCATTCACGGGTTTAAAATTTTCTTTTGTATCGATGCTTTTCTTAGTTCTTTGTTCTACCGGTTTTCTAAGTTCCTTTGTCTCGCATATTTCAAAAGTTTTCAAGATTATGTATCTGCTCTACATCCTTCTGTGTATTTTCTTTCATTTTCTTAGCAATTCATGTGTGCATATTTGTGCTAAAATATATTTAGCTTGTATGTTGTCTCTGTTTGGCTTTATTGTAAAGGGTTGGTTTGCTTTTTTGCAATATTTTCATAGTTGTGTGTGCATTTATAAAAAAATGGATAGTAATGTTAGTTTCTCAATGGAAAAATATTAGTTATTAAATAGAAATAATTACATTATTTGGAGAGTAAGGTAAAAAACATATTTCATGGATAGAAATCTATGGGATCTTATATCTGCTATGGAAAAATGACCCACTAAAAGACTTACAAATCTTAAAAATCTTAGCTCCTTCTCTCAAAGATTGGAGGAAGCTTTGTCCATCCTATTGAAAAGCATAAAAGATGAATTTTTAATGCATATAGGTCATATGGATTCTATTGATGATTCTTGGAATCAATTAGACACTATGCACGAGGGAAATAATCTTTCCAAGATAATTAAGCTAATTTTAGAATTGTTTACAACTCTCATGAAGGGAGATGAGAAAATAGTTAATTACCTAGCTAAAATTAAGAACATTAAAGATCAATTAGATGGATGTAATTGTGAATTATTTAAGGATAAGATTATGTATTTTATTATTTAGATAAATATTCATGAGAAATTTAGGAACTATATCTCTATTCTTAACTCTAAATATTAGAATGAATCTAATTTACCTGATCTAGACACTTTGTCCCTCTCTTCTGGTTAAAAAAGAGCATTTTATGGAAAACTTTGATTCAAAAGAGAATTCCACTTAGGCACTTCTCACTCAAGAATAAAAAATTAAACATTCTAGATTCAAAAATAAAAAATCAACTTTGAAAACTCTTAGTAAAGACAAGAAACTAGGAAATTTAAGGATTAGTTTTGATAGTAACTGTCATTACTATGGAAAATTTGGCTATAAGAAAGAGGATTGTAAATCAAAAAATAATTCAAATTTCAAAAATAAAAAATGGAATAAATCATATCAAAATCAAGGTTAAAATGAAGAGAATAATCATAGAGCTGATGTAGTAACTCTGTAAACTACATCTATTTCCTTTGAATGAAAAGCATATGTCTTAGTTTCTTGTATGATTTCATTTCCTATTTAGATCAGTTATCTATCAAGTCTTATCTCATTATTTAAAATCTTAAAATAGATAGTGGAGATAAATATGTTGAGATAAATATGATGTTGATAAAACATTTCTCAGTATGTGATTACTAAACTATTATTATATGCATATCAAATGACACTTGGGGACACCTTTGTGTCTGTATTGGATAGGTCTAATACTAATTACATCTAATATATATTTCACAAGAGTAATCTGTTAAAAAAATTCAACATATTTTAACATGGTTAGTTGTTAAGATAGTTGTTATACAACTGGTGCTTAAATTTTACAATTCATTAAAAGTGAAATCTTGTGATTTATATTATGGTTATTATGTTATTATGAATCTAACCATGTTGATGTTGTGTTGGATATACATTTGGATTTTTGATCAAGTGTTTTTTATGCAAGTTCCATCACTTGGAGCAACGAAAGATCTATGTGGCTAAAAATGTTGATGAAAGTGATACACATGGGAGATAAAGGAAGTATTCCTTTTCTATGTGAAGTAAATATTTCTCTTGATAAATAATCTAGTTCAACATCATAAATTAAGTTACATATATCAAGCGACTATATGATGTGAATTTCTGCAAGTTTTATGCATTTTTGGGCCTATCAGAGTTGTCATTGAGGGGGAGTATGCATGATAATGCCACCTCTTAACAGTTGTTGTAAACTTTCGATACTTCCTCCATTTTATAATGAGTAAATGTTTCACACTATGTGAATTTACTTGTAAATCCCATCTGAAGCATTAGTTATGGGAATGCTTTGTTTTATAAAAGGAGCCATAATCTGATACAAGTCTTCATAAATAAAGCACTTGTCCTAATAATTTCTGTATGGGAAGATCTGTAGTATTTCCCTTTTTTACATGCCATCCTGAATCATCGTTAATGATTTATGGATTTTAAAATATTTTTGTAGAAAAAGGTACTTTGACGTGTTTTGTTTTATTTTCCCCACTTAACATTAAAGGGGAGTGTTGGGGTGATAATGTCAAGTGGGGATACCTTTTGGTGGACCACAACTTCATGAACCCCTTTTCTTATGTTTATTTTAATAAACTTTATTATGGCAATATTTTAAAATAAGAGTGAAACTGTAATACTGATTTACCCATCATGTGTGTGTGTGTGTGTGTGTGTGTGTGTGTGTGTGTGTGTGTGTGTGTGTGTGTGTGTGTG
Organism: Taxus chinensis; assembly: GCA_019776745.2. Lineage (NCBI taxonomy): Eukaryota > Viridiplantae > Streptophyta > Pinopsida > Cupressales > Taxaceae > Taxus > Taxus chinensis. The sequence continues at coordinate 853,800,813 of CM034148.1, read as the reverse complement.
TGTGTGTGTGTGTGTGTGTTGTGTGATCCCTTATGGGATTAACATGATCACGAATGAGTAAGGCATTAGGTGAGAGATGTTTATTATTATGATTGTTATAATCATTGAGATCATTATATTGTAATTACAAGATACATATATGTAATTAGTCTATGAATACTAAGGAATGAAGTAGAAGTGTTGGGTTAAAGTGTTTATGAAATTCTTAATACATGTAGTGCTTTCTTTGAGTGCAGGTTTTTCCTTCGGATTTCCCCACTTTAAATTTGGTGTCTTCTGTCTCATTTATTTTACTATTATTTACTTTCAGATCTTGTTCATGATCTGTAATCTACAATATATAAACATATACATCTATGGTTAATTTAATTTCACATCATAATCTATAATCTTCTAAATTTTATTATGGATCTATAATTTTTTAAATTATATATTCCCATCATTTCCATAACATACTTAATGGAGCCAATGTGAACAATGAAAAACCCAAGGTCGATGCAGAAGTGGGGAATGGTGCAATGAGACGAGGATGAATGCAAAAAACTAAAAAACCAACACGCCCACACAAGAACAAAATATGAGTTGTATAATGACCAATGCAAAAAAAATCAAGAGCCTGAAATCTAATGAAATCGCTTTCAAACCATGAACCATGCACGAGTGACCATAATGAACATGTAAAGAAAATGCAAGGCAGATGACCAAGATATCAAGTGAGTTGTGGGACAACTTAGTTCCTATCTCGGTGATCTGGTGCCAATTTGAGCCCTTTTTTACCATCTTTAAACCTTTCAAACACCAAAACCTCTACATCTTCAACCTACAAATTTTTAGCCTAAACTTGAACATGACAATTGCATAAAGGAGCACAACCCAACATGAAAACCAATCACTAGAACCTTGAAAAGTACAAGTAGGTCAAAAGAAAGAAGTTGATATATTACACAAAAAACTACTAGGCAAAGAGTGGTAAACAACACCTTTAATGAAAAACATGATTCCAGTCCCTGAGCTATGATACCATGTGATTAAGAAAATATTAAAATTATAAATGCTAAATCTTGATTAAGTAAAACTATAGATTTGAGAGAAGAAAATAAGCTAATAAATTTGAAACCTTAAGTACAAGAGAGATAGTAAGATTATCGACTAATCTATAATAAATCTTAAGCTTTGCAAAGATGGAAATATAATGAAATAGGAAAGCAGAGTGTCATAGACGAGCCCAAAAATTATGTGAATGTTGGAAATGTCAAAACTAGGGCACCTAGATAGGGTTAAGGGTGCCTGGGGAACTACAAACATCCTTTGGGCTTCTATGACTGTTCAAAACCTTAGAAAATAAAATTTTCAAGGTTGCGAGATGTTCACTAGATGTCACCTTTAGTCACTTTTACTTCCATGCTTGATTTCTGAATCATCCTCAAACTTGAAAAGAGAAAGAGAACTTAAAAAACCCCAAAAACACATCAAATACTAAAAATAAAAAGATGTAAGTGGGGAGTCAGAAAAACCCTTGTAGTCACCCAGGAGAGTGAACTTATGAGCTGAGTGTTGCACAACATTTAAGCCTCCATGTATTTCTACGTGTGTGTGTAAAATTGTGCCCTAGGTGGCGTTTGTGGCTAGACACACTTGAATAGCGAGAAATAGTTAGATGTAGACAATGTAGCTAGATGCGTTCATGGAAAAATAAAATTCCTCTCCTATGAAGTGTATGAATAAAAATTCATTCCATGTCCCTTTAATGGATGTTAGATGGATGCTTTGATGCTCTTGAAATGCCTTTGGATGTAACATTAGGTGATGATAACAGATGCTTAGAAATTGTTCCTTTATTATGATCACATAGCTTTATATTTATATAATTCCCTTATTCAAATTTCATATTTAACCACTAAAAGGGTAACCACCAAAAAAATAATATTCCTAATGTCAATAAAATACCTAAAATATGTGAGTAAGATATAAAGGGATCAAGGGCTCCTAGAGGGGATGAGGGAAACTTGGTGCTAGCACCCTGGCTAGGCATTTGTGTCTTGACTGAGAAAAACTAAAGTATCAAAGGTCATACTTGGCAACAAGGTGTACAAGACCAAGATGAAAATCATAAATAAATTAAAGAGGCCAAAAATAGTGGTCAATTAGTACTTTTCTCACTTAGGATTCATATGTATAGTAGTATGTGATTATGACCTAGAAATGTACCCAAAGTGCATGATTTAGTGTCTACATTTCCCCCAATTTTATGTTGTTGAGAGAATGCTTGATAACATAAATTAGATAAGAGATGCGTACCTAATAACGATGTAGATTGATGGCAGATAGCATACCGAGGAGACAAGAAAAAATGTGCAGTGAAAAATATGAAGTTTGGGAGCTAGATAAGAGGAAGTGACCCTAGGGGTGAAAAGTGTACGTGTTATGTCGCATTGTACCTATTGTCGATGTCACTTAATGCTTGATGGTGTGTTGTGCTTGTGATTGCTTCTTCCCATAAGGACAGACCTTCAAAAGAGAAGAGAAAAAGAGTAGTCAAATACATGTATATGAAAAAATTGATCAAAAGTGTAAAAATTGAAAAGGAATATGTGCACCTGATCCATGATGAATGTAAGGATATAAAGGATCTTGAATATGTTGTAGAGGAATGAGTTTTTTGGGTGATTTCATGCTAAGAATGTTGTAGAAGAAATATTTTTTTGGGTTATCTCATGCCAACTGTGAGTTTTTGTGGCAATCTCATGCCATGACAAAATAAGTGTAGGGATAAAGGTCTGTTTTTATTCTCCATTCTTTGAATTCTTCCCTATAATGTAAACACCATTGTAAATGGTGTGTGCAAATAGATCCAATTTGATCCAGTTCGATCCAAAGTGAAAATAATAAATAGGTGAAAATATGCATGCTGAGTGTTGAAGGATTGTTCTTGTCCTGTAAAAGCTATTGTGTAAACTGATGTGAATCATGCCAATATGAGAAAAATGTGTAACTTTCCCTAGTCATAGCTACTTGGGAAGGGTAGGGGCTCCCAAGTGCTATTGTCTAGTACTAGGCGCTGATGTCTATATTGTGTTGAGGACCCAAGTCAGATTTTAGGTCACTGATGTGATTGAATGTTGTGTTGACTCTATGTTGAATTATATTGTACTGTGACTATTTCACCCAATGATTTCCCCCTTGTTTGGGGTGCATGCAACATCGCTAGGAGTATACGGCCCAAAGGAAGATTAGACGATGTACTGAAAGTGATTCCGTATAGAGGGAGGAGGGAATGTGCTTCATAGAAACCAAGGCACATGTAAACCAAGTGGGTGGAAAACATGTGTTAGTGCAAAACAAGATAAACATACATATAGAAGATAAGATGTAAGCTAGCAAGCAAGAAGACAATGTAGACCATGAAAAGTGGGTTGAAAACATAGGACATCACTCATGATGTCACAAGAAAATCAAGGCCAAGGTGACCAAAAGTATACAAGAAATTAAAGAATAATAAAGACATAGGGAAAAACCCACAAACAATGGGATAAAATAACAAGTAATGACAAATAGTGATAAGCAAGATATCACACAGCCATGGTAGCATTGAGTTCTAGCAAGAAAAATGTTACACATGAATCACCCATTAACATGTCAGAAAGATAAAAATTATGTTAAAACATGTATGATCTGATATAATGTAATGTGCTAGTAATAATAGGAAGTAGTATAAATAGGAACAATAGCCCCTGTGATGTGTATGAAGTAGATGCCCATAGGAGCCTATTGTGGGATTGTTAAGAGGTACAATGCCAAGAATCCATGTTGCGTGTAATGATTTGTGCAAAGCATGTGATCACAACTAGAAGTAATGTGAACATGGATGTGTGTATATAAAATATAATGACATACAATGTATCCAGCTAACATAGTAGGAAAGATGTATCATATGAGTATAAGCAAACAAGAACAATGTACAAATAAGATATGCAAAATGCAATGAGCGTGAATGGAATGGAATGTAAAGTGAGTGTATAGGAGTTGTGTACCCACCAAGTGAGTGTGAATGAGGATCCATGAGATGAGGTTAATTTATAAATGTCCCTTAGTAGTCAAGAGTGAACAATAAAATAAGAGTACGTCATCAGGAAATGGTTTGAATTGCATGTTAGAAAGATATGATCATGAAAGCATAGAGTTTAGAGAGTGTGAGCGATGTGAGGTGAGGTTAATTTTTGATTTAGACCATCAACATTTGAGTATGAACCATAGAACTAGAGTTCCATCATAGGGAAATGTGTTGTGATAATGTGCGCTAGAAACATGTGCTATAAATGCGTCAAATTTAGAAATGTGTAGGTGTGTGAGGTTCATTATGTAGTATGCCCTCAACATTCAAGTTTGAACCATAGCAAAAGAGTGCATCATCAGGTAATGATGATACAAGAGGTGTATCAAGTTGTATGAAGCATAGATCATAATAGTGGCAATGAGAGACACCTTATAGTACTTGGAGGGGAAGAATAAGCATGATTCCCCCAAGTGTGTTAATGATGGATATTTATGCAATGACACGAGAGGGTATCATATCATTGTGGGAGAGTGTAATTTATATTATTGTTGATTAGTTAAAGTATGGAACTTAGAAAAGAACATACAGAAGGTTTGTGTGGAAAGAGAAGAGTGCATTCAAAAGCATAGAAGGATCGGAAAGAAATCACGCGTTAGGAACAGAGACAAATATGGGACTTAGCAATTTTTACGATGAGGTTATATTTTTGGAACATGGCATGTGGAACACAAAAATCGTTTAGAGAATTGTGTGACACACATTGGCTATTTTTTGGAGGATCGGATACGAAGTGATTTCACATGGATGCAGGCTAAAGATAGAGTTGCGAACTGGTAGTTAACTAGAAGAAGTCTATCATTTGTGCACTTGCATGTGTGGATATTTTTTTTAAAGGTGCATGGCTAATAATAGTATGTGACCTATTTTAGGATTAGATAAACGGTGAAGAGAAAGTCCCCGCCCTTATAAATATGAAGTGAACTATGTAGCATAAGAGATGACGCAAAGATTGAGTTATTGTGAGGCTATACTGCCAAATCTGATGCTGTGCATAGAATATGGTGTTATCTATTGTAATAAGTTTCTATGTATTTATCATGTTTAAATGTAATAGAATGTGTTAGCTAAATCAAAGTGTCAAACCCTTAGTATAATTGATTCTTGTATGTTTGATTTCACCGTGGTTATCTTTTAAGTTTTTTATTCTCTAGATCTAGATCTAAATATGTATTGTAGAATGATATAATAGCCATAGATCTGAATGATTCAAGTCTTCATCATGCTAACATCTTGCAAAAGCAACCCTAAAGAGGGGTCTAGTACCTTTTCACACTTCGGGTGAGCACTTAGTCTAGGCTGAGTGATGTGCTTAGTGTGATTGGGTTTTTAATGGTGAATTCTAGGTTGCATCATTGGTTCCATTTCTGGGACCTCTTTTTCATTTGTTTTCAGGATGGTTCACGATTGAAGACTTACCGGTTGACTCTAGAAAATGTTGAGGAGTGGATACACGATTTAAAATAAGAATAAACAATGGAGGTTTCAACATTGAATCTGAGTTTAACACATGTGTATGGGTGGAATAAAATCTATATGACAGTTTATATGATAGCTTCTTTGTTATCTTTCTAGTAGACTTGTACAAGTGGCTAATTATTTATGCATCTAAATGGAATTGGAGGTATCACACACTTGTCTAGACATAAGAATAATTTCAAACCCTTTATGATGCTGATTTTATTTTGAATCACGTGGTGGATACGTGGTTTTATGGTGTTTTGAATAGTTATATCTTGGAGTACTCAATTTCCACTTATTTGTGCCCAGAGGTAGCTAAATTTCCATTTTTTTACGTTTTTTTGAGAGGAACTTACCTATAGGGCACTCCACTGGTGATCAAGATCATGATGGTAACTTTAAATTTGGAGAGAAAACTGATGGCTAACTAAACCCCACCATGTGTGGGGGAAGGAGCAAGTTGGGTGAAAGATGAAATACCTACCGGGAGAGAGGAAAAGAGAGGAAAGGAGGCTTAAGTATAATGAGGTGTACGAAAGGGAGATAGATAAGAAGTTTGAGGTTGCAAAGAAAATGGTGTTGTGGAGAAACATAGTTTGAGAAGGAGTTAAAGTTCACGTAGAAGACGCTGAACCTGAGCCTCAAGAAATCCCCCATTTGGGAAAGCATGATAGGGAACCCTCCTTGGCCTCACATAGAAGCGCGCCAGTAGAAACATCCTGGGCCATAGGTGCGCATCTGAATCCACCTAGAAATCTTGTCCTTGCGCTTCGTTTTCTAGCATCTAGTATAACAAACAATCAGTAAGTTAATTCAATCAGTGGGAGAGCAGGAGTGAGTCTTATAAGAGGCACAGGGATGGCAGCACAAAATGGCTTCATTGTTATATGGAAGTACATTTTCAGGTGTATCATCTACACATAATTCAGGCGCACATATTTTTAGAATCTCATATGGGATTAGTAACGCTTGGTAGACTGTCGAGGTACAATTTAGTACTACTGTTGGGACACAGGGAAGTACATCCTTTGGTCTAGCCCTAGCTATAGGTTTGGGATCAGGAGGTATAGGTGGCTCTAGTTCCAGTGGATCTGGAGGTTCTGGAGGTAGAGGAAACACAGGAGGTTTCGGATAAGGTGGGTAAGGTCCACACCAACCCCAGAATATTTACATGGAGATGTCTCTTTGTCTTCCAAAGTGTAGGGGCATAGAATATGTTTCTAAACATGTGCATATGTGTGAAATACTATGGCACGCAAAAGGAATCATGACTTCTAAACGTAGGGAAAGCCAATTAGATACTACATTACAAGGGTGCGCACATAGCTGGTACATAAATTTTAACCCTGATCAGACTTGCATAGAGTATATAGCTTTAAAATATGTATTCCTTAAATATTTTCACATCCCTGAGTTTGAGCAGAAGAGTATAAGTGTGCTCAAGGATATTAAATAAGGCATTACTGAGAGTGTCAGAGATTATGATGCCCATTTCAAAACATTGTTATCTAATTTGTCTTATGATATTTATGCAAGACAACATGCACAATGGTTTGTTAGAGGCTTGATTACACCTTTTAGAAGGGCACTATCACATAAGACATACATTGATCCATGTGAAGCACTTGAAGTAGATTTATGCGCTGTGGCAGTTGGAAGTATAGACATTGGGGTGAGCCCATTTTTAGAAGCACAAATCACAGCTATGGAAAAGTAGTTAGAGAAACTATCAGAAAATTCAGCACATGAGACATGCACATGAATTTGGTGCACAAATTATGAAGTGGAAGGTCACATAAAGGATAGTTGTCCCTGCAGATCAGTACACTCATTGTTGTTGGATTATGAGATATGCCATTTAACCCATGGTGCTAGTTGCTGCCCATTACTACAACGCGCGATAACGAAGAACATTTCAAGCTATTGTAAAATCTATAGGTCCACGACTCATGACACAGATGATTGTTGGTTGATTGGTTAGATCCATGATGCTATAGATATTGGTGTATGACAGACATGAATTTTAGATAACTCTAAAGTCAAGAATGAGCATTAGGATTGGGATCATAATCAGGTGTGTTGTGATCAGAATGAAGGGCATTTTAAAGGCGATCATGGCATAGGTTGAGGATACCATGGTGGGTTTATAGGATGAGGTAGCGGTGGTGGAAGAAGCGAGTTCTCTCATGGGACATGTTATACATGCGGATCTCTTGACCACTACAGGTGTGAATGTCCTCAAAATGTTACATGTTCTTTCTATGGAAAGAATCATAGCTATGAGGAATGCCTGGACTTGTATGAGCATCATAACAAGCAACATAAACAAGAAAATAGATGTGTAGGGATGGTTAGGATACAACACGCTATAGAAAATTGGTGGATACCTAAGTTGGAAGCAGATTTCGAGGCCTTGCAAGTAAAGATCATGACCCATGTTGAGGTGGCACACGCTAGAGAAGCATTACAACAAAAGTCTACCATCACTAAGGATTAGGTTCTACATGCACGGTACCTAGATCCCACCCATCAGAAGGAAGTTTACTAGGAAACCATAGAGGTACTCAAGAATCTTCAGGTGGAAATATAGTATTTAAAGGAGAAATCACAGAAGATGGAGTAAAAGAAATCATCAAAGACGGTCCAAACTGATATGGATGAGTTAAGAGAAGTGTGTAAGTTATTGCGTCAGGATAATATCATTCCACTATTGGGGAATTGGTTAAAAGAAAAAACTCCACGTGTAAGTACTGAGACTAGATGGAAGATCCTACATGCAAATATTCCCCATCATATCCTAAATTATGACAAGGAAATCACTCCGAATGTTGTTATGGATAGGTGTATATAAAAATTAATATATTGATTGATACAGGAGCAGAAGTAAATGTTCTCACCTTAGATGCATGGGTACAAATGGGGAGGCCCCCATTACAGCCATCCTCTAATGTATTATTCATGGCTAATTGGACTAAGGCCACTCCCATCAGAGTTTTAAAAGATGCATCCATTACCATACAAGGAGCCAAGTTCACTGGAGATTTTGAGGTTCTAATGCTGACAGAGTCAGATAGCTTCCTAGCTCTATTGGGGAATCCTTGGTGCTATGCAAATAATATTGATCTTTGGTTCAACAAGGGTTATATCAGCTTTGAAAATAAGGAGGAAAGAATTATTATCCATTTAACAGATGGAAAATCTATGCGCTATGTTGAGATTTTGAGTGAAGAAGACCTTAATAGAATTTATGTACGCATCATCTAGGATCTAGAGGTGCTTAAGCCATGTAAAGAAGGAATCCTTTGGTGGGAGGATGCATAGTCTATTAGTGATACTACCAGTGTTACTTGTGATAATTGGGCTCATAGCACTTATGAGTTGGTAGGGCACGAAGGAGAGAACATATTTCCTAAGTGCAACAAACCGCGATATGTTAGGAGAATAGGTAACAATTCAGTACCTTATTACACTAGAGAAGGAGATATTATGGTGTTCCTACGCGCTATGGAGGAACAATGGATAGATCTGTTGGAAAGAAGGAATATGCTAGCATATAAACTACATGGAACAACAGCGCACTGGTGGGTGGCCCAAAAGGATAATCTTGTAGGATGGAATGAAATTAGGATTTGTCTTGCCACTAGGTTCTACAGGAGAAACACACCTACTCAAATTTGTACTTATCATCGTATTAAACTTGTTCAACACCACGTTCAAAAGTGTGAGAGACTCTGGACAAAGGGGTAGGAAGCTTTAGCACCTTCGCTCTAGGTACACAAGTTTTATTACACTTTACAGGGTTATGCGCGTGCTTGGTATGCCTATGCAAAACTCCATAGAGAGACTAGAAATTGGCAAGATTTAATTGTAGGAATGGACTAGATGTTTGAATTATTCTCTAAAAATCCTCTGGTGGAAGAAGCGCTAAAATTCATAAAGCGTTTAACTATGGGGGATAGTGTCAAGGCTGAAGAACTCCTTTAAGATTTATTGGATGAAGGACAATCAGGAGCACGTCTTATTGAAGAGACAGAGGCCGATGCCACACTACTTCAGCATGCTTTCCTTGAAAAAGAAAAAGGAAAAATGGTCTACTTAGTGGATGATGAAGAAGTAGAAGATATGGATATAAACAATTGAACAGGTAGGAGTGAGGTGTTATACAGAAGACCACACACACCTATAAAGAACCTATGAAGACAAATAAGGTGAATATATGATTGGATTCTAAGCCTAAGGAAGCCATAATTGGAGACTATTGGTTAAACGTTGAAGTGGCAAAAATTATAGAGCTACTACGGGATTATCAGGACTTATTCCCTCGAGGATACCATGAACTTAAAGGCGTGCATGAATCATTAGGGGAAATGATAATAAAGCTTAAGGAGGGTGATTTCCCAGTTAGAAAGAGGCCCTAGAGGATGAACCCCAACTTGTACAAAAAGTTCAAAGAAGAGATTGACAAAATGTTGAAGTCTAGGATTATCAAGCCCCTTGACGAGTTAGAATGGGTTAGTCTAATGGTGATCAGTATCAAGAAGGATGGACGGATTAGGATTTGCGTGGACTATAGGGAGATGAATGTTGCATGTGTGACTGATCCCTTTCCTACGCCATTCACTAAGGAAATACTAGAAGGCATTGTAAGGCATGAAATTTATTCATTTACAGATGGGTTCTTTGTGTATCGTCGAGTTAGGATTTCCTAGGAGGATCAGGAAAAAGACCACTTTTACTATTGAATGGGGTAGCTTCGCCTATACTTGGATTCCTTTTGGTCTGAAAAATGTGCCTGTTGTATTTTCGCGCATAGTTATTCAAGCGTTAAAGGAGTTTATTCACAACTTCTTACAGGTTTATTTGGATGATTGGATGGTGTATAGATTAGTTAAGGATCATTGTGAAAATCTACACTTAATGTTTGAAATATGTAGATAGTTGAGTATATCTTTGAACATAAAGAAGTGCATATTGTCTACACCATTTGGGATACTGTTAGGACACATAATATGCCAGGAAGGTTTGTTAGTTGATCTGGCTAAGGTTGTAGTCATTATAGGCCTAAAAGAGCCTACTAATCAGAGTGAGGTGCACAGAGTTTTGGGTCATACAGGATATTACAAGAAGTTTATTAAAGGATATGCCAATTTTTTCGCACCGTTGGAGAAGTTATTGAGAGGGAAAGGTAAGTTCTATTGGGGAGAATCGTAGCAACGTGCATTCAATACATTAAAGGATAAAATTACTACCGCACCTATTCTATATTTTCCTTCATGGGACCAACTATTTCATGTACATGTGGACACCTCTTGCATGACCATTGGCATAGTCTTCACTCAACTTGGAGAAGGTATTATAGATCATCCTAAATTTTTTTCTAGTAGGAAGCTGACTCTTGGAGAAAAAAACTGCACAACTACAGAGCGTTAAGCTTTGTCTATGATCTATGCACTACATAAATTCAGACAGCACCTGCTAGTTACACCATTTGTCTTCTATACATATCACATGTCATTGAATTATTTGGTAAACAAACCCATGTTACAAGGGCACATATGCAGATGGGTATTATTATTCCAAGAATTTGACTTCACAATTGTGGTAAAACAAGGGAAAACTAATTCTAGACCAGACTATTTATCTAGTTACCAGTCACGAGAAGAAGCACAGGAAATTGAAGATACCATGCTAGATGCACAATTATATAGGTTACAATGAGCACCATTATAATTAGAGGACATTGTTTTATATCTACGAACATGCATGGAAACAAAAGGAATGAAATCCTTGGAGAAGAAATAGCTTGTTATATGATCGGAACCCTATATGTTGATTAGTGATGACCTGTATAAATTAGGTTGGGATGAGGTATTGCATCATTACGTAATGGAACATGAGTGCAAAAATATCATGGAGGAAGATCATGGTGGTATTACAGGTGGCCACTATGTAAGTGACGCCACTGCGTGCAAGATTTTACTCACAGGATTATGGTGGAAGACCCTGTATAAATATTGTAAGGATTATTGTAAGGCTTGTGATCATTTTCAACATCTTGGGAAACAAAGACAATGAGATGAGATGTCATTAAGGCCTATTCCTAATGTAGAACCATTTGAGAAATGGGCTATAGATTTTGTGGGTCCTATTTCACTAGCCACGTGCAGAACTAGATAGTATTATATCATCACTTACACAGACTATCTGACAAGGTGGGCAGAAGTAGCACATATAAAGGACTGTATAGCAGCTACAGTAGTTAGGTTTCTATGGGAGAATATTATTACAAGGTATGGAGGTCCTTTAAGCTAGACTAGTGATAGGGGTACACACTTTCAGAATGAGACAATTAGAAGTTTGTTAGAAGAATTCATGATTTCACACCATAGGACTACACCCTATCATCCTCAAGAAAATGGGACTGTTGAGGCTTTTAACAAAATTTTGAGCCAGAAATTGACAAAAATATGTGATGTTGGAAGGATTGGGATGATAAAGTATCTACAGTACTTTGGGCATAGAGAACAACATATAAAAGGTTGAACAAAGCCACACCATTTTAGTTAGTTTTTGGAGAAAAAGTAGTTCTTCCAATGGAATTCATATTACCTTGTTTTTGTATTGCATGCGCTGGAGGTCTAGTTGATGAGAAGGCATTAGAATAACATATTGAAAATTTAATCAAGTTGGATGAGCATCGACCAATAACACGTTGGAGTCAAAAACAAGAAAATGTTAGGCAGAAAGCATGGCGTGACAGGCACATCAGGGATAACAAGCTTGAGATAAGACAGATGGTGCTCCTTTATGATTCTAAATTTTTGTGCCATACAGGTAAACTAAAATTACATTGGCTGAGGCCTATGTTATCACTCACATACTCGAAACAAATGTTTGTCAATTAGAGGCACTTAATGGAATATAGTTACCCAGTTACTTCAACGGGAGTAGGCTGAAGCCCTACTATAAATAATTCTTCTTGGTGTTTGTAATAAGGCAGTGTTTCCATTTAGATTAGGTTTTAAATTTTACATTTCCTTAATGTGTTTCCTTATTTTTTGCTATGCTTTATCAATTTAGTTGGTGTGCTTGTGTAATAAAGTGTGTTTACTCATTAGAATCTAATTCCTATTTTGAAGAATTTTTATGTGCAGAGGACTGCGCATACCCTTAGTGTGGAGTAGGTTATTGATATCTAGGTACAAGATTGTTGAAAATAAGTCCACATGAAGGGAACAAACTGCTACGGGTGCTATTCAAGTTGGATAATTGAAAGAAAAAAATATTACTTTTGGAAAGGAGGACCATAGATGGATTTGAATTAAGAAACAAGTATAACACGAGGTAAGTAGGGGTTGTGAGGAATACCAATGGAAGGTACAGTGATGAGGTACTTAGGTGCATGTAAGCATACTGAAGAGAATTCTACAGCCAAAAGGTAGGAGGGCACACTAGAAGGTTATAACTTGGGCACAAAGATGTACCACACGGAAAGAATGAAAATGGTTAATTAATGAGAGGATTGTTGGTAGGTGCAAGAGAAATAAATACACTATTTTTTTAAAAATCTATATAAGGAAAGGATGTGAGTTCATTTTTACTATTGCAATTGAGAGAATTTAAAAAGGGCTAAGTGTGAACCAACTGTTTTGAGGTGTGAAGAGTGTGAAACTAGACATGGAGAGGAGGTTTGTGCACAGGAGAAGCTTGTGTTCCCATAGGTGAAGGGTTTGAGTAAATTAGATGTGTTATAAATAAGTTAGGGCATGTGATTTCCACTAGGGCATGAAGATTTTAACTAGGGTTTCAAATTTCTCAATTACAGAGGGAAGAAAAGAGAGATTATTTTCAGATAGCACTGAAGAAAGCACCCATAGTAGGAGTAAAAGGGAAGAAGAAGGTCAAAGTGGAAGAATAAATTGTTTCCAAGAGTAATTTCTTAGAAATGTAGTATCTAGAGGGTGTGATCATGGGGTAAGAATGGGATTACCATGTTTATCAATGTAAAATTAGCTATTACAACCATAGTACATCAGATAAAAAGAAGGAGCTCAATGCATTATTGAGCACAAAAACAAACAAGCACACAATAGAAGATATGTCAGTATACGATGACGCTGGTGAGAATTTACTAAAGTAGATTGGATTATACTAGTTGTATGAGCTTCTATACTTTGGGAAGTATGAACCATTATATTAATGGTTGATGAGCAGAGTCCATGAGGACTTCTTCTACTTTGTTGGATGGAGGGTTAGAATCATAGCTTCCTTAATTTCAACAGTGACAGGACTGAGGGCCTCAGGAGTGGATCTAGAGAGTGATTTAATTGATAAGGCTGTAATCCTATAGAAAAGGAAGGAGTTGGGGTATACCAAAGGTCCACGCTGCATGGAAATTGACAAATTGAATTAAGTACCTAGTAGTTCAAGTCGTTACACATCTTGTAACAAAGTTGAATGACCAATAAAGATGGCCACATGTAAACACAATGTGGTTACACATTGTACAGAAGATGTCTCAAGGAGTGGTCTATAATATCATAGATTACATAGCAAATACAATCATTAAAGAAGTGTAGATAGGTAATAGAATATGTTTTGGTGATGTTTTATTGTCTTTAGTGTTTATGGAGATTGGAGTGCTCGATGGGCCAAAGGAAAAAATTTGGGGGTACCCTACGGAACACAAGTCACTTGTGGAAAAATTTGGCAAGTATTTGTGTGATGGATATATGAGTGGGCCATTCAAGAAGAGGGCAGAGATGTAGTATGATAGAATATGCACGTCGTTTGAAGAAGAGTGGCACATACCCAAGGAGTTACCTTCGGTGGTGGGTAAGGAAGTTTAGTTTTCAGTGTACTAGCATTTTTGCATCATAAGATTTACGATGAAGGATGGGGCTTGGATCCCATGGTGTAAACTGCCATATGCCTTCACATCAAGATATTTCTAGGAATTAGTTCATAGGTTTTCGGATGCATGCCGCTTAACCTTCAATGCAGACAAGGTAGATTATGACTACCACACTCTAAGAAATAAGTATGCATATCCAGGGAGGAATTCCTACATTGAGAGGCTTATCTCAAATATTATAAGCATGAAACCTATAAGCTTGGTAGTTAGGGACACCAGAGTAGTGCTTGTGTACCTTCAACTCAAGCCCGAGCTGGAGAGCACTAAATATGTGGAGAATGAGTTTGTGCTCCTAGGACTACCAAAAGGTAAGCATCCAATGGAGAATGTTCTAGCGCCTAAGCCCACAGATATAATACAAGTATATGAAGAAGAGGGGCATGGAGATAGTGGTGGTTTGGAGTAAAAAGGTAGAAAAAAAATCTAAATATGGAAGAAGTTTATCATGCAACTACTCCACCCCAGCCAAAAGAAGGGGATGATGAGGACCTAGATACGGTATAAGGAGAGCATCACTTCAAAAGAGTATTCAGGAGAATAAGGATCTAAGGTGCTACTCCATAATCAGTGCACCGATCACCTCGACTCTCTCCACAGAAGGAGACAACTGAGAAGATAAGAAGGAATTTGAAGCTAAATAAGGAGGTGGAAGAATATGAGGAAAGCGTACCCAATTCCCCTATACCTCCGAAGGATGTGGAAGAACAAAAGGATGAAGAAAGGAAGGATGGAGAAGAGGGAGAAAGGGATGCAGATGAGATAGTGACCGAGATTGCTCAGGGTACAACAAAACAAGCTCCAAATCTTGAAGTCCAAGTGACTAAGGGGCCAAGATCAAAGAGAACAAGTGGAGAGTATGTTCCACAAGTCATGGGCTACACCGAGGACACAAGAAAAATTGTTTGTGCTCATTTTATAATCATAATGACATAAAAGGAGTTGTATGGATGAGAGTTCATGGATGAAGATATGGCAACCATGTGCACAAGGAAGCAAATATCATGGTCAATGCACACACACATAGATGAAATGGATTTTGATGTATGTGAAGATTCATGTGTATAAAGGAGGTTGAAGAAGACACCTTAAGCTAGACACATAATAGTAAAGCTGACTATTATGTTAAATGCACAAGTGAGAAATGCTTTAGTAAAGGTCTCAACAGAGGTGGCAAGGTGAAATATGGATAAGGCTGTAACAATTAGGGGTGCTGAGAGAGGAGATAAAAACTAAGGATGCATAAATAGTGCACCTAAAGCAAGAAAAATACTTGGCACATAAGAAAAATGTTGTTTTCATCATCATGGAAGAGGAAGTTGGGGACAATATCATGAAAGAAAATCCACATTTAGAGCCAAAGGTACCCAAAACATTTCCTTCCGCATTGCATTATGTAAGTACCTTGGTGGACTTAGTGCTTGAAGATGAACCTCTATGCATGCTAGAACCAAAGGATCCAACACATGAATCAGAGTGGGAAAAGGCTTCAGTGATGCATAAAATTACATCATATGAGGGGTTGTTTTAGAGCTTGCAGGAGTAACTGAAGAAATCAAATCAAGCGTTGAATATTTTAATAGCGCCAGAAGTTGTTATAAGAACTATGACCCTTTTAGAATACAATAAAGTCATGAAGGTAATGAAATATGAGACCTTGGTCCACGTGGAATGATTAGTGCTCGTCAAGAAGAAGCACGAGACCATTACAGTAGCTCAAGATCCACACAAGGAAAGGCTAGATGAGCTTGGGAAAATCAGTGTACAAAAGATGGAATTGTTAGAAGGAAGAATGACTGCCATGTCCAACATGTTTTTTATTTATTTAGGGCAAATAGTTTTGAAGGGGACTATACCCTGTATACAAAAGGGCTCAAAATCCAGATATAATAGGTGAGAGAAACAACCCTGAGAAGGGTAAAACAGCTAACCTAAGATGGCTCATCAGCCAGATATGACAACACATGAGAAGAAAGGATCCAGACGTATAATGATCCAAAAAGTAGCAGAAAATATCAAAAAGAAAACAAAAGATATTCACCATATAATAACTCCACCAAAAAATAGCTCCAGAACTACCAGATAACAGCAACTTCGCAACCAATAAACAACATCACAGCAACCCGTTACTTGATAGCCCTGTCAATCTTGGTTTTGATAGCCTACAGCGACATGAAGAAGGCAATGGTAGTGGCCTAAGAGGAGTCTTTCATATCTTCCTGAGCAATTGCAATATCCCTTTTCTCTTTGGGGCCCCAAATGTCTTCATTAATCCCACTTAAACTGCAAACACTATGAACATGTTGTTCAATGAAATTATAAATGATTTTAAGGGAAGATAGTATGCAGTCATTGTGACTTTTTGCATTTCCCATTCTGCCATCCAAAGACTGTAACTTCTTGAAAACTTCAGCAATAACCCCCTCCTCATCATCACTTTGCAGTATTCCTTTTCCCTTAGCTTTTTCCATATTTTTTATAGTCCCTTTGAGTTCTTGTATTTCCTTTTCCATCCTGTCCACTCTTCCCATCAAGTCCTCCTCCTTGGGTTCCTCCATCAGTTGGCTGATATGTAGGAGGTTCTCAGCAAGCTCAAGGTCTTTGTGACTTCTTAGGACCCGTTGAGAACAAGGGATTTTAGTTTTTATGCTCTTTCTTTTCTTACTAGAAGCAGCAACTTCAATCTTCCTTTCCAGCAGGGGGGAGTGGAGGCGGTGTGTGAGCAGGTGGAGGTATGGAGGAAGAGGGTGGGGTAGGATTCATGCAGGGGAAGTTTGAACAGTGGCGATGGATCAACAGGATTAGCCCTTGATGCAGAGGGACAACCCTAGAATGGCTCTGAACTTCCCTAATTGATTTCTCCAGCGAGTTTATCAAGTAGTGAGGGAAGCTGATGATAATATTTCTACGAAATTGGTTAAGAAATATCAAATGCTTTTGATGTATAGTCACAAATCTTCCTTCAAAAGTTACATACCTAACAACCATCCTGGCTAGCTCAGCAAAAGGCTCAGGAATCGACGCCACCTTGATGCCAGTAGTCACAAATTCAAGATTCTCTCCATCGTCTAGGAATTTCTTAGTCTCCACCTCCTTGTCTACCTTCTTATTGAAGAATTTGGTGCCATCAAGACTGAGCCCCGTGATCTGGGTGATGAGCTCCTCTGTGATCTCAATCTCCATGTTGTTGTATTTGACAACCCGATTCTTCCATCCTTGAGCGAATATAATAGAAATATCTTGATCAAACCCCTGAATCCTTTCAATTAAATTTGACAAACCCCCTATTTGAAGGTAGTTCCAAAGCATCTCATCCTCTTTCCACGCCAGATTGTGGGTGGGTTCAGTTTTGCATGGCGGACCCCCCATTTTACCACTGTTTCTGTTTCTGTTCTCAACAGTAAAAATGTTAGCACTATGCGGGGCAGGCTGAACTTTGTTGTTGGTTTTTTAATCTTTCCCTCCCGTGAAAGTAGATTTAATTATTATACCATACTTGTAATTAGTGTCCTGCTCCTTGGATTTCTTTCTATGCCAAGATATGATGAAAGTCCAGTTCACACATATCACATCAATCATACATATCTTATGTGATGTCATCTTTTTGTACTTGAGGATCCACACATTAGCATCCACATTATAGCCGTTAGTGTTGATTTTCTCAGCCATGTAGATCATTGATTATGGATTTATTGATTTGAGTGGGTAGAACATCCCCCCTAAGTCAAGTTTGAAAATTATTAGTAACACCAAGGTTTGCCAAACTATCTGCGACCCTATTTCCTTCCCGATAGGTGTGGGTGATTTTAACATTTTTAAAGCTCTTGCATATATCAATAGCTTCACTAATGAAATCTCTAATTGACCAGCTGGGGTGTTGCTTTTTGTTTAAGAGATTGATGATATTCAGAGAATCACCCTCAATTATAATATTCAAAATATTACAATCTCTGGTAAGCCTTATACCCCAAAGAGCCGCCAGGGCTTCAAAGTAATGGTTAGTTTGCCTACCCATTCTCCCAGAAAAATTAGCAACAAAACAACCTTTTTGATCTCTGATGACTCCTCCACCTCTAGAGTCTCCCGGATTGCCTTTTGAGGCCCAATCAAAATTTAACTTGTACCAGTTAGTGGGAGGCTTAATCCATCGGATGGTGTTTCTATCCATACCATTGTTATTATTTTTTAAGGCAGTGTCAATATTCCAATCAGTTAGGATGTATTCTTCCTTCTCAGGGTAAAGTCTATTTTTAGGAGGTTTAAATCTAGCAATATTATCCTGCACAACAATGATAATTTCCTTTTAGACTTTGTTACATGTCTTTCTAGTGTTTCTGAAAATGCCACCATTACGAGCCTTCCAATCTCTACACATAGTGTGGGGTAAAACAAGTTGCCACAATCTCTTCACCAAAAAATGCTTATATGGAGAGTCCCATTGTTCCCAGGACTGAAGATAGGTAAGGGAAAAAATCCATCTCTGATTAAATTTTGCAAAAAAAAGATGCCAAACTTTGGAAGCATACTCACAATGAAGGAATAAATGTTTTATATCCTCTTCCTCTTTCTGACACATGTAACATCTATTCAGCATGATGAATCCCTTCTTAATGAGGTTTTTGTTAGTCAGGATCTTTCCATTAATGATGAGCCACCAAAAGAAGTTCACTCTAGGAGTTAACTTAGACATCCACAACTTGTACCACTTAATTTCACTTTCAATAGATATAAAGAAAGAATTATATCCTGATTTAACAGAGTACTCCCCATCAAAAGAATCTTTCTAGATGAGTTCATCCTTAAGATTTTGATTACTAATATGGATTAGAGAAAGTTTATTCTGAAGAGATGAAACATCAGCCTGTACATTATCATTCTCCACTTTTAGATGTTTCCATTTTCTTTTGTTTCCATCCCTCTCCATGTATCCCTGAATTTTGTGTCCATACTTTGTAATTAAGCTATCTTTAATGTGACCATAAGAAGAAATCTAGTTAGAATCAATCCATTTATCAGTCCAGAAGTTAATGTTTTGTCCATCCCCAAGCTTCCAGCTACACCCTTGAGAAAGGATGTGTCTGCTATGAAGAAGGTTGTTCCAGAAAATAGAACCATTCGGGAGAGACTGATCAAAAATGAAGGAAATCTTGTTTTGGTTTGAAAGGTATTTGATCTTAACCAACTCTATCCAAGGCTTGTTCTCTTTTATAAGCCTCCAACCTAACTTTGCAATAAGGGCAACACTCATATGTTTGATATTTTTGATGCCTAACCCCCCAAGCCTCTTTGGTTTACATACCTGCTCCCAAGCCACAAGATGATATCTGAACCTGTCCTCAGTACCGTGCCATAAAAAGTGTTTTTGAATATTTTCAATACTATTCATCACTGCTGTTGGTATGCTGAACATTGACATGATGTAAATAGGCAGGTTTTGGAGCGTGCTTTTTATCAATAGGCACTTTCCTGCACTTGAAAGTACAACTCCTTTCTAGCCAGCTAATTTTCTTCGAAATCTCTTAATAAGATAATTCCAGACCTCAGTAGAAATCTTGCCAGTAATTAAAGGTAAACCTAAGTAAGTAGCAGGAAGAGAATTAATAGTGCATCCTAGAATATTAGCAATCTTTCTTTTCCTTTCCATAGGAGTATTGAAGAAATATATAGAGCTTTTGTCAAAATTAACTTTTTGTCCCGAGGCTTCCTCATAGAACCTAAGGACAATTTTGATAGCCTTTGCCTCAATGATAGAGGCCATCAGGAGAAGCAGAGTGTCATCAGCAAACTGTTGGTGGGAGGAGATCTAATTGCCAAAAGTTGGAGGGAAGCCTTTTATCATGCCAATGTAAATAGCCTTGGAAATAGATCTGATTAAACTGTTAGCCATTATAATGAATAATAGAGGGGAAATTGGGTCCCCTTGCCTGATTCCTCTATTGCTGGCAAAAAAACCCACCAGTTCCCCATTAATGACCACTAAGAATCTAGAAGTAGAGATACAAGAGTGAATGATTTTCCTAAATTTGATTTGAAAACCAAACTTGGATAAGACCTCATCCATGAATCTCCAGGAGACTCTGTCGAATGCTTTATGCATGTCTAGCTTGATAGCCATCCCCGCCTTTTTACTTTTATCCATAGAATGTATAGTTTCATGAAACATGATAATACCATCTTGAATAATTCTTCCCTGAATGAATCCGCTCTGCTGTTGTGAAATGATATCCATAAGAATAGGTTGCATTCTAGTGGTGAGAATCTTTGTGAAGATCCTATATATAACATTAACTAAACTGATTGGCCTAAAATCTTTGAAATCCTTTGCATCTAAATTTTTCGGGGCAAGCACAATGTGTGTATTATTTAATTCTTTAATAAGATTTCTAGTTCTATAAAAATCATTAACAGATTTCAAAAGATCTTCAGAGCATATTTCCCAACATCTTTGGTAGAATTAGCTGAAAAACCATCTGGACCCGGAACCTTATGCCCCTCTAAAGCAAAAACAGCCTTTTTTAACTCCTCGATGGTGATAATTTTGGAAAGACTCTTAAATCTCTCAACAGGTATTAGATTATAAGGAATGGAGTCTAAGAGAAAAGAGGCCGCTTGTTCATTGTAGGAGTTATTCTCAGTGAGTAGGTTCTTGTAAAATTTGAGGGCTTCTACTTTGATGTCCTTAGTATCCTTAGTAATGTTTCCATTTTCTTTAGCAACCTCAGAGATTCTGTTACCAGCTCTATGCTTGAGGGCTGTCAAATGAAATTTTTTTGTATTCCTGTCTCCTGCTTTAAGCTAAAGGGCTCTAGACTTCATTCTCCAAAAGGATTCTTCATGGCTGTTTATATTATACAGATCTGAGAGAAGTTTTTTTTCCCACTGATGATCCTCTAGAGACATACCTTTCACAGAAACATTGAGTTCAAGCTCTTCTAGCTGTTTTTTAAGTTCTTTCTTCTTTTCAAAGATGTTTCCAAAAACCTCTTTATTCCATATTCTAACCTTTTGTTTAAAATTTTTCAACTTCTACAGAAGCCTGTATTGGGCCATCCCTATGCCTTCACAATACCACCACTCTTTAATTCTGTCCAGAATATCTTCATGCTCGAGCCACATTTTCTCAAATTTGAAATTGCCATGAAAAGGTTTTGTCCAATTGAAGAAATTTAAGACAATTGGATTATGATTAGAGCCCGTTTTGGGGAGAGAATAAAGATGAAAATTATGATCCAAGATCCAATTAGTAGAAATAAGAGCTCTATCCAGTTTAATCTGGATTAAGTTCTCCCCAAATCTTTTGTTAGACCAGGTAAATTGATTGCCATGAAGCTCTATGTCCATAAGATTAAGAGTCGAAATGAAGTTAGCAAACTCTTCCATACCAAGAGAGAATTCAGAGCTTCCCCCACACTTTTCTCCTGGATTTAAAGGAGTATTGAAGTCTCCCATAATCAACCAATTCATGTTCTCAACATTTCTTCGGAACAAGGTTAACTCTTTTCATAGATTTCTTTTACCAGTAACAGTATTGGGTGCATAAATATTAGACAGAATCCAGTTGTGATTATTCTCAAGACTTTTAAAGATTATAGCTAAATGGTTCTAGGAGGAGGAGAGTACCTTACCATTAACAATCTTGGTATCCTAGAAGATCGCTAAGCCTCCAGAAGCCCCTTAAGAATCAACAACAATAAAGGCAACGTTCTCCTAGAAATATATTTTGCAATCTTCAACTGCTTTACTTTTCATTTAGTTTCCTGAATAAGAAGGATGCTGGGTCTATTTGATATTTTAATTTCCTTTAGCATTCTTTTCTAAGGGCCCCCATTGAGGCCTCTGACATTCCAAGAAATAACCTTCATTAAAAAAGTTTTGGAGATGTAGTTGTCGGATGGTTCAAAATTCTTTGTGTACCATCTGTAATTTCTTTTTCAGTCTATTTTTCTCTTGCTTCTCTCTTTGATAGTCTTCCTTTTCTGTATGTGAATCCTATATTTGTAGTTATTCTAGCAACGGCCCTTGTGATTCTTGAGGTGGAAGCTTCCCAGCTTCCAATCTGCTTCTTTTTATCACTATAGAGTGATTCCAGAATTTCTTCCATACTTTTTAGTCCTCTTTTCTTGCTTCTCACTATGATGAATCCATCATTATCACAATCTGGTATATTTTTCTTGCTAGTAGGGGTAATTTCCCCTTCCTCTTTACCTGTGAAAATATCAGTCTGTTTATCCATTTTAGAAGCTAGCTCCTCCATATTAGTAAACTCTTTATCTTGGTTTAGATCTCGTGTAATGGATTCCAGAGCCTCTTTGACTTTTCCTTGTCTCATTTTGAGGTTCTCCAGAGAGTTGTTTCTATTTAACAGCTCTTGATGAGCAGTAGTTTTTTCCATCTCTTCTTCCTTAGCAGTAAGAGAAATGATAACTTTTTCATTTTCTTCATCAACCTCCATACTCAACTTTACCGGATTTGGTGTCAAAGTGTTCATTGCTGAATCCACTGACATATCCCTTTTGTTTTCTTCCTCTTTTGTTGATTCCAGATCTATTTCCTGTTGAGTCTCAACCAGTTTCTTAGGTCTCCACAATTTTCTATAAGCCGGTGGCCTCTTCGCCTTAAATCCTTTTTTCTGTTCTTTTAGCCTGGAATGTCTCTACAAGCGGCTACCTCCAGTAGCTAGATCTATTAGCAGCTCTTTATCAGCCTTATCCATCTGTTTCTGTCTTTGAGCCTCAGATATATCTGAGGGTATTTCTAGCTTTTGCATTAATTGTTCAGGGCATTTGCTGGCAAAGTGACCTAATTTATGGCACTTACTACATCTTAGTTGGAAAGCTTCATATTCTATTTGTTGTTTCCATGATCCAAATTTGGACTGTAGAACGATGTGATCAGGAAGCTCTTGATCCATTTCAGAAGAGACACAGAACCTAGCAAATGCTAGTCTTGACCTATTTCTCGTGGGCCCATCCAGCCCAATTGGTGAACCAATCGATTTGGATACATGAAGGAGGATTTCATCATCCCATAAATGAAGGGGTATCCCTGGGAGTCTACACCAGATGGGTATGGCATGAGTGTTCTCAGCATATGGATTGAACCCAGGATACCATTTTTTTAGGAACAGTCCCATATTGCCTAGACACCAAGGACCTCCCAACAAGACAAAGTCAACATCAGATTGGAGATTAAAATGGGCTAGGAAAAAACCCTTTGCCGTGGTGGTGATGATCAAATCCCCTTTTGGTTTCCATCTGTGAATGGCCCATTTTCTAATAATGTCCACATTGGGTCTTGATCCCAAAAATTTTTTGCCAACTAGGGCTAGATTGGTTTTCTCCAATGCTCTGTGCAGACATCCGTCAGGCACTTGTATGTGGGTCACCCCCTCAGCATCTTTTGTACTTTTAAAAATTAGATCACATGCAGGCTAAGGACCCACATTTTTGTCAGGAGGAATCTTTACAACATCCACCCAGGCTCTAGATCCAAAAATACCACCTTTAGCCGATTCTCTCTCTTTTTCCGGTTCTTTAACAGCTATTACGCAGTCCTTTGAAAGACATTCAGCAGCCAGAGCTGCTGAAACCACACTCTCAAAACCCTCACGCAGTCCTCCAAGATTTTCAAACACGCAGTCCTCAATGCTATTTTCCCAACTCTAATGTTATTTTATATTTCCAACATGTTGTTATTACAGAATGAGAAAGGAGAAATTATAAAAGATGAGTTAGAGTCAATTGTAGTGGATATTGCAAAAAAGGTAGAGGTCACGCTCAATTATTGGAAAACTTTAGAGGTGCAAATAAAAGAAGAATATCCAGAATTGATTCTTTAGGTTGAAGCAGAAGATACTGCAGGGTAAAAAACATTATTTTGTTCATATATTCTTTATATTCTTCTATTCATAATCTTTTATTCATTTTAGGAAACCACCATTGTTAGGGTGGTAATGCAACTAGTGTGGGGTAATGTTGATCAGTTAAATTATGGAACTTAGCAAAGAACATACATAAGGTTCATGCAGGAAGATTAGAGTGCTTTCAAAAGTGTGAAAGGATCATAAAGGAATCATGCATTGGGAACAAAGACAGATTCAAGACTTAGCCATTTTCACGATGAGGATCTATTTTTGGAACATGGTGTGCAGAACACACAAACCAGTTAGAGACTTACGTGATACGCATTGGATATTTTTGGAGGATCGACTACAAAGTGCTTCGCATGGATGCAGGCTAAAGATAGAGTTACGAACTGGAAGTTAACTAGAATAATTCTATCGTTAGCATACTTTCATGTGTGGTTATTTTTGTAAAGGTGCGTGGATAATAATAGCATGTGACCTATTTTAGTATTAGATAAGTGGTGAAGGACAATTCCCCACCCTTATAAATATGAAGTGAACTGTGTAGCATAAGAGAGGATGCGAGGATTGATTTATTGTGAGGTTATGTTGCTAAATCTGATGTGTGCATAGATTATGGTGTTATCTATTGTAATAATCTTCTATGTATTTATCATGTTTAAATGTAATGGAATGTGTTAGATGAATCAGAGTGTCAAACCCTTGAGTATAATTGATTCTTACATGTTTGATTTCATCATGGTTATATTTTAATTTTTTTATTCTCTAGATCTAGATCTGAATATGTAATGTAGAATGATATAATAGCCATAGATCTAAATGATTCAAGTCTTCATCATGCTAACATCCTACAATAGAAACCCTAAAGAGGGGTCTGGTACATTTGCACGCTTCATGTGAGTTCTCAATCTACGCTGAGTGATGTGCTAGCACACCTAGGCTTTTAATGGTGAATTCTAGGCTGCATCAATTATGATAAGAGAGAGGTAAAAAAAAATGGTAGGAAGAAGTAATAGTAGGACTATCGCATGATGGAAAATCTTGAAATGGGTCTTGAGGATGAAAATCAGGAATAGTCTCTTTGACAAAAGTGATTGGTTTCTGAAGTGGTTGATTATTGGGTGAGTGTTGTACTTATTTTTAGAGGGGGTTGTGTAGACTGAATTGGTAGTGTCGTAGATGACTTCATAGGAGGTGGAGCGAGACTAAGTTTGAGAGGTGATGACATAGTTGGAGCAGATTGCATAGGAAATGCTTGAGTGACCAAAGAAGGCACATTAGAAGTGGTGGCATGATAATCATTAGACATAAAAGGAGAAGATTTAGGATCCCATTTGGATGTAGCATTTGTAAATGTGCATGCAATAGAATGTTGCACATCGAATGGGATAAATCCTTGATGCTTAAGATGTTTGATTCTTCATTGTAAAACATAAAGTTATTTTCATTATGTTCATTAATTCAATGGTAACTATAATATGGATGACCTTGATATTTTTCAAGTCGATAAGGAGGATAACAATGAGAAAATGGCAAGTTGATCAATTGATGTGTGAGGATCTGCAAAAGAATATCTTGTTACTTAGCATTGAGATCAAACTTTAGAGGTTTTGGTAGTGGTAAGACTTAAGGTTCATCGATTTGAGCACATATAGAAGAAATAAAATGAGGATGATGAGAAGAACTAGCATGAGCCTAAGAAGCATCCTTAAGATGTTGGATTTCAAATTTAAGAGATGTAATCATGGGTTCCATAGCCTAAAATTTATCTTGGATTACAAAATGTAAAATGTGAATGGATTTGTAAATAGATTGATTGGAATTAAAATTAATAGAGTCATCGGAGAGACGATCAGAGATAGAACTGACTTGTGAAGTTAGCATGTTGATATGAATATGCATAGTGTCTAAGGTTTTGTAGAGAGCATCTTTGTAATATGGGTACATTTGAAGTAATTGAAGCAAGGAAACTTGAGATACCCTATGAGCCATGAGAGAACAAAAATTAGGATCCAAGTGTGTTCAAATGAGATGGGTTCACCAAATGATTAAGAAAATATTGAAATTATAAATGTTAAATATTAATTAATAATGCAAATATATATGTCCAATAAAGTATAGATTTGACACAAGCAAATAAGATGATAAATTTGAAACCCTAAGTGTAAGAGAGAGGGTAAGATACTTAGCTAATCTCCAATAAATCGTAAACTATGAAGAACTTAAAAATAGATGAAACAAGAAAGCCGAGTGTCACAACTGAGCCCAAAAAATTGTGTGAATGCTGGAAATGTCATGACTAGGGCACTTGGATATGGTCAATGGCACCTGGGGTGCTACAGACCTCCTTTGGGTGCCTCTGACTACTCAGAACCTTAGAAAATCATTTTTCAAGGTCGTGAGATGTTCATTAGATGTCACCTTTACTCAATTGTACTTAGTTTCTTGATCTACAAATTTTCGTAAAACTTGCAAAAAGAAAGAGAACCTATAAAACCCTAAAACATATCAAATCCTAACAAGAAAAATATGCAAATGGGGTTTTATACTGACCTCGACAGTAACTCGACTGAGTGAACTTATGATTTGGGAGTTGCACTACATTTCAAACTCCATGTAGGTATACATGTGTGTGTGTGTGTAGAATCATGCCCTAGGTGGCTCTTGTGCCAAATGCACTTGAATAACAAGAAATAACTACATGTAGAAAATATAGATAAATGTGTGCATGGAAAAAATGAACTTTCCCTCCTATGAAGTGTATGTTGAAGATTGAATTCTTTTGTCCCTTGAATGGATGCTAGATGGATGCTTTTATGCTCTTGAAATTCCTTTGGATGCAACCTAATGTGGTGATAATATATGCTTAGTGTTTGGTCCTTTATTATGATCATATAGCTTTATGTTTATATGATTCCCTTGTTTGAATTTTGTAATTAACAATGAAAATGCTAACCACCAAGAAAATATGATTCCCAATGGCTAAAAAAGACCCAAAATATGCTAGCAAGATACAAAGGATTTGGGGGCACCCAAAGGGGATGAGGGAACCTGGGCACTGACATCCTGGCTAGGTGTGAGTGTCTTGACTCATAAAAATTGAAGTATCAAATGTCAAACTGGGCAGTGGGGTGTACAAGACCAAGATGAAACCCATAAAGAAAATAAAGAGGCCAAAAAAGTGGTCAATTATTACTTTTATCACTTAGGAATCATATGAATAGTAGTATGTGATTAAGACCTAGAAATGTATCCAAAGTGTGTGATTTAGTGTCTACACCATGACACAGGGAGGAAGGATGAAGACATGGAGAGAATACATCCACATCAAGGAGTTGGTAGCTTCAAGGTTCAATCAAGAACTCAACCATGGAAGAAATGTGCATGCATTAAAAGAAACAATACTAAATTCCCATGCTCATAGATCAATACGAGACGTGTATGTATAGGGTAGTGATGAGTAACTCCTATGTAGATATAATGATGCCTCCATAATGAAGAATAGGATTTACTTCCGGAAATTTTTTAAAATCCTATGACACATGCTTATACATATGACAGATTCCATGATGGAATATTTCATAACTAATATGACACCTAAGATCCATGCTCCCACCTAATTGAGATGAATCACCTATTGAGGTGGAATTACACCCAATAAATAAGTAAAAGGTTAAAAATACCACACACACCAACATAGATATATGGATTATAATTTATTTGTGAACATGTGTGCTTGTGGATTTGATATTGAGAAATAAAATATTGATCATACTCTCCTAGTAATGAAATTAAACTTAATTACATCATCCAGTTTGCATTTTGCACAACTATCTACTATATATTATTTCCATTCATTATAAAAAACATATAAGTGAGTTAAAATTTCCAAACATCATATACACAATATATTTCAATGAAAAAAAATGGTGATTCATAATATATATTTCAAAAAATGAATATTTTTAGTTTTCTGATAGTTGAAATAACCCTATCCTAAATGGTCCTTCATCACTTATTTTAGCTGTTGCAGTTTCTGGTCCTTTAGAGTCCAAGTAAATTTCCCCATAATATGAGACTACATTGTTTTCTATCCAATTAACATATCTTCACTCTATAAGGGATGTCCAAGTAGTTAATTCTCTTTCATATGGAAATATGTCCACTCTATTTCTTGAAACATACAGTCTCAAACAAGTTTCTAGATTTTTTTCCAATTTGTTGTGAAGTTTGGATTTCAAAAATATTAGTGCACTAAATACCCTTTCATCTTTAACAGACCAAATAATAATTGTCTATATGAGTTAATACAATTTGAAGTATTCACTTATTCTTCTCTCATAATGCTACTTTGATACAACTTTCTCCACAATAGTGTGATAGCTCCCATTTTAATTGGTTCAATAAGAGTCTGATATTGATCACTCATTGTCATTGTAAATTATGATGACTATGATAAGTTTGATTTTCTATTCAATAATCCTCCATTAACATATGAATATTTGTAAAATTGATCCATTAGTACAGTTATGTATATCCTAAAGATTTGAGCTCTTTGTTTTTTACCAATAATTGGATTCCAGAAATTGGGATTTACAACTCCCATGGCCTTAAGTATATCACTATTTTTAAAAATATCTCTGACATAAAAAGATAAAGTTTCATATATCTTCATCAATTTTTTCTTTTGATCAGAAACTAAAGCATAAAAATTAAGGCTTGTAATTGGTACATCCTCAATTTCAAAACCTAGGACATAAGGATCTCTGTGGAAAGTGTGTGTTGGAATATCTTCTCTACCATTGATATTGAACTTCAAATAGTTGTTGATATCTTTTGTATCTTTCAAAACCTTCCATGTAATGAAAATTGGCTTCTAAAACCAGTCTTGGGTGGAATATAGGTTTTCCAAAATCATATGTATTTGTTTAATTAATTTTAAAAAATCGACAATGTATATAGATCTTTCCTAAGCTTGTTTTACCAAGTGCTTTATTTCCTTTAGCATTGTAAAAATACCACATAAAGTTAATAATGTCTCCAAATCTATCGATAAATACAACAAATATTTATCTTTGTCAACTTCTCTATGATTCTTGAACATATAACCTTCTAATGACCTATATTTCTCAAAAAAAAATTACAAGTTGGATCATACAATGATATCCATCTTGTGTAAAAATATTTCAGAAAATTTTTACCATTTTTTTATTCTAACAGAAAAATCTCTGAAACTCCAAATAAAATTTGGGACTGATTGACATGTATGAATGCAAGTCCCATATAAGCTCTTCGAATTTTGCAACATTTTCAAAATTACTTGCAATCTTGTAAGTGAGATTCATTTTATGAGCCATGCAGTATATAGGTATCATGTACAGGGAAACAATTATTTGAAGGTGAGTACAAAGCCTAGTTTTATGACTTTGTATGATATTTTCCCCATTAAATCTTACAAAAATAAGATTTTTATAGATTGAATGATCATCCATACTATTTACTTCTTTCAAAATTTTAATAACAAGTTTGCAGAGGTTCTTAAATTGTAGTTCTCCATCATTTTGTGGATAACTAGTAGATGATTTTACCTCAAATAGTTATTAAAATTGAAAGTGTAGAAATTCATACAAACCCATGATGTATTTTCTACTATTATGACCTCATCAATTGATAATGTGATAAAATTTACATTTTTAACCTTATCTCTCAAATTAGTGATTTCAATTTCTACCATACACTTTTCCATTTCCTATCCACTTGTATCTAGCCAATGTGTTGTTGGAATGTTTGGAAAGACATTACATTGAAATAATATCTTATAATCAATGAGATATAAAATTTGTCTACCCTTTTTTAAAATGTGAAATATTGTTCTGAATTGTATAAGTTTTTCCTGAAGACTTGCATTAGTAGATTTTACAAATTTAGCCTTTATTCTTCAACCTTTCTCAACAAGGTCTTGAAGATTTTTATGATGATTGTCATATTCTACTTCATATCTCATATGTAAATAATCTTCCTTGGTTTTCCATCTATTTTTTTTATTACTATTCCATCATCATGCCTTTTA
Organism: Taxus chinensis; assembly: GCA_019776745.2. Lineage (NCBI taxonomy): Eukaryota > Viridiplantae > Streptophyta > Pinopsida > Cupressales > Taxaceae > Taxus > Taxus chinensis. The sequence continues at coordinate 853,770,395 of CM034148.1, read as the reverse complement.
GACTCATATACTTTCCCATTATGCTTTTCTATTGTGGCCAAATTCAATTGCATTTTGTGGTCTTTTCCTAGTTTTCAACTACATATATAGTACATCTAAATTATGTAGGATTATCAATATTATTTTTTGGTTCAACAGGTTCAATGAATGGATATTTGGTTGACCATTCAATTTAATAAGTCTTGCTAAAGTCCAATTCCCACTCTTATGTTTCTGATGTGTGTTTCTAGAATGTTTATATGAAGTTTGAGTTGGATGGTAATTGGGATTATTAGTAATATCACTATGAATTGAATTAATCTACTGATTAGGAATTTCATCTAGAGTGTGGTCATTGCTATGGTTTTCTACATTTGAGAGAAATTGGGTTGATTATTACATCCTTAAGTAAATAAATATATAAAGTAACCTTAACAAAATAAGAGTCAACGTTACCACTTGGAACTGGCATTACTAGGGCTGATTGAAATATTTTAAAATTTCCATGTCGTGTTTTCTTTTTCCTTGATTTCTTTTCTCATTTATAACAAGGGCCATCATATTAGTGATTTTAATTTTTGCACATGTGATCAAAATATATAAGTTTCAAATAAGATCTATAAAATATAAATGCAAGACATTGTGAAAAATAAAGATTATGCTACATGATAACATAGTAACAAGGTAACAGGGGTTAGGCTACTGAACAGGGTTATGCAAACATGATATCAGATCACGCATGGTTACGTACTTGCTTGATACTAAATGACAACACAAGTTTATGTTACCATCTACTAAAATATTATTTCTACTGTACAAAATTGCATATTCACCTTACCAAATGACATCATGTATTTACATTTCTGCCTTATAACATTTCTACAAGAAAAACCTTGACATACTGATAGTTAAGACATTTTTCGCTTTCCTCTTTCACTTATTCCTTCATATTTTTAGATTATACTTTCATATTTTTCATAGGATTATTCACTTTTACCTTTGCCTACAACTATAGATCTCAAAATTAACAAATTTGAAAATATATTGTATTACTATATTATGGAAAATTAATCTTATCTATAATGGTATATTATAACATGAAGGTGAATATAATAACATTGGTCCCTTAGATGAAACACTAAGGTGAAATTATGGTCAAATTTATTTAGGACCCATAAAATTTTGGTGAACACGCTACCATATGGTAGTAAAAAAAAATTCCAATTTCAAAATTCAAAAAATTCACCTATTCACAAATATTTTCCCCTGAAATGAACCTTGCTTAGATATCTCTATGTATTAATTCCTTAAAGTGCTACTAAAAAATTGATAGGCAACCTGAGCTTTCATTCCCTTCTTTGGCTTCACCATTATAGATATGGCCTAGAAATATTGCATTACCACATGTTGCACCATGCAGGTTTCACTTCTAATCATCTCATACACCCATGGAAATATCTCAGTATCTTCAGTTATGGTGTTGGGCATGATGTAAGTTTCTTTCTTTGGGAGAGAAGGTGTTTCTTGGGCCAGTTGACTTGGCACAACTATAGAGGAAGAAATGCTCTGATTTATTTGGAGTACCAATGGTTGGGGCATATCAATAAAAAAATTTTCCATGCCTTTTCAAGTTCTTGAGATGCTATAGAATTCTTTTGAATCCTCATGTAGTTATTTTTTTCAAAGTCCATTGACTTCCTCTTTGTGATCCTTTCAAAGTGAGTAGAACTTATAGATTTCTCACCTGCCCCTGAAGCCAAGATGGGAGATGTTTGTTTCTTGATATCCTGGAGACATCTTTCCTTGATGAAGGTTGATCTCTTCTTCTTAAACCACTATTTCGATCTTTGAATTGTTAGGAAATAAGAGATAAAATATGCGGAATAATCCCTTACAAAATCACAACAGTAGAAACTAATATGTAGAAAATATTACAGATCTCAAATAAAAGTGCATAATAAATAACACAACATGGAGAAACAAGATTTAACATGGTTCACCCAATTTGGGCTACATCCACTAAGAATCACTTACTCAGATTTTATTACAAGCCTCCACTCTCTCAATACAATACCTAGATCCATTTGGAGCTATGCTCAACAAACTCTACAAAATTCACACCCAAATTCAAAGCACAACTGTAATACATTTGCTTGTCTATGTATCATATGCATAAGACCATATAAATAGACAATTGCTTAAGCAGTTTGATACAAAACCATGGGTATCAAAACCATGAGTGAAAAATTGTGGGTATCAAAACCATGGGCAAAAAACCATGGGTATTAAAAAAATGGGTACTGAAAAACCATGGGCCCAAAAACAGCCCATAACGGTTACCCATTACCCATGGGTTAATAAACCACCCATGAAAATTTGCTTTGGGGGCTTTGCCCATGAACTCCCCTGATTCGCTCACCGGTGAGCGGGACCGCCATAAAAATACCCGAGTGTAACACATAGAAGGTGTACCACACTCTAACATGAAAATAGGCTCCACAAACATAACAATTTCCCACTTGGAGACTAATTTCCACTGAGCAAGCTTCTCAACCCTTCACTTTCATCCGTGAAGGCCAACCAAAGCTAAACATAGCTTTAGTTTATCCCTTGTGACCACCTTGGTCATCATGTCTGCAAGATTCTGACTGGTATGAATCTTCTCCAACTTTAACTTATCTTCCTCGAAAGATGTCCCGATGAAGTGATATCTCAACTGTATATGATTCGTCCTAGAGTGGAAAGAAGAGTTATTAGCTAGGTGTATAACACTCTGACTATCACTATGCAGCTTACATTCCTCCTGCTTATACCCCAACTACTTAAGAAATTTTTATAACCAAATCATCTCTTTACTTGCCTCTATGGCAGCAACATACTTAACCTCTGTGGTTGACAAAGCCACCAACTTCTGTAGTCGTGAAATCCAGCTCACTACTGTCCCACCTACAGTGTAAATATAACCTGTCGTACTCCTCCTGCTGTCTACATGTCCAACCATGTTTGAATCTACATAACCATGTAAAGTGGTGTCTGATCCAATGTAGCACAAAACTGTCCCCATGGTCCCTCTCAAATATGGAAGGATCCACTTTACTGCTTGCCAATGCTCTTTATCTAGATCACTTATAAATCTACTCACAGCTCCCACTGCATGGGAAATATCAGGCCTAGTACACACCATAGCATACATCAAACTTCCAATTGCTGATGAGTAAGGTACCTTAGACATCTAGTTTCTTTCCTGCTCTATCTTGGGACACTGCTCCTTTGATAACTTAAAATGGCCTACCAAAGGAGTCCTAGCTAGTTTAGCATCTTGCATGTTAAACCTATCCAATACCTTCTTAATGTACTCTTCCTGAGATAAAGTTAGCTTCCGTTCCTTCCTATCTCGAGTTATCCTCATACCAAGGATTTTTCCGACTACCCCCAAATCCTTCATATCAAAGGATTCACTTAGTTGTTTCTCGAGTACTTTTATTTCCTGCATGTTTTTACTTGCAACCAACATGTCATCAACATACAAACATGGGATAATATAACTTCCATCCTCAAATTTCTTTGTATACATGGCAGAATGACATATAATATAACCTTGCTCCATCATGAAGCTATCAAACTTCTTATACCACTGATGTGGAGCTTGTTTCAAGCCATACAAGCTCTTATTTAGTTTACACACATTCTCCTCTTTACCTTTGACCTCATAGCCCTCTGGTTGCTGCATATATAGTTCCTCCTCCAAATCACCATGGAGAAATGCAGTCTTGACATCTAATTTTTCTAAGTGCAAGTCTTCTGCTGCCACTATTCCAAGAATAGTTCTAATAGAAGTCATTTTTACTACAGGAGAAAATATCTCATCAAAATCTATACCTTGTTTCTGTGCAAACCCCTTGACCACCAACCGAGCCTTATATATTTTTTTTCCTGCTTCGTCTTTAACTCTGTACACCCACTTGTTCTGCAATGCTCTTTTGCCTTTTGGTAGCTTCACCAAATCCCAATTCTGGTTCTCCATGAGAGACTTATGCTCCTCATCCATGGCTTACTCCCACTTTTTACTGGCATCTACCTGCATTGCCTCATCAAATCTCTCTGGATCTCCACTATCAGTGAGTAATAAATAATAAAGAGAAGGAGAAAAACGTTCAGGTTCTTTTCTTACCCTAGAAGACCTCCTCACTGTAGGAGTTTAAGGTTCCTACTGAGTTGGTTCCTGAACTGATTCATGGGTCACTATCCCATCCAGAAGATCCTCTACCACTGCATATTATTTCTTGGATTCTTCCCTATCTTCCTGTAACTGTTGCTTATACATGACTTTCTCATTAAAGACCACATCCCTAGACCGAATGATTTTCTTGTCCTTAATACTCCAACATTTAAATTCAAAGTCATCACCACCATAACCAATGAAATTACATTTTTCTAATTTAGCCTCTAGCTTGGCCCTATCATCCTTTTCTATATGAACAAACACCTCATATCCAAAGACTCTAAAAAATGAATAATCAACTTTCTTACCATACCAAGCCTCCTCAGGTATGCCTCCATCCAAGGAACTTGAGGGTCCTCTGTTTATGAAGTATACAGTTGTGCTCACCGCTTCTGCCCAAAAAGAAAGAGGCAGTCTTGCATTTAACCTCATGCTCCTAGCACATTCCATTATTGTTATGTTCATCCTTTCTGATACCCCATTCTGATACGGAGTTCCTGGTACCATCTTTTTCCTGCGGACTCCATTCTTAGAACAGTAATCATTAAATTAATTGCTGCAATACTCCCCTCCATTTTCTGACCTGAGACATTTTAGCTTAAGACCTGTTTCATTATCTACCAAGGCTTTCCATTTAACAAAAGTGTCAAATACATCCGATTTGTTTCTAATACAATAAACCCAAACTTTCCTTGTTACATCATCAATAAAAGTAACATAATAACTTGAACCCCCAAGAGATGATACCTGAGCTGGCCCCCACACATCAGAATGCACCAGCTCTAACTTACTCTCTTTCTTTATAGGTCCAACCTTGAGAAAACTTACTCTCTTCTGTTTCCCATATATACAGTCCTCACAGAACTCCAAACCTATTTCTGTATATCTAGGCAAATTCTTCTTTATGATGTCCATGCCCTTATGGCTCATATGACCGCACCTATAGTGCCATAATGTTATATCTGCATCTAAAGCCACAAGATTACAATCATTAGTACTATCAGTTGATAAATACAAGGTTCCAACCTTCTTACCATTTTCCACCACAAGATCACCCTTGGTAACCTTCCAAGAGTCAGCTGTAAATATCATAGTACAACCATCACTTCCCAATTGCCCCACCGATATCAAATTTCTCCTTAATGTAGGCACATGTCTGACATCCTTCAATAGCCATGTATTCCCATTCTGCATCTTAACCTAAACAGAACCTTTTCCAAATATACTGCAAGGCTCATCATCACCAAGAAAAACATGCCCAAAATCCCCTTGAACATAATCAACAAAATAATGCCTATGTGGAGTAGCATGAAAAGAAGCCCCTAAATCTAAAACCCAAGATTTAGTAATATTATGTAAAGAAAGAATCAAAGCATCCTGGTATACATTACCCGATGCCACATTTTCCTCCTTGTTTTCTTCCTGTTGTTTCTTCTTGTCCCGAAGCTCCCAAGATTCCTTCTTTGCATACCCAGACTTTCCACATTTCCAACATACAATCTTGCTCTTGGATTTTGACCTTGCCCGATCTTTTGATTTTCCACGGTTTCCTTTATTCTTCTTTCTCCCTCTAGTTTCCACTGTTAAAGCGTTCCCTGAAGTAGAAGATTCCCTAGAGCTTTTTCTTTGCATTTCCTCGCTTAGAATCACCCCTACAACATCCTCAAACTTCAACTTCGAATTAGCTGGAACCGAGTTGCTTACCACCATTACCAGGCTATTCCAACTTTCAGGTAAAGAGCATAGAATTAATAAAGCCCTAACTTCTTCATCAAATTCTATTGTAACCGAAGCTAGCATATTCACAACCGTATTGAAATCATTTAAATGATCTACTACTAAACTATTCTCAGACATCTTCATATTAAACAACTTTTTCGTTAAAAATATCTTATTAGAGGTAGATGGTTTTTCATACAACTTCCCTAATGCATCCATCAGTTCTTTTGTAGTCTTTTCCTTTGAAACATTAAATAATACCAAAGATGCAAGACACAGCCGAATCATTCCAAGTGCTTTCCGATCCAAAAAATCTCATTTTGCATCTATCATACTCGAGGGTTTGTTCACTTTCTCAGATAGTGGAGTATAAAGATCCTTCTGATAAAGGTAATCTTCCATCTGCATCTTCCAAAGACTGAAATTCTGCCCGTTGAATTTATCAACCCTAGATCTTCCATCATCTGCCATAGCTCCCACTCAAGATAAAACTTTCCCTGTGATTCAACACTTCAACAAACCAAACCAGGCTTTGATACCAATTTTTAGGAAATAAGAGATAAAATATGTGGAATAATCCCTTACAGAATCGCAACAGTAGAAACTAATATGTAGAAAATATTACAATTCTCAAATAAAAGTGCAAAATAAATAACACAACACAGAGAGACAAGATTTAACGTGGTTCACCCAATTTGGGCTACGTCCACCACGAATCACTTGCTTAGATTTTATTACAAGCCTCCACTCTCTCAATATAGTACCTAGATCCGTTTGGAGCTATGCTCAACAAACTCTACAAAATTCACACCAGAATTCAAAGCACATTTGCAATACATTTGCTTGTCTATGTATCATATGCATAAGACCATATAAATAGAAAATTGCTTAAGCAGTTTGATACAAAACCATGGGTATCAAAACCATGGGCAAAAAACTGTGGGTATCAAAACCATGGCCAAAAAACCATGGGTATCAAAAATATGGGTACCGAAAAACCATGGGCCCAAAAACAGCCCATAACAGTTACCCATTACCCATGGGTTAATAAACCACCCATAAAAATTTGCTTTGAGGGCTTCACCCCCAAACCCTCCTGACTCGCTCACCGGCGAGCGGGACCACCGTAAAAATACCTGAGTGCAACACATAGAAGGTGTACCACACTCTAACATGAAAATAGGCTCCACAAACATAACATGAATCACTACCTTTTTCCTTTCATTGATGTTCCCTTATTCTTGGATGCTCTAATAAATTTAGGGGAGAGGTGAATCCTTCACTGCTTGGTACTTAAGGTCATATAACTCTATTCCATCATCCTTGATCCCTTGTTTGAACCATTCAAATATAATTTTTCTCATTTTCTCAAATTTCATCTGTATATTATCCCTATCCCTAACTTCAAAATCATTGGAACAATTCACCCAATAGTCCTCTATTTGTGAGACGTGATGTAAATTGGGAACATGGAACATATTGAGAGTGCACCAGATGTTAAAGTTGGCTTTGATAGTATAGGAAAAGAGAACCATCTATGAGAGAAAGGCTTCTAAATTGGATGCTCCACAAAAGTCTTACATGAGAAAATTCCCAATGAGATAGGGAAAGAAACATTTTTCATCTTCTTGGACCTGAGATTTCCAATGTTGTAGGAAAGTTATCTACATAGCTCGAACATGAAAATATTGTCACTGAGGTATCTTGGAATTTTTTGTGTAGAAATCCATGAGTTCAAATGTAGATACCTTGATAAATGAGAAGGTAGATAATTGTGTGAAGAATGACCCATAAATCTGAATCAAGGTAGTGGCTTGTGAGGACAATCTTACTTCAAGAATCTTCTTCAGAATTCTCACAACAAGCATGGTGAATGCATCATTCACCCATGAAAAATGGTGGTTAATTTCCTTCAAGGTCAATTGTGGATATCTCTTATAGGTGAGATCCTTATGCGATATGTTATGTGTAAGATTGGGACCTTTAAATGATCAAGTAATAGTGAGATCATATAATTTATATGATGTCATTGTAAAATTTTTGGTGACCAAAAGTTAAAGAAAATAGAATTGAAGGTGGTCACTGATGATGTAGCCCTTAGTTTTCACATACATAGGCTATGCGTGCTAGCACTTCATTTAGATAGACCTAAACGCTCACCTAAATATTGCACAACTACCAGGGCCCTCCTTTATATTGCTTGGTAGGAAGTTAGCATGCATATTTGTCATAGTAGTTACCCAAGAAACCATTCATGCATAATTAACCATTATTTTCATCTCACTTTGGAAACTCATATAATAAGGAAGAAGAATAATCTATGTAACCACCAAGATCAATTGCATCATACAACACCATAATTAGAGATATCACAACTAATATCCATCCATAGTTATCCATTATAATAAGAACTAATTACATGAAAAGTAAGTTGAATACATAACCAATAATACCACAATACTTAGATCCATGTGAAAAAACCCCTACATCATGATACTGAATCCTTGCTACTCGTGCATAAATAATGTCATATATCATGGATACGTCACAAGTATTTATAGGAGTGGGGACATTCCCTTCACTACCCATGCACTCTCGTAAAAAATAGGCATAATCTCAAAAATAGACTACATTCCAAAAAGAACCATACACATAAAGTGTGAATACTTTTAAAACAATTACTATTAATATATTAGCCTAAAGAAAAATATTTATTTTTATCATATTATTATCCTGGCCCATGCATGATCTTCTTTTGGGTTTTGGATGTGATCTTATCCCTGATCCACATGTCCTTTCTCTAAAAATAGCCTTTGCTTGACCTCTAAGTCATCCAACTTTCATCCTTTGCTTGGTCGGCACTCCAAATTTGCTTTTCAATTTTCAGTCACATACTGAAGGAGTTGGTTGAGTCCAAAAAATTTTCTGCTCAGGTGGTAACCTTTGCGTGGTACTTCAACCTTCTTTTATGTTGTCCTTTACACATCCCTTGCATATGACCCCAAACCTCTTCGTGTAGCTCGTATTAAACCATTTCCCATAGTCAACACTACCCCACACTAACTTCATTATAGTCCTTGGCAATGGGTTTCCCAACTTATTTCTCTAAATAATGAATAAATCAAGAATCTACAAAGAATAAATAATATGATAACCCCAAAAATAATTACTTCCCACCTATACATTAGCTGCATCAAGCTTTAGGTCACTAGAGGAGATTTGTAAACTATGTAGTCAACTCTCCTTCAAACTTTTCCCATTTTGTCTGGAATTTTCTCTACAATGTATGGGATTTTATTAGGCACTAAATCATCCACTCATTCATTTAATTATTTGATCACCAAAGTAAACTCATCAGTTACTCCTTCTAGCATATCCATACGTTCTAGAACCAAAATTTGAAGCTGCTAGATCCAAAGCTCCACTGTCTCCCTTATGACTATTATTAACTATTTCTACGCTACTACTTCTTCCATAACCTTTGTGTACTCAACATTATTTGTTGGTTTCTTGGATTAAGTGACCTTAAGCTCTTCCTTCTTCTTTTCAATGTGAGCTCTGACAATGGAGTCACTCTTTTGACACCTATTAAAGGCCAATTCAACCTTGTTGATGACTTCCCTGACTTGCGTGAATGTGGCGTCAAGCTCTACAATCTTGGCCTTCAAAGCTACTTTTTTTTCTTCCCTCTTCTTGTCTAACTCCTCAACTAATTTCCCTTCACCCCTCTTGATATTCAATAGGAGCATTCCCACCTAGTCCTCGAGATACTCCATCTCATCATTGTAATCAACACGATCTTGGCTTATAAGGGAGGGGCATGCACCTATAATTTTTTTGACCAATGCTCCTGCCCTATCATATGCCTCCTTAGTGATCTTTTGATCCCCTTTGAGGTCATTCTTCACATTCTCTAATTCAAACTCTTTCTTCTTGTTTTCCTCTACCATGACCCTCATTATATCTCCCTTATCAATGTTCCTACATGTAACTTTAGTAGCCATTTTATTCAAGGCATTACATGCATATTCATCAGTCAGATACATTAGGTCCACATGCTTTCACTTCTTACCGGGATCCTTCTTCAACTCCAGGATGGTGAAAGACTTATTGTTGATCTCAAAATCTAGCTCCTCTACATGTGTGTACATGTTCCAAGATAATGTATTATCTGTGTGAGATAACCCTCCTTATTTTTCCAACAAGTCCCATCTAAACATCTTTTCTATGGTGACCATGCTTTGGAAATTGAACCTTAACACCTTTTTTGGATCATCAAAAAAATCCATGTGTGGGGACTGTGGGGCACTTCCTCACTTCCTTGGCCTTGGTCCTCAGTTTTCTTTGTGTAAAAGGACATGTACTAGTTTCTCATATTGCGCCCTTATCCTCTCTAATCACATAAGTATCATCGGCTCCTTTATTCTCTTAAAGTTCCTCGTCCACTAGTGACTTCTCTCACTGTGGACTCTCAGATTGTTTTCCCCTTTTTGGGATAGGATCTACATTTATAGGTGGTTTATTTTCTAACTCCTGTGCAGCCCTCTCGCGCTCCAAATCCTTTACCACCTTCTTCTCATCTTCGTCACTAGAGACTACTTGAGTCCCTCCGCATGTTGTCTTTGTATTTAATGGACTCTCCTTAACTAGATCAGAAGGTCCTACACCCTCATTATGCTTCCTCATTTTATAGTGCATCTCCTACGTTCTTGTTTGATCAATCCCACCTTCCTCTTCTCCTTCTTCCTCCTCCACTCGAGACTCCTCGTGACTCCTTTTGGGTGGGGGCATAGTTTTTTGCTTCATATGAGGCATATGAATGTCACATACCTCTATCTCTTCCCCACCCTTTGTCCCTGGGAACAAAACAACAAATACCATGCATATCATTTCCTTGATTGTGATGTTCATTATAAGGATCAGATACAATGTATCTAACTTTATGGTCTCTAAGTATGCAGACATAGAGTCATATATGTAAGTGGTGCGCAAGGTGTTCCATTATGAGTCTACCTTTTTTGCATCAAAATTCATTCTCTACACATATTTTATCATGTTTACTATGCACTTGAAATATTTAGTTGTAAATGCAAACGAGATTTCAAACCATGGCCCCATTTCTCTATTAGCCATCATGAACATTGCAATATAGAAGTGTTGTAGGATTGCAAACTTTTCCTGGTCCCCAACTTCTTCAGTTAGCTCTTTGGGAATGTGTACCTCATTCTCAAAAGTTGTGCACATTATGTTATACCATTTCTCCAAGTGGGCATTGTTTCGATTATTAAATGAAAATTTTCATGTGAAATCCACAAATTAAACTATTAAGGACTAGTTCTATAGCAGGTAAATCCACATATCCTCATCTGGACAATTGGGGATGCCAACCTCCCAAAATATAATGATTAAAAGGATTGACCCCCATTTAATATTTTCTCCTTCCTTATTCTTCTCCTTCTCCTATTCAATGATTCCATTAGAAATGAACTAGAAAACATTATAGTGTGTCTTATGAGCCATTTTATGCACTATATAAAGGAACTTCTTGTTAACCTCCATCCACCTTTTGTTAGCTCTGAGTTTTCAACTAACCATGTGGGCTACTACCCTAGTTATAGGGTCTACTAATTTGTTAACATGCATGGCTCGACCCCTTTTTTCATATTGCAATTTGTTTCCTAGATCTTTGATCTTTGTATCTTCACATAGGTTCAGGTATAGGTCTTTGGTGTCCTCCTACAGCCCTGTTACCTACCAAATCAGACATGTTGTGATCATTATCCATATACCCACAAAGTAGAAATAATATTCATGTACCCTTGACATAAGCCATTGGAAAAGGTGTGTAGATCTCCCAAAATATGATAGTTCAAATAGTTGTAAAACCCCCACTTTTTTGATACTGTTCCTTACTAAGTCATCCATCAATATATGTCCCTCGGAGTTCCTTTCTGGTAACTCTTGTAGTAAATTTGTGTTCAATATTTCCTCTTTTCCGAGATCTCGGTGATTAAACTCACTGATTTTACACTTTGCAAGATTCAATTTCCATGTTTAAGCTATAATCACACCTGGGGTATTGCATTTCTGAGTATAACTCCTTTGATGGGTCTTCAACTTCAGTTCTCTTAACTCAGTCCTTACCCTTATTCACAGTTAATGTCCTAATTACTTTCTTAGGTGTCATTTTCAACATTTCTTCAATGTAACCTCATGCCCTAGTGCTATAATATTCAAATTTTCCCCTTCTCAATGCAACACCCAACCTCAGAGAAACCATAGCCATTTTACTTTCAATTCTAGCAAACCATATTCCACTCATCCTTCCACTTCTACTAAAACTTATTACAAGGAGATATTTCCTAAGGTCTACTACACACTGATTAGGTTTTCTCATTACTCACTTTTCTCTATCGCACAAAGTCACTCAATTTTTCTCTTCACTTCAAATTTAAGGTGACAACTGACTCGATTTTCCCCCCTTTTATATCTTTTTCATACTTTAAAAATTCCACCACCTTAATTTTTCACTTTTAAAACACTTTTTATTGATTTCAAGTTTTAAAGTACTTTTCTCATTTTAAAACACATTTTTCTATCTAAGGAACATTTTACTTTCTTCCATGCCTTTCCTTCGCATGCGTGGAAACCATAACCTTTGACATGCCAACTACTTCCCCAGCCTACAGATATTTATGCACGTATTTCCTTGCACTACAACCCATCTTCCTCTATGCCATATTCTAAGTAGTATATCTCGTTATTACCTACCTCACATTATACCATGCCACCTCATACTTACATGGACTTACTCTGACAATGTTTGTGTACCATCATACGTAGACACTTATATCACATTTTTTATCCTTTATGTATCCCCATTTTTTATTCACCAAGCACCAGTCTCTTCATCGATATCACATGCACCTCTGTATCTACTACGATTTTCTTTTTTAATAGACACTTGATTCCACCCAACACTAAAATTATGTGTGGTCCTCTGTGTATGAACTCAAAAGATAGTTATCAGCTTCCTACATACAATCGTGCTTATTATAACAAAAGAAAAATATAATTAACTAAAATACAAAAACAAAACATGAAAATAAATCTAATCTAAGTGACAATACCACCTTATTACAAACACCAAAAATCTTATTTATAGTAGGGATTCAACCTACTCTCATTTTAGTAACCAGGAAACATGGAGCCATCAAGTGCCTGCAATTAACATGCATCTGACTTAAGTATCTTGGTTACTATAAAAGGTCCCAACCAATGCACCTTCAACTTTCCTAGGTGGCGCGAAAACTTGGAATAATATAGAAGGACCATCTTCCCAACTTCAAATGACTTACGCTTGATGTTCATATCATACCAAGTTTTCTATTTTGCCTTCTTTGTCTTCTAAATCCAATGTGTAATTGTGTGTCACTCATCTAATTACATTAGTTTCTCAATGTTATCTTCTACATAATTTTCATCTAATAATCCACCTATGCATGTAATACATAGGGATGGCAGCAATAATTCCACAGGAAGTACTGACTCTTTTCCATATACAAACTGAAAGGGTGTGGCCTTGTTCAAACCTTTTATATGTGGTATTGTAATCCCAAAAGTACAACTAAGACTTTATCATCCCAATCCTTTCTCCCAACATCAAAAATATATGTAAGGATTTATCCCAAAATCTTGTTGAAAGATTCTATAGTACCATTAGCTTAAGGGTGATAAGGGGTAGTTTTATGACGTGCCACCATAAACTCTGCTAACAGAATTCTAATTGTATCATTTAAAAAATGAATTCCTCTATCACTGGTCAAGCTTAATGGATAGTTGTACCTACTAATAATGTTTTCCTAAATGAACCTTGTTGTTGTAGCTATTGTGTAATCCTTTGTAGGTGCAGCCTCTACCCACTTGGTTAGATAATCTATGCATGTAATTATGTAGCACACTCCAGTCCTACATGTGGGTGGTGAAATAGGTTATAGAAAGTCAAAAACACACTTCTCAAAGGGTTTTACACTTGCAACAGGTCTCAGGGGGCATCTCATCCCTACTTCATGGCTTTCCATGTCACTGACAATGATTACATGCTTTAATGAACACCTTAGAGTCCTTGTACAAATTCTCCCACAAAATTCCTATCATAAGGATCTTATTTATAGTTGCATCTTATGCATAATGTCATCCTGCAATACCTCCATGAGATTCCTCCATAAGGTCTTCATGCTCATGTTCAAGCATACACCGGTGAAAGAATTAATCTCTTCCTATTTTGTACAAGTCACCTCCAATAAATTGATAAGGTGCAACTCAAATAACAAGCTTCTTTTTCTCCAAGGACTTCATTCCTTCTAGCACAAGTCTAGTGCATAAAAATACTACTATGTCCCCCAGATATGCAGGCATGCAATTCAACCTCAAAAAATGTGCATCAGGCATAGTTTCCTCAATACTCTACACTTCCTTGCCAAAATTGATTCTTGATAAGTGATTAGGCCTTGAATTATTCTTGCATATCTCTACAAAAAATGTGAACTCAAAATCTTGAAAGAGAAGTATCCACCAGAAAATGTGCCCTTACAAAACATGTTTTTTGACTAGATATTTAAATTCCATATGGTTTTATAGAAGATAAATAAATTAGCCAATAAGTAATATCAAATCTTATGAAGCATGTATATCATAGACAGTGCCTCACGCTTAGTTGTAGTATAATTATGCTATGTTGGTGTCAACTTCCTACTTACAAATCATATGGGGTGGTCTACATTTCCCTCTCTAGGTTGTGCTGAGACTAAACCAATTGTCATGCAAGAAGCATCAACATGTACGTGGAAAGGTTTGTTCCATGAAGGGAAGTGAAATATTGGTGTAGTGGTAAGATTTTCCTTTGATGTCTCAAATGCATGTTGTTGCACGTCACTCCAATGAAATTTACTTTTAACTCTTAAAAACTCTTCCAAAAATAAAATGATCTTTACATATCCCTTAATAAATTTTCTATAGTATCTAGTATGCCCCAAAAATATGCTCACTTCACTTTTTTTTGTAGGTTCTTCTAATCCCAAAATTATTTTTATCTTTGTAGGATCTACCAACAACCCATCCTTGCAAATGATGTGCCCAAGAATTTTTTTGAAAGGTGTAGTAAAAATACACTTCTTAATATTAAGAGAAATGCTTAGTTGTTTGCATATTTCAAACATCAGCCTTAAATCATCACAATGATTCTTAACTAAGCCATAAATATCCAATTATTAAGGTAAACTTGTAAGAAATTATGGATAAAATCATGAAAATCCTACAAAACTATGTGCAAGAGTACAGTGGGCAAATTCTTTAGTCAAAATGACATGACATTATATGCAAAACTTCCCAATTCAATGGCAAAGGTGATATTTTTCTGGTCCTCACATGTAACGTGCACCTAATGATATCCTTAAAATCCATCAGTAAAGGAGTAAATATCACGCCGTGTGACACCTTCAAGGATTTCTTTTGTGAATGACATAGAAAAAGTATTTTTCACACATGATGCATTAAGTTCCCTATAATCTACACAAATCCTAATCTACCCATCCTTATTGATAATGATTAGCATGGGGCTAACCCATTTAGACTCCTGAATTGGTTTAATGATTCCAGACTTAAGCATTTTATATATTTTTTCCTTAACCCACAAGCGTAAGTTTATATTCATCCTATGAGGCCTTTTCTAAACCAAGAACGCACCTTCTTTCAACTTAATATTCATTTATCCTAATGAGGGGTGCACTTATTTCAACTCATGGTAACCGCGTGGAAACAAATCATGGAATTCACGTAAGATCTCAATGATCTTTTCCACCTCTTGTTCTGACCAGTAATCACTAATAATGGCCTCCTTGGGCACATCTTGAGTACTAATGTTTACCCTATTTATCTTCATGGGAGCATGGTATGTGTGGTCCTTTTCATCTATTATTTCCACTACTTCATGTGCACCTTCTGTATGGCTAATCTCCAAATTCTCAATCTCATCATCGTCAATGAGGTACATCATTTTACCTTTTTATTTCTCCTTCTAGGCATGACTCATTGTATCTCTTTTGTCTCATCTGCATCTATGTGTGCCTCAAAATTAGGTTCTTCAAGTAACTCAAACATGATCTCCTCTTATTTCACATTATCCCCCAATGTGATGCTCTTTATAATATGCAATGCATCATGGAATAGAGGTTTGTTAGAAAAATAATCAAATGTATGTACCATACCTGCAATCATATCTCCCCAACTGGTAGTCTCTTGATTGATCTTAGCATACACATACCATGTGTGTGTGCATCAGTGTAAAGATGAATAGAACTTGTGAACCCATAGAGATGGTGGTAAAGAATCTGAGCCTTGCGTTCATTTTCTCTCATAGTTGTTAACATATACCAAAGAAGGATTCTTCCCATCATACTCATAGATAAGTGTAGGTGCATTGCTCCTAGTGAACCTTTTTGAAAAGGTTATTCTCACTTCTCACTAGTCCAACAAGTTATCTTTGTGTGTCATCCACCAGTGTGGTGCTATTCTAAAAAAATTATAGAATAACATATTCCTTCGATCACCTTCCTTCTTCCAATGTTCTTCTACGGTAGGAAAGAAAGATTTAGGTTTTTCCTCACTAGTATACCTATGTAACTGAATTTTTCCCATGCACCTAACCATGTGAGGCTTGATCATTCTAGTTACTCTCCCCTTCATCTTTCACCTGATCATTTTATACGTTCTATGGTCCTAGTTATCACAAGCAACACTTATAGTGTCCCTAATTGATTGCATGTATGTTTGAAAATATTTTTTCACTTCCTATTTCATATTCATGAAAACTAAACAATAAATCAAGAAAACTAAAAATATAGGAGGTTTTAGGGACCTCATGGTATGGATGATGATGAAGATGGTACGGGTGCACAAGAATAGATCCTCCTTGTTGTGAGATGATAACCTACAAAACAATGAGAACTAAACATGAAAAGGATTAGTGATGGATATGATGGTCTACCCAAAAAAGTCAGTTCCAAGAAGTAAAAGCTTCCTAGAAAGGATGTCATCCCACGTGATAAAAGATATAGGTAATTGATAATGGATGGGAATATGCAGATAAAAAAATATGAAATAGAGATCTAAATGAAATGAAAGATACTGAAATGGTAACTGATAATGAAAAGATAAAACCAGAGTGAGTCGACGACGACCCAAGTAGAAATAGTATGGTTGATGGTGACTGGAGCAAAGATGGTCTAAAAATGTGCAAGAACATAACTGGGATGTTGGTGCAAGACTACAGAAACTAATACTAGAACACATATGAGGTAAAAGGATGTAGGGAGCAGTAGATCTAAAGGGGAAAAGGAGTGGGTTGAAGGTGACCAACTGAAAATAGACACGGTTTAGATGACCTGTGTAGATCTGGTAAGGGTATGTAGAGACAGGGGAAGGTAATGATTCTAGGGTGCTAAGATGGATAATAGGATGCTGAAAAAATGACTAGGATATAGGGGGATGAGTAGGGTGTAAAATAAGGTGGATAAGATGTAAAGTAAGATAGATTGAATGGATATGGGGGATGGTTTGATGGTGATTAGACCCAATCTGGGGTGACTAGAAACAAAATGGGATATTGATTAAAGAACAAAATGGATAATGAGATCTAAGGACTATAATGGATGGCTGAAAGGATAGGCAGAACTCCAAGAATACTTATGAACCTATAAGAAAAAAAATCATACATGAACAATATCTCTAAGTAACTTGTACAATATTCCAAGTTTCAATAATGGCATGCAAAAGGACAATAATATGATTCCATTGATAACCATAGTTATAAAGATAATGCATGAGGTATAAATCATAGAGAACACAAGAGATTCAAAATTTTCTATCCCTTTGAAAAGAAGGGTGAGTGTTTTTAAATAGGATAGGAAAAGGTTGACGGTGACTTGGGCTAGTCATTGGTGACTAGGACTAATAGTCTTCCAAGAGACATTAGAATCAATAATGACTAGGTGGAAATGGGAAAATAATGGCTAGCAGGCTATTTTTAGGCATGTGTGCATGTTGGGGGTGTTTAATGGGTAAGGGAATCTTAGGAAGGGGTAAATGGGTGGAGGGGATCCTAGGGAGATGTTTAATGAAGGGTAATGATGAAGGGGTATGAGAATATAATAGGGGTATTTAATGATAGTTATTAGGATGGGATTAGGATAATAAGGACTAAAATGTAGGAAAATAGGGATTATGGAGGATATTAAGATAAATGGGATGTGTGGGGGAGGGAATATAATTTTAGGAGGGAAAGTGCATAATTTTAAAATAGGAGGGAAATGAGCATGTTGGGATAATAAGAGGGGTGAACACAATGTGAAGGCACGGGGGTGCCAAAAATAGGTGTCTACATTTTGCCCCCTTTTTTAAAGGGTTTGTGATAGTAAACTACAAGACAAAAACTAGAACAGATGGGAAAGGCTGATTTATTTAATTGATGAAGTGTTCCATGTAAAACTAGGGATTTGTGACACGAATGGGAATCGATCATGAGTTTGAAAGATATAGATGAAAAGGGTGGGTGGGAAAGGATGGTAAAAAAGAGAAGACGAGGTGTGGTGCCTCAGGTAGGAAAGATTCAAGAAAAAATAAGGATTAAAACATGGCCAAGGTTTATTTTAATACCTCCCCTCTAAAAAATTATTATGCAATGGGTCGCGAATCTCTGAAATGGACTTTTGAAAGATGGAAAATTTCATTAAAACCATTTCTCAGAAATGGTAATTTGGTAGGGTGTATTTTCTAGCAGTTTCATATAGATGGGCGTATGTTGGAAAACCATCTCTTTGTTATAGGATTGATGATTTTCCAGACATCATATCCTTATCAGGTGAATAGGACTGGCCAATCATTACTTTGTTATATTTTCATCTAATAGATGGTGGATGGACGTCCCTTCCTAGTTGAATGGATCCTGTTCTAGACAACCGTCTCTTTGAATTAGAAGACCACCTCTTTGTTATGAGATGTAACCTATCATGTCTCTTTGTGGTTGTTCATTTGTCTCTTATCAATTCAAATTATTGTCCTTTTTTGGCTGGGTGGAATACATCACTTTTTTATGATTGGTCATTTGTATCTTATGGTTGATCATTTGTATCTTGTTGTTAGATGTCTATCCTTTTATGATTAGATGGGTTACATTACACATACATCCTATTCGTTTTGGATGGTTCTTTGTATTCATAGGCTGAGCCTTTTTTCCTATTAGACACCTCATGATGGTCGGACCTCTACTGCCAATTAGATGAAAAACATGTGCATGAGTCCCCAAACATGTGTTTCCTCAAAATTCTCCACCAATACATTTTTTCCATGTGTCAAGTGTTGTGAACCAGATCCCTATATATACCCCTACGAGGTTCATTTCTTCACTTTTTCCATAAATTTTTATAAATCTACAGCGTTATGATCTCTGTAATTTTCTACCAGACCAACATACACCTATAGTCTATTGGTTTCCAATCCATGTGCTACAACTTTACATCCAAATCTTTAAACAATGGAAAGCACCATAGTTACTCTTGCCTCTAACTTCCAGCACAAAAACCTCATGTTCCCTTAGATTATAACACTGATAAAAACTCAAAAACAAGCCTAAGGAATGGATGTAAAAAATAGAATTCAGAGGGCTTGTCCACATTCCCTAATTCGAAATGGATACTACCATATTGGATTTCTTGATCAATTCTTATAGCCTGGAAGATGGCTAGTTTTCCATTCCCCTGATGGATCGTACATTTTATTTCACTGTGGAGCCCACAAATGTCCATCGATTAACTAGCTTACCTTTCAGAAACTAGATGCTCATGACTATAAAGGAGGTCCTAATTGATGAAGAATTTTTGTTTGGATTCTCATGAAAATGTGGAGATTGATGGTAAGTTCAATATTATTTTCAATTATTTTTCTTAATACTCCTTGTCTACCTAAACATCTAACTTTTCTTGTATCTTGATTCTTGTTGTAGTTTCAGTTAATCATTCCAAAAGAGGCCTTTTCATACAATGTTTCTTACAGACTCTGTAGGAACAGTTCATCCAGTAACATCTGAATTTCCTAGTTTTTCTCTAGGTGGTGTCTTCAGTACAGTGAACACCCAAATTTTTAACCAAATCAAGCTTGACGATGAGTTTTTGGCATTTGATAGTGGTGACGCAGAGAAGGGTAACTATTTTTATACACATGGTATGATACAATCTACTCCACCTCCTCAACCACAAGCACAACATGTTGTACATGAAATAATGGACTCACCTCCTCCACCAAGTAAAAAAAACACTCACGGATGATCTGAAGACATATTTTTCCTTCAAAAATCTAATATCAGATAGTATGGAGGCCATAATTCAGGAAGTTGTTCTATCTCATGTGGAATCAGTGCACACTTGGGAGAGAAGGGCCAAAATTTTGATCAAAGAAATAAATACCCGATACTATAATCATGCTCAAAGGAATTCATTTTTCACTTCCATAGAGAGCCAACCAGTAAGGCTTGACATTTTTCTAAACAAATCTCATTCAGGTACAATTTTGTATAATAATGATTATGATGATGATATTTTGGATATAATGTTAAACAGGTTAGAGAATATTAATGCACATTTAAAGAATACCCACAAAATCTTGAATGTATTTATATAGTTGAAGGAAAAAAATATTATTAAATAAACAAAATAATACTTTGTAAAGGATTAAAAAGGAGCATAAGATGGATCTATATATCTTACTGAAGGAAAAGACAAATGTTGATTCATTAGTTTTGTCATCAGGAAATGTTAGCTGGGGGGAGAAAGATATTCTTCAAAATATCAATAATGTAGCATAGGATTTGCAAGCATTAAGATTTTTATAAGAGAACACTATACAAACTAAGAAAACTCCACCTCTTGTGTAATAAAAAGATCAAGCTCCCCCTGGAAAAAAAAATGAAAAAAGTAGTTAGTTTCACCATGTTTGTTGTCACAATTCTGACACTGACGTATGAATTAAAAGATAGTGGTGAACCAATATTTTTATTTTTTATTCTATGTGGCAGAAATAGGGACAAATATGATTCAAAATGATAGGCAAAAAAGAGGATTCCCTCATAATGTGTTCTTATATGAGAGAACTTTCCCAAAAGCTTTGAAAATAATTGAAAACCCATCATTTTGTAATTTTATTAGCCGACAATGCTTTATGAACACATGTCTTCATAAAGTAATCTGCCTCTTGATAGAATGAATACAATACTAATTTTGAATTGGAACTATAGTTGTTATATCAAATTTATTGAAAGTTTTCAAGGATTTAATTTGCAAACTTGTACTTGGATTTTTGCTTACAGTGAATGTTTTTTATGTTACTGTTTGGAGATGTAAAGCATCGTTTAAGACATTTAGTGTGTGTTTATTTGAAATTATTTATCATTTATGTTTCATGAAAAGATAAAACATTAATCAATAATCACACAAATGGATCCAAATAAATCATTTTCTTTATTTCAATAATAAAACAAAATCTAAAAAATCAATTTGTTACAATTAAAACAACAGTTTATTAATACCAGTTGATTATCATTAATCAATATGAAATATATAAAATATTTTTCAATAGCGTCAAGAATGTATATAACAAATTAGAACTCTGGCAATTGAAACAGTCCTAGAGCAACCCATTCATTTGTGTCCTAGAATTTTACTGAATTGGTAGCTTATTCGATGGATGTGTTTGAATCCCTCGGATCAGTAAGAATGTTACCGACTCCTCTTCTTTCTACAAGTGAATTCCATAATGCAAGTGCTCTCTCATAAGGAAATTTTTCCATAGAGTAACTGGATACATAAAATATCATTAAAATTTCTAAATTTCTATCTAATCTGTTACAAACTTTTGATTTTAAAAAGGACAATGAACTGAATACCCTCTCATCTTCAATAGATCTCAAAATCATAGTTTGAAAAAATTCATATAGTTGAATATACTCGCTCAAATCCTCTCAAAAATATTACTTGAGTAAAGCTTCTTCCAAAGTCTTCTAATGGAACCATTTTCATTTGGCTCATCTAGAAACTGAAATTGCTCTAGCATAGTGTTGGAAAAATCCTGTGACTAGGAACTCAGTAACTTATTTTGTAAAATAACTTCAACAAAAACTTTGTTTATCTCTTCACGCTTACATAAATGTTCCATTAGACTAGTCATGTATTTGATAAAAAAATTACTCTTGGATGTTGTAGGTATGTTTCTAGTTGTATTCCAAAACTATGGATTGAAAGCTCCCATTCCTTCAAGTAATTTATCCTTTTTGAATCTTTCGCTAATCTTTGTAGATAAAGATGAAGAAATATTTTTCAACTTATTTCAAGTGTCACTTAGTATTGTTCCATATAAATTGTGTGTCACTCTTGCTTCTTCTATCTCTGACCCAGCCAAATCTTCTCTTCTCTAAAAATTATGAAGTGGTATCTCTTTCCCATGTGCTTTTATACACAGATGATCGTGTGTATTTGAATTTTAATAATCAACTTGGATTCTTAAGGTCTATTAATGCATTCCATATTTCAAAAATGGGACCTTGAAAACTTCCATTTGACAAATATAAGCTATCTAGACTCATGCACACATGTTTTATGAGTCTTATGAAGTATGTTATGTAGATGCAACACTCTTGCACATGCTTCTTCAAAACATTTATATCCTTCAATATTGGAAAAATACCACATAGTGTAAGTAGAGTTTCAATATTTGTTAGATGATACAACAAATCTTTAGCTTTATCTACTTCCATATGGTATTTATACATAAAACCTATCAATGAATGATATTCTTCAAATATTCTACAATCACGCTCATACATTAAAATCCATCTGGTATCAACATCTTTGAGAATATTTTTCCCATCTGTCAATCCAATTGAAAATTTCCAAAATTTGAAAAATCTCTTTGGACTACTTGAATAATATGCATGAAAATCATGGATCAGCTCCTCCACTTTGGCAAAACTTTACAATGTGCTCATATTTTAATAGGCCAGATTCATTCTATGATCCATGCAATGAATTGTAACCATATATGGGGAAAATTTTGTTTATAGTCATATACAGAGACTATTTATTCCCCCTGCATTATAGTTGCACCATTCGTTCTAACACAAACTAGCTTCGTTGCAATGAAAAAATCATCCATACCTTCAATCTCCTTCAAACTTGAAATGACCAATTTGTAAATGTTTTCGAAATTGTAATTTTCACTCATTTTATGAACTGTTAAGAGATGGGGATTTCTTACTTCATTTGAAAATATGTATACATGAATACAAACCCATGAAGTATTGTCCACTGTTGTAGCCTCATCAACTGAAAGGCAAATAAAATTTGCATTTTTAACAGTCTCTTTTATATCCTCCTTTTCCACCAGAGCGAGACATTTTGATATTTCCCAGCCACTACCATCTAACCAATGTGATTATGGAACATTTTGTAAGCCAATAACCTGATAAATTTTTTTATTTCATGAGAAATCTAAAATGGGTCTTCCCTTTTTTAATATACGAAATATAATAGGAAATTGAATACTTTTGGCATGCATTTCAATCTCCATAGCTTTTCTCAAATTTGCTACAATTGTGCCACATTTTTCATTTAGATTTTTCAAACGTTCTTGGTCTTTTTCATATTCTTTTGTATACTTAACATGTAAGAAGTATTTTACATTTTTCCATTTATGAGATCTTTTTATACTCCCATCCTTTTACTTTTGGGAAATATATATTTTCCCACAGTGTTTTTCAAAGGTATCTAGTTTGAGTTGCACTGTGTGATATTTCCATTGTTTCCAACTACATAATTTATATTGACATTGGGTTGGAATATCATTACCATTTTTTGGCTCCATAGGTTCAATAAAAGGATATTTGGCTTCCAAGTCGCAACTTCAAAGTCCTTCCTATTGTCCATTTTGTCCTCTTTCTTCTTATAGATTTTTTTTACTTCCTTCGAATTTAACTTGTACATTTGGGTTCTCAGCAAGAATATCTTGATCCTTGCATCTCCTTTTTCTGGAAACAAAATTTGGAGATGAATATTACTCTGTTATTAGTGTTGGATGAGAATTTGAATAATCTTCTACTAGTTTGATGTCATCAAGGAAACAAATATTTTCATCGATTGGATCATCTCGAAAAATATTAGTTTCATTAAAACCAAAAGGATCATCAACATATCAAAACACATTAGTTTGTGAAGGTTTTTGAGAAATTTCTACATATAAAAGTGTTATAGAAATAGTATTAATTATTTTATATTATTAATACCACTAAATAAACATAAAACAAGTGTGCAAAGAGTAAATACTCAATTTTATAAATAGGTTTATTTGAAACATATAGTATGAAAAATATAATCATAACATTATGTAAATTAGTAGATAGTACATACCCATATTTTATGTTGATCCCAACACAACATTAGTTTTTTGTGAGTTTCAAAAATAGCCAAATACTGTCTTGTTACGATTTTTTGAACTAGAAGTGCCAATAACCTTCTTACCCTAATTTCTAAAATCCATGGATATTTTGCAGATACTAACTCTTGAAATGCAGCTATACGTGTGGATGAAAAACAAGGATAGACCACAGAAAGGCTTTGGGATGGATGACTAAGCAGGATGACCGAGGTTAGATGGCTTGGGGATAGACAACTTAGGGATAGATGACTAATTTTGATGGCTTGTATTTTGATGAATTGCATTTGGACGGATTATAATTGAATGGCTTGAAATTGGACTCTTATAATTGGACGTTTGTAGTTAGACAGATTATAACAAGATGGAAGGTGCTAGGCCAGATTGTAGTTAGATGGATTTTGGTTACACATAAAATCTTGGATTCTAGCTAGCAAATATTAAATGGTAAAGGTTTGAAGGGTTGGGGTTGGGTGGAAAATATTACAAAAGAACCAAGGGTTACACAATTGTATATGTATTATACCTAGGTGTTATAGTAATATAATTTGGAGAATATATGCATAGGTTGATTCAAAATCTTGGTGAATTACATGCATAAGTTAATTTAAATGTGTAAATAGTAGGTTTATTGACCCATACTAAGGAATTATCGGTTGAATTTCTAGCAAACTAGGTGCAACAATTGACTGTTGAATATTCTCCATTTCCAATTTCCAAAAAACCCAAATATTCAAGAGTTTACTTAAAATTTTCCACACAACGTTTCCCTAAACATGGTGGTGATTTTAGGAGTCACTTCAACAGGGAAAAAATTAACAGCCTCAATAGAGATAATGTCAATTTTGTATGGACCTATGAGTTGGAAAAAACCACTACAAGATAGATGGAATCCAATGGGAATCCGCTTGACATGGATTTGCATGATGTGGGACCAATGGGTTGAAGGAATACATCGGGGGCATGTGCAAACAGATGAAGGAATAAGAATTTGAAATCCTTCAAACATGAGGAATTGAAAAAGTATGTGTCTGAATAGGATGGGGATGATGAGGAAAACAATGGTGTCCTAACAAAGGGCACAAAAATGTTTGAAAAGGTGAGAGATGAAAAACTGATGGTAAAATCCAAATGATAGGCAAAATTTTGTTAGGGGTGACACACCAGAATTAGAAATGAAGAAAATATGATTCAATGGTGGAGATGGTGAAAACCAAGGTCAAGTCGATGGTGACCACGATGGGTGGGTAATGACTAAGGTGAAATGGTGGTGACCCAATGGGGGTCGGTGGCAACCAGTGTTAGTGGGCTATATAAACCAACAGGTCAATCGATTAAGCTCATTTGGATGGTGTGAAGTGATGATCAAGATCTCTGATTCTAAGAGAGGGAGCTAAATTGAGAGAAATGGAGGCTGGAGGAGTAGCGAGGAAGCGTTAAAGGACCCACAAGATGGTAAGTTCCTAAACCCTAGCTTGTGTTTAATATTTTTTATGTTTTTGTTTGATTTTTGTATTTTTCTCTAAATTTTGAGACCGATGCTAGGGGCGGTCATCTGCGACTGGAGATGGTCACCATTAACTGGGCCTAAAAAGGATGTCAACCCTAACTAGGAGGCATTGACCCAACCTGGGTCGATGTCGACTAGGGATGAATTGTATGATTTTTTGATCTTATATGATGGGATGACTAATGATGCACATTTTATTGGTTTTATAGGCCCAAGAGACCTTGTATTTATGGGGAAAAGTACCTACCTTATATGATCAAATTAGATATTATGTTACAGATGGTGAGTGGGATCATTTAGTTGTAGTTGGATTGGGTAGGTTTCAATATTACTAGTGGATTCCATGAGATGTCTAACTGATGATTGCACTAGTGGATAGATGGGATGTGTGTATAAGAACATTTTGGTTCAGGATGGGCTATATGATTATCACCCTGCAGGATGTATATAGGATTTTGATACTTCCTATACAAGGGGATCCAGTACATATTATTATGATAGATAGCATATTGATGGATTTTACATGGTTGTTTGGATTCGATGCCCCACATATTAGGTTTACATCCAGGGCATTCCATATATAGAGAAGGTATGAGTGGGGTGTGCTTAGGATCCATTTGATATTTTTGGTGATGATGACCATTTCTATCTACGTACTACCAGATTCAGGGGGTGCAAGGTTTCCATGAACACTAGAAGGTGTAGTTACAGATATTGTTGATCAAAAGAAATTATTTTTGTTCGGCACATCCCTACTTGCACATGTATATCACGAGTTGTGCATGTATGCAGAGAGGAGGAGGAAAAGGATGGGTGTGGGATTTCTTCTCCATTATTAGGCTTATGAGCATATAGCATTGATCAAGCCACAAGGGATACCATGGGTACTAGGTGACCACATTAAGTTGGCAGTTGGATTCTTGAGGTGACGAGATGACCAAGATCATGATGAAAGGGATAGAGGAGAAGATTGGTATTCAGATAGATTCACGGAGCTGGATATCGATTAGGTGAGATGGTGGCCTTACCATGATTATCCTACGTGGTTTGGAATAGATGTGGAGTTGGTAGGGGTGAGATAGACTAGGTGGGTACAAAGGTAGAGGCCTGAGATAATAGAGGCAATCTAGTTTGATAAGGTGAGGCTTAATTTTGAAGTAGTAAAGATGGTTCTGAGGGATCCTATTAGATATATGCGAGATGAGTCATAGAGGGACCTTTTGAGTCCTAATATGGCAAACGCTTTAGAGGAGATGGGGGCACTATGGGATGATGATGATGATGATGATGATGATGTCATAGTTTGATTTGTCTTTGTAAATTAGATGAACACTACATGGGCATCCCGGATGATAGGAGAGGGGGTTGAGGATGGTGATGAGGAGGAGGGGAGAGGAGGTGCTTGAAGAGGAGGAGGAATCTTGTAGGGGTTGTGGAGGTGATGACAGAGGGGATAAGACTGAGATAGTGTGGTTTTGTGTGGAGCACGATCTAGACCATCTGGAGATGAACACATAATGGTAGGAGTGACAGGAAGCTTTCCAGGAGACCTTAGACCTATGACAACACAAGGGCTAGGTGTAGACACCTATAATTATGCCCAAGCAATTTAAATACTTAAATTGTGCTAATTATCCCATTTCTTGCAAATCAATGACATATCATCAAAAGCACTCATTTTCCCTCATGTCATCATTAATTAATTACACTAAGCTAATTAATTAAGTTTCCTATCCAATAAATACCCTAATTAACGACCTTTCGTTAATAAATCACCTCTTCTATCTAGATTAATTAATTATTATTAATTAATTAGTCTTTCCCCTTCATTTAACTAGTAAATTCAATATTTAATTGATTTAATCCCCTTCTAATAGCCTAAATTGTACTAATATTCCTCTAATTAGCTTCTATAAGCTAACTTCTACCTATTAATTAATCACCTTTGATTAATTAAAATACCCCCCATCTCCCATGACTTGTTAAACATGTATTAAAACCCTTCTAAAGTAAGGTTACCTTTAATAAAGCAACCTTATCCATTCTTAATCATGTTTTACCTTTATCCCACATTCATGAGAATGTGTTGAATCATTTATCTTTTGGGCTATATAAATAGCCATCCACCTACCTTTTTACTTACACCTAAACTTTCTAAGAGAGCAAATGCAAAGCATGTATCAAAGAGACTAAGAGCTTGCACCTTGCCCTTTTGAGAGTTCATCATCTTGAAGAGTTAAGCCTCTTTCTTAAAGTGCTTGGGTTCATATGGGAGGTGTCAAAAGGGGTCTTGTAGCCCAACTTTGATTAGCCCCCATTCCTACGTTCTTGGAACATTAAGGATAAACTATTTTGATAGCCATGGAGATTACTTAGGTCCATTCATTTATTTGTTGTTAGATAATAGAGAAGTTTAGATATTTAACATTGTTAGTTTCAAAGTTTGTATTTATGAATGCTAGCATCTAACCCTTGTTTAATTCTTATCATGATGGTGTTTATGCTTTGTTTTAGCTAAATTGTAGAACTATTTTAGGTGGTAGTTCTTGCTTCATTTGATTTATCATTAAGAAAAGTATACATTCACAAAATTTGGCACACCCAGTGGGACTTACCCCATTGTCCTTTGCACTTAATTTCAAGTTTTTGTAGTTAAGTTTTATTTGTGGTTACTAACCCTCTTTTACACATGTTGATCTAACTTGTTTTTCTTAACTTGTTATGTTGAGTTTTGCATTTGTTGGCTATTCCTTGTAGGTATGAAGGAGGTGAAGTGCTGTCAAAATTGGAATTGATGGGAAAATTTCAAGATTTATCCAAGTTTTCATTTTTAGAGCTTACTTTTTTAACATTCTACATGCTAGTTTTGTCAATTTCTTGAAAATTTTCAATTCTTGAGCATGTAGGCTAGTATTTGATAGTGCTAAGTCTTCTATTTACATATTAATGTGGTGGGTTGTTTCCAAAATTTAATCTTGGTGAGAAAATTTCAAGATTTCATCATGTTTTCATTTTTAGCTTACTTTTTCAACATTTTACATGCTACTTATGTCAATTTCTTGAAAATTTTCAATTCTTGAGCATGTAGGTTAGTGTTTGATAGTGATGAGTCTTATATTTACATATTAATGTGGTGGGTTTGCTGTCAAAATTTAATCTTGGTGAGAAAATTTCAATATTTCATCATGTTTATCATTTTTAGAGCTTACTTTTTCATCATTCTACATGCTAGTTTTGTCAATTTCTTGAAAATCTTAAATTCTTGAGCATGTATGTTAATGTTTGATAGCATTGAGTCTTCTATTCATATATTAATGTGATGGGTTATTGTCAAAATTGAATCTTGGTTGGAAAAATTTGCCCATTTTGCAGGTTAAGGGATGTTTTTTTGACATTTTTGAGGTGCATGTCAAGTGCATACCCATGAGCATAGAGAGCATATGTGTAACCCATCTTCCGAAGGCCATAACTTTTACTCCCGAACTCGAAATGACTCCATTTTTATTGACGTTGGAAAGGTATTGAAGTTAAATATGCAATGAAAACATAAATTTTGGGATTTATAGTTATAAAAATTACAGGTTTTTTGTTATTTGAAAACTGGTCATTTTCTAACATGTCTAATGTTTTGATGAATGTTGTATTTTCATGCTTACTCGATTTAGAACAAAGCGTGTGTATGCTCTTCTCTTTAACCTTTTTGGTGATATTGAAAATAAAAAAAGCTTTGATCTCTATCTTGTTAACATTGGGATTAAACTTGGAAACTTGATTATTCATTTTGCTTAAGGGAATGAACCTTTTACAAAGCATTTTTTCAATGGTCCCTTTGATTTGAAGTTTTCCATTTCTATATAGTTGAGATAAAATTTGTGTATGCTCTTCTCTTGCACCTTAGGGTGATCTTGAGAATAAAAAAGCAACTTTAGTCTTCATTTTATAACATTTGGTAGATTAGAAACTTCATCTTTCACTTTTGGTTTAGGGGAATGAACATTTATCAAGAATTTTATATGGTTCATTGATTGAAAAGTTTTTCTTTACTTTTTAGTTGGATTATTTGTTGTGTATGCTCTTCTCTTGCATCCTTGGATGATCTTGAGAATAAAAAACAACTCTTAATCTTCTTTTAAATAATGTGATTTTCTTGGAGAACTACTAATGCTTGTCAAAGAAAGGAGGAACCAAAACAAAATCAAAAACTACTAATACAGTTGTTATACAGGTTGCCAAAAGGTGTTCAAGCAAACCACACCTAATTAAACAAGATAAAAAGAACAACATATTCAAAACACTGTATTGCAGGTTTCAGAAAAGGGTACGTCCCCTCTCCGCTCAACTGGAACATAACCCCTTTGGCATAATGCCTTAAGCTACAACAATGGGGGTGGTTCCAGGAACCCCAAAGTAGTCCACGCAAGAGGGAACCTTATGGACGAAACGAGAAGTGCTCCACACTACCTACTTGACTAGTGATTCCTTTGTGAGATAGCATTACAAGTTGTCCATTGTGGTGACCCCCAGTGATAGTACACGTAGATGCACTAGTTGCCTACTGTTCTTGAAGGGGGCAAAGTAACGCTGAGATACTCCCAAACTAGTTAGTGTGACTTTTTGGGTAAATCGTGCTCGCTCGTGGCAACTTTGTAACACCTAGGGTGAGAGAACCACCTAGGAGAATATACTTTGGCCAGGAGCCCACTTTGACCATTTTAAAACAGTGTTGAGTTGTGAAACTTCTTTTTGAGAAACGTGTGACGTATTACTTTCGCGTAGTTTTTACTTGCCTTAGGGCGAGGTGAAACTCTGCTGAAGTGAGGCTATCATTTTTCATCATTTTTTTTCTTGATTTACGTCATTCACATTCTTTTGCACACTTTGTTGAGTAAAAGAAGGGTGACTACCTTTTTGTTATCTATTGACTGTTTCTCTCACTTTTATGTCCATTTACGCCCATCCATGTTTGTGGCTGGGTTAGTTAAACATCTAAAGTGTGCGGAGGTGTTTTCAGGTCATTGGTAGCCATTGTGATCTTGATACCCATGTCAAGGACATCATTGTAGTTAGGCATAGTTCATCACCGTAGTCTTCCTTAGAAGAGTTAGCTTGTTTGTATCGTATCACTACAATTTTGATATTTACGTCTTGTTTCTTGTAAACTCGACATAAATACCTATATTGTATGGTTATGTTGCACACATTTTTAACTATTCCTAGCTATACTTTGAGATTTTTAGTTCGGTTCTATTATTACCTCAATTTCAAAGAGTGCTAGGTGTTACTATTTGTGCGTGTTATATCAATAACACCTCGATATCAATAATTCACTTTCTCGCCAAAGTGGGTTAACATATCTTGGTGATATTGTTGTGTCATTTACAAATTGTAATTGGCACTATTTGAGATATAGGTCTTAATCAAGTTTGAGCTCGCTCATCGTATAGCTTGATTGAGAGATTGCATTGACTTCTTGTTTTTACTTACGTTTTGTTCATTTCCTTGAACTTGGCATAAGTGAAAACATCTTGTTGACTCATTTTTGCATCGCATTTTCATATGGTGTATTTCTTTGTTGATTGGCTTTGGGTTTCACACTCGCATGATTGTTCCTTATGATTATTCATTTAGAAAACTTATTTTCTAGGATAATCCCTTTTTATCTCATCGATATTACGTCATCATGATGTCTATTTTCCTTAGACCTTAAGAAAATCCTACACGCATCCCCATTCTTACACAATGTCTAGTTGGTTATCCTTATGCTACCCCAAGTTGACATGTCACTTCCTTCCCTTTGAAGGAGTTCCATCACACTATCTAGATCTAGACATTTGTGCTTAAAACAGTGCTAAAAATGACTAACTATCATGTGGTTCCCCATACTTACAAAAATACAGAACCTAGGTTCAGCAATTCAAATCATAGGATTCTCATCACAACTAAACCTCGTTTGGCTGTTCGTGCTAGAGTTCCCATACGGGTTACTCGTTCCCCACCTTCACCTCATAATTGGTGGTATGATTTGGATACGTCTGATCCAAATTATTATTCGAGTTCCCCCCACTCTTCTTCTAATTCTAATCTAAACATTTCCTCTTCTTCTGAGGATTCCAATCCAAATATTTCCTCTAACTCTTCTGAGGATTCAGATCCAAACTACTATTTGGATTCATCTAATTCAACTCCTAAGTCATCTAATGTGACTCCTAAGTCATGGTCCTCCCTTTCTTTGCAGGATCCTCTTCATCAATCATCTAATGTGAATCTTATGTCGTGGTCCTCCCTTTCTTCGCAGGACCCCTTTTATCAGTTTCCCCAACAACATCTTCTTCCTTTGAAGATACAGGTGACTCCAAATCCCTCTAATCAAAAGTATAATACAATTCTTGAATCGCATTCCTCTCTTTCTTCGCAGGACCCTTGTCATCACTCATCTAATGCAATGCTTAAATCACAGTCCTCC
Source organism: Taxus chinensis (assembly GCA_019776745.2). NCBI lineage: Eukaryota > Viridiplantae > Streptophyta > Pinopsida > Cupressales > Taxaceae > Taxus > Taxus chinensis. The sequence goes on along the minus strand of CM034148.1, from coordinate 853,737,971 downwards.
CTTTCTTCGTAGGACCCTTGTCATCATTCATCTAATGCGATGCTTGAATCACAGTTCTCCCCTTCTTTACAAGACCTTCTTCATAAATAACCGCCACGGAATATTCCTTCTGTGAAGATTCGTGTGACTCAAAGTCCTTTGAGACAAACATCTAAATCGACCCATGTGTCACAATCTACAAACTTTGGACTTAATCCTACTATTTTACATACGACATACCATTGTATAGGTAGGTCCACTCCACATTCTTCTACTCCTGAGACATCTAGCTACACATATTCTTCGTCCCCCACACCATCTTCTTCTATCAATAATCATCAAACATCTTCTAAGCCTTCCAAATCAAGTGAACCTATTTCTTCCAATAAACTCCTAGGGATTGATCAACAACTCATACCGATTGATCTCTTTCAGAATGAAGAACCAATTAGGGCATTTATAGGGGCATATGAAGATATTCCTTTAGTAGATTACAAAAAGGGATTCTCTTTAGATTTTGATTCATCTACATATTTTGAGGAAAAGGTTGATTCCTTTAATCAAGAAATGGAGGAAGAGCCTCAAATCATGCAACTTGATCCTCCTCTTATTCTTCCATCTTCACATTCTTCATTATGTGATGAAACTCCTTGGTCTAGCATAGATCCATGGCCTATCTTCTCATCACCCAATAACTCTTCGTCTATCATAATTCCTTAATCACAATCTCTTGTGGGGTCAGCACCAAGTAGCCCTTCATCTTCATCTAGGTGTGGGTCAGCTTCTAGTAGCCCTCCCTCTTCTATTTGTGGGACATTTTTGAGTAGCCCACTATCTTCGATTATTGGGGCACATCTAACTAGCTCCTTATCTTCTATGTATGAATCACCCCCAGGTAGTCCATCATCTTCTATTCTTGGGCCACATCCTGGTAGTCCATCATCTTACATCTATGGGTCACGTCCTAGTAGCCCTTCTTCTTCTATTCTTGGGCCACATCCTAGTATCCCTTCGTCTTCTATTTATGGGTCACGTCCTAGTAGTCATTCTTATTCTATTCTTAGGCCACATCCTAGTAGCCTTTCACCTTCTATCTGTGGCTCACCTCCTGGTAGCCCATCCTCTTCAATTCTTGGACCGTATCCTTTTCATCTATCACATATTTCTTCTATCAATGGTTGTGGCAAGCCCACTACCATTCCTATTGTTCCTATCATCAATCGTAAATTTTTGCATTCTTCTCCTTCTCGAGGTCAGAAAATTCAAGCATCAGCCTATAAGAAACCCAAACAGGTTCATTATCAAGCTCAGGTCAAAACTTTGAAGAGCTATAAATCCCCCAACAACTGGAACAATCTCAAAGTTGTAAATCAAGCGCAATTCAAGAACGCACATCAACATAACCATCAAGTATGGCGTAAAGTGCATAAACCTCTGGATAGGGAACTCAAGCTTCCGCATACAAAATCCATGTTTCAAGATAAATCATAGCCTTTGTTGAGTGTGAACTCACCACGATTATTGAGATTAGGGAAAACATGAATCTTGATAAACAAACACGCTTAGTCTCCCTTATCAAGGAAGTCGCAAAAATCGTTGTTGGATCCTATCACACATAGTGACTTTTTAGTAGCAACGGTTCAAGTATATATATATATATATATATCAAAAATCTAAAAAATTAAAAAAGCAACAACAAAATCCAAAGGGACAAAGATCAAACATTGCAATCAGGTGTTGCGTACACATGGATATTTCTTTCTTCCCTTTCTTGCTATTCCTCTGCAAGTCTTCCTACCATTTTCATCCCTTCAGTGATATTTTGGTTAGCTTATTTGCATGCATTTTGTGACATTTATCTCTATGGTATCTGTTTGCCCTTGGTCTTTTATCACCTTGGTAAATTAAAGAATGACTGACCTCATGGAGATCCTATCACATTCAAACATCTAATAAACTTGTTGCGAAGAAATTTTGGACATATTTGTTGACACTATTCAATGTCGTCATCACAATCACTTCCACCTCCTTCCATCAAGCCATCAGTGGTTCTTAACCCCTTGTCAAACAAGAGAGCTGAAATAAGTTTTCAGAAAGTAAAAGAATCAAACAAAACTCAAAAGCTAAGAGCTACAAATCAAAATAAAATTAATATATAACTCTCTCTTGGGGTATTTGCAATAATCTCTATCGGGGCTATGGACGCCTGACTGGTAATAGAGCAATTTTGTGATTAGAATCAAATACATCTCCGTTGGGGCTATGGACGCTTGGCTTGTAGCAGAGCAATGTACGACTATCCTTTCACCCTCCATTCACAAAATCACTTATCAAAATAAATCATTCCTACACATTGGCTAGGGTCTCTTCACTTGTTGTCTATTAAATATTCACTTCAAGAGGTAATAAAATCCATGTGCACACAATGGATCTCTATGAGTAAACAGGATTAGTATGTTACCAAGTGTCTTTTTTTGGACCTTGTTCAGACTCTTACTCTAGTCCATATCTCGTCTCACAATTTATGCCTTTGGCTAATCACTTCTTCATCGTGAGGCTTATAATCTACATTCATATCATTCACATCATTATTCTACTTTGTTCAGAACATCCATGTGTATAAGATTACTTATTTTCCATGTTTGTGGAAACCTTTTTCCCCTTCCAAAAAAAAAACAATCTTCTCCTTCCTTTCTATTATGTGCTTTTAGGCCAAATTACACTGGGGGCATCCTTGCCTCTTCCCAACACTTCATGGGTTTACATTCACCATCATGTTGAACCTATCCATAATAGCCTTGGGTCCCATTTCTACCTGTGAAGAGTTTACCTTTGAATACTCCCACCTAATTGTTGGGGAATTTTTTTACATCTTCACCTTTCTGGTATGCACGTGGCCTTATGCCCTTGTACATCCCATCTATCGCTAGGGGCATCCACACTTCCTTATATTCCTATACATAGTTTCATAAAACTTTCAAAATCAACCAAAACATTCAAATATAAAAATCATCAAAAACATTCAAATATGTTAAAAAGATCATCAAAAAACATTCAAATATGTTTTAGAAAACTTCTAGAAATTGAAAATCATCCTACAAAATGTCACTCTTTAGTTCTCACTTGTTCATGTGTGTGACTTGCGGATCATCTTGATCTACCTCCATCAACAGAAGCTAGGTTCCTTACTTCATCCGTACTCTGGGGCACAACGAGTTTCCTAGTACTGTTTCATAGTGCACATTGCTTTTCCATCGGACCCAAGTGTCCTCCGTTATTCCCCTCACATGTATCCTTGCTTGGGGCACCATCATCAACCCTTGTCGTTAATTTGCACAGGTCGTAACTGAAGCTCGATAATAAAAATATTATATTATGTTTCTCTATTAGTTTTGCTTGTTTACTTTCTTGTATTGCATTACATTTTGTATGTTGCATGGAGTTAGGCATCTTTCACTTTCTCGTATTGCATTGAATTTTGTATGTTGCATGGAGTTGGTGTTTTCAGCAATGGACAATCATTTGTAGTATGAATTTTCATGTCATTCTACCTTTGTCGTATGCTTATATTTTTCATAAGGACTGATGACGTAGCTCTTATGGCCATATGATGACATCGAAATTGTTCCAAACAAATAAGTGGTTAGAGGTTAAGCTCTTCTCTCCCCTCATCCATATTTCTTCTACACCACTTCCCTTTCACCCCTAATTCTCCCTCTCATCGAGGCATCCTGCCTCGTCCCCCTTCTTCTACCTATATCTCACCTTTTTCAATCGTCAATCGGCTTCTTCCATCACCCCATCAACACTCGAGGGGGCATCTCTCCCTCCTACTAATTTTTCTTCTATCCCTTCAAAATCTCTTCCGTCTACTATCTTTGAAGTGGCATCACTTACGCCACCCCACAGAGGGGAAAATGTAGACACCTATAATTATGCCCAAGCAATTTAAATACTTAAATTGCGCTAATTATCCCATTTCTCGCAAATCGACGACATATCGTCAAAAACACTCATTTTCCCACATGTCATCATTAATTAATTACACTAAGCTAATTAATTAAGTTTCCTATCCAACAAATACCCTAATTAACAACCTTTCGTTAATAAATCACCTCTTCTATCTAGATTAATTAATTATTATTAATTAATTAGTCTTCCCCTTCATTTAACTAGTAAATCAATATTTAATTGATTTAATCCCCTTCTAATAGCCTAAATCATACTAATATTCCTCTAATTAGCTTCTATAAGCTTACATCTACCTATTAATTAATCACCTTTGATTAATTAAAATACCCCCCAACTCCCATGACTTGCTAAACATGTATTAAACCCTTCTAAAGTAAGGTTACCTTTAATAAAGCAACCTTATCCATTCCTAATCATGTTTTACCTTTATCCCACATTCATGAGAATGTGTTGAATCATTTATCCTTTGGGCTATATAAAGAGCCATCCACCTACCTTTTTACTTACACCTAAACTTTCTAAGAAAGCAAATGCAAAGCATGTATCAAAGAGACTAAGAGCTTGCACCTTGCCCTTTTGAGATTTCGTCATCTTGAAGAGTTAAGCCTCTTTCTTAAAGTGCTTGGGTCATATGGGAGGTGTCAAAAGGGTCTTGTAGCCCAACTTTGATTAGCCCCCATTCCTACGTTCTTGGAACATTAAGGACAACTATTTTGATAGCCATGGAGCTTACTTAGGTCCATTCATTTATTTGTTGTTAGAGAATAGAGGAGTTTAGATATTTAGCATTGTTAGTTTCAAAGTTTGTATTTATGAATGCTAGCATCTAACCCTTGTTTAATTCTTATCATGATGGTGTTTATGATTTATTTTAGCTAAATTGTAGAACTATTTTAGGTGGTAGTTCTTGCTTCATTTGATTTAGCATCAAGCAAAGTATACATGCACACACTAGGCTATTGAGTAGAGGGATCATTACAAGAGTCAGCAAGAGGCATATATAGCTAGATTTGGAGATATCACATAGATCTTAGTGGCAAGTTTAGGTAGTGTGGCTCTAGTATCATCACATGGGGATGGAACAATGACACCTCCAGGTATTGTGCCTTTAGATTTGTATAGAGAACTAGTAGCCAAGGCGCAATACTATGAGTGAATTGTGACACAATTTGTCATAGACATTGAGATATGTAGAGTATCTAGCTTTACGAAAAGAATCACGTGGCACAGTGCCATCTGGGAGCACAATGACAATGGTTTCTCCACCATGGGATTAGGGCCACAAAGGAGGAGAGGAGGCCTAGAGACATATTTAGGCACTTTCTCTAAGAGGTAAGATTTGCGACTCTCAGATGTAGAGTTCACTAATTTTAATGATGCACCTTTTTTGATACAAGTACCTTAGCATCCTGTAGACATGATGTACATGTACTCATTATGATATATATATGTGTGTGTGTGTGTGTGTGTGTGTGTGTGTGATTTAAATTTTTGTTAGGAAATATGATGTGTTATGATTTTTTCTTTTGATTTAGATGTGAATGATTATGATTATGATGTGGATGGATGATGATTTTGATATAGATGTGAATTTCATGAATATGATGATGTGTTAATTATGGATTTGATTATGTTTTGGAAAATTTAGAATAGGAAATGAATGTGATAGATATTTTAGATGTGGTGGATTTAGAAACATGATAATTATAAATGATATGAGATGTGATGAGATAGGATATAGAATGTAAATGGTTTGATGAAAACATGGCGAATGAAAATGTGATTTGGACATGGATAGATGATTAGATATATATGAGATAATGATATCAAATGATGTATAAATGATGTTAGAAAATTAGAGGGAATGAAAGAGAGACGTTTAGAAAGAGATGCGAGTTGATAAGTGGTGACCAACAAACGTACGAAGGACACTACACCATAGAGAAGAGTGCATGTGGAAGGATTGATCTAAACTAGATTAGAGTGAAAGCAAGAATGGGAATCAATCAAAGAAATTCACTTGCGACCAAAGGCAGGTGTTAACATAGGACAACTGATAGTTAATCACATTCATGATCAAGAGAGGAAGATGAAAAGGGAAATATTATAAACCTCATGTCAACACAACAAAGGGTCAATATATAACATGCACATGAGAAATAGGTTCTCCTTAGGTGGTGTTCTTAATACTATGCCCCGGATTTAGATATAATGACACAAACTGATCAACACATGAAGTTTGATTTTTATGGGAAATTTGATCAATGTGGAAAGCTTTCCTAGGATGTTTCTACATATGAAAGGTTGTTCAGTACATGAATCCTTTTACATCCCTTATATAACAAGGTAGTCATCCTTTGAGGGAGTGGTCTACTTTTTGATTTTTTTAATTTTCTTTTCTTTCTCTTCTTCATTTTTTTTGAGATGACAAGATACATGATAGCTATCCTTTGAGGGATCAATGTATATATTACATGATTTGATTTACATGAAAACCTATCCTTCGAGGGAGCAGTCTATTTTTAACAAAATATAATTTAATATGAGCATGCTTAACTTTGAATATTTAATTTGAAACAAAAGTTGGGGATAGCCAAGTAGACCACTTTGGGAAGGGATAATAAATATGTACAAGATATACTTGACGACCCTTAGCATGGTTCTAGAAGGTAAATAAGAGGGGAATGGAAGTAATGATTTTGGAGTTCTCACTAATATGGGGGAACCTATCTATAAGTAATATGATATGAGTAGAGTCATGGTGCCTATATTTAAGGTCATAAATAGGATAGTAATGGTAGACCACATAATTCCTTATCATTACAGTGATAGATGGAAGAGGCAACTGATGGAAAAAAGAGGATCGCTAAGGTGACTAAGGTCACATTGCTAAATACAATAACAATAGAAATGTCATAAGTGCAAGGCATTGAGAGGTTTTGGCTTAGGTTTACTTTCAAGAGAGGCTAAACAATAATCACCAAACCCATACTTATGCATGATAATGTTTGGTCCAATCCAGTTAGGAGTGAAATTTCCATGTTGGCTTCTTTCTAGAGTAGTGACATGTTAATTTTATTTAAGGAAAAGGTTACCAATGTTAAAGTTATGAGGCTTAAGATACTTGTTGTAAGCATGTTTAATTCAATATTGATAAACTTGATGATGTTGGAGGGTGATCAAGTGACGTTCATCTAATAACTCAAGTTGTGCTAGATGCTCCTAAAAATAGTCCTCATTAGAGATAAAGTCACAAAGGAAAACATACAAGGAAGGGATTTGAACCTCAAGAGGAAGGACGACCTCGGAGCTATAGATGAGATAGAAAGGATTAGCACCCATAACGGCATGGATGTTATTTAGGTAAGCCCAAAGAGAAAAAGGAATATGAAGATGCAAAATATGATCTGACCTATCAATAGTGTTAGCAATAATTTTATAGAGGGTCTTATTAGAGGCTTTGGCCTAACTATAAGCTTGGGGATAATAAGGAGAAGAGAAGCTAAGCTTGATGTTATAGGAGTTGAAAGCTTCTTAAGGTCTTTGTTTTTTAAGGACTTTCCATTTTCTATGATGATCTTATGAGGGATGTTGAAATTGTTGATGATATGTTGATAGATGAAATTGATGATCTCGTTAGCTTTGGTATATGTTAGTGGAATGGCTTCCACCCATTTAGTGAAGTACTCAGTATCAATTATGATATAATGATGGCATTGGGAATAATGTGGATTGATGCTGCTAATGAGTTTGAGCCCCCATTGTGAGAAGGGCCAAAGATTCTGGGTCAGTTGTAAAGCCTAGCTAGGGATTTGGATAATATTGGGATGTTGCTGACATTTAACACACTTTTTAATATGCTCATAGTAGTCTTGGTTGAGGGTAGGCTAATAATATCTAAGAAAAGTATGCACTTGGAAATAGCTAAGCCACTAAATTATCCACTCCAAATTCCATCGTGAACTTCTCAAATAACACGGGTAGATTCATAAGACTTAAGGAAACATGGGAGAATTCCATCAAACCCACATTTATAAAGGATTTTGCCCAGGATAACATAACAGGTTGCTCTTTGAAGAAAGGAACTCCTAAAAATTTTAGATGTGTCAAAGGGGACTTTATATTGGGATATGTAGTTGAATATTTGAGAATACCAAAGATCAAATTGATTGGTATCAACATGATTGACGCAGGGAATTTCATGGACATGAGATGGCTAATCGAGACATTGAACAACAATGGAGATCTTTGATTCTTCTATTTTCCATGGGATAAAGGATGTGAGGTACATCATCATGCCAAAAAAATGGATGGATGAACAATGGGATAGTTTAGATGGTATAGGAATTGAATTCTTCAAGGAGGAAGATGACAATATCCCTGTATTTTTAAAGGATTTCATTTTTTACATTGATAGATTCCTATGACTTGATTGATGATGAGTTGGGAATCACCATATATGTTGATGATTTGGATGCTGAGCATGAAAGTAGTTTCAAGGACTAAGATGAGGGCTTCATACTCTACCATATTGTTAGTGCATTTGTAGTTAATATTTTTAGAAATGGGGATGGGAGTATCCTAAAGAGGAATGATAATGATTTCAGTTCCTCCCCCTTGTTGACGCTTAGATCCTCAAATAAAAGGGTAATCTTAAGAGGAGAAAATTCATGATCAATGGTAAAGTTAGATTCATCGGGAATTTATTCGTGAGGGAGGTGATTATCGGGAAGAGGGGCCTTAGCAAGTTGATATGAAATAGCCTAGACCTTAATGGATTTCTAGGAGATGAACTCTAGGTCAAACTATGTCATGAGAATTACCCATTGAGCGATATGTTCACTATGATAAGGCTTAGAATGCATGGTTTTAAGAATGTGGAAGCTGGTAATGATGAAGATTTTATGGTTAAGAAGGTAATGAATAAGTTTATAAGTTACAAAGAAGAGGGTACAACACAATGTTTCAGCTTTGGTGTAGGGGGTTTCATAGTCATGAAGGTATGGCTTATATAATAGATAACCTGATCCCTTCCTTTCTCATCACAGTGTTCCAACATGACACCTAGATCATGATCGGTGGCAGAGATATAGAGATATAAAACCTCCCCTCACATAGAGGTGTGAGCATTGGTAGAGAGAGAAAATAGTGCTTAAGATCATTAAAGGCATTTTGATAGTTGACATTAAAACTGAATTGGGTGTATTTACAAAGAAGGTGAATAAATAGTAGGTAACGGTCTAAGAGTTATGAGATGAAGTGGCAGACCTATTGAATTTGGCCTTGAAGACTACGAAGTTTCTTGATATTATAAAGGGGAGGCATCTTGAGGATGGCCTTAATTTTATTGAGGTCAACTTCAATACCCCTGATAAAGACAATGAATCCAATGAGTTTACCAGTTAGTACTCCAAACACACACTTGGATGGATTAGGGAGGAAGAAGGAAGTGGATAAGGCACTCGAAAAGGAATTCAAGGATAGAAAGATGGTCACACCAACACTTGGATTTACCTAATAGGTCGTCGACATAATCTTCTACAATTTTATGGATAATTTCATGGAAGATATAGGTTATAAAATATTTGTAAGTCGTGCTAGATTTTTTCAAACCAAAAGGCATGATGCGATAATAGAAGGACCCCTAAGGGGTGATGAAGGAAGTATTATGTTGTTCTTTTAGGGCGATAATGATATGATTGTAACCAAAAAAACCATCCATAAGAGAGATCATCTCATGGTCAGCCATGAGGCCAATGTTGGGAAGGGTAAATTCATCCTTAGGGTAAGAAAGATTTAAATATAAAAAATCGGTGCAAATGCAAAACTTTCTAGAAGATTTTGTAAAGGGCAGGATATTTGAAACCCATTATAGATAGTTGATGGGTTGGATGAAATTAGTAGAAAGAAGATGTTTTAGTTCTTCTTTGATAAGAAAGGAAATGCAGGGATGCATCCGACGTAACTTTTGTTTAACATGTTTGGCATCCAGGATGGTGACGATGTTATGGAATATGATGGAAGGATCAAGACCCACCATGTCAAAGTACAACCATGTGAAGGCTTGGATGTGTTTGGATAAGAAGGATGTAAAGGCTTCGAGCTCTTAAGGATCAAGAGAATGGCCAACCTTGAAGATGAAGGACACTTGGGGAGTCCCTATGTTGATGTCAATGGTGGATTCATTAAGAAGGGTGGAATTATTAGGAGGAAGGGACTTGTGGATAGGAGAATCCTCGGCCTAAAAGAATGGAATTATCATAACTGCATTTGAGGATATCAATGGTAGGGGAATCCTCCCATATCATCTCATTTTATTTAAGAGGAAAGGACTAAGTCTTATTTTCAGCCTGATATGTGACTTGTCTGAGGGAAATGGTGGAGACTAAATAAAATATGAGGGATAGACACATTATCCTCTACATCTATGGGATAGTTGGATGAAGAAGAAGATTTTGGTGTCTCAATGTTGATGTAAGAGGAGGAATAAGTGCATGGAGGAGGAGTGGATGGATATTTGTATCCCAAGCCAAACTTCTCACATGGTTCATGGGATGGGTTAAGGACAAGATCATGGATACCATGTTCATAATGTATGAGACCATATCCCTTCCATGTACAATGATAAAGGTAAGTATAAGAAAAATATTTTTTAGAGAGGAAATCAAAACCATTGGTATATGGTTTTGTGTGAGGGTGGTCATCAGCATGAGAAGAAGGGAAATCAAATCCATTGTAGACGAGATTGGTTTTGAGAAAGGGAGGACCAAAAGAAATGATATCTCCAACAATGGATTAATACATAGGGGCCTTGTCAAGATGGACAAGGTGGTTAAGGGAATGAAGGGAATCATGATTAGGGAGTTGATACTTCCCCAGAGAAAGGCATGAAATCACACCATCGAAAGATCTGTCATGGGGTAATTTATATGCAATCACAGAAGAACTGGTGGATTCTTTTGAAGAAGATTCTTACTTAGGGAAAATCACAGCATTTTTTCTTTAATTCATGTGACATGATTTGAAGGGAGGAAAGTCAATAGGGAGATTATATATATTCCCTTCAGGTTCATATTTAATAAAATTGTGGAGGGTAGATGGGACGCAAGACATAACATGAATCCAATGGAATCCAAACAAGGCATTATATTGAAACTCCCCTTTTACAATGTAGAATATCTCATGAAGAATTTTATGGCCAACATAGATGGGAAGGATAACTATTCCTAAAGAGGGGACAAAAAAATTATTAAAATCACAAAGGATAATAGGTGATTAGGCAATAATGGTGTTAGGAAGTTAAATTTGATCAAAGGTATGGGAAGAAATGATGTTGATAATATCACCATTGTCAATCATGGATCAACGGATGAAGCTGTCATTGATATGAACCATGATGAAAAGAGAAAGATCGTGGTCTTCAGAAAGAATTTCGGGGATTTCAGAATCCTTGAAATATACGGCTGATGAAGATGCAAGATCTCCAAAAAGGGCCATAAGGAGATGAGGTTCATCAGATGATATGAGAATACATTGTAAAACTTCAATAAGAGATTGTTTGTGGTTATGGTAACATTAAATAAGCTCGTAAAGGGAAATATTAACATTTTCTTGATGCAATTTCTTTATGATGGACTTCTCAAAGGAGGAAGGATTGGGAGCAGCTAGGATAGAAACCTTAGCCTTAGAGGAAGAAGGGGGTGTGTTGGAGATTATAATATTAAGTGGAAAAATAATTATTTATTAAACCCATCAATTGACCTGGGTTGACTTTTAAGATTGGATCATGAAAAGCTACCTTGCATATAACAAGGTGATCCTTTAGGGATTGGTTACTGTATGATAGAAAAGTGACATGCGAGCATGAGAATATACAAGCAACTCTTCTTCATACCCAACCTCCCGAGGTCGTGCCGAGACAACCGGTGAGAATGGAATTTATACGAGTACAGAAAAACTAGTTGGGTAATCTTACATCCTTAATACACAATAATGGAATCTGCAAATCTAAGGCAAAGAAGGTCCTCCTAACCTGGATTGGTGTAATGGATCGTTTGGATATAATAGTTGTTCGGAGGCTCCAATTAATGTCGAGCTCTGTTGAGATCCTATTTATTGGCTATTAGATACGTGGAAAATTACTTATAGGTGCTTCGTGTGTATTTCTAGACAAGGTCATGGAAAATGGTGATGAGAAGTGTAGTAGATCCTTCGGAGTTTTATGGATGATTCTCTGGTCTACTCCATAAATCCCTAGCCTGATTGGTTGCTAAGTTTAATACGGTGAATTGTGTAATGATGTCTGGTGGAAGTGGTGAGGATATGAATATTAGTGTGCATAAACTAGCATCAATGTATGATTGATCAATAGGCTCGTTAGGTTGTGGGAACTGTGGATCACAACCGTAAGTTTGTGGTTGTGACGGACTTCCTATGGTCATATGAGGAGTCAATCTCTTCTCCCAACTATCCAATAGTCGTAAGCTTTTTTAGCATCTATGTTTAGAACTAGAAGTTGTGTAACTTTCTCAGAATACCTTACGGGTGTTCTAACAACTTGAATGCGTAAGCTAATATCTATGTTGATGAGGAGGTCTCCTGTGTCGGGTTGTGGAACTAAAGGATCACAACCAAATGTTTGTTCTCTTTCGAGTCCTTGTATAGTTATGCGGATATCCTATCAAGGAAGTCTATAGTTAGGATGATTTGACCAAAATGTGTATGCCTTGTCTTCAATATTTAAATCTCTCAATTGTTCACTAATTGCTCGTAGGATTTACTATTGTTCGAAAGACCTGGATCCTAAGGTCTTGATCTATATCGGCTAGCGTTGTGGGGGAGATTTGGTTGAGACACTATTGGTTCAAATATGTATTCTCTGGGCTCTCTGGGTCCCCGTGATTGTCATGCAAAGATGATTCAATTTTAATTGAAATGAATAAACTGATTATGAAAGATGTATCTAGACTATGCATATGTTCTTTTATTTTTTGTATTTTCGATGAAGTATTTTAACGAAATTAAGAGAGTAACTATTCTAATATATTCAGAAAAATGGACAATTAATCTAGTAATGGGATCAAAACAAGAAAAGTATCCCGATGTAGCTATTTACCTGTGCAGTTGTGAGTTTATCCTAAATATCTAAGTAACTAACTAGTTTAATTGAAAGACTCTCAATCCTACTTCAGATGTGAGGAATGAATGATAGTTTCTCAGAAACTATCATTCCCCACAGCTTCCCTGGAAATATTGAAAGCGAACTTTAACTAAAATGAAATAATTTACTACTCTATTTGATATGTTGTAACTAGAACTTTGATAGCTCAAACATGGAGTTTACAGAACATTGGTAAATCCAGTTGTGTGTGACTTCATCCCCTCAGTGTGATCTCCTCGTTCCTTTGTGTTTTCATGAATCCAGAAAAATGTGTATATGATAGCGTCAGTAGAAGAAAATAGTCGAACAATGGTAGTTTTGGATATAGACCGAATACAATGCAAGTAAGAGAGGGATAGTGCAAGTGAACAGAGCTTGACTGTGCAATTCCTAGTAGGATTTATTGCGGGAATACAACACAAATACACTGAGAATGATGGAAACTATCTTTTTTGACAAAACAAAACCTGCAACTCTAAATGGATTCCAATCTAAAAATGAAACTACCTTATCCTAAGCCAACTGTATGGAATAACAATGAATTAAGATGGAAACAAAAAGATAAAGTAATCCTAAACAATAGAGGACAAGCTAATAACTGATGCAAAACATGAAACTATTGGAACTCTAAGCAAGAATTTCAAATGAACTGAATGATTCAAACGGAGAAGGAGAGGGGCCTCTTGTTTGAAAACAAGCTGGCTATTTATAGAAATTTCATTCACTAGAAGGTAACTTGGAATTAAACTCTTTTTACCATTAACCAAAGAGAAAACACTATTTACTAGTGGCCAAAACATAAATACAAAACAAAGTGGTTGAAGAATGCGGATAGAAATTTCAATTTTACGTTTGATGAGATCGTTGGAACATTATGGAAAATGCACACAGGACCGCCGCCCTGTCCTGGGTGGCTGTCATAGGACCGCCGCCCATGCAGGGTGGCGGTTTCATCACTTAAGACCAAAATGAAAGGAAGAATGGGGGGAGAGGGCAGGTCAAAGCATGTGGAGGCTAGATGAGGCACACGAGATGCAAACATATACTTGGCGAGCTTTTCTAGTTTCTGAACACCTTGCGAGGAGACCTGTATCATCATTGGGGTATGTGTAACATCTTTCCGGTGGTGCAGTACCCTACAATTTTTGGGTACGTACATATTGCCCCCTCAGAGAAGCGTCTTAGCCATGAACAGACGTAAAACAATGGATCCCAAGTATGGCGGTCCCGAAATGGGGAGTTAGAAGTTATACCTGACACGCCTGTGTGTTGAAATGTTGTCATCCAAATTCCTGCTACCATTTGTGCGGGGATTAGAACTTACCTCCGTCGATGCTCCAACTTTTATTTGTTTTTGTGATGCTGATAATCTCTGCGCTCTCCTCTGCCCTCCTCGGTCTGCAAGATATCCTGAGTGTCATGCCACTTAGTATCGTTGTCATCCTCTTCACCTATCCTGCCAGCTCTGGTGTCGAAATGTCGCCATTCAAATTCCCGCTACCTATAAAATGAAAAGAGGACTCAAGTGCAGATAGATACAATAAATCGAAAAAAATAAAACTAAATTAATATAAAACTAGGACTTACCATCTGTGTGGGGATTAGAACTTACCTACGTCGACGCTCCAACCCTGCGAAAAGTGTTCAAAACCAAATTATATAAAATGAGCTCATTTTACTATTCATTTGCGCGTGTTGATTTGGCAATTTTTGAGCTCTGGGACCCATGGTGACCACTTTCAATGAGAGTATAGTCAAAATGTTTGTTACGAGATCGTGATCATGCCTCCGAGAGCAGGACATCGGCCTGTGAAGTCTCAGGTTAGTTCTTCTCAATTTATCGTTTTTAAACCTAAAATATAGAAATGTAGAAATATTTGTCTTGGGGGGACTGTACGACGGAAAAGTGACAAGCGAGCGTGGGAATCTACAAGTAACTCTTCCTCGCACCCGACCTCCCGATGTCGTGCTGAGACAGCCGGTGGGGGATGGAATATATATGGGATGCAGACAAACTAGTTAGGCAATCTAATGTCTTCAATACGCACTAGTGGAACTTGTGAATCTAAGGCAAATAAGGCCCCTCCTAACTTGAACTGGTGTGATAGATCGATTGGCAAGGATGACTGTTTGAAGGCTCTAATCAATATCGAGCTCTGGCGTGATTTGATCTATGGGTTGTGGAATATGTGGAAAATGACCTGGGATAGTTTCGTGTATGTCTCCAGATAAGGCCATATGGTGGATGGTAAATATAGTTTGACTCTATGGATGATTCTCTAGCCTATTCCAGAACTCTTTAGCTTTATTAGCTGCTGTATCTAGTAAGGATAACTGTTCGATGATGATAGGTGGAAGTGGATTGGATCTGAATACTAGTGTGCGTAGGCCAGTGTCTATGTCTGATTGACTTACGGATTCGTTGGGTTGCGGGATTTGTGGATCGCAGTCATATATTTCGTAATTTGTTGCGGTCATGCTATGGTCATGGCATAGAATTAGTTCCTAATCCCTAACACCCAGTAATCGTATGTTTTCTCCAGTTCTATATTTAAAATCAATAACTGTGCGATCTTCTCAGAATATCTTACAGGCGTTCTTACAACCTGGATTCTTAGGCTGGTATCTATATCTATGAGGGTGTCTCCTGTGTCCGGATGTGGGACCAAAGGATCACAACCAAACGTTTGCTCTCTTTCAAACCCCTTTACAGTCATATGGATGTTTACCTAGGGTAATTTTTAATTTGGTTGATTCGACCAAAACATGTGCGCTTGGTTGTCTTCTATGTTTAATCCACTCAATTGGGAATTGATTTGTTGCAAGCTTACTGTTGTTCGGAAGACTTAGATCCTAAGATTTTGATCTATATCAGTTATTGCTGTGATGAGATTGGGGCTGGGGCACGATTGGCTCGAATACGTATTCTCTGGGCTCCCTAGGTCCCGTGATTGTCATACAAAAGTAACAATGTAAAAACAAACTGTAGCAAAATGAAATTTAACTATGTGAAGCTATATCTATAGCATATATGATTTCTCTCTTCTTTGTTTTGTATTTTCTGATGAACTTTTATGAAGGAAATTTTAAAAGAGCAACTACTTTATCATACCTAGAATTTTGACAATTAATCTAATGACGAAATTAAAACAAACAAGATAACCGAGTGTAGCTATTTGTTTGTGCAATTGTGAATCTATTCTAAACAATGAAATAATTGACTTAATCTATTTGCAAGGCTCTCGATCCTACCTCAGAAGTGAGGAGTGAATCATAGTTTCTCAGAAACTATCAATCCCCACAGCTTCCCTGGCAATATCGAGAGTAGAATTGACTGAAATAAAGTGATTGGCTACTTTATTTTGATATGTTTTTAACTAGAACTTTGAAAGCTAGAACCTGGATTCTGCAGAACAGTGGCGAATCTGATGGTGTGTGTGATCTTGTCCCCTCAGTGTGATCTCCTCGTTCCTTCGTGTCCACGTGGATCTAGAAAAGCATGTAATGCTAACATCAACAGAAGTAGATATTGGGATAAAGGCAGCTCAAGATACAGACTGAATACAAATGCGAGTAGGAGAGGGATAGCGCAAGAGTACAGAGCTTGGCTTATGCAATTCCTAGCAAGATTTATTGCGAGTCATGCAACATGAAACGTCCAGAACCTGAAACTATCTTGTTTGAAGAACAAAACCTGTAATTTTAATGGCTTCTTATTGAAAACAAACTATTCTACTCCAATGGATTGGATAAAATGTCAACAACACTTACACAAGATGGATATGTGGCTTCCTAACAGTAAAACAATACTAATTAGGCATGCAATGAAAGAAACTAAGAAATCTAAGAAAAATGAAAACTAAATCTATTGCAAAGAGAAATTTAGAGGCAAATTTGAGGGGCCATTTTCTTGAGCACAAGCCAACTATTTATAGCATTTTCATTTACCCAAGGTAAAAACCAAATAGAAACTCTTAAACTATCAACAATGGCAAAACACTATTCTAGGGAACCAGAATCATAAATGCAAGCTTATGGTGGTGAAAGAAAGCTGGTAAAACATTGAAATTACGTGAGTCATGTTAAAAGAGCTTTCTGGAAAACGCGTAAAGGACCGCCGCCCTGTTCAGGGCGGTGGTCATGAGACCGCCACCCAGGCAGGGCAACAGTTTCGTCACTGAAGAGAAAAAGGCCAAGAAAAGAGGGGAAAAGGGAAAAACAAAGCACGCAGGGGCTAAGCAGGGCATGTGGGATGTTAACGCACACTTGGAGATCTTTTCCAGATCCCGAACACCTTGCGAGGAGACCTGTATCATCATTGGGGCACCTGTTATGTTGTTTCGGCAGTACAATACCTTACAATTTTGGGTACGTACAGGGACCATTTTAAAAAATGCTAGTCTTAAATGAGTCTCTAGGGGGCGCCCATAGGGTAGGTCTTTATTTCATCTAAAATGATGTTTTTTTTCATTTTTAAAGTGTTTTTAGGGCTTTCAAGCTGTTTGGCGTTTCGGGATAGGACTGCCGCTCTGTACAGGGCGGCGGTCATGGGATTGCCACCCTATGAAGGTGGTGGTTACGGAACCGCCGCCTAATAAGGTGAAATTTACATGACATCCGCCACTGAGCGTGGTGGTTTTGAACATAATGCAAAAAAGGATGTAAATTTTAATTGTCTTTGCATTTTTGACATTTCTATATGTTCTTGATAATTTTTCTAGTCAGATTATGTTACTAACTTACTCTTTTTCTATGTTTTTGGGTGGATGCAAAAGAAGGGAGGAGTATATCAGATGGAGCAGAGAAAGGGAGTGTGATTGGCTCCCGACAGTATTGGATGCATTGTCCCCAGGATGAGAGGGACACTTTGCAGAGGGCTGGGATTCTACGGATCTCTCGGGTTGCTCCTTCCAGTCACATACTATGTGACATATTGTCATATTGGGACACAGATCAGAGCACTTTCTGATTTCTAGGAGTTAGGGGTGAGTGGACCATCACCCTAGAGGATGTTTACCATATATTGGGGGTTATGATTCTTAGGAGGCGGCTGTCTCTCAAGACAACAATATCTAGATCACAGTTGGTTTAGTGGGCCACATATATGGGAGATGCCATTGTTTCCATGGGGTCAAAGAAGGGGGTGAAGGTCCATTCTATTGCTGCCTCTCCTATCCCTATGATCCACAAGGCCATTATGGGTATCCTTTCCTCATGGTTGATTAGGGACAAGGGAGGGGATATTCTTCTATATTGTTGGGCTCTCATCATTGCACAGATTGAGGTCCATTGCTGTATTAATGCTTAGGGAGCAGACATCCTCAGGGACCACTTACCATGATTTATACAGGGTGGTCAGACTACAGGGACAATCACTGAGCCACCCTACTCTAGTTATGAGTTAGGTGTATGAGCGCATCATTCCTTACTGGAGAGGTATATAGGTGGAGGATCCGGGGACTGTCAGGGCAGCGAGGTGGGTAGGGAATAATCGTACTTAGGATGCCACACCAGCCAGTGGATTCCCTGACTATTGCAAACATGGAGGCCACTCCTTATCAAAACATGGCAGGGCTATGGGGGGAAGAGACACTTACATTGATTACCTGCTCTTCCACGGGTCAACTGGTAGATAGGACGGGGAAGCTAGAGACCCACCCCTTTGATAGAGTACCACATCAGTTTGGCCTCCCTTATATTGATATGTTTCCTCCCACGGGGCTAGTATACAAATCCGTTCGCAAGGCCAGGGGAGGTCTTAGAGGCCAAGGTTGGACCACGATCACTCGTGGCATTCCCATTGCAACTAGGAGGGTGGTTCGTGCCCGAGGGGTAGCTAGTGCTCCTCGAGCACCTTTACTTCAGATTGACACTGGTCCTACTCAATAGTGGAGATGAGCCCATTGACGTGGACTATGAGTCTAAGGAGTTCACTAGGGGGGAGATAGAGGAGGAGACAGAGGAGGGTGAGACCGGAGCTAGCGGGATAGGTGAAGAGGATGACAACAATATTGAGTGGCATGACACTCAGGATATCTTATGGGCTGAGAGGGCAGAGGAGAGCACGGAGAAGGTGACCCTAATTTGAGGGGAGTTTCCTTCTCAGGATTTAGGGGGAGATGATGAGTCCGTGGCAGGCCATCACTTCGTTCCAGATGTGGGAGAGGCATGACAGTCGGTGGAAGTGTCAGTAGTAGGTGCAGATCCTAGAGATCCTACCTGGATGCTTGGAGATCCGAGTGGGTTATTACTCTTTTCTCATATTTTGCTTTAGTTAGAAATGTTTAGTTGGTATTTCCCTTTCATTTTTTCGTTTGTCTTTGATCTTATTTTGGAAACCTTTCTAACTTTGTTCATTTCTCCTTTTTTATTTGTAGCGACTGCTGAGGGATGGCGAGACTTGATTTTCCAGGTGTGTGCATACACTCTACTGCTCCCTTTGGAGGGTACTCAGGCTGAGTTGACTAAGGATGTTGGAGAGCCCTTAGCAACTGGCTGACATACTGATGTCTTTGCCCCTGTCTGGAAGGTAGCAAAGATCATTACCTCCCTTTGCATCGAGCTAGCTGGATACAGGACTGTTAAGTGCTTGATGAGGAGGAGTCGCTCTCATAGTGAGACTACAGCTGCTGGCCGTGATCGTGAGCCCTTAGTTCATTTGGAGTGTCATCGTAGTAGGAGTCCTAGATGAGGTCGTGCACCTTCTGAGGGATCTCACATGGATTTGAGAGATCATGGTGCATTTTTGTAGTGATTTTTGGTCGGACACCTATACGAGTATTTATGTATTTTCTGGGCTCGTTAAGCGTTTTGACCATGCCTTAGTGCATGATGGCATTGTACATAAAACACCATATATATATATATATATATATCTTTTTGGATCTAGAACTTCTTGTGTTTAGAATTTTGTGATTCTCTTCTCATGTGTATACTAGATGTTTTTAGAGTAATTGTTTTTATATGCTTTTCAAAATGTATGCAATGGATGACAAATGATAACAAATACTGAACATAATGCTTTACTTTATTTGTTTTTGTGATGCTGATATACAATTATGTAGAACATTTTGTAGTATTGAACTTTTGGCCTCTTTGGGAAATGTTTGTTGTTTCTTCTTATACTGGAAAAATGTGATGAATGTATAGAGATAAAGAGATGAACTTGCCCCATTCCCAAACTCCACGCAACTAGTAAGATGCGAGGGATCAACACCAAGAGTTGGGAAGGGCACAAATTTATGAGTTTGACCGAATGGAACAATGAGAGATAGACAAACTAGTGACAAAAACCAAACTTAGACCTACACACTTACTCTACTTAGAACTACCACCAAGCTCAGAAGGTAACTTACTTTTTAGTTTATCTAGACTTAGATCTATAGATGGCAACTTGGTTGACAAAATATGGTTTTGAGGATTTGATCTCTTTACAATTTGGACAATTATTTTCACTTAATATAATTTGATTTGTATTTGTAAAATACCAAGATTTGTTAATTTGTATGAATGGACCCCCCACACCCATGCCCCATGCCACTAGTAAGAAACATGGGTTTGCCACCAAAGGTAGGATATAGGTGAGTAAGGGCACTTATTTCCTTTCCCAACCTCACACCACCAGTAAGAGATGCGGACTTTACCACTAGTAAGAGATGCGGGCTTACCACCGAAGGTTGGTGTGTGGCAAAGAAGAGTGTAAAATAAAATATTCTGTTTGCTTGGTATTTTTGATTTTATCTTATTTTGACACTTCTGAACTGTGATTTTGGAATATCCTTGTTTCAAAGAGACATAAGAGGGATAGATGTGACACCAAGAGGCTTCTAGAATAGACCGTAGGTAAGAACAACTTCACCTAGTAGAACGAAAGAGCAAAACCAAGTATGCAGACCTTGGTAGGTTTTCGTCAACATTTGTTTGTCAAACTTGATGAAAAGATTTTGAAATTACTTGATGATGTATGAAGAGATGTGATTTGAATGCTTTTGCCAATATTTTCAGAAATTTGTAATAGATTGCTTAAGAGTAAGTTCCTTGACTACAATTTTTACAAAACAAGTGGAAAAAATGAAATCAGCTAAATGACTAATGCAATGTAGGTAAATATAATGTACAAGTGGTGATTCTGATGTCTCATGCGTAAAACCATTTAAGATGTAAGGAATTGACAATTTTATTGAATTCCTCACCTTCCAGTGTACACAAGAGATACTCACCATTTCTATAGTCCTTCATGACTCGGTATGGGCCCAACCACTTGGGCCGAAATTTCCTTCCTTCACCGATTTTCTTATCAATCTGGTTGTTTAGTCTTAGAACTAGATCTCCCTCATATATTTATCGCTCATAGAATTTTTTTGTTATATTTTCAGCAAATCTGGTTAGCATAGGCCTTGTGCCATTGTTTGGCGTTTAGCCTGGCCTCATTAAGGCTTTCTAGTTGAGAGAGGTGTGCCTCTCTATAGGCGTCTTCATCCAAAATTCCTTGTAATGAGATGTAGAGACTAGGTATTTCGACCTCAAGTGAGAGAACTGCCTCTGCCCCAAATACTAATGAGAAAGGGGTTGCTCTTGTTGGTGTTCTTATTGAGGTTTGATGGGCCCATAAGGCCGGATATAATTTTAAATTCCAATCTCATTTGTTCTCCTTAACTCTTTTGAGGAGAATAGCCTTTAATGTTTTGTTTGTTGCTTCGGCTTGTCTATTGGCTTGAGGGTAATAAAAAGAGGCCGTATGATGGTTTATTTTGAATTTTCTACATAACTCACAAGCCTCATTGTTCTTAAAGGATGTGCCATTATCTAAGATAATGACTTGTGGGACACCGTACCTATAAATGATTTGGTTCAGAATGAACTTCGTGATTACCGAACCTGGTACGGTGGTGAGAGGCATGGCCTCTACCCATTTGGTAAAATATTTTGCGGCCGTAATTATAAATTTATGACCATCTGTCGATGAGGGAGAGAATTTCCCTATCAAATATATACCCCACTTGGAAAAATTCCACGGGGTTGTTATTGGTTGCAGATATTTTGTTTGCATGTGAATCTCATGGGAGAATTCTCGGCACTTTTGGCACTTGCGTACAAACTCTACTGCGTCATGTTCGAGAGTGGGCCAAAAATAGCCCATGCGATGTATTTCATGAGCAGTGGTGTGACCACTGAAGTGACCTCCACATATCCCACTCTGGGATTCATAAATAATCTTCTTGGATTCTTCTGTATCGACGCATCTTAGAAGCATGCCATCAAAGGCTTTATGATAGAGTACTTGTTCTAAAATAACATATTTAGCAGCAATAATGCGTAACTGCCTTCTTTGTTGTAATGTGGAACCTTCTGGGTATATATGCTCCATAATAAAATTGATGATGAAAGTGTACTAAGGACATGTAGAGATGGGGGCCTAGTTTCGATAAAGTATATACACTCATCAGGAAAGTCCAAATTTACTAGATTACCTCCATCTAACGGATTGTCAGCTAACCAGTCTATAATGATTTGTCCCTTAATGGATTTATGGTTTACATATGTTAATTCAAATTCACCCATTAAGGTTATGAAACATCCAACCTTTTTAGATAGAGAGCCTTGTGTGAGGAATGTTCGTAAATGATCCGTCTTTACAATGACCCTTGTTTCTTGATTTAACATGTAATGTCTTAAACCATTTTTTTCAAAGAAAATGGAAAAGCATTCTCTCTCTTCCTATGTATAACATGTTTCATAATTAAGCAACGTTTGGCTAATGAAATAGACTGCACATTCTTGTTTATCATTTTCTTCTTAAGCCAGTATGTAGGCTAGCGAGACATTAGTAGCTCGTGAGTATAGGATCAAAGGATGATCTGGTTTATGAGGCATTAGCATGGATGGAGACAACAAGAAGCGTCTAATTACTTCAAAGGAATTTTTGCATTCTTCTATCTAATTAATGCTATAATATTTCTTTAATAGATTGTTGATTGGATGAATAGCAAAACTTAAATCTGGGATGAACCTTCGGATTGCACTGAGTTTCCCAAGAAATGATCTGATACCAGACTTTTCTGATGGTGGAATCATTTCAAGGATAGCCCTTATTTTGGCTATATCAACATCAATCCCTCGTGAGGATATAATATAACCTAGAAGGTTGCCTCCTGTCACACTAAATATGCATTTCTCTGGGTTCAATGTGACGCCATATTCAATCAATCGTGAGAGGATGATACAAAGTACTTCTAGGTGATCACAACACTTCTTGGCCTTGGCCAACAAGTCATCCACATAGGATTCCACAATTTTATGGATAAGATCGTGGAATATGTATGTCATTTCCCGCTGGTATGTAGCACCGGCGTTCTTAAGACCGAACGGCATAACAATGTAACAATAAGTTCCCCAGGTAGTTATAAACAAGGTTTTGGCTTGATCCTATTCAGATATTTTAATCTAATTATACCCTGAGAACCCATCCATTAGGGACAACAGTTCAAATCCAGCGGTTGCATCAACAATGATGTCAATGGATGGTAATGGGAAGTCATCCTTGTGACAAGCTTTGTTAATATCCCGAAAGTCTATGCAAATGCATATCTTCCCATTATTTTTTAGAACATGAACGATATTAGATACCCATTGTGAATAGTCAATGGGTTTAATGAATCCCACTTGGAGAAGTTTCATTACTTCTTCTTTTACCATGAGAGCCAATTTTGGTTTCATTAGTCTTGACTTTTTTTTAATTGGTTTTGTATCTGGTTTGGTGAAAAGATTATGTACCACAATATGTGGTGCAATTCCTGTCATTTCTTTGTAGTTAAATGTGAAAGCCTTTTCATGCTCTTTGAGGATTTGGGTATGTATTTCTATCTCCTCTGGAGTTAACAAGGATCTGTTGGTCCAAAAATCTTTTGGGTAGGTAGATCTATGGATAGATGAGCCAACAATGTGCAGGGCATAGCCCCTCTTTGAGTCAGCAAAGCGAAACTGGTTTATTGCTATTCTACCAGTAGGAATCTGTGCGAGTCTCACAATATTCTGCCTTCGGGGGTTTTGGATCTTATCCCAGTTGGGGTGTTTCCAAATATGAAAAGAAAGGAAAGAAGGGAAAGACGAAGATAGGATAGATAGATCCGAAGGGAGAAAATAAATGAATTCCAAAGTAGAAAGATCAGAGGGTCTATGTTTTGGGATTGGTAATAAATGGAGCCAAACCTACTTGCATAAACGAACAAATCAATACTGATGAACAAATGACAAAAAAGTAGAGGTAGATTTAACAGAATAAACATACAGATCTAACATAAGAAATTTCTAATGCATAACACAAGTTTTCAGCACAAAGTCTCAATAGTGTATTAGTATTTTCTTCTGTTACAAAAAGTACAAATCCTTTTCTCCTTACTTCTATTTTTTTTATCTAAAAACTGTCCACCCCCTGAATACAACAAGTATTCAAGTATTTATAGGAGGAGAAGAGAGAAGGAAAAAAGAAACCAACAACTAATTACAAAATATCTACAAAACATCTAAAAGTCAACTGTTGACTTTTGGGACAACTTGGTGGATGACAACATCCCATGGTGCAACATGGATGATGTCATCCTTTGTGCCAACATACTTTTAGATATTTACAAAAAGAAAGCTAAGAGGAATAAGGCTATTCATCGTCATCTTGCGGCTGGAAGGGAGTATCTTTCTTCTGCTCAGGAGAGACAATGCGGAATTGAGCCCGGTATTCCATGAATTTACTGACCATCGGCTGAAGTTGATCCTAGGAAGGACCCTTGGTATGATCGCCGATGACCTCACAAGTATCCTGCTCATCTCTGAGTTTTTTAGGGATCTTAAAATATTCATTACCTTCCTCCATCAGGTACCCCACAAAATCGTGGCAGGCCAGAAGGTTATTGATGGATTCAGTGTCAAAAGTGACTTCTGGCCCTAGCCCTTGTGAGACAATCTCCTTGAACATCCTAATAGTTTCCTCTACCTTCCTCATGGCGAATGAAGGAGTAAGCAAGCCCAGAGACATCCTTAGGACAATTTTCTCCATTTGATGAATTGCATCCAGGGCTTCCTCCTTGACCTTGTCTATCTTCTCCAAGAAAAATTCCATATGATCGCCCTGGTAGTCCAAAGTAACAAGGATTTTGCAGGGTACCCTGGGGTGATCGAAAATGCCGAATTTTAATAAATCATCGACTGAGCAGTTGAGCATCTTCTGGAATGTTTTATGTTGCAACCTAGCATGGTCCAACTCTTTGGAGATAGGTCCTGCAATCACTTGGAGTTCCTTGTTCACCCGACCAATGTTCTGATATAACTCGGTGAACTTGACAATTACTTCCTCACTGTCTTTGAGGATCTGGTCTCTCCAGGATGATACTACCATTCCTTGTTCGCCAATCTTGGCATATTCATTTATCTTATCTTGGCTTAGGACCTCAGGAGTTTCAGTGGCATTTATAGGAGGTGCACTACCCATTTTCTGCAGGGCATGGAGAAGATGCTTGCTCTACTCTTTTAGTAGCCTCTTCTCCTCCTTTGCTTCTTGAATCTTCTTACAAAGGGCATCCACCGCAAATAGGGCCTCTCCTTGAAGACTCTCAGATGACATTCCCATTATGACCTGCGTCACTGTATAATCTATAGGGGACAGATCTTTTTATCCTTTGTAGGATCGGGATACGTGATCTCCATTACTCTTTCTCCTGATGCACTCTCAGAGAAGAGGGTTATCGGTTTGTACTTCTTATCCAACTTCATTGGGATGAAGGAGAAGTCCATTGGTGAAATGGTGACTTTCCTCTTATGCTGACTCAGGTGCTAAGAGATCCATGTTAGACTTAATGGAGTGGGACCAGAGGTGGAAGAGGGAGAAGCTACAGTAGATGAGGGGAAATGGGTCGAGACACTTGGTGGTGGCATCAAGAGAGAGGCCAAGAAAGTGCTCACGGGAGGAAGAGACACTATAGGGGAGGTATTCGTGGGAGTGGAAGGGAGCTGAGAGATGAGAGACAAAATGGTGGGGGACAGCTCCTCGAGGGAAGAAAAATTGAGGAAGAGGAAGGGGAATAGTAGAAGATGGGGGAGAGGATACGACCAAAGGAATGGTCACTTGAGTCACATGCAGAGGGGAAGGAGGAGAGGGAGAAGGGATGGTGGGAACCTCCATGGTTGTAGGAATGGCAACATCTTGAGTGGATGTGCCCATTGGAACACTCTCTGCCACTTCTTTCTCCAGGGATACCAGAGTTACAACCTGTTCTTGTGTAGAGGAAGGAGGGCTCTAAGGAGCTTCTTATTGAGCGGAGCTTGATTCTCCCTCTTTATCTTTGCCTTTTCCCTTTGCCAGATGCTTTGACCTGGCAGATGCGTTGCCTAAAGGGGACGTGGTGAAATCTACTCCAAGGTAGATAAGGCCATTCATTCTGCACTAATGCTCTGTTTGACGCAATGTGTCCTTAACCCTTACCTCAATGGTCTGAGGTGCCTTTGTCCTATAAATTTTGGCAAACGGATAGTTTTCCCCATCCGTGTCTAGATATACCTGATCAACTTCTTGATCGATTGTTTGGAAACCTTTTGGAACAATGGCCACACCATATTAAATAATTTCTGTTAGGGCCAGGTGGGAGTGATCCTTTCTCCTAAGTTCGACCTCGTGATACAGGTCGATGTAGATGTCCTCGATCTGTGGAACGTGGATCAGATCGAGTTTTGCCTTTGGGAGGTAATTTCTTGGATCAAAGGTGGCCCTTGCTGGGAAATTGTGCTTTAGGTTGAGTAGTTCTAGCTCTGCAAACATTTCCCAGGCCTTGGTGTGGGAAATGCAAGTGTACCTACCCACTATAAGGGGGAAAGGAGTTCCACCCTTCTTCCTCTTCAGGAACTTCTCATGATATGTTATGAGCTACCTAGACAGCTCCAACGGGATCAACTTAGGGCCTGCATACCTTGGCAATTTGGTGGGCTTCCCCAAGAAGTTAGCTGCTCTGAGATAGGTAAAGGTGGGGAATTGTGTAAACAATGCCCCCCACTTCTCGGTTGTCATGACTATGCTCTTGGTTGTTCGACCGTGAGTCATATTGGGCCTCAATAGGCAGATAATGCCGTAGAAAAAGGAATTGTTGATCTTGGTGAACTGTGGGATACTATTCTCCAACTTCAACTCTAGGTAGTACTCGTATATTTTCACCTGAGGCCAAACCCCACATCAGTTCAACACTGGATAGTCTCTCTCTGAGGCTGAAGCGTAGACTATGTAGGAGTTCATGTAGAACCTCCCCGTTGTGGTGAGTTGTTCGAGCTACTCAGAGATGGTGTTGCTTATGATTTTTTCCCATTCAAAATGCTGGTCAGGTACGTTTTTATTCATGGTTTCCAGATACCTGAGCATCCATTTGTGGAAGTAATGGGCATCAGAAATCCCAAATACTCTGCTTAGGAAGGTGATGGTATCACTCAATTTCTCAGAGAAGTCACTGCGGTGAATAACCTATGGCCACCTGGTTATCACCTTCTTATTCTTCAGGTACACCTCATTCATTAACTGTATGCACTTGTCTTTGTTTTCCTCCCACACCTTGGTGCAGTCTTCTTGGCTTACAGCCACAAAATCCCGGTGGTGGGGAATACCTAGCATAATCTTGAAGTGCCGGGAAGTGAGGTTGATTATGACCTCGCCCTTTTCGTTCTCGACACACCTTGTGTCTTTATTATAACAACGGGCCACCACCATCATAAATTCATTATTCACCGCACTGACAGGGATTCCCCATGTGAAATGTAGACCATTTCCTACAATTTTTTCCATCCAAGGACTGCCTGTGACCCTCTTGGTTCTAGCCCAAAAAAAATCCATGTCGATGTGGCTGAGTTTAGAATCTCTAATGTCTAGGTCACATTCTGCCTGGGACTCGGGCATTTTGACCCTTTGATATTTGTATTTCATCTCTTCCTCTATGAGTTTGGCCTTACCATTTGACTTGGTTGGCCTCTTGCTTGAGGTAGACATATGCGGATCTGAGTTCAGTTACTGATCTGCAAGAAGAAGGAGCGAAGTCCAACGTAGAAGAGCCATGTTAGCTGTTAGATCTTCCAACTAAGCTCTACAGAATGAGGAGTTAGTAATTTAAAAACCTCTGGGCGCAGGGTGCAGGAAAGTTGCAGGCTGCAGGGTTAAAAGTATGGCGCACTGAAGTGGAGTGTTGCAAGGAAGAAATCAGTGCCAAAGGGCATAGGGCACAGGAAATTTACATATAACATTGTTGTTGTAGACAGATGTGCACCTGTGCCATTATATGAGGTTTTATACTAGGCGCAAATAAATTTGGTGTTGCATGAGGGAAAGATGTGCCAAGGGCACAAATATGGGACATGTTGCATGGACTTTTGGTGTGCTAATGGAATAAAGGGGGCGCAACATTAAAAGGTGTATCACTAACTTCATGTACGCTGATGGGGCCTTTGGCATGGCTCAAGAAAGGATTGTATGACACTTTTGTTGTTTGTAAGTAGGATTACGCCTACGCCAGGGTTAGGATTTACTTGGTTTTGCTTGGCACAGGAAGGATTCGTGCTGTAATTAGGGACAATGTGCCCTCTTGGTATTACTGTGTGTTTTGTAACAAGGTAGGTGATTGCGCTAAGAGAAAATTACGGGTGGAAATGATAGCTTTTAGGTTTTTCTCTCCTTCTTGATGGGTTTGCAATTTTTTTTAGGCATCCTTCTTCAGGTGGATTTAGATGGTGAAGGGGGGCATAGCAAAGAGATCTGGGTTCATTTTTCAGGACAATCCCTCTAGGCCAGTAGATCTGGAAGGAGGGGAAGACTGGTTTGGGGGGAAGCCACTTAGGTTTCAATATTTAATCAATAACAAGCAAAACCATAGCAGAGCAACAAGCAAAACCATAAGAAAAGCAAGAGCCACTTACTAGAGATATATAGGCTAAGAGGAATGAAGTGGGGTCCCATGAACATGACACAAGGATGACAAGGGCCACTAACAGGTGTAGAGGAATAAAGTTTTCACGTGTTTTTAATTGTGAAAATGACAGGGCGGATGCGCCTATATATAGCCAAAAGTGTAATAAATGTGCCACCCAATTTTTTCTAAAGGGCGCACTAAAATACGTGTGGACATGAAAAAACTTTGTGCCCTTTGGCGTAGGTATACACCTGTCAATAAGGAAATATATACGCACTTTTGGTGCACAAGTTTAGGACTGTCAACATGGGATTTTGAGTGCCAAAGCACACCAATTAAGGGCGCAACATTTTTACTGTTGACAGGATGGCGCATGCGCCTCAGCACAGGTAAGAAAGGTGCATCATGAGGAGGTGCAACAATTGTTGTGTTAACACTCCAAAGGGTGCACCGAAGGAATAAAAGGGGGGTGCAAATAAGTTTTGTGTTACATGGACAAAATCTGCACCCAGCCTAAAAAGGACCAAAATGACCAAGTTTGAAGAAACCAGATTTTCCCGGAAAGGAATTTTACACACCATTCCAAACGCTGAGGGACCTCTACGAGGAAACAGAATTTTCTTTTTGGTAAGGTTACCTACAAAATTGCCCTTGTCAATTTTACAGGATAACAACTGGCTCTTTCTGGGGACTATCTTTAAGCGAAGCTTAAGGGTAGAAAATCCCTGATCAACATGTGCCTATCCATTGGGCAACAAAGTCAAAAACCAAGGGTGATCGAAAGGGAAAAAAGGGAACACGCAACAAATAGAAAGCAAACACACGACAAAACAAACACACAACCAAAGAAAACTGTACAAAGAAGAGATCAAGCTCTACTTCCTGAATATTTTGAGATGTTTCCCGCTATAGGGAAGTGGGAGCTTGGTTCCATCTGAATATGAGAGATAGAATCTATACTCTCTGTTGAGCCGCTTGATCTTGAAAGGTCCCCTCCATAGAGAATCGAATTTTTTGTGCATGCCTTTTGACTCTCTTCGCTTATCCCATAAAAGGACGATATCTCCCACCTAGAAATCCCTTCGCTTGGCCTTTTTATCGAATAGTATCTTGACTTGATTATGATGTTCGGTGATTCTGTCAACCACTCTTACTCTTCTTTCTTCGAGCTCTGCTAGATACATCATCATCTTTTCAAGAGAATTTTGGAAAGTTTCATCTTCAATCGCTTGTGCCAAGCACAGAGCAGGAAGTTCTGCAGAAATGGGGAGCTTGGCGTCAATTTCATATAACACTTGAAAAGGAGACATACCTAGGGACCTCTTGGGAGTAATGTGGTCTACCCACAAAGTGTCATATAATGACTTATGCCACGTCCGCTGATTCTCATCAACTAGCTTTTGTATGATAGTTACTAAGTTTTTATTACTGGATTCTGCCTAACCATTTCCCTGGGGGTAATAATCCAAGGCGTGGGCCAAGATTATCCCGTATTCATAGAAAAAACCAATAACTTCTCATGAGGAAAGATTGGAAGCATTATCAGCAATGATTTTGTGTGGTACGCCAAATCTCACGATGATATTTTCCTTGATGAAATTACAAACAACTTCAGAGGTGGCATTCTTAACAGGTATGGCCTCCACCCATTTGGTGAAGTAATCTATTGTTGTCAGGACATAACTATGTCTGGCACTTGATTGGGGATGGAGTGCTCTGATAAATTCAATTCCCCACTTCCTGAATGGTTCATCAATAACGACTGGCCTGAGGGGAAAAGCAGCCAATTTTGGTTCGCCGACAAATTGTTGGCAGAGCTCACATTTTGCTACCCAGGTGGCTGTATCTTGAAATAGTGTTGGCCAATAGTACCTGGCCCGGATGATCTTGTGTGTTGTCACGGAAGAGGAAAAATGACCACCATAGGCTGAATCATGAAAATTCTCAAGTAGCTTTATCTGATGTGGCTTGTCAACACATCACAAGAAGATGCCATCTATTTCACGTTTGTATAAACATTCATCCTAGATGACATATCTGGCTTCTCTGAGCTTTATAGCATGCTTCTCCTTTAAAGGAAGATGAGCTGGGCACTCACCGTAAGTGAGAAAGAAAGTGATATCATAATACCATTCATTGCTAGTCGCGACAAATAGAACCATGGGTAGAGAATCAGCTTTCTCCAGCTGACCTCGTGTTCCATCGATACAATCATCCTTTTCCTCAGGGTCTCCTGAATCTTGGTTTTCATCCATGAGCTGACACAGACCCTTACCTGATCTGAAAATGGTACTTATTTATTTATTTATTTTTGAAGTACTTAGAAAATTTCCAGATTTTGAAATTTACAGACTCAACATTGATCTTGAGTTAATTTGATCTAATTTTTAGGTGTCTTGAAACCCAAATCCTCAACTCTTCCAAAAAGACCAATTAATCTGATTTTTCAACTTTAAGTGAATCGCTTGAATCTAATACAAATCCATTTTACTTCACAGTTGATTTTTAATCATACACTCAAACCGACATTTGAATCTAAGATGATAAGTGTATTCAAATCTTGTTGTGGGTTATGGATACTGAAAGTTCCTTCAATCCATTTACTCTAGTTTTATACTTATTTTATCAATTAATAAAATTAATCCAATGATGAATTTCAACTGATAAAAAGCTTTAAAAAACTGAAATGCACAAATCCACAAAACAAGAAATTGATAACGGAGTTCACCCGAAGGCTACATCTCCGGATTCACAAAAAGTGAATCGATCCATTAAACATCCAATGAAGTACAATATCCCTTCAATATTGACTTAACAGACCTTTATACCTGCAAATGGGCTGATTCAAACCTCAAGGAATTCTGCAATTTACCATAATCATTCCCAAGTTCATCCGTGGCTCCTACAGTATTTCTTCTGTTTGTTCCCTGTGCAAATACGTTCAAAAAACATCTACAAATTGAAATATAAAAGACCTATATAGATAAGGTTTAAATTTCTGGAAACTTTAGGAAATTATTAAAAACTTCCCCTTTTACTTCATGGTCTGATTCGGATCTGAAGTGGATGCAAAATACAGATCTCTGCTTGTCCCTCGTGCCTGTTCTGTGAAACTGCGATGGAAAAACGCCTACACAGAAAAATATATAGCACTTCATACAAAAAAAAAGTTACCTTTCTGGAAATCTCTCAGAATTTTGAACAACTTTCATTTTTACACCAAGTTCTAATTCGAACCATAAGTGCCTCGAAAATTGTGATCTCTGCAAACTGGTCCTTGGCTGTCCCCCTTTCCAACCTACCAAAAGCTTCCCTTTAAATAGATGTGATCTCCTTCTCTATCACTTGCTACAAAGTGGCAGCTTGGGAAGGCTGATTACTATTTTGGAAAAGGTTCAAATCCCCCTTCCATAGGTTTAGGAGCCCAATTTAGCCATTGACCCCACGTTTGGTGGGAAAAAGATAAGATAAGCCTTAAAATAGCTTTTTTGGCCACAAAATCCTCCTTATACCATGGGATTTGAATTTATTCACATGGAATGGATTAAATAGATTTTTAAAATTATTATTTTAAAATTTAAATCCACTACAAACCCGCCAAGTGTCACGCCAATAATATGCCATTTGTCCACGTTAGAGTGTGCCATGTCATCATTTGACCGCAACTTTGACTATGCATATCTTTCGCATACGAACTCAGATTTGGTCTGTTCAAAATGCATCAGAAAGCTTGCGATGAGCTCTATACCATGGAAATAATTTTGAAATATAACAGTACCATCAATTTTTTCTCATCACCAACTGCCACGTGTCACCTTGTCATTGGTCCACTGGTTGACCTATTGACCAGAGTTGACCCGTTTGGAGGCCCATCTTCGACCGGCGATAGAATTTGCATACGGACTCTGTTTCTAGAGTTCAACATACCATCGGAAAGGTCTCAATAATCCCTTCAGCATGGTCCAATTTTAGGGAAGTTTAGGGAAAATTTTCATAGTGAAAAATCCTCCGGATCATTACCTCTTACTAGCTTGGCTAGTTTTATATCTAGATCATACTCCTGGACCTTTGCGATCTAATTCCCTCGCAAACTCCCTAACTCCTATTGAGTTAAAATTTACTTGACTATCGTATCAGGGACTAGCACCACTGTATGAGAGTTTAGAATATAATACTTAAAGTTCTTGACTGCTTTGATAACGGCGAAGGCATGTTTTTCCAACTGAGACATATTCAATTCATGAGGCTTGAGGGGAGATCTCATGAACGCGATTGGAGATTCAAAACTTTCAGAATTCTTTTGCATTAAGATGGCTGATACAGTATGCTCAGATGCATAGCTATACATGATAAAATCCTTGGAGAAATCAGGACATATCAGGACTGGTGCATGAGTGACAGAAGGCTTTTATATCCTCGAATGATGCCTTTCCTTCTTCGCTCCACCAGAAATTTTGGCGACCCTTTCATCATGTTTGATATGTGGTGAAGTCTTTTCAGCAAAGTCAGGGACATGAAGCGCCTGAGAAATTTTACTTTTCTAGAAGAAAGAGTGAACGTCGGTCTTACTTGTGGGTAAAGTCAAGGATCTGAATATCCCTAACCCTTTCAGCATCTATTCTTTATCCCTTCTTTGTTAACAACGTGTCCCAACAACTTTCTCTTCTGTGAATCTGAAAATATACTTTTTCAGATTCAGGGAGATCCCATGCTCTTGGCATCTAGTCAATACTTGTTCCAAACGATCAAAATGATCATTTCGCTATTTAGATAACACAGTTAAGTCATCTAAATAGACTATAATAACCTTTTCCCATCATTCCTTTGAATGTGAAGTCCATCGCCCACTGAAAAGTGGCACCAGCGTTGGTCAGGCCAAAAGGCATCCTGCTATAGGTGAATGTGCCCCAAGGGGGGTAGTAAATTTTGTTTTTGAATTGGTCTTCAGGTGAGACTTCAATCTGATTATAGCCCAAAAAACTATCAAGCATGGACAACATTTCCGAACCAGTTACTACCTACAGAACCTGATCCATTATGGGAAGCGGGTAGTTGTCCTTCAAGTGATGATCTGATTCAAGTTATGAAAAATCTACGCATATGCGTATCTTACCATTTTTTCTTGCATACTGGAAAAATGTTCATGACCTAGGTACTGTGATGGATAGGAAAAATGATCCTTACATCCAGCATCTTCTGTATTTCAGCCTGGATGGTACCTGAGATCTTGGGATTATAGTGTCTCTATTTCTGGTGAAAGGGTTTGACACCTTATTTCAACAGGATGTCATGTTGGATGTATCCTTTGGCTTGAAAGACTTTAGATCGGCATAGGACCATGCCAATACATCCATATACTTTCTTCATACAATTTGACGAAGCTTCCACTTTTCTTCGGTTGTGCAACATTTTTCTGATGTTCACAAATTGCGGATGTTCCACCGAACCTAGATTGACCGGTTCGGTCTCTGGAGAGGAGTTAGGATTATCTCACATTTTCTCCCTTATAAAATAATCATTTCTATCGAACAAACATTCTAGAGAAACCAAACCTTTTGGAATTTTATTTCCTTTCAGATGAGATATGCCATCACTTCCTTTTGATTCATTGTCTTGATCAATAATAGATTCACGACATGTAGAAGTAGATCCTTCAAAACGAAGCTCACTGAATTTTTTTGCCTTTTCCAGGAAGGCAATAAGTTGATTGTCATCGTTGAATGTTGAATACCTGCTAGTGCTGAGAGTTTTTTGGGCATGATTGGGTGGAAAACTACCTTAATGGTATATGTGTCTATTTTTAACCCTGGGTGGGGGAGCGTGAGGGATGTTGAGATAGCTATTGAATCGGCCATGTTGTTCTGAGACTCTTGAAATGGATTTTATTGAAAAAGTGTCAAACTCCTCAATGCTATCCCACACTACATGTTGTGGTAATGCCTGAGCCTTTCATTTTTTACTTGGTATATCCTTTTTACTTGATTTACGAATAGCTCTGCATCACCTTATACTTTTAGGTTCTTGATTCCCCTTTCTTTTGCACCTTGCATGCCAAGTAGCAAAGATTCATACTTAACAATATTATTCATATTGAAAAACTAGAACTTGAAAGAGAGAGGAATAATATCTCTTCCTCCGAGGAGATATTAACATAGGGCTCCGACACCGCATCCACTAGTTGTGTACAGCTACCATCAAACTGCAACATCCATACTCTTGTTAAGATCCTCTTCCCAGATGAGGAACATCCATTTTTTTCAGACTCAGTAGATAAGAAGTAATTCCCCATCCTTGATGATTCGAAGAGAATTTGGGATTGGGGGTCATCAAAATTGGTGACCAAGTACTTCTTTTGTGATTCTGGCTCTAATGTTTGCATTACACCTTTGATGGGGATTATAGCCTTAGACCAGTCCATATGAATCTCTCCACCAACTTCACTGCAAAAGCTCCTTCCTAGTAGAATTCCATATGCTGCGGAATGTTGGCAACTAGGACAGTCATCTTTACGCAATTCTCTGAGGAACGGTACAAATCTGAACTGCGTGTCTTTGATCTGATCAATCAACGGAACCTACTTAGTTTCCAAGGAGTAACATCTACCGAAAGGCTTAGTAAGTGTGAGTCCCAGAGCATGGGCGATCTTTGCTGGCATGACGTTATCAGAAGCCCCAAAATCAATTATGCAGTTGCTTAGCTTGTGACCATTGATTAGGAAGGAGAGATAGAAATGTTCTATTTTACCTGATGCAGAAGTCGAGGAAACATTTATGCAAAATGCAAGGGGGAGTAGAAAGAATTCCTTTATGGGGAGGTCTGAGAAGTTATGACAGCTTGGCTTTGAATGTATTCGGCCAACCTTACAAGTTGCTCAGGGTTAGACTGAAGATACTTAGACTTCAGACATATCTGGATCTTGGTCTTTTTTGCATGATCAATTATGTCAAACGTGGCCAAGGGTTGCATTGATGAAGGAATGAATCCCTCATTTCGCGATGATAGGATAGGATTATTGGTCTTGACAGAGAATATGAGAAGGATGATTCAGAGGGGAGATAGGGGAAAAATATTTCTTTGAAAAAGATTCTTAATAACAGGTTGAGCAGGAAGGGGACTACCTCTTTTAGTGATGGTTGGAGGCATGTTTGACATGGCCTTCTCTTTTTGCATCTTGGCAGCAACTTCTGCTTCTTTTCCTTGCAAGCGAGGTGAAAACAACATATGACTGCCCACTTGCATATCCTTGGGTTCCCTCTTCTTCATCAAATTCCTCCTCATCAAATTACATACACCAAATAGTAGAGTCTTCAGTCGATTCACCAAAATCTTGATCATCTTCACCTTGCGATGAAGGTTCTTCATAAATTTACTCCTCCTATTCGATCTCAGACCAAGGCATTAACTAGAGAATCCTCGAGCACCAACCATGGATGCAGTTGTAAGTAAACGTGGCCTTTTTTGGATGTTGTTGGAAGTGAAATTCCTCCATGGGATATATCGGTATGAAGTTCTAGGAGAAGCTTGAGCTAACTACTTCTTTAACGTGAGCAAGTTGTTCGCCATCTTCTGGAATGCTGGATTTGATGAAGTGGCTTAAGAAGGACTTGA
Organism: Taxus chinensis; assembly: GCA_019776745.2. NCBI lineage: Eukaryota > Viridiplantae > Streptophyta > Pinopsida > Cupressales > Taxaceae > Taxus > Taxus chinensis. The sequence continues at coordinate 853,701,326 of CM034148.1, read as the reverse complement.
AGACTTTTAGGCTTGGATGGCTCTCACTTTAATTCACCAGATATTAGCAAGTTATCTTTAATCTGAATGGCAGAAGCTTGGGTGAGAACCAGGGGTAGTGACTTGTTCTTACAAGAGTAAAAAACTTACTTTTGAGCTCATGGCATTCACAAAGAAACACTTCTAATTTTCTAGTGCATGGGAAGCATGGTAGGCGACACATGGTTGATTAGTGAATTGAAACAGGAGATGAAATCGTCACATGGTTTTCATTGACCTCCTTCTTTAAGTGGGTGATCTTTGATAGTAACGTGAACGTGTCCTTCTGAAGTGTTATTTATACCTTTCTTCAAATGCAGTCCATAAGGTGGCCCAACTAGTGATAGATCTGGCATCGGCAAATGCTGAAACCATTCCGCTGTGGGTCCTTACAAGGTTTCTAGGAAGAGGTGAACTGACACATCCTCATGGGTCACATCTAGGATACTGCATGACATGATGAATGTAGATATGTGTGAATCCATACTTTGGTTTCCGCTTCCATCAAATTTGGGGAAATTCTTTCGGTTTCCATGAGGGAGCGCTATGAACAGGATGTGGCAAAGCAAGTGGGCCCATGGAATTTCCCCATGGTACTACCATTTGAACATCTAGAAAAAGGATGTGAGTCTAGAAGCACAATTCCGCTGAGCAGGAAAGCACTATAAAGAGAGGAGGATGTTCCTTGTGAAAAATGCTTCCTTCGTGGAGGTGAGACACTTCTGGATGACCGGTCAGCTGAACTTAGCGATGAGAAGTGTGCCGATGTAATACTAAAGTTGTGCCTTTGAAGTAGATCAAAAGTAGGATCAATTTCTCCACGAGATTTCCTGCTACGAGTAAATGGTTCACTCGCCAGTGTATCTCTCAGATCTGTAATATTTTTGGAGCAGAGTCTAAAAACTCTTTTTGGTTGTACTTGCTGATTTTCTGATTTTTTTGACTAAAAAATTAGCTGCATGTACCTTTTATAAATATTTAAAATTATCCCCCTTTTTTGAAAACTGATTGTGGTTTAATGACAAAATATTAGTGAGGATAAAATGATGGTTTAACTTAGTAAGTTAATTTTCGGATCTTAGAGTTGACTTTTTTACAAGGGTTTGAAACTTTTGTAAAACAGTCAAAAACTCAGATCTACAGAGAAATATACGGATTTTTTGTAAAAAATTAGCGAACTAAAGATCTCTAACTAGTCCCAGATCTATGGATCCCTGAAGAAAATTTTCAATTTTGAGTAATTTTTGCAAAAAAATTGGATTTTGAAGCCAAAAGTGAAAATTTGCAAACAAGTAGTGGTTTTTACAGTTTTATTGATTTTCTAACATACCACTACCATAGATTTGTTTGATCTGTTTGATCCCTAGTAGAGTCGCAAAAAAACTGTTGGTCCAAAAATATGTCAGGTGGGCAGATCTATGGATAGACGAGCCAATAGTGTGCAGGGCATAGCCCCTCTTTGAGACAACAAAGTGAAACTAATTTATTGTTATTCTACCAGAAGGAATTTGTGCAAGTCTCACAATATTCTACCTTCGGGGATTTGGGATCTTAACCCAGTTGGGGGTGTTTCCAACTATGAAAATAAAGGAAAGAATGGAAACACGAAGATAGGATAGGATAGATAGATTTGAAGGGAGAAAAGAAATGAGTTCCAAAGCAGAAAGATTAGAGGGTCTATGTTTTTGGGATTGGTAATAAATGGAGCCAAACCTACTTGCATAAATGAACAAATCAATACTGATGAAAAAATGACAAGAAAAGTAGAGGAATATTTAACAAAATAAACATACAGATCTAACATAAGAAATTTCTGATGCACAACACAGATATTCAGCACAAAGTCTTAATATTGTATTAGTATTATCTTCTTTTACAAAAAGTGCAAGGCCTTTTCTCCTTACTTCTATTTTTTATCTAAAAAGTGTCCACCACCTGAATACAACAAGTATTCAAGTATTAATAGAAGGAGGAGAAGAGAGAAGACAAAACTAAACAAACAACTAATTACAAAATATCTACAAAATATCTAAAGGTCAACTGTTGACTTTTAGGACAACTTGGTGGATGACAACATCCCATGGTGCAACATGGATGATGTCATCATTTATGCCAACATACTTTTAGATATTTGATAAAATGAAATGCCAAGAGGAAGAAGGTTATTCATCATCATCTCATGGCTGAAAGGGAGTATCTTTATTTCTGCTCAGGAGAGATAATGTGGAATTGAGCCCGATATTCCATGAATTTACTGACCATCGGCTGACAGTTGATCCTGGGCAGGACCCTTGGTATGATCGCCAATGACCTTGCAAGTCTCCCATTCATCTCTAAGTTTTTTTGGGGAGCTTTAAATATTCATTACCTACCTCCATTAGGTACCCCACAAAATCGCGGTAGGCCAAAAGGTTATTGATGGATTCAGTGTCGAAAGTGACTTCTGGCCCTAGCCCTTAAGAGACGATCTCCTTGAAGATCTGAATAGTTTCATCTACCTTCCTCAAGGTGAATGAAGGATTAAGCAAGCTTGGAGACATTCTTAGGAAAATTTTCTCCATTTGATGCATTGCATCCATGGCTTCCTCCTTGACCTTGTCTATCTTCTCCAAGAAAAATTCCATCTAATCGACCCGGATAGTCCAAAGCAGACAAGGATTTTATTGGGTACCCTGGGGTGATCGAAGATGCTGAATTTAACTAAATCATCGACTGAGTAGTCGATGCATCTTTTGGAATGTCTCATGTTGCAACCTAGCATGGTCCAACTCTTCAGAGATAGGTCCTGCAATCACCTAGAGTTTCTTGTTCACCCAACCAATGTTTTGATATAACTCGGTGAACTTGAAAATTACTTCCTCACTTTCTTTTAGGATTTGGTCTCTCCAGGCTGGATACTGCCATGCCTTGTTCACCAATCTTAGCGTATTCATTTATCTTATCTTGGCTTAAGACCTCAAGAGTTTCAGTGGTAGTTGTAGGAGGTGCACTACCCATTTTCTATAGGGTGTGGAGAAGATGCTTGTTCTGCTCTTTTAGTAGCCTCTTCTCTTCCTTTGCTTCTTGGAGCTTCTTGCAAAGGGCATCCACCAGAGATAGGGCCTCTCCTTAAAGGACTCTCGGATGATGTTCCCATCGTGACCTACATCACTGTATAATATGTAGGGGGATAGAATATTTTTTTATCCTTTATAGGATCGGGATATGCAATATCCATCACTCTTTCTCCCGATGAACTCTAAGAGAAGCAGGTTATAGGCCTTTTAATTCTTAGCACCTTTTGCTGAGATGATGGAAGAAGTCCATTGGTGCAATGGGGACTTTCCTCTTATGCTGACTCAGGTGCTGGGAAGATCCATGCTAGACTTAAGGGAGTGGGACCATAGGTGGAAAAGGGAGTAGCTACAATGGATGAGGGGAAATGGGTCGAGACACTTGGTGGTGGCATCGAGAGAGATGCCAAGAAAGTGCTCATGGGAGGAAGAGACACTGTAGGGGAGGTAGTCATGGGAGTTGAAGTGAGCTGAGAGATGAGAGAAGAAATGGTGGGGGAAAGCTCCGTGAGAGAAGAGAAAATGGAGGAAGAGGAAGGGGGAACAGTAGAAGATCGGGGGAGAGGATACGACCAAAGAAATGGTCGCTTGAGTTACGTGAGGAGGGGAAGGAAGAGAGGGAGAAGGGATGGTGGAAACCTTCTTGGTTGTAGTAGTGGCAACATCCTGAGTGGATTTTCCCATTGGAACACTCTCTGCCGCTTCTTTCTTTAGGAATACTAGAGTTACAACCTATTCCTATGCGACAGGAAGGAGGGCTCTCAGGAGCTTCTTCTTAAGCGGATCTTGATTCTCCCCTCTTTATCTTTGCCTTTTACCTTTGGCAGATGCTTTGACCTGACCAGGTGCGTTGCCTGAAGGGGGACGTGGTGAAATCTACTCCACGGTAGATAAGGCCATTCATCCTGCACCAATTCTTTGTTCACTGCAGTGTTTCCTTAACCCTTACCTCAATGGTCTGAGGTGCCTTTATCCTATCAATTTTTGGCAAATTGCCAGTTGTCCCCATCTGTGTATAGATATACCTAATCAACTTCTTGATCGGTTGTTTGGAAACCTTCTGGAAAAATGGCCACGCCATATTGAATAATTTCTACTAGGGGCCAGGCAGGAGTGATCCTTTCTCCTGAGTTTGACCTCATGATACTAGTCGATGTAGATTTCCTCGATTTGTGGAACATGGATCGGATCAAGTTTTTCCTTTGGGAGGTAATTTCTTGGATCAAAGGTGGGCCTTGATGGGAAATTATGCTTTAGGTTGAGCAGTTCTAGCTCTGTGAACATTTCTTGGGCCTTGGTGTGGGAAATGCAAGTGTACCTACCCACTATAAGGGGGAAATGAATTCCACCCTTCTTCGTCTTCAGGAACTTCTTGTGATATGTTATGGGCTGCCTGGACAGCTCCAACAGGATCATCTTAGGGCCTGTATACCTTGGCAATTTGATGGGCTCCCCCAAGAAGTTGGCTGCTCTGAGATAAGTGAAGGTGGGGAATTGCGTAAACATTGCCCCCCACTTCTTGGTTGCCGTGACTATGCTCTTGGTCATTCAACCATGAGTCATATTAGGCCTCAATAGGCAGATGATGCCGTAGAAAAAGGCATCGTTGATCTTGGTGAACTGTGGGATACTGTTCTCCAACTTCAAATCTAGGTAGTACTCATATATTTTTAGCTGAGGTCAAACCCCACATCGGCTCAGTGCTAGATAGTCTTTCTCTGAGGCTGCCACGTAGACTACATATGAGTTCATGTAGAATCTCCCCGTTGTGGTGAGTTGTTGGAGCTACTTAGAGATGGTGCTGCTTATGATTTTTGCCCATTCAAAACGCTAGTCAGGCACATTTTTATTCATGGTTTCTAGATATCTGAGCATCCATTTATGGAAGTAATGTGCATTAGAAATCCCAAATACTCTGCTTAGGAAGGTGATGGTATCACTCAGTTCCTTAGAGAAGTCGCTGCGGTGAATAACCTATGGCCACCTGGTTATCACCTTCTTATTCTTCAGGTACACCTCGTTCATTAACTACATGCACTTGTCTTTGTTTTCCTCCCATGCCTTGGTGTAGTCTTCTTCTCTTACAGCCAAAAAATGCTGGTGGTGGGGAATACCTAGCATAATCTCGAAGTTCTAGGTAGTGAGGTTGATTATGACCTCACCCTTTTCATTCTCAACACACCTTGTGTCTTTGTTATAATAATGGGCTACCACCATCATAAATTCATTATTCACCACACTGACAAGGATTCCCCCAGTGAAATGTAGACCATTGAATACCATTTTTTCCATCCAAGGACTACCTATGACCCTCCTGGTTCTGGCCCAAAAATCATCCATGTCAATGTTGGCCAAGTTCGGAATCTTTGATGTCTAGGTCACATTGTGCCTAGGACTCGAGGCATTCTGACCCTTCGATATTTGTATTTCATCTCTTCCTCTATGAGTTTGGACTTACCCTTTGACTTGGTTGGCCTCTTGCTTGATGTATACATATGCGGATCTAAGTTCAATCGCTGATCTGCAAGAAGAAGCAATGAATTCCAACTGCAGAAGAGCCATGTTAGCTGTTAGATCTTCCATCAAATCTCTACAGGATGAGGAGTTAGTAATTTAAAAGCCTCCAGGTGCACAAGGTGTATGAAAGTTGCATGCTGCAGGGTTAAAAATATGGCGCACTGAAGTGAAGTGTTGCAAGGAAGAAATCAGTGCCAAAGGACGCCAGAGCACAGGAAATTTACAAATAACATTCTTCTTGTTGTTGTATATAGATGTGCACCTGTGCCATTATATGAGGTTTTATAATAGGCGTAAATAAATTTGGTGTTTCATGAGGGCAGGATGCGCCAAGGGCACAGATATGGGATATATTGCGTGGACTTTTGGTATGCACCAATGGAATAAAGGGGGGCGCAACATTAAAATGTGTATCACTAACTTCATGTGCGTCGATGGGGCCTTTGGTGTGGTGCACAGGAAAGGATTGCATGAAACTTTTTTTGTTTGTAAGTAGGATTGCGCCTGTGCCAGGGTTAGGATTTAATAGGTTTTGCTTAGTGTACATGAAGGATTCATGCTACAATTGGGGATAGTGCGCCCTCTTGGCGTGACTGTGTTTGTTTATAACAAGGTAGGTGATTGCGCCAAGAGAAAACTACAGGTGGAAATGAAAGACTTTTAGGTTTTCTCTCCTTCCTGATGGGTCTTTGGTTTTTTATGCATCCTTCTACATGGATTTAGATGGTGAAGGGGGCATAGCAAAGAGATCTTGGATTCCTTGTTTGAGACAGAGCCCTCTAGTGCTAGCAGATCTGGAAGGAGGGTGAAAACTGGTTTGAGGAGGAAAAAAGCAAAATGGGCTGGAGGGGTTTACAGTTTCTTCATATTCATTTTATTACATCCCAAGTAAAATCATACCAAACCAAAAAGCAAAACCACATGAGATACAAGAGACCACTTACCCAAGAATATATATAGGATGAGAGAAATGAAGACGGGGTCCATGAATGCGACATGAAGGATGACAAGAAGCGCTGACAGGTGTAGAGAAATAAAGTTTTCGCATGTTTTCAATTGTTAAAATGATAGGGCAGATGTGCCTATATATAGCCAAAAGTGTAATAAATGTGCCACCCACTTTTTCTTAAGGGTGCACTAAAATACGTGTCGACATGATAAACTTTGCGACCCTTTGGCGCAGGTATACACCTGTCAACAAGGAAATGTTTATGCCCTTTTGGCACAAATTATAGGACTATTAACATGGGATTTTGAGCACCTTGGTGCACCAATTAAGGGCACAACATTTTTGTTGTTGACATGATCGGCGCATGCGCCTTGGCGCAGGAAAGAACAGGCACAGCACGGGGAGGTGCAACAATTGTTGTGTTAACACTCCAAAGGTTGCGCCAAAGGAATAAAAGGGGGTGCAAATAAGCTTTGTGTTGCATGGAAAAAAATCTGTGCCCAGCCTAAAAAGGACCAAAATGACTAAGTTTGAGAAACTAGATTTTCTGGGAGGGAATAATACACCATTTTGAACGTTAAGGGACCTCCATTAGGAAACAGAACAAAAATTTGGTAAGGTTACCTGTAAAATTTCCCTTGTCAATTTTATAAGATAACAGGATCCCAATTTCAAAATTTTTGGTTCTTCCTCCATTCCAATGTTTATGTCAATTGTTTCTTCGATTAAAGAAGTGTTGCTTCTTCAAATTTAGGTGAGGCAGGAGGTAGTTCCAAACTTTCTCCATTCTCTACCTCGTAGATATCGAGATCCTTTTGTGGAGGAGACTCTATCATGGGATTTCCAAAATAGGAAGAGGAATGTGCTATTAGGGAAAGATCCACTATGTGGTGAGCAATATTTAGCTCCGCATATGTGTTTAGATATTCGAGAGTGACTCTATCACTGTCAAAGTGATCCAGGATAACAAAATCATTCTCAGCTTCTCTATGAGTTAGGAGTGGGTTTGTTTGTATTTTACGTACTAATGGTTCAGTACGAAGGGATATCGTGAAACTTGTATCTTCCAACTCATTGTTTGGAGTGAAAATGGAAGCTAAGGTTACTATTGAATCTGTGAGGAGGTTATGTTCTCGTGGGATTGCTTCAATTGATATGAAGTTTAATCCCTTGCTTAGATCTAGTACCGTCATTTTGTAGAGTTTTAAATGTTCAGCTCTAGTCTCATATAACTCAGAGACTTGGTTTGCAACTAGTTGTGAGTCTCCTAGTATTCTAATGTTATTGACACCCACTCTTTTTGCTAGAATGAGGCCAAGTAGGAGGGATTCGTACTCTGCCTCGTTGTTTGTACACTCAAAGTTTAATTTAAAGGAAAAAGGTAGGATCTTTCCCTCAGGAGAAGTAAAGATCACTCCTACCCCAGCTCCAAAGCGACATCTAGCTCCATCGAAGTGGAGAGTCTAATATTTTCTTGGGAAAATAGATGTGATATTCATCGTGTCTATTTCTTCTACCTCGGTTACTTCTACCATACAAACTTTTTCTGATGGAAGAGAAGCAATTCCTAGGGTATATCCCATACCCATAAATTCAAATGGTAGGAGAATAGGTAAATATTTCTCTAGTAATTCTACAATTTTTGCAGTAGTTTCTAATGACACTGTTTCTATAATATTAGTCTCATTTTTGAGTGCTGGAATGCCCTCAACTAGATTTGTAATTTCCAATTCTGTGGTAGGTATCAACTTCTCTTTTGGTTTTGAATTAATTGGTTTACCAAGTTGATTCATTGGGATTTTAAACTTGGAATGAACACCTGGACTTTTCTTCAAGTCAGATAGGTGTATATCGAAGGGTTTTGGGTCACCTTGTGCCACAAATATTTTCCCTAAGTGCAAAAATCTTATTTCTTGGAATAACGTGGAAGGGAGTGCCTTCATGCAGTGTATCCATGGTCGACCGAAGATCATATTATAGTTGGTTTCCCGATCTATAATATAAAATTCGGTGAGGACCGTCTTGGATCCTAAGGTGACTGGTAAAACTATGGTTCCAATTGAAGTGGCTTTGAGGCTATCATAACCTCTTAGCATATTTTGTGTTGTGGAACAATTTGTTTCTCCATATCCTAGCTTTTGAAGAAAAGTGAAGGGGACTATGTTGAGTGCTGCCCCATCGTCAATCATTACATGTTTAACATAATTATTATAAACCCATACTTGTAAATGTAAAGTTGGGTCACCTCTTCATGTAATTTCAACATCTATTGGCATTTTGCTTATATCAAATATAAACTCAGTATCCCTATCTAGCTACCCTGGAGGGTAGATGTCAAATTCTACTTGGTTTACTTGCATTTACGGAGGAGGAGTGATGTTAATTAAATGACCAAGGCCTAATGCTTCTAAGAGAACAGCCCTATGGGTGGGAGAGTTTTTTAACAAATCCAAAAAGGATATGTGAGAGAAGGTCTTCGTTAAGTCATTTATTAAATCAAAAGCACCTATGGGTGTTGATTAGAGAAAACACTGAGTTGAATTTGCACTCAAAATCCACGTGGAAGAATGGCACAGGAGAAAAAGTGTGAAGTAATCAGGAAGGCGTCATGCGCATGAGATGTAGGGTAAGACTCTCAAGGACTTAGCTGATTTTGGAGATCAGGTCTATTCTTAGAGATTGGCATGTGGAGTACACAAAGTGATGCTGAGATTTACGCGCCACTCTTTGTGGGGATTTTGGAAGGACATGTCAACTCACTCTTGCATGGACATAAGTTAAGCATAGATCCATCACTTCAGTTAACTATCAACAATCTATAGATAACATACTTGCATGTATGGCTATAATTGTAAAAAGGCACGTGGCTGTTATTAGCATGCGACCTATTTCTGGTAGAGTTAAGTGGTGAAGGGTTAGTTCCCCTCCCTATATATATGTAATGAACTACTTAAAGAGATATAGAGAGACATACATAGAGAATGGATGGAACCACATGTGACTGGATGATTGTAACAGATCCATGCGTGCATGCCTGGTATTGTATGAAGCTATTGTATTGTTGGTTCAATGAATAGATAAAGGAAATTGGCCGAACAAAGTGTGTGATGTGTTTTATCAATGCATGTTATTACTTTCATGATGATTTACCTTTAGCGCTTATAGATCTGGTTGGATATAAATGGTGAATGGATGGATTAGTTCCTAAAATATATGTTTACTATTTTATCATACCACCATTCTGCTACTAAAACTATTAAGAGGGACCTGGTACCTTTGTGCGCTTTGGGTGAGCGCTCAGCCTAGGCTGAGTGATGTGCCAACGTGACTAGGTGTTAACTAACAATTCTAGGTTGCATCATTGGTTCTATTGCCGGGACCTCTTTTTCATTTGTTTTAGAATGGTTCGTGATGAAGACATACCGGCTAACCCTGGCAAGTGTTGAAGAATGGATTCATGATCTAGAGGAAGAATACACACGGAGGTTTGACACTGGATCCAGATTTAGCGCACGTACTTGGGTAGAGCAGAATATGTATGACAGTTTATATGAAAGCTTCTTTGCTATCTTTCCAGTAGAATTGTACGAATGGTTGATTGCATATGCATCTAAGTGGAATTGGAGGTATCGCATGCTTGTTTGGACACAAGAGGAATTTCAAACACTATATGATGCTGACCTAAGCTAGACTCACGCGGTAGATACCTGGTTTCGTGGTGTCCTAAACAACTATATTATTGGAGTATTCAATTTCGACTTATTCGTGCCCTGGAGGTAGCAGAGTTCCAGTTTCTACGGTATCCTAGAGGGACATATTTGCAAGGTATTCCACTGGCAATCAAAATACTAATGGTAACATTGAACTTGGAAGCTAAACCCATGGAGAGCTAAAGAATCTCCACGTGCACGGGGGCAGGAACAGGATTGGTGAAAGATGTCAGACCTAGCGGCAGCATGGTAGAGGGAAGAAAGGTGACTGAAGTATGATGAGGCACATGAGAGGGAATTATGCAAGAGGCAAGAAATTATAGAATGGATGGTGTTGTGGAGAGAGATGGCTCGTGAAGGATTTGAGGCTCATGGGGAGGAAGAAGAGCAAGAGCATCAGGAACTCCCCCATCTAGGGAAGCATGATAGAGAACCCTCTTTGGCCTCACATGGAAGCATGCTAGTAGATATGACTTGGGCCGCAGGGCATGTGCATCTAAGCCAACCTGTTGACCTAGCCCTTGCGCTTGGTTTTCCAGTATCTAGTACATCAGGTAAAAGTAGTTTTAATTCAGGAAGTGAAAGCACAGAAATAGGTCAGACAGTAAGTACACCAATGGCAGCACAGACAACTTCATTATTCTTTGGGGGTATGTTATCAGGCTCATCATCTACACAGAATATGAGTGCGCCGAGTGTGGGAATCACCTATGGAGTTGGGACCACTTCCCAGACTGTAGGGGTCCAATATAGTACCACTGTTGGGGCACAGAGGAGTGCATCCACGGACCCTATTCCAAATTTTGGAGGAGGATCAGGCAGTATGGGTAGTTCTAGTTCTGGTGGTTTGGGTGGTATTAGAGGAAGAGGAAACCACAGGAGGTTCTGGGTTCGGGTGGTCAAGGCCCACAGCAACCCCAGAACATTTATATGGAGATGTCCCTTTGTCTCCCAGAATACAGAGGTATCGAGGATGCTGCTGAACATGTTCATATGTGTGAAATATTATGGCGTGCAAAAGGTATTACGGCACCTGAACGTAAGGCAAGTCAATTTGCTACTACATTGCAGGTGCGTGCACGCACAACTGGTATAGGAAGTTTGACCCCAATCAAACTTGTATTGACTATGCAGCATTGAAAGATGCTTTCTTAAAAGAGTTCCATATCCCCGAGTTTGAGCAGAAGAGTATAAGCACACTCAAGGATATAAAGCAAGGCACTACTAAAAGTGTACGTGAGTATGATGCGTGATTTAAAACACTTCTATCCAAACTCTCTTATGACATTCATGCAAGTCAACATGCACAATGGTTTGTTGGGGGACTGATTACTCCATTTCGGAGAGCACTGTCACATAAAACTTATACCAATCCATGCGAAGCATTGGAAGCCACTTTACATGCTGAAGCAGTTGGGAGTATTGACACTGGAGTTAGTCCATTTTTGGAAGCTCAGATAGCGGCTATGGTGAAACAGTTAGAGAAATTATCGGCAAACTTAGCTCATGAAATGTGCTCAGGGATCTGGTGTACAGATTGTGAAGTGGAAGGGCACACTAAGGATAGTTTCCCTCGCAGAACTATACATTCATTGTTATTAGACTGTGAGATTTTCCATTTGAACCATGATGTTAGTCATTGCCCCCTCCTACAACGTGAGATCAGGAAAAATGTATCCTCCTTCTGTAAAATTTGTAGGTCCACGACCCATGATACTGAGGACTATAGATTGATTGGCCAGATCCATGATGTCATTGATATTGGGGTCAGACAGGATGAGTGTGGCTGATAATTCTAAAGGGAAGAATGAGCATCAGGATAGGGATTATAATAAAACCTCATTATGACAGGAATGATGGAAGTTTTGAAGGGGCTCGTGAAAGGGGATGAGGATATAGAGGCAGATATGGAGGATGAGGCCGAGGTGGAGGAAGGAGTGAATTCCCTCGAGGAACTTGCTATACATGTGGCTCACCTAACCATTATAGGCGCGAATGCCCGTAAAATATTTCCTATTCATTTTGTGGAAAGGGGCATAGTTATGAAGAGTGCCCAGACTTGTATGAGCATCTCAGTAAGCAGCACAAGCAAGAAAATAAGGGCGCGGGGATGGTTAGAATCCAACGCACGATAGAGAATCATTGGATGCCAAAGTTAACACCAGAACCTGAGGTGGTAACAGTCAAGATAACCACATGAGTTGAGGCGGCACGTGTAAAGAGAGGTGTTGCAACAGAAGCTGACAATCACTAGAGAGGAAGTTTTGCATGCTAGATATCCAGATCCAGCTCATCAGAAAGAATTCTATCAGGACACAATGGAGGTCCTTAAGAGCCTTCAAGGTGAGATACAAGGTTTAAAAGAGCAGTCTCAGAAATTGGAGCACAAGGATACAAAATAAGCCCCGTCAGATATTGATGACATCAAAGAGGTATGTAGAATGTTGCGCCAGGAGAATATTATTCCTTTATTAGGAAATTGGTTGAAAGGGAATACTCTGTGTGTAAGGACTAAGAATAGAAGACAAATACTCCATGCAAATCTCCCTCCTGATAGCATTGAATACGACAAGAAGATCACTTTGAATGTTGTGTTGGACGGGTGGCTGCTGAGTAATATTCTAATTGACATAGGTGAGGAAGTAAATGTACTTACATTGGATGCGTGGGAAAATGGGGAGACCCCCATTACAACCATCATCTAATGTATTGTTCATGGCAAACAGAACAAAATATACTCCCATAGGAGTTTTAAAGGATGCATCTATCACTATACAAGGGGCCAAGTTCACAGGAGACTTTGAAGTGCTAGCGCTTGCGGAAGCAGATAGTTTCCCAGCTTTGCTTGGGTGCCCTTGGTGTTATGCGAATAATGCTGATTTGAGGTTTAACGAAGGTTATATCAGCTTCGAGAACAAGGAGGAAAGAGTCATAATACCCTTGACAGATGGGAAATCCGTGACATATGTGGAACCTTTAAGTGAAGAGGACTTGAAAAAAATCTATGCATGCGCTATTTGGGACCCAGAGGTCAATGATCCATCCAAGGAAGGAATACTTCATTGGGAAGATTCTCAATCAATCAGCAATACTACTAGTATTGCTTGTGATAATTGGGCTCATGGCACTTATGAACTAGTAGGGTGCTGTCGACACTAAAATTTTCCTCCATAATTTCTATTTCATTAATGTATGTATTAGGAATAGGATGTTGTTAAGTATAATTAGTAGTAGCGTCTGATAGAAGATAACGGCGCCGTCAGTACGGTGTCACCAATAATGTGGAGTACGGTAACAGTCAAAGTACAATAGGAATGTTGTAAAAAGTAAATATTTGTCGTAAGTGGTCCGGTAATGTTAAAATGTCAAAGTTTGGGTAATTAGAGAAGTAGGGTCTACATGATTAGGAATTAGAAATATTATATTGGTAATAAGGACAAGGAGTGAGGTCATAAATATTTTGTGTATTTTATTTGTAAAAAGTATAAAAATGTGGAACCCATGTAAAATGATAAGGTTTATCTTATCTTAAGAGATAAGCTTACATGTACAGATAAGAGTTAAGGTATGGAATATGATTCGTCAGAGTGGATTTCTTATCCTATCTTAGAGATAAGATGGATAAGCCTGGAAGTTCTATAAATAGAGAGGCCACCCCCCTCATTTAGCATAGAAGGAAGTAGTGAGAAATATTGTAGGAAGTGTGCGAAGGAAGCCATCAGTTTAAAGGTGTGTTGAAGAAGCCATTAAGAGGTGTAATTGTAAAGTTTCTCCCATAGTCTTGGTGAAAGGCAAGTGAAGTCAATAACACTTGAAGTACCTCATGGGTGAGATTGTAACAGTTTCATGTTAATATTATAATTTATTTTGATATTTCAGATTTGTCATCATTCTGTCTTATCATAGTCGATGGTATTCTTGTGTTATGTTGTTGTTTTGTTTCCAGATTACATCCACCAAACTAAAGGCTGTGCATTAGTAAATAATCATAGCACGAGGAGTTCCCGGTGAAGAATTATCATAGTGCCGGATTGGTGATGACATTTTGGTTCCGTTGCCGGGACCATTCCTCATTGGTGGATTTTCTGGAGAGATATTCCCACTTAGTCAAAAATCAATTAGAGGGTAACCTTGTTTTTACTGTGCATAGTAGTTACCATGGTAAAGTCATTTTTGCCATGAATAGTAGTTACCATGGTAAAGTCATTTTTGCTGTGAATAGTATTTACCGCAGTAAAGTCACTTTTTACCATGAATAGTATTTACCGCAGTAACTTCACTTTTTACCGTGAATAGTGTTTACCACAGTAAAGTCAGTTTTTACCGCAGTAAGTCAAGTTTTACCATAGTTTACCGTGGTCATTTCTATTTTACTGTAGAAAGGTGTAAAGTCACTTTCTATTATAGTGATTCCAATTATTTGTACACATAAGTCTTGTTGATTGTACTTGTGAGTTGGTATTTCATGGTGGTTACTTTTGAAAATGGGAAAGATTCCTGTTTTTTCAGCTCAATCTAATGAAGATGCTTCTTCTTTCATTCAAGAGTTTAAGCGATCTTGTATTTGTAATGGCCTTATAAGAAGGGAACAATGGACTGAATTTTTTCCTACCTTTTTGGATGGTTCAACACTTAGGTGGTTTGAAACACTAGGTGATAATGTGAAAAATTCATGGGATTTATTAACTGAAAGTTTTCTTGAAGAATTTGGTGAACAACAGAAATATGCAGATCTCATGATCGAGATCACAAAGCTATCCCAAGGAGAGAAGGAGAAGATAAGGGATTATCATGCTCGTGTTCTAGAGCTAAGGAGGAAGCTCGATGCCCAGATCCGGAAGGAAGGACTAGCGGATGGGTTGATGAATGGCGTGGATAATCTCCTCTGTAAGCACTTCATTCTTGGGATGAAGCCAGAGATCAGACAACGAGTGAAGTATGACCGCCCAGCTACCATTGAACAAGCAAAGGAGATTGCAAGAAGGCAAGAAGAAAGCATGGAAGAGGAGCCCAAAGAAATTGTTGCTAAAGTAGAGCCTACACCAGCACCTTTGATCCAGAATCCACAACCACTCCCGGTGAGCACAAATATTTCTCCTAGTACATCTACTGAGTATGAAGATCTGCTCAAAAAGATGGGTCAGTTAACTATTAATCTTCTTCAAGGAAAGGAATTTAGTTCTCAGGGAGGAGATAGAGGTCCAAAAAGAAATATTTCTGAAGTTGTTTGTTATGGTTGTTATAAAAAGGGTCATTATAAGTATAATTGTCCAGATAGAGCTTCTACATCTGGTAAAGGAGATAATGATAAAGGAAAAGCACCTGTGAATTCTTTTGATGTAGTAGATAAGAGTAGAAATAATGAAGTAGATGTGTTTGTAACAAAAAGAAAGAAAGAAAAAGATAATCAAGATGGAAATGATCCTAAGAAGATGAAAGAAGAAACTAGTAAGAAACATAGGAGAAGAAAGTTGGGTGTGCAGGATTTTCTGATTTCACAGGGGCAAGGACCATACTCCATCTTGGAAGATCTGTCCAAAAGGCCTACAAATATTACATATGGTCAACTCTTGGCTATGTCTTCTGAGAAGAGGCAGGAGTTGCGAGGTGGACTCAATGCTCGAAGAAGGAAGGAGGTTGAGGTCCCTGTTTTGGAGGCAGAGGCAGATCCCTATGCTCCACAAGCTGAGGTATTATGTAATGGTATTTCAATTCATGATGTCTTAGTTGATGGAGGTGCTGCAGTTAATGTAATGACCGAGTCTGTAATGAATATGTTGGGTTTAAAAATTGATCGCCCTTCAACACTTATGTTAAGGTCATTAAATAAAGGAAAAACTAAACCAGAAGGTGTAGTTTCAAATGTGGCAATATCTGTTATGGGTGTGGTATGTGTGGTAGACTTTCAGGTGATGAAAAATGGTATTGTTGCGTACCCAATGCTGCTGGGAAGACCATGGCTAAGGAGAGTTCATGCAAGAAACTACTGGAATGAAGGTTTCATGACACTTGGACGTGGTAGAGAGAGGGTGAAGATAAATGTGATCCCTCGACATCATAAGGCAGAACCTGTGGATTCAAGTGATGAAACTGATGATTGGACATCCTCTGATTACTCTAGTGCCAGTGAAGTGGACACTGAAGATGAAGAAAGCGAGGTGGATGTTTCAGTCATGGATATCCTTCCAGTCACACCAACTCATGACCCCATAAAATTATCTGAAGAAGAAGTTGATGATCGTCTCCAACAAATAAAGATTGGTGATGCTGTGATGGAGAGTGAGAAGGAATCCTACCTCCAGCTCTTTCGAAGGTACATACACCTATTCACTTTTGATTACAAGGAACTCCGTCAAGTAAGTTGGGTAGAACATTCTATTGAGCTGGTAGATGGTGCTAAGCCCATAAAGCAAATGCCATATAGAATGAATCCTAATTTTTCCAAGACTGTAAAAGAAGAAATAGATAAGTTGCTTGATGTAGGATTCATATTTGCTGTGGAGAATTCAGAATGGGTTTCTCCCATTGTGATCTCAATAAAAAAGAATGGGAAGCTACGCATTTGTGTTGATTACAGGAAGCTCAATAAGGCAACAAAGAAGGATCATTACCCTCTTCCATTTTCAGATCAGATCTTGGACGAAGTAGCTGGCCAGGAGTGCTATAGTTTTGCTGATGGATATAGCGGCTACAACCAAGTTCGTATAGCAGAGAAAGATCAGCTGAAGACCACGTTCACCACTCCTTGGGGAACGTTTGCTTATAGAGTTATGCCTTTTGGGTTGTGTAATGCTCCAGCAACATTCCAGCGTTTGATGAATAGGGTGTTCGAACCCTACATTGGGACCTTCATCAGAGTATTTCTGGATGATTTTTGCATCTATGGGAGCAAGTTGGACCACCTGCACCAAATGGAGACAACATTTCAAAGGTTAGATGAAGCACAAGCCTCACTAAACCCTACAAAGTGTGTCTTTGGATGTTCTAAAGGCATTTTGTTAGGGCATGTTGTATCCAGAGATGGTATTGGTACTGATCCTGATAAAGTTTCAAAAATCAAAGATTTACCATTTCCTATGAATAGAAGTAAGTTGAGATCATTTTTAGGCCATGTGGGTTACTATAGAAGGTTCATCAAGAATTTCTCAAAGATTGCACAGCCACTAACCCAGTTCTTGAAGAAGGATGTTACTTATGAACCAGGAAATAAGGCACATGAAGCTTTTGGACAACTGAAGGAAGCCCTGGTGTCTTCACCTGTTTTGAAGAATCCAGATTGGAGCAAGCCATTCATTGTGTACACTGATGCCTCAGATGCAGCACTAGGAAGTACTTTGAGCCAAAAGGATGAAAATGGGAATGAACATCCAATTTACTTTGGGAGCAGACAAATGAGCAGTGCTGAGGTAAATTATACTGTAACTGAAAAAGAGGCTCTGGCTATCATTTTTGCTGTAAAGAAGTTTAGAAATTACTTGCTAGGGAAAAAATTTCTAGTTGTAACAGATCATCAGGCTCTAAAATATATTGTAAATAAGCCTAACCCATCAGGGAGGATAGCAAGATGGATAATTTTGCTACAAGAATTTGAATTTGATATTATAGATAGGCCAGGAAAGAAGCATGTCAATGCAGATGCACTCTCTCGAGCCTATGATGGTTTAGGATCATCTTGTGATGATGATGATTTCCCCGATGTAACATTGTTATCCCTTGACACAATCCCTAGTGAATACATAGATATTTGGAATTATCTGAATGAATTCAAGTTTCCTGATGGTGCCAATGCAAAGACTAAGAGAAAGATTACTCAAGCCAGTCGTCCATATTCTATTCTGCATGGAGTATTATTTTGAATAGGACCTGATGGACAGTACAAGAGGGCAGTTGGACGTGATCAAGGGAAGGAACTGCTAGAAGAATTCCACAATGGTACATGTGGAGGGCACTTCTCTGGACAACTTACAGCAAGAAGGATCTTGGATGCAGGTTATCACTGGCCCACTCTTTTTAAAGATTGTTATAATTATTGTAAGACATGTGATATTTGTCAAACACATGGTAACCGTAAGACTTCATCAGCTCCATTATGTCCTATTCTTCCCCTTGGTCCCTTTGAAAAGTGGGGAATAGACATTGTAGGTCCACTTCCAACTACATCACGCCAAAATAAGTATATTGTAGTTGCCACAGATTATTTAACCAAGTGGGTTGAAGCTAGGCCATTGAAAACAACTTCCATGGATGAAGTGGCAAGGTTCATGTATGAACGCATTGTCACCAGATTTGGTTGCCCATTAGAAATTGTAACAGATCAAGGAAGCCACTTCATTAATGAGGTGGTAGAAGCCCTAGTCAATAAGTTTTCTATTAAGCACAGGAAGGCAACAACATACAAGCCAAGCACAAATGGACAGGTGGAACGAACAAATTTTGTGTTGTGTCAAATTCTAGCAAAAGATGCAGCCTTGCAGGTACATAAATGGGATAAAAGGATTCATGCAGCATTGTGGGCATATAGGGCAACATCAAAGTCAGCAACAGGATACTCCCCATTTCAGTTGGCCTATGGCATTGATCCAGTTCTTCCTATTGAGTTTGATATTCCCACTGTGAGAGTTATGAAAAATGAAAGGATGGATGAAAGTGATTCAGTAAAAGAAAGGTTGGTACATCTTCATTTGCTGGAGGAAATGAGAGAAATAGCAAAGGATACAAGCCATAAGAAGAAAATGAAGCAGAAGGAGTACTTTGATCAAAAGATCCGGTGGTCTCCATTTCATGTGAATGACTTGGTCCTAGTATATGATTCTAGATACAAAAAAAGAAGACAGAGAAAATTTCTTCCAAAATGGATGGGGCCCTACAAAATAGCAGCTGTGCATGAAAATGGTACGTACCGACTGGAGGAATTGGATGGCACTCCCATTACGAAATGGGTCAACCACGACAAGTTGAAGATTTTCCAAGCACCAGAATAGTCTACTCCGAGGACGGAGTAGAAGCTAGGAAGGGGGAAGATGTCGACACTAAAATTTTCCTCCATAATTTCTATTTCATTAATGTATGTATTAGGAATAGGATGTTGTTAAGTATAATTAGTAGTAGCGTCTGATAGAAGATAACGGCGCCGTCAGTACGGTGTCACCAATAATGTGGAGTACGGTAACAGTCAAAGTACAATAGGAATGTTGTAAAAAGTAAATATTTGTCGTAAGTGGTCCGGTAATGTTAAAATGTCAAAGTTTGGGTAATTAGAGAAGTAGGGTCTACATGATTAGGAATTAGAAATATTATATTGGTAATAAGGACAAGGAGTGAGGTCATAAATATTTTGTGTATTTTATTTGTAAAAAGTCTAAAAATGTGGAACCCATGTAAAATGATAAGGTTTATCTTATCTTAAGAGATAAGCTTACATGTACAGATAAGAGTTAAGGTATGGAATATGATTCGTCAGAGTGGATTTCTTATCCTATCTTAGAGATAAGATGGATAAGCCTGGAAGTTCTATAAATAGAGAGGCCACCCCCCTCATTTAGCATAGAAGGAAGTAGTGAGAAATATTGTAGGAAGTGTGCGAAGGAAGCCATCAGTTTAAAGGTGTGTTGAAGAAGCCATTAAGAGGTGTAATTGTAAAGTTTCTCCCATAGTCTTGGTGAAAGGCAAGTGAAGTCAATAACACTTGAAGTACCTCATGGGTGAGATTGTAACAGTTTCATGTTAATATTATAATTTATTTTGATATTTCAGATTTGTCATCATTCTGTCTTATCATAGTCGATGGTATTCTTGTGTTATGTTGTTGTTTTGTTTCCAGATTACATCCACCAAACTAAAGGCTGTGCATTAGTAAATAATCATAGCACGAGGAGTTCCCGGTGAAGAATTATCATAGTGCCGGATTGGTGATGACAGTGTGAAGTTAAGTGCACAGTTATTGACACAATGGGTTCTCGCTCTGTTCGATGTATAGGTCATGCAATACCCCACTATACCGGATCTAAAGATTTGGTTGGGTTCTTACAAGCCATAGGAACAAATTGGGCTGATGAACTTAAATGACACACTATGCTGTCACATACTTTGGGCGGGATGGCCGTGTGTTGGTGGGTAGTCCATAGGGATAATCTCTTGAAATGGGAAATAATTGGGACCCGCCTTATCAACCAGGTTTTCAAGGAGTAATGCACCTATAAACATACGACCTTATCATGGTGATCAACCTACTCAACATCATATCCAGTAGTGTGAGAGACTTTTAACAGTAGGCTAGGAAGCATTATTGCCTTCACTTTGGGTGCATCGGTTTTATTCTACTCTAAAAGGTTACGCGCGTGCTTGGTATGTCTATGCTGAATTACATCGGGACACTGACAACTGGTAAACTTTGACTGCAGGGATGATCCAAACGTTTGACTTATTTTCATCTACACCACTAATGAACACAATTTTAAGTTTTATCAAGCGCTTAACCATGGGAGACAGTGGGAAAGTGGAAGAACTTGTTCAGGAATTATTTGGTGAGACAGAGACAGGGGCGCACTTTGTAGATGAAGAAGATGATATCATATTACTTGAGTGCACTTCTTTGGAGAAAGATAAGGGGAAGATGGTATACATAATTGATGAGGAGGAAGTTGAGCACTTGGATGTGGATCATTCACATGGAACACGTGAAGTGTTATCCAGTGCGAATGTAGATGAGCGTGCATATCATGAACCTGTGAAGACAATAAAGTTCAATATAGACACAGAAGCTAAACCTTAGGAGGTAATAATTGGGGATTACTGGTCAGAATCAGAAGTAGCAAAGATCATTGAGTTGCTTCGCGATTATGAGGACTTATTCCCAAGAGGATACCATGAAATTAAAGGCGTGCATATATCACTTGGAGAAATGAAGATAAAGCTCAAGGAAGGTGTATGCCCTATTAGGAAGCGGGCATATCAAATGAGTCCCAATTTGCATGAGAAAGTAAAGGAGGAGATTGAAAAGATGCTGAAATCCAGGATCATTCGACCACTGGATGAATCAGAATGGGTCAGTCCTATAGTGAGAAGTATAAAAAAGGATGGTAAGATTTGAATTTGTGTTGATTATAGGGAGTTGAATGTAGCATGTGTTACAGATCCCTTTCATACACCATTCATGGAGGAAATATTAGGAGTGGCTAGGTGTAAAATATATTCATTTACAAATGGGTTTTCAGGGTATCATCAGGTTAGGATTACCCCAAAAGATCAAGAGAAGACCACCTTCACTACTGAATGGGGAAGCTTTTCTTATACTGTGATGCCCTTTGGATTGAAGAATGCACCTGCTGTATTTTCAAGAATAGTGGTACAAGCCTTCAAGGATTTTATTCATAACTTTTTACAGGTCTATCTTGATGATTGGACCGTTTATGGGCTGATTAAGGATCATTGTGACAATCTGCACTTAATGTTTGAAAGATGCAGATAATTGAGTATCTCATTAAATATCAAGAAGTGCATCTTTGATACTCCATTTGGCACACTTTTAGGACATATCATCTGCAAGGAAGGGTTGTTGGTTGATCCAGCTAAAGTTGCAGTCATCATTGGCTTGAAAGCGCTGGCTAGTCAGTGCGAGGTGTGTAGATTTTTGGGTAATACAGGGTATTACCAGAATTTTATCAAAGGGTATGCAAAAGTTGTCACAACCCTAGAGGAATTACTCCAAGGAAAAGGTACATTCTATTGGGGGGAGTCACAGTAGTGCGCGTTTGAGATATTGAAGCAAAATCTTACTACCGTGCCTATCTTGCATTTTCCTTCATGGGATAAACCTTTTCATGTTCATGTGGATGCTTCTGACACAACCATTGGTGTTGTCTTAGCTCAACCAAGAGAAGGTATCGTTTAATCATCCCATTTGCTTTGTTAGTAGGAAGTTGACCCATGCAGAATAAAATTATACCACTACAGAGCACGAGGCCTTGTCCATGATCTATGCCTTACACAAATTTTGTCAGTATTTTTTGGCCACACCATTTGTGTTTTATACAGATCACATGACATTAAAATATTTGGTGAACAAGCCCATTTTATAGGGGCACATATGCCGGTGGGTACTCTTATTTCAAGAGTTTGACTTTACAGTTGTGGTAAAACCAGGAAAAAGCAATTCTGGACCGGATCACTTGTCTAGAATTCAATCAGGGGAAGAAGCAAAAAAAATAGTAGAGACCATGCCTGATGCACAGCTGTATAGGTTACAATGCACACCATTGGAATTGGAGGACATTGTTGCTATCTTTCTGAGAACTGGTATGGCACTTGAAGGCATGAAAGCTTTAGAGAAGAAGCAACTTGCTATTTGCGTGGCACCATTCATGTTAATTAGTGGTGATTTGTACAAGCTAGGTAGAGATGAGGTTTTACGCCATTGTGTCTTGTAGCATGAATGAAAGGACATAATGGAAGAAGCACATGGTGGTATTTCTGGTGGCCATTATGCAGGTGATGCAACATCACGCAAGATCCTACTTGCCAGGTTGTGGTAGGAAACATTATACAAGGATTGTAAAGAGTATTGCAAGACGTGTGACCATTGTCAACGTCTCAGTCGACCAGGACAATGGGATGAGATGCCCCTATGACCCATAACGAGTGTAGAACCCTTTGAGAAATGGGCGATTGACTTTATCGGGCCTATCTCCCCAGCCACACACAGGACTGGGTCACGCTATATCATCACTTGTATAGATTATCTTACCCGATGGGTAGAAGAACCACCTACAAAGGACTGTACAGTGGCTACATCAGCACGGTTCTTATGGGAGAATGTCCTCACAAGGTATGGTTGTCCTTTAAGTTTAACAAGTGATAGGGGCACACATTTTTAAATGAGACAATACGAATTCTTTTAGATGAGTTTATGGTTGCCCACCATAAAACTACACCCTATCACCCTTAGGAAAATGGGACTGCTGAGGAAATTTAACAAGATCTTGAGCCACACATTGACCAAGATTTGTGATGTTGGGAGGAAAGATTGGGATGATAAAGTATCAGCTGTTCTTTGGGATTATAGAACAACATACAAAAGATTGAACAAAGCCACACCTTTTCAATTGGTGTTTGGCACGAAAGTTGTTCTGCCTCTAGAATTTATGTTACCTCCTTGCGCATTACATGCACTGGAGGTCTAGCTGATGAGCAAGGCCTTGGAAGAATGGATTGCGAAGATGGTTTAGCTAGATGAGCACCACACCATCACACGCTGGAGTCAGAAATAGGAGAAAGCGTGACAAAAGGCATGGCATGATCGACACATCAAGGATAAGAAACTTGTGGTGGGACAACCGGTACTTCTATATGACTCCAAGTTTTTGTGCCATCTAGGAAAGCTCAAGGTGCATTGGTTGGGGCCATATGTTATCACTCATATACTTGAGTCAGGTGCTTTCCAGTTGGAAACAATTGATGGCACATGGTTTCCCAGTTACTTTAATGGGAGTAGGCTTAAAGCCCTACTATAAATAAGAATTCTTGGTGTTTGTAATAAGGTAGTATTGCCAGATACATTAGGTTTCCCTTTATGCATTTCGTTAATGTATTTCTTTCACCATCTGCTATGATTTTGTCAATTTTCCCTCTTGTTGGTGTAAAAAGCATGCTTGCGCAGCATGAAGCTAACTACAATATGAAGCATGTTGATGCACAGAGGACTGCACATCCTTTTCATGTGGGGTGGATTGTTGGTGACTCTCAGGGATATGCTGTGAAGATATCACACTATGGGTGTTGAAAGAAGGTTGTTAAGGGTAATTGACAAAAGATTGCTTCTCAAGATAAGAAAGATTGAATATGGATAAGGGAAAGTATAAGGTGAGGTAAGCAGCGGCCATGGTAATTACGAGGAGATCATGTAGTGACGAGGTACTCAGGCATGCGAAGGTGCGTGCTGAAGAGAAGTCCATGACAGAGGGTAAAGAGGTGCGCTAGAAGGTTATAGATTTGGCACAAAAATATACCGTGCGGAGATGATAAAAAAATGGGTCATAAATGAGGAGAATTTGGTAGGTGGAGGAGAAATTAATGAAACAAAAAGTAGAAATCTATATAAGGATGGGATGCGATTTCATTTTTACCCTTTTGCAACTACGAGAATTTGATAGAGAGCCTATATGTGAAGAGCATAAAGCTAACTAATTCAAGGTGTGAAGTAAGCGAACCTGGTGCGGAGAAGAGAGTTGTGTATTAGAAGGGCTTGGATCCCCTAGAATAAGGGTTTGACAAAGACTAGAGTAATACAACAGAGTTAGGGTGTGCAAGTTCATAATTACAAACTAGGGCACAGAGGAATTAGGTTAGGGTTTGATGAAAATCACTCAAAACACACAACAGCTGACCTACAAAACAAAACCCTGTAAGAAAATGGCACCAAAGAAGAAAGCAGCACCGATAAAAGAAAAGAAGAAGGTGGTGGTGGAAGAAGAGGATGAGATTGCCCTAGAGATCAATTTCTCTGAAATGCAGTACCCTGAAGAAGTTATTGTGGGGTAAGAATGGAATACCCATATAAGATAGAGCAAGATAAGTGAATACAATCACCAAACCAGTAAAAACCAAAAGAAGTTAAACGACCTACTCACCACTCGAACATATAGGCGCACTGAAGATAGACATGCCAATATATGATGATGCTGGGGAAAAACTACTCAAGGGAAATAATGTCTACCAACTTTATGAGCTTCCATACTTTGGAAAGTATGCACCTTTGTACAGATGGCTGATGAGTCGAGTCCATGAAGACTTCTTCTTCTTTCGCAGGACGGAGGGTAATATTGACACCCATCCTCATTGCCACAGTTACTAGATTACGGGAAATGTGTGAAGACATTAAGACCGACTTAGCTGACAAAAGTGCCATTTTGGAGACACAGAAGGCATTAGGCTATCTAGAAAGGACCACGCAGGATGGACATTGACAAGTTGAAAAAATTGTCCAGTAGTACAGGTAGTAGCACATCTAACCAAAAAATTGAATGACCAAGAGCATTGGTCACAAGTCAATTCTATGTGGTTGCATGTGGCCAAGTGCATGTCAAAGGGAACCACTTATAACATCACCGGATTCATTGCAGAGTGGATAGTCGAGGAAGCATGCGAAGGGAGTAAGATAAGTTTTGGTTGTATCTTACTGAGTTTAGTCTTCATGGAGATCAGGGTACCTGATGGCCCAAAAGAGAGCATATGGGAATGCCCCATGAATCATAAGTCTCCAGCTGAGAGATTCAGCAAATATCTTTGCAAAGGGTCAATGACGGAGGAAGTTAAGGAGTGCGCTGAGATGTGGTATGATATGCTCCGTGCGGAATTTAGGGAAGAATGGAAAATACCCAAGGATTTTCCCTCAGTCTTGGGAAAATAGGTACAATTTGCAGTCTACCAGCATTTCTGTATTATGCACTTTCCAATGGTAGATGGGTCATGGAGCCCCTGGTGCAAAACTACCATATGCATTCCCCACACAGTACTTCCAAGTTGTAGTTCATCGGTTTCACCAACACATGGAGGTTGGTATTTATTGCAGACAAGGTAGACTATGAGTATCACACCCTGAGAAAGACTTATGGATATCTATGGAGGAATGCATACAATAAGAATAACATCTCGAAAATATTAAACATTAAGCCAGAGATAGTGGCCATTTCAGATATCAGGGCCGCACTAATATACCTCCAACTAAAGCCTAAAATGGAGAACAACAAGTATGTGGAGAACGAATTCAAGATTCTAAGGCTGCCAAAGGGAAAGCATACTATAGAGAACATTCTGGCGCCTAGGCCTTCTACACCCAGGAAAGATGAGGAGGAAGAGGATGAAGAAACCCGAAGATAGTGGCAGCCTGGTGCAAAGAAGGAAGTAGCCATCTGGCTAGGAGGGGGAGTGTGTGACAACTCCCCTGGGAAAAGGAGCTATGGGGGAGAAGTATGGTGCATAGAGATTTAAGAAGGTGTTTAAGCACACAAGGGCGCAAGGAGGAACCTCGCAGGTGAAGGAGCCAGAGGAGAAGAAATGGAGAAAACTCAAGCTGAGCGAGGAAATGAAGGAATATGAGGAGAAGGTGCCTTCATCTCCAACTGGGGAGGAGCCTCAACATGAGGAGGAGAAGATGGAAGGAGAAGAAGGGGGTAAATCAGAGGCTACACAGGACAAGGGTGGGGATACATCTGGTATTCCCAACCTTGATGCAGCCATTCCAAGAGGACCCTGATCCTATCAAATAGGGGAGGATGCCAAGGCACATGCCATGGGGTATGTAGAAGACCCAAAGATGATCATTTGCACTTAATTCCAGAGTAACCATCAAGCAGAAGGATTTATTTGGATGGGTGCTCATGGACGAGGACAAGGTGACCCTGCGCACAAGGAAGCAGCTCTCATGGTCTATGCACACACACATGGACGAGCCCAAATTTGATGTCGGTGAAGAATTGTGCGCATCATGGTGGTTGAAGAAGGCACCTGAAACGTGCCACATGAAAATCAAACCAACAATGATGTCAGATGAGCAGGTGAGTAATGCTCTAGTAAAAGTATCCTCCGAAGTAGCAAGAAGAAACATAGATAAATCTGCTACCATCAAGGCACTGACAGAGAGATTAAAGGCCAAGGATGTGGAGATAACGCGCCTAGTCCAGGAAAATGACTTGATCAAAAGAAAGTATGACACTTTTGTTAGTATGGTAGAGGAAATTGGAGATGATGTTATAAAGGTACGCCCAAATCTGGAATCTTGGGTACCAAAAGAATTTCCTTCTACGATGCACTATGTGAAAACAATGATAACATTAGTGTTGGAGGATGAAAAGGCATGCGTATCCTCACATCCCAAGGACTCCGAGGAAAAGATAGAAAAGGTGCAGTCTGTAATAAATTTCTACTTATGAAGGTCTACTACAAGCCACTCGCGATGAACTGAAGAATGTCGATCATGCGCTAACCAAATGCACAGCCCCAAAAGCGCTGATAGCGGTGAAAACCTTGGAGGAAGAAAATGAGGTCCACAAAGTGATGAAGGATTCTTCCCTAGGTCGCGTTGAACACCTAGTCCTAATAAAATAGAAGCGCAAGGCACTAGCTGTGGCGTAGGCACCACATAAGAAGAGGTTGGAGGAGCTAGGAAAGCTCATTGCTCAGAGGATGGATGTACTGGAAGGGGTGCAAAACTCTATGTCAAGCGTAATGCTTGTAATAAAAAATGAACAAGGGAAACTCTCCATGGAAGAGCTGCAGTCCATCATTACAGACGTGCCTAAAATAGCAGGAGTATCACTAACAGCGTGGGATAACCTGGAAGCAGATATCAAAGAAGAATATCCAGAGTTAATGCTTCAGGATGAGATAGAGGGGCCTGAGGCCTAAACAATTTTTCTAGTTGTTTATATCTTATTCAAAATTCTTATTCAAGATTCTTATTCAAAAAAAATTATTCTTTATTTATCCATTTCTATGTATAAGTTTTGAGCATCGCCATTGTCAGGGTGATAATGAGATTAGTGTGGGGTAATGTTGATCAGAGAAAACACTTAGTTGAACTTGCACTCAGAGTCCGCGCGACATAATGGAACAAGAGTAAAAGCGTGAAGTAATAGGAAGGCAACACACACAGAGATGTAGTGTAAGATTCTCAAGGACTTATACAATTTTGGAGATCAGATCTATTCTTAGAGATTGGCGTGCGGAGTACACAAAGCGATGCCAATATTTGTGTGTCACTATTTGTGGGGATTTTGGAAGGACATGTCAACTCACTCTTGCATGGACATAACTTAAGTATAGATCCATCACTTCAGTTAACTATCAGCAATTTATATATAGCATACTTGCATGTATGGCTATAATTGTAAAAAGGCACGTGGCTGTTATTAGCATGCGACTTATTTATGTTAAAGTTAAGTGGTGAAGGGTTAGTTCCCCTCCCTATATATATATATATATATATATATATATATGTATATGTAATGAACTACTTAAAGAAAAGAGACATACATAGAGAATGGATGGAACCACATGTGACTAGATGATTATAACAGATCCATGCGCACATGCCTGGTATTGTATGAAGCTACTGTATGGTTGGTTAAATGAATAGATAAAAGAAAATTGGGCCGAACAAAGTGTGTGATGTGTTTTATCAATGCATGTTATTACTTCATCATGATTTACCTTTAGCGCTTATAGATTTGGTTGGATATAAATGGTGAATGGATGGATTAGTTCCTAAAATATATGTTTACTATTTTATCATACCACCATTCTGCTACTACAACTATTAAGAGGGACCTAGTACCTTTGCATGCTTCGGGTGAGCTCTCAACCTAGGCTGAGTGATGTGCCACCGTAACTAGGTGTTAACTAACAATTCTAGGCTGCAACAATGGGTTTTACCAACATTTGTTAAATGTTGTCTAGTTCTAATGCATAGCTTGGAACTGGTTGAGAAGAATAATCATGTGTTCTCATTATGGTTTCTATGGGTAGCTCGGTGTCTAACTCTACTATACCAACTACCTTGGTTTGCGGTCGAGTTCCTAATTGGGGTGCCACCTATGGATTTAATGAAGTTGAAGCTTCATGATCGTTATTTCCTGTTATAACACCCTTATTCATTCCACTTGGATCTGACCTGTTATTGTTAGTATGATTTGTGAGTGGATCGTTAAATATCTTGAGGGGTGCATTTTGACGGGAAACTGCCCCTGTGTAAGTGTTTGGCGTGGGAACTACAGAATTTGCTAAGAACATATCTATAAAGAGTTGTCTTTGGTCTTCCAGAAAATGCTGCATGAATTTATTGTAGTCACGACAAGTCCTAGTATCATGGCCTTGAATCTTGTGGAAACCACAATATAAATTGGGGTTATAATATCAAGGTTGTTGATTTGAACCCTGCTGTGGCCCAAAATTCTGATAAGGTTCCTGGTTATTAGAGTTAAAATTTTGAGGTTGTTGCCTTTGGTTTTGACTCTGATATCCAGTTGGGTTTTGATTTGGACCTTGGGTCTAGATTTGTCTTTGTTTTTGTTGTTGTTGTCATGGTGGATGATTAAAATCCACCACGTTGATTTTTGGAGTAAAATTGTTCTTTTGTTGATTATTAACGGGTGGCAAAATGTTCACAACATCTACTCTTTTAAATTGGTTTGTTACTCCATCTATTGTAACCGTGTGGTTTTTGTTAAGGATTTTAGGTCTTTGATTGGTATTCTCAGTACTAGGATAGGCCGTAGTGTTTTGATTGGGAGTGATTAATTTTCCGTTTGTTCCATATGTCTTACGACCACTATCTATTGCCACTTGGTTGATTTTGAGAGAACTCTCGAGTACTTCATCATAAGTTCTTAGTGGGAACTTTTGGACTTCTTCCTTTATCTCTCTATTGAAGGAATGAAGGAATAAATTGTATAGTTCCATCTGATCCATGTTTGGAGCACTTGCTGATGAGTAGAGAACCGTACACCATCTTTGAATAAAATGAGTTGTGGATTCATTATGCTCTTGTTTAATATGCAACAATTCCCTGATTCATGTTCTCAATAATTTTTTCATATCAAAATCCTTGATGAACTCTGACACGAGTTGTTTATGTAGACACATATAATTACACCCAAGAAATTTAAATACTTAAATTGCGCTAATTATCCCCTTTCTCGCAAATCAACAACATATCGTCAAAAGAACTCATTTTCCCGCATATCATCATTAATTAATTACACTAAGCTAATCAATTAAGTTTCTTATCCAACAAATACCTTAATTAACGACCTTCCGTTAATAAATCACCTCTTCTATCTAGATTAATTAATTATTCTTCCCCTTCATTTAACTAGTAAATCAATATTTAATTTATTTAATCCCTTTTTAATAGCCTAAATCGCACTAATATTCTTCTAATTGGCTTCTATAAGCTTACACCTACCTATTAATTAATCACCTTTGATTAATTAAAATACCCCCCAACTCCCATGACTTGCTAAACATGTATTAAACCCTTCTAAAGTAAGGTTACCTTTACTAAAGCAACCTTATCCATTCCTAATCATGTTTTACCTTTATCCCACATTCATGAGAATGTGTTGAATCCTTTATCCTTTTGGCTATATAAGGAGCCCTCCACCTACCTTTTTACTTACACCTAAACTCCTTAGAGAGAAAATGCAAAGCATATAGCAAAGAGACTAAGAGCTTGCACCTTTCCCTTTTGAGAGTTCATCATTTTGAAGAGTTAAGTCTCTTTCTTAAAGTGCTTGGGTCATATGGGAGGTGTCAAAAGGGTCTTGTAGCCCAACTTTGATTAGCCCCCATTCCCAAGTTCTTGGAACATTAAGGACAACTATTTTGATAGCCATGGAGCTTACTTAGGTCTATTCATTTATTTTTGTTAGAGAATAGAGGAGTTTAGATATTTAGCATTGTTAGTTTCAAAGTTTGTATTGATGAATGCTAGCATCTAACCCTTATTTAATTCTTATCATGATGGTGTTTATGCTTTGTTTTAGTTAAATTGTAGAACTATTTTAGGTGGTAGTTCTTGCTTCATTTGATTTAGCATTAAGCAAAGTATACATGCACACATTTGGCATGCCCGGTGGGACTTACTCCATTGTCCTTTGCACTTAAATTCAAGTTTTTATAGTTAAGTTTTATTTTTGGTTACTAACCCTCTTTTACACATGTTGATCTAACTTGTTTTGTTGAGTTTGCATGTGTTGAGTCTTCCTTGTAGGTATAAAGGAGGTGAAGTGCTGTCAAAATTATAATTGATGAGAAAATTTCAAGATTTCTCCATGTTTTCATTTTTAGAGCTTACTTTTTCAACATTTTACATGCTAGTTTTGTCAATTTCTTGAAAATTTTCAATTCTTGAGCATGTAGGTTTGTGTTTGATAGTGATGAGTATTTTATTTACATATTAATGTGGTGGGTTGCTGTTAAAATTTAATCTTGGTGAGAAAATTTCAAGATTTCATCATGTTTTCATCTTTAGAGCTTACTTTTTCAACATTTTACATGCTAGTTTTGTCAATTTCTTGAAAATTTTCAATTCTTGAGCATGTAGGTTAGTGTTTGATAGTGATGAATCTTCTATTTACATATTAATGTAGTGGGTTAATGTCAAAATTTAATCTCGGTGAGAAAATTTCAAGATTTCATCATGTTTTCATTTTTAGAGCTTACTTTTTCATCATTCTACATGCTAGTTTTGTCAATTTCTTGAAAATCTTAAATTCTTGAGCATGTATGTTAATGTTTGATAGCGTTGAGTATTCTATTCATATATTAATGTGATAGGTTGTTGTAAAAATTGAATCTTGGTTGGAAAAATTTACCCATTTTGCAGATTAAGGGATGTTTTTTTTGACATTTTTTGAGTGCATGTCAAGTGCATACCCATGAGCATAAGAGCATATACATAACCCATCTTCTGAAGGCCATAACTTTTTCTCCCGAACTCAAAATGACTCCATTTTTTTGGGTTGGAAAGGTATTGAAGTTAAATATGCAATGAAAACATAAAGTTGGGATTTATACTTACAAAAGTTGTAGGTTTTTCTGTTATTTTAAAACTGGTCATTTTCTAACATGTCTAATGTTTTGATGAATGTTGTATTTCCATGCTTACTCGATTTATACCAAAGCATGTGTATACTCTTATCTTGCACCTTTTGGTGATCTTGAGAATCAAAAACAACTTTTATCTCTATCTTGTTAACATTGGGATTAAACTTGGAAACTTGATTATTCATTTTGCTTAAGGGAATGAACCTTTTACAAAGCATTTTTCAATGGTCCTTTGATTTGAAGTTTTCCATTTCTATATAGTTGGGATAAAGTTTGTGTATACTATTCTTTGCACCTTAGGGTGATCTTGAGAATCAAAAGTAACTTTAGTCTTCATTTTATAGCATTTGGTAAATTAGAAACTTCATCTTTCACTTTTGGTTTAAGGGAATGAACATTTATCAAGAATTTTGTATGGTTCATTGATTGAAAAGATTTTCTTTACTTTTTAGTTGGATTATTTTTTGTGTATGCTCTTCTCTTACATCCTTGGATGATCTTGAGAATCAAAAGAAACTTTTAATCCTCTTTTAAATAATGTGATTTTCTTGGAGAACTACTAACGCTTGAGTGCAGGACCTAAAAACGCTTGTCAAAGAAAGGAGGAACCAAAACAAAATCAAAAACTATTAATACAGTTGTTATATAGGTTGCCAAAAGGTGTTCAAGAAAACTACACCTAATTAAACAAGATAAAAAGAACAACATATTCAAAACACTGTATTGCAAGTTTCGGAAAAGGGTACATCCTTCTCCGCTCAACTGGAACATAACCCCTTTGGCATAACACCTTAAGCTACAACAATGGGGGTGGTTCTAGGAACCCCAAAGTAGTCCACGCAAGAGGGAACCTTGTAGATGAAATAGGAAGTGCTCTGTACTACTTACTTGACTAGTGATTCCTTTGTGAGATAGCGTTACAAGTTGTCTGTTGTGGCAACCCCAGTGATAGTACATGTAGACGCACTAGTTGCCTACTGTTCTTGAAGGGGGTAAAGTAAAGCCAAGATACTCCCAAACTAGTCAGTGTGACTTTTTGAGTAAATCACGCTCACTCGTGGCAACTTTATAACACCTAGGGTGAGAGAACCACCTAGGAGAATATACT
Source organism: Taxus chinensis (assembly GCA_019776745.2). NCBI lineage: Eukaryota > Viridiplantae > Streptophyta > Pinopsida > Cupressales > Taxaceae > Taxus > Taxus chinensis. The sequence goes on along the minus strand of CM034148.1, from coordinate 853,668,371 downwards.
TTGGCTAGGAGCCCACTTTGACCATTTTAAAACAATGTTGAGTTGTGAACCTTTTTTTTTAGAAATGTGTGATGTATTACTTTTGCCTAGTTTTTACTTTCCTTAGGGCGAGGTGAAACTCTGCTGAAGTGAGGCTAACATTTTTCATCTTTTTTTGATTTACTTCCTTCACATTCTTTTGACACTTTGTTGAGAAAAAGAAGGGTGACCACCTTTGTGTTGCCAATTGACTATTTCTCTCACTTTTATGTCCATTTACGCCCATCTATGTTTGCGGCTGGGTTAGTTAAACATCTAAAGTGTGCGGAGGTATTTTCATGTCATTGGTAGCCATTATGATCTTGATACCCATGTCAAGGTCATCATTGTAGTTAGGCGTGGTTCACCACCGCAGACTTCCTTAGAAGAGTTAGCTTGTTTGTATCGTATCACTACAATTTCGATATTTACATCTTATTTCTTGTAAACTCGACATAAATACCTATATTGTATGGTTATGTTGCACACATTTTTAACTATTCCTAGCTATACTTTGAGCTTTTTAGTTCGATTCTATTATTACCTCGATTTCAAAGAGTGCTAGGTGTTACTATTTGTGCGTGTTGTATCAATAACACCTCGATATCAATACTTCACTTTCTCGCAAAGTGGGTTAACATATCTTGGTGATATTGTTGTGTCATTCACAAATTGTAATTGGCACTTTTTGAGATATAGCTTTTAATCAAGTTTGAGCTCGCTCATCATATATCTTGATTGGGAGATCGCATTGACTTCTTGTTTTTACTTACGTTTTGTTCATTTCCTTGAACTTGGCATAAGTGAAAACATCTTGTTGATCATCTTTGCATCACATTTTCATATGGTGTATTTCCTTGTTGATTGGCTTTGGGTTTCACACTCGCATGATTGTTCCTTGTGATTATTCATTCAAAAAACTTATTTTCTAGGACAATCCTTTTTTATCTCATTGATATTACGTCATCATGATGTCTATTTTCCTTAGACCTTCTTCAAAAAGTCATGCACGCATCCCCATACTTACACAATGTCTGGTTAGTTGTCCTTATGCTACCCAAATTGACATGTCACTTCCTTCCCTTTGAAGGAGTTCCATCACACTATCTAGATCTAGACATTTGTGCTTAAAACAGTGCCAAAAATAACTAACTATCGTGTGGTCCCCCATACTTACAAAAATACAGAACCTAGGTTCAACAATTCAAATCATAGGATTCCCATCACAACTAAACCTTGTTTGGTTCTTCGTGCTAGAGAGCCCATATGGGTAACTCGTTCCCCACCTTCATCTCATAGTCGGTGGTATGATTTGGACACGTCTGATCCAAATTATTATTCGAGTTCCCCCCACTCTTCTTCTAATTCTAATCCAAACATTTCCTCTTCTTCTGAGGATTCCAATTCAAATATTTCCTCTGACTCTTCTGAGGATTTAGATCCAAACTACTATTCGGATTCATCTAATTTGACTCCTAAATCATCTAATGTGACTCCTAATTCATGGTCCTCCCTTTCTTTGTAGGATCCTCTTCATCAATCATCTAATGTGACTCTTATGTCATAGTCCTCCCTTTCTTCGTAGGACCCTTTTTATCAGTCACCCCAACGACGTCTTCTTCCTTTGAAGATACACATGACTCCAAATCCCTCTAATCAGAAGTATAATAAAATTCTTGAATTGTGGTACTCTCTTCCTTCGCAGGACCCTTGTAATCATTCATCTAATGCGATGCTTGAATCATAGTCCTCCCCTTCTTTGCAAGACCTTTTTCATCAATCACCCCCACGAAATCTTCCTTCTGTGAAAATTCGTGTGACTCAAAGTCCTTCGAGACAAACATATGAATCGACCCATGCATCGCAATCTATAGACTTTGGACTTAATCCTACTATTTTACATACGACATACCATTGTATAGGTAGGTCCACACCACCTTCTTCTACTCCTGAGACATCTACCTACACTTATTCTTCATCCCCCACACCATCTTCTTCTATCAATAATCATCAAACATCTTCTCATCCTTCCACACCAAGTGAACCTATTTCTTCCAATAAACCCCTAGGGATCGATCAACAACTCATACCGATTGATCTCTTTCATAATGAAGAAACAATTAGGGCATTTATAGGGGCATATGAAGATATTCCTTTAGTAGATTACAAAAAAGGATTCTCTTTAGACTTTGATGCGTCTGCATATTGTGAGGAAAAGGTTGATTCCTTTGATCAAGAAATGGAGGAAGAGCCTCATATCATGCAACTTGATCCTCCTTGTATTCTTCCATCTTCACATTCTTCATTATGTGATGAAACTCCTTGGTCTTACATAGATCCATGGCTTATCTTCTCATCACCCAATAAATCTTTGTCTATTATCTTGTGGGGTCAGCACCAAGTAGCCCTTCATCTTCATTTAGGTGTAGTTCACCTTCTAGTAGCCTTGCCTCTTCTATTTGTGGAAAATTTTCGAGTAGCCCCACTATCTTCAATTATTGGGGCACGTCCAACAAGCCCCTTATCTTCTATGTATGGATCACCCTCAGGTAGCCCATCATCTTCTATACTTGGCCCACATCCTAGTAGCCCTTCATTTTACTATCTATAGGACACCTCCTAGTATCCCATCATCTTCTATACTTGGGCCACATGTCCTAGTAGCCCTTCATCTTCTATTCTATGGCTCCCCTCCTGGTAGCCCTTTTTGTTCCATTCTTAGGGCCACATCCTAGTATCGCTTTCATCTTCTATCTGTGGACTCACATCTTGGTAGCCCATACTCTCCAATTCTTGGATCATATCCTCTTCGTCCATCACATATTATCCTTCTATCAAAAATTCGTGGCAAGCCCACCATTATCCCTACCATTCCTCTCATCAATCCTACACATTTTCACTTTCTTCTCCCATTCTCTTAGGATCAGATAATTCATGCATGTCAACATATATGAAACCCAAACAGTTTCATTCATCAAGCTAAGATTAAAAATTCAAAGAGCTCCAAAGCTCCCAACAAATAAAACAACCATAAAAGTTAAAAATCAAACGCGATTCAAGAATGCACACCAATGTAACCATCAAGTATGGTGCAAAGTGTAGAAACATGTGGATAGGGAACTTAAGCTCCCACATACGAAATCCATGTTGAAAGATAAGTCACAATCACTTTGTTGAGTATGAGCTCACCATGGCCATCAAGATTGGGAGATGATATCACTCTTGATAAGCAAAAAATCGCTTAGTCTCCCTTAAAAAATAAATTGAAAAACATCATCGTTGGATCCTATCACGTAGAGTGACATTGTTGGTCCCAATTTCCTAGAATCTAAAAAAATATTCAAAATATTCAAAAATATCAAAAATACAAAAAAATGCGAAAACATTAAAACATTACAAAAAATCAAAGGTATAAAGATCAAACATTTTAATCAGGTATTCCATATGCATGGATTTTTATTTCCTTCCTTTCCTTGCATATTCTTTTGCAAACCTTCCAACCATTTTCATCCCTTTGGTGATCATTTTGGTTAGCTCTATTTGCGCTGCATTGTGTGACATTTATCTCTATAGAATCCTTTTGACCTTGGTCTTTCATCACCTTGGTAAATCAAAGAATGACTGACCCCTTAAAGATCCTCTCACATATCATACATCTAATAAACTTGTTGCAAAGACCTTTTGGGCATATTTGTTAACACTAGCCAATGTCATTCATCACAATCACTTCCACATCCTTCCATCAAGCCATCAGTGGTTCTTAACCACTTAGTCAAAACAAATCGAGAGAGTTGGAATAATTTTTCAGAAAGCAAAAAAATCAATCAAAACATCAAAAGCTCAAAAGCAACAAATTAAAAAGAAAAACAATATATAACTCTCTCTCAGGGTATTTCCAGTAATCTCTACCAGGGCTATGGACGCCTGACTGGCAGTAGAGAAATGTTGTGATTAGAATCAAATACATCTCTTTCGGGGCTATAGACGTTTGGCTAGCAGCAGAGAAATCTACGGCTATCCTTTCACCCTCCATTCACAAAATCACATATCAAAGTAAACCATTCCTATGCATTGGCTAGTTTGTCTTCACTTATTGCCTATCAAATCTTCACTTCAAGAAGTAATTAATTTCCACGTTCACACATTGGATCTCTGATGAGCAAACAGGATTAGTATGTTATCATGTGTCATTGTTTGGAGCATGTTCAGACTCTTGTTATAGTCTATATTTTATCTCATGATTTTTTCCTTGGGTTAATCACCTTCTTCATCATCAAGCTTCTAAGCTACATTTTTCATATCCTTCTATAGCATTCACACTTGTTGTTCTGCTTCGTTCAAGATATCCATGTGTATAAGGTTTCCTATTTTACAATGTTTGAGAGAAACCTTTGTCTCTTCTTTCACATAAACAATCTTCTCACTTCCTATCTATCATCTATTTCTTTTCTAGACTTGCACTAGGGCCATGTTTTCTCCTTCTTGGCATTTCATTGGTTTGATGTTCATCATCATGTTGAACATATCTATCTTGGCCTTGGGTCCCGACCTATCTTCTTTTTGTTTATGTGTGAAGAGTTTGCCTTTAAATACATTCCCATCTAATCGTTGGGGGACATCTTTTACATATTCACCTTTCTTACAAATGCACGTGTGGCATTCTTCCCTTGTACATTCCCATTTATCATTAGGGGCATCCACGCTTTCTTTATTTTCCTATACATAGCTTTCATAAAACTTTTCAAAATCAATCCTTAAAACATTATAAAAACATCAAAATCTAAAACATTAGTAAAACATCAAAATCCAAAACATTGGTAAAACTTTCAAAACATCCTTAAAAATGGCAAAATCATCACAAAGTCCAAAAAATAATAGTCAAATGTCAAAATAATGTTCAAAAATTGGTAAGAAGCATGCACGTAATTGAAGCCTGTGATCAAATGCATTGTACTCAAACATCAAAATTTTTCCTACAAAACATCTTTCTTTGGTTCTCAATTGTTCTCACAAATGACATGCAGATCATTTGGATCTACCTCCATTAACAAAGTTGGTTATCTTACTATGTTTGTACTCCCTTGCACAATGAGTTGTTTGGTATTGTTTCATAGTGCATGATTTCTTTTTCATCAGGACCCCTAGTGTCCTTCACGTTATTCCCCTCACATGTATCCTTTCTTGGGGCACCATTTTTAACCCTTATCATTAAATTAAACATTTGGTCGTAACTCAAGCTTGACAACAAAAAAATTGGTGCAACCGTTTCTCTGTTACGTTTAGTTTGTTTAAGTTCTGTGTGTTACATGTACATTTTGTATGTCCCTATGGAGGTTAGGCTTGTTTCACTTTCTCGTATTGCATTGCATTATGTATGTTGCATGGAGTTAATAATTTTCGGCAATGAAAAAATCATTAGTAGTTATAGCTTTTCATGTCGTATGGTACACTTTTTTTGTATGCTGTATATATTTTGATAAGGACCGATGATGTAGATCACCAATGGCAAAATGATGACAACGAAATTTGTTTTTTACATCAATTGGATGAAAGCTAGCTTCAGATTTTATTCATCTTTGTATCTCTTCCTTATCATTTTCATTCTATCATCACTATTCTTCCAAATCACTTGGGGCAATAGGGATCACCTATTCTATCCCCCCCTCCCCCCTCACATTTCTTCTATCTGTTTCCTTCATATTTTTCAATCATCGATCGACCTTCTTCCATCACCCCATCGACACTCGAGGGGGTATCCTTAATTCCTACTAATTTTTCATATATCCCTTCAAATTTTACCTCTTTGTAATTGTCTACTATCTTTGAAGTGGTGTTTCTTACGCCGCCCCAAAGAGGGGAAAATGTAGACACCTAAAATTACGCTTATGCAATTTTAATACTTAAATTACAGCTCACTATCTTCTTTATCGACAATTGACAACGATATATCATCAATAAAGCATCCATTTTTTTCTCATATCATCCGTTAATTAATTACATCTAAGCTAATTAATTAGCCTTCCAATCCACTCAAGATGTCCTAATTAACGAACTTTCGTTAATTAATGTCCGCTTTTATCTAGATTACCTGGGTTATTATTAATTAATTAGTCTTCGCTTTCATCTAAATCAATAAATCAATCACTTAATTGGATCAAATTCCCCTCCCACACCCCCCAAATCACACTTATATTCCCTCTAATTAGCATCTTTAAGCTTACATCTACCTATTAATCAATCACACATTGCATTAATTAAAACATCCCCCAATTCCCATGAGCTTGTTAATGACATGTATTAAACTCTTCTAAAGTCAAACTTACCTTTTATAAAGCATGCTTATCCATTTCTAATCTTGCTTTACCCTTATCCCACATGCACTAAGAATGCAAAGAATCCTTCTCAAAAATTGAAGGTTATATAAAGAACCGTCCTCCTTCCTTCTAAACACACACCTCATTTTCTCTAGTGAGAAAATGCAAAGCATATAGCAAAGAGATTTTGATCTTGTAGCCATTCTCCCTTGTTGGAAATAGCTTCATCCATCTTGCAGAGTTAAGCCTCTTTACTCAAAATGCTTGAGTCAGTATGGGAAGTGTCCAAAATGGCCTTGTAGCTCATTTCTTGGTGAGATTCCATTCCTACAATTATTGAGGTCACCAAGGATCAACTATTTTGATTGCAAAATGGATCTGACTTAGGTCTATTCATGTATTAGCTAGCAATCTAAAGAGTAGAGAAGTTTAGATACTTAGCATTGTTAGTTTCAAAGTTATGCATTGAAGAATGTTAGTTTCTAACCCTTGTTTAAGCTCTTATCATGATGGTGTTTATGCTTTGATTAAATTTGATTTTAGAGCTATTTTAGGTCTTAGTTTCAATTCACATAGTCATAGTTAGTTTTAGCATGAATCACAAGTATCCATGGTTGAGCCATATGGTATTTGTCACATTGTTTACATGGAGGTTTATACCAAGGCTGTACAACATGTTTGGAACTATTGTTGTGACCAATTTTCAATAGAAATACTTTCATACAGGTTCCTAAGGTAATATCTTTTTCATACAAGCCCATTTCTAAGAGGATTAATTCCCGTATGGCCATTGAAATAGGCCTTATAATGTAAAGCATTATGTGATGCTCCCTGCCATTCTGTATTTCATCTATATCAGGAAGAGGTCATTGGAAGCATGAAGCTTCGTATGGTGACAGTCTAGTGGAAACACTTACACCATATTCACAAAAAAGTCCCTGACCGCATAGGCTTCAAGCATCGATGGTGTTTACTAATTGACTATAGAGGCAGAATGTGTATGAAAATTTCTCTGAGCATAACATATGTAATTGCATGGGCATAACCAAGATCCCTATGGTTGTGTGACCTTATCTCTTTCTAAAGGGGATTAAAGATGCCTTGACTGTAGTGCCTTTGAATAGACCATGTTTAAGTCAACAACTTGGAACCAATTCCTTTAGTATGTGATTCTTAAAATGGTGCTAAGAAAAGAGGTATCATATTTTCAACTGCAGCGGAATTTGAATAGGGGCTTACCAAGTTCTAGTTAGATCATTGTCTACACACATCACATTTTATGAATGTTGAGGATGTATGCCCAATGGGTGTTGGTGAATTTCTATAAGTCATGTCACAACTATTCACATTCTATCATAGATGCATGGTTGGAATTCCTCCTTTCCTTGAAATATGAATTTTGATATTACTTGATGAAACTTCTACATGATTTGGATACATTCTCCCCTTGGCTTGAAAAATGACCATCAAGGACGATGTGTGCAAGACACGAGTGATCATGCATAATAAAGTCTATAATGTTGCACACCATAAAAAGGTCATAAAGGGTTATCCTACCTTTGCAATGAATTAATCATTACCCTACCAAGTGTTGATTAAGTGTATGTTCCCAGAGATGTTGGATCCCCTTGACCTATTTTTATCATCTGGAGTAGGTTTTATTTGGGTTGTGTTATGTAAACTCCTTTCTCAATTTACCCATGGCTACAACAATTGGATAGCGTTGTTCGCATACCTAAAATTGGTTATCCAATTTAGTGTCCCTCGTGCGCGTTTGCTCTCTCAGGTAACCTGGGGCACGTTTATATCACCACTATCCCCTTGGGGTATTATTCAATTTGTGATTTAAACACCTATCCTAAGTTTAATTCACCCCATTATGTTTTACCCGTGAGTAATTAAATATTAACTATTTAATTACACCTTTTTACATGTATCCTAACCACTTATCTACCCCATATCTATTCTATCCATATATCCCCCCTATTTCTCCTCCTCCCAAAGCAGGGATATTTCCCGTATTTGAGGTGGAGGGATCACTCTTATCTTTCCAGAAATCGCTCCTTTTGGCCATCTCGGGAGTCTGTTCCGTGATCGGCGCCGACCGGTACTCGGTCGACGCCGATTTTTCGGAGCGGCGCCGATTATAAATAGAGGCCCAGAACTCAGTTCTGGAGACACAAATGGTACAGAGAGAGACACAGATTGTAAGAGAGAGAACGAGAGATCTTTGAGCATCAAGTGTGAACATTATCTATCGAATGAGAGTGGATCTTGTCCAAATCAATCCCTGAGAGGAGCACCGTTACTCTGCTCTTATCACATCAACATCGCACGTCTCCATTGATTTTCTGGTGACTCTGTTCCTGCATCCAGCACAGGTGGAGCCTTGCCAGTATCTCTCTGGCTTCTGCAGATCCAGCAGACGTTGATGATCTTGCCTTCGTTTTCTGATTCCCAAATCTTCTCGCACTTTGTCTCGGATCGACGCCGATCTATATCAGTCGACACCGATCTGACCAGTCGACACCGATCTGACGCCGATCTGATCCAGTCGACGCCGATTCTACATAATCGACGCCGATCATCCTGCAGACAGGTAAAAGGACACAGGTAACACAAATCCAGCTTTGTTTTCACAGTTCCCTATTTTCTGTTGCTTTCTGTCTGCTGTTTAGATTCCGTTTATTACTTTGATCAGAAAATCTAGTCCTGTACGTACATCTTTTATCATGTATGCTTCTTTACTTAATTGAAAACGTGGACTGACATCCGCCGAGGGAGCTTATCGCTTCCCGGATCCGCTTCTCGGGTAGTCCACCTAAATATCTTTTAACGTGGTCTTTTTCTATCAAGCATCGGTGTCTCGCAGGTTACTTGGATCTACTGTGCAGAATTGCTCGTGTGCGCCCGTCTTATCTACATCGGCTTCCTTATCCATCTACATCTTCAGATCTTGTCCATCAGGTATCAATTTCATTTGAGTTTTTCAAGGTTTTTGTGTTTAGTTTGGTACATTAACTTGGACAGGTAACAAGCGCGAAATTCTTGATCAACATTCTGGCACGCCCGGTGGGACCCAACCAAAGTCCCTTATTGGTAAGTTCATCTCTTTTTTTTTAGTTTTGAGCTTTGTTCTTTTTCTTCACTGATTTTTATCAGTTCTGCTTGAGCATTTCCTTTCATCGTTTCAATCTTGCTCTTTATGCCAAATTGTTATTTCCTTGAAATTTTTCTAGTTCCTTAAAATAGAAATTTCCGTTTCACCATTATCTGGATATATCTTTCTGGATTTTGTTTGGTGTTTGCTTAACCTTTTCTTGCGGAGCACTTTGCTTGTTTGTGGGATTGTTCGAGGGGAAGAGCTCAACAACGTGCTTTTTGAAGTCCACACACCTTGGAGAGCTAAATCTACAGGTATTTCTCTTTTACGGTGTTTTCTCCTTTTTAGGAACTAAAAAATAAAAATAAAAAAATTTCTTTGTTTGTTGTCTATCACATTCGAACATTTCAATTTTTGGTGCTTAAAAAGAATTTAATCGCATTTGGGAAAGAATCTGTTTGACTTGTCTTCATCGAAATCAAACACTTCGTTTTTAAGTGCTTAAAAAAGAACTCTTTCTTTGTCATTTCTGCTGTATGTTTTTCATCTAGTTTTAATTAGGCTGGAAAATTGATCAAAATCGGTAGTGACACTATTTGATTTTTATTTTTCACCCTTGCACACAAAGCCAAAATCACTAGGTATAAAGCATTTAAACAAAAAATTCTTTCCCTGGCCTCGCCTACTTGGAAGTGACATCCAAGAGGAAGAGCCTACGCGGTACTCGGGCCGCGCTATAAATTCACGGAAGTTCTGGTATATATTGGCAAAGCACCCGACTCCCTTATCGCAGCGGTGTGTGAAGTGCGGGGGTAGGCCCCTATATCAAGCCACGTACCGGTCTTTTACTGAAGTGCCTTCGGGACTCCTCACCAAAACATCCCCCAAACCATCCTTAGTTTGGCTATCTGAGTAGTTCCTGTTCTAAAAGGCCTTCCCTAATATTTTCTTTCTTAAAAGCATAAAAACTTAAAAGAGATAATCACCTACGCTGCTTGAATTATCTGTGCATTAGTTAGGTCAATCTTCTTTTCTGCTTGTTTATGACGGTCATCACTCGGTTACAATCTAGAAGAATGGCTCAATTAGCCCCTTCTTCCTCCGAGATCACCACTAGTGTGGATATTTCGGCACCCCCCAGGTCTTCCTCGGGACCGCTGTTAGTTGGTTCCCCATCCTGGTCATATAATCCTTTCTATCAGGCCAAAGCAACCCCATCACGTCCAGCTTCCCCTAGTCCTTCAGAAATATCATCTGCTTCCGACTCAGAGTATGTTCCTCGCGGGGATCCTGAATTTCAGGCGCTCCTTGATCGCAATCCGGTAGCCCTCATGGACTACCTAGTACACAAGTCTATTCAAATATCTGATCAGGGACCACCAATCCAGCAAGTGTATGATTATCCTCGTGAACCATCCCAGGCCTTTGTAGAACAGTTAGCATCATTTTTCTCACCTCGAGCCACGGAGGAGGGTGGCGCACCTGTGCCTCCTTTTTCTCTTCCACCGACCATATCGACTAGTTCTCAAATAGTCTTACCTATTCCTAACGCCGCAGTTACCTCGACTATTCCACAACCTACTTCTGAGAGGTCCTCTTCTCTGGCTATAATGAGTGCGTCTGTGCACCCGCATATTGCTGTTAATTCATCTATGCCGTCCATTGTGTCCCAGGGTCAATACCCCTTTATGAGTCAACCCCCTTCGACTAGTCAGTTGGTTCCTGCTTCTCGTCCTCCAGTGGGTTTTTCTTCCAATGTTCCAGCAACAGTGACCTTCGCCCATCCTCTAGCATCGGCACCCTTAATAACTAATCCGGCAGTAAAAAGCCTCTTTCAGGTCTTGTTCCCCACCATGTCCAATCAAATCGGCACCCATGTTCCTCAATCTGTTCCGATTCAGTCAACAAGCATAGGAGTCCACCAATCACAGGCTCCGTCCGTCATCCAACCTTCATTTTCCCAACCACTTATTATCTCACAGCCTGCCTATACACAGGCTCCTTCACAGCAAATACCCCACCAGGCGTCACCCAGAACACCTGGTTACTCCTCTTATCATCCTATCAATCAACAGATGAATCCCCCGTTGACACCTCAACAACATCCACCATTTACTTCTTATGTAGGACATGCCAGTGTGCCTCCTCCTCAATCTGACGTGGTTCAAATTCTTTTCAAGAAAATCGCAGACTTGGAAGCCTCCACCAAAGGGGCTCGTCCTTCATACTCTTTTGAAGAAGTGTGTAATGAACCCATTCACCCCTCAGTGGCTTTTAAGCCTTATCCTCCCCAATGGGAACTTCCTAAATTTTCAAAATTTCATAGTCGGGAGGACCCTCAACAGCATTTGCGAGCATTCAAACATGCTTGCTACCTCATAGTCCAGGATCAGGAGCTTATGCTCCGTACTTTTCCTATGTCTCTAGCAGGTCCTGCTTTAGACTGGTACAATAACATTCCTCAACATTCCTTGTTTTCTTTCTCTCAATTGGCCCAGATGTTTGTTGAAAACTTTTCAATAAATATCACGCATAAGATCTCGATTACAGATCTTTATAACATTCGTCAATTCGATGATGAGTCTATTGCAGACTTTGTCGCTCGTTGGAGAGGGATAATAAACCAATTGTCTTTCTCCCTTCCTCAATCCCAACAGATCGAGTTGTTTACTCGATCTTGTGCTAATCATATTTCTTCCACTTTAAGGATCCAGACCTTTCATACATTTGAAGAAGCCTTTACGATGGCACGCAAACTTGAATCTCGCGCCATTGAACAAGGGAAGTTAAAACTTCGCTCTAAATCTAAACCAGATTTTTCTCGGTTTACCAAATCAAATCCTTCCACTTCTAAAGACAAGAATCAGGGATCCACCAACGCTATCGTATTAAAAACATCACGAGCCGATACCACTTCTAATCAAACACCACGAAGAGACTCCTCATCTTCTCGAAAAGGGACCTCATCATCTCGATCTTTCACTTCATTGGGGGAATCATATGCTTCTATCCTGGAAAAAATGTTGGAAGTCCACATGATCGAACTTCCCCCCATTAGGAATATTGATGAAAGCCAAGAACGTCCATTCTGGTATAGGGAAAATGACTTCTGTCATTATCATAGAACCAAAGGTCATGACATCGAACGATGTCAGACCTTCAAAAATCTTGTCCAGAAATTCATTGATAAAGGCGAGCTCATTCTGGATAACCCAAATGCTCCCCCAAATCAAGCGCTGGATGTCTTTAAACAACCTTTTCCCAATCATTCCCCGAACCATGATGCTTCAGAGTCTCAAAAACCAAACACTCATACTATCAGCTTCATCTCTACGGAAGAATCTTCTTCTAAAACTAAGCCATCTGCGAACACATCGACCGAATCAGAACCTCCTTCCGCTTCGTTAATCGCTGGGATTCCACCATCTTCAGATAGCCCGTCTTTGAATATTCCAACATTGTTAGATACGGATTCACCTCTCTCTGCTTCTTTGTCTGATCTCCCATCCATACCCGAGACAGTGTCATCCTCATCTGTCTCATCGTCAGACATTCTTTCAATGCTCGAGGCAATTACATCCCTTCGAGTTTCCACCGCGGATACATCTACTTCTGTTTCTCCCATTTTTGCTGCGACTATGCCCTTGGTGAACGTACCTATAGTTGTGCCGACTTCGACGGAAGCGTCTTCGATTTTGACTCTTCCTGTTTCCTTTCCTACAGTAGTTTCACCCACAATTACTGTACCAGAAGTAGTTCCCTCGCAAGGAACTGCTTCTTCATCACTCACTTCTTCCATCACCAATGCTACTTTGCCTATTAAGGGGAAATCTAAAGAAGTAGCACCAACACCTATACGCTCGGTTCCTGAACTTAGACCGAGACAACCGAAATCTAACGTTGCGCCATCAGTACCTCCCCATTTGCTTCCCCCGAAAAGGTTACAATCACCTTATGCGGTTGAAATTGTCACCATCCCTGAAAAAGGAAAGCCCATATTTCGAACCATCAAGACTCTTGGTGCTTTCCCGCAAAAATCTCTCTCTGCGCCTCATAAAAGATTGGATTTGTCCACTGAGAAGGCGTCTTCTTCTACAAACTTATCAAAACCATCATCTTCTTCTACAACACATTCTTCACCAGCACCTCGAAAAGTGGACTTACCTACTAAAAAGACGTCACCTCTTTTATCAGAATCATCATCTTCGTTACCAAAAACCAGGGCACCCTCTGTTCCTCCGATTATACCTACTTTGGAAGCTTCTCCCTCATCTAAATCGACATTATCTAAATCATCATTAGTTTCGACCAAGCAGCCTCCCTTATCTCTGAAGACCACAACACTTGTCACATCTCCATCATCTTCAAAATCTATTTTAGGGGCTCCTCCTCCATCGAAATCAATCATGTCTCACTTACTTCCATCTCAAGTGCCCAAGGCTGCTCCTCCAGATGTCCAAAAAAATAAGATGATCCCTAAAAAGACTGTCAAACCTAACATGCAGGTTCTTTTACCTCGGCAGTCTGTTAAAGTAAAAGAGGCGCCTTCATCATCTCTGTCCTCATCTTTGTCTACCGGGTTCTATACTGAAATCCTTCACCAACTTATCCAATCTTCATCCATATCTCTTCCTCCGATTAAACCCTATAACCCTAAAGGAGTTAAACCTACCTGGTTTAACTCTGATTTGATTTGTGCTTACCACCGTACCCCGGGTCATGATACTGAGGGATGTAAAGCTCTTCAATCTGTCGTCAACAGCCTTTTGGAAGAAAGTGATCTTTTGCTGGAGGAGGAGGAACAAGTATCTCCTATCATCTTAGCTCCATCTGAGCCCCAACGATCTACTCAGACCTCTACTTCTAGTGATTCCACTCCAAATGATCTTCCACCTTCTCAAATCGACACAATTCATATCGCCACTAGAACCCAACAGTATGATAATCCATCCTCATCTACAGCATCTCGACCACGGGTTGTCATTTCTGCAGCCCCCGAAGGAGTTCCTCCTTCCTCATTAGCCCCGAGACCTCGGGTCTCTATTCGTGCTGCACCTCGGGCTCAAATTCCCGTGTCAGTTGAGGAGAGTGTTATGAAACAACTCACCCAGGCTCCGGTCAAAATGTCTCTTTTTGACCTCATTCAATCCTCTCCGCAACATCGCCAGGCTCTGATTGATAATCTGCGTCGCATCGCAGTGAATTCAGATGAGCCCCAGCCCTTCGAGATGGTTGTTGGATTGAATAGACCATCAACCACCATTTCTTTTGAAGATTCAGAAATTCCTTCCCTTTCTTCCGAGGATTTGGAGGCTCCCCTCTTTATCACAGTCCAAATCGACAACACTACATTAAAACGCATTATGATCGACAGTGGTGCTGCACTCAACGTCATCTCCTCACACACATTCGAGCAACTTAAGTTACCAAAGAACGTAGTGTCACCCCCGCCTTTCGCTCTTCGATCATTTAACGATCAGCTAGCAGTTACTTTAGGAACTGTGGTCCTACCCATTCGAGTAGGTAAGAAGTTGCTTCACGAACTCTTTTACATTGTTGAAGGGAAATTCCACTATAATATGATCCTCGGACGCTCCTGGATTCGTGCAATGCATTGTGTCCCATCCACCCTCCATCGATGCTTAAAATATCAATATGAGGGCAAAATCTATACTCATCCAGGAGATCCTTTTCCTTCCGCACAATGCGACATGACCACAGGGTCTGCCCCTCTAAAGGAAAATGCTTGTTCTCCTGACGGGGCCTCATCTTCTTCCATACCTGCAACCAAACTACCGGATGTACAAAATTTAGAAGAGACATTGCAGCGTTTCTCACTGGGAGAGCTTCCTCTCCTTTCTTTTGACACCCATCTCAAACCTAGTGAGTATGGTAGACCAGACAAACAACCTGAATATCAGCCAGGTCTTGGTCGCATCGTCACCATTGGTCTGCCCAATCAACAGACTAATTTCATTTACGGTGGTCTTGATACGCCTCACTATCACCCGGATTCTCCTCCTAGGACCAAACCTTATTTAACAGGGTTCGATTGTCTACAGAATCCCACGTTTGCAAAAACTTATTTATATCGATGCGCGTGGAAGGGCTTTGGCTTAGGTAAATATGAACAAGGTGTGCATGACCTCGCGTCCATTCCAACTCTCAAGCCACATCAAAAATTTGGTTTAGGATTTAAACCTCTTTCAAAAGCCACCGTCACTGTTCTCGATGAGCCTCTTCCTATTGAGGAACCATCTTCTCCCGCTAAGTCAGAAGCATCACTCGATGTGGACGACGCCATTTCCATCCCGTCTAACTTTTTTTTTTAGTCAATACCATTTCCTTAGGGCCACTAGCCTATAAGACTAATGACAGGTCCACTTCCATACCGTTAATTTTCCCTGAAATAGTTGGAGACGACTCTCCTACTATCAACACTATCCACTGTGCGGATGATGATTCTGTCCTCACCTATCTGGGGGCAGAGGATTCCTATCTTCCTAAAACCATTCCTTCTGACACGTCTACGCTTCTCAACGAAGCCACTGTCGACCTTAATATAGGGACTTCTAAAGACCCTCGCATCATTAAGGTCGGCCAATCCCTTAATCCACAGGAGTTAGGAGACTTTACCACTTTTCTTTCCAACCATCGTCAAGCCTTTGCTTGGTCATATGAGGATATGCCAGGACTCGATCCCGATATCGTGGTCCACAATATCGTTACTCTTCCCGACATCAAACCGGTTAAACAAAAATTGCGTAAAATGCACCCTAGAGTAGCCCTTCTTGTTAAAGAAGAATTGCAGCGCTTGCTCTCGGCTAACTTCATCCAACCCATCGATTATCCACAATGGGTTTCCAATGTAGTACCAGTAACTAAAGCTACTGGGAAAATTTGAATTTGTACCGACTTCCGGGATCTTAATCTTGCTTGTCCAAAAGATGATTTTCCTCTACCTAATATCGACCAACTCGTGGATTTAACTGCGGGTCATGAGATGCTTTCTCTTATGGATGGTTTCTCTGGGTATAATCAAATTCTCATCGCACCAGAAGACCAACATAAGACTTCTTTCATAACTCCTTGGGGGACCTTTTGTTATCGTGTCATGCCTTTCGGTCTTAAGAACGCAGGAGCAACCTATCAGCGAGCAATGACCTACATCTTCCATGATCTCTTACACAAAACTATGGAAGATTACGTCGACGATCTCCTCGGTAAATCCAAACGTCGTCAGGATCATCTTTTCATTCTTGCACCTCTCTTTGAGAGGCTTATTCACTTTTGTCTTCGTCTAAATCCATCTAAGTGCGTGTTTGGCATTCTCACTGGTAAACTTTTAGGTTTTATCATTTCCATTAGGGGTATTGAAGTAGACCCCGCAAAAATAAAAGCTATCCTTGAGATGCCTCCCCCTTCTAACTTAAAGCAACTCCGCAGTCTCCAAGGACGTCTTCAATCAGTGCGTCGTTTTATCTCACAATTGTCGGACCGTTGTCAACCTTTTCATCATCTCCTCCGTAAGAATGTTCATTTTGAATGGGATGAACATTGCCAAAAGGCCTTCGATGATCTCAAAGCTTATCTTCTTTCTCCACCTGTGCTTACACCTCCACGCGAGGGGGAGCCTTTCTATCTTTATATCTCTGTGACTGACCATGCTCTGGGAGCCATGATCTCGCATCGGGACGCTTGCGGTAAAGAACAAGCTGTCTATTACATCAGTCGCACCCTCCATGAGTATGAAACACGTTATTCCGAAGCTGAAAAGCTGTGTTGTGCTCTCTTCTTCGCAACTTCTAAGCTTCGTCATTACCTCCTTAATCACAAAACTTACATTGTCACAAGTGTCAATCCACTCAAGACAATTCATGCGAAGCCTTATCACAATGATCGTATCACTCGTTGGCTCATGCTTATGACAGAATTTGATCTCGAGTTTATCCCGCAAAAGTCTATCAAGGGTCAGGTCATTGCAGATCAATTAGCTGATGCTCCTCTTCCAGACACTCAAGTCCCCCTTGCTCAATTCCCCGATGAATATATCCAACAAATTGATTTTGGTCTGTCTCCATTTAAAGTAAAGCTCTTCTTTGATGGATCCAAATGCCAGCAAGGGGGAGGTGCAGGTTTCGTGATGATTCCTCCTTGGGGTACGCCTATCCCAGTCGCACACAAATTGAACTTTGAGTGCACCAATAATATGGCTGAATATGAAGCTCTTGTCTTGGGTCTTCAAAATGCCATTAATCTCGGCGCTCGTCATATTGACATCTTTGGTGATTCTGAGCTCATCGTCAATCAAGTCACGGGTGTCTATCAATGCAGGAATGATATCCTTCAAAAATATCGTGATATCGTTCTCGTTCAACTCCAATCTTTCGATAAATTCACTATCCAAGCTATTCCTCGCACTGCGAATCGATTCGCAGATACAATGGCTTCGTTAGCCTCACTTATCCCGCCTTTTACCGAGGACTCGCGACTTTATGTGGCTGTGCAACGATTAGATCAACCATCTCATCTTAGGCAACTAACTTCAATCCATGCTGTCACAACCCATACTCAGGATGAGTGGTATCAACAGATCGTTGATTATCTATCTCATTCGGTGCTTCCTCCAGATCTGACTTCCAATGGTAGAAGATCTTTTATCCTACGCGCTAATCGCTATACTATTCTAGGCGGGATCCTCTACAAACGCGGCTTTGATGGTATTTTGCTTCGGTGCCTCAAAACCCTTGAATCATCTAAAGCTATCCAGGAGGTCCATGACGGTATCTGTGGTGGACATTTTAGTGGCTTGGCCGTAGCTAAACGCATCTTACATTTGGGATATTATTGGCCTTCTCTTAATCGAGATTGTTGTGAATACACTAAGA
The DNA here is from genome assembly GCA_019776745.2 of Taxus chinensis. NCBI lineage: Eukaryota > Viridiplantae > Streptophyta > Pinopsida > Cupressales > Taxaceae > Taxus > Taxus chinensis. The sequence goes on along the minus strand of CM034148.1, from coordinate 853,650,048 downwards.
AATGTGTCAAGTGTCAACAACATTCCAATCTCACACATATCCCTAGTCAAGCTTTACAACCTACAGCGGATTTGTGGCCTTTTTCGCAATGGGGTCTTGATCTCATTGGTCTCATCAATCCCCGTTCTTCACAGCGTCATCATTCTATCATTACTGCCACTGAATACTTTACTAAGTGGGTGGAAGCTATCCCTCTTTCTTCAACAAAAGCTAAACCCATAGTTGATTTTGTCTATCAACACATCATTTGTCGCTTTGGTGTTCCACACAAACTCATCACAGATAACGGTAAGTCTTTCAAGAACGTTGATTTGCAGAACCTCTGCGACGCTTTCAATATCAAACTCAGCTTTTCTTCTCCATACTATCCTCAAGCTAATGGTCAGGCCGAAGCTTCCAATAAAACTTTGCGTAATATCCTCGCAAAGGTAACTAGTCGAGCTGGTAGGGATTGGCATTTACATATCCCTTTTGCTCTCTGGGCTTATCGGACTAGCATTCGTACTCCTACTGGTGCTACTCCCTTCTCTCTCGTCTATGGGTCTGAGGCTGTTCTTCCTTTGGAAGTCCAAATCCCATCTCTCCGTGTTTCTCTTAGAGAATTTGTCTCTGATGAGGACTATCGTCAAAATCGTCTAGCACAACTTGAATTATTAGATGAGCGGCGTCTCAACGCTCTTGAACATCATCAAGTCTATCTTGAGCATGTCAAACGTGCTTATAACAAGCACTTGCAGCACCGTGACTTCAAAATTGGTGATCTTGTTCTTAAAGAAAATCAAAATGTCACTACACTCGAAAGGAGTCAGCGTGGTAAGTTTGCTCCCAACTGGATGGGTCCGTACGTTATCACTCATAAATATGGGTCTGGGGCTTATCGTCTATCTTCCATGGATGGTATACCTGAAGTGGAACCTCTTAATGCCTTGCATCTACGGCCCTTCTACTGTTAAAATCTATCTTACACAAATCTAGTCGCAAGACAGATCTTTCATCCCTCTAACAACCAGTCATATACTTTCATGGTGATTCGAAATTATGTGGTTCTCCGCCTATTGTCTTTTTTACCTTAAATATGAGTATCGCGGCTCTACTCATAGCATTTTTCTTCTGGATATGTTTCTCCTCATGGTAGGAATACCTTAATCACCGCTTCATTTGTCCCAAGTGCTTATCTTAATCGGATCTACTCGGGGCATGAGTGCGTGCTCTTTATACGTTTTCTTCCCCTCTATCTGATCTATCTAGGTCTAAACTCAGCTTCTTCCAAAAAGTTTTTCAAAAAAAAAAAAAGAAGAAGATAGACTGATCCCTTGAAGGACAGCTATCCATACATTATCAAATGAATCAAAAGATATAGACCATGCCCTCGAAGGATGGCTATCATTAAAATTCAAAATACAGACCGCTCCCTTGAAGGACGGTTGTTTCTCAAAGGAATACTCAAGGCTTCTTGCATTGATCAGCCTTTCAGTCAGTTTATACACTTTTTAGCATCACTGAAAGACTTCCCGTATTGATCAGTCTTTCCATATCTAGCAAACTTCCCGCATTGATCAGTTTGCTTTTCTGCCAGAAATCATGAAGCTGAGATATAAGACCTTTTGTCGATCATATGGAGAATCCTATTTTCCCAGTATGAACATGTATTCTGTCCCTTGTAAATTTCGACGAGATACCTACTTACTGCTCCTTCCGTTTCCCTCCTAAATCTGGTTTGCGGCTAGTTAGTGTCAGGTTTATTTTAACCTCATATAGGGCCTTGTATGCATGATCTTTTGGTTTCCTATCCAGATTCTATTTATGGTCGGTTGGGAGTCCAGCTTATCATTTTTCTTCTTATCTGGGTGTATATCCTTTATTTCTAATCAAGGTCATTTTCATTACGTCCTTGGCTCTCACAGCGAATATTTCCAATTATTTCATCCAGTTAAATTAACATTTAACATGTTAATTTAATCAAACTCTATCATTTATCTAATTTCATCTGATCTACTTTGTCCAAAACACATCTCATCGCCTCTATTATAAACACATGTGGGTCTATCTATCTATTTTCATCAAAATTTAATTAAAAATCTCAAAAAAATATCAAATCCATTCCAACTATTAACTCCTACCTATCTATCACATCATCTAATCACTTGTCTATCCAAGTAACATTACATCTATCTTTATCTATTTTCTCAATCAAGTTAAATCCACATATCAATCACATCAAATCACATCTATTTATGTCCTCTACATCTATGTCTATCCAATTATCTATCAGTCTATGTCTATATCCATCACAATTACGCTACATCTATCCATGTATATCAAAATTAAAAGCAGGAGAACAATCATATGACAAAGGAAATGATGAATCTATATATATACATGAGTGTCTGTACAACAAAAAATGGGTGGCTCTCAATCAAGCCATCTATAAAATGCCTTCCAATCGAGGCTACATCACTACACTGATACAAAATACATCAATCTCTATATCGTAAAATCTGATGCGTGGAAGACACTATCTCCTCCACCCTCCTCTGGACCAGGCTGTCTCTCCTGGCCGCCGCCTATCGAGCTAGACGCACCTGCTGCTGGAGGCCTCTGCCCACCTCGGTCTCTCCCGGTGCTCCCTCCCTCTGATGCCCCGCTCACTGTGGCTGTCGCTGATCTCCTCCTCGCCCCGTACCGAGGCACATCTGGGGCATGCTGCGCTAGGGCATCCTCGTAGTATCTCACCTCAGCGAGGAGAGACTGATATGTACTCAAGCTCACGGTACCAGGTGCTCGTAGTGGTGCTGCTGGTGCTGCTGGTGGTGCCCCTCCTATGGTCGTGCCCTGTGTCCCAGACTCTGACATGGTACCTGTCTCACCATATTTGGCCCTGAGGGCCTCCCTATGTCGATGGTAGCGATCCCTCTGCTGGATCGCTGTATCTCACTCCTGGCGAGCGGTGTCTCTCTCCAAAATCAGGGCATCCCTCTCCACTGTCAGAGCTCTGATCTCCTCGAGAGCCACCTGGTGTGTATGTGTCAGGGTGGCGTGCTCTCCCTCCAGTCTCTCCAGCACTGTAGCCATATCCTCCTCATCGGCATCTATAGATGCCGGAAGGTGTCGTGGTAGCTCTGTCGCATACCATGCCGCATAACCATCATCCACTCCAGCGTCATCATCACTGTCTGTGGAGGGTGGGGCCTCTCTCAATGGATCTGCCGGGATCAAAATCGGTAGATCAGTCTCTCTGTTGTCTCGCCTGTAAGGCCTGTAAGTAGTCGGCACTGTCTGTACTAGGCCGAACTGTCTCAATACCCGTATAAACGGGACGCGCTCCCACATATCAGGCCTGCGGCCCCTAACCACCCTGCTCCGTCTCAATCCCACCAGGTGAGCATCCTGACCGGCCCATGTCGGAAATACCCGATATGGTCTCCAGATGACCTGCTCTGGTGTCAGCGTCCTGAAATGCTCAGCATACCAATCTGCGGATCTCCCTGTATCTCCCGAGGCCATATCGGCCCGCCATCGCCGGAATCCGTAATCAATAGCTCCCACTGCTGCTGGCATCCAAGGAAGCCCGGATGGCCTGATCACTGCTATATGCTCATATGCCCAGCAATGGAGCACAAAACTGACATCAATACCTGTCCTCCGGCCAGTGGTATACATCCATAACTCATAATATATCTGAGCTATCAAGGCATCAGCAAAGGTGAACACCTGTCTGAACTGCAGGATGTCACAAACACAATCTAGTAATAACAATGGGAATCTCCCACCTCCTGAATCTGGTAGAGCAAAATAGGAGATCGCCATCTGAATCAACACTATACGTCTGCTCCTGGGAACATCCTGTCTATACTGCGAGGCTATCCTCACTGCCCCGGACACTATCTCTGAATCATCTGCCCTGTCTCCATACAATCGAACTAGGGCCCTCTGCTGCTGCTCTCGTGGCGTAATCTCTATCGGGTCCCCAGTGATCGGCAGCCTCAAAATCCTGTATATGTCCTCATGGGTGATGGTCATCTCACCCGTCCTGAACCAAAAAGTGCAAGTCTGGCTATCCCATCGTCGCACTAGTGCTCGCATCAACTCTACATCTCGCGGCACTCGTCTGTAGTACCGAAAGCCCCCGAGCCCGGCTAACTCTAAGTGGCGCCAATCTGCGTCAGTGACGTCAGGGAGAATGGTCTCCAGTAGCTCGGGAATCACATCCCTCATGTGTAGTACCTCTCGTGCCTGCATCCACGACATCAAGAGCAATATTAGCTTCATATTTACCCAAATCCGAACATCCAAAACAAATTTTATCATTTTCATCCAGATGTTCTGTCCAATCGGCGTCGATTAAATACAATCGGCGTCGATCTTATATAGTCGACGCCGATTGAATTCAATCGGCACCGCTTTCATAAAATCGGCGTCGATTCTACCAATCGACGCCGATTGTCAGGCCGGATTTAAAATACACTCTGGCCTCCCACCAAACAAAACCAAAAATAAAAAAATAAAAATAAAATAAATATGACGGGTTCAAGAAGAACCACTTACCCCAGGTCGTGTCCTCCTCCGCTTCTGACCGCTTCCAGAAGCTTCCATGGTGCTCAAATCCAATTTTTGACTCTCTCTGAATCAATCGTCACGGTGTAAATAAATCGTTCACGTTTTCCGTTCACATATTTATATGTGCTGTGAACGGTCGGCGCCGATTTTTTTGGTCGGCGCCGTTTATTTAGGTCGGCGCCGATTAGTGTGATCGCCGCCGATTTTCCATATCTCTTTGCCATAGTGTTGATGCTTGGCTTATTTATCTGGTCATTATTGTGCGCTGAATGTTGCCTTTTGGCACATATTTTCGATATCACCGTCCATTTCGAGTTTGTTCCCTTTGCGTGGGGCACTCGTACTTTTTGGCAGCTTAGAGTTAACGGGTCTGTAGGCACTAACGTCATCTGCTTTGCAGACCGTCTGGTTGTCCCTACCAATGTGTCTCTCTTTAGATGCTGACTATTTTGCAGCCCTCCTTACACTCATGGGTCTGTAGGTACTAACGTCGTCTCATGAGGAGACCGTCTAGTCTGCCCTACCAATGTGAGTTCCTTAGGTGGCTGCCTCTTTATTCATGTTTGTGCATCATTAATGATCAGATCTACTCCAGACATCCAGCTGGGGCATCCCGCATTTTTCATCTACCTTTTTCAAACTTGGGATCGTTTGTTCTATCACCCATCCCATCCCTAGTTTGAGGGGGATCACATCATCACTTTTTCTTCCTTTCTTCCACCTCCTTGTTTTTGTCTCACAACCTTGCTTATCGCAAGTTACTTGACAAAAAGGGGCAAAATGTAGACACCTAAAATTGGTTATCCAATTTAGTGTCCCTCGTGCGCATTTGCTCTCTCAGGTAACCTGAGGCACGTTTATATCACCACTATCCCCTTGGGGTATTATTCAATTTGTGATTTAAACACCTATCCTAAGTTTAATTCACCCCATTATGTTTTACCCGTGAGTAATTAAATATTAACTATTTAATTACACCTTTTTACATGTATCCTAACCACTTATCTACCCCATATCTATTCTATCCATATATCCCCCCTATTTCTCCTCCTCCCAAAGTGGGATATTTCCCGTATTTGAGGTGGAGGGATCACTCTTATCTTTCCAGAAATCACTCCTTTTGGCCATCTCGGGAGTCTGTTCCGTGATCGGCGCCGACTGGTACTCGGTCGACGCCGATTTTTTGGAGCGGCGCCGATTATAAATAGAGGCCCAGAACTCAGTTCTGGAGGGAGGAGACACAGATGGTAAGAGACACAGATTGTAAGAGAGAGAACGAGAGATCTTTGAGCATCAAGTGTGAACATTATCTATCGAATGAGAGCGGATCTTGTCCAAATCAATCCCTGAGAGGAGCACCGTTACTCTGCTCTTATCACATCAACATCGCACGTCTCCATTGATTTTCTGGTGACTCTGTTCCTGCATCCAGCATAGGTGGAGCCTTGCCAGTATCTCTCCGGCTTCTGCAGATCCAGCAGACGTTGACGATCTTGCCTTCGCTTTCTGATTCCCAAATCTTCTCGCACTTTGTCTCGGATCGACGCCGATCTATATCAGTCGACGCCGATCTGAACCAGTCAACGCCGATTCTACATAATCGACGCCGATCATCCTGCAGACAGGTAAAAGGACACAGGTAACACAAATCCAGCTTTGTTTTCACAGTTCCCTATTTTCTGTTGCTTTCTGTCTGCTGTTTAGATTCTGTTTATTACTTTGATCAGAAAATCTAGTCCTGTACGTACATCTTTTATCATGTATGCTTCTTTACTTAATTGAAAACGTGGACTGACATCCGCCGAGGGAGCTTATCGCTTCCCGGATCCGCTTCTCGGCAGTCCACCTAAATATCTTTTAACGTGGTCTTTTTCTGTCAAGCATCGGTGTCTCGCAGGTTACTCGATCTACTGTGCAGAATTGCTCGTGTGCGCCCGTCTTATCTACATCGGCTTCCTTATCCGTCTACATCTTCGGATCTTGTCCATCAGGTATCAATTTCATTTGAGTTTTTCAAGGTTTTTGTGTTTAGTTTGGTACATTAACTTGGACAGGTAACAAGCACGAAATTCTTGATCAACTTCGGATCAGAAGATTGTGTATTTGTTTCACGTCGGGTTCACCAATTTTGTACGATAGAAAAGTGACATGTGAGCATGAGAATCTACAAGCAACTCTTCTTCATACCTGACCTCCCAAGGTGATGCCGAGACAGCCGATGGAAATGGAATATATATGGATACAGACAAAATAGTTGGGAAATCTTATATCCTCAATACGTAATAATGGAATCTGTGAATCTAAGGTAAAGAAGGCCCTCCTAACCTAAATTGGTGTAATGGATCTTTAGGATATAATAGCTGCTCGGAGGCTCCAATTAATGTCAAGCTCTGTCGAGATCCTATTTATTGGATGTTGGATACGTGGAAAGTGACCTATAGGTACTTCATGTATATTTCTAGACAAGGTCATGAAAAATGGTGATGAGAGGTGTAGTGGATCCTCCGGAGTTTTATGGATGATTCTCTAGTCTAGTACAGAAATCCCTAGCCTGATTGGCTGCTACGTTTAATACAGAGAATTTTGTAATGATGTCTGGTGGAAGTGGTGAGGATGTAAATATTAATGTGCATAAACTAGCGTCAATGTCTGATTAATCAGTAGGCCCGTTGGATTAGTGGGACCTATGGATCACAACCATAAGTTTGTGGTTGTGGCTAACCTCCTATGGTCATATGAGGAGTCAATCTCCTCTCCTGACTATCCAATAGCTCATAAGCCTTTTCAGCATCTATGTTTAGAACTAGAAGTTGTGTAATTTTCTCATAATACCTTACAGGTGTTCTGGAAACTTGAATACATTAGCTACTATCTATGTCGATGAGGAGTTCTCCTGCTTTGGGCTATGAAACTAAAGGATCGTAACCAAATATTTGTTCTGATTCGAGTCCTTGTATAGTCATGCGGATATCCTATCAAGGCAGTCTATAGTTAGGGTGATTTGACCAAAATATGTATGCCTTGTCATCTTTAATATTTAACTCTCTCGATTGTTCACTAACTACTCGTAGGTTTACTGTTGTTTGAAAAACCTGAATCCTAAGGTCTTGATCTATATCAGCTAGTGTTGTGGGGAGATTTGGTTGAGGCTAGTGTCATGGGGAGATTTGGTTGAGGCACTATCGATGTTTTAAATAAAAGAGTATTCCCTGAGTTCTCTAGGTCCCGTGATTCTCATGCAAAGATGATTCAATTTTAACTAAAAGTTTCCCTGAATAAACTAATTTACTACTCTATTTGATATATTGTAATTATAACTTTTATAGCTCAAACCTGGAGTTTACAGAATAGTGGTAAATCTAGTTGTGTGTGTGACTTTGTCCCCTCAGTGTGATCTCCTTGTTCCTTCATGTTCTCGTGAATCCAGAAAGTGTATATATGAAAGCGTCAGCAGAAGAATATACTCGAACAATGGAAGCTTTAGATATAGACTGAATACAATGCAAGTAAGAGAGGGATAGTGTAAGTGAACAGAGCTTGACTATGAAATTCCTAGCAGGATTTATTGTGGGAATAAAACACAAATACACCGAGAATTCTGGAAACTATATTTTGTGAATAAATTAAACCTACAACTCTAAATGGATTCTATTCTAAAATGAAACTACCTTATTCTAAACTTATTGTATGGAACAGAAATGAAGTAAGATGAAACAAGAAGATCAAATGATCTCTAAACAGTAAAGGAAGGTTGATAATTGATGCAAAACTATGAAACTTTTGGAACTCTAAACCAAGAACTTCAAACAAACTGAATATTTAAACAGAGAAGGAGAGGGGCCTTTTTCTTGAGAACAAGCTAGCTATTTATAGAAATTGCATTTACCAGAGGATAACTCCCAATTGATCTCCTTTACTATAAACAAAGGGAAAACACTATTTACTGGGTAGACCAAACATAAATGCAAGCCAAAGTGGGTGAAGAATGCGGGTGAAAGTTGAATTTTACATTTGACCCATTCGTCAGAACGTTCTAGAAAACATGCACACAGGACCACCGCCCTGCACAGGGTGGTAGTTATAGGACCACCACCCAGGTGGGGTGAGACCTTTGCGGTCAGAAGTCACTTAAGACCAAAATGCAAGGAAAATGGCGGGGTGGAGGACAGAATGAAGCATACAGAGCTTGGATAAAGCATTTGGGATGCAAACATACTCTTGGAAAGCTTTTTCTGGATTCCAAACACCTTGCGAAGAGACTTGAATCATCATTGGGGTTTTTGTAACCTATTTCCGGCAATACAGTACCTACATTTTTGGGTACGTACATATTTCCCCCTCGGAGAAGTGTTTTAGCAATGTAGAGGCATAAAACAGTGGGTCCGAGTATGGCGGTATAGAAATGGGGATTTAGAAGTTATACCTGACATGGCCATGTGTCGAAACGTCGCCATCCAAATTCCCGCTACCTGTAAAAAGAAAAGAGGACTCAAGTGTAAATAGATAAAATAGATTGAGAAATAAAACTAAATTAAATTAGTATGAAATGAGGACTTACCATTTGTGCGGGGATTAGAACTTACCTCCGTCGATGCTCCATTTCTGCAAAGAAACACATTCAAAACCAAATTAGAATTCTATATATATTTAAAACTAGCTCATTTTACTATTCATTTGTGCATGTCGATTTGGTGATTTCTGAGCTCTGGGACCCACGGTGACTATTTTTGACATTAGAGTATAGTAAAAACATCCATTGTGAGATCATGATCATGCCTCCGAGAGCAGGACATCAGCCCGTGAAGTCTCAGGTTAGTTCTTCTCAATTTATCATTTTTAAACCTAAAAGATAGAAATGTAGAAATATTTGTCTTGGGGGGGTTATTTTTGAAAATTGCTAGTTTTCAAATGAGTCTCTAGGGGGGGATACCCATAGGGTAGGTTTTTATTTCATCTAAAATGATGCATTTTTGCATATTTTTAAGTGTTTTAGGGCTTTCGAGCCATTTGGCGATTCGGGACAGGACCACCGCCCTGCACAGGGCGGCATTCATGGGACCACCACCCCATGAAGGCAGTGGTTACAAGACTGCCACCCTATAAGGTGGTGGTTACGGGACCACTACCACCTAAGGTGGTGGCTGCAACACCAGTCGCTCTACATAGGGAGATGTTTTACTTTATTGGAGATTTTTACATTTTTATGCATTTTTATATGTTCCTAATGATTTTCCCAATTGGATTATGTTACTAACTTATTCCTTTTCTATGTTTTGGGTGGATGTAGAAGGAGGAGGTGTATATTAGATGGAGCAGAGAGAGGGAGTGTGATTGGCTCCCGAAAGTGTTGGATGCATTGACCCAAGCTGAGAGAGATACTTTGCAGCGAGCTGGCATCTTACAGATCTCTCGGGTTCCTCACGTTGCTCCTTCCAGTCACATACTATGTGACTTATTCTCATATTGGGATGTTGACCGGAATAACTTCCAGTTACTAGGTGTTAGGGGTGAGTGGACCATCACCCTTGAGGATGCCTACCATATATTGGGGGTCCCGATTCTTGGGAGGCGGTTGTCTCTTAAGACAGCAGTATCCAGATCTCAGATGGTCCAGTGGACCACATACATGGGAGATGTCGTTGTTTCCATGGGGTTGAAGAAGGGGGTGAAGGTTTGATCCATTATTGAGTCAGATATTCTTATGCTCCGCAAGGCTATTATGGGCATCCTTGCCTCACGGTTGGTTGGGGACAAGGGAGGGGATACTCTTTTATACTGTTGGGCTCCTATTATCACACAGATTGAGGTGCATGGCCACGTTTATCGCTTGGAGAGCAGACATTCTTGGGACCACCTATCATGATTTTTATAGGGTGGTTAGATTACAGGGGTAGTCATTGAGTCACCCTACTCTAGTTATGAGTTGGGTGTATGAGCACATCATTCCTTACAGGAGAGGTGTACAGGCAAAGGATCCCGGGGCTGTCAAGGTAGTGAGATGGATAGGGATGACCATACTTAGGACACCACACCAAACAGTGGCTTCTTTGACTACTGTGGACATGGAGGCCATTCCTTATCAGGCCATGGCAGGGTTATGGGGAGAGGAGACACTCACATTGATCGCTTGCCATACCACTAGCTAGCTAATAGATAGGAAGGGGAAGTTGGAGATTCACCCCTTTGATAGAGTACCACAACAGTTTGGCCTCCCCTATATTGATACGTTTCCTCCAGCAGGGCCAGTTTATAGATCTGTTCGTGAGGCTAGGGGAGGTCCTAGAGGCCAAGGTTAGACCACGATCACTCCTGGCATTCCCATTGTAGCTAGGAGGGTTGTTCATGCCCGAGGGGTAGCTAGTGCTCCTTGATCACCTTTACTTCATATCGGAGCTGGTCCTACACATAGTGGAGATGAGCCCATTGATGTGGACTCAGAGTCTAAGTTCATGGGGGAGGAAACAGAGGAGGAGATGGAGGAGGGTGAGACCGGGGCTGGTGGGATAGAGGAGGATGACAACGATTCTGAGTAGCATGATACTTAGGATATCTTGTGGGACGAGAGGGCAGAGGAGAGTGCAAAGAAGGTGACCCTGATTTCAGAGGAGTTACCTTCTCAGGACCTAGGGGAGATGACGAGTCCATGGTAGGAATTCACTTCATTCTAGATGTGGGAGAGGCATAATAGTCAGTAGCAGCATTAGTAGCAAGCACAGATCCTAGAGATCCCACCTAGAAGCCTTGAGATCTAAGTGAGTTACTACTCTTTTCTTGATTTTGTTTTAGTTAGAATTGTTTAGTTGATATTTCCCTTTTTTTGTTCCGTTTATTTTTGGTCTTATTTTGGACAACTTTCTAACTTGTTTGTTTCCCCTTTTTCACTTGCAGTGACTACTAAGGGATGGTGAGACTTGATTCGCCAGGTGTGCGTGGATACTCTACTGCTCCCTTCGGAGGGTACTCAAGCTAAGCTGACTGAGGATGTTGGAGAGCCCTCAATAGTTGGTTGACATACTGATGTCTTTACCCCTGTATGGAAGGTAGAAAAGATCATGACCTCCCTTCGCACTGAGTTGGCTGGATATAGGACTAGTTGAGCACTTGATGAGGACGAGTCACTTTCATAGTGAGACCACAGCTATTGGCCATGATCATGAGCCCTCAGTTCATTTAGAGCTTTGTCACAGCATGAGTCCTAGGTGAGGTCGTGCACCTTCTGAGGGATCTCATAGGGATTGAGAGATCATGGTCCTTTCTATAGTGATCTTTGGTCAGATATTTATATGAGTATTTGTATATTTTCTAGGCTCATTGAGCATTTTGACCATGCCTTAGTGCATGATGGCATTGTACATAAAACACCATATATATATATATATATATATATATATATCTTTTTGGATCTAGATCTTCTTGTGTCTAGAATTTTGTGATTCGCTTCGCATGTGTACACTAGATGTTTTTAGAGTATTTTACTTATATGCTTTTCAGAATTTATGCAATGGATGACAAATGAATAACAAATACTGAACAGAATGCTTTACTTTTATTTACTTTTGTAATGTTGGTACGTGATGATGTGGAACATATTGTAGTACTGAACTCTTGGCCTCTTTGGGAAATGTGTGTTGTTTCTTCTTATGTTGGAAAAATGTGATGAATGTATAGTGATAAAGAGATGAACTCGCCCCACTCCTAACTCCACGCAACTAGTAAGATGTGAGGGCTCAACACCAAGAGTTGGGAAGAGCACAAATTGTATGAGTTTGACCGAATGGAATGATGAGAGATAGACAACTAGTGACAGAAACCAAACTTAGACCTACACACTTACCCTACTCAAAACTACCACCAAGCTCAGAAAGCAACTTACTTTCTAGTTTATCTAGACTTAGATCATAAATGGAAACCTGGTTGAAAAAATGTGGTTTTGAGGATTTGATCTCTTTGGAATTTGGACATTTATTTTTACTTAATATAATTTGTTTTTTACTTCCAAAAATACCAAGTTTTGTTAATTTGTGTGAATGGACCTCCCCATACCCTGCCCCATGCTACTAGTAAGAAGCATGGGTTTGTCACCAAAGGTAAGATATAGGTGAGTAAGGGCATTCCTTTCCTTTACCAACCTCACACCACCAGTAAGAGATGTGGTCTTATCATCGTAGGTTGGTGGGGCAAAGAAGTTTGTAAAATAAAATATTCTGTTTGCTTGGTATTCTTGATTCTATTTGATTTTGACACTTCTGATCCATTGTTTTCGGGATATCCTTGTTTTAAAGAGACATAAGAGGGATATATGTGACACCAAGAAGCTTCTAGAAAGAACCGCAGGTAAGAACAACTTCACCTAGTAGAAAGAAAGAGCAAAACCAAGTATGCAGACCTTGGTATGGTTTTTGTTAATATTTGTCTGTCAAACTTGATGAAAAGATTCTAAAACTACTTGATGATGTTTGAAGAGATGTGATTTGAATTATTTTTCCAATATTTTCATAAATTTATAATAGATTACTTAAGAGTAAGGTCCTTGAATACAAGTTTTACGAAACGAGTGCACAAAATGAAACAACTAAGTGACTAATGTAATGTAGGTAGATGATCCAGAGGATCCTCATAGAGAAACACCGATCTAAGATCTTCTTAGAATAAGTTGCAGTCATTTTTAAAGCGTGGAGAAAAATTATATGATTTTGACGACATCTTGTTTGCAGGAAATGGAGCTCGTTTGCAAAAGTTATAGCCCACTGAAATTTTTGCGCAACTGGCAAAATTTGGAGTTTTGTGTAGGTTAGACATGTGCACGCTCGCCAAGTGTTTCAATTATATTGTGACAGGTGGATGAATTGTGTGACGTACTAAAAAAAAGGGTTTTGGAAAGCCGGTCTTGGACACTCGTTCTCAGACAAATGGACCCCGCTATTTACTGGCTGGGGGCCCTCAGCCAAGTTCGACACACTCGATTATGGAGGGGTGCCTTGGCCTCCTTCTCATTTAATCATTAAACCAACTTGTGTATATAAACTCCTATAATTTCCTTTGCGCCATGCATGTGGGACATTTAGGCATGCATTATTTAAATTATGCAAATTTCCCACGCCTATTTGTTATTAACTACCACTATCCACGCATTCCCCTTATCCAACTAACCATGCATTATCCTTGGTTGAGTTTTAGCACCTAAAAATCAAACCATGTGCTATCCCAAGAAATGTGCCCTCCACATAAGCATATAGGTGGCTCTTAAGCCAATTCAAACCGCCCCACCATGCATTAATAAATGCTTACCTTTTTTAACGCCCCCACAATGTGGGATAAAACACTTAAAATGCGCCTAAGGAGAAGGAGGAGAAGTGGAGGGGATTAGAATAGCTGACCTCCCAAGCAAAAGTATAGGTGCCTAACCATTGCGCCAGCTGTTTGGAAACAGTATAAAAGGAGGTATATTATATTTGTATAGCATTCGGGACTGTGTGAAATTATTGTAATGCTCATAACTTGAGCTAGGAGTGGATTTTGGAGGAGATGTAAAAAGCAACCCCTATTATTTTTGACAGAGGAAGACTGTGATAAGGTCAAAATTTTGTAGAATTCTTTGTAAAGAATTATTTTCAAGATTTTAATAGATCGGTCCCATTCAACCGGACCTGGAGACGTAGGCCTCAAGCGCCGAATTCCGTTATCAATTCTTGCGTCAAATTGCTGGTGAATCCTCTTCATTTCTTTCAATATTTTCACAGCACTTGTAGTTTTTATTCTTTTATTAAAAACACAAAAGGATATAATGCTCAAATTTTACATCGAAAATCAATACAAAGCAAGAAAAATGTGTGTGCACAATTGCTAGTTAAATTTGGTTTTCAGATCATTGGTATCAGAGCTGGTTTTGACTGATTTTTGGTTCAGTTTAACATGTTTTGGATTGCAATTTATGTGTTGGATGTTAACAAGGTCTTGATATAAGAAGGGTGAAGGAGAGTTAGTTGAAGGAGATCCCACCAGACGATCTTGAAGTCCTACAATGGTGGATCGAGAGGAAGTGGAACAAAACTTTTTTCAATCCTTCCAACAGATGAAGGAAATAGTGGAAGAAATGTACCAAGATAGGTAAAGGGAAAAGGGAACTTGAGGAGGTAATAAAGAAGAAAGATCTAGTTCTGATATTCCAAAAAGAGACTGTTTAAAATCTGATTTTCTTTCATTAAAGTTAGATATCAAGTTTGAATTGCCTATGTATACTGGAGAGCTAAATGCAAAGAAGTTGGATAACTGGGTCAAGAAAATAGAAGTATATTGCAGGGTTCAGAGAATTGTTGATGATGAAGAAAAGATTCATCTGAAAACTCTTCGGATGGGTGGCACAGCACTCATTTTGTGGGAGAGTAAGCTTCAGGAAGTGTAAGAAAACAAAGGTATAGAAATCACTCCTTGGTCTGAATTTGTTTCAAATCTTAAGCAACAATTTCATCCTCTTGGTTATAAGTAACAAGCTATGATGGATTGGCAAACATTAAGACAAACTAAGGGACAAAGTGTTCAAGAATACACACAAGAATTTAGGAAAAGGGCTCTAATTCTGGGAATTTCCCTAAACACAGAAGAAACACTGCTCAAAAATATTGGTGGATTGCATAGTTATCTAAGGCATATGATACTTGTTTTAGGTCCTACTAATCTTATGCAGTATGTGTTCAAGCAACCCATCTGAAAGCATAAGGGAAAATGAAAAAGGAGTCCTCTCTCTTCTTTTAATCAGAAGAACAAGCTATCTGAAGGAAAAGGTTCGAAAGAACAGGGAAAAGGAAAGGGTAAGCATAAAACAAACTCTACTGTTAAGAAGGAAGATGAAAAACCATTTTGTAATCATTGTAAAAAAAACCATGATGAGTCTAAATGTTGGAAATTACATCCTGAAAAGAAGCATAAATGGATGGTTAAGAAAGGAAAAGAAAATAAAACAAACATCGTAGTGCATGATCTTACTTCTGATTCAGGTGATGAAACCAAAATCACAGCTATGAGTTTTCAAGGTAAATCAACTCTTTCAATTTCCAACAATAGCACTACAAATGTTGCATCTTCTTCTAATATACAAACTATACATGATGATAAGAAAAGAAATGAGCTTTTCCACATTAGAGTAATTTCAAAGCATACGAAAATTGATACTCTTTTTGATAGTGGATCTCAAGCTAATCTAATTTCTGAGGAGGTTATTAAGAAACTAGGACTCAAAACTAAACCACATCCTAAGCCTTATCCTTTGGGTTGGGTTTGTGATGATGCAAAATTACAGGTAACTAAAACTTGTACTTTCAGATTTTCCATTATAGACAAGTTTATTGATGAGGTTGAATTGGATGTAGTTCCTTTGGATATTTGTGGGGTGGTTTTGGGAAGTCCTTATTTGTATGATCGTAAAGCAATCTTCTATAGGGAAGAAAATAAATATTTGCTTGTAAAGGATGGAATTGAGTTTATTATTAGAGCTCACTGTGAAAAGAATAATCTATCCTTGGTAACTGCAGGTCAAATGAAAAGGCTTGTAAACTCAAGCAAAAGTTTTGTGCTCATGGTGGTCAAAGCCAAGGAAAAAGAAAATGAGATGGCTTTTGAGACTTACGATCTAAAACATAAGGATGAATTGGTAAAAATTGTTTCTCATTTTGATGATGTTTTTCAGGATCCACAGGGTCTACCTCCCAAAAGAGGGGTTCAACATGAGATACAGTTTCTTCAGGATGCACCTCTTCCCAATATCGAAATGTACAGGTTGTCAATAGTAGAGAACGAGGAAATCAAGAGACAGGTAATGGAACTTTTGGCTCAAGGTATAATTTGTCCAAGTACATCCCCATGTGGTTCACCAATTATATTGGTTCCTAAGAAGGATGGAACTTGGCGAATGTGTGTTGATTTCCGTGCTTTAAACAAGATTACTATAAAGAATCGTTACCCTCTTCCTAGAATAGATGATTTACTAGATCAATTAAGGAATGCAATTTATTTCACTAAGTTAGACTTAAGAAGTGGTTATCACCAAGTAAGAATTGTAGAAGGTGATGTTTGGAAAACTTCTTTTAAAATGAAACAGGGATTGTTTGAATGGTTAGTGATGCCTTTTGGTTTGTGCAATGCACCGGAAACATTCATGAGAGTTATGAATGAAATTTTTAGACCATTCATTGATAATTTTGTTATTGTCTACTTAGATGATATTCTTATTTTCAGTAAGTCATGGGATGAACATGTTAAACACATCCAGAAAGTCTTAGATGCACTAAGGAAAGAGAAATTGTATTTGAAGATGTCAAAATGTGAATTTGGAAAAACATCTTTAATTTACTTGGGGTATATTGTAGGAAATGGAGACTTGAAAATTGATCCTGCAAAAATAGAGGTTATTGTGAAATTGCCTAGACCCACAAATGTGATGGAAGTTAGAAGTTTTATAGGTGCAGTTCAGTACTGGAGGAAATTTATTGCTAACTTCTCATATATTGCATCTCCTTTGCATGCTTTGACAAGTATTAAACAGGTCTTTCAGTCAGGAGGAAAACAACAAAAAGCATTTGATACACTAAAAGAGAAGATACGTACCGCTCCAATCTTGGCACTTCTAGATTTACAACATTAATTTGAGATTGAGATGGATGCTAGTGACTACAGAATGGGGGTAGTTTTGATGCAGAACAAACGACCAGTGTGTTACCATTCAAAAACCTTTACAAGTGCGGTAAGAAACTATCCAACTTATGATAAAGAGTTGTATGCTTTGGTTCAAAGTGTTAAAAAGTGGAAGCATTATTTAATGGGAAAAGAAACAATTATCCATACTGACCATCAACCACTTCAATACTTACAAACACAAACCAAATTGTAGCAGTCTAGACATTTTAGGTGGATGAGATTTTTGCAACAATTTCATCTTGTAATCAGGTATAAAAAAGGTATTCAAAACAAGGTTGCCAACATGTTATCCAGACCACCAGTGGTAGTAGCATCTATCCTTTTTTAGCATAGTTCTTTGGCTCATGTTAGTTACAAGGAACAATATGTAAATGGTGTTGATTTTAGAGAAGTTTATGAGGATCTATTAAGTGGGAAACAAGTAGGAGAAAAATATTATCATTTGCATGAAGGATTGTTATATCATTCTGGAAAACTTTGTATTCCAGAAAATGAGTGTGTGCATATGATTAGGGAAGCACATACTTCTCTTATTTCAGGGCATTTTGGTGTTAGTAAGACAGTTGCACATTTACAAAAATATTGTTATTGGCCTAGAATGCATGAACATGTAAACCGGTATATTAAGGGATGTGTTCTTTGTGCCACAAGCAAGTCAAGTAACAGGAAATTAGGACTTTACACTCCTCTTCCTGTTCCAACACAGCCTTGGGAAAGTGTTTCCATGGAATTTTTAGGAGGCTTGCCCATGACACGGAAGAAACATGATTACTTATATGTGGTAGTGGATATATTTAGCAAAATGTGTGTGTTGGTTCCATGTACTAAACAAATAACTAGTGAGGGAACTGCACATTTATTCTTTCAGTTTGTTTGGGTTCATTTTGGTTTACCTACTTCAATCATATCTGATCGGGATTCTAGATTTCTTGGGGAATTTTGGTCAACATTGTGGGGGTTAATGGACACAAAACTGAAAAAGAGCACTGCTTTTCATCCACAGACTGATGGTCAAACAGAGGTTGTAAACCACACAGTGGTACAATTACTTAGGGGCTATAGTAATAAACATCCTAAATTGTGGGATGAACATCTTTATTATGTGCAACATGCTTATAATCATGCCTTACATTCTTCTACTTTGAAGTCTCCATTTGAGACTTGTTATGGATATCTGCCTAATTCTCCATTAGATATATACTATGGACATGAAACTGTTGTTAATGGTGCAAGTGATTCTGACAAGACTAAAAGATTTGTGCAGAGAATACAACAGGTTCATCAGTATGTCTGTGAACAATTAGAGAAAAGCCAGGCTAAGTACAAGGCTAGGAATGATAAACATAGAACTGATCACAAGTTCAAAGTTGGTGATTCAGTTTGGCTTCACATTAGCAAGGAAAGACTGACAGGTGAAGGTAAAAAATTGAAACCTATACGGTATGGTCCATTCCAAATATTGGAAAAAATTGGTAACAATGCTTTCCAGTTGGATTTACCTCCATATATGCAAATCTACTCAGTTGTAAATGTTGAGAATTTAAGATTGTATGAACTGCCTATGATTGTTGATCATGATGATGCTAACATTATGCCTTCCATTGATGATTTTGCTCCTAAGTATCTTAATGAGTTGTAGGAAGACATCATTTTGGACAGGAAAGTAAGAACTTCGCGAAGGGGTGATATTGAGTATCTTCGTGTTGGGTTCAAAGACATGCATCCGAACAAGGCTAAATGGATGGAAACCGGAAAGGTGAGGGAGAAATACCCTCACCTATTCACCAATTAGGTTGACTTTTGGGGTCCAAAAGTTTCTCAGTGGGGAGGAATGATCCAAAGGATCCTCATAGAGAAACACTGATCTAAGATCTTCTCAAAATAAGTTGCAGTCATTTTTAAAGCATGGAGAAAAATTATACGATTCCAACGACATCTTGTTTGCAGGAGACGGAGCTCGTTTGCAAAAGTTATAGCCCGCTGAAATTTTTGGGCAACTGGTAAAATTTGAAGTTTTGTGCAGGTTGGACGTGTGCATGCTCGCCAAGTGTTTCAATTATATTGCGACATGTGGATGAATTGTGTGACATACTAAAAAAATGGGTTTTGGAATGCCAGTCTTGGACACTCGTTCTCAGACAAATGGACCCCGCTATTTACTGGCTGGGGGCCCTTAGCCAGGTTCGGCACACTCGATTATGGAGGGGTGCCTTGGCCTCCTTCTCATTTAATCATTAAACCAACTTGTGTATATAAACTCCTATAATTTCCTTTGCACCATGCATGTGGGACATTTAGGCATGCATTATTTAAATAATGCAAATTTCCCACGCCTATTTGTTATTAAATACCACTGTCCACGCATTCCCCTTATCCAACTAACCACGCATTATCCTTGGCTAAGTTTTAGCACCTAAAAATCAAACCATGTGCTATCCCAAGAAATGTGCCCTCCACATAAGCATATAGGTGGCTCTTAAGCCAATTCAAACTGCCCCACCATGCATTAATAAATGCTTACCTTTTTTAACGCCCCCACAATGTGGGATAAAACACTTAAAATGTGCCTAAGGAGAAGGAGGAGAAGTGGAGGGGATTGGAACAGCTGACCTCCCAAGAAAAAGTATAGGTGCCTAATCATTGCACCAACTGTTTGGAAATAGTATAAAAGGAGGTATATTATATTTGTATAGCATTTGGGACTGTGTGAAATTATTATAATGCTCATAACTTGAGCTAGGAGTGGAATTTGGAGGAGATGTAAAAAGTAACCCCTGTTATTTTCAACAGAGGAAGACTGTGAGAAGGTCATAATTTTGTAGAATTCTTTGTAAAGAATTATTTTCAAGATTTTAATAGATCGGTCCCGTTCAACTGGACCCGGAGACATAGGCCTCAAGCGTCGAACTCCGTTATCAATTATTGCGTCAAATTACTGGTGAATCCTCTTCATTTTTTTCAATATTTGCACAGTACTTGCAGTTTTTATTCTTTTATTAAAAATACAAAAGGATATAATGCTCAAATTTTATATCGAAAATCAATACAAAGAAAGAAAAATGTGTGTGCACAATTGCTAGTTAAATTTGGTTTTCAGATCAGTAGATATAATATACAAATGGTGATGCTAATGTCTCATGCGTAAAACCATTTCAGATGCAAGGAATTGATTGTTTCATTAAACTCCTCACCTTCTAAGGTGATGTCGACACTAAAATTTTCCTCCATAATTTCTATTTCATTAATGTATGTATTAGGAATAGGAAGTTGTTAAGTATAATTAGTAGTAGTGTCTGATAGAAGATAACGGCGCTACCGGTACGCCGCTGCCAATAATGTATAGTACGGTAATAGTCAAAAGTACAATAGGAATGTTGAGGTAAAAAGTAAATATTTGTCGTAACTGGTCTGGTAATGTTAAAATGTCAAAGTTCGGGTAAGTAGAGAAGTAGGGTCTACAAGATTAGGAATTAGAAATATTATATTTGTAATAAGGACAAGGAGTGAGGTCATAAATATTTTGTGTATTTTATTTGTAAAAATTCTAAAAATGTGGAACCCATGTGAAATGATAAGGTTTATCTTATCTTAAAAGGTAATCTTACATGTACATATAAGAGTTAAAGTATGGAATATGATTCGTCAGAGTATATTTCTTATCTTATCTTAGAGATAAGATGGATAAACCTAGAAGTTCTATAAATAGAGAGGCCATCCCCCTCATTTAGAATAAAAGGAAGTAGTGAGAAATATTGTATGAGTAAGTATGTAAAGGAAGCCATCATTTTGAAGGTGTGTTAAATAAGCCATTAAGAGGTGTAATTGTGAATTTTTTCTCATAGTTATGGTTGGGAGGTAAGTGAAGTCAGTAACACTTGAAGTACCTCATGGGTGAGATTGTAACAATTTCATGTTGATATTATAATTTACACTTATATTTTAGATTTATCATCATTCTTTCTTATCATAGTCTATGGTATTCTTGTGTTATGTTTGTTGTTGTGTTTCTAGATTACATCCACCAAACTAAAAGTTGTGCATTAGTAAATAATCATAGCATGAGGAGTTCCCGGTGGAGAATTATCATAGTGCCGGATTGGTGATGACATTTTGGTTCCGTTGCCAGGACCATTCCTTATTGGTGGATTTTCTAGAGAGATATTCCCACTTAGTCAGAAAACATTTGGAGGGTAACCTTGTTTTTACTATGCATAGTAGTTACCATGGTAAAGTCACTTTTTGCCATGAATAGCATTTACTGCAGTAAAGTCACTTTTTACCATGAATAGTATTTACCGCAGTAACTTCACTTTTTACTGTGAATAGTGTTTACCACAGTAAAGTCAATTTTTACCGCAGTAAGTCAAGTTTTACCATAGTTTATCGTGGTCATTTCTATTTTCTATTATAGTGATTCCAATTATTTGTACACATAAGTCTTGTTGATTGTACTTGTGGGTTGGTATTTCACTGTGGTTACTTTTGAAAATGGGGAAGATTCATGTTTTTTCAGCCCAATCTAATGAAGATGCTTCCTCTTTCATTCAAGAGTTTAAACGATCTTGTATTTGTAATGGCCTTATAAAAAGGGAACAATGGAAAGAATTTTTTCCTACCTTTTTGGATGGTTCAGCCCTTAGGTGGTTTGAAACACTAGGTGATAATGTGAAAAACTCATGGGATTTATTAACTAAAAGTTTTCCTGAAGAATTTGGTGAACAACAGAAATATGCATATCTCATGATCAATATCACAAAGCTATCCCAACGAGAGAAAAAGAAGATAAGGGATTATCATGATCATGTTCTAAAGCTAAGGAGGAAGCTCGACGCCCATATCCGGAAGGAAGGATTAGCGGATGGGTTGATGAATGACGTGGATAATCTCCTCTATAAGCACTTCATTCTTGGGATGAAGCCAGAGATTAGACAATGAGTGAAGTATGACCGCCTAGCTACCATTGAACAAGGAAAGGAGATTGCAAGAAGGCAAGAAGAAATCATGAAAGAGGAGCCCAAAGAAATTATTGCTAAAGTAGAGCCTACACCAGTACCTTTGGTCCAGAATCCACAACCACTCTCGGTGAGCACAAATCTTTCTCCTAGTACATCTACTAAGTATGAAGATCTACTCAGGAAGATGGGCCAGTTAACTATTAATATTCTTCTAGGAAAAGAATTTAGTTCTTAGGGAGGAGATAGAGGTCCAAAAAGAAATATTTATGAAGTTGTATGTTATGGTTGTCATAAAAAGGGTCATTATAAGTATAATTGTCCAGATAGAGCTTCTACATCCGGTACAAGAGATAATGATAAAGGAAAATTGCCTGTGAATTCTTTTGATGTAGTAGATAAGAGCATAAATAATGAAGTAGATGTGTTTGTAACAAAAAGAAATAAATAAAAAGATAACCAAGATGGAAATGATCCTAAGAAGATGAAAGGAGAAACTAGTAAGAAACATAGGAGAAGAAAGTTAGGTGTGCAAGATTTTCTAATTTCATAGGGGCAAGGACCATACTCCATCTTGGAAGATCTGTCCAAAAGGGCTGCAAATATTACATATGGTAAACTCTTGGCTATGTCTTCTAAGAAGAGGTGGGAGCTGCAAAATGGACCTCAATGCTCGACGAAGGAAGGAGGTTGAGGTCCATATTTTGGAGGCAGAGGCGGATCCCTACGCTCCATAAGCTGAGGTATTAATGTAATGGTATTTCAATTCATGATGTCTTAGTTGATGGAGGTGTTGCAGTTAATGTAATGACCGAGTCTGTAATGAATATGTTGGGTTTAAAAATTGATCGCCCGTCAACATTTATGTTAAGGTCATTAAATAAGGAAAAAACTAAACCATAAGGTGTTGTTTCAAATGTGGCAATATCTGATATGGGTGTTGTATGTGTGGTAGACTTTCATGTGATGAAAAATGGTATTGTTGCGTACCCAATGCTGCTGGGAAGACCATGGATAAGGAGAGTTCATGTAAGAAACTACTGGAATGAAGATTTCATGACACTTGGACGTGGTAGAGAGAGGGTGAAGATAAACGTGATCCCTCGACATCATAAGGTAGAACCTATGGATTCAAGTGATGAAACTGATGATTGGACATCCTCTGATTACTCTAGTACCAGTGAAGTGGACACTGAAGATGAAGAAAGTGATGTTTATAATTCAGTCATGGATATCCTTCTAGTCACACCAACTCATGACCCCATAAAATTATCTGAAGAAGAAGTTGATGATAGTCTCCAACAAATAAATATTGGTGATGCTGTGATGGAAAGTGAGAAGGAATCCTACCTCCAGCTCTTTCGAAGGTACATACACCTATTCACTTTTGATTACAAGGAACTCCGTCAAGTAAGTTGGGTAGAACATTCTATTGAGCTGGTAGAAGGTGTTAAGGCCATAAAGTAAATGCCATATAGAATGAATCCTAATTTTTTCCAAGACTTTAAAAGAATAAATAGATAAGTTGCTTGATACAAGATTCATATTTACTGTGGAGAATTTAGAATGAGTTTCTCCCATTGTGATCTCATTAAAAAAGAATGGGAAGTTACGAATTTGTGTTGATTACAGGAAGCTCAATAAGGCAACAAAGAAGGATCATTACCCTCTTCCATTTTTAGATCAGATCTTGGATGAAGTAGCTGGCCAGGATTGCTATAGTTTTGCTGATGGATAGAGTGGCTACAACCAAGTTTGTATAGCAGGATAAAGATCATCTGAAGACCACGTTCACCACTCCTTGGGGAACATTTTCTTATAGAGTTATGCCTTTTGGGTTGTGTAATGCTCCAGCAAACATTCCAGCATGTTTGATGAATAGGGTGTTCGAACCCTACATTGGGACCTTCATCAGAGTATTTCTGGATGATTTTTGCATCTATGGGAGCAAGTTGGACCACCTACACCAAATAAAGACAACATTTCAAAGGTTATATGAAGCACAAGCCTCACTAAACCCTACAAAGTGTGTCTTTGGATGTTCTAAAGGCATTTTGTTAGGGCATGTTGTATCTAGAGATGGTATTGGTACTGATCCTGATAAAGTTTCAAAAATCAAAGAGTTACCATTTCCTATGAATAGAAGTAAGTTGAGATCATTTTTAGGCCATGTGGGTTACTATAGAAGGTTCATCAAGAATTTCTCAAAGATTGCATAGCCACTAACCCAGTTCTTGAAGAAGGATGTTACTTATGAACCAAGGAAATAAGGCGCATGAAGCTTTTGAGCAACTAAAGGAAGCCCTGGTGTCTTCACCTATTTTAAAGAATCCAGATTGGAGCAAGCCATTCATTGTGTATACTGATGCCTCAGATGCAAGCACTAGGAAGTACTCTGAGCCAAAAGGATGAAAATGGGAATGATCATCTAGTTTACTTTGGGAGCAGACAAATGAGCAGTGCTGAGGTAAATTATACTGTAACTGAAAAAGAGGCTCTAGCTATCATTTTTGTTGTAAAGAAGTTTAGAAATTACTTGCTAGGGAAGAAATTTATAGTTGTAACAGATCATCAGGCTCTAAAATATATTGTAAATAAGCCTAACCCATCAGGGAGGATAGCAAGATGGATAATTTTGCTACAAGAATTTGAATTTGATATTATAGATAGGCCAGGAAAGAAGCATGTCAATGCAGATGCACTCTCTTGAGCCTATGATGGTTTAGGTTCATCTTGTGATGATGATGATTTCCTCAGATGTAGCATTGTTATCCCTTGACACAATCCCTAGTGAATACATAGATATTTGGAATTATCTGAATGAATTCAAGTTTCCTGATGGTGCCAATGCAAAGACTAAGAGAAAGATTACTCAAGCCAGTCATCCATATTCTATTCTGCATGGAGTATTATTTCGAATAGGACCTGATGGATAGTACAAGAGGGCAGTTAGACGTGATCAAGGGAAGGAGATGATAGAAGAATTCCACAATGGTACATGTGGAGGAACTTCTCTAGACAACTTACAACAAGAAGGATCTTGGATGTAGGTTATCACTGGCCCACTCTTTTTAGAGATTGTTATAATTATTGTAAGACATGTGATATTTGTCAAACACATGGTAACCGTAAGACTTCATCAGCTCCATTATGCCCTATTCTTCCACTTGGTCCCTTTGAAAAGTGGGGAATAGACATTTTAGGTCCACTTCCAACTACCCCACGCCAAAATAAGTATATTGTAGTTGCCACAGATTATTTAACCAAGTGGGTTGAAGCTAGGCCATTGAAAACAGCTTCCATGGATGAAGTGGCAAGGTTCATATATGAAGGCATTGTCACCAGATTTGGTTGTCCATTAGAAATTGTAACAGATCAAGGAAGCCACTTCATTAATGAGGTGGTAGAAGCCCTAGTCAATAAGTTTTCTATTAAGCACAGGAAGGCAACAACATACAAGCCAAGCACAAATGGACAGGTGGAACGAACAAATTTTGTTGTTGTGTCAAATTCTAGAAAAATATGCAGCCTTGCAGGTACATAAATGGGATAAAAGGATTCATGTAACATTGTGGGCATATAGGGCAACATTAAAGTCAACAACAGAATACTCCCCATTTCAGTTGGCTTATGGCATTGATCCAGTTCTTCCTATTGAGTTTGATATTTCCACTGGTCAGAGTAATGAAAAATGAAAGAATGGATGAAATTGATTCAGTAAAAGAAAGGTTGGTGCATCTTCATTTGCTAGATAAAATGAGGGAAATAGCTGAAGGATACAAGCTATAAGAAGAAAATGAAGCATAAGGAATACTTTGATAAAAATATCCGTTGGTCTCCATTTCATGTGAATGACTTGGTTCTAGTATATGATTCTAGATACACAAAAGGAAGGCAGAGAAAATTTCTTCCCAAATGAATGGGGGCCCTACAAAATAGCAGTTGTGCATGAAAATGGTACATATCGACTGTAGGAATTAGATGGCACTCCCATTACGAAATAGGTCAACCACGACAAGTTAAATATTTTTCAAGCACCATAAGAGTCTACTTCGAGGACGGAGTAGAAGCTAGGAAGGAGGAAAATGTTGACATTAAAATTTTCCTCCGTAATTTCTATTTTATTAATGTATGTATTAGGAATAGGATGTTGTTAAGTATGATTAGTAGTGGCATATGATAGAATATAACGACGTCCATCAGTATGGTGCTGCCAATAATGTGGAGTATGATAACAGTCAAATTACAATAGGAATGTTGTGGTAAAAAGTAAATCTTTGTTCGTAAGTGGTCTGGTAATGTTAAAATGTCAAAGTTGGGGTAAGTAGAGAAGTAGGGTCTACATGATTAGGAATTAGAAATATTATATTTGTAATAAGGACAAAGAGTGATGTCATAAATATTTTGTGCATTTTATTTGTGATAAAGTCTAAAAAGGTGGGAACCCATGTGAAATGATAAGGTTTATCTTATCTTAGAAGATAAGCTTACATGTAAAGGCAAGATTTTATGCATGGAATATGATTGACCGGAAGATATTTCCTATCCTATCTTAGAGATAGGGTCAGAGTGGATTTCTTATCCTATCTTAGAGATAAGATGGATAAGCCTGGAAGCTCTATAAATAAAGAGGCCACCCCCCTCATTTAGCACAGAAGGAAGTAGTGAGAAATATTTTATGAGTAAGTGTGTAAAGGAAGCCATCAGTTTAGAAGCTGTGTTAAAGAAGCCATTAAGAGGTGTAATTGTAAAGTTTCTCCCATAGTCTATTGTTGGAAGGCAAGTGAAGTTAGTAACACTTGAAGTACTTCATGAGTGAGATTGTAACAATTTCATGTTGATATTATAATTTACAATGATATTTTAGATTTATCATCATTCCTTCTGTATCATAGTCTATGGTATTCTTGTGTTATGTTTGTTGTTGTGTTTCTATATTACATCCACCAAAATAAGGGTTGTGCATTAGTAAACAATCATAACACGAGGAGTTCCCAGTGGAGAACTTATCATAGTGCCTGATTGGTGATGACAAGTCCATAGGGATCCAAAATGGTCATACACCTTCATCAGGGATCTCGCAGAGATCATCAGAGATCAGAAGGGTCTTTTTGTAGCGACCTTTACACAGATATTTGTATGTTTGTTTTGTATTTTGCGGGCTCATTGAACTCCAGTTTTGACCATGCCTTAGAGCATCATGGTTATACGAACCACCAATCCCATATATATATATATAGTCCTAAGACCGTTGGTATATAATCTATGTTTGGATCTTAGCCTCTTTCAAATAGAAAATAGAAAACATGAAATGAACACGTTTCCACAATACTGAAAGGTTTTTAGAGTGTCTCTTGTCTTCCAAGACCTTTTTAGAATGGAGTGCAATGGATGAAAAATTAGTAAAGGCTATAAATACAGTTTTACTAGAAGAGAACAAGATCATGTAAAGCATGAAATGCAATGACGAAAGACAGTTCTTAGTGGTGGAATTTCGATTTTGTTGAAGGGAGGATGTCTGTGGATTTAGAGAAATGAAAGTAATGATGGAAGTGTATAGTGATAAAGATCTGAACTTTCCCCATTCCCATACTCCATGTAATTTATGTACTTATTTTTTGAGGGATCTACACCAATAAAAGTGGGAAGGGAAAGAAATTTCCCTTACCAGTTGGTCACTTCCTGGAACGATGGAGAGTTCCAGGATAAAACCAGTATCGAAAGTGTTTAACTGAGACCTACACACTTACCCTACTTAGAACTGCAATCAAGCTTGAGAAGGCACAAGAAATTTCCATTTTATCTAGATCTCTATCATTTTGTAAATGGAAACCTGGTTGACAAAATCATGGTTTTGAGGATTGTGATCTCTTTGGAATAATTCCACAAGTTGAAGAGTCTTAATATAGATCAATTTGTATTTCAGTAGAATTGAGCCAAGATTAAGGATCAATAGATGTGTGACCTATACTCATCATCTACCCTGCCTCAAAGTTGGGGTAAGTAGAGAAGCATGGGTTTTTCACATGATACAGGCGAATAAGGGCACTTATTATCCTTTCCCAATAACCACCAGTAAGAGATGTGGGCTTAAATCATTTTGAAGGTTGGTGGTGATAAAGTCTAAAGAAGTGTGTAACCCATGTGAGATGATAAGGTTCTGTCTTATCTAAGAAGATAAGCCTTTGATGTAAAGGTTTGATTTTGACAGCATTGAATATGTTGACTTTGGAAGATATTCCTATCCTGTCAAAGAGACTTAGGAGGGATATATGTGACACCAAGAAGCTTCCTAGAACAGACCATAAAGTAAGGACAACTTCACCTAGTTAGACACAGAAGGAAGTAGTGAGAAACCATTTTATGAGGCCTTGTGTATGGTTTTCGTCAATACTAGAAGTTGTGTCAAACTTGATGAGAAGCCATTGTGAACTTACTCCCATAGTTATTTTTGGAAGAGAAAGTGATTTTAGTAATGCTTTTGCCAAGTACCTCATGGGTGAAATTTGTAATAGATTTCTGTAAGATAAGTATCCTTGACACTTATTTTTACGGATTGAGTGGATCAAAATCCTTTGTATCATAGTCTATGACTAATGCAATGTAGGTATGCTATAATAAGTTGTGTGATTCTAGATGTACATCATGCGTAAAACTGTTTAAGATGTAAGGAATTGACAGTTTCATTGAATTCCTCACCTTCTAGTGTGCATAAGAGATACACACCATTTCCATAGTCTTTCATGACTCGGTATGAGCCCAACCACTTGGGCCGAAACTTCCTTCCTTCACCGGTTTTCTTATCAATCCAGTTGTCTAGTCTCAGAACTAGATCTCCCTCATATACTTTCTTGCCCATAGACTTTTTTTGTTATACTACCGGCACATCCGGCCAACATAGGCTCTATGCCGTTGTTTTTCATTTAGCCTGGCCTCGTCAAGGCTTTCCAGTTGAGATAGGCATGCCTACTCTATAAGCATATTCATCCTAGAATCCCTTGTAATGAGATGCGGTGATTGGGTATTTCGACCTCTAAGTGGGAGAACTACTTCTACCCCGAATACCAATGAGAAAGGGGTTTCTCCTGTTGGTGTTTTTATTGAGGTTCGATAGGCCCAAAAGGATCAGATATAGTTTTAGATGCCAATCTTGTTTGTTCTCCTTGACTGTTTTGAGGAGAATAGCTTTTAATGTTTTATTTATTGCTTCGGATTGTCTCATTGGCTTGAGGGTAGTAAAGAGAGGCCGGTGTGATGGTTTATTTTGAGTTTGCTACATAACTCATGGAACCTCATCATTCTTAAAGGATGTGCCATTATCTGATATAATGATTTGTGGGACACCATACCTATAAATGATTTGGTTCAAAATGAGCTTGGAAATTACCAAACCTTATACGGTGGTGAGAGGCATGGCCTTTACCGATTTGGTAAAATATTTTGTGGCTGTAATAATAAAATTATGGCCATCGGTTTCGATGAGGGAGAGAATTTCCCTGTCAAATCTAGACCCCACATGGAGAAGGGCTATGGGGTGGGTATTGGTTGTAGGGATTGTGCTGGCATGTGAATCTTGTGAGAGAATTCTTGGCACTTGTGGCACTTACGTACAAACTCTACTGCGTCATGTTTGAGAGTGGGCCAAAAATAGCCCATCCGATGTATTTTGTGAGTAGTGACATGACCATTGAAGTGGCCTCCACATATCCCACTGTGGGATTCATAAACAATCTTCTTGGATTCTTCTGTGTTGACGCATCTTAGAAGCATGCTATCGAAGGCTTTATGATAGAGTACTTGTTCTAAAACAACTTATTTAGCTGTGATAATACATAACCACCTTCTTGGTTGCGATGTGGCACCTTCTCAGGTATGTGTGGTCCATGATAAAATTGATGATGTTATTGTACCAAGGACATGTAAAGATGGGGGACCTGGTTTCGACAAAGTATATACACTCATCAGGAAAGTCCAGATTGACCAGATTACCTCCATCTAGTGGATTGTCATCTAACAAGTCTACAATGATTTGTCTCTTATCATATTTTTGGTTTACAAATGTTAACTCAAATTCACCCATTAAGGTTATGAAGCCTCCAGCCTTTTTAGATAAATACCCTTGCGTGAGGAATGTTTCCTAAATGATCTATCTTTATAATGACCCTTGTTTCTTGATTTAACATGTAATGTCTTAAACGTTTTGTTGCAAAGACTATGGAAAGGCATTCTCTCTCTACCTGTGTATAACATGTTTCATAATTGAGCAACGTTCGGCTAATGAAATAGACTGCACATTCTCGTTTATCATTGTCTTCTTGAGCCATCATGTAGGCTAGCGAGACATCAGTAGCCCGTGAGTATAGGATCAAAGGATGATCTGGTCTGGGAGGCATTAGCGTGGGTAGAGACAACAAGAAGCGTTTAACTACTTCAAAGGCCTCATTTCATTCTTTTGTCCAATCAATGCTATAATCTTTCTTTAATAGATTGTTGATTGGATGAATAGACAAAACTTAAATCTGGGATGAACCTTCAGATTACACCGAGTTTACCAAGAAATGATCTGATACCAGACTCGTCTGATGGTGGAATCGTTTCAAGGATAGCCCGATTTTGGCTGGATCAACATCAATCCCTCGTGAGGATATAATGTAACCCATAAGCTTGCCTCTTATCACACCAAATACAAATTTCTCTGGGTTCAATGTGATGCCATATTCAATCAATCATGAGAGGATGATACAGAGTACTTCTGGGTGATCACAGTGCTTCCTGGCCTTGGCCAACAAGTCATCCACATAGGATTCCATAATTTTATGGATAAGATCATGGAATATGTATGTCATTTCCCGCTGGTATGTAGCGTCAGCATTCTTAAGACCGAACGGCATGACAACGTAACAATAAGTTCCCCAGGGAGTTATAAACATGGTTTTGGCTTGATCCTGTTAAGATATTTTAATCTAATTATACCCTGAGAACCCATCCATGAGGGACAACAGTTCAAATCTAGCTGTTGCATCAACAATGACATCAATGGATGGTAATGGGAAGTCATCCTTGGGACAAGTTTTGTTAATATCTTTAAAGTCTATGCAAATGCGTATCTTCCCATTCTTTTTGAGAACAGGGACGATATTAGATACCCATTGTGAATAGTCAATAGGTTTGATGAATCCCACTTGGAGAAGTTTCATTACTTCTTCTTTTACCATGAGAGCCACTTTTGGATTCATTGGTCTTGACTTTTGTTTAATTGGTTTTGCATCTATTTTGGTGACGAGATTATGTACCACGATATGTGGTGTAATTCATGTCATTTCTTTGTAGTTAAATGTGAAAGCCTTTTGATGTTATTTGAGGATTTGGGTATGTATTTCTATCTCCTCTGGAGTTAACGAGGATCCCAATTTCAAAAATTTTGGTTCTTCCTCCGTTCCAATGTTTATGTCAATTTTTTCTTCGATTAAAGAAGTGTTTCCTTCTTCAAATTCAGGTGGGGCTGGAGGTAGTTCCAAAATTTCTCCGTTCTCTACCTCATAGATATCGAGATCCTTTTGTGGAGGAGACTCTATCATGGGATTTCCAAAATAGGAAGAGGAATGTGGTATTAGGGAAAGATCCACTATGTGGTGAGTGAGATGTAGCTCCACATATGCATTTAGGTATTCGAGAGTGACTCTATCACCATCAGAGTGATCCGGGATAGCAAAATCATTCTCATCTTCTCTATGAGTCAGGAGTGGGTTTGTTGGTATTTTACGCACTAATGGTTCAGTACAAAGTGATACCATGAAACTTGTATCTTCTAACTCACTGTTTGGAGTGAAACGGGAAGCTGAGGTTGCTATTGAATCTACGAGGAGGTTTTGTTCTCGTGGGATTTCTTCAATTGATATGAAGTTGAATCCCTTGCTTAGATCTAGTACCGCTGTTTATGTAGAGTTGTAAATGTTCAACTCTAGTCTCATATACCTCAGAGACTTGGTTTGCAACCAGTTGTGAGTCTCCTAGTACTCTAATGTTATCGACACCCATTCTTTTGGCTAGGATGAGGCCAAGGAGGAGGGCTTCGTACTCCGCCCCGTTGTTTGTACATTCAAAGTTTAATTTAAAGGAAAAAGGTAGGATCTTTCCCTCAGGAGAAGTAAAGATCACTCCTGCCCTAGCTCTAAAGTGACATCTAGCTCCATCGAAGTGGAGAGTCCAATATTTTCTTGGGAAAATGGATGTTGGGATATTCATCGTGTCTGTTTCTTCTACCTCGGTTACTTCTACCATACAAACTTCGTCTGATGGAAGAGAAGCAATTCCTAGGGTGTATCCCATACCCATAGAATCAAATGGTAGGAGAATAGGTAGATCTTTCTCTAGTAATTCTAAATTTTTGTAGTAGTCCCTAATGACACCATTTCTATGACGTTAGTCTCATTTTTGAGTGTTGGAATGCCCTCGACTAGATTTGTAATTTCCAATTCTGTGGTAGGTATCAACTTCTCTTCTGGTTTTGAATTAATTGGTTTGCTAAGTTGATTCGTTGGGAGTTCAAACTTCGGAGTGAACACCTGGTCTTTTCTTCAAGTCAGCTAGGTGTATATCGAAGGGTTTTGGGTCACCTTGTGCCACAAATATTTTCCCTAAGTGCAAAAATCTTATTTCTTGGAATAACGTGGAAGGGATTGCCTTCATGCGGTGTATCCATGGTCGACCGAGGATCATATTATAGTTGGTTTCCCAATCTATAATATAAAATTCGGTGAGGACCGTCTTGGGTCCTAAGGTGACTGGTAAAACTATGGTTCCAATTGAAGTGGCTTTGAGGCTATCATAACCTCTTAGCGTATTTTGTGTTGTGGAACAATTTGTTTCTCCATATCCTAGATT
This sequence comes from Taxus chinensis, assembly GCA_019776745.2. NCBI lineage: Eukaryota > Viridiplantae > Streptophyta > Pinopsida > Cupressales > Taxaceae > Taxus > Taxus chinensis. The sequence continues at coordinate 853,616,965 of CM034148.1, read as the reverse complement.
TTGAAGGAAAGTGAAGGGGACTATGTTAACTACTGCCCCATCATCAATCATTGCACATTTAACATAATTATTGTAAACCCATACTTGTAAATGTAAAGCTGGGTCACCTCTTCACACAATTTCAGCGTCCATTGGCATTTTGCTTATATCAAATATAAACTCAATATCCCTATCTGGCTGCCCTGGAGGGTAGATGTCAAAGTCTACATGGTTTACTTACATTTCCAAAGGAGGAGTGATGTTAATTAAATGACCAAGGCCTAATGCTTCTAAGAGAGCAGCCCTATGGGTGGGAGAGTTCTTTAACAAATCCAAAAAGGAGATGTGAGAGAAGGTCTTCGTTAAGTCATTAATTAAATCATAAGCACCTATGGGTTTTACCAACATTTGTTGAATGTTGTCTAGTTCTAATGGATAGCTTGGAACTGGTTGAGAAGAATAATCCCGTGTTCTTGTTATGGTTTCTACGGGTAGCTTGGTGTCTAACTCTACCAGACCAACTATCTTGGTTTGCGGTCGAGTTCCTAATTGGGGTGCGACCAATGGATTTAATGAAGTTGAAGCTTCATGATCGTTATTTCCTATTATAACACCCTTATTCGTTCCACTTGGATCTAACCTGTTATTGTTAGTATGATTTGGGAGCGGATCGTTAAAGATCTTGAGGGGTGCATTTTGAGGGGAAACTTCCCCTGTGTAAGTGTTTGGCGCGGGTACTATAGAATTTGCTAAGAACATATCTATAAAGAGTTGTCTTTGGTCTTCTGGAAAATGCTGCATGAATTTATTGTAGTCACGACAAGTCCTAGTATCATGGCCTTGAATCTTGTGGAAACCACAATACAAATTGGGATTATAATTTTGAGGTTGTTGATTTGAAACCTGTTGTGGCCCAAAATTCTGATAAGGTTGCTGGTTGTTAGAGTTAAAATTTTGAGGCTGTTGCCTTTGGTTTTGACTCTGATATCCAGTTGGGTTTCGATTTGGACCTTGTGTCTGGATTTTCCATTGTTGTTGTTGTTGTTGTTGTCGTGGTGGATGATTAAAATCCACCGCGTTGATTGTTGGAGTAAAATTGTTATTTCGCTGATTGTTAATGGGTGGTGAAATGTTCACAACGTTTTCTCTTTTAACTTGGTTTGTTACTCCATCTGTTGTAACCCCGTAGTTTTTGTTAAGGATTTTAGGTCCTTGATTGGTATTCCCGGTACTAGGATAGGCCGTAGTGTTTTGATTGGGAGTGATTAATTTCCCATTTGTTCCATATGTCTTACGACCACTATCTATTGCCACTTGGTCAATTCAGAGAGCACTCTCGAGTACTTCATCATAAGTTCTTAGTGGGAACTTCTGGACTTCTTCCTTTATCTCTCTATTGAGGGAATGAAGGAATAAATCACATAGTTCCATTTGATCCATGTTTGGAGCACTTGCTGATGAGTAGAGAACCGTATGCCATCTTTGAATAAAATGAGCAGTGGATTCATTATGCTCTTGTTTAATATGCAAGAATTCCCTGATTCCTGTTCTCAATAATTTGTTCATATCAAAAGCCTTGATGAACTCTGACACGAGTTGTTTAAATGAGTGTATCGAGGCTTCAGGTATTCTGTAGTACCAATCAAGGGCAATACCCTCCAAGGTTTTAGGGAATATCTTAGTAACAACCCCATCCCAAGGGAGTAATTCCCGTATGGTCATGGCATAGGCCTTGATGTGTGCATTTGGATCTCCCTCCCCTTTGTATTTGGGTAAATCGGGAAGAGGTCTTGGAAGCATGACACTTCGTATGGTGAAGTCTAGGGGCTCTTTTAAATATTCTGAGTAAGTCCCTACCGCATAGGCTTCGACCATCGATGGTGTTTGCTGAGGGGGTGGGGTGGAATGGGTTGTTGATATGGCATAGCATATGTATTTGCAGGGGTATAAGGGAATCCCTGTGGTTGAGTGAACATCCTGGGAGAGGAGAACATGTCTCCCTGTGGTGATTTTGAATAAATGTTTAAGTAGGGAGGAGCATTGCTCTGGTATGGGTTGTTTGGTGCTAAGCCAGGAGGTATCATATTTTCAACTGGAGTGGCGTTTGAAAATGTGGTTCTAGTTGATGTTTGCTATGGATAGTTATACGAATGTTGAGGAGGCATGCCTAACGTGCCTATTCCTGTAAGGAGGTCAACCTGGCTGGGATGATGTGGAGGGTTGGGGATTCCTGCTTGCCTGAAATATGAATTTTGATTTTCTTGAGCAAGTTCCAATCCTCTAACTTTCTCAACTAAGGCTGAAATGACCTTGATTGGTGAAGACACGGTGTTTTGCCTTAATGGCGTTTTTTGTACACCTTGAGGTTGTAAAGGGGTATGATACCCTGCTATGAATTGATCATTACCCTGCCAAGCTTCACCGAGAGTATTTCCCATAGGTGGAGGAATGGGGGTGTTTTCTTGGAGTAGGGTATCGGGTTGTGTTTGCAAACTCCCTATAGGTGGGTACATGTTTTGGAAGTGTTGTTCACTTCTAGCGTAGCACGCTAAATACTCCTCATCCAAAAGTGGGAGTGGATCTGACTGTCTACTGATTTGTGGTCTGAACAAAACCCAAGGAGATGAAATGGATTCTCCAGTAAACGTCATATTGTTAGAGCCTGAGGGCTCTGGTTGTTGCATTTGTGCAAGCTGATCTAACTCTTCAATTCAGAATGAAGAACTAGAGCTAGTTCTTTGAGGGGGAGTTTGTGATGACAAGTAATTACTTGAATAGTTGTCAGCCCATGCAGAAAGTGAGGGTGACAGTTGTCTATTTGTTTGACCATAATTTTCTTCGAGACCTGAGAGAGGTCTACCATATGCATCGTATCCTGACATATTCAGGGGTATATGAATACCCCATAGAATAATGGAAAAGAATATGAATACCCGCAAAATAATGGGAAAGAGCGAAGGTGAAGCTTAAAGAAAGAAAAGATAAAATAAAAGGGGAGTACAATTGTTTGTTCACGTGTATTTGTTTCGGGTTCACCAATTTTGTACGATAGAAAAGTGACATGCAAGCATGAGAATCTACAAGCAACTCTTCTTCGTACCTAACCTCCAGAGGTCGTGCCGAGATAGCCGGTGGAAATGGAATATATATGGATATAGAAAAACTAGTTGGGAAATCTTATATCCTCAATACACAATAATGGAATCTGTGAATCTAAGGAAAAGAAGGCCCTCCTAACCTGAATTGGTGTAATGGATCGTTCAGATATAATAGCTGCTCGGAGGCTCCAATCAATGTCAAGCTCTACCAAGATCCTATTTATTGGTTGTTGGATACGTGGAAAGTGACCTGTAGGTGCTTCGTGTATATTTCCAGACAAGGTCATGAAAAATGGTGATGAGAGGTGTAGTGGATCCTCCGAAGTTTTATGGATGATTCTCTGGTCTAGTCCAGAAATCCCTAGCCTGATTGGCTGTTACGTTTAATATGGAGAATTGTGTAATGATGTCTGGTGGAAGTGGTGAGGATCTGAATATTAGTGTGTGTAAACCAGCGTCAATGTCTGATTGATCAGTAGGCCTCGTTGGGTTGTGGGACCTATGGGATCACAACCGTAAGTTTGTGGTTGTGGCTGACCTCCTATGGTCATATGAGGAGTCAATCTCTTCTCCTGACTATCCAATAGTCATAAGCTTTTTTAGCCTCTATGTTTAGAACTAGAAGTTGTGTAATTTTCTCAGAATACCTTACAGGTGTTCTGGCAACTTGAATACGTAAGCTAGTATCTATGTCGATGAGGAGGTCTCCTGCATTGGGTTGTGGAACTAAAGGATCACAACCAAATATTTGTTCTCTTTCGAGTCCTTGTACAGTCATGCGGATATCCTATCAAGGCAGTCTATAGTTAGGGTGATTTGACCAAAATGTGTATGCCTTGTCGTCTTCAATATTTAACTCTCTCAATTGTTCACTAACTGCTCATAGGTTTACTGTTGTTTGAAAAACCTGAATCCTAAGGTCTTGATCTATATCAGCTAGTGTCGTGGGGAGATTTGGTTGAGGCACTATCAATTCAAATACGTATTCCCTGAGTTCTCTAGGTCCCATGATTGTCATGCAAAGATGATTCAATTTTAACTGAAATGAATAAACTAATTATGAAAGATGTATCTACACTATACATATATTCTTTTATTTTTGTATTTTTGATGAAGTATTTTAATGAAATTAAAAGAACGTAGCTATTCTAATATATTCATAAAAATGGACAATTAATCTAGTAACAGAATCAAAACAAGAAAAGTAGCCTGGTGTAGCTATTTGCCTATGCAGTTGTGAGTTTATCCTAAATATCTAAATAACTAACTAATTTTAATCGAAAGACTCTCAATCCTACCTCAGAAGTGAGGAATGAATCATAGTTTCTCATAAACTATCATTCCCCACAGTTTCCCTGGTGATATCGAGAGCGAGCTCTAACTGAAATGAAATAATTTACTACTCTATTTGATATATTGTAATTAGAACTTTGATAGCTCAAACCTAGAGTTTACATAACAGTGGTAAATCTAGTTGTGTGTGTGACTTTGTCCCCTCAGTGTGATCTCCTCATTCCTTCATGTTCTCATGAATCTAGAAAGTGTGTATATGATAGTGTTAGCAGAAGAAGATACTCGAACAATGGCAGCTTTGGATATAGACCAAATACAATGCAAGTAAGAGAGGGATAGTGCAAGTGAACAGAGCTTGACTATGCAATTCCTAGCAAGATTTATTGTGGGAATACAACACAAATATGTTGAGAATTATGGAAACTATCTTTTGTGACTAAACAAAACCTGCAACTCTAAATGGATTCTATTCTAAAAATGAAACTACCTTATTCTAAACTGATTGTATGGAACAACAATGAAGTAAGATGAAACAAGAAGATCAAATGATCTCTAAATAGTAAAGGAAGGATGATAATTGATGCAAAACATGAAACTATTGGAACTCTAAGCAAGAAATTCAAACAAACTGAATATTTAAACAGAGAAGGAGAGGGGCCTTTTTCTTGAGAACAAGCTGGCTATTTATAGCAATTGCATTTACCAGAGGGTAACTCCCAATTGATATCCTTTACTATAAACAAAGGGAAAACACTATTTACTGGGTGGCCAAAACATAAATGCAAGCCAAAGTGGGTGAAGAATATGGGTGAAAGTTGAATTTTTATGTTTGACGCATTCATCAGAACATTCTGGAAAATGCACAGGGACCACCGCCCTGCACCTGGCAGTTACAGGACCACCACCCTGGTCCTTGGTGGTGGTCATGGGACCACCACCCAGGCGGGGTGGTGGTCCTGTCACTTAAGACCAAAATGCAAGGAAAAGGGGGGCAGAGGATAGAACGAAGCATACAGAACTTGGATAAAGCATTTGGGATGCAAACATACTCTTGGTGAGCTTTTTCTGGATTTCAAACACCTTGCGAAGAGACTTGAATCATCATTGGGGTTTCCATAACCTCTTTCTAGAAGTACGGTACCTACATTTTTGGGTACGTACAGTTACACATGGGTGTAACATTATATGCAAATTGTATATGCGATTTGTGTATGTGAGTAGGTTTTGTAAGACTCATGAGAAAATGTATAAGGCAGTTCATAATATTGGGATTGATGGGTAAATGCATATTCTTAATAAAGATAAGTTTTTTGTTTCCTTTTATGGTTTTCCCACTTATAGCTTGTGTCATTGTGTTCATTTACTTTCTATTCAATTTATTTACATTTTGTAATATGCAAATATAAAACATATTAATCTCTATTTAATCACTACACATCATATTCTATAATCTTTGACAATTTATTCTATAGATCTATAATTTTTGACAATTTAGAAATTTGATAGCTCAAACCTAGATTTTACATAGCAGTGGTAAATCCAGTTGTGTGTGTGACTTTTTCCCCTCAGTGTGATCTCCTCGTTCCTTCGTGTTCTTGTGAATCCAGAAAGCATAAATATGATAGCGTCAGCAGAAGAAGATACTCAAACAATGACAACTTTGGATATAGACCAAATACAATGCAAGTAAGAGAGGGATAGTGCAAGTGAACAGAGCTTGACTGTGAAATTCCTAGCAGGATTTATTACGAGAATACAACACAAATACGGTGAGAATTATGGAAACTATCTTTTGTGACTAAATTAAACCTGTAACTCTAAATGGATTCTATTCTAAAATGAAACTACCTTATTCTAAAATGATTGTATGGAACAGAAATGAAGTAAGATGAAACAAGAAGATAAAATGATCTCTAAACAGTAAAGGAAGGCTAATAATTGATGCAAAACATGAAACTGTTGGAACTCTAAACAAGAACTTAAAACAAACTGAATATTTAAACAAAGAAGGAGAGGGGCCTTTTGCATGAGAACAAGCTAGCTATTTATAGCAATTGCATTTACCATAGGGTAACTCCCAATTGATCTCCTTTACTATAAACAAAGGGAAAACACTTATTACTGGGCAGCCAAAACATAAATGCAAGCCAAAGTGGGTGAAGAATGCAGGTGAAAGTTGAATTTTTACATTTGACGCATTCATCAGAACGTTCTGCAAAACGTGCACAGGACCGCCGGCCGTTACAGGGTGGCAGTTACAGGACCCCCGCCCTGTCCTGGGAGGTGGTCAGGGGACCGCCACCCAAGTGGGGTGGTGGTCCTGTCACTTAAGAACAAAATGTCACTTAAGAACCAAATTAGAATTCTATATATATTAAAAACTAGCTCATTTTACTATTCATTTGTGCGTGTCGATTTGGTGATTTTTGAGCTCTGGGACCCATGGTGACCATTTTCGACGAGAGTAAGGTCAAAACATCTGTTATGAGATCATGATCATGCCTCTGAGAGTAGGACATCGGCTCGTGAAGTCTCAGGTTAGATCTTCTCAATTTATCATTTTTAAACCTAAAAGTTAGAAATGTAGAAATCTGTCTTGGGGGGGTTATTTTCAAAAATGCTAGTTTTAAATGATTCTCTAGGGGGAGCGCCCATAGGGTAGGTTTTTATTTCATCTAAAATGATGCATTTTTACATATTTTTAAGTGTTTTAGGGCTTTTGAGCCGTTTGGAAATTCGAGACAGGACCGCCACCCTACACAAGGCAGCGGTCATGGGACCGCCGCCCCATGAAGGTAGTGGTTACAAGACTACCACCCTATAAGGTGGAGGTTACATAACCGCTGCCACCTAAGGTGGCGGTTGCGAAACCACCACTCTGTATAGGGCAGCAATTTTGAACAGAATGCAAAAGGAGATGTTTTACTTTATTGTTTTTGCATTTTTAACATTTTTATATGTTCCTAATGATTTTCCCAGTTGGATTATGTTACTAACTTACTCCTTTTCTATGTTTTGGGTGGATGTAGAAGAAGGAGGAGTATATCAGATGGGGCAGAGAGAGGGAGTGTGATTGGCTCCCAGTAGTGTTGGATGCATTGACCCAGGCTAAGAGAGATACTTTGCAACAGGCTGGCATCTTGCAGATCTCTCGGGTTCCTCATGTTGCTCCTTCCAATCACATACTATGTGACTTATTCTCATATTGGGATGCCGACCGGAATACATTCCGGTTACCAAGTGCTAGGGGTGAGTGGACCATTACCCTTGAGGATGCCTACCATATATTGGGGGTCCTGATTCTTGGGAGGCAGATGTATCTTAAGACAGCAGTATCTAGATCTCAAATGATCCAGTGGGCCACATACATGGGAGATGTCATTGTTTCCATGGGGTCGAAGAAGGGGGTGAATTTTTGCTCCATTGTTGAGTCAAATATTAAAATGCTCCACAAGGCTATTATGGGCATCCTTGCCTCGTGGTTGATTGCGGACAAGGGAGGGGATACTCTTTTATACTACTGGGCTCCTATTATCACATAGATTGAGGCACATGGACACGTTTACGCTTGGGGAGCAAACATTCATGGGACCACCTATCATGATTTGTATAGGGTGGTTAGAATATAAGGGCAGTCATTGAGTCACCCTACTCTAGTTATGAGTTGGGTGTATGAGCACATCATTCCTTATGGGAGATTTGTACAGGTAGAGGATCCTGAGGCTATCAAGGAAGCGAGATGGACAAGGATGACTGTACTTAGGACACCACACCAGCCAGTGGCTTCTTTGACTACTGTGGAAATGGAGGCCACTCCTTATCAGGCCATGGTAGGTTTATAGGGAGAGGAGACACTCACATTGATCACTTTCCATACCACTAGCCAGCTGATAGACAAGATGAGGAAGTTGGAGATTCACCCCTTTAACAGAGTACCACAGTATTTTGGCCTCCCCTATATTGATATGTTTCCTCTAGTAGGGCCAGTTTACAGATCTGTTCGTGAGGCTAGGGGAGGTCCTAGAGGCCGAGGTTGGACCATGATCACTCCCAGAGTTCCCATTACAGGTAAGAGGGTGGTTCGTGACCGAGGGGTAGCTAGTGCTCCTGAAACACATTTACTTCAGATCAGAGCCGGTCTTACACATAGTGGAGATGAGCCCATTGAAGTGGACTCAGAGTCTGAGGAGTTCACAAGGGAGGAGATAGAGGAGGAGACGGAGGAGGGTGAGACTGGGGCTGGTGAGAAAGAGGAGAATGACAGTAATTCTGAGTGGCATGATACTCAAGATATCTTGCAGGTCGAGAGGGCAGAGGAGAGCACAAAGAAGGTGACCCTAATTTTAGAGGAGTTACCTTCTTAGGACCTAGGGGGAGATGACAAGTCCATGGCAGGACATCACTTCATTCTAGATGTGGGAGAGGAACGAGAGTCGACGGCAACGTTAGTAGTAGGCACAAATCCTAGAGATCCCACCTGGAGGCCTGGAGATCCGAGTGAGTTACTACTCTTTTCTCGATTTTTTTTAGTTAGAATTGTTTAGTTTATGTTTCCCTTTTGTTGTTCCGTTTATTTTTGGTCTTATTTTGGAAAACTTTCTAACTTTTTTGTTTCCCCCTTTTTTACTTGCAGTAACTGCTGAGGGATGGCGGGAGACTTGATTCACCAGGTCTGCACAAATACTCTACTGCTCCCTTTCGAGGGTACTCAGGCGGAGTTGACTGAGGATGTTGGAGAGCCCTTGGCAGCTAGTCGACATATTGATGTCTTTACCCCTATCTGGAAGGCGGAAAAGATCATGACCTCCCTTCACACTGATTTGGCTAGATATAGGACTGCGAAGCACTTGATAAGGAGGAGTCACTCTCATAGTGAGACCATAGCTGTAGGCCGTGATCGTGACCCCTCAGTTCATTAATAGTGTCGTCGCAGCATGAGTCCTAGGTGAGGTCGTGCACCTTCTGAGGGATCTCACAGGGATTGACAAATCATGGTCCTTTCTATAGTGATCTTTGGTTGGATATTTATATGAGTATTTTAATACTTTTCGGGCTCATTGAGAATTTTGACCATGCCTTAGTGCATGATGGCATTGTACATAAAACTCCATATATATATATATATATATATATATATATATATATATATATCTTTTTGGATCTAGATCTTCTTGTGTCTAGAATTTTGTGATTCTCTTCTCAAGTGTACACTAGATGTTTTTAGAGTATTTTACTTATATGCTTTTTAGAATGTATGCAATGGATGACAAATGAATAACAAATACTGAACAGAATGCTTTACTTTTATTTACTTTTGTAATGCTGGCACGTGATGATGTGGAACATATTGTAGTAATGAACTCTTGGCCTCTTTGGGCAATGTCTGTTGTTTCTTCTTATGTTGGAAAAATGTGATGAATGTATAGTGATAAAGAGATGAATTTTCCCCACTCCTAACTCCATGCAACTAGTAAGATGCGAGGGCTCAACACCAAGAGTTGGGAAGGGCACAAATTGTATGAGTTTGACTGAATGGAATGATGAGAGATAGACAAACTAGTGACAGAAACCAAACTTAGACCTACACACTTACCCTACTCAAAACTACCACCAAGCTCAGAAAGCAACTTACTTTCCAGTTTATCTAGACTTAGATCATAAATGGCAACCTGGTTGACAAAATCTTGTTTTGAGGATTTGATCTCTTTGGAATTTGGACATTTATTTTTACTTAATATAATTTGATTTGTACTTCCTAAAGTACCAAGTTTTGTTAATTTGTGTGAATGGACCCCCCACACCCTGCCCCATGCTACTAGTAAGAAGCATGGGTTTGTCACCAAAGGGTAGGATATAGGTGAGTAAGGGCACTGCTTTCCTTTCCCAACCTCACACCACCAGTAAGAGATGTGGGCTTATCACTGTAGGTTGGTGGGACAAAGAAGTGTGTAAAATAAAATATTTTGTTTGCTTGCTATTCTTGATTCTATTTGATTTTGACACTTCTGATCCGTGATTTTGGGATATCCTTGTTTCAAAGAGACATAAGAGGGATAGATGTGACACCAAGAATCTTCTAGAACAGACCGTAGGTAAGAATAACTTCACCTAGTAGAAAGAAAGAGCAAAAACAAGTATGCAGGCCTTGGTATGGTTTTCATCAATATTTGTCCTTCAAACTTGATGAAAAGATTCTGAAACTACTTGATGATGTTTGAAGAGATGTGATTTGAATGCTTTTACCAATATTTTCATAAATTTATAATAGATTGCTTAAGAGTAAGTTCCTTGACTACAAGTTTTACGAAACAAGTGGACAAAATGAAACAACTAAGTGACTAATGCAATGTAGGTAGATATAATATACAAATGGTGACGCTGATGTCTCATGTGTAAAACCGTTTAAGATGACAAGGAATTGACTGTTTCATTGAACTCCTCACCTTCTAATGTACATAAGAGATACACACCATTTCCGTAATATTTCATGACTCGATATGGGCCCAACTACTTGGGCCGTAATTTCCTTCCTTCACCGGTTTTCTTATCAATCTGAGTTGTCTAGTCTTAGAACTAGATCTCCCTCATATATTTCTCACTCGTAAACATCTTTTGTTATATTGTCCGGCACATCCGGTTAGCATAGGCTCTATGCCATTGTTTCAGCGTTTATCCTGGCCTCATCAAGGCTTTCTAGTTGAGAGAGACGTGCCTCTCTATAGGCGTCTTCTCCCAGAATCCCTTGTAATGAGATGCGGAAACTAGTTATTTCGACCTCAAGCGGGAGAACTGCTTCCTCCCTCAAATACTAATGAGAAGGGGGTTACTCCTGTTGGTGTTCTTATGGAGGTTCGATGGGCCCACAAGGCCAAATATAATTTTAAATGCCAATCTCGTTTGTTCTCCTTAACTGTTTTGAGGAGAATATTGCCTTTAATGTTTTGTTTGTTGCTTCGGTTTGTCCATTGGCTTAAGGGTAGTAAAGAGAGGCCGTATGATGGTTTATTTTGAATTTGCTGCATAACTCATGGACCTCATCATTTTTAAAGGATGTGCCATTATCTAAGATAATGACTTGTGGGACACTGTACCTGCAAATGATTTGGTTCAGAATGAACTTGGTGATTATCGAACCTGGTACGATGGTGAGAGGCATGGCCTCTACCCATTTGGTAAAATATTTTGTGGCCATAATTATAAATTTATGGCCATCTGTCGATGAGGGAGAGAATTTACCTATCAAATCTAGACCCCACGTGGAGAAAGGCCACGGGGTTGCTATTGGTTGCAGAGATTGTGCTGGCATGTGAATCTCATGGGAGAACTCTTGGCACTTGTGGAACTTGTGTATAAACTCTATTGCGTCATGTTTGAGACTAGGTAAAAAATATCCCATCCAATGTATTTTGCGAGTAGTGGCATGACCACCAAATTTTCCTCTACATATCCCAATGTGGGATTCATAAAGAATCTTCTTGGATTCTTCTATGTCGACGCATCTTAGAAGAATGCCATAAAAGGCTTTACGATAGAGTACTTGTTCTAAAATAAGTTATTTAGTAGCGATAATGCGTAACTACCTTCTTTGTTGCGATGTGGAACCTTCTGGGTATGTATGGTCCATAATAAAATTGATGGTGTCAATGTACCAAGGACATGTAGAGATGGGGGGCCTAGTTTCGATAAAGTATATACACTCATCGGGAAATTATAGATTTACCAGATCACCTCCATCTGACATATTGTTAGCTAACCATTCTGTAATGATTTGTCCCTTAACGGATTTCTAGTTTACAAATGTTAATTCAAATTCGTACATTAAGGTTATGAAACGTCCAACATTTTTAGATAGAGACCCTTGCGTGAGGAATGTTCGTAAATTATCCGTATTTACAATGACCCTTGTTTCTTGATTTAACATGTAATTTCTTAAACATTTTGTTGCAAATACTATGGCAAGGCATTCTCTCTCTACCTGTGTATAACATGTTTCATAATCGAGCAACATTCAGCTAATGAAATAGACTACACGTTCTCATTTATCATTGTCTTCTTGAGCCAGCATGCAAGCTAGCGAGACATCAGTAGCCCGTGAGTATAGGATCAAAGGATGATCTGGTCTGGGAGGCATTAGCATGGGTAGAGACAAGAAGAAACATCTAACTAATTTGAAGGCCTCGTTGCATTCTTCTGTCCAATTAATGCTATAATCTTTCTTTAATAGATTGTTGATTGGATGAATAGAAAAACTTAAATCTGGGATGAACCTTCGGATTGAACTGAATTTCCCAAGAAATGATCTGATACCAAACTCATCTGATTATGGAATCATTTCAAGGACAGACTGGATTTTGGCTCGATCAACATCAATCCCTCGTGAGGATATAATATAACCTATAAGCTTACCTCCTGTCACACCAAATACACATTTCTTTAGGTTCAATGTGACGCCATATTCATTCAATCATGAGAGGATGATACAAAGTACTTCTAGGTGATCACAGCACTTCTTGGCCTTGGCCAACAAGTCATCCACATAGGATTCAACAATTTTATGGATAAGATCATGGAATATGTATGTCATTTCCCATTGGTATGTAGCACCGACGTTCTTAAGACCGAACGACATGATAACGTAATAATAAGCTCCCTAGGGAGTTATAAACATGGTTTTGGCTTGATCATGTTTAGATATTTTAATCTCATTATACCCTGAGAACCCATCCATGAGGGACAACAGTTTAAATCCAGCTATTGCATCAACAATGATGTCAATGGATGGTAATGGGAAGTCATCCTTGGGCACAAGCTTTGTTAATATCCCAAAAGTCTATGAAAATGTGTATCTTCCCATTCTTTTTTAGAATAGGGATGATATTAGATACCCATTGTGAATAGTTAACGGGTTTGATGAATCCCACTTGGAGAAGTTTCATTACTTCTTCTTTTACCATGAGAGCCACTTCTGGCTTCATTGGTCTTGACTTTTGTTTAATTGGTTTTGCATCTGGTTTGGTGATGAGATTATGTACTACAATATGTGGTGTAATTCTTGTCATTTCTTTGTAATTAAATGTGAAATCCTTTTGATGTTCTTTGAGGATTTGGTTATGTATTTTTATCTCCTCTGGAGTTAATGAGGATCCCAATTTCAAAAAATTTGGTTCTTCCTCCATTCCAATGTTTAGTCGATTGTTTCTTCAATTAAAGAAGTGTTGCCTTCTTCAAATTCAAGTGGGGCTAGAGGTAGTTCCAAACCTTCTCCATTCTCTACCTCGTAGATATCGAGATCATTTTATGGAGGAGTCTCTATCATGGGATTTCCAAAATAGGAAGAGGAATGTGGTATTAGGGAAAGATCCACTATGTGGTGAGTGAGATGTAGCTCTGCATATGTGTTCAGATATTTGAGAGTGACTCTATCACCGTCAGAGTGATTGAGGATAGAAAAATCATTCTCAGCTTCTCTATGAGTCAGGAGTTGTTTTGTTAGTATTTTACGCACTAATGGTTCAGTATGAAGTGATACCGTGAAACTTGTATCTTCTAACTCACTGTTTGGAGTGAAACGGAAAGCTGAGGTTGCTATTGAATATGCAAGGAGGTTCTATTCTCGTGGGATTGCTTCAATTTATATGAAGTTAAATCCCTTGCTTAGATCTAGTACCACCATTTTATAGAGCTGTAAATGTTCAAATCTAGTCTCATTTAACTCAAAGACTTGGTTTGAAACCAATTGTGAGTCTCCTGGTACTCTAATGTTATCGACAACCACTCTTTTGGCTGGGATGAGGCCAAAGAGGAGGGATTTGTACTCTGCCCCATTGTTTGTACATTCAAAGTTTAATTTAAAGGCAAAAGGTAGGATTTTTCCCTCAAGAGAAGTAAAGATCACTCCTGCCCTAGCTCCAAAGCAACATCTAACTCCATCGAAGTGGAGAGTCTAATATTTTCTTGGGAAAATGGATGTTGGGATATTCATCATTTTTGTTTCTTCTGCCTCAGTTACTTCTACCATACAAACTTCATCTGATGGAAGAGAAGAAATGCCTTAGGTGTGTCCCATACCCATAGATGTGAGAGAAGGTCTTCGTTAAGTCATTGATTAAATCATAAGCACCTATGGGTTTTACTAACATTTTTTAAATGTTGTCTAGTCCTAATGGATAGCTTGGAACTGGTTGAGAAGAATAATCCTGTCTTCCAGAAAACACTGCATGAATTTATTATAGTCATGACAAGTCCTAGTATCATGGCCTTGAATCTTGTGGAAACCACAATACAAATTGGGATTATAATTTTGAGGTTGTTGATTTGAAACCTATTGTGGCCCAAAATTCTGATAAGGTTGCTAGTTATTAGAGTTAAAATTTTGAGGCTGTTGCCTTTGGTTTTGACTCTGATATCCAGTTGGGTTTCGATTTGGACCTTGTGTCTGGATTTGTCTTTGTTGTTATTGTTGTTTTTGTTGTCGTGGTGGATGATTAAAATCCACCATGTTGATTATTGGAGTAAAATTTTTATTTCGCTGATTGTTAACGGGTGGTGAAATGTTCACAGTGTTTGCTCTTTTAACTTGGTATGTTACGTTATCTATTCAAACCCCATGGTTTTTGTTAAGGATTTTAGGTCTTTGATTGGTATTCCTAATACTAGGATAGGCCGTAGTGTTTTGATTGAGAGTGATTAATTTCCGGTTTGTTCCATATGTCTTACGACCACTATCTATTGTTGTTTGGTCGATTCTGAGAGCACTATCAAATACTTCATCATAAGTTCTTAGTGGGAACTTCAAGACTTCTTCTTTTATCTCTCTATTGAGGGAATGAAGGAATAAATCACATAGTTCCATCTGATCCATGTTTGGAGCACTTTATGAAGAGTAGAGAACCGTACGCCATCTTTGAATAAAATGAGCAACGGATTCTTTATGCTCTTGTTTAATATGCAATAATTCCCTGATTCATGTTCTTAATAATTTGTTCATATCAAAATCCTTTATGAACTCTGACACGAGTTGTTTAAATGAGTGTATGGAGGCTTCAGGTATTTTGTATTACCAATCAAGGGCGATACCCTCCAAAGTTTTAGGGAATATCTTAGCAACAACCCTATCCCAAGGGAGTAATTCCTGTATGGCCGTGGCATAGGACTTGATGTGTGCATTTAGATCTCCCTCCCCTTTGTATTTAGGTAAATTGGGAAGAGGTCTTGGAAAATGACATTTCGTATGGTGAAGTTTAGGGGCTCTTTTAAATATTCTTAGTAAGTCCCTACCACATAGGCTTCGACCATCGATGGTGTTTGCTGAGGGGGTGGGGTGGAATGGGTTGTTGATATGGCATAGCATATGTATTTGTAGGGGAATAAGGGAATCCCTGTGGTTGAGAAAACATCCCAGGAGAGGAGAACATGTCTCCCTATGGTGATTTTGAATAAATGTTTAAGTAGGGAGGAACATTGCTCTGATATGGGTTGTTTAGTGCTAAGCTGGGAGGTATCATATTTTTAACTGGAGTGGCATTTAAAAATGTGGTTCTAGTTGATGTTTGTTGTGGATAGTTATACGAATGTTGACGAGGCATGCTTAACGTGGTTTTTTCTTGTAAGGAGGTCAACCTGGCTGGGATGATGTGGAGGGTTGGGGATTCCTACTTTCCCGAAATATAATTTTGATTTTCTTGAGCAAGTTCCAATCCTCTAACTTTCTCAACTAAGGTTGAAATGACCTTGATTGGTGAAGATAGGGTGTTTTTCCTTAATGGAATTTGTTGCACACCTTGAGGTTATAAAGGGGTATGATACCCTGTTATGAATTTATCATTACCACGCCAAGCTTCACCGAGATTATTTCCCATAGGTGGAGGAATGGGGGTGTTTTCTTGGAGTAGGGTATCAGGTTGTGTTTGCAAACTCCCTATAGGTGGGTACATGTTTTGGAAGCATTGTTCACTTCTAGCGTAGCATGCTAAATACTCCTCATCCAAAAGTGGGAGTGGATCTTACTTTCTACTGATTTGTGGTTTGAATAAAACCCAAGGAGATGAAATGGATTCTCCAATAAATGTCATATTGTTAGAGCCTAAGGGCTCTGGTTGTTGTGTTTGTGCAAGCTGATCTAACTCTTCAATTCGAAATGAAGAACTAGACCTATTTATTTGAGGGGGATTTTGTGATGACAAGTAATTACTTGAATAATTGTTAGCACATGCAGAAAGCAAGGTTGATGGCTGTCTATTTGTTTGACCATGATTTTCTTGGAGACCTGAGAGAGGTCTACCATATGCATCGTATCCCAACATATTCAGGGGGTATATGAATACCTGTAGAATAATGGGAAAGAGAGAAGGTGAATGAAAGAAACAAAAGAAAATAAAAGGGAAATAATTGTTTATTCACGTCGGGTTCACTAATTTTGTTGGTGAAGTTGATGTGAAGGCTAACGAGGTAGAGAAGATGAAAAGTGAATCAATTGGAAGAACAAGTAGGAATCTAACTTTGGATCAAAATATTGTGTAATTGTTTCACGTTGGCTTCACTAATTTTGTACGATAGAAAAGTGACATGTGAGCATGAGAATCTACAAGCAACTCTTCTTTGTACCCGACCTCCCGAGGTCGTGCCGAGATAGCTAGCGGAAATGGAATATATACGGATACAAAAAAACTAGTTGGGAAATCTTATATCCTCAATACGCAATAATGGAATCTGTGAATCTAAGGCAAAGAAGGCCCTCCTAACCTGAATTTGTGTAATGGATCGTTTGGATATAATAGCTTCTCGGAGGCTCCAATCAATGTCAAGCTCTGCGGAGTTCCTATTTATTGGCTATTGGATACGTGGAAAGTGACCTGTAGGTACTTCGTGTATATTTCCAGAAAAGGTCATGAAAAATGGTGATGACAAGTGTAGTGGATCCTCTGGAGGTTTATAGATGATTCTTTGGTCTAGTCCAGAATTCCCTAGCCTGATTAGCTGCTACGTTTAATATTGATAATTGTGTAATGATGCCTGGTGGAAGTGGTGAGTATCTAAATATTAATGTGTGTAAACCAACGTCAATGTCTAATTGATCAGTAGGCCTATTGGATTGTGGGACCTATGGATCACAACCGTAAGTTCATGGTTGTGGCTGACCTCCTATGGTCATATGAGGAGTCAATCTCTTCTCCCGACTATCCAATAGTTGTAATATTTTTCAGCCTCTATGTTTAGAACTAGAATTTGTGTAATTTTCTCAGAATACCTTACAGGTGTTCTGGCAACTTGAATACGTAAGCTAGTATCTATGTCGATGAGGAGTCTCCTGCGTTGGGCTGTGAAACTAAAGGATCACAACCAAATATTTTTCTCTTTCAAGTCCTTGTACTGTCATGCAGATATCCTATCAAGGCAGTCTATAGTTAGGGTGATTTGACCAAAATGTGTATGCCTTGTCATTTTCAATATTTAACTCTCTCAATTGTTCACTAACTGCTCGTAGGTTTACTGTTATTCAAAAAACTTGAATCCTAAGGTCTTAATCTATATCAGCTAGTGTCTTGGGGAGTTTTGGTTGAGGCACTATCGGTTTAAATACGTATTCCCTGAGTTCTCTAGGTCCCGTGATTGTCATGCAAAGATGATTCAATTTTAACTGAAATGAATAAACTAATTATGAAAGATGTATCTACACTATACATATATTCTTCTATTTTTGTATTTTTGATGAAGTATTTTAATGAAATCAAAAGAACAGCTATTCTAATATATTCATAAAATGGACAATTAATCTAGTAACAGAATCAAAACAAGAAAAGTAACTTGGTGTAGCTTTTTGCCTATGCAGTTCTAAGTTTATCCTAAATATCTAGATAGCTAACTAATTTTAATCAAAAGACTCTCAATCCTACCTTAGAAGTGAGGGATGAATCATAGTTTCTCAGAAACTATCATTCCCCAAAGCTTCCTTGGCGATATCGAGAGTGAGCTCTAACCGAAATGAAATAATTTACTACTCTATTTGATATATTGTAATTAGAACTTTGATAGCTCAAACCTAGAGTTTACAGAATAGTGGTAAATCTAGTTGTGTGTGTGACTTTGTCCCCTCAGTGTGATCTCCTTGTTCCTTTTTATTCTCATGAATCCAGAAAGCGTATATATGATAGCGTTAGTAGAAGAAGATATTTAAACAATGGCAGCTTTGGATATAGACCGAATACAATGCAAGTAAGAGAGGGATAGTGTAAGTGAACAGAGCTTGAATATGCAATTCCTAGCAAGATTTATTGTGGGAATACAACACAAATACGCCGAGAATTATGGAAACTATCTTTTGTGACTAAACAAAACCTACAACTCTAAATGGATTCTATTCTAAAATGAAACTACCTTATTCTAAATTGATTGTATGGAACAACAATGAAGTAAGATGAAACAAGAAGATCAAATTATCTCTAAACAGTAAAGGAAGGCTGATAATTGATGCAAAACATGAAACTGTTGGAACTCCGAACAAGAACTTCAAACAAACTGAATATTTAAACAAAGAAGGAGAGGGGACTTTTTCTTGAGAACAAGCTAGCTATTTATAGCAATTGCATTTACTATAGGGTAACTCCCAATTGATATCCTTTACTATAAACAAAGGGAAAACACTATTTACTAGTTGGCCAAAACATACATGCAAGCCAAAGTGGGTAACGAATATGGGTGAAAGTTGAATTTTTACGTTTGACGCATTCATCAGAATGTTCTGGAAAATGTGCATAGGACTGCCGCCCTGTCCTGGGTGGCGGTCATAGGACCACCGCCTAGGCGGGGTGGCGGTCCTATCACTTAAGACCAAAATGCAAGGAAAAGGGGGGCAGAGGATAGAACGAAGCATACGAAACTTGGATAAAGCATTTGGGATGCAAACATACTCTTGGCGAGATTTTTCTAGATTCTGAACACATTGTGAAGAGACCTGAATCATCATTGGGGTTTCCGTAACCTCTTTTCGGAAGTATAGTACCCACATTTCTGGGTACGTATAGTTACACATTGTTGTAACATTATATGCAAATTGTATATACGAGTTGTATATGTGAGAAAGTTTTGTAAGACTCGTGAGAAAATGTATAAGGCAGTTCATAATACTAAGATTGATGGGTAAATGTATATTCTTAATAAAGATAAGTTTTTTTACCTTCTATGGTTTTCCCACTTATAGCTTGTGTCATTGTGTTCATTTACTTTCTGTTCAATTTATTTACATTTTGTAATATGTAAATATAAAACATCTTAATCTCTATTTAATCACTACACATCATATTCTATAATATTTGACAATTTATTCTATAGATCTATAATTTTTTAATTATATCTTCCTATAAGTTTCCTAACATGGTATCAGAGCTATCGAATATGTGTGTGCAAGATCGATCTAGAAGCTTTTAATTTGCTAAATTTATGAAGCTTGAATTTTATTTATGGATCTACAAAACCCTAATTGTTATGCAGTCATCTTCAAGCTAATCAGGTTTAAAATTCCAATTCCCACCCAAATAGTTTTTGAAAATATTGGTTAAATGGTTGTTTAGATCTTGTTTGACCATTTGTGTGCGTAGATTTGTGTTTCTGCATCTTGCTTTAATCGTTTATGATTGAATTTGGTGTTTGTCAGTTTATTTTAAAATTTTTATGTTGTTATATCTATTTTTGGTTGTGGATCCAAAAGATCTATTTAGATCCAGTTAGTTTAGAATGTCTAAGTCCACCCCAACATTATAATATTTATTTTTGCTAGATCTATCTTGGAGAAGCCCGATCCAATATTTAAGTGCCAAGTGGATTCGTTGTGCCAATTTTTATTTAGATATTTTCATTTTCTTAGAATTTATTTTTTTGCGAAGCTTGATCCAATAATTTTGCTCCATCTAGCTTCACATTGTCAATTTTTTAATAGATATTTTCATTTTTGTGAAACCTGAGTGAGTCAGAAAAATCCATCTTGCTTTGTGTTTTCATTTTTTTGTAGATCTATTTTCAGTCGTGAAACACAAGCCCATAAGGGCATTCCATTTTTTAACATTTTCAAACTTGTGCTAGCTTTCCTCTATTGTTTGCGAAATCTGATCCAATAGGAAAGCTCCAAGTAACTTAATATTTCATGTTGTTAGACTTTTGTTAGCTTGTTTCAGTATTTGTGAAATTCTATCCAATAAGATTTCTCTAAGTAGCTCTGTATTTTTCATTTTTAGTCTTGTGTTTGCTTCTTCTGTTATTTGCAAAATTTGATCCAATAGAATAGCTCGAAGTCTCTTTGCATTTCACAATTGTCAATCTCTTTTAATTGTGGCAATCGTTTTCTAATAAGAATTAGCCACATTTTTGCATCTGTTAGTATTTTTTATATTTGCAAAAAGAGAGCCATTAAGAAGGCTCCATGTGTGTTCATTTTTTCTTCTATCATTTAGGTTACACTGTGAATTACAAACCAATTGAATTTGGCCTCTTATATTTGTTTTTAGCAATGTAAGTCCTTGCTTAGTCTTCACAAGTGTCAGGATTTGTCTTTCGAGGTGTCATTTTCTACTTTATCTTAGCCATTAATATTGTTACACTTGTATTTTGATTTTGGACCCAAATTTTATTTTTAATTTTGGCTTATTTTGGGGACTTTAATTCTTCCCAAAGCCACCTCTTAAAATTTTGGCGGAAAGCCGCCAAGTGTCTTTTTTCAGTTGTTAGATTTTTGACAAGTGGCATTGTTTGACTAAGTCTTTGCCTTCGCATATTTTTTGTATTTTTTCATAACAGTGTCAAAGTATGAAAAAGAGATCCAATAAACTAATGACACAAATGCATGGTTTTGTAGTATGTTTTCTCTATTAATTAGTCTTCTAACGTGTTTGTTGCACTGCGAAGTGTGAATAGAAAAGTGACACGTGTCCCCTAAGTTTTTTTTGTTCCATGGATTTGGAATTCTTTTGTTCCACAAGTATAAATTTTTCTTTGTCTCATGGATTTTGAATTCAATTCTTCTGCAGATAAAAATTTTACTTTATCACGTGATTTCAAATTTCCTTTGTACCGCGAGTTTTTTCAACTTTATTATGTCGCATTTTTCA
Organism: Taxus chinensis; assembly: GCA_019776745.2. Classification (NCBI taxonomy): domain Eukaryota; kingdom Viridiplantae; phylum Streptophyta; class Pinopsida; order Cupressales; family Taxaceae; genus Taxus; species Taxus chinensis. The sequence goes on along the minus strand of CM034148.1, from coordinate 853,595,499 downwards.
ATTTTTTTATCATGGATTTTAAATTTTCTTTCATTCCACGGGTTTTCAAATTCTGTGTTCTACGGGTTTTCTAATTTTCTTTGTCTCGCAGATTCTAAAATTTAAAAATCTTAGATCTTTGCTATATGGCCTTCCACGGCTTGTCTATTTCATTTTTAGCTAGTTGTATGTGCTTATTTCTGCCAAAACTATATGTAGCTTATATTTTGCCTCTGTTTGTCTCTCTTGGTTTGTTTTTAGTCGTATTGTTTTGTATAGTTGTCTGTGCATTTAAAATGGCTAGTAATTCTAGTCTCTCAATGAAATAAATCAAATTAAAATCAAGATGAAAAAGAAGAGAATGATCATAGAGCTAATGTAATAAATTTATATGAAAAGCATATATTTTATTTAAATATATATTGCACTAAATTTAAGTTTTTTTCTCATAGTTAAAAGGTTTATTGAAAATAAATAAGAAGTAATTATAACTAAAAATATACACAAAATGGATTTTAAGTGTTTTAAGATTTTGCTTCATTGTTTTCTGGTAAATTATTCAAAATTGAACTATTGTTTTTTTTGGCATATATGACATGTCTAGGATTAAATTTTCCACCTATGAAATATTTTAAAAGGTGCTTACATGGTTAGTATTTTGAATAAAACTCCACATAAATCCATGGGAAGTATCCACAGTTAATGGATCATGTTTTTTAGTGAATACTATGATTATTCTTGCATGATTTGATTATTTGTTCAGATCATCTCTTTATCAAGTTTTATCTCATTATTTAAAGGCTTAAAATAATATATTGAAGGTATACATGTTTTTTGATAAAAACATTTCTTAATTTTTTAACATGGTTAGTTGTTAAGGATATTGTTATGATAGTCGTTATAAAACTAGTTTTATTATGCTTAATATGGATATTATGTCTCTAACCATGTTGATGTTATGTTGGATATACATCATGAAAAGTGTTCCAAGTTCATGAGGATACAAAAATAATTAATGAATATTTGCATGTTCTTAAAAACCATATTTTGTTTCCTCCCTTCTCTCTTCTAAGTGTCATAAATCTGAAACTATTTTGTAAGAATCTATTCACTCTCCTTCTGTTATGATGGATGTAGGCATTAAGGGGGAGATCTCTCAAACCTTGACTCAGACTAGGATTCCTGAATGGGCCAAAAATTTGGTTTCAAACTATCAATCTAAAAGCTCTAAAGAACCTGAAAAATTGTTTGTGTGTAAATTTAAGAAATCTTTGTATAGTATTAAGTAATCTTCAAGAGATTGGTATTCTAAGTTAAATAGTTTTCTTTCATGAGCTTGGTTTCTATTTTTTTAATAAGGATCTACTTGTAAAATATGAAAATAGACAGATATCTTTAATGTCTTATATGATTGATGATCTCTTGATTACTAGTAGTAACAAGAATTCAGAATCAAAGAAAAGAAATAACTAATTTTCTAGGCATGGATATTTGTCAAAATCACAAATCTATGATGGCACCACAATCTCATTATGTTACTAACCTTCTCAAAAGGTTTAATATGATTTATTGTAAGAATGTATCTACCCCTATGGAGTGTGATTTATTTAACTATCATTAGGACTGATATATCCTATACAAATGAAATCGTTTACAGATCCACGCATGATCCTTATGTGTATAATCAATTATGCTTTGTGTTATTGCTCTTTTGATAATGCACAATTATTTGGTTATTGTGATTCTGACCATGCTGATGATATTGTGGATAGAAAATATACTTTTAGATATGTTTCCAAGTTGGGTGCAAGTGCCTTCACTTGGAGTAGCGAGAAGAAACCAACAATTACTATCTCTTCTACTAAATCAAAGCATAAAAGTATTATGGAAGCTGCAAAGGAAGCAAGGTGGCTGAAAAGACTGTTGGATGAACTACATGTGGGTATTAAAGGAAGCACTACTCTTCTATGTGACACCTAGAGTTGCATTTTTCTTGTAAATAAACCAGTTGAGCATCAGAGGGAAAGGCATATCGAGGTTCATCTGAGGAAAAGTCCTAAATGCTAATTTTGATCTCAAGTTTTGTTTGACTAAATATCAAATTGTAGATATCTTCACCAATCCATTGTGTTGTGAAGTTTTTCATAGTTTTGTGCCTTTTTGTTTGGCCTTTCAGAGATTCCCTTGAGGGTAAAAATAATAAATTAGCATGTTACATGTTTTTTTACTTTTCAATGTCATCTCTTAATAGCCTGAATGTGTCAAAAGTGGAAATTCCCAAGACTATTTCTATGTTATTTAAGTAAATTGTCATGTATATGAATTTTACTTATAATTCCCAACAAAGCATTAGATTTAGTCTGATGTAAGTCTTCATCCTTAATCACTTTATCTTGATAATTTGTAGATGTTCCTTTGTATTGCAGTTTTTATGGAATCTATTAGTGAGAAAATTTGTTGAATCAGAGTATAGAAGTATTATGGAAGCTGCAAAGGAAGCAAGGTGGCTGAAAAGACTGTTGGATGAACTACATGTGGGTATTAAAGGAAGCACTACTCTTCTATGTGACACCTAGAGTTGCATTTTTCTTGTAAATAAAACCAGTTGAGCATCAGAGGGAAAGGCATATCGAGGTTCATCTGAGGAAAAGTCCTAAATGCTAATTTTGATCTCAAGTTTTGTTTGACTAAATATCAAATTGTAGATATCTTCACCAATCCATTGTGTGTTGTGAAGTTTTGCATAGTTTTGTGCCTTTTTGTTTGGCCTTTCAGAGATTCCCCTTGAGGGTAAAAATAATAAATTTGCATGTTACCATGTTTTTTTTTACTTTTCAATGTCATCTCTTAATAGCCTGAATGTGTCAAAAGTGGAAATTCCCAAGACTATTTCTATGTTATTTAAGTAAATTGTTCATGTATATGAATTTTACTTATAATTCCCAACAAAGCATTAGATTTAGTCTGATGTAAGTCTTCATCCTTAATCACTTTATCTTGATAATATGTAGATGTTCCTTTGTATTGCAGTTTTTATGGAATCTATTAGTGAGAAAATTTGTTGAATCAGAGTATAGAAGTATTATGGAAGCTGCAAAGGAAGCTAGGTGGCTGAAAATACTGTTGGATGAACTACATATGGGTATCAAAGGAAGCACTACTCTTCTATGTGACAGCTAGAGTTTCATTGTTCTTGCAAATAAAAACCAGTTCAGCATTAGAGGTCAAGGCATATCGAGGTTCATCTGAGGAAAATTCCTAAATGCTAATTTTGATCTCAAGTTTTATTTGACTAAATATCAAATGTACAGATATCTTCACCAATCCATTGTGTTTTGTGAAGTTTTGCATAGCTTTTGTGCCTTGTTGTTTGGCCTTTCAGAGATGCCCTTGAGGGGAAAAATAATAAATGAGCATGTTACATGTTTTTTTTATTTTTTAATGCCATCTCTTAAATATCCTGAATGTGTCAAAAGTGGATATTCCCAAGACTATTTCTATGTTGTTTAAGTAAATTGTCATGTATATGAATTTTACTTGTAATTCCCAGCGAAGAATTAGATTTTAGTCTAATGGAAGTATTCATCCTTAATCACTTTATCTTTAGAATTTGTAGATGTTCCTTTGTATTGTGGTTTTTATGGAATCTATTGGTGAGAAACTTTGTTGAATCAGAGTATCGAAGTATTATGGAAGCTGCAAAGGAAGCTAGGTGGCTGAAAAGATTGTTAGATGAACTACATATGGTATCAAAGGAAGCACTAACTCTTCTATGTGACAGCTAGAGTTTCATTGTTCTTTGCAAATAAACCAGTTCAGCATTAGAGGTCAAGGCATATCGAGGTTCATCTGAGGAAAATTCCTAAATGCTAATTTTGATCTCAAGTTTTATTTGACTAAATATCAAATTACAGATATCTTCACCAATCCATTGTGTTTTGTGAAGTTTTGCATAGCTTTGTGCCTTGTTGTTTGGCCTTTCAGAGATGCCCTTGAGGGGAAAAATAATAAATGAGCATGTTACATGTTTTTTTTATTTTTTAATGCCATCTCTTAATATCCTGAATGTGTCAAAAGTGGATATTCCCAAGACTATTTCTATGTTGTTTAAGTAAATTGTCATGTATATGAATTTTACTTGTAATTCCCAGCGAAGAATTAGATTTAGTCTAATGGAAGTATTCATCCTTAATCACTTTATCTTTAGAATTTGTAGATGTTCCTTTGTATTGTGGTTTTTATGGAATCTATTGGTGATAAAATTTGTTGATATGGAAAATTAGGTGTCTCCCCCAAAATTCATGGGGCTATGCCACTTTGTATTCAATGGTACAGCTCTCATTATTGAATTTTACTAATCTAATCCTAATCTAAATGTTGTGTCATGTCCAAATAGTTTGGGTATCACACAGGGACACTCTATTGAATCTATGACAAAGTGCTTGTATGGGGGTACAAGGGAGGAAATTATAGTGATGTAGGGAGAAGGAGGTAAATTAGGAAAGGAAAGTTACTACCATGTGTAGAATTGAAGATTTCACACCCAGTAACCAAAGTAGTCCAACATTCAATATAGAAGAATAATAACCTTATTACACACACATCAAGACAAGATGAGACCATGAACACAAATTTTCATAAATATTCTAATCAAGAAAAACAAAAAAAGTATTTTCCTATTCATTGGCATTCATAAAGTTGTATAATGAGAGAAGTAGAAGAAAACATAAGAAAGGGAAATGGAAGAATTTATCTCTTTATTTCATGTGCATTGACACAAAGATCAACAACTACAATCCATAATTGCTATAGAGTAGAAATTCTTCAAAGTCTAGAATACTTTAGAATTTAGAGGCCATCCTAATTTATAGCCATGTGAATTAACCTTTCACCTCTCTCATATGACTCTTCATTTTCGCATTCCCCTTGTGACCTTTCATTTGCCATTAATTAAGTATTTCTCTTATAATTTTGAGAGAATAATTTTACAATTTCAAAATAGGTCACTTAAGTGAATAGGATGAAATACAATGATGAATCCCAATGAAGAATTAGAAAGGAGAGGGGAAAATAAGGAGAAAGAGAGGAGGGTGGGTATGCTCTGTAGCACAGATGAAGAAAACTCCACCTCTGATGTAGATCAACTCTATTGGTGAATCAGTAAAATTATCTAATGTCAAGATGAATTGTGACCTTTGAACATGAGAGAAATCTTCCTGAAAAATCCGTGAAATGTTACCATTCCTTTGAATACATTTGAATATGTTTCCCCTTGCTGAAGATGATCACAAACTCTCCTTTTTACATGATGTACAAATACTTTTAACCATCGAATGAGTGTTCAAAAACATTGTTTGAGATTTCAAGAAGTGAATTCAACATTTCCTACAAAAAATGCTTGTGATGATACTTTGTGACACTATCGTGCTTTTCTGACAAAGATTTCTCATAGAATGATGTATTTTCTTGTACACACCGGAGAAGGTAGGTGATGATAATTGATGACTATACCATTGACAACAGCAAAGAATGCCCTTCTATGAACTTGAAATTCATGGTCTCTAGAGCACTTACTATATTTGGAACAAGGCAGTAACTATTTTTAGTAAATGTAAATTTACCCTCTTTTCCATCACGCCAGTGAGTTTAGCCTTCCAAGTTACCCCTATGTGTACTTCTCCCTCTGAGACCACTCTTTGTGATGATTTATTATTTATATCTAGTGCTTGAATAGGGAACTTAATATTTTTAGTAAGTTGTAATTTTCACCATTTTTTGGCACTTCTCGACCATTCTGATCTTCCTATTATCTTTGGTGCACATCGTCTTCGTCGTAACTTCTTCTGGTGATGACTTACTAGAAATAGTAAGTACCCATATAGAAAGGTTTACTATTTTTGGAAAGTGGGTTTCTAGGCCTTGGGTTTTGACGAAATGATCTTTTTTTATATTTTTTTTTCTCTACAGTGCACTTTCATAATTTCAAGCCAAACCGGTTGCTAGATTGAGAGATTTTAAATTTCAAAAAAAATTCCACATGAAACTGGGGTTTCTTCACTACAAAAAATTTGGGGTGTGTTTTTGAAATCTTCCACTTGGATTCTAATGGCCTCTTAAAAAAAAGAAGATTGTAAAAAATGGTACATTGATCCATTTTATGGTTTGTGAGATATGAAAAATTCTTCTTCGTGGAATTTAAGGTTTTCAAGTGAGAAATCTTTTTTTTTCATTTGAATATGGATTTTTTGTGTTTCTCTTTCTTTTCAGATAATGGATCATGAACAATCTTGTTTTTTGAAGTAAAAAATGGTGGAGAGATCTATGGAAAAAATTCGGCAGCATTCCAGTAGCATGTGGAGGATGTGGGGGGTGAGAATGAGAAAAATGGCTATCTCCTTCGACATTTATAACTTTGGCAATAGAAGGAGAGAGGTGGGTGTTGTGGCAAATCAGCAGCACCCCCTGGATGTTGATCAGATTTCTAGTTTGATCATACTAGCATCTAGTGTGATTGCACAACATTGAATCCTTTCCCCAAGTGTGGGACTTGCAAAATGAGAAAGGAATCTCCAGTTTAGAGGTTGGTTCCTCAATTCCTCTGGTCAGATTTATCACTTACAAGTTGCAGAGGTCTATATTCCTAACCCTACCCTAAATTCCAAAGGAGACAGAGATAGAGAATGCAAAAAAGCTAAAACTAATGCTAATAGGTGATGCACCAAAGGAGTGGTGAGCATTTTTTACTTCTGCAGATTGACACAGTCCATAAAAATGCAACAAAGAACCTCATGCACAAACTGATAATTGTAATGAAGGATCAGAAATTAACCAAACAACACAGGCAGAGGATGAAAACTAATCACAGAGGCTGTATTGTTATTTTAATCATCAAAATCACTTGCATTACAACACCTGAGAGGAAAAATAAAGTTACAGCTCTTAGAAAAGGTCTGATATTCCACCAAAATCACTTCCAAGGTGAGAAAGGGGACCTGCAATACACAAAGAATGTTCCACCCTTTGAAAATGAGCCAAATCTGGCTTTTACAGTGCAAGGGACGAGCCCAGGAGAGAGAAACGTGGGAAAACATGGGAGAGGTTCAATCATTGACCAAAATGCATTCAAAACAACATGGGAATCCTTACAGACCCATTCCCTGACATTTTTAACCATGCTGGGAGAGAATGCGAGCCATTCTTCATTAAAAACGGTGGTTGAAACGTCATTTCTGCTCATCACCACGTGCCAGAGACATTTTTTAATTTTATCTCTCCAAACTCCATCAAAATGCAAAATTGACCCCCGAATCTTGTAGATAATTTCACCAGCTTTCCATTGATATAAAGAACGTGAAAAACCGAGCTCTGGATCGAAAGATATGGCCATTTGAAGTTTTAGGGCAAAACAGGGCCAAATCGGGTTGGCGGGCAAAAATTCAAATTTTTGCACCTTTTTGGTCATTTGGAAAATTTTCCAAAATTTCCCCACGCTCCACCACTCTAGGTGCCACATGGCGGCATCTCATTGGTCATGGGCCTTTCAGGGGAAAATTTTCCCAAAAAACTCCGCCGAGCCATAACTTCAAAAATACATGGAGTTAGGAGGAAAACTTTACCTTTCTGGAAAGCTGAGAAAGAGCTCTATCCAATGGTGTCATTTCCAGAAGGTTTTGAGTGCCTAAAAAGAAAAATATTATGTCTGAGGCACAAGAGAAGGAAAGATGAAAGGGAGTTAGCCACAAAATGAGCAGGGGGCACATTTTGGATAACAATTTTGGCGACTCAGAGGGGTCATCTGCCTGCTGGATGAAGTTACCAGTTGCCTGAAGCAATCCATTGGGCATGGAGTCACCTGATTTTCTATCTGATACCCCAACTGACTAGAACGTTGCAAGGAGGAACATGGAATATCACCTGATGGAGTAAGGCCTGCAAACACATTCCCAGGAACAGCAAGCCTGTGCCAAAGCACTTAGGGAAAGCAAAACTAACCTACAGCAAAACAATGTGCACAAGCACTTGGAGGAATGAAAACCTAAGCTAATATTTACAAGGTGGAGAATTTCCCTTTAGTAGCAATGCTTTAGATGGATCCCATTGACTGGAATCTGCAGTTCTTCGCCATCCAATGAAGACAATTGGAAGGCATTGCTGTCCTTACACTTTGTGACCATGTATGGGCCACTCCAAATGGCATCAAATTTTGAATGCCTTCCCGGTTTTGCTCTGTCTGCATCCCATTTTAACACTAGATCTCCAACTTGGAAGGATCTATTCTTGGCCTTTCTATCAAAGGTCTTCTTTATCAAAGCCTGATCCTTCTCCATTGCTTGGGATGCCTGATTTCTGATTTCTTGGAGCTCCATCAATTCTGCATATCTAACCTCCATGGGCTCAAACTCCAACAACTCCAACTGTTTCATGAGTTCCAATGTTGGCAACTCAAGAGACATGGGTAAAATTGCCTCTCTCCCATAAACAAGCTTGAATGGAGAGTTACCTGTAGATCTTTTAGGAGTTATCCTATCAGCCCATAAAGCTGATTTCAATTTAGTATGCCAAGACCTCTGATTTTCATCAAGAGTCCTCTTAATGATCCTCAACAAGTTCTTGTTTGTAGATTCAGCCTGGCCATTACCCTGGGGGTAATAGTTTGATGAAGTACTTAGGTAGATCCCGTTCTTGACAGCCCATTCAGTCACCTTGGACCCGATGAATGCCAATGCATTATCTGATATTATTGTAGCTAGGTACACCAAATCTGGTTGCTATTCCCTCATAGAAGTCTAGGATGCTAGATTCATTTGCTTCCTTGAGTGCTACTGCTTCAGTCCACTTAGTGAAGTAATCTGTGGCTGTTAAAATCCACTTGTGCCCTTGGCTTGAATTGGGATTAATGACTCCAATGAAGTCTAAACCCCATTGCATGAATGGCTGGTCAACTGAAATTGGATGCAATGGAAGGGCAGCTAGCCTCTCTTTACCTGTGAAGAATGCACAATTCTTGCACCTCTTGATCCATGCATAACAATCATTGAAAATCTTGGGCCAATAATAGCCAGCCCTCATGATCTTTAGAGCTGTCACTCTTGGTGCAAAATGACCACCAGCTGGTCCACCATGGAACTCTTCCAACATCCTATGAATCTGATTTGTACCAATGCATCTCAGCAGTACTCCATTCACATCTCTTTTGAACAAGACACCATCAACAAGGGCATATGGGACAGCCTGCAATCTGAAGTGTCTTCTTTGGGTCTTGTTCATCTCTGGAGGGCATAGGCCTGTGCTTAGGAAGTGCATTATACTTTGGGTCCAGCAAGGAGTGGGGACACCATTATTTTCCTCTTGAGTGCTTCCTTGCTCATGGCTGTCTTGCAACTTCAAAACAGTCTCTTTCTCATTGCATGCTTCCTTTTGCTTGCTCAAAATCAGCTGCTCACACAGTCCTTTTCCTCTGACCAACTTGGTGACCTTGATCTCTATGTCATACTCCATGACACGAGTAATCCAACCTGCTCTCTTTTCATTCAAGTCTTTGTTGAGGAGGAAGTCTTTAACTCCCGCATGAGAAACCAACAATTGGACCTTATTGTTTGAAACTAGATGCTTGAATTTCTTCAAGCTCCTGATTACTGCAAGAACATGCTTCTCAATGAAAGAATATCTCACCTCATAGTCCTCCAGGATTTGGCTGAAGAAAGCAATTGGCTGCTCATCATTGTCCTTGTTCTGTTGTACCAAAATTGCAGAGATAGTATCATCACCCCCAAATGCATAGAGGATGAAATCCTTGGAGAAATCCGGGTTGATGAGAGTTGGGGCTTGAGAGATGGCTTCTTTGATTGCTTCAAAACTCTCCTTGCCTTCTGCTGTCCATTTGAAAGCCATGCTTTTCTTTAACATCTTGGTGATGGGCTTGACAAGGGCTGCAAAATCTGGGACAAACCTCCGAACAAAATTTATTCTCCCCAAGAAACTCTGGAGGGCCTTCTTGTGGCTTGGCAATGGTAGTGCTCTTATGGCTTCAACTCTTTCTGGATCAATTGCTAATCCTTCTTTGGAGACAATGTGACCAAGGAGCTTTCCTTCATGAGCTAAGAAAATACATTTTTTAGGATTCAAGGAGACTCCAAATCTTCTGCACCTTTGGAACACTTGTCTCAAATGAGAGAGGTGGTCTGCTGTATTTTTTGAAAAAACAGTGATATCATCAAGATATATCAGCACTATGTTGTTAATCAAACCTTTGAACGCCATGTCCATTGCTCTTTGGAAGGTAGCTCTGGCGTTGGACAGCCCAAATGGCATTTTCCTGTATGCATAAGTTCCCCATTTGGTTGTAAAGGCTGTCTTGAACTGATCTTCTTCCTTCACCATAATCTGATTATACCCTGAATAGCCATCAAGTAGTGAAAACCTCTCGGAGCCAGCAACAACTTGTAAAATCTGCTCCATGGAAGGAAGTGGGTAATGATCCTTGAGAGATGCTCTATTCAAATCTCTGAAGTCAACACACAATCTGATTTCCCCACTCTTCTTTCTGACTGGAACCAAGTTGGCAACCCAACTAGAATGCTTGATAGGGAATATGATTCTTGATTCTATCAACTTATTCAATTCTTTTCTCATGAGAGGCTCCATGTGGGGGTTGACTGGCCTTTGTTTCTACCTGATGGGCTTAGTATTTGGATCCAATTCAATGGTGTGTTGAGCTAACTCGGGATTGAAACCTTTCAAATCTTCATAGCTCCAAGCAAACACATCAGGGAATTCTTGACAAAGTTGTATGAACTCATACCTTTCTTGCTCAGTTGTCATCTTGCCAACTTGGAGTGATTTGCCTTCTCCTACCGAGATGGACACTGAATCTTCTTCCTTCACTTGGATGTTTGCTTTCTCCTTCCTAAACTGATCATTAGGATTGAAAATGGACTCCAAAGTAATAAGCCCCTTTGGTAGTTTGTTGGTTCTCAGCTGCACCGCCTGGTCACCATACTGCTGCTCCAACTTTTCCTGATTTTTGGCTGAGAACTCAGCCTCTTCTTGCAAGAAATGGATGATTTGCTGATCATTTTCAAATACTTGCCAACTTACATTGTTGTCTGGCACTGAAGGCCTCACAATCACATGGATGTTTGGCTGTACCTTGTCCTTTTGAATGCTCTCCACAATGTCAAAGGCTGCCCCAACTGCTGCAAGCCTGTCAGCAGCTTGGTTCTCTTTTCTAGGAATGGATTTTATGCTAAAGCCCTCAAAATCTTCAATGAGGTCCCACACCCTGTTCTTGTAGCACTTGAGTAGATTATTCTTGACAGCATGCTGCCCCTTGACTTGGTTGACAATCAACTCACTGTCACCAAAGACTTGCAAGTTCTTTATCCCTCTCTTGATTGCCCAATGCAGTCCTTGCACCAAGGCTTCATATTCAGCAGTGTTGTTAGAGCATGCAAACTGAAATCTAAAAGCTGAATAATACTTAACTCCTTGAGGTGAAACCAGCATGGCTCCCCCTCCTGCACCTTGTCTACTCCTTGATCCATCAAAAAACAACTGCCATACCTCATTTTCATCCTTGTGGTCTGGCTTGGTGATGCTAGGAATAGGCTGATTTTCTTCATGCATGCAATAGACTCCTAACTCAGATTCTTCTATTTCTTGATAAGGATCAAAAGCATGCACCTTGCTTGCCCATTCATCAAGAGTTAAATCTGGGATACTTCCTACCTTGGTGTCAGCTTCATCAGTGCTTGGATAATCTTCTTGATCAAATGCTGAACAATTGGTATTGATCTGACTTGGAGTGTAAGGCTCAATGTGAAAGTTTGCAATAGGTTCAGACCTGATTGTGGCTTTGGTTCCATATCTTGTTCTGAACAACATGTGTGACCAATCAGCAGACAAGTAACCTCCAATCTTAGCTATGAAATCCCTTGACAAACATAGGGCAAAGAGTGGTGGAAGGTCTATTACTGAGACATCTTGCAAAACAACCACGTTGGGACAGGCATGCAAAGTAAGACTCAAGTTTTTAATCACTCCAACTATTGTTACTGCTGTCCCATCCAATTGTACCACCCCTTTGGATATGGTTTCATACTGAATTCCCAACTGATCAGCTATTTGCTTGGGCATTACTGAACTACTTGCCCCGGAATCAATCATGCAATTGTGTACTAATTGGTTCCCAATGATCAATGAAACATAGAATGGAGGGGGCTTCAACATCTTACCTTGCTGTCCTCCATGATTCCCCTCAGGCTGGGCAGCATTTGTGAGCACCTTCTCTTGCATTTGGACTTGCTGATTTGAAGTTGACCAGTCCTTCATGGCAGCTTGTAGCAAATCTCTTTGGCCTGGGATAGATAGTGATTCCCACATTGATATGTTTACATTTGTCTTCTTCATCTGATCAATGATATTGAATGGGGATGAAGTATCCTTTTGCTGTCCCTTGGCCTGCACATTCATCCCTTGTATATGGGCAGCAACAACTGGCATTTGAGTTGGCCTAGGAACTGTTTTAGGCAGTCCTTGTGTGCTTGGGATTGCATTTTGCTTGCCAATAGTTTGTGGAGTGACAGAAGGTCGTGAATTACTTGGGGCCAATGGCTGTTCTTCACCCAAATTTCTCCTCTTTGACCTTGTGTTGGCTGCAACACTTTGGGAAACTGTCTGGTTCATGCCACAAAAATCTTCTGCCTGCCAGTTTACAAGTGTGGTATCATTTGGAGCTGATTGCTGCTGGAATGTTTCTTGTTGCTGGTCATTTCTTTGACTACCTTCACCCTCCACACCAGTTGTTGTCACCATTAATGCTTGATTCAAGGCACCGTTGAAGCACATGGACTGGTTATGAGGTTCATTGCATGGGAAACACCAATCATACTCTTGAGCCATATTGTTTTGTACTGGCACTAATGCTTTAGAGGCAGATGTAGCATTGGGATTATAGGGCTGAAATGGTCTGTTGGCAGGAGGCCTTGCTTGATTTAGGTTTGCAGCTGGATTGGGTGGTCTTTGGGGTTGATATGGCTGCCTGTTAGGCTGAGCTTGAGGCTGGAAGGAAGGTCTAAAACCTTGAGCTTGCTGCCTTTTGAGTGTAACCAGCTCATTACCTAGATTTTGCAATTGCTTCATGACTTCTTGAAGTTCATTTGAGGCACTAGAAGATGAAGTGGAAGCTTCACTTGAATTCTGATTTCTAGGAGTGGGAATAGAAGCTAAATTAGGCACTTGGCTAGTACTTGGGCTCTCTAAACTTGGAAATAATGGCATTGGAGGCCTAGGAGCTAGCTTGCCAGCTTGAATCAAACAATTTTCAGCTCTAATGGCAATGCTATAAGCAATGGGGATAGTTGTGCCTCCCATGGACTGAATTAACATAGAAATATCAGAATTTAAAGCTTTAAGGTAATAAAGAAAAGCACCTTCTGCTGTTGGCCTGACTGCCACTGGAATTCTCTCCCAAGTCCTTTGAAATCTGAAATTAAAATCAGTCAGCTGCTCATTGGGAGCTCTTTTGATAGTTGTCAGCTGCTCCAAAAGGGACAAGTTGTCTCCCTTTTCCCCAAACTGCTCATGGAGGGCTATACATAGCTGATTCCAATTTTGAATAGAACCTGAGGCAAGACTCCTGAACCATTGCAAAGCTTTCCCTTTGAATGAAGATGCCAGCAGTTTGACAGCAACTTGCATCTCATTGATCTCATGGATTGCACAAATGTTAGCAATATCCTTAACATGATCACCAGGAGTGGTCTGATTTTCTCCAGTGAAGTATGGAATGTTCTTCAATGCTGCAACTGGGATTGGATTTTGTGCATTGAGAGCAAGTGGGCTGCTGCCAGTGAAATTGACATAGGGGTTGTTTTGTGCCATTCTGATTGGCCTTAGAACCCTTGTTGATTGAATGAAAGGCCTACCAGGTGGAGGAGTTGAGAGAGTTCTATTTGGTGGAGATGGAGACCTTTGGATTCTCCTCCCACTTTGCCTTATTCTTGGAGATAATTGCAGATATTCAAACAACACCTCTTCTTCTCCAGCTCTTGACCTTGTAGTGATTCTTCTCATGAGTTTTCAGGTCTGCACTGCTAAAACCAGCTGATTCTTCTTCCTTGGAGTCGCCAGATGTGTAATTTATAGCTCTTTTAAAGCAAGAAACTTGCAACAAATGCACATCAATTTTGTTGCAATGAAGATGAAGACTTCTATGTCCCACCGGGCGTGCCAAAACTGTTGTGGCAAATCAGCAGCACCCCCTGGATGTTGATCAGATTTCTAGTTTGATCATACTAGCATCCAGTGTGATTGCACAACATTGAATCCTTTCCCCAAGTGTGGGACTTGCAAAATGAGAAAGGAATCTCTAGTTTAGAGGTTGGTTCCTCAATTCCTCTGGTCAGATTTATCACTTACAAGTTGCAGAGGTCTATATTCCTAACCCTACCCTAAATTCCAAAGGAGACAGAGATAGAGAATGCAAAAAAGCTAAAACTAATGCTAATAGGTGATGCACCAAAGGAGTGGTGAGCATTTTTTACTTCTGCAGATTGACACAGTCCATAAAAATGCAACAAAGAACCTCATGCACAAACTGATAATTGTAATGAAGGATCATAAATTAACCAAACAACACAGGCAGAGGATGAAAACTAATCACAGAGGCTGTATTGTTATTTTAATCATCAAAATCACTTGCATTACAACACCTGAGAGGAAAAATAAAGTTGCAGCTCTTAGAAAAGGTCTGATATTCCACCAAAATCACTTCCAAGGTGAGAAAGGGGACCTACAATACACAAAGAATGTTCCACCTTTGAAAATGAGCCAAATCTGGCTTTTACAGTGCAAGGGACGAGCCCAGGAGAGAGAAACGTGGGAAAACATGGGAGAGGTTCAATCATTGACCAAAATGCATTCAAAACAGCATGGGCATCCTTACAGACCCATTCCCTGACATTTTTAACCATGCTGGGAGAGAATGCGAGCCATTCTTCATTAAAAACGGTGGTTGAAACGTCATTTCTGCTCATCACCACGTGCCAGAGACATTTTTTTATTTTCTCTCTCCAAACTCCATCAAAATGCAAAATTGACCCTGAAATCTTGTAGAGAATTTCACCAGCTTTCCATTGATATAAAGAACGTGAAAAACTAGCTCTGGATCGAAAGATATGGCCATTTGAAGTTTTAGGGCAAAACAGGGCCAAATCGGGTTGGCGGGCAAAAATTCAAATTTTTGCACCTTTTTGGTCATTTGGAAAATTTTCCAAAATTTCCCCATGCTCCGCCACTCTAGGTGCCACGTGGCGGCATCTCATTGGCCGCGGGCCTTTCAGGGGAAACTTTTCCCAAAAAACTCCGCCGAGCCATAACTTCAAAAATACATGGAGTTAGGAGGAAAACTTTACCTTTCTGGAAAGCTGAGAAAGAGCTCTATCCAATGGTGTCATTTCCAGAAGGTTTTGAGTGCCTGAAAAGCAAAATATTATGTCTGAGGCACAAGAGAAGGAAAGATGAAAGGGAGTTAGCATAGAGGAAAAAAAATAAGATTGTACGAAGGTGATGGTTATGGGGATAAGCTTCAATCTTCTAGTCTTCAACGCTCGAGAAAACTCATATTTGGTATACGATCGAGAAAAAAATATGCCATGTGGTGGGTCCTTAGGCCACCATGTGGCCTGCCACCACTTATCCACATTTTCCTAACTCGGTCGAGTTAATAGGTGAGTTATATTTCCTTACATTGGGTGGGTCATGCACAGCTTGATTGAGCCAAGGACCAAGTTATACAGTGAACTAATCATGTTTATGGTGATTTGCATTCCATTTGGGCAAGCTAAACTCTTGGGCGAGTCCATATTCAACTCATTGAGCTCGTAGTACCGAGCCATCTAGAAAAATGGGTAAGGATGTGGGATAAGCCACAATATATATGGGGAGATAAGGCTCAATAAATCCTACCCTATCCCCACTCCCACTGTATGTGGGATAATCCACCCACCATTGGAAACTCAGTGATGGGCTCAATGGAAGCCACATGGACGTGGCATGACAGGTTGACAGCGGTAATGGGATAGCACGTGGACACAATTGGAGGGGATCGCAGGCCCATGTGGTGGTTTTTCAGCACATTCATAGTGCAATGGATATGAAAAATTATGGGCATGAGCATAGGGATCGGGATTTGAACTTACGGCCTCCTCGACGGCTATGGAGTAGCCCAACCAACTCAACCAACGAGTTGGTTGGGATAAGGATCCCACGATAAGACATATATCCTAATATGTGGGCCGAGCCTTGACTATAAAATCTGACCCCACACTCCACTCCCAAAAACCTCATTCGATATTTATACAAGCTCATTTTGAGCTAAGAAGCCTCACTCAAAAGAAAATGCCGAGGAAATAAGAATTAGAAGGAGGCCTTAGAAAAATATAAGGCCATATTTTGGAGCAAATATATGGAGGCCTATTTATAGGCAATTGCATATAAGCCATTTATTATAGGCAATGTCAAAGCTCCGCTCTCTCTAATAATAATTACTCCAAGCCCGAACCAAGGAGGAGAAAAGGTGAAGTTCAAAGGCATTTCGTGGCGAAGTTATGGAGATGTAAGTCCTATATATTATTATAGGCATTATGGAGAGATATAAAGGCATATATCATCATAATATAAGCATGATGGCCTATATTGTAATAGTATGGGCACGACTAAGACCTATATTGTAATAATAAAGTCATCGTCATCATTTTAATACCAATATTATTATTATCAGCAAGATGAAGATATAACACCTATATCATACTAATATAGGCATCTTCAACATTATAATGGTTTGGGAGTTAGTATTTTTAACTCACCGATCAATAGAATTATCAAGATGGATCCTAGAGATTCCATGGAGCTAAGGGACGTGAAGAAGTAGAGAGAAGCAGTAGATCTCAGAGCCATATTATGTTGTGCATATCATTATATCGTTGGCTTCAGAGGAGGGTCATCATTCTTTATTGAGCTCGTTGGCGACAATTATAGTATGTTGAAATTTAGAGACTTAGAACTGCACAACATGAGCATGGAGGTTTCTGGGAGAATACTTATCATTGTGAAATTTATGCATTGAGGTATTCATTATTACAGGAATTATTATTAACTCATTAGATATATTGTGTATCCTAGACAATGGAGTCATAGGTTATTCTGTAAAGAAGATCGAATTTGTTGCATGTAGAAGGTTCTTGTTCTTTGGGATTTTTGAGCCTCAAATTAAAAGTACATAATGTATGGAAGACTAACCTAGGGATCCATAGGACATTTTAATAGCATCTAGAAGACTGATCGGGGAAACTTAGGTAATTGTACCATGGAGGAGATTATTAGATCGAATCTTCCTCTTAAGTTGGGGTAACTACTCAGTGGTCATGATAAAGGTTCTTGTTCCTTTTGTATTATGTAATTATCATGCTTTGATTGTAATTTTATATTATAATTGCATTCATTAATGTGGATAGTAAATTGGTTCTATTAATTAACCCAGAGACGTAGGCATTCTTTGAAACTCCATTATCAACCTATGTGTAGTGTGTTTTAATTTTGCATTGCTTTAAGTTGATTATAATGGGGTAAGTTTGGAAAAGAATTTAAAGCCTATGGGGGTCCGTGGTTGATAAAAAAACTTCGATTGATTTTTAGATCATTCATTTCCCTTTGAAAAGGGGAAAATAGTTGTATTAAATTTTACTTTCCCTAGGAATGGCAAGTGTCGTACATACAGGGGTAGGTAGGGGAGCAAGTCAAACCAGTCAACAGGGGCTAGAAGGCGAGCACTGGGTCATTTGGGTGACCAAAAGACTAAATAGGGGGAGGGAAAAAATCACCTTATGTCACTTTAGTAAGGTGAAATAAGGACATTAAATTGTGCCTTAACCTCAGGTTGACACGTTTCTTGATGTGAAAATTGTTAAGTATCGAAGAGCGCACCTTGAGAGTCGACTTGTGAAGGTCATAACTTGAGCTCCTGGATGAGTTTTTAGGTGCTTATTTATATCATTTTACATGAAAATGACCTTTTGAGAATAATGGTGATGTTCCCAAGACTTTATTCTAACTGAAACACCCCAAAAAATATCATTTTTTCTTGGGATTACCCAATGTACATAGAAAGAATGAGTTGGCCTGAGAAATGCATGGTGCTTGAAGATGATTTTTTTCCACCATGTGGGGCACTGAAAGATACTTCTAATGATATATTTTTTATGTCTCAACTCCTTTTAGATATCCCTAAATCATTCCCTAAATATCAAGAGCTTTTTTTGTTGCAAGCTCCTTTAGGCCCAAAAACCCCGCTTTTGATGAGTTGGCTCCTAAACACCTAAAAATTCCCATATTTTTCCAAAATTAGTTCCTTGGTGTTCCTGGATCCTAGATACACCTTGGTGCCCCCAAGATTTCTCTAAGATATTTTTGAAAATTTTAAGTTTTCAGGACTTGTGATGAGTTGTGTTCATGTTTGTTTGTGGCTTTAGGTTGTTGCTCAGAGTGTGTAGGTTGTTACTTTAACTCATATGGGTTGTAGGAGTGCATGATGATTATTTAAGAGGTTTGTATGAAGTTTCTTGGGTAATGACTAATGAAATATCCATGTGTTCAAAATTCCCTTAAAATCCTCATAAAACAAAAAACTTTCTCTCCTAAGCCATCAGGTTTCTCATAATGCTTTACTTCGAAGTAACAAGCTATCCATATTAAAAAAAATGATTTGTATAGAGTTCTTTATCTGGGTTATTTTGAAGTGCTTCTTCTAGTAAAGTAGAGTAGTTTTAAAACACCACAAAACTAGCTTGGTTTCCTTTATTTAGGGATAAATTCAAAGTGCTTTACTTATTCCATTCATTGTGCTAAACTTATATGCTTTTACTTTCCTTATTATTATGTCAAGTAAAGTAGTCCCTAAACACCACCAAACTAATCTCATTCATTACATTGAATTCATACCCCATTATTTAGTCTTTTCATTGCACTGAATTTGAATAGCTTTACTTTCTTAAAATTTATACAAGTAAAGTAATATCAAAAATCTGCCTAGATAATATCTTAATTTTGTGGTAAATTAGATCTGCTTTACTTATTTTAAAATTAAAGAAGTAAAGTTGTTTTGAAAAGCCGCATCAAAGGGAGACCTGATGTGGCACTTGTACGGTCATCATTTAATGACATGGAAAATATAAAAACCATGAGTAATTCCACCTAGGATCTACGTATTCATTTTTGAAGAAGAAATAATTTGTCGACCTTCCAGACCTCGAGTGACTTCCATCGATAGATTGAAGAAGATTTTACACAAACTAACTTCGACCCATTTGCAGGAAACATTAGTAGATTGTTTTTCTCTTTTTTTTTCTTTTTTTTCTTTCCTCTATGTTTTGTTTTAGGTTTACAATTTTGTTTCTTCCTTTTGTGTTTGCGTTCTTTTATTTTCTAGGGTAAATGGTTCAAATTTTAAGTGTTTTAATTTATTGGGATTAGGGTTTAGATATGGTTTTGAATCCGTTATTACCTCTAAAGGAATGCCATTGAATTTTTCCATTTTAAGCCCTAGTTTTCCCCTAGGTTTGTTCCTTCTTCTTTCTGTTAGTTTTCTCCTTAGATGTTCATTTTTTAGGGTTTACCGTTGCTCATTTTATGTTTCAAATAAGTTGAGTAGTGTGAGAAACCACATAACCCCAGTACTTCTTCATTTTGCATCAATGCAAACTCTTTGTGTTTCCCATTCATGACATCAATTTGCATTACCTTTAATTCTATAAGTATTCTTCTCACTTTGCATTCAATCAAAATACGTGTACTTGATTTGTATTGTAAGTAGAGTATAATGAAAAAACCGCAAGACACACCACTTATCCATTACATTGATTTGATTGTATTCTACTTTCCTTAATGAAAAAAGTAAAGTAATATGGAAAAACTACAAAGCATTCCTCCTTTTTCATTGATTTGATTCGATTGTCTCTTACTTTCCATGTTTACATAAGTAAAGTAATATGGAAATACCACAAATACACTCCCTATTTTTGTGTCAATTAGGATATTCTTTACTTATTTTTATAAAATAAGTAAAGTAATATGGGATCACCACAAATCATATTCATTGTGTTGATTTATATTGTCATTACTTATT
This sequence comes from Taxus chinensis, assembly GCA_019776745.2. Lineage (NCBI taxonomy): Eukaryota > Viridiplantae > Streptophyta > Pinopsida > Cupressales > Taxaceae > Taxus > Taxus chinensis. Next base: position 853,575,341 of record CM034148.1, on the reverse strand, counting down.
TCACTCACTGCATCAAATCAAATACTTGTTACTTCTTTATATTGTGGTGAATTAAATTTATATTACTTCTCCCATTTGCTTTGTGTTAAACCGAGCACCCACTGCTTGCTTAGTCATGCATTGATTTACATTGTTGTTACTTCCTTTGTATTGCGGTAAAATGGATTACTTATGCTTCTTTAATGATTTGTGGTGAACCGATGAGATAATACTTTTTTTTCATTGTGATAAACCAAAAATCCTATTTGTTACAATTATTCGAATTTCTTATGCTTATTAATTGCTAGTCTTAATTATTTATACCCTGAAAATCTGCAATGAATTGCAAAATGAATTATTTCAATCAATCACTTCCATCCAGCTTAGAACTCGACTTCTAGGATGATTTAACGTATTTGCATGAGAAAATTAAATCTAAATGGTTACATGTAACTGAAGTAAGTGTGTATTGACTTGATTATCACTATTTAAGAGAAGAAATAGTTGTTGGTTTTTGGAGCACGTTGGTCACAAGGAAAAGAGAAAATGTATGAAACAAGATAAGATCCAATTGAAGTAAGTGATAGGTCAAGGGAAGAAGAAGGAACTTTTATGATTATAGAAGACACAAATTTTGATATTGAAGATACTTCTAGAGCAAGGAAAAGTAATAGAAAATCCAAAGCTAAGGAAGACAAGATGAAATATGAGTATAAGGGATACCCTATGGAAACATGTATCACATCTAGGCTGGCTGGCATTGGAGATACAAACATGGTTCGTGTGTTAGTATTTGAGTTAGTAAAAAGGTCCAAGGCTAAGGATCAAACACCTTTAATGGAGGCATTGACTCAAAGTGGACTAATTAAGGAAGTTGCCTTTCTAAGCACTTATTAGTTACCAGAATTTGTTTTAGAGTGTGTAAAGCATTGTGATTCTCATACTAGAATGATCAAGAATGATGCAGGTGACCTAGTGGAAAGGCTAGATACTCATTTCTTCAACTTCTTTAAAATTCCAACTGCACCAAATGCACTAAGTATTAACATGCAAAAAGATAGTGGGTGTTGGAAAAATAAGACAAAGGATACCATGAAGATTATGAATTTACAATACTTACAGGACTCAAAGTAGGTTTCTTTGTTCCACAAATCAAGTGTGAGAACTGATTTAATTTAGAAGGCTGATGACATCTCTCATCTGCTTTGCAGAATTAATGGTGAAAAGAACGCTAAACATTTTTATACATGGATGTACTATTTCCTCAGGGTGATTGAAAATGCAAAACCTGATACATTGATCAACTGGGCTGAAATAATTAGTAATAATATTGATTTCCAGTTAAGTAATGTCATCCAAACTCTAGGTTTTAGGATGACTTCTTATCTTGTATATGTTGTAGCAACACATGGTGATTTTTCCAAACGAAGGATTGTTGGCACACTGACTCATAAACCCATTTATGAATATTATCCACAGTTGGCCTTACCAGGATACTTCAAAGAATATAAACCAGTTAAAGTATTATTCTTTTATGAGGCCATTTATAGGCTTACTCCTGATTTGAGAGCCAAGAGATTGACTAATGAGGTGTGGAATGCATTTCAAGTATATGGGTGTATTTTTATTCAATTTTCTCATTTCACATACTTAAGAGTTTTTGGTTTCTCGAATGCTCCACTCAATTTTTCAAGATATCCCAGTAACAGATGGATTTTTCTTAAATTATGTAGACAGTTGGTAGTGCTCCATGACTTGCAGCAGCGTCTTTATAAATCAGTGGTTCATTTTCCTATTTTGATTGGGCAGCCCATTGTAAAAACATTCACAAGGAAAGAAATGTTGAGAAGGAAATATTTCTTCATTATAATCAGAGATCCTTCAAGGAGAGGGTAAATTTTGATTATAGAAATATTTCCAAGAATCATTCACACTAAGTTATACACACTTGCCAACACTAGAAGATTTTTGGGTTAATTGCAGAGATGAATTTGAGGTAAGGATAATGAATTACAACCAGCTAAATGCACAACATATTTTGGAATTTGGATTGGACAATATTCCAAAAGAACTCACATATGATGGATTAGTAATCTTTGGTGCTTATTATGATGACATAGGTGATAGTTCCCCCTTACTTCCAGTAACTCACATTCCTAAATCAATTATAGAAAGGAAATAAAAGGTGTTTCTCTATAATTCTAAATAGTTGCTCAGTCAAGGTTATTTCCTTGAGGAATCGGTGATAAATTATATCGATCAAGTAAGCACTAAGAGGAAGGAGAACACTAGTGAAAGCAAGAAGATGAAAGAAGCTCCAGGAGAGAGTAGTGGAGTGGCTTCAAATTTGAAGCTAATTAAGATGGAAAGAACCAAGAATCCCCCAATTTTAGGAGTCAACCCAAAGGATACTTCTAATTTATTGACATCATCAATTGTCACTCCTACTATTCAAGATCTTCCTACTAAAGGAGAAATTGTGTTGTCATCACTCAAGCTAGCTTCATTCATATTTCCTTCAGCTGTTATAGAAGATACATCGCCTATACCTCCTCCCTGCACTCCACCATTTACTCCTCCCCCTCCATCTCTAGAGGAATTATCATTTATGCCACAATAGGGGACACATGATGTCGCTTCTCTTTAAGAAGTATTTCAAATAGTAGAGAAAAATGAAGCCCAGATGAAAGATGCAAAATTTGAAGAGGGGGGATTGGGAAGGAAGTTGGGAGTGATGTACATGATCAAGTAGTTATATTTTATTCAGTCCCAGATTCTGTAATCAGGAGGATGTTGAAGAAATTGATACAGGATCCAAGGAAGAAATAGAGGAGGAATTGATAAAGAAAAATATGGTTGAATTGTGAGGGGTTTTGAAACAAGACTCTACTAATGAGGATCCTAGGAAGTAGCTAGAAAAAAGTGACACTTACCCCTACAGAGGAAAGTGGTAAAGAAATAATTGTTCATCTGAAGGCCCAAGCTCTTTCAGGACAAGATTTCACAAATTGGTTAGCCAAGCAATCTCTTCCCACTTCCAAAGAAGTAGTCAATTTTGAGGAAATGGATCTCCAATTATTGAAAAGCATCGAAAGAAAAGTAGAAGATAAAAGGATACCAAGGTAACTTCAAATTTAATCATTGATCCTTCAAGAATGAATTTTTCTTAAATATCTAATCTAATAGCAGGGAAAAGCAGAGGAGAATCGAGTGAAGAATATTTGGTGATTACAAAGCTACCCCTAGGAGATGTCACAACTAAAGGTTGAAATCATGACACACAAACATTAACCAATAGACTTTTCCAAAAATTGGATGAAGAAAAAGTAAAGAATACTAAGCTAAAGGAGAAAACATCTAAGATTCGTAATATTATCATAAAGGTTGTTGTAATTTCAACACAGGCAATGCTTATGGGGGAACAGGTGAATCCTCGTGTGATCACAATTATGGAAGAAATGGGTGATATGTCAAAGGGTGTAGAATAATGGGTGGCTGAAATCTCCAAAATAGCTATAGATTATTACAAAGAAATATTAGTAAAATAATTGTTGAGTATAATGAGAAACTGGAAAAATTGAAGAATTTGAATCTGGAAGAGGATAATGAATGCATGATTTTGGAATTACAATTACAGATTTTGGAGGAGATAGATTCACTGTAAGATAAAATTTTAGTTGAAGATAAGATTACACCTGAATGATCTATTAGGAAGGGGATGAAACAAAATCATCTCCTCTTATTTAGGCAGAGAATTGTAAAGCATATAATGTAAAAGATGGAAATAATGAAAAAATAAGTTGAACCAATTTTTTAGGACTTGATGACATAATCTATGATCTGACAAAGTATAGTACTTCCAGATCCCTGTAAAGTATTGATGAATTTAATCAATTATTTCAACAATTGATGAACGAGGCTATTATTCATTTCAATCAAAATTCTCCAGATAACTTATTAGAACTTTAGGATAATGTGGGTCAGTTGGGATCCTATCTTGGGAAGGTGAGAGAAGTTTGTAAGGTTATAGAGATAGAATTGATCATGTTAGAAATAGAAATGGAGGCTGCAGCACAAGAATATAATAATGTGATCAAATACATGAGAGATCAATATGATATCTATAAATAGAAGCATAGAGATGAAGAAAAGGATGCATGCGAAGACAAAAGTAAAGAGAAAGATCAAGCAGAAACAAAACTTGTCAATCCTAAATAATTGTTCTATTTCTTTTATTTCTTCTAATTTTTCTTTTACTTTTCTTGTTTACTCCTTGAGTATATCCATTGTAAAAATTAAGTAATGTGGTATAAAATCACTGTTACTTTAAGTTGTTTGATAAATTCAAATACTTGATGGTAGTTATAGATCAATTATTATGGTTTTTAATTATCAAACATTCTAAAACAATTAGGTGGCATGAAATGAAGCTTTTGAGGAGAAAATTTCTCAACTCCTAATTATTTATTAGTTATTCATTTATTTAAGTATAATGGATATTGCTTCCTTGTGATTTACTAGTAATGCCTATAAATAGAAGAAAAAACCTATGGGTCAAGGGATCTGAAAATTTTTGGGCAAGAAGATGTTATAATTTGTACATGGTTATTTTAGACTTTGTGTTGAAATAACTAGATGTACGCATTGTAAATAGTTAAGATTTTAATAAGAAGGAAGAAGGATTTTGATTGAAATTTGTGTCCACTAAAGTTTGACTGTGCCATTTGTGAATGTTAATGATATACTTTGTGTTATCTTATATTTCATAAGTGCAAGCTTATTTTTAATTTTCCTAAAAGTTGTGAGGATCAACCAATGTTTTTTTATTTTGTGTGTTAGTAACTCGCTCTAAAATCTACCTATTACAAAGCACATTTCTCATATTCCATACAACCTTTTTCATTTCTATTATATATTTCTATGTTCTTCTAATTACATTCTAGTTACCTTATAGTTGCTTACTTGCTACCAAAATTTTTAAATGTGGTGCACGAGTTACTCAATTAAATTAATACCCCAAAATAGTTAAATAGGTAGCAGAATAAACAAATAAAGCACACAGGAGATTCACTATTCAATGAAGGGGATTTATCCCCTGAATACTAAGGTTTTATGTTTAGCCAAGCATAAGTCTAGACAAAACACCTCCATGATGAAAATGAGTCTCATGTACTGCTCCAATGATAATGTACCTAGCTTAGAAAGGCTAATGGTAGCCCTCTCTAATTTTGTTGCAAAATTGTCTTGAAAACCATTGCTCCTACATACTTGAACGAATTTTCATGTTCATAAATCACCTAAGGGAATGATGACATCCTATATGAACTCTTGGAGGACTATACCATACTTGAAACTGAGGGGTAGGTTAATCTGGAGGTGGCTGGAGAGGTATAACATGAAAAATTTGACACTAGGGTATAGTTGTCTTGTTTTTGGGTGAATTTTTCCCATGCAAAAACACAGGAAGACAACTGGCTCTATCTTGGGGACATATTTTGGATCAAGCATAACAAGGACGTAACATAATAATTCCCATAATCTCAATATTCTTCATTGACCAATGCCTTATGCAATGGGATTTATGGAGTCATTAAATAGATATGCTATACAACTTCCCTTATTGATCATACACACACACACACACACAAATAAAAGGGAGCACGTGAGAAGGGAAAACATCACACAACATAAAATGGAAATTATAAATAAGGGATATTTACAGAGGTGGGAAAATAATATACACATACATGTCAATGGGTTGAGAAAAGTACATGCCATCATGGAATAATGGACTGAATTCTGACCTTTGAATCACAAAAATGTTATTTGATCAAACCATGCTCTTATGATGGCTTTACATGGATTGAGAAGAAGAAGAGATATCAAGGCTCCACCTTTGTACTCATACTATACCAAAAGCATTCAGGTATTTTATGAAATCTTTTTCACCCTCTCAAAACTCTTGTATCTTGAAGCTTCCTCTTGATGTCCTACAATCATAAGGTGGCATTTCTTCATGTCTTCAAAAGTTGGAAATTTGATCTCTTCATCGATACATTATTTATCCTTGAATTGCAGTATGTGTTTCACCTTTTTCTTAGATTGTTTCTTTGAATTGTTGATGAAACAGATAGGGTAACAGGCGTAGGAGGAATACATGTTCAAGTGTCGGTTGATGGGTTGTTGCATGCGTATGACTTCTGAATCCACATCTGATCGTGAGAGATTTCTTTTGGCTAGGTGGAACTCCCTGTAATGAAAACAAGACCACCAGAAAGCATTAAACAATATGGGCAGTGAACTGCCTAGCATAAGCTAGATCCGGGAAGTATGATACTTCTTAGATGGTTGCCAGTCCACTATTTTAAACAAATTAATGTTGTAAACAAAGTAAATCCTATTGTTATTTTAAAATTATTTAGGTATCTCACTTAAAAACACAATAAGAAATAGATCTAATCTAACAGGCTAAGCTATAATAGAGTCCACAGGTCAAATGGTTGGTTCTGGGTTCTGCAGGTCTGATAAAGGTCTCGGGTAGGTCACAGGTGAGTGAGGGTGAGGTAAAATGGAGAGGATAGGTCTATGTTTAAGGTTGTGTGGGAAAACATAGAGACCAGCATCGGTCAGGGGTGACCGACCGCGGTTAGGTATAATCGGCACCAGTTACTATGAGATTTGGGAATGTCATAGAATGGGGTTTTGGTCCTCTTTGTGATTGCACAAAGGATTTCAGTTGGTCATGATGAGGTAATGGGTGACTGGAGTAGGTTTTGGCAAGGTTTTTTTGGATCTACGGAGGTAAAAAGTGTTGGAGATGGTCAATAAGGAGCAAGATAAACAACGGGTGATAAAATAATGATGAGATGAAATAACCAGGAAAGTATGATGTTATACTTACTTGGATTTCATTTCTGAAAGTTTGTGCATGAAGGATGGAGGTGCTGATGATGGGTTTGAAGGTTACAAGTGATCACTGATTGAAAGAAAGCTTTTATATGGGCTATGTGCACACTCCTCTTTGCTTAGATAGATCCGAATGCGGTTGGGATGGCTGTGCAGGAGAAGAGGTTCAATCTCCTTCTTTGGATGTGAGTTCTTGTTGGAATTGACTCTCTCTAGATGTGTTATCTTTTGTGATCTGGTTCTTGCTCGTCAAATTTTTCCCATTGTTTTCCAACCTTGAGAATAAGGTAGTTTAGGAGTTAAAAAGGGGTAACCGACGGCAGTCTGGCTTCACCGGCGACAGTTAGGGGTAACCAACGTCGGTCAAGGCAGGATTTTATAGGTTTACTAAACTTAGGGGAGATCTTCCTGATTTCCTCAGATCTTGTATGGTTATCCCACAGATTAGACTAGGAGATTCTTGTGAGCATGCGGGAATGTGGTTAGATGGAGTGTAGGCATTGATTTTTAGGGTTTGGGTAAGTCTTAGTAGTTATGGTAACTTTCTAAGAATAGGTCTCAGTTTGAGTTGGCTTGGTGAGGTGTCTAAGTGAACTATATGTGTAGATATTATTTAAATAAGATATTTAAATAATAAATATAGTGAGGGTAAAGCATTAATTTAATTAAATTAATATTAGTGGGGTGAAGGGGGTCATGGCTAGGTAAATGTAATAAAGGGGGATTATTTGTCGAGGGACCAAAGGGGGGTGTGACCTAATTTTAGTGTCTACAGTATGAGGAAATATATTGAATCTAAAAGGACCTTTGAAGGAATGAGGAGAAATTGACTTTCTTTTGCTTATTTGAACATATCACTTTGTTGCTCTAAAAAATGCTTTCAAGAGTAGAGGTTACATCATTGGTGTTTGCAAGAAAAATTTTCAGGTGGAAAAACTTGTGGATTTCTTTCTAATGCTCTGGGAATCTAACTCCCTCTACTTAACTAGTGAAGTTGTCATATATGCATGCGCATGAAAAGGTGGATTTCTGTGGTGGCCTTTCGACCAGGGATCCAACAGGGACACTCCACTGACCCTACAACAAAGCTTGCAAATACCTGCAAGAGATGAATTTGTCTATAGAGAGGGAAAGGGGAGTGAGAAATTAGATAGGAGAACTAATGTTGCAGGTAGAAAAATCAAGATTCTTGCACACACTAGCTAGAAACTTCAACACATGCATTCATGAGAAGAAACAACTCTGTAAATAACAACAAGACCAAATAGAATTTATCGATCACAAAGTATCAATAAACCCCTTAGTCAAAGAAAGCTATAAATTCCTTCTTGTATTGATTATTTAAACAAAATTTGTACATAGTGTGGGAATGGAAGAAATTTGAGAGTGGAGGAAAGTAGAAGAAAATGGCTATCTCCTTTGATTTCTCTAAGTACAATGCACTCTTGATTTTACAAGATCAATCTCCAACCCTTTGAAATGGGAATGGCATTACAATTTATAGAGTGAGAGGTGAATTATCATCTTCCTCATGACCCTCCATATGCCTTATTTCTAACTTTAGACTATTCATATTCCTACCAAATATTTAAGTCCCTTTTATAAAATCAAGGTGACTTAATTTACATTATGTTTCTAAAGTCACTTTTAAGTGACTTAAAGGCATATCAAAAAGTGCAAACCCCAACACTCAATTAGAATATTGGAAAGTGAGAGAAAGTTGGGGGAAGAGGAGAGAGAAAAAGAAGAGGAAGATGTCATTCCTGATGAAGTTGATCCTTGTTGATGGAAATCTCTAAATGTAGTGAAACTCTAAATCTTTAAAGTCCTTGCATATTGTGAAACTCCTTCAAATTATCTCACGAACGCTTGCCAAGTTAAGTGAATTGTTCCACTGATGACCATAAATCCCAGCCTGCATATGATATACCTGTGACCTGAACTATGTAGTGAGTGTCGAAAAACATTGTCCAGTTCCAAGAGATGATCATCCCTCTATGTCTCATTGTGCTAAACTTTCCCTTTGAGAACAACCTGCTATTAATTTTAAGTGTCCATATGGAAGGCTTACTATTTTTAGTGAGAGGTGATTTTTGCCTCTTCATGATCATCTTGATGTGATGAAAATATTCATTCAATCCTACACACACCACCTTTGCTTTGACCACTTCTTGGGGTGACTTACTGTTTTTAGTAAGCACCCATATAAGGGACTTACTATTTTTATTAAGTGATCATTTCCACTATTTTCTACTCTGAACACTCATTCTGGCTCCCTCATGATCTTCAATGCTCGTTGCCTTTGTCTCAGCTACTTTTGATGATGACTTTCCAAACATAGCAAGTTTGTATAGGAAAACTTACTATTTTTAGAAAGTGTGTTTCCAGTGCTCGATTTGCAATGGAACATACTTTTTTGGACTTTTCTTTTCATTACGATCACACCCTCTGAATTTCACATATTTTTTCCCACTAGAATGCCCGAAAATAAATTTTGAAATTTCCACCTGGCAGTGGCTTCAAGCACGGAGCTGCCATGGTGGCCATTAATGGAGCTCAAATTTGTAGGTCTATTTTTTGTCTCCATTTGCGATGAAAAACAATCCATTGTGATAGGTTTTTATTTGGATCTCGTGTGCAATTTTTTAGCTTGATCAGACCATTAGATTGTTGGAAAATCCAACAAAAGTGAGTCGATGCACGAAATGAGGATTTTGTTGGAACAAATGTTTCAGGGCACCATTCAACCTCCCGTTTGTTGCATCTTGATCATCTTGAAAAATTGGAAGTCTGAAAAATATGGAACCTCAATCTGACTTGTATCTTGCAAGATATGAATTTTTTTGATTGGGTGACTTCATGGTTATCTGGCAAAAAATCTTCGTTTTCTCCTCGTTCTTCGTTTCTTCAACACTTTCGATCAATATTTCCCTAAGACCTATGTATTTTCATGGATTTTATGGTTTTTTTTTGCCATGGAAAAGCTATTTTTGGAGTAATGATGGTGGACCGGGTGTCTGGACAATCATGAACAGAGCCATGGCAAGGTATGAAGTTGTGCAGAAGGAATGGGGGGAAATAACGACTAAGTGTCGGATTTAAAATTTTCAAAAAATGCACATGGAGGGGCTGGGTGATTTTTTATGTCCCTAACATCCCTCACCTCAAAAGGATGTGAGGGACATTAATTTTCATGGCATTCTAGGTGACGACACATGACACTTAATCTGACAGCAGGGGATTTGAGCAAAAAGGCTTGGCAAGCACCTGGGGACTGGAAACTGGTCATATGGGTGACCAGAGGTCTCCCATAAGGGATGGGTACATTTTTCAAGGTTTTATGTCTGTCACCTCAAAGGTACATGAGGGACATCAGTTTTCACAGCGTTCCTCAGCCTGACACATGGCACTTGATCCAACGGTAGGGGATTGAAGCTCCGTAGGCACCTGGGGGTTGAAACTGTCAAGTCTGAAGGTCACATGAGGGTCCCAGAGGTCACATGGGGGCTAGGTGAATTTTTCCAAGGTTGGTGTACCTGACCTCATGGACTTTGGGGACATGAAATCCCGCCAGGCTCCTGGTGCTGACACGTGTCCTTCCGAAAATTGACTAACTCCCAAACAGTCTCCAAGAGGGTAACTTGGAACGATGATAACTTGAGCTCCCGGTGGAATTTATTGGTGAAATTTTATATGATAATGACTTAAAATGGAATTTTTGAATCCAATGGTTAGTGGGTATCATGTCTTGATTCATCCATTTGATCCCTAGAAAATTATAATTTTGGTTTGGTACTCCACTTATGCCTGAGAAAAACTGCCTGTAGACCTGATGCGCCAAGGTGTTGTGAAAAATATGATTTCACCATCATGTATTATTGTAATCCTATTTTCAGATATGTTTTTTTTCTCCTAACTCCATCTGAAGCTCCTGGAATCTTTTTCTGAAGCCAGCAGATTGTTTTAGGCCTATGTATTGCCTAGGCTTGTGAACCTTGTTTTTACTCAAACTGCTCCAAGTCTTTCCAAACTTCCCCAAACCTTCCAAAATCATTTCCATGATGTTCTAAGGTATTCAATTCACCTCCATGTTGAATTTTTCCCTTCCGTTATGCTCTAGGAGGGTTGATCTAGTCTTGGGAAGGCCAGCGATAGCCCTTCCCAATACTGCCAAAAGATAGCATCTTTTCAAAACTTCCTAAAATCACCTAGGTGGAATGAATAGACTTTCCTAAATCACCTAGGGGACCAATTTGACTTCAAATAGGGGGTGACCACACTAAATAATTTGACCTGGGGTGCCTAGGAATGATAAAACATGAAAAAAATTGGCATAGGGGTATAGTTGTTCATGCTTGGAAACTGTCCAATTTCCCTATTGCACATTTGCACGAAAATAGTTGGCTCTCGCTTGGGGACATGGCATGGACTGAGTGTAGTGAATACATGACATGAGAGCTACCAGAATCTCAACTTACAACATATTGACTAGTTTATTATCCATTGGGCCTTGCGGAGTCACATATAAATTATAACAAAAGAGAAAGAGAGAAGAAGAAAACACACACACACACACACGAAAAGGAAACAACACACACAATAAGAAGGGAAACTCACGAAAAAAAAGGGAAACATGCCTAGAAATCACCTATGGTAAAAGGCATGGGAGAACCCACTTTCACTAAAGCACTTTTCATTTCTCAAAAGTTACCCCTGAAGAGGAAACACCGAATGATGATGTTCTATGAAGCCGTTGACGGGTTTTAGAAATTTTCCTCCCCTTCTCAATTTTTTATGGAATCTAGGTGCTTCCATGATTGCCCTTTTACTTTATAGGATTAAGTCCATGTGAGCTTCTTGATGCTCAGGTCTTCGCTTGGAAATTCCACTGCCTTCATGTTTTTTGTTATCAGTTTCATAGTGTCAGTTACATTCGACGTTTATCCACATAGATGATTCTCCCTCGAGCATCTCATTGCTGCCCCCCAAAACTGATTTTCATTCAAATTACTTGAACATTCTAGATTATTTTCTTTCCCCAATCTTTTCTCATTGACCTCTTTTCTATGAGAGACTTCGAATTTATCCTTTTCCTTTACTTCACTGTGAGGTTCTTGAGTACTGACGGAAAGATTGGATGTGACCTCATAGTTGTCTTGTATGTCCATGACACGAGTGAAGAGATCAATAATTAGCTCGAGATCTTCTTTAACTTCTATTGCATCCAATATTTCTTGCACAGAGTTATGCTTCATCATTTTATGTAGCTCCTTTTGTACGCCTTTAAAGAATATTTATTTTGTAGCTCAAGGAAACTATCTAGAGGGGTTACCTCATAATTTTGGGAGTCACTACATTTTATCATTCCTTTTTCCAGAGGAGCTTCAACTTCAAAGGCCTCAAAACTTCTTACTTTAATTTGTTCATCATGGAAAGATTCTTCCTCTTCAAATGGGAAAGGAAATACCTCAATTTCATCATTATATCCACCAACCATTGGCTCGAGAGGGACATCCTATTTCTCATCTATATTTATTTCAACATATCCCATCTTCACATTGGTTGAGGTTTCAAAGTCATCTTCATGCTTGTCTTCCAGATTCATGGCTTGCATTAAAATTTTAAGACTGATCTCAGGGTCTTCTATTTCTTCCACGGCTCTTAGTAGTTCTTACACATATGGTTATTTCCCAATGTTTCAGGACTCATTGCATATCATCTTAGTCTCTTCCTGGGTGACATGATCAAGGGATCCCTCATCTTAAAATGGGAATAAGAAAATATCTTCCTCACAGATAAGCACACAAGCTGATTTTTCTTTATGAAAATCATCAAGAACCATCTCCTCTTCTTCATGATTTGCGATCATCTGGTAATTTGGTGTTGTCCTATTGTAACTCGAATATCCTCAATGCTTCTTCAAAGTCAAAATATCTCTAGGAAGGCATATCTGGACCTATCAAGATGGGGGTATCTTCTTCCTCTTCAGTTTCCACAAAGTGATTCATCCGCCTATTACCCTGGTATAAAATGTTAGCTTCTGGGCTTCTGGACTTTCATACTGTGTACCTCATCTTCTTCTCAGGAATTACTTTCTCCATGTCTCCCTTCACTAGTATCATTGTGGATGACCAATTCATCTGAATTTTCCCTCCCAAGTCTTGGCAGAAACTTCTACTCAGCAACATTTTGAATGAGGCTGGGACATCTACTACCAAAATCATCACTGAAATTTTCTTATCTAGAAATTTGGTGAGATCCACCTATGCATCTTCCACCTTCCCTACAAGTGAGACCTCTTTTGACTCCAAAGAGTAACAAGATCCACTAGGTGGATTCATGGTAAGTTTGAGAGCCTTAGCGACCTTCAAAGGCATCACATTTTCTTAGGAACCAAAATCTATTATGTAATTGTTCAGTACATATTCTCCAATAAGAAGGGAGACGTAGAAATGTTCAAATTTATCATTCTTTAATGCACTCGGATTTTTTTAAGGGAGGTGTAGGTGATTTTGGTAGCATGCCTTTGGAACCATAAGCTATAGTATTGGGTGTTAGACTACCACTCCTGATATATTGGACGAACCTCTCAAATTGTTCAGGATGGGTTCATAAATATTCAGTTTCAGTAATCTACACTTTGGATTTTTTTACATATTCTATGAAGTCAAAGGGAGCAGATGCAAATAAGGGGGTTGAAGGGACTAATTTTGGATTTAGGAAAGTTTGGAAGCAGGAGTATATTTTTGGGGAATATAGGGTATTTTTAAAGGTGCACTAGGATCTTTCAAAGTACTAGATTTTATAGGAGTATACTTAGATCAAGGAGCACCAACACCACAAGGAGGCTACAACCCCTTAAGATGATAAATTACCCACTAAACCACCTTATTATGTTTAGATATCTAATTTTTTCTGGCACAACTGATGGATACCTCTTATTCAGCTCACACTTCTTCACTCAGACCCTAGATGATCAACCTTCACAAAACAAACTCTTTAATCACTTAAAAAATCATCAAACCCTTGCACACATTTTCTCTTATTTTTCTCCACATGAAACAAAAATTAATCAGCCTCAAATAATTCTCTAATACCTGTTATCAAAAAATCACAGCACCCTCCAAATTTACACAAATGTATGTGTTTGAGCTCATAGTGCGACTCAATAACATGAGTACTATCTACAAGTGTGGGACTTGCTACTTGAGATAAACCTCTAGAGAAAGTTGGTTCTTCTTCCTACTATAGTGTAAACTAACTCTACTGAAATGAAGCTACTAAGTATATCTATCCTATAATTTCCAAGGGACCGTGGAGAGAGAAATAACATGCAAATGAAGGAAAACTACACTACATAGGTGATGCACCAAAATAAGGGTAAGAGAATAATCCCCCAATGTGTGAAAATGGAGATAAAACACAGATTAGAGAGGGTTATAACAGTTCTACACAATATAATGACATTATTAAAAACACATTTCCATGCATGCACAACAATAATGAGTCCCTACAAGAGCATAAAATAGACACAATATATTTGTAAATGAGATTGAAGAGGCAAGAAGAATGCAAACAAATATAGCAAGGGAAGATACATCCACAAACTTGCATCTATTACTTCATTGATATGCAAAGTTCAAGTTATTACAAAATAAAGGCCTAGATCACCATGAAAGGAGTCCATTCCAAAGGCCTGCAACACATTGGCTTCACAAAACCAAAATGAAAGAGTTTTTCTACTCAAACTATTCTCCTTTACAATGAGCCCAACATTTCAATTTAGAGAACTTTGGAAGAGAGGGAGAGAGGATGAAATTCCTAAAATTCCCTTTTTAGCCAATTGTAAGTCATGATAAATGAGTGTGGTTAGTGATTATTGACCTTTAAAAGCAATCTCAAGGTGTCCCATGACCTATAGTAGTGAAGGAATGATTTCCCATGCCCATTAAATGCTCCTCCAACCAATTCTCAACAACCAAACAGAACTGAGCTCGTTTTCCTTAAAAATCACCATAAAATCTTCATCTATTTCTATATTTCTTGATTTTTGTACATTGGTCTCGGAGCCATGGTTCCAACACGACACATTTTTTGAAAATCCATTGAGAATTGCTCCAGTTATGACTCTTTGAGTGATCGCAGCTAGTTTGAGTTGCACATGCTTGCTTCGGCTCCATGTGGCTGACAATTAAATTTATTGGTGGAAAGCATCATTTAAATTATTCTACCCCTCTCATATGTTTCACATCGTCATTAAAATGATTTTTTTACATTTAGATTTTGTGGGGCCCATCATACATCTTCATGTTTTTATAGGGGAGGGGATTTAGGTGTTTAAATGTTTTAATACTTGGCCAACTTGGCCAGCTCGACTAAGTTGGCTCTCACCTCCTTGGGCTCTACACTAGCACTAACCAATCCCCTCTCTATATGGCAAGCTCCCATCTTCAACATTAGTGGGTTATTTCTTTTATGTCAGCCGACCTATCCACATGGCTCGCCCCTGCGTCAAAGGCTTCCTTACCCCTCCACCTCAATGCTTGGGAAAGCTATTAATTGTGTGCTTGTCAGCCAACTTGGTCAACCCTGGAAAGTTTCCCTTTTATCCACATTATCGATCTTATCACCATGTTCTCTGAGCCATACATTCTTCCATGAGCTTCGTGTTACTTTTGTGTCATCTCAGCATAACTACATCAACTCACCCTATAGCTCTTTATGCCACGTGCACATCACCAAATTGCATGCTAAGTCAGTGAGTCCCTCACTTGTTTTTTGGGCCCAATCCTTAGTAGTGAAATCAATCTTATGTTTCCAGAGCTCTCCATTTCTTGTGCGACTAAATCAACCGCATTGGCTCCCAACCCATCCTGTGTTTGTGTTGACTAGGCCTTCGGGGCCATTGACCCCCATTCCACCCGCACTTCACTCCATTGTGGTGATTTCAAATTTTTTGGGTCCGAGTTACACCCATGTCTCAGTGCATTTCAGGATGTTTCCACCCAATTTTTCCACACTCCACTTCTTTTAGTGAGTTTGGGTCTTTCGTCTTGTATGTTTCTTGGGCCGCCATGGCCACCAACTCCTACCTTACCTGCACATCTATCTAAATGTGGGGATTCCAACTTTCCATGGCCCAAATGTCCCCAGGCCACATGGGTTGTTAACTATTGATTTCCCCATAAATTCTGAGCTCACCTATACTATGGCCATTTGGGCTTTTCCATGCACTAATGTCCCAAGGGACATTTGGTCTTCATTTTCCCGCTTTTTCCACATGCATACCTATGCCAAGGCTTTTACAAATCTGTCGAGCCGAATTTTGTGCCATCTTGGGCTCACCATTAATATCTTCTTGTTGAGCTTAGCCACTAATGGAGGAAACCTAGTTTCCATATACCTGAATTCAATGAGCCTAGTATAATGGTTTAGTTTTCTACCTGAGCTTATCCTTTGAAATAACGTGGCCACCATTTAAATTTCGCCATTCAACCCTCCCACAAGGATGGATTTCATCCTTCACTTATAAGGATCTCAAGAATTCGTTCAAGCCTCCGCAAGCCATTCAGTTTTGAAACAAGATGAAACTTCTCCTTGCCAATAACTCATTGTAATCTTCCCTTACCAGCTTGACCGAGACACTTGGCAAGAGCTCAATAATTTCTCTGTATTTCGTTGTAACCACTTGGGAGGGGTTAATGTTTAATGAGTTCAAAATTCCACCATGTTCACATTGGCTCAATTAGCCTGAATGCACAACTCACTCTAGCTTGGTTTGACATGGAGGTGGTTTAGTTCCCGGTGTGAACCAGTGGTTCTCAACTTGCTTCACCTGCTCATATAGTATCCAAGTCTTTTTGTATCACTACCTCAACTAATTTTGATCTCAATACATTTTGATGACCAATCTCTTTGATCGAGTAGCTTGGTGAAGATAATGCATGAGCTAGGGAATCAATCAATGCAACTTGACAATCTTGAAATGGGTAACTCGCCCCTATTTAGCTAGACTAGGGTATACTTATAGCTCAACCATAATCATACGAACTTGGTGGGCTTCACAAATCTCGGTCCAACATTATCAAAAACAACTTGGTCTTCATAAAAACTAGCTCGATAGGCACTTTGAGTCAAAGTAACTCGGTTACAATGAGCTTGATCACCCACATTAGCTCGATAAACCTTTCTCATGAGCTCATAAATCCAGGAAGTGGCTCGGTTGGGCCCTAGGTATGCAAATTTTATTCTTTCAACCTTCTTCAGTCTACTATCAATACTTGTGCTCATGATTATATAGTACTGAAGGCTACAAAGGTTATCAATACTTGAGCTCCTTCCGACATGCTGCTTGGGATACTGTTGAAGGCTACAAAGGTTGTTGTCAAGCCTTGAAGATATGCATAGTGTTTTATATTTGTTTTTTACACACCGCCTAAGGTGTATTGAACACTAAGGACTTCCATATGCTGCAATACCAAATCTTCCCCTAATGTTTATTCTTGATTTGAGAAACTAAACTGCTGATTCGAGGAAGAAAAAGAATTGAAGATTTGAAATCTGTCTTTTGAAATGATTTTAGTTGATCTGCATTTTTTTGAATTGAAATTTACAACTGTTGTAAGAAACTATAAGCTTCCCTACCGCAACTTCTCTTTCTGAAAGCATGATGAACTGTATATAAAGCATACACTAGAAGCAATATAACATGTGTACCATCACTTAGGGAAATTAAAACCTATTCTAACAACAATAACAATGTGCATAAGCACTTGGAGGAATTGAAAATCCTAGACTAATATGTATAAGGGTGAGAAATTCTTCCTTCTAGTAGCAATGTTTGAGATAGATTCCATTGACTGAAATTTGCATCTGTTCACCATCCAACTCGGCCAGTTAGAAAACATTGCTACTCTTACATTCGGTGATCACATATGGACCACTCCATATGGCATCAAACTTGGAATGTTTTCATATTTTTGTACATGATCAACATCCCACTTCAGCACCAGGCCTCCTACTTGGAATGTCCTAGATTTATTTTCTTATCAAAGTTCCTCTTGATCTATGTTTAATATTTCTCCATGGTTTTCATTGCATGCTCCCTTGTTTCTTCTAGTTCCAGCAGTTCTACATACCTGATTTCCATGGGTTCAAATGCATCTAGCTCTAGCTGCTTCATGAGTTCCAATGCTGAAAACTCAAGTGATATGGGTAGAACTATTTCCTTTCCGTATACAAGTTTGTATAGAGAGTTACATGTGGACCTCTTGGGTGTGATCCTATCAGCCCATAGAATTGATTTGAGCTTGTTATGCCATGTTCTTTGATTCTCATCAAGAGTTCTTCTTATGATTCTCAACAAGTTCTTGTTCGTGAACTCTGCTTGGCCATTACCCTGGGGGTAATAGTTTGAAGAAGTGATGAGATAAATACCATTCCTGATAGCCCATTCAGTGATTTTTAAGCCAAGGAATTCCAATGCATTATCTGAAATTATGGTGGCATGAAATCCAAACCTTGGGACTATCCCCTCGTAGAAGTCCAAGATGTTGGATTCATTTACCTCCTTGAGTGCCACTACTTTAGCCCACTTGGTGAAATAGTCTGTTGCAATGAGTATCCACTTGTGGCCTTGGCTTGAGTTTTTATTGATGACTCCAATGAAGTCCAATCCCCATTGCATGAATGGTTGATCCAATGAGATTGGACGAAGGGACAACACTGCTAGACTTTCTTTTCCTGTGAAGAATGCACACTTTTTGCACTTTTTGATCTGTGAGTAGCAATCAGCTAAACACTTTAGGCCAATAGTAACCAGCCTTCATGATTTTGAGTGTTGTTACTCATGGAGAAAAGTGACCTCCTCGCTTCTCCATCATGGAACTCATGCAATACCTTCTCAACCTGATTTATTGGGACACACCTCAATAATACTTTGTTCACATCCTTCTTGAATAAGATGCCATCAATGAGCTCATACATAATGGATTGCAATATGAAATATCTTCTCTTAGCTTTGTTCCATTCTAGAGGGCACAAAACTATTTGGAGATAATGCACCATGTCTTGAGTCCAACATGGAGTAGGTGTATCATCAGTTGGTTATTCTTGTTCATCTTTGCAGTACCAAGACAACTTCTTCTTCACTTCTCGATTCAACATGTTGCTTGGAAGCTAGGTTCTCACAAAAACCTTTGCCACAAACCAGCTTGGTCACTTTGATTTCAATATCATATTCCATTACCCGAGTGATCCAACCTGCCCTCTTCTCATTCAATATCCTTGTTCAAGAGAAAATCTTTGACCCCAGCATGAGACACTAGTATTTGGATCTTATTATTCGAGACCAAGTGTTCTGAACTTCTTTAAGCTCCTAATGACAGCAAGAACATGTTTTTCAATGAAATAATACCTAACTTCATAATCTTCTAGGATTTGACTGAAGAATGCTATGGGCTGCTTCTGAACCTTCTTTATTCAGTATGTACCAAGATAGCTAAAATTGTTTCCAGATCCTCCAAAAGCATATAACATGAAGTATTTGGATAAATATGGGTTGATAAGAGTTGGAGCTTGTGATATAGCATGCTTGATGGCCTCAAAACTCTCTTTGCCTTCTATTGTCCATTTGAATGTCAAGACTCTTCTTCAACATCATCGTCAATGGCTTCACAAGAGTGGAAAAATCAGGCACAAATCTGTGAACAAAGTTTATCCTTCCTAAGAAGCTTTGGAGAGCTTTCTTGTGACTTGGCAATGGTAAAGTTTTGGATAGCTTCAACTCTTTTGGGATCAATTGTCAATCCTTCTTTTGAAACAATATGGCCCAAAAATTTTCCTTCGTGTGCCAAGAATACACACTTTTTCACATTCAAAGACACTCTAAATCTTCTACACCTTTGAAACACTTTCTTGAGGTGAAAGAGGTGGTCTATTGCATTCTTTGAGAATATGGTGATATCATCAAGGTAAATGAGCACTATCTTGTTGATTAGCCCCTTGAATTCCATATCCATTTCTCACTAAAATGTTTCTCTGACATTTGACAGTCCAAATGGCATATTCTTGTAAGCATATGTTCCCCATTTTGTGGTGAAGGTTGTCTTGAACTGATCTTCTTCCTTCACCATGATCTGATTGTAGCCTGAGTAGTCATCTAGCAATGAAAACCTTTCCGAACCAGCTACAACTTGTAGGATTTGTTCCATTAATGGAAGTGGATAATGATCTTTGAGTGAAGCTCTATTCAAATCATGGAAGTCCACACATAATATAATTTCTCCATTTCTCTTCCTCACTGGCACCAAGTTTGCTAACCCAACTTGAATGTTTGATAGGGAAGATGATGTTAGCTTCAATCATCTTATTCAACTCTTTTCTCATGAGGGGTTTAATTTGAGGATTCACTGGCCTTTGATTCTACTTGATGGGCTTGGATTCTGGATCTAACTCAATAGTATGTTGAGCTAATTTTGGATTGAAACCTCTTAAATATTTATAGTTCCATGTGAAAAAACATCAGGAAAATTCTTGAAAAAGTTGAACAAAATCAGATTTCTCTTGTTGAGTACTTACTTTTCCAATTTGCAATGTCTTGCCTTCATCTACTGCAATAGGCTCTAAATCTTCACCCTTTTCCTGAATGTTTTCCTTTTCTCTTTCTAGAACTGATCATTGGGGTTGAAAATTGATTCCAAAGTCACAAGACCCTTTAGAAATTTGTTAGTTCTCAGTTACACGACTTGGTCACCATATTGTTGTTCCAACTTATCCTGGTTTCTAGCAGAGAACTCAACTTCTTCTTGTAGAAAATTGACGATTTGTTGATCACTTCTCAAAGACTTTCCAACTTGTATTATTGTCTGGGACAGCTGGTCTCACAACCACTTTGATATGAGGTTGAGTTTTCTCACTTTTGATACTTTCCACTACATCAAATGCTGCCCCAATTGTTGAAAATTTGTTCTGCTTCATCATTCTTCTTTTTCAATATGGAATTGATGTTAAAAGATTTAAAATCTTCAATAAGAGTCCCATACCCGGTTCTTGTAATTCTTCAAAAGATCATTCTTTAGCAACATTTTGGCCTTTTACTTGGTTCACAATTAGCTCACTATCTCCAAAAACTTGCAATTTCTTGATACCTCTCTTTCTTATCCCAATGTAATCCATGAATCAAGGCTTCATACTCAGCTGTGTTGTTTGAGAAAGTTGAACTGAAAATGGAAAGTTGAGTAATATTTTATACCTTGAGGTGAGACAAGCATAGCTCCTCTTCCAGCACCTTGTCTACTCCTTGAGCCATCAAAGAATAGTTGTCATACCTCATTATCATCTTTAGCATCCGGCTTGGTGATACTAGGAAGTGGTGAATTTTCTTCATGTAAGAAATAGACCCCTAATTCAGCTTCTTCCATTTCCTTGTAAGGGTCAAAAGCATGCCTTTTGTTGGCCCAATCATCAAGAGTTAAGTCCAGAATGCTTTTGAATTTGGTATCTGCTTCATAAGTGCTTGGGAAATCTTCTTGATCAAATGCTGAACAATTTTCATTGATTGGATTCGGTGTATGAGGCTCAATGTGGAAATATGCAATTGGTTCAGACCTGATTGTAGCCTTAGCTCCATACCTCGTTCTGAATAACATGTGTGACCAATCAGTAGACAAGTAACCTCCAATTTTAGTGGTGAAGTCTCTTGACAAACATAGTGCAAAGAGTGGTGGTAAGTCTATGACTGATACATCTTACAAGACGGTCACATTGGGACATGCATGCAATGTGAGGCTCAATCCTTTGATTACTCCAACTGTTGTTACCAATATCCCATCCAATTGCACTACACCCTTAGAAATGACTTCATATTGGAGACCCAGTTGATCAGCTATTTTCTTTCGGCATGACAGAGTTACTTGCTCATGAATCAATCATGCAATTGTGGACAATATTATTTCCAATAATTAGAGATATATAAAATGGAAGGGGCTTCATGTTTTTACCTTGTTGATCTCCTTCATTTCCTCCATGCTGAGCTGCATTTGTAAGCACTTTCTCTTGATTCTTTGGATGGCTGATTTGATGTGGACCAATTTTCCATGGTAGCTTGCAATAGATCTCTTTGGCCTAGGATAGCTAATGACTCCCACATTGAAATGATTCACATTCATTTTCTTCATTTGCTCAAGAATATTTAACGGGATTGAGCTATCTTTCTTCTGCCCTTTACCTTGCACTATATTCTCCTACATATGGGTTTCTACAACTATTATGTGAGATAGTCTAGAAGGTGGCTTGGATTGACTTTGCACATTCGAGACTACACTTTGACTGCTAACACCTTGTGGAGTAATATAGGGTTGTGAATAATTTGAATTGGATGACTGCCCCTCTCTAATAATCCTCTTATTAGATCATGTGTTGGCTGCCACACTTTGAGAAGGGACCTGATTTATGCCAAAAAAATCTTCAACTTGCCAATTGACAAGTGTGGTCTCATTCAGAGGTGCCTCTTGGGTAGCTTCCCATTGCTGATTTTCTTCTTGGCTTGTCTATTGTTCCACACCCATTGTTGTCACCATAAGATCTTGATTTAAGGCACTGTTAAAACAAATTGACTGGTTATGTTGATTGCATGAGAAGCACCATTCATACTCTTGAGATATGTTATTTTGTACTAGTACCATGGCCCTATATGTGGATATAGCGTTGGGATTGTAAGGTTGGAATGGCCTATTACTAGGAGGTTTTACTTTGTTCTAATTTGCAACTTGAGCAAGTGGTTTATTAGGGATATATGAATGTCTATTGGGTTGGGTTTGAGGCTGATATGACCTAAAATTTTGAGCATGATACCTCTTAATCGTCACCAACTTAATGCCTATATTTTGCGATTGTTTCGTGACTTCTTGGAGTTCATTTGAGGTACTAGAAGATGAGGTAGAGGTTTGAGCAGGATTCTTATTTTTTGGGGGTGGGAATGGGAGCTAATATAGGTGTTTGGATAGTGTTTGGGCTTCCTAATTTTGGATAAAGAGGCATGGATGGCCTAGGTACAAATTTACCAGCTTGAATTGGAAAAAATTTCATCTTTAATAGAAATATTATAAGTTGCAGGTAAAGTTGTACCTCCCATGGATTATATCATCATTGCAATATCAAAATTTAGAGTTTTTAGGAAATATAGAAAACCACCTTCAGCTGAAAGCCTCATAGCAAGTGAAATCTTATCCCATGTCCTTTAAAACCTGAATTTGAAATCAACAATCTACTCATTTTGTGCTCTCTTGTTTGTGGATAGTTGTTCTAACAGAGACAATTTGTCTACCTTCTCTCCAAACTGACCACAAATAGTTGTGCCCAACTGATCCCAATTTTGAATTGATCCCATTATCAAGCTTCTGAACCATTGTAAAGCCATTCCTTTAAAATAAGAATCTAATAGTTTAACATCCACATGAAGCCATTTCTGTCTTGAATGTGATCAATCATAGTTGTATGGTTTTCTTCGGTGAAATATGGAATGTTCTTCAATGTTGTGACTAGAATTGGATTTTTTGCATTGAGAGCAAGTGGGTTGCTTTCTGTGAATTTTAAATAGGTATTTTGTGGCCCTTATGGTGGTTATTGGAGATGTGCCATTATAATTGGTTTAAGAACTCTGGTTAATTGAATGAAATTCCTACCAGGTGGAGGTGTTGATAGTTCTCTATTCAATGGAGATGGAGACCTTTGAGCTCTTCTTCCCCTTATTCCTCTACCTGGAGATAGCTGCAAGTATTAACAGATTCCTTCATCTCTAGTTCTTGACCTTGTTTGAATTCTTCTCATAAATTTTCCAAGCTTGGGCTGCTAACACCAGTGAATTCTTCCCTTTTGGAGTCACCAGATGTGCAATTTAAAAACCTCTCACATGTTGGAATTAACAAGTACACACCAAACTTGTTGTAATTAAAATAGAGACCTCTTTTTTGTCCCACCACACATGCCAAAACTATTATCACCGAATCAAAGCGCCCTCTAATTTGCACAACTTTGTGTGCTTGAGCTCATGGTGTAACTGGGTAACATGAGTACTATCTCTAAGAGTGGGACTTGTTACTTGAAATAGACCTCCAGAGAAAGTTGGTTCTTCTTCCTACTCTAGTGCAAACTAACTCTACTAAAATGAAGCTACTGAGTATCTCTATCCTACAATTTCCAAAGGACCGGGGGGAGAGAAATAACATTGAAATGAAGGAAAACTACACTACAGAGGTGATGCACCAAAATAAGGGTAAGAGAATAATCCCCCATTGTGTGAAAATGGAGGAAAAATGCATATTAGAGAGGGTGATAATAGTTCTCCACAGTCTAACAACAACATTCACAACACATTTCCATGTATGCACAATGATAATGAGTCCCTGCAAGAGCATAAAATAGACACAATATATTTGCAATGAGATTGAAGAGGCAAGAAGAATGTGTTAGCATATGGATTTGCAAGCATGCAAATGGCATGCAACAGTGTGGGAATGAAGTCCCTCCTCAATGAAGGTGATGTTGCCTTTATTGAAAACCAAAACTATATTTACATCTGTACATTCAAAATTGGATGTGGGGGGGGTTTTGGAACATCAATGGAAAGAAAAGTGAATGAAGGAGATGGAATGGAATGAAGGAAAGGAGTGGAATGGAATGAACTGAAAGAACATGCAAGAGTTAGGTAAACACATAGCCTAATATTGCATGAAGAATAAAGGTGAATGACCAACACAAATAAAATGGAGTTTGAGTTAGCCAAACAAGAACGTGTAAAGGGAACACACATGAGCAAGTAGATAATCAGAGCTTGATCACTGTGAACTAGAACAACTGATTAATAATGTTGACAATAAGATCAAAGATAATATTTGCATGCAAGATTCAAACACCTAACATCTAATGAATATAAGAACATCAAATGTTACAAGAGATAATGAATGAGACACAAAGTTCGTATTTCATTAACTGCAAAATGTTTTTCACAAAAGAACACAAAGTTTTTTCCTGAAACAAATCTTGCACTAAAGTATTTTCTTCTCCTCTCTCAAAGTGACCCTTACAAATGAGCCCCTCACTTCCTTTTATAATGTAAAATTTGGTTACAAAGTAGTTAGGGTTTTACACGCATCATTAAATAAGGCACTTAAGTGACCTTTGACTTTTTCAACCAACTTTTAAAAAAGTGACTAAAAATAGAAACCACTTAAGTTAAAAAGTCATTTAAGGAAAAATACATAAATAAAAGAAATGGGTACATGTGGACCCACTTAAATGACTTGTATGCACATGTAGACATCCTAGTCAACAATGCAGCCACCCAGATCAAGACACCTAGGATCAGTTCCTTATCCATTGGGCCTAGAGTCCTCCTATCCTGATTGTATGGGAATGAACTCATTGATTGTGCTCTACAATCCTCCAAATGACAAGAGTGTTGAGCTTGAAACTTGAGCAATTCATCCACCCCTCTGTCTAAGCAATATCCTAGTGTGAGAAAAAATTTCTTCATTCGTATTCAAATTCACAATTCTCCACATGCTTCGAGTACCTTTCCATGGTGAATTATTCGTTCGTCGTGAGACCGTAGTCGTTACACCACCTTGGTTCGTCGGAATCCAGCTTCTGGTCTTTCACCATTGAGAATATCTCTAAGATCCAAAATTACAATTCACCTCCTGGAGTTATGTCTTTTGTCTTTGTCATCATCCTAAAGTGTTGGCATTCCTCTAAGAAGAATTTGTGAGACTTCAAAGTCTTGGAAATCCATCTCCTTTGCCTCATTGTGAACAAGTGGTGTCGAAATATCATCAAAGTGATTTATGAATTCGTTGACACACACCTTAGCGTAGTATTTGGTATTTTTTGGAGTGATGGATTCTAACATTTACGCAGTCACTTCCAAGTTTATCACTATTGGCTTGATGACCCCTTTTTCAATTCTTCAAGATATCATGTAGCCAGGTGGGAACCTCTCCAAGTACCTCATTGTACATGGTTCTCGTATTCGTTGGGAATTGATCTTCATCAGGCTAAAGGGGGATCACCTTCGAGTGTTGCTGAAATTGGATCTTCTTGTTGTGAGAGAGATGTTGTCACCATTTTCTCCATTTTTGGTGGTTCTTCAAATGTAGGCAGGGAAAGAACTGGATCATCAACTTTGGGTTAAGAAGTTGTGACTACTTCCACAAGTTGGGCTGGTATATTTTGAGGTACTTCATCAGCAAGTTCCACCTCTAGAAATTGTGTGATATAGATTACAGGTGCTTACACCTGAACCAATGCTCTGAATTATAGTGTTGTGTTGTTGATTAGGCCTGAAGAATTAGGGAAATTGTAACACTCTGATTTTTGAATGCTAACTTGGTGAATGTTTTACATACTGTTATAGCTCTTGGAATGAAAGCAAACATGTTAGGCTATGTTTTGATTTTAAGAGAATGTGTTGCTAATTCGGATTCTTGCATACTATGAATTATTGCATGGGACAGCGAACACTGTACTTGTGTGTTTGCTGATGTGACGACAGGTTGTCGTATAATTGCTTGCTCTTGTGCTGATTGACAGCATATCCTGAATCAATTCCATTGACCCAGGTATGCTGAGATCCTCTTGTGTTTTCTATGCTAATTCACACTTGAACCGGAAGGACGGAACGTCCTGTTCTGTGATAGCATGGATGTTAGTAAGGGACGGGATGGAAATTGTTAGTGTTAGTGGTTAGTGGGAATTAAACCTAAACTAACCCTAAACACCTAACATACATTCTACACTACTATCCAAAGTGGATTTTTAAATTAAAAAAAAAAAAAAGGGGAAAAATAAATCTAAATCCTAAAACCTAAGGTCTAACTAAGACCTAGGTCGAATGAACTATGTAACCTAAACTAATCCTAAGCTAAAGGGGTACGCAGACCCTTGGAAGGAGAGGATAAGGATGGGTAGGTGGCATTCTTGGGCATTTATGAACTGTCCCTTAGGGGGACGGCGCCAGTTTTGGCGGGACAGATGGGAGATAGAGGTGTCTATTTGGAAGCTTGGCTAAACTCAGTTTGCTTGGGAAATTTGAAGGTTGGAGACTTGCCAACCCAAGTGGAGGGGGCGTGGAAAATAAGGAGAAAGGCAAGCCTTTAATGCATTAAATGTTTTTGGTCCTCGCGACCAGCTTGCCTTGGAAGCAGCATGAAGGAATTTTGATTGTCATTTTTGTTCATTCGAGCTTTTTGCAAAGTTGCTCTGCATTTGGTTTTTCTGACCTGGTTCGGTCGAACCAGCTCTTGGCATTGACATTTTCGTGGAAGAATAGAGGCTGTTGATAAGCCTGAAGAAGAAAAGAGTGCTGGGAAGTTTGTGTAGCCGTTGTGGAAGAAAAACGCGGCAAAACGAAGCTTTCTTCGAGTTCTGAAAAAGAGATTACAGGCATGTTAAGCCCTTCTCTTTAAAATCTTTGCTTGATTTAAATGTTTCATTAAAACAACCCTGCTCTTGGGTTTGGATTGCTTGATTGTTTTTGAGATTGATTTGGAAATGGATTTGTTGATTCATGCCTTCTTTTTCTTGAAAAATGATAAGGAAGTTGATTTTGATTGCTCTGCCTTGATTGTTCTTGCTCGAATCGTGTTGGAAATAAGATTTTAGTATTGATTGTAGACTGTATAAAGGGTTGAAATGTGGGTATTCCTTTCACTGTTCGTATTGTTCGAAAATGGAAAGGACTGTGCAATCGCCCTTATGGTGTAATTTGTTTCTTTAAATGCAATCGTTTCTTGCTGTTGTATTTGGAACTGCACTTCCATGTAAAATGGAAATGGAAATACAGTCGAGTTATGTTGCTTCGATTTGGGTTTCCTTCCTTTCTTGCTGTCATTTTTGGAAATAATGGGGTACAGTCGTCCCCTTGCTGTTGTGGTTAATCCGTCCTTGCATTTGATTGGTTGGAAGCACTCCCACGACGTGCTGGTTTGTTGACAGTATGGTGTTCGAAATAGATATAATTCTTTTACTATTCGTGTTGATTGAAAGTGGAACAGGTGTGTAATCGTTCCTTATGGTGTAAAGGTTTTTCATTTAGTGTAATCGTTTCTTTACTGTGTATGGAGAACTGTCCTTGCAAAGAAAAAGGAAATGGAAATAGTATGAACACTGTCTTGATTATTGAGTTGTCTGTCTTCGTAATTCTCAATGAATTACCCTCCTGTCGTGCTGGTGGTTGATGTTGAATGGAAGTTGAAACGGATTCTTTTCCGTAAGATGTTATTAGGAGCAGTACAGGCATTGTGAATTGTTTTATTGTTGTGTGATTGTCTTTTGTCACATGAACTTTTGAGATAAAATGGTGAAGGCTGTGTGAGCGGCTTGGCGTTGTTTCTGTACTGAAGTTTCATTGAAGGAAATGAGATCTTTTGTTTGCTATATGCTGT
The DNA here is from genome assembly GCA_019776745.2 of Taxus chinensis. NCBI lineage: Eukaryota > Viridiplantae > Streptophyta > Pinopsida > Cupressales > Taxaceae > Taxus > Taxus chinensis. Next base: position 853,547,016 of record CM034148.1, on the reverse strand, counting down.
TCGGAATTAAAAGGGAATATCATTTCTTTTGAGCTTCATGGAATGGGTATTCACTGTTTAAGAGTTTTGTATCCTGAACTGGTAGACTGTATGGTTGTTTTCACCACTATGATAATGCTCTTGTCATATGGTCTTTCGTGATATGGTGGTACAGGAGGTATGAGAAGTTAAGGTCGCTCTATACTGAAACTTCTTTTGAAAAGGAAATAATTTCTTCCTCTCTCTCTGCTGTGTTGATTATTATGAATACAACATTGTTTTCTTTATAAGCATACGAATGACCTTGGGGAAAGAAAAGACAACATGTTTTGGCTGTTCATTTCTTTTCTTGCTTAAAAGGGATAAGACTTCTCTCTCCCTTTGCTATTTCGGATTATGAAGAAATGGTATCTTATATTTTAAAGGAATGGACATTAAAATTTTATATGAATGTTCGTGAGAGTTGGAAAAAGGAATAGTTTCTCCTTTTGAACTCATAGAGAAATATAATGTTTCTTGCTAGGAAAGTATGATGATTAGCTGTGTTTATTAATGCTGATCGGTCCTTTAAGATCGAATTGTTTTGGTGATTGTGTCTTAATCTTGGAATTGCTGTAGGTAATAGCAATGAATAATATGTTATTTGAACGGGATAAGTTCATAGGATTATAAATTTATGTGGTTTATTGACTGCAGGATGTATAACTGGTTGTTGGGTTAACTATACAGTGAAAGAAGTATGGAACCTTCTAGTATAGTAAATACCTAGTATACATACTGATATGGTTTGCTCAACGATAAATATAATGTCTTACTAACCTGTTTGGCATTCATATGAACTGGAAATAAATGAAATCATTCTTGCTGCCAGAAAGTGAATTACGAGTGGATTTTGTAAGTTTCACTCTGAACTGTTATCTTAATTTGAATTTCGTTTGGATTCCACTGTTTGGACAGTCATGTGGAAGGAAATAGAGATATGAACGAATGTTTTAGAAAAATGATCTTTTTCTTTCATTTAGTTGGAATTTTGGAATTTGCGAATGATGAATTTTATAGTGCTTAGATGGGAGCTACTATATGCATTGCTGTTCGCCTTCTTGTGTGCTTGAATGCTCTAAATTTAACATGCTTCATGAACGGAAAGAAAGGTAATGGATTTATATTCTGTTAGTTTCATCCTTTGCATTTATTATTAATGAAAGGCGTGGAAAAGATAACTGTATGCTGTATAGGCAGCAAGCTACTTGAATTCCTAACTTTACAAATTTTGTAAATTGATACTTGCAATGATTATGTGAAAACGGGACAGCAGTCCCTTGGCTGGTTGTGATGATATTCTGATGATTTAGCGGTTACGCTGATCTCTCTTTTGTGCTTTTTGAGATTGATGTTTTGCTGTCGTTTCATAAAAGCAGGGTTCTTTTATCGAAACAGTTAGTTGAAGCATCTTATTTTAAGGATAAGTGCTTAATGTGCTCAGTTCATTGAACTGACCCGTGCAATTCATTTTGCAGATGGAATTTGATTAGAATGAAGACTTGGCTGTTTTCTGATGCCTCTTGATTAGATGTAAATTAAATCGTAACTGTTGCTTTTATTCCTCTTTGAGGAATTGTAAAAGAAGAAAATACATTCTTCTGTCCATGAGTTGTATGGATGCTTTGTATAAATTATACCCAATCAGCTGGATTGGCAAATGTACAAATTATGACTTGAAATATTGAATACAGTTACAAGTGTGATATTTTCAATAATTATATCAGTTTGATATTGCTGTTTAAATTGGAAATATGGTGTTATTTCCTGATTTGGAATTGTTTCATTATCCTTGGATGGATGTTGAATTGAAACTGATGTTTATTCTTACTTAATTACAACCTTTAAGTTGAACAATGCAATTAATTCATACTTGGGGTAAAGATGAATTTTGAATTGACATTAAAAAGGATTAAGAAGGATATGATTTTATAATCAGAAGGTATTCAGGATTAGCTTAGGAGCTAAGGAATATCAATTTAAACTGGGAGTATTCGAACTTCGTTTTCGAACTCCATTAATGATCCCGTTTGATAAAATTCAGAATAAAGGTTATTGGATACATATATCCATAACTAATGATCCTTAACTATATAACGTCGAGGGGAAATAAATGAATTCATTTCTCAAGGAATAGACCTCGTTTGAATGACGTCTAATAATTTAACATTATGAAATTAGTTGCAGTTGGAAACATCTTGGTTAAGTTTAATAGGTTAAACTTATTATGTCCGTCGGTACGGGCTGCTTAATCTAATGATTAAGAAATTAACCAAGTAAGGGAATGTAGCCCTCCGATATGAAGGGGACGATACATAGAAAACTAACGGACGGTTTAGTCCCTCTTAGTTATAGACAACTGCAACGGCAACGAGGATCAAGGGATCAGCGTGGATGCTGAAAATTGCTTTAACTGATAACTCGTAGCTAAGTCACTTGGGCAGGATGTGAATTCTCGATGGGATGAATTCTGCAGGACATTGGCATACACCAGCTACAGCAAGGTGTCTTCATGAAGACGGGGTCTTCACGACGACACAATGTTGCAGCTGACATATAGCAATGCCCTCCCGAATTAAAACATTGAGAATACATAGGCTGAAAGTGTAGATCTTAGCTGGGGTGGAGATAGGGTATGATTTGGTATACGGAGTGACTCCGGATTACTAAAGATAATCAGACACACGGAGTCGTGGGGTAACGACACCGTATGTCTGCGTATCTTTAGTTACCTGGAGTGCCTTCCTATACCCGCTCATATTACTGGCTGGAATCGAAAGTTTAAAACGGAACTTAAACAATGAGGACTGGTAGGAACCAGGAAAGACCATTCTAGATAACAGGTGAAGTGAAGTGAAGGACGTATTCCGTAGATGTGTATCACATTCAGGAATATGATCATGCAAAGCATGTGAAAATCTTTGGCCAAAGTATCGCAATTGCTGGTTGCGTTGTCCTTATCACTTAATTTAAGATGCAGGATGTCAGATGAATATCAGTAACAGATATTCAGATAGGCTTCTTAAATGGATCACTTCGATAACCGGGGAAGGTTATGAGAACAAGTATATAAAATATACTATGCATAAACAGACATGAAGGATCGGTTGTTGCCGAGTCATGTACATGAAGGATCGGCTGTTGCCGAGTCATGAAATGAAGGATCGTTGAAACTCCGAGCCATGAAAATGGAAGATCGGTAGTTCATCGAGTCATTTACAGCAGCATATAGAATCTGTTATGAGATTGAATGGCATTGAATGTGTGTTCCATATTGTAAATATGTGAACAGGGAACATTCGTTTTTGAAAGAAATTGTATGATCCAAACTATGTGGTTTGGGCAGAGAACAATTACTAAATCTCGAACGTGTGTTTGAATTTTATAATTCATAACAGAGAACGTTATATTTAAAAAAAAAAAAAAATTTCCCTTGTTCTGGTGTTTTAAATTGGGGATGTTACAGAAATCATGCAAAGAAGAATGATGATTGGAATGAGAAATTCTTGAGATGTGCTCCTTATTCACTTAGGTGTTTAGACGACTCAACTCACAAATGAGCCCTCAATCGTATCGCTCCTAGCTTGATTGTGAGCTCATGCATTTTCAACTTGAATCCAGACTCCCATGGTGATCCATGCCCTTTGTGTCATCTTACCTTCTTTCCAGAACCGAACTCCCTGAGTTCTTCTCCGGCTTAACTCACTTGAATACCAAGATTAACCCAACATTTCTGAAAAGAATGGTTTTACCACAATGCTCGCGGTTCTTCCTTATTATATAACACTTGTAGTAAGAATGTTTTGGCTTTGCCATAATAAGCACAATTGTACCTTCCAAATGATGAGAAAATGCCATTACCAATAAAGACCTAATGCTGCCATGATGATGACCCAGGTTCAATCCCTCAGCATGTCGATAAACACCCTTAAGACTAATTCTTGGCCAAAGACCCCCTCGGTATTTTGACAGTGCATTCTGCAATCTCAGCTCCAATCAACAATTATGCCACTATTGCGATCTTAGTATGGCATAGGTAGTTGTGAGCTACACAATATACTCATTTTTCCAAAAACTAAAAAGATCCTTTATGTTATAATTTGCAACACATAAAAGAAAACTTTCAGTTCACTGGATTTGATAGTTTACATACTGAAAGACTGCAGAGATAACTAATAAAAATTCATATTATCTTTGAGTACAATGAGAGATATATTAGACATGGACTCCACTTTGACTCCCGAATGTTCAAAAACTATGAAATGTAGACAAAGATTTAAAATCAGGATTAATGCAACCTTAAATACACAGCTTGCAGTATTTGTGCTTACTGCACATAGAGCCAATCTGAGATCCACCACTTGTTGCCTGCCAAATCAAAGCAATTTTCATAGTACTTGAAGAATAACCTGCAATTTTCACCAAAGCAAATATAGGAAATCCATGCAACAGTCAAAAATCCATGCAACAGTTGAATTTCTTGCATCTTTGCTTAAACAACCAAACCAGGCACTAATCAATAGCCAGTATTATTAGCAGATCCATTATGTGCAATCTCTTTCCCTATTCCATTGTTTGATTCTGGCCCTCCTCTCTGCACTGTCATCCCCTGTTGGAGGACTCTCATTCCACTTCGGGCTCTTCGGCCTACAAATACCACCGCCACTGCGCCGATAGTCTCTGTCACTTTTGTAATCGCGTTCAGTGTTGCTCCTCCTCCTGCTTCCTCTGTCATCATATGATCGGTGAGATCGAGGCACAGGACTTGGACTTCGACTGCGGCTGCGACTTCCATTGCCTTCGAATCTCCTGTAGCGTCCAAACAATCTTCACTTATAGCTGCACTTGAAACTCCTACCAATCCAAAAGTTGATTCACTTTCACTTGATTTCAATGCCCCCAATTCAGAAACTAGTCTCTGGTCAGATGAAGCTTTGAATGTTTTCTCCCAAGCCATTGTAAATGGTAGTGAATATTTGTTTCCTGCAACTACCATGGATCTGAGTTCAGAATAAGGATAAGTTTACAGCTGCATTATGTTTGCTATTTGTGACCTTCATTTGTTGCAGCTTTTAGCAATTAAACTGTAAGCTTTATCAGGGGCCCAGATCCATCCATATGCATTACGCATTCTTTCTGAAGGCCGATGAAAATGCATAATATAACAAGTCACAAAAACAATTCATTTTTTCAAACATACTTGCCCATGGTTCGGTCGGGTCGCATTGACACCCGATTATCATTCCCTCATTGATCTTCTGGCGCCACCCTATCTCCTCTTCCCAAAGATTGTTTCCATGCATCCCTGGGTTTCTCAGATGCCTACCAACTTAGTGACTCCTTGAAGATTCTCATATAATTGCAAAGCAAATTGTGCTTCATGAATATTCTGATATGAAACAGATCCACCTCAATGATATTCTCCTCCATGAGTTACATTGAAAACAAGTAAGGTCTCAATAGAGAATATTCGTAATAAATTTCATCAGGTCTCCTGGTAACACTCTCACTGTCACTTAATCGATTTTAATAAAAATATCTTGAAGGAAAAATCCTGAATTTGAGGATGCATTCGATACTGAACAGATAACAACATAGTTGGACAACCTGCTTGTTGGAAGCGCTCAAAAAGGCTTCTACTATACTGCAATAAGCCTACTGCCTGGAAAGTCGTGGCTAGGAAGAGCGGTGGTAACGGGAGCAGCTGATTTGGGCATCGGTGAAGCCTTGGGTGACGCTGCTGGAGAATGTTGTGTAGAAAATGCAACCAGTCCCATGAGGAGAACGAACACCATTGTAGCAGATCTGGGCATTTTTTATGGATTTGATGGGATTCGAACGCTTGACATGTTCTTTACAAACAAAAGAAAATGCTACAACTCGGCTATAATGCCTCTATGTCTGTGTCGTCTTGCTCCAATTACACAAATCCATATCCTTTAGATTGCCCCATTACGTCTGTTGTAATCCTATAAGAAAAAAAAAGTCCAAAAGCGGAGAAAGTGTCATGCAGAGCCTTGTTGTCTATGGTTTTATCAAGATTCTTAATAAATATATTTGGTGCTCCACTCCAGCATCTTCGGCAGTGTTGTAATTGACATAGGCATAGCCGAGAGAAGTCTTGGTGGTGAGATCTCTGCAAACGTGAATAGAAATGATAGGAGAAATCTGCTGGAATAGCTCGTAGAGCTGCCCATCCATAACAGTGGCCTCCAGATCTCCCATGTACAGCGACGTCGATGCGAACTAATTGTTATTATTATTGTTGTTGATGATGCCCTGCTGCTTATTTTGGACTATCTTATTTCCCTTTGTATGCGTGAAGTATTTTGTTGGATGTGATAAAACATTATGCATTCAAAAGAATTAAGAAGCAAAGGTTCGCAAGACTTTTTCCAACGGGTTTGATCGAGGAAGTTATGAGGATTAATTCAACTTCCTTTCTTCCCTGGTAGTGGCTTAAGTGTCAGGGGGAAATGGGGAAAACAACAGACAATTGCCAATGGGAATGGAAAAATGGATTGGCGATCCCCGTTCAATTTCCCCATGTGGGAAATTGGGGAATTTCCTGCCCATTAGCCAATCCATGATTTGGCAATTGGCAGAGAAAATCCCACGTGCGGGAAAATTGAAGAGGATTGCCAGGAAAGGGGAACTCCAGGTTCGGGAAGCCAAATTGGCTTCTCGGCAGTTGGAAGTGAAAGCTTACTTCCCCGGCATTAAAATTTGTCTAATGATTTTAATTTATATTTATTTAATTAAATACTGCTCAAGTGATTTTAAAAATTAATTTAATCAAACAAGGAGCAATTAATTAATTTTAATGTATTTTAACGCGTTTTAAAGCCTAGCGGGAAGAGTTTTTGCCCGAAAAGGATGAAATGAAGACCGAAACGATCACAAAAATGAGATGATCGCGATGAGTCCAATGAACCATGCAAGACAACACTTTTCAAAATTTTCAAATTTTTCATTTTTTATTATTTTTTAAACAATTTTGTGAAGTCAAAATTCGCTGATAACATAATGCAAACAAACATAGCGAGGGAAGATACATCCAAAAACTTGCATCTATTGCTTCATTGATATGCATAGTTCAAGCTATTACAAAATAAAGGCCTAGATCACCATGTAAGGAGTCCATTATAAAGGCTTGTAGCACATTGGCTTCACAAAACCAAAATGATAGAGTTTTGTTATTCAAACTATTCTCCTTTAAAATGAGCCCAACATTTCAATTTATAGAACTTTGGAAGAGAGGGAGAGAGAGGATGCCATCCCGAAATTCCATTTTCAGTAAATTCCAAGTCATGATAAATGAGTGTGGTTGGTGATTATTGACCTGCAAAAGCAATCTCAAGGTGTCCCATGACCTGTAGCAATGAAGGAATGATTTCCCATGCCCATTGAATGCTCCTCCAACCAATTCTCAACAACCAAACAGAACTAAGATCATTTCCTTGAAAATCATCATAAAATCTTCACTTATTTCTATATTTCTTGATTTTTTGTGTCAATCTCGAAGACACGGTTCCAACAAGATAAATTTTGTCAAAATACGTTGATAATTGCTCCAGCTATGACTCTCTGAGTGATCGCAACGAGTTTGAGTTGCACAAGCTTGCTTCAACTCCACGGGATTGACAATTAAATTTATTGGTGGAAAGCACATTTAAATTATTTTTCCACTCTCAAATGTTTCACATCATCATTAAAATTATTTTTTTAATTTATATTTTGTGGGGCCAATCATACATCTTCATCTTTTTATAGGGGAGGGGATTTAGGTGTTTAAATGTTTTAATACTTGGCCAGCTCAGTGAGCTTGGCTGCGCTGGCTCTCAACTCCTCGGGCTCTACACTGGCGCTAAACATTCCCCTCTCTACATGATGAGCTCCCATTTTCAACATCGGTGGGTTTTTTTGGTGTCATCCGACCTATCCACGTGGCTTGCCCCTGCGCTGGAGGCTTTCTTACCCCTCCACCTCGATGCTTGGGGAAAGCTATTAACTATGTGCATGTTAGCCAACTTGATCCACACCGGCCAGTTTCCCTTTCATCCACGTCGGCGAGCTTATCACATGTTCATTGAGCCATACATTCTTCTATGAGATCTGTGTTACTTATGTGCCAGCTTGGCATGTCTACATCAACTCGTCCTATAGCTCTTTGTGCCACGTGCACATCACCAACTCCCATGCTAAGTCGGTGAGTCCCTCACTTGTGTTTCAGGCCCAAGCCTTTCACGGTGAACTCAATCTTATGCATCCCAAGATATCCAATTCTTATTCGACCGACTCAGTTGCATCAGGCTCCCAACTCATCCCACATTTGTGTTGACTAAACCTCTGGGGCTGTTGACCCCCACTCCACGCGCACTTCACTCCATTGCGATGATTTTGTCTTTGTCGGGTCCGAGTTGCGCCCGAGTCCCTTCGTGGTTCAGGACATTTCCACCTTATTTTTCAGTGCTCTACTTCTTTCGGTAAGTTTGGGTCTTTTCGGCCCGTATGTTTCTTGGGCCGTCAGGGCCACCAACATCCGCCTTACCCGTACATCTCTCCTACTGTAGGGATTTTGGCTTTCCATGGTCCAGATGTCCCTGGGCCACATGGGTCGTTAACTCCCGATTTCCCCGCAAATGCCGAGCTCACCTATACTATGGCCATTTTGGATTTTCCATGCACTAATTTCCTAGGGGACATTCGGGCTTCATTCTCTCTCTTTTTCCACATGCATACCTGTGTCAAGGCTTTTACAAATTTATCGAGCCGAGTTTAGTGCCATCTTGGGCTCACCATTCATATTTTCTTGCTGAGCTTGGCCACTAATGGAGGAAACCTAGTTTCCATATAACTGAATGTAATGAGCCTGGTACAATGGCTCAATATTCTACCTGAGCTTATTTTAAATAATGTGGCCACCATTTAAATTTTGTCATTCGAACGTCCCACAAGGATGGAGTTCGGCCTTCACTTGTAAGGAGCTCACAAACTCGTTCAGGCCTCCGCGATCCATTTGGTTTTAAAATGAGTCGAAACTTCACCTTGCCAATGACTCATTGTAATCTTCCCTTACCAACTCGGCTAGGACACTCGGCACGAGCTCAATTATTTCTATGCATTTGGCTGCGACCACTTGGGAGGGGTTAATGTTCAATGAGCTCACGAGTCCACCATGCTCATGTTGGCTTAATTATCCTGAATGCACAACTCGCTCGGGCTTAGTTTAACGTTGAGGTGGTTTGGTTCCCGATGTCAACCATTGGTTCTCAACTTGCTTCACCTACACATATAGTAGCCAAGACTTTTCGTATCACTACCTCAACTCATTTTTATCTCAATACTTTGTGATAGCCAGTCTCTTTGATCGAGTAGCTTGGTGAAGATAATGCACGAGCTGGGGAATAAATCAATGTAACTCAGCAATCTTAAAATGGGCAACTCACCCCTATTTAGATAGACTAGTATACTTATAGCTTGACCATCATCACACGAGCTCGATGAGCTTCGTAAAGCTCATTCCAATATTATCAAAACAACTCAGTCTTCATAATAACTAGCTCTATAGGAACTTGGAGTCAAAGTAACCTAGTTACAATGAGCTTGATCACCCGCATTAGCTTGGTACACCTTTCTTGTGACCTTGGCGAGCTAGGAAGTGGCTTAGTTTGGCGCTAGGTATGCAATTTTTATTCTTTCAACCTTCTTTAATCTACTATCAAGACTTGTGCTCATGATTAGACATGTCCCTAGATAAATGTTGGGACTTGCCTTATGAAGTGCCCCCTTTCAATTCTAAGCTTGTATGTTGTCTAATTTCACAAGGGTGGTGAAATTAGATAAACATACCTGCAATCAACTCTCACCTAGGTTTCTCACCTTGCACACACTTCACTAGCCTAAAAAAAACCCAAAAACATTATTTTATAAGCTCCTTATGATTTAAAAACTAAAGCAAAACCTTTTTCCCTCCTATGGATTGAACCATACATTAAGGAAACATCCCAAATTTGAATTGCAACAGTCACAAGTGACCCAAGTAGGTTTTCCTAAATAAAACCCTCATTACATTTGCCAAAATGGCTCAAAACCCCATGTGCACAAAGATAAACATCCCCTTACATCAAATCAATACATATTAATGACCCATAACCATTTACATATGATTAAAATATCATTTTACATTCATACATGGTCATACATTTGATCAACCAATCAAATTATTTCATTCAATGGGCCCAGTTCACTTTGCAAATCTCAAAACAACTGTTTATACACCTTCAGCACCCTGGAAACTTCATAAGGCCACCAAATCAGTTCACCAAGAGAACGTGTCATGTAGACACTTTATAGAAATGTAAAAACATGTAGAACACTTATAAGTAAGTTAGAATCCTTGAAACAACCTCATGCTAAAACCACAGCTACTTTTTTCTTCACCAGATCAACTTGCCAAAACAAATTTTTCCAAAGGCTAGCTCATAAAAACATTTCTACACAAATTTAAGACCTAAAAATGAACACATCATGTCATGCATCATGTCAAAAATTTCAAACTATTCATGTCATCAAAGAATTACCTGGTAACTCTATAAAATGACCTTATAATGAGGCAAAAATTATATAAATGGAAATATATCTGAATCCTCTTTCCAACATAACTTGAATCATCTTCAAACTCCACTCGTAGCTCAAGTTATGGACATTTTACTAAACCCTACTATCTGAGACCCCAAAACTACCCTTTGACCAATCAACTTGTATGGACCTCAAATGACCATATGCCTGCATAAAAATGTTCTAAAACCTTCATGGGAATCAAGATCATCTCCTATTCATCATGTACCATCAATTTGAATGCTACTCCTTTGGATAACATTATCTCAAAACCTTCTTCTTTAGAAATTGGCATGTTTGAGTGAGGCCCACTCATCACCATGACCTCAATAATATATTATAGAAATATAAGATATTACTATACGACATCCAATCATAAAGTTTTATGAAGCAATGACAACTGGGTCACAATACCTCTTCTTTTGCAGACTACTCCTAGCTAGGGTTTTAGACCACTTTGCCTTCTTAAAATTCATCCATAAAAACCTGACCATAAAATGACCTGATTATTTTTTTGAAACCTTCTAGACTCACCATTGAAACATCCTTGAAATACAAAATGTCCCATGCAAAGCACATAATTCACAATGAGTATTAGAAGTTCAAATTTGAGCTATATTTTTACTTGTTCTTAGCCATGTCTACTATAACTTGTAGTAACTTGCAAAATTCTCATCCTAGCAACCTGAAATCTTTCTCCAAGCACCATGAAAAATAAAAATAACATCTAAAATCATAATAATCTCAATAACATACTTCAATCTCTTTAGTCATTAATACTAACTTTTGCTTACATGTTTTTTTCTCACTGTAGAAGCTATGGTCAACTGAAAGAATGCAATAACTCATCATAAAACCTCTAAAAATGACGCAAAAATACATGATATGCCATGATATACCTGAATTCAATCTTCCATGAGCTCATATAGCTCCAAACCACACTATCACACCTCCAATAAACCATACCTACTCTCAATGAATACCTGTAACATAATGAATCACCTATATCTTCACCATGCCACTATTGTGAGTGCCTAATCACCCTCTAAACCTTCTATCTATCATGTAAACATACTTCTCAAGAATCCAGTAATCTCATACTATCATGCAACATCACTTAGGCACTTGAATAAGCTTATAAGAGTAAGCACTCCTCACTGAATCTCACTTTACCAACATAAAAACATCTGAATCATCATGTTAGCATCATGTACATCAGCATAAGACCATAATCCAACATCCATTTTTTCATTAATGTAGTTTTTAATCAATGACAACACCTATTAGGACCACATGCAAACAATCTTCCCCTTTTTCATTGACGGAAAACACCCTGAATTGCTCCCCCTTTTTACATTAATGAAAAAGGCAATACTTGTAGTAGAATTTTCTTCACCTACCTCAGCCTCATAACATCATGCTTTGGTCAGAAACATCAACAAAAGGTTTCAAACTAGCTCCATCTCTTGATTTTTGCAAAAAAAAATGATTTTTGCCTTCATTTTAGGCATACAAACACCATGCTCCCCTTGGGACAAACAAATCCAACGTCTAAACATCCTCAATGAGCATGAAAGAAAAATATTGTTACCTTATTTGGAACTAAAACACCACATTCCACCTCCTAAGAATTCAAATACAAGCATTTTTTCTCCTCTACCCTATTTTAGGCTTCATGAAGACATTGTAGCAAAGTAAAAACTCAAGCATACATCTTAAGAACATGTCAACAATGTTATGTACAAGAATAAAGTACTATTATACCTTCATTTTGTCTAATTTCCACCTTTTCTAGGCCTAAAACAAGCTCTACCATGCTCATTCTTGCTCTTCATATCATACCTAGGACTAAGATCCCTAAAGTAGCTTCTCAGTTGTTTTTGGACCAACTTTGATGCTCTCCCAATCGTCACTCAACTCATGAATCAATGAACTAGTACTTCCCCTGGACTTAAGAGCACTAAGTATAGTAGAGAGACTCAAATTCATACATCTTACCTTGGTTTCTTGGCTATAAATCATTTTGAGAAACTTTTACCAGTCTCAAACACATTTCTCATTGTTTGACAGACATACTTGACTCAAATGTGACAAATTTTCATGTTGACATACATATCCATGCACCACTAAGATCATAAGCCTAAAGAACATCATTTTTACTTACCATAGGTCAATGTTATGCTCCCCTAACATGCATAACTATAACACACCTTGAGTCAACTAGTACACTTGTAACTATCATCATTTCATGTTACAGTAGCATTGTAGCAGTCATAAATGCCTTGTAGTCATTGTAGCACTATTTTTCAGTCTACTAAGATCGTTTCTTGTCTTTTCAAAGATACAAAGGATGAACACAACAACTTCTCTTCATATTTACTACCATGAGGACCTTAAAAATTCAAGAGAATTTAGAATTACTTATATATGTTGAGAAAACACCCATACTTTATAGTTACAGTCAACAAATACCTTCATTGTATCTTCCTTGTCCTTTTGAGGGTCATATAGACTCCCCCTTCCTTAGAAGGTTTCTGCAGACATGTAGATAGCTTCATATCATCAACTTGAGCTTATTCAATTATTTTTTAGTTTTCTTGTCCTCTTTTTCTCTATTATAGTTACAATAAACTTATGGATCTTCATTGATATAGAAAAATAGTCTTTGGAAAACCCTTATAATAGAGACCTTGAAATTTAAAACTCAAGACAAGTTTAACTTCTCTCTGTCACAACATACTTTAATAAAATTTTGAAGGAAAATTACATCTTCAAAAAAGACATACACCATTCACACCAATCACCTTCAGGTCTGTAGAGCCCACTTTTAGAGCAAGATGACCATTCTCATACAATAATTTCTTTAGATACACCATCCACCTTCTAGATCATATAGACAAGCTGAGAGCAATATGTCATGTCAAAAGTAGACTAGCTAGACAATTCTTACATGTGGGGACAATATACATAGTGGTTTTTGGTATATGAGGTCAGTCTAACCCATTCATTTGCATTCTTCTTCTTTTTAGGGTTTTGATACTTATTTGGTCTTTTGCAAGTCTTCTATACATCTTGGATTATCAACAACATCTAATGTGGTGTAATGAATCTGATGCAATAAATAACGGGGGTTTTGGACCACCTTCCAAACCTGTGAAACTCAGTTCCACATCTTTTGCACAAACCAGGATGCCCATTCTACACACCAAAGCACCCATAGACACCCCAGTACCTCTCTAGATGCTCCATTCCAGCTAGACATCTTTCATAATCATTCCTGCCTTCTATTCCTCTAGACTCCTCTGCAACACATTCCAACGAGATCCTCTAATCAGTTGAGTTCATCCTAACTCTCCTTACATTTTAGGGTTTAGAATTTCCATTTTTATAGTTGCTTGGGTCATTTCTATATTTTTTTACTACATTTATATGATGTTCTAGATTAGATTAACTACATCATATATCCTTATTTTTAGTTAATCATTTTGGTGAACCCGTACTCGATATTCGCGCTTAGGATCCTCATTTTTACTCTATCATGGGTCAATTTTCTTTATCTAATTTACTTCTGAGATATCCCCATTGTCAGGATGCTTTACAAAAATGTATAGACACCAACTATCTTGATGACAATGCCACCACATGAAATAAGTCCTTTATTTGATTGTTTATTTGATGACCCTAGTCCTAGTGTTCCTCAATCTAATCAACCCCTATTGGAATCAATTCAAGATCTACGTCATTTATTCCAATATAAATTTAAGGCCATATAATCCACAATCACATCTCTCAAATTTGCAATTCAATAGCTTAAGGATGCTTCTCAAGCGCATGTTTGTTCTTCTTCTACATCTCATGCTATGTCTACTACATGTGCTCATATTAGTGATCCTCAAGTCATACCATTACCCGAGCCTCTCATCTTGGATAGCAATTCTAAGACACATGAAATTCTCTATCAGCTCATTAATCATCAGTTGATCACACTACCTCCTATTAATTACTATCCTCCTAATCAATTAGCAAAATATCACGGTCGTCCATATTACAATTATCATTGAATTAATGGACATAATGAAAATGATTTCCATAATTAACAACGAATAATCAAATATCTTGAGTTTCAAGGATTTATTTCATTTATTTTATAGCATTCTATTGCGTCCCCATCTACAAATGTTACATCCACATGGGCTACTAAATCTTCTTCTTCTTTGGTTAGTCACGATCCTCCTAAGAAACCACCTACGACATCACCAAGTCAAGATAATCAACTACCTATAAAAATTAGTTTGAAACCTCCTCATACTGAGTCGTCTATTGTATTACCAAGTAAACCTAAGCAACCTCCTTTAAAACTTGGAGCAACTTTTCCTCCTCTCAAGTATAATCTTTAACCTATTACTTTCTTCAAAGTAACTAATCCTCTTACTAGTAGTCATGACACATTGCAAATTCCACCACAATCGCATGGTCCTCCTGTTACATTTTCCAACCATGCTTCCACCGCTAAATGTAAACTTTTTCTTTAGTAGGTGACACTTTTCACTCTACCCTTCTTATGACACACTCATATTCTTGTGCTTCTTATATGACTGTTTAGGGGTCTGTTATAATAAAGAACCTCATTTCACATTACATTAACATATCTATCTATTACATAACCTCTCATACATACATCCATATATTGTTTGTCATGCATACCATAAAATTTATCATTATTTATCCTATTACTCAATCAATCTTACACTCTCTACGATATTTCACCACCTTCATATATCACTTCTTTATTGGTTTTCCAACATCATTTATATAAAAAATTTGCATCATCACACACTTGGGTGGCATAACATCCAACACATCCCCTTTATCATGTTAACATTATCTCATCTCTCCTCTTTACATTATCATATCTCATCTTACACACTTGGGGGGCATAGACTTAACATTCCCCCCATTATATCATACTTACATAATACTACATCACACTCTTAGCATTTAAGCATACATCATCATAGCAGCTACTCATATCTCATCTTTGCATTCTCATGCATCAATTTCTTAACATACGTATACTCATTACACATTAGCATCATCATTACCCAATGACACATTCTTGTGCTTCGGTTCACACTTGACTGTTGAGGGCTTACTACACATTAACCCAACACACTGCATAATATGTATGACACAATTCATTTATTCATACATCTCGCATCATACAACATACATATTATAGTTGTTCTACATCATTTTGAGCTTTGTGCACTTATACATCTTACATCCCACATCTTGCATTTAGACTACATCATTTAAACATTTACATACCCTACATACACACCATACTAGTCTTCATCATACATATGCAACGCTTTCACGGTCTACGACTCTAGCATTTTACATACTACATCGTGCACATCTTACACTCGTTAATCTACATTATACATTGCATAGTATACATCGTACATTGCATCTTGAATTACATCATATAAATCATGCATTACACATTCTATTCCTCACATGATCATTTGTTATCATCACACATATTGCATTGTCTTCTACACACTACACTCACTACCCTATGACACACTTTAGCTCCTCGATCCATACTCGATTTCTGAGGGTTTACAAATCAAATGAACCTTATCATACTCACATGTTTCTCAGTCGACCATCCATCATGCGACATTACTAGGTTAGTGGCGTAAGCTATAGGTTAAATGGTCACCTACTCTAACATCTTGTAGTGGTATATGCTTTAGGCTACATCACCACTCCCTAATATTCATCTTGTAGTGGTATACGCTTTAGGCTACATCACCACCCCCTTTTATCCATCTAGTAGTGATATATGCTTAGGGATAAATCATCACTCATTTTTTCCTTTTTTCATGATATACACCTAGGCTATAGGGCTCGCGCACACATCATTTCTTCTATATGCTAGATATCATCATCATTACACATACATACTCATCACAGTGTATTAGACACAACACACACTTTGACCCTTTCCTGACGATGCAATCGTGTTTACGGTTCATTCTTGACTGCTGAGGGGGCAAACCAAATGAACCTAAATACATATATTTCCATTTACTCAGGGGGCACATGGCTCATATCACTCCATTTTTCATTCCATTCCACCCATCCACAACATACTACATATTATGGTTTATTTTACTCTTGCTTACTTTTGCTTGTTCATGGTCGCTTTATGACACATGTTAGTTAGATTTTTTGTATGTAATTTATCTATATCATCCACACATGCACATTCATGCATTTTTCTAGTTGTGATCACAAATACAAGTCTCTTACACCCAGCACAGATTCTCACCTTCTACCCTTCCTACACTGCTCGTTAGGGGAATCCGCATTCGTCTCTCATAGGTGATAGTATTTCATTGTGTACTTAGCACTTTACATTACTTGGTTATACATTCCTTTGAAATACTAGTTCTCTTTCTAACATGCTAACGGGTGCTTCATGTGCAGCATTTGTTATGCGGGGATATTTTCTTCCATAATTTTTTGTTACATTGTCTCCTATTGTTTATTATTTTATGTAGGTCTCTCCCTATGTTTGGTGTGCACACTTGTTTGTTTGTATGCAGCCATGATGGCCTTGTGTGTCTTGTGACATTATGAATTATGTCTCGTGTTTGCAACCTGATTTTTGTAGCTTCCTTTATCTTCTTATGTGTTTACATTACTACTTTGCATGGTAGCTTATACACTATTTACATAGCTTACACACTATTTTCTATATGCATGTTTATTTTTAATAACACTTGTCTTTGAATAGCCTTCTTGTTTGTGTGCGTCATGGTTTCTATGAAGTGCATTCCTTTCCCCTACAGGGAAGATTTTTAGAGTTCGTGCGGTTAGTCCTCTTTTAGGACCGCATTCTCCTATCAATGACATCGCATGCACCCCCCAAAGAGGGGGTGTTATAAAATATTAGTTAGTGTGAACATTAGATGATAATATATTTGTAAGATTATAAATATATAATAATAAATTATGTGTGTGTGATGTAAATGAGTTGTTAGTAACAACTCATAGTTATTTGAGATATTGAGTGAGTCATGAGAACAACTCACGTAGATGGAGTTATGTGAGAGAATAAAGGGATTGAGAGTGATTTGTTGGGGAGGTTGATAGATTTGGGGATGATGATAGAATCCTTGATAGTAGGAGTTCCTCCATATATCTATATTGTATTCCTCCATCACGTTTAGTATCCTGAATGATTTAGATTGCAATATTTTCATATTCGATGTTTTATTACAGTACTTTTAATTTGTCATATAAAACCAAAATTTAATGGGGGGAATCATTTGGGGTTTATACATACTAACACAACACATTTACACTAGTTTAGTTCAGTACACTTTCAACCCTTAGCATTTTTGGTTACATATAATGAGTGGGTTCAGACCAGTCTACGAACCATGTAAACTGTATATTTTACAAGACATGGTGTTCTTAGCATTCTAGGAAGCAATTATGGGCTTAGAGGTTACCATGGGTGTGCCTCCCTAAACTACTTCAGCCAGTGGCGTCGGATTGCCCAAAAAACCAAGACATGTAGAGATCTCTCCACACACATTCAGGGAAGTAGTTAAAGGTTGGAGAATAACGCAACTTTCTTCCTATACTTCTTCAGCCTATTACCTCGGATCACCAAAAAAACCCCGACAGTATAGGATATCCTTCTACACTCTCTTTCTCAATATGGATTAGGTGCACATGTTCTATTTACACATTTGCTTTTGTGTACTTTACATTTCCATATACATACATATTTGACTACTTGCTCATTTTCTCCTTGTAGTTCTGGCTGTATGAGAAACAAGCAGTCGACTGGGGGAAACAAAAATGTCAATAATAACACTTAGCGGTAAGACACACCATACTAACTATGTAGGTACATCACACTCATCATCAGCTACCATGCGTTTCTTATTAACATTGTTGGGACCCTGATTTATTGGCTAAGTATAAGAAGGTGCGTGGGGGTGCAAGGCCTTGTTAAAGAAGGGCGCGCAAGGAGAAAGTGCACAGGGAAGAATTCTATGAGGGTTTAATAGAACAAGTAGCACACACGCGCAAGGAAAAATAAGATTTTGGGACTTAGCCATATTTGGCATATCAGGCAGGACATGTGAAAAGCATGACCTGACTGCGCATGCGAAGTGGATAAGGTGTCATCCTAGCAACATGTTTTCCTAGGAAGGAATATGCCCTATGATGGAATCTTCTAGAAGACCATCATGGCAAGGAGTGGAGAGCTCAGGCCTAGAGGAGCATGCCCCCATGGAGGACCACATTTGGACACTTAGCGATGGATCTAAAGCCTTAGAAAGGTGGGTTGGTAGTTCAAGAGGCCTATAAATACAAACACCCACAGAGGAATTGATATATAGATCAATAGAGAATAGAGCTCTGTAGAAATACTACCAAGAACTCTATTGGGTTAGGTAGATGACCTATAGGGGAAGGATGTATCAAGGGGTTTGGGCATGAAATTTTCTTTTAATGTTTAGGAGGACTCTAATCGAGTTATAACATATGACTTCAGTCTGCCATACTATGATATTCTGTAATGGACCTAATGCATGTGATGAGGTTGTCAAGTATTATGGAATATAAATATAATAGACTCTATTTTATACATATATTTACATAGTTTTGTTTCATATGTGTTATATGAATGAATATAAACTCCTATACATTTCCTTTTCAGTTCAGTTCCATAAAATTGTTAAGTATCTTTTTTTATGAAATAACTGCATTGATCTAGAAGTTGTTCTAAGCTCTATGATGAACGTAATTCTCATATTCACTGACTCTTTTTAAGTTCCTATCATAGATTATGTTTTCCCACTTAACTCACATAAAAGAGAGACTCAGCACCCGCGCGTGCCTTGGATGAGCACCCAGTTCCCGTTGGGTGATAGGCTGAAGCGCATGGGATTCCTTTGTTCTTTGGTGTGTGTAAAAATGACTACAAACATGTAGGTCTAATAGGTATTTTCATTGATGAAAAAACCACATTAATGAAAAAATGAATGATGTATGATGATTTCATGATGATATATATGGTTCTAACATGATGTTTCACATGTGTATCAACTGCTATAGTGTGATTAAGTGAGTTGTGCTTACTCTAGTAAGCCTACATAGGTGCCTATGAGATGTAGCTTGGAAATGTGAGCTTCCTATATGTTTGGGATGCATTTTGACATGTTGGTTAGCATTATTTGAGGGTGGTTGATCACTCATAGAAGTGGCATAATGTAGGTATAGATGGTTCACTATGTTACAGGTGCTCATTGGGATCAGGTATGACATCTTGGAGATCTGAAAGAAAGTTTTAGAGCTATATGAGCTCGTGTAATCATGAAATCTAGTGTATTATGGCATATGAGGTATGTTTGGGTCATTTTTAGAGGTTACTTGATGAGTTATTGCATTATTTTAGTTGACCCTAATTGTTACAGTGAGGATCTAGCATGTAATCATAGGTAAGTCTTAGTGACTAGAGAGATTGAGGTATAGCGTTGATATTATGATGATTTGATATGTTAAAAATATTATTCATGATTCTCTCAGCAAAATTCTAGATGCACATGTTGTTTATTTTTTCAAATATGGCTAATTTTGTAAGACAGGGTCAAGAACAGGTGAAGAATAAGGTCAACAAGTCCTATTCAGCTCAAGGGATCATGGTTTCTCTTGTCTAAGAAGATCACATGTGTTTGAATGGTTTCCAAGTTCCTTTGCAAGAAAAATTGAATAAGCTTGGTCTTTAGGACACCACTAAAGTTTTAATTTATGGAAAGTGACTCTCCCTTTGTCTTTATGAGTTTTTGCAGTTGTTAGGTGTCTGAGTTTGCCAAGTAGTCTTTGTATCCATCAAATCAATCTTTTTTCAAGTGAGTTTAAATTCAGTCTAAGTTTCAAGAAGTGTGTATATCTTATCGTATTCCTAGATTATTCATCCTTTTGTTTCAAGGTTTGTGGGTTGGTTCAAGTTCTATCAAGTACTTCTGAATTTGATAGTTTGTGTATGAGTCAAATTATGACTTTAAAAGGTAAACTAGTCCTATCTAAAAGCATTCATGTTTTTTATTTTTGATTCCATGACCTTATGTGTTATCGTTCAAAAGGGTAAATTCTATGTTGTTTTACAAAAGTCAATTTTTCGTCACAAGTATTTGTTTAAAGTATGTACTATCAAGGTACCTTCTATGGATATTAAAGTATTTTTCCCTAATCATTAAAGTATTTCTTGTTTGTTATTGCAACTCCTCTTAATCATTCAATAAGAGGCCTTCTTCTACAGGGTATTACATACCAATTCTTTCTTGCAATTACATCAATTTTTCATGCCAGGATTTTATCATAGGGAAGATCTACAAACATTTCGTATTGAGCAGTTCAATATATATTACGGACACTAGCAGGTCAACAATTCGATTGGTGCGCATATTTGTCCAATCGAATAAAAACAAATGTCTCCCGCAACTGCAATGTATCTGGTAAATCCAATATTATATTCTCTTATTGTAATTATATTCTTTCTTTCTATCAAGAATATTTCTTTGAGTTACAACAAGCAAAAATTCCAACTGCAATTAATAATAAAATGATTGGTCTCACTCTTGAAGAACAACAGGTAACAATTACTTTTACAGTTTTCTTGTTATAACAATTTCTTATTCAATATTTTTTAATAAAATAATAATTGTAATATTTTGTTTTGCAGAGAAGAATTATAGCTGTAACATCTCATAAGGAGTTAATTTCTGAAGGTAAAGCCCCTCCAGAGGTCTCTGCGGATTTTGACATGGATTCAGCAGAATCAACACCAATTCAATTTCCTCATCAAAAGTGACTTAGGGGGTCGGTATGTGCATCACGTCTACCATCACATTTAACTATAGGTATGAAGTCTTCTTTTTATATAATCAACTAATTCAAACAACAAGTATAGATTATGTAAGTAGTACTATTTTTTTAATATTTCTACTCTTCTTTTCTACATTTATTATATTCAGAAACTACTGAAACTGGTTGTGAAGATCAAAATCATTCTGACAGTCAAGATTGAAATGTCTCGTTTGTGTCTCTGAACATGCAACATAAATTGTAATATTTAATATTTCACATGTTTTGTTTAGTTACAATTTTTTAGCATTTACAAGGCCCAACCATATAATGATAAGTTTCTAACAATTTTTTGTTTCCTTCTTGTAGGTAATATGGCTTCTAATCACATTCCACTTGCAATGATTCCACCAATACCACTAACATGTATAGTCCAAACAAAAATATCTTCAGGAAATAATATAAGGTTTCATGCAGGCTCAGCTGGAACAGTTCATCCTACAGCCACAGAATTTCCTAGACTCTCACTAGGTGGTGTTTTAAGTGTAACAGTCACACAGCTTTTCAACAACATCACCCTTGACGAGGAGTATTTGGGGTTGGATAGTGGCAATGCAAACAAGGGTAACTATTTTGAAACCCATTATATGATTCAATATACTCCACCTCCACCACAACCACAACAAAATGTGCATGAAGTACAGGACAATGACTCTCCTCCTCCAAGAAAATATACACAAACAGATGATGAAAAGACACATTTTATATTAGAAAATCTTATATTAGATAGTATGGGGGAAATAATTCAAGAAGTTTTAATGTCTTATGTGGATTTGGTGTGGTCTTGGGAGAGGAGAGCTATAATTTTGATAAAATAAATAAATACACGATACCATAATCACGCTCAAAGAAATTCATTGTTCATTGTCATAGAGAGCCAATCGGCAAGGCATGACATTTTTCTAAATAAAGCTCAATCAGGGACAATTTCATATACTAATGATTACAATGATGATATTATAGACATAATTTTAAACAGGTTGGAGAATCTGAATGCTGAAGCGTAGGCTTACTACAACAAATGGGCTAAAAACAAGACAAAACGTTTTATTAGAAAATGCAGAAAAAGAAAATGTTGTGGTGAGTCATCTTGTACATGCAAAATCCTAATATTATAAGCACTGCAATATATTTTTTCAACTTATCTAATAGACTAAAATTTTATATTTCTATTTTGTAGGAAAAATATGAAAATTTAAAGAAATAAGAAGTTATATTTGAAGCACATTTGAAGAATGCCCACAAAAGCCTAAATTCATTTATACAATTGAAAGAAAAACTCATAGTATTAAATAAACAAAATAATACATTGAGAAGGATAATCAAGGAGCATAAGATGGATCCAGAAGTCTTACTAAAGGAAAAGACATACGCAAATGCAACACTTTTGTCATTAGGAGATATAGCGAGGGAGAAGTATAATATTCTTGAAAATATCAATACCGCAGCATGAGATTTGTAGGCATCAGGAGTTACAGTAAATAGCTTTGTATAGACAGAGAAGATTCATCTACCTCTTATGCAAGAAAAAGATCAAACTTCCCCTGCAACATAAAAAACTCAATATGTCAGTTAAGTTCACCATGTGACAGGTGTGTTGTCATAATTCTGACATTGGTGTAGGAATTAAAAGATAGTGGCTAGCCCTTTTTTTCTTTTTATTCTATGTAGCAAACATAAGGACAACTATGATTCAGAATCATAGGCAGAAAAGAGGATGCCCTTGTAATGTGTCCTTATATCATATAAATTTTATATAAGCTTTGAAATGTTATTTACAACCCCCTTTTTGAAATTGTATGAATTGATAATTTTCTTCATAAAGTAATCTGCCACATGAGAAAAAAATTTCAAGAGTACTTTAGAATTGTAACTATATTTATTGTTGATGGATTTCTACATAATACAAATGATGTTTTTTTTATTTGTTTACATAAATGGTGCTTAAATTTTCATGATTTTGTTCATTTAAAATATTTACGTTTCTGATTTCATGCAGATGTAAAAAAATCAATTAACAGATATAAAAGACAAATATGTCCTTATTTCAGTCTGAAAACCAAATATAAAAAAAATGGGATACAAGAAAATGATAGTGACAATGTTCCTATGGCAATGGATAAAATAAAGACAAATATAATATTGCATTTATTGAAATTTTTAATCTTTGTATGAAATACATCAATACTTATTACATCAAATTATTGTAAATAGTCTCAATAATGTATAGAAGAAAGGAAATCTATGTGAATTTGACTAGTCCTGGAGAAACACATTCATCCGTGTCTTTGAAATCAACTATAGCATGATCTGTGGATGTGTCTCAATCCCCCGGGTTAGGTAGAATATTACTAACTCCTCTTCTTTCTACAAGTGAATTCCATAATGTGAGTGCTCTATCATCAAGAAAAGACTCCATTGAGTAACGTGATATATACAACCTCAAACAACTTTCTAGATTCATATCCAATCTATTTCAAAATTTTGAATTTAAAAAGGATAGTGCATTGAAAAACCCTCTCATCTTCCACAGAACCCAGAATCATTGTTTGACAAAGTTCATAGAAGTTAATATACTCGCTCAAATCTTCATACAAAATACTACTGGAACAAATATCCTTCTAAATCGTTTTATGGGTTTTGTAGAAGTTAAACTTTTCGTATTATAGTATTAGCATAATTCATTGACTGGGAACTAAATATTTTTCTTTGTAAAATACCTTCTACAAAAACTTTATTTATCTCTTCAGACTTAGATAAATGGTCAGTTAGATCACTCATATTTTTGACAAATAAAGGACTAATAGATGTATAAGGTTTTCCTCCAGAAAAATTCTAAAACTGCGGATTCACAACTCCCATTGTTTCAAGTATTTTATCATTTTTTAATCTTTCTCAGATCTCTTTAGCTAAAGATTCAGAGATCTTTCTCAATTTATTCCTAGTTTCCAATAATCCTGCATCATATAAATTTTGTATCACTCTTACTTCTTCCCATTCTGAGACAGCCATATTAACTCTTTTTTGGAACGTATGAAGTGGAATCACTTTCCCATGTGTTGTTATACACAGATGATCATGTATATTGTATTTTAAGAAGCACCTAGGATTTTTCAAGTTTTTCAATGCATTCCAGTTTTCAAAACTAGCACCCTAAAAACTCCCATCTAAAATATATAAACTTTCAAGACTCCAGCACACACGTCTTCTGAGTCTTATGAATTATTTTATGTAGAAAGAATGATCTTGTGCACGGTTCGCTAAAATATTAAGCTCCCTCAACATGGTAAAAATACCATAGAGTGTGAGTAAATTTTTTGTGTCGGTTAGATGACACAATAGATCTTTAGCTTTATCTACATCCATGTGGTATTTATACATAAATCCGATAAATGAAGGATATTTATCAAATATTCTACATGCAGGTTCATACATAGATATCCATCTGGTATCTACTTCTTTGAGAATATTTTTTCCCTCTGTCAGTCAAATTACAAATTTCTGAAATTCTAAAATTCTCTTTAGACTGCTAGAATAATAAGCATGTAAATCACGTATCAATTCCTCCACTTTAGCTACATTTTCAAATGTGCTCACAATTTTGTAGGCCATATTCATTCGGTGAGCCATGTAATGGATAGAAATCATATAAGGAGAAACAGTTTTCTGAATTCGAACACAAAGACCATTTCTAGCTCCCTGAATTATAGTTGCACCATCGGTTTTGACACAAACTTATTTTGTTGCAATGGAAAAGTCATCCATTTCAGCGATATCCTTCATATTTGAGACCACCAATTTATAAATATTTTCATAATTGCAATTCTCGGTCATTTTATGAATTGCTAAGAAGTGGGGAGTTCTTATTTCATTAGCAAATGTGTAAACATGAATACAAATCCATGAAGTATTATGCACTGCAGTAACCTCATCTCTTGAAAGGGAAATATACTTTGTCTTTTGAACACACTGTTTCAGATCCTCCTTTTCTACCAGAGATAGACATTTACAATTTCCCAGCTGCCAGTATCTGGCCAATGAGATTGAGGAACGTTCTGTAGACAAATAACCTGATACGGAATTTTATTTTCTTCAAAATCTAACATGGGTCTTCCCCTTTTCAATATATGGAATACGTAGCAAACTGTATACTTATTGCATGCATTTCAGGCTCCATAGATTTTCTCAATCTTGCTACTATGGCGCCACCTTTTTCATTTAGATTTTTCATACGTTTTTGTTCCTTTTCATATTATTCTACTTATTTTACATGTAGACACTCTTTTGCATCTTTTCATTTATGTGTTCTGACTATGCTGCCATCCTTTTGCTTTTGCAAAATGTATATTTTCCCATAGTGCTTTTCAATTGTGTCTAGTTTGAGTTGCATCATGTGATCCTTCCCCTATTTCCAACCACATATTTTACATCAACATTATGTTGGAACATCATTACCATTTTTAGTGTACACAAGTTCAATAAACGGATATTTTGCAGCCCATTCGAACTAGAAATTCCTTCCAATTGTCTAGTTTGTCCTCTTTCTTCTGGCATATTTTCTTTTTTTATTGGGGTTCAACTTCTGCATCTGGGTGCTCAGTAGGAATATCTTGATTTTCATGTCTCCTTTTTCTAGAAATAGACCTTGGAGTATAAGCTTCCTCTGTTGGTGTATCATGAGAATTCGATGAATTTTATTGTACTTCTATGTCATCAAGGGACGGAATGTTTTCCTCAACATATAATGGATCATCGATATCTTTAAATTATTATTTTGTGAAGGAATTTTTGTTACATATATAGTATTAATAGAAAAGTATGAAGTTGCTAGCGCATGGATATTTTGAGCATGCAGTATATTTTGAGATTCATGGGTAGTGTAGGGCAAGTACCCACCCCTATATATATGATAGTTGATATGCATAGTTTTGGACACCATGTGATGTAATAGAGTTATGTTTCCTGTTATTATAGCGCATGACTCTCTAGTGACTATTATCATGTATTCAACTTCGGTTATGTAATATTTTGGCTATGAATGGATAATTATGGATGGATCCTGGTAATTAAGGTATTTGAGTATGGTGACCACATAGTGCAATTGATCTTAGTAATAGTTTGATCTATTATGCTTCTTTATTATGTATATTTCCAAATGAATGCATGTAATGAGTTATTATATTTGAACATGAATCTATTTAATTATCTCCCTGGTTAAGCATGTTTACATCCTATCAAGTAATCACGAAGGAGGGACCTGGTAGCTTTGTGTGCTTTGGGTGAGCATTCAGATCTATCTAGATGAAGTGTCAGCGCACCTAGGCAATTTGGTGGAAATAAGTGACTACATTTTGGTTCCATTGGCGGGACCTCTTTTCAAGTTGCTTTTCAGGATGTTGCTAGTAGATGGCATATCAGTTGACTCTGGCGAGAATTGAAGGTTTGATAGAAGATGGACAAGACAAGTTTACTCAAATATATAGCACTGGACCTGATTTTAATGCACACAAATGAGTGGAAGATAACCTTTATGACATGCTTTATGAGACTTTATTTTGCATATTTTCAGTAGAGTTGTATGAGTGGATGTCATCATATGCAATAGGGAAGTGTTGGAGTTATAGGATAAAACTTTGGACATAGAAAGATTACCATATTCTTATTGATGTTGATATGGAGTGGAAAAGAGTTGTAGATCATTAGTGGGCTTGAGTATTGTGCAATTTTATTTTGGAGTAGGTTATTTCCACGTATATGTTTCCTAAAAAAAAATTAGGTAGACAAACTTGTGGGTTTCTTGCCAATGCTCTAGAAATCTAAGTCCCTATACTTAACATGTGCAGCTTCAATATATGCATGCGTAAGTAAAGGTGTATTTTTCTTGTGGCCTTATGGTTAGGGATCCAACAGGGGCACTCCACTGACCCTGCGGAAAATCTAGCAATCTCTTTCTCAAGAAGACTTTTTCTGAAGAGCGGGGAAAGGGGAGTGATAAAAGACATAGGAGAACTAATGTTATATGTAGAAAATCATATTCCTACACACACTAGTTATAAGTTTCATCACATGCACTAAAATTAAGAGGAAACAAATATGATAAGTAGAAATAAGACCAAATAGAATTTAATGATCACTCAAGTATCAAGAAATCCCTTAGTCAAAGAAATCTATAAAATCCTTCTTCTTGTATTGATTGCTTAAACAAAATTTGTACATAGTGGAGAAATGGAGGAAATTTAAGGAACAAGGAAAAGGAAGAATTTGGCCAACTCCTTTATTCTCTCAATGCACTCTTGAGTTTACAAAATCAATCACCAACCCCATGAAATGGGAATGGATTTACAATTTATAGGAAGAGAAATGACTCTTCACATACTCCCTAATGACTCTTCGTATGTCTCGACATGACTTAAGAATCTTCACCTTCCTAGAAAAACATTAAGTCCCTTTTTATAATATAAAGGTGACATTATTACATTAGAAACATTAAGACCTATGAAAAAGTGCAACCCCAACGTAAGCTTAGAATATTAAGGAGAGAGAAAATTAGGGGGAGAGAAGAGAGAGAGAGAGTAGAAAGAAGAAGAAGGAAGAATGATGTCAATGATGACAAATTCTACCTCTGATAAAACCCACTGATCCTTCCTAATGACTTGATGACAGCATTCCACCTCTGATAAAGCCCGTTGAATCCTTCTAAACTCTTACGTACAATGATAACATTCCTTGTAGATGACACTATGAACACTCTGAACTCTTACAGGGTTTGAAAAACTTCCTTTGGAGTGACTCATGTGAACACCATTGAGTATCACTCATGAAGATTCTCCTCTGAAGGGACTGGAGCCTTGGAAGGAACCTTTCCCTAAATCCCTATAATGTTGTTGCACCCTACTCAAATGACTAATTTGGACATGGTCTTGATGAAGTATCTTATGAATGGTCTAACGAGTGTCGACTGTGAATTCCACCTCCTGCATACCAATTGAAGCATGAAATGAGTGTCAAAAGACATTGTTGTCATCCTCACTATCACTGATGTATAGTCATGATGATAGAGACTTCATTTTTTTCTACTCTCTGTTGATGTCATAGTGAAACCAGGTTGTGTGTCTAAAGCTATATGTAACATCTAGAATCTTCAGTGATTTCTTCAGAAAAAACAACTTAAAATATGAAGGTATTAGCTGTAACCTCAACTGGTGTTGCATACTTTAGATTTCCCTTAGGGACTTCCTGCATTCCTCTCACCTTCTTGGAATCAACTTTCTATGAAAGGTGCTCGTTGGAAGTACCACTTACATTTTTAGTAAGTGACAAATTGCTGGACCAAGATGCTCACTTTACATGAATGAATTTTCAACTAGAAGTAAACATCACTCTGTGTTTAGCAATGAATCTACTTCGTAGGTAAACAAACATTGATAGAATTAAACACACAATAGCAGTCCTGCTATGCAGAAGACATGCTATTTTTAATAAAGTGGGAAATTGGTGATTGGACACCTGTCATGGAATGAATTCTATCCAATATGATTTTTTCCCAACTATATCCCCCTCTAAAATTGATATAGTTTTACCAGATCTAAACTAGTTTATGAGATTTTAAAATTTTAAATTTTTGACAAACTTGTAGGATCCTGGTTCTTGAAGTGGACAACCATTACTGGACCATGAAATAGGATTGAACAACTTAATTTTCTCTCAACACAAAAATGGCTATTTTATTGATAAAATTTTCTCTTCTTATCTCACTAGTAAAATTTCTCTGTTGATGAGTTTGTGTTTGATGAGAAACTATATTTTTCCTTCTATTGGCTGGAAAGAGGATATTCCTGTCATGTGTGAGTGTAAGTCTATATGCCTACACTTCTTCCAGGGGTTTAATTAATGTGTGATTTTTATTTTTCTTTAGACGATGGAACAGAATCGTGCCCATAATAGATTTTGAATCTGTGCACATGGTTTCAAGATCTCTTCAAATGTGTGATAATTCATCCTTGATGGATTTGCTATGTTTCTTCTCTTCGTTCATTGCTTCTAATCTCCCTCCTTATGATTAGGATACATTGATTCTGAAAATTTGTATGCTGTCATGCCATTTGAGGGTAATGTTATATTTGTGGAGCTGGTTTGAGTTTCAGAAATGGTGGAGTGAGTGGTCCAAAACTAAAGAGAAAGTTACAGAGTCCAAGTTGTAACCGAGAGAGTTCTGAAGCCATCTAGAAGCATGAGTTCCGGAAGAAATTTTGAAAATTCCAAAACTAAAGCACTAGAGGGATGAGGAACTAATGTCCCTGGATGTCCCTTTGCAACTAAGGTGATGATAGGAACATAAAATTGTGTAATGGTGCACCTCGTGATGACATGTGGCTGTCAGATTCCATAACGAAGGGGTATGAAGGCTCCAAAGCTCCTGAGGGCTGAAAAATTTCTCTTGAATGAGGTCACATGGGTGACTAGGAGTCATCCTTGGGCCTGGGTGCAACCTACTTTCTTGTCAAAATTGTGTCCCCCAATACACTTGGTTAATAGGGATATTTTTTGGTGTTTTTGACCTACCTAGAATCATCATCCACATCACATGGTGAGTCATCTCGTCTTGCGAGAGTCATAGGTCTTAGGGAGTCAAATGACAAGTGTCAAATTCTATCATAGAACTTGTCATCTTCATTTGCAGTAGTCTGTCATAGGACTTACATTCCTTATTTGGAATTGTAACTCCTCATTTAGTGGTGTCATATGCATCAATCACATCATATGCATCAGTGGTGTCATAGAGAGTTACTTTCCTTATTTAGGCATTGGGGTTACATAACACCCATATTTTTACTTCCTTTTTTGATCTATGAGCATGAGCATACTTCTTTTATTATTATGCATATTTTACCTGAAACTCCATTGTTCAAATCTTTCTTATTGCGTTGGAGCTACTCACGTTACCATTGGAGTGCTAATTTTGGTCGTGGTGCATTGTTTTGATATTGGTTCTCACATATCCCTCTTTCATGGTATCAGAGCGTGAGGTTTTGGTAAAACATGAAGCTCTTTTTTTATCAGTTGCTGATTACTTCTGGTTTCATTTTTAATCATTCCTTGTGCAATTTTTCATTATCTTTATTAGAATTGTGCTAACTGTGCTAACAAATGTTCTTTAATGAGTTTTGTGCATTTTGGGGATTTGTGCATGTGTGTAGGTTTATGTTTTTCACCTCCATATTTCACTGGTTGCAGTCATATCTTAGTGGGAAAGCGTTATTTTGAGGTTGGTTCATTTCTGGTCCTATTCAATTCTTTAAAATAAAAGTGATTTTTTTTTGGAAAATCTATTTTTTGGTTTTATCTTCCACTCTCACTGCTATTTGCATTGCAAATTACATTATTATCCTAAACATGAGCTCTTGAGGTTTGTTGTTATCTCAACCGTAGTGAAATCTCTATCTACTGGGTCTAGTTTTTTTTGACAGGAAATGGGGATTTTTCTTCATATTAGCCGGAAGTTGAAAACCATGATCTCTCACTATGTAGCTACATTTTTTCTACCCTGAATTTGTGGTTTAAAGACTTATTCTTTCTAATGTCCTTGCATGCTATTGAATAACTTAGCAACATATGGTTCAT
The DNA here is from genome assembly GCA_019776745.2 of Taxus chinensis. Taxonomy (NCBI): domain Eukaryota; kingdom Viridiplantae; phylum Streptophyta; class Pinopsida; order Cupressales; family Taxaceae; genus Taxus; species Taxus chinensis. The sequence continues at coordinate 853,515,798 of CM034148.1, read as the reverse complement.
TGTTGCATGTACTGAGTTGTGCTAATACCTACATTGATTCATTCATTTTATGTGAATCTAGTTGTTTTTAGGCTTAGTTTCATCACTCTGTTCATCTTTTCTTCTCAATGTCTGATCAATATTTCTTCTATGACTTGTATTTTGTTATAGAGTAGATCGGAGCAAATTGTTTTGATGGAGCTGTGCACTATTCGTTAGCAACTGGCACTGGGGTCAGATGAGAACCTGCAACCTCACCCCAGTCTGTAGAGATCTATGCTTTATGTCCTTCATGCAGAAGTTACAAGTTACCAGTGGGAAGCCTGAGTGGCTCCATTATTTCCAACTAGAATTCAACCACCATTTAAATCCTTGACCACATTTATGATTTCCTACATTTTCATGTCGTTTAAAATGACTCCTCATCAGCATTAAGGGATGAGAGGGACATCAAATTTCCTTTGGCATCTAACGATGACAAGTGGTTGATATCTATACGGCTGGGGATTTTTTTAAAACTAGTAGGTTTAAAGCAATGAGGGGATGAGAGACGATCGCATTAAGAGGTTAGTGTGAGTTTTAAATTTGGGTTGAGCACATTTTTTTTTAATCCCTAAAGTGTCCCCCAATTACAGTGGGTCATGAGGTAAACAAATTTTCACAGCATGTAAGGTGAAAAAATGAGGCAGTGATCCTGTTTTCGATATTTGCATGAAGGCTTTCCATTAGTTCCGAGGGATCTTACTTATTTTGGAGTCTATGAAGGGGTCACATGGGTGAATGCAAGATTCTCCTTGAGGTGCATAGGTTTGAAATTTCTTCTCCTACATGTCCATCATTCAAAAGGTACATAAGGGACATAAATTTCACGTGCGCCAGAAGTCTGCCACTTGTCACAATCTGAGCGAGTGAGGGAATGAGCTTGGAAAGCACCTGGGAGCTGAACTGGCGGTTCTGAGAGGTCATGTGAGGATCCAAAAGGGATTTTAGGGGTTGGGTAAATTTTTATGTCCCTCATGTCCCTTTTCTTGAGGGACGTAAGGGACATGAAATTGTGCCAGGCTCCTGGAGTGACACATGTCCTGTTTAAAATTTGGCTAACTCCCGAACTCGCTCCTAGAGGGAAACTTGAAATGGTGATAACTTGAGCTCCCAATGGACTATTTTTATGAAATTTTATATTATATTGACTGAAAATGGCCTTCTGAATCCAATTGAGGGGATATTAGGTCTTTATTCCTCCATTTGATCCCTGAAAAAGTGGGATTTTTTTATCTTTCTTGCTAGTTGTGTATGGAAAAAACAGTTATAAACCATTTCACCAAGGTGTTGTGAAACATCTGATTTCACCATATTGTAGGTATTGGAATTACCTTTCTGGATGATGTTTTTTTTCTTCTAAATCCATCCATAGCTCCCAGAATCACCTCCCGAAGCTCAGCAACTCTTTTGACCCCGATGTGCATAACATAGGTCTGTGAACCCTAATTTTGGTGAAACTACCCCAACTTCTCTGAATCCTTCCTGAATCTTCCTAAATCACTTCCATGATGTTCCAAGGCCTTTTATTCACCTCCATGTCTATTTTGGATTCTTTTTTCCACTCCATGGGGTTGCTCCAGTCCTAGGAAGGCCTATGATAGCCCTTCCCACAGCTGCCCGAAGTTTACATTTTTCAATGAAATCCTAAAATCACAAGGGGTTTTGAATTGACTTTCCTAAATCACCTAGGGGACTAGTTAACATCAATTGGGAGGTCAGTGTACTAACTGGGTAGACCTGGATTGTCCTTGGAAGGATAAAACTTGTGATTTTTTGGCACATGGGTATATTGTCATGCTTGGAAATTGTCAATTTCCTTTTTACACATTTACATGACAACAACAGGCTCTAGCTTGGGGTCATGACATGGACATGACATGTAGAATCTAGAATCTCAACTTTAGACCATAATCCATTGACCATTGTCTTATTCATTGGGCCCTGCGGAGTCATGTATAACTTACAACAAGAGAGAGAGAGAGAGAGGAGAAGAAGAAGAAGACAGGAAACACACACACACCAAAAATTATGGAAGGAAACACACAACACACACGGAAAGGAAATGACACACACAACAGAAAGGGAAACACACCTAGCAATCACCTATGCGGTACAAGGTGGGGGACAACCCACTTTCACTGAAAAAACTTTTCATTCCTCAAAAGTTACCCCTGAGTGGGAAACATTGAGTGATGTTGTTGTGCAAAGCCATTGACTGGTTCCATAAAGTATCCTCCTTTCCTTAACTATTTATGAAAGCCAAGTGCTTTCATGATTGTTTATGTACTTGGTAGGAGTGAGTCTACATGAGCTTATTGATGCTCAAGACCTTCGCTTAGAAATTACATTGCCTTCACATTCTTTGAAATCAGTTTCATAGTGTCAGTTGCATTCCATGTTTATCCACATAGTTGATTCTTCATTGAGCATCTCATCGCTGCCCCAAATCTGATTTTCATTCAAATTTATTGAATATTCTGAGTTACTTTCTTTCCTGGATCTATGCTCATTGACATATTCTCCATGAGAAACCTTAGACTCATCCTTTATCTCTACTCCATTATGAGGTGCTTGAAGATTGAATGGAGGATCAAAAGTAACCTCATACTTGTCCTATATAGCCATGGCATGAGACTAAGAGATCAAGAATTATCTTAGGGTCTTCCTTTCTTTCTACAGCATCCAAGATTTCTTACATGGAGTTATACTTTTTTGTTTCCTGTGGTTCATCTTTGTGCGTCCTTAAAGAATATTCATTTTGAAGCTCAAGAAAACTATCTGGATGGATTAATTCATTGCCCTTAAACTTATTACATTTTGCTACTTCTTTCTCAAGGGGATTTTTTCCTTCAATGACTTCAACACCATCTATCTCATATTTTTCATTGTGGAAAGAGTTTTCTTCTTCAAATGGGAAAGAAAATACCTCCATTTCTTTGTTGTATCCATCGTACTATTGGCTCAGGAGATACATCATATTTCTCATCTTTCTTTATTTCAACATAGCTAATCTTCACACTGATTGAGGCTTCCAAATCATATTCACGCTTGTCTTATAGGTTCATGGCTTGCATCAGGAGTTTGAGACTTAGCTCAGGGTCTTCTTTTTCTTCTGCGGCTCTAGGAAATTCTTATACATAAAGTTATTTCAAACCTTTTAATGGGCTCATCACAAGACTGGTCTTGGTCTCTCCAGAGTGACATGATCATAGATGAGATCATCTTCATCTCTAAATGGGAATGAGAATATATCCTCATCATGGATAAGCACATAATTTGGTTTCTACAATTGAGATTCACCAAGAACCATTTCCTCTTCTTCATGGTTTGTGTCATCCGTAAATTCAAGGCTTCCCTCTTGTAACTTGAATCTCCTCAATTCTTCTTCAAGGTCCATACCTCTCTGAGGAAGGCATGTATAGCCCTATCAATATGGGAATATCCTCTTCTTCTTCATGTCGTTATCAAAATATTCATCCTCCTGCTATCTTGATACAAGATGTTGGTTCCTGAACTTCTAGACTTTCACACCATGTACCTCATCTTATTTTCTAGAAACAATTTCTCCATGTCTCCCTTCACTGGTATGGTTGTGGAAGACCAATTCATCTGAATTTTACCCCCCAACTCCTGACAAAAACTCCTAGTTAGCAACATTCCAAATGAATCCGGAATGTCTACTACCAAAATCATCACTGAAACCTTCTTGTCTAGAAATTTGGCGAGAGCCACCTATGCATCTATGAGCTTCCCTACAAGTGAGGATCTCTTTTGACTCTAGGGAGTAACAAGAGCCACTGGGTGGAGTCATGGTGAGTTTGAGAGCCTTGGTAACCTTTACAGGCATTACATTGTCGGAGGCACCGGAATCTATTATGCAGTTGTTCAATACATAATCTCCAACAAGAATAGATACATAGAAAGGTTCAACCTTATCAGTCTTAGATGCACTCAATGAAAGCATGTTATGTGAGGGAGGTGTAGTTGGGTTTAGTAGTATTCCTTTAGAACTAGGAGCTACATCATTGGGTGTTAAACTACCACTCCTAACGTATTGAACAAATCTCTTGAATTATTCGGGGTGAGTCCGTAGATATTCAGTTTCAATAATCTGCACCTTGGCTGTGTTCACATATTCTAAAAAGTCAAATGGAGAAGATGTGGACAAGGGGAATGAAGGGATTGATTTTGGATTCAAGATAGGTTTGGAAGTATGGTTTGATGTTTGGGGAATGGAGGGTATTTTGAAAGACACACTGGGAACTTTTGAAGCACTAGTTTTTATAGGAGTAGATTTAGATTTAGAACTAGAAGGAACATTGGAAGACTTACTTGGAGTAGAGGGAGACCTCGTGCTTGCTACAGGGTTAGGTTTCTCCAATTCAAACTCCATACAAGGTGGGAGTGGAGATCCTCGTCTGATTTTTTTTGTGGATTCACCACAGGAGGATCATCAGCCTTCTTTTTCTTTACAATGATGGAGGGAGGTGATCCTTTCTTAGACTAAGAATGAGTGAATACCACACATGAGAAAATAGGTGCATCTTCTTTGTGATCTTCATCACCTCCAGAATACTCATAGACTGTGATTTGTGTATCATTCTCAAATTCATCAACTTCTAGGAAATCATCACCTTCACTTTCTTGTTCAATCTCTTCTTCATTTTATTGAATCCTACAACTTGCATTGACAAATGGGGCCTCCAATGAAAGCCTTTGGGGTGAAAATGCAATCTAATTTCTATTGTTTCTTTGAGAAAAAAATCTTTCAAAAAATTCCCTCTTCAACGACACCATCTCATTCACTAATTTTTATAGCAACGGATCTATTCTCTCATCTCCAGGATTTTGGGCCTTACCCTTTGAGGGATTTTTTATCTTTCTAGAGAGGATGAGATCATCATAAAGTTCAGTGGCCATTATTTGTGCTTCTATAATATTCCTTAGTTGAAATTTTGGTAGGAAAATCATACCTCCATTTGAGCATTAATGAAGAATATCTTGATATTTTTTTTAGATGGAAAATATTCTTCTGGTATCCTGCAAAGCAACTGTTCAAAACAAGCCACGAAGTCTCTCATAGTTTCACTTTCTCCTTTATTCATTTGATCCAACTACACCAAGAGGTCCTTAAAATCTTCAGTTGATTTAAATATTTCCTCGAAGGCAGTCTTGATGTCATTCCAACCAGCGATGGATCGGGAAGGTAGGAGGTAGAAACCATTATGTTACTTTTTCTTGGAGAGATTCCACGAACAATCTTACGGCAACATCTTCATGTTCAACTCCAAGAATCCCACATGATGTGGTGAAAGCAGTGATGTGTTCTTTAGGTATCTGTGTGCCATCACCTTTGAACTTTGGAAATTTCTTGTGGGAACCTATTGGTAGGTCATGAAGAGGTGGTTCGAGAGTGAGTGGGCCTGTATTTCTTCCCCATGGAACAATGGGTTGAGGTCTTCCTGCTTCATCTGCCATCGTTGTTTTTATTTTTGCTCTTTCTTCTACAAATTATTCTTCCTCTGGGAACTCAATGCTCAATAGTGGTTGTAAAATGGGAGAATTTGAAGGGGGAGTATCAACAAGAATTTGGATGGCATTACCAGGTGAGCTACTTGATGAATCGGATGGGGATGAGGCTTGAGAAACATAGTAGGGATTGTCTCTAACCTGTTCTTGCTGATTTTTCAAATCCTCAAAAGTAGGGTTGACAATTCCTCTCGATCTATTCAACTTGGTGTATCTCCTCTCAACCAGCTTTTGGAAATTCTTGTAGTATTAATACAAAAGGACACTGTGGAATATGAAAGGTCATATGTAGGCATCAATAATGAATCTTTCAGCAATGGATTCTGATGAATTTTTTTTCATTTTTTCAATTTTGATTTTTTGTATTTTTAGACCTTGTGGTCATATGTTGGGTACAAATGCTACTAAATCTACCCCACGGTGGGTGCCTAAAACTATTCGCGAGAAAATTTGTCAGGTGGACAAACATGTGGGTTTCTTTCCAATGCTCTAGGAATCTAATTCCCTCTACTTAACCGGAGTAGCTTCCGTATATGCATGCATAAGTACAGGTGGATTTTCATGGTGGCCTTTTGGCCAAGGATCGAATAGGGGCACTCCACTGACCCTGTGATAGAGCTAGCAATATCTTGGTAGGGAAGAATTTTTATGAAGAGTGGGAAATAGGAGTGAGAAAATACGTAGGAGAAATAATGTTACAAGTAGAAAATCGTATTCCTGCACACACTGGTTAGAATTTTCATCACATGCACTAAAATTTAGAGGAAACAACTCTACAAGTATCAATAATACCAAATAGAATTCGTGATCACTAAGTATCAAGAAATATCATAGTCAAAGAAAGCTAGAAACTCCTTCTTCTTGTATTAATTACTCAAACAAAAATTTTACATAGTGGAGAAATGGAGGAATTTGAGAATGGAAGAATGGAAGAATTTGGCTATCTCATTTGTTCCCTCAATGCACTCTTGAGTATACAAAATCAATCACCAACCCTTTGAAATGGGGATGGATTTACAATTTATAGGAAGAGAAATGACTCTTCACAAACTCCCTAATGACTCTTCATATGTCTTGACATGACTTAAGACTCTTCACCTTCCTAAGAAAACATTAAGTCCCCTTTTATAACATAAAGGTGAATTATTACATTAGAAACATTAAGACATGAAAAAATGCAACTCCAACGTAAGATTAGAATATTGAGGAGAGAGAAAATTGGGGGGAGAGAAGAGAGAGAGAGTAAAAAGAAGAAGGAAGAATGATGTCGATGATGACATATTCTACCTCTGATAAAACCTGCTGATCCTTCTAGATGACTTGATGAAATGCTCCAATGTGATGAACTTTGAATCTCTAAACTCTTTTGCACACTGATAAAATTCCTTTACATGACATGTGAACACCATGAACTAAGTGTTTAAAAACATTTTCGAATGAATCATTTGATGGCTATGAGTATCACTCATGAAGATCCTCCTCTAAAGGTACTAGAGCCTTGGAATGAACCTTTCCATGACTCCCTACAATGTTTTTGCATTGCTCAACTGATTTGGATATGATCCTAATGAAGCATCTTATGAAAGGTCTGACGGTGTCAATTGTGAATTCCACCTCCCATATACCAATTGAAGCATGAAATGAGTGTCAAAAGACATTATTGACATCCTCACTTTCACCTACTCTGCATAGTATGATGATAGAGACTACATTGTCTTTTATAACTGATGATAGAGCTTCTACCCTTTTCTTTTATGCTTCGTGATTTCTTGAAAAAAATCAACTTAATATTTTTAGTAAGTATGAAAAATTAACTACCTCGAACCTCAACTGGATGTTGCAACTTAGATTTCCCTTTCTCCCTGTGCTCCTCTTGCCTTCTAGATCAATTTTCTATTTTTGGCAGGTGCTTACGAGACCACTTACTATATTTAGTGTCAAATTTTGACCGAGGTGAACATTTTGATGGATTTTCAACTGCAGTACATCCTCTATGTTCAGCGTCTCTTTCATAAGTTTTTTATTGATGACTTTCCCAAAATAGTAGTCCTCTATGTAGAAGACATACTATTTTTAGAAAGTGGGCTTCTGGTGATTGGAATGTTGTAGAAATAAGTTCTCTGATATGGTTTTTATCCCAATATCATCCCTCTGAAATTTCATGTTTACCCGATTAATAGTTTAGGAGATTTTAAACTTTCAAATTTTTGACCTAGCGACACTTCTAAACATGGCAACCATTAATGGACCTCAAAAATTGCAGGTCTAGTTTTCTCCTCCATTTGTGATGAAAATTACATTTTTTATATGGGTTTTCTCTTCTTATCTCACTAGTGAAATTTCTCTTTGATCCGGTTGCTAGTTTGATGGGAAATGAGATTATTTCTTCATAGAGCCGGAAGTGAACTTTCTTCACTATGAGCACTATTATCCAATTTCGTACACTTTGTAAAATTGGAAAATGACGACCTATTGGGCCCTAGGACTGAAAAAAAAATCCTTTATTTTCACTTTGGGTGATTGAATCAGACTCGATCAATTCCAGGGTTTTTCTATGTTCCCATGACCCTCTGGTTCAAGAGTAAGCCCAGATATTCTAAATCAGGGAAATATTATTTTTAAGTGGATCAAGTGGCATTAAGCTATGAAACTTCTCACCGAGCTGCTCATGAGCCAACTCAGAAGATCTCGTAATGCATGAAATAGCTTGGTAAAGCTAAATGGAATCTATACGAAAGGATATCATCAAGAAAATGTAAGAGCTTGGGCTATGCTAAGGTTTAAGTGTTACAAATGAATTGAAGGACTTGGTAGGTGTTAGCTCGGTTGAACTCGTCGCTGGATCGATGGACTACACAACTTGGTATGTAAGACCAAAGTGTTTGCGAAGGTAGAAGTGGCCCGAGGACATCTCTAGTATTCACCTAGCGAAACATAAAGCTCACCCTAATGCACAAATTCATGGAGCTGGCTCGAATAAGTGGAGTAGATCGGGGACTCGATTATTGAGTTACATATTGTCTCGGAGCTAAATATTCCAATGAAATAGAATTTCAGCCAAGGTTGAATCCATAGTTGCATCAACATTGCAATCCATGCAAAGAAGTGGCCAAGTTTGGTGTTCATGTAGGATGAGAGGGAGCTTAACTCGGTTCATTCAAATGACAAGGGCTAAGCCCAGTCCATGGGAGATCATATCCTTAGCGCAAGGCCAGATACTAAAGATAGCTCAACAAGAGTTTACTTGCTTAATTAAACCAAGCCCATGCCAAGTCCTTATTGAGACAACGAGCTAAAAGTGAGTCGTAAATGGATGACTCGGTTGACTCATAAGATATAGCTAGGGTGAGTCGTCACAGGACTCATGTTCGTGTAAGGACTCATAGTTCTAATCATGGAGATTACAGAGTCTTGGGTTCTTCATGCCAATGGGTCATGTCATGCCCAACGTGGGGGGGGGGGGGGGGGGGAATGTATGCTAGGATCCCAAGCACAAGGATCCAATGGTGGAAAATTCTTAGGGAAAAACTAGGGCTCATCCCTGAGCTAGGTAAGATGACATGCCAAGTCCGCCGACAAGTTACCACCTGAGTTAGAGTGACCACATGAGGTAGTTGATGATGAAGTCGTGGTAAGAGAACAATCATGTAAATAGGTGATTAAGATATGACGTCAAAGGTGGAGGATTAATTCAAGTACCAAGTGAAGTAGAAATGGTTGGAGATAGTATGGAGCACGGTGACTTACAGGAGGAGTAGCTTAGTCTAGTAATAAAGACGATTCAGTAGCTTCAATGTGGAGCTCAAGATGTTCGAATTCATGATCAAGGAGATGGTTTAAGGCTGAGTCAATTGAAGGAGCTAGATGCATTAGATGGATCAGCTAATTCACAGTGAGCTCATGGAAGGGAGTTTCATCGATGTTATAGAACGATGGCCAAGTCACTCGGTGGTAAGAATACAAAACAAAACATCTAGTGAGGAGCTCATTAAGAATTGATCTAGTTATGAGGAGCTCGTGGATCATCTCACTCAGAGATATGGATGGTGTCGAATCATGGTCATAGGGTTGGGATCATAGCGAGGACACCAAGGTGATCGTTGGTAAGGAAAGCTCGAGAGGGAGCTCAACATCAGGCAATGAGCTACGTGGAGAAGCTCGACTAACTCAGTGAAAGGAAGGTACTTCAGAGGTTGAGGATTCATTCTAGCTTGAACACGAGATCGACACACAATGGGCTTGGTCAACCAAGAGGGATATCATTTTAACGGCTCAGTCGAAACAAGATTATAATCAAACTAAGACAATAAAGTAGAGCCTGTGGAAGAAAGCTAGGAAATCTCAAACAAGTTTCTCGATGGTGATTTTATGTGTAGATATTGCAAAGGACTTGTTTTCAGTGATGCACATTGAGTTCCAGGATGGTGATCTTGCATGGGTCACTAAGTTGGAGCAAAGGACTCAACATCGAGTTAAAGGATGCCGAGGTGATCATTGGTGTAGATGGAGCATATGTGAGCTCGAATCACAAGTTAAACCATGCACGTAGAGATCTTGTGGGAAATGAGTTGGCCAGAATGTGAATGAAGGTTAATGGCAGTAACATGGAACCTGGGTGGCTTGATGTGGTGACGACTCACATGAAGAAATTCCTATGAACATGATCTCATGGTAGTCAGCTTGGCATGAGCCACATGCACATTGAGTTTGAGTCAAAAAATATCAACCAACAAGCTTGGGGGGAGATATGTGGGCCGAGTTACATTGATCGAGTTCGTGGGTAATTACATTGGAGGTGGGCTTGTAGAACTCAATTTCTGGCAGAGCTCGAAGAGCTCAAACCAAGTGAGTCAATACCGAGTAGTTTCGGTGGAGCCTGGGATGAGCCTGACAAGTTCAAATGTAAAAAGGAACCCATTGACTAACTTGGTGAATTGGTAGGTGAGCCAACCACCAAGTTGACCTTTCTCTCAAGGGACCCCCCTTCAATGCAAACTAATTCTAAGGGGTTCCCCCTTGTAATTGTCATTAAATTAATGTTATTTTGAAATAATAATTAAATTAATATTTTATTAAGATATTTTAATAATGATAGTTATTATTATTAAAATATTTTATGTAAATATTCCTTTAATTAAATAAGAGGATTAAGTCAAATTGGGAATTAATGGCAAATGATGGAGGGTTAAGTGGTTCAACTAACTTTGTAATAAATGTTGAGCATCATGTACCTTCATTTTAGGAAGGAATTTATGACTTCTCCTCTTCTCTCTCAAATAATTCTTCTATAAATGTAAGTTGGAAGTTCATTCCAAGGGGTTACACATTGTTTACAAAAGTTAGACATGTGACACAAGTTAGACATCTTAAACAAGTGCATATTTTTCAATAATTCTCTCTCTTCTGTAAGGTAGCTTTGTGGATTGGGGAACCTTCAAGCCTCTTCTCCAAGACTGTAATGGCAACCATTGCATCTTCTGAATGTAATGATGCATTGTGCACAATGTTGAAGTAATAAAAGTGTGCATTTTTTTACTACTATTAGTCCTTTAATCATCGTTTATGCTTCTTTTTGCCTTTCTCATGCTTGCAGGTACACTATGCAAGTTCAAGTTTACATTACAGGTTTTGGGAGTTCTATGCTTATCAAGTGGTGGTGTTTTTCCTGTGAATGGTATGTTTTTTAATGTCCTTTAAGAGTGAATAACTCAGCAACAGATAGTTCCTTGTTCCATGTACTGGTTTGCAAGATCTCTTTGATTCTTCATTTTATGGCAATGGAGTTTTCAGACTTCTTCTTTTCCGTTCTTCATTTTTTATTCTTCGTTTGATCAATATTTCTTCTGTGACCTATATGTTGTGATGGAGTAGAGGAAAATAATTTTGTGATGGATCTGGTTTGAGGTTTAGTAATGGCGGAGGAGTGATGAGAAGTTGTAGAGGAAGTTACAGAGCAAGTTGTGCATGGAGAAGTTAGAAGTTAGAAGTGGGAATCAGGAGGGATTTTAAAATTTTAAAATAAAGTTGAGCAGGGATGAGGATAATTTTTATGTCCCTCATGTCCCTTAAGCATTAAGGGATGAGAGGGATATTAAATTACATGTGGTGCCTCATGATGACAAGTGGCGGAGATCCAATGGTTGGGGATTCAAGCAAAAAAAAAGCTTTAAAGCACTGAGGGGTTGACAGATGGTCACGTGAAGAACCATGAGACTTCCTGGGGGATGGGTGCAATTTCTTGTCCCAGATGTCCCCCAACATAAATGGATGTTAGGGACATCAAATTACATAGCGCGCCTAGTGATGACACGTAGTAACGATCCCATGGCAAGAGATGAAGGTTATATTAGCTCCCGAGGGATGGAAATTTACTCTTAAAGGGGTCACATGGGTGACCAAGAGTCTCGTTGGGGACTGGAAACATTTTCTTGTTCCTTATTTCCCCCATCAAAAAGGTACATGGGGGACATCGAATTGCATGGCATGCCAGAATCCACCACTTGTCATGATCTGAGCGAGCAAGGGAATGAGCTTTGCAAGCACCTTGGAGCTGAACTCGTGGTCTGAGAGGTCGTATAAGGATCCAAAGGGATTTTAGGGGCTGGGTGTGATAAAAACATTGCATATAATAAATGAATAATCTGTAGAAGATAATGCAACACAAGAGATATGGGGGGCCAAGATGCTCTAATATGTAATATATTTATAATAATACCCTTAAGGTAGGGCAACACCATATAATGCTCCTTAAGGAAGGAGTAACTCCATAATCTCCCAATATGGGAATCCACTTCGAGGGGGACACCTCCAATATACCTCTACCAAGTAGAAGACTCAAATAATACATCCATGACATGCTCATGATGATACTCACATCCTTTAAATAGGATGGGTAACACCTAATCCCAATGTAGGCCGACCCATTTACCCAATTCCTATGTGAGCCCATATAACTAACTAAGGGGATGTGTGCCACATGTCGACATCTCCATCAACCCATATACATTATAATATTATATCCCATGTGAACCCATACATATAACTAAGGGGATGTGTGCCACATGTTAGCATCTCCATCAACCCATATATATTATATTATCATATCCCAAGGTACATAGCAGGGTGCATTTTTATGTCCCTCATTTCCCTTTTCTTGAGGGACATAAGGGACATGAAATTGCACCAAGCTCTTGGAGCTAACACGTGTCCTATTCAAAATTTGGCTAACTCCTGAACTCACTCCTAGAGGGAAACTTGAAATGGTGATAACGTGAGCTCCTGATGGACTTTTTTGATGAAATTTGATATGCACTTAACAGAAAATCTCCTTATGAATCCAATGGTGGGGTGTATCAGGTCTTTATTACTCCATTTTATCCCTGAAAAAGAGGATTTTTGATTTGGCTCGCTAGTTGTACATGGAAAAAACCAGTTATAAACATATTGCTCCAAGGTGTTGCGAAAAATATGATTTCACCATCTTATAGGGCTTGGAATTCCCTTTCTGAACGTGTTTTTTTGCTTTTAACCTCCATATTTAGCTCCCAGAATCACCTCCTTAAGCTCAAACGGCTCTTTTGATCATGTGCATTGCCTAGGCTTGTGAACCCTAATTTTGGTGAAACTGCCCCAACTTCTCTGAATCTTTCCTGAATCTTCCTAAATCATTTCCATGAAGTTCTTAGGCCTTTGATTCACCTACATGTCCATTTTGGATTCTCTATTTTGCTCCATGGGGTTTCTCTAGTCCTAGGAAGGCCAGTGATAACCCTTCCCACAGCTGCCCGAAGTTTGCATTTGTCAATGGAATCCTAAAATCACCTAGGGGTTTTGAATTAACTTTCCTAAGTGGAATGATTTAACATCAACTTGGAGGTCATTGAACTGAATGGGTAGACCTAGGGTGCCTCAGAAGGATAAAACATGAAAAATTTGGCACAAGGGTATCATTGTCATGCTTGGAAATTGTCAATTTCCTTATTGCACATTTTCATGACAACAGAAACAAAGGGAGATTGAGGATTCCTTGGCATTTAGGAGAGAGATGACTCATGAAGTATTTGGAGCTCTTGTGGAAGATGAGGAGCCATAGCATCTAGTTCTCCCTATAGACACCCCAAAATAACTCATATGTTCTCAATGTTATCCTAGTACACCCTGTTATTCACCCATTTGTGATTAATTGATTTAATTAATTAATTCATACACATTACACCCTTTGGATTAATTAAATTAATCCCTAATACCCTTTGTTCCCCCTTGTGCTAAGTTAATTACCATTTATTAATTAAATTATTAATTAATTAAGTATGCACATCATAGTCAACTATCAGTCAGTCAATTGCCACTCAATCAACAACCACTTGGACTCCACATCCTCATCCTAGTCAACTACACTTCTAGAATCCTAGATAGGTGGGGGCAATTTAATTACACGTATAACTACCTTTCCAGATGTAACTTCTCCAATTAATTCCATCACTACCTTTAAATGCCTTGGAACTGTTGTAACCTCCTCCAATGTTATTGTTAGCATGTGCATTCAACAGTATTCAACCAACTTCTAACCACGTTTGCCTCTATAAAATTCAGGCTTGTCTTATCCCTAATCCCCCTGAATTATTTGCAAGTAAACTCTGTCAATTTACATTATGAAGCTTTCCAATTTCTCGTAGCAATCTGCATGCCAAGTTTGGAGAACATTCAACAACGCCCACATCCATTTGCAAGGTTCAAAAACAAATTTTCTACAACCTTATTGAGGTTTGCAATGAAGGATTGCATGGAGGTTTGCAAAATTATTTGTGTATCATTCATAACTATGATTTTTCTTTTTTTACACTCCTAACATTGGGAAAGTGCAGCAGAGAATCCCATTTGGCTTCATATGAGAGTGTGTCAATGGATAATATGAGGGCCACAGGTGCACATCTAATCCCACCTATCCACCCCAGCCCTTTTGCTTGGTGTTTTAGATCCAGTAGTCATTGATAAGAAAGATAATGCGAATAAGAAAAGTATAGATAAGTAGATATCATTTTGTGTTGAACTCATGAGATGAATTTAATAGTGTGCCCATCTCAACACAGTTAGCATCATTTTTTGGAGGTTTGATTGGAGGAATATTTTCTAGCGCATCATCAGGACAAAGTGTGGGCATGTAGAATATTGGGAATACGTCCTGGAAGTACTACAACTTCACAAACTTTTGAAGTTCAGTTTAGCACTACAGTTGTGACATAAATAAGTACATCCACTGGTATAGTGCCCACTATAGGAGGGTCAGGTGGACAAGTGGGTTAGGAGGATCAAGATTAAGTGGATCAAGTGGTTCTAAAGGTGGAGGAAATACTTGTGGAGGTTTTGGTTTTGGATCTAGTGGACATGGCCCATATCCCCAACAACCCCCACATCAACCCCAACAAGTATATTATGAGATGTCTCTCCACTTACCAGAATAAAGGGGAATTGAAGATGTAACAGAGCATGTGTAAAAGTGTGAGCTATTATGGTGCTGCTAAAGAAATTACAGCACCATATAGAAAAGTAAGTCAATTTTCTACTACCCTTTAAGGGCACGCACATAGCTGGTACAAAAATTATAACCCCCATAAAACTACAGTGGATTATGATGCTCTACACTCTACATTTCTAACTGAGTTCCATATTCTATAGTTTGAGCATAAAAGTATCAACATGCTTAAGGACATCAAGTAAGGATTTGGTAAAAGTGTGAGGGAGTATGACACAAGTTTCAAGACCCTGTTGTCCAAATTATCTTATGACATTCATATGAGTCATCATGCACAATGTTTTGTTGGGGGATTGTTGACTCCTTTCCATGTAGTACTCTCTCACAAGACATATGTAGATCCATACGAGGCTTTGGAAGAAGCTCTGTGAGCTAAAGCGGTTGGAAGAGTTGATACTGGAGTAAGCCCATTTTTGGAGGCACAAATCCCAGCTATGGAACATTAGATGGAGAAGCTATTCAGCTAATTTAGACCATGAGACACATACTGGAATTTGGTGCATAGATTGTGAATTTAAAGGACATACTAAAGATAATTTCTCATGCAGGTCAATGTGCACGTTAGTATTTGATTGTGAAGTCAGTCACCTGAATCATGATTTTTGGGATTTCTCATTATTACAGTGCACGCTTACAAATAATATGTCCATATATTGTAATATTTTCAATTCCCACACTCATGAAACCACTAACTACAAGTTGATTGATCACATTCATGAAGCCATTGAGACAGAATTGCACTAAAACTAGTGTGGCTAGTGGATCTAAGGAGCATGAACTGTCATAACCATGAAGGGTGTGATAATGGAAATAACATGAATGGTGGCTTCACAGGCAGATATAGAGGTCGAGGTTGCGATGGCGGTAGAGGAAATTTTCCACAAGACACTTGTTATACTTGTGGATATCCATATCATTATCAGTGTGAGTACCCTCAGAACATTACATGTTCATGGTGCAGGAAGCCGCATAAGTTAGAAGAATGTCTGGATTTGTAATGAGCACATGAGAAATAATAAGTACGAGAAGGGTGTAGGAATGATCAAGGTGTAACGCATTATTTCTGATCCATGGATACCAAAGAAGACATGTGATTCTAAATTACAAACTATAAAGGTCACCTCACATATTGAGGTTGAACGTGTATGTAAGCCTTTGAAGACTAAGCCACTTGTTTTGAGGGAAGAGGTGATACATGATAAGTATCTAGATGTTGCATACTAGAAAGAATTTTTATCATGCTACTATGGAATTTATCAGGGTGTTACAAGGAAAGATACAATGTTTAAAGAAACAAACATGCAACAGGGATCATGCAAGGAAAGTTGAACTTCTATAGAAGGATGTTGATTATTTGAAAGAGGTGTGTAGTATGTTGCACCAGGAATACATCAATTCCTCTAATAGGGGAATGACTATGAGAAAAAAATTCACGCGTTGTATTTGAGCACGAAAGACCGATACTTCATGCAAATCTACCACCTCATAATCATGAATTTGACAAGGAGATCACACTTGATGCAGTAATTTATGTGTGGTTATTATGTAACATTCTTATTGATATTGACATGGAAGTAAATGTATTAAATCTAGATGTTTGGAAATCATATGAGTAGACCAACCTTGCAGCCATTGACAAATGTGGTGTACATGGAAAACAAGACTAGGGACATGTCAATTAGGTTACTAAAGGATGCAACTATTACAATTTAGTGAATCAAGTTTACTAGGGATTTTGAGGTATTAGAGCATGCTGAGGTAGAAAACTTCCCCATATTACTTGGATGACCATGATGTTATGCAAATAAGGCATATCTACACTTTAATAAAAGGTAAATTAGCTTTTAGACTGAGGAAGAACACATTATTATACCCTTGTTGAATAAGAAGGAAGATCCTTGTGTTGAATCTTTGATTGAAGAAGAGATTAATAGAATTTATGAGCAATCAATGTGTGATCCAGAAAATTTAGAACCATACAAGGAGGGCATGCTTCATTGGGAATATGTGTAGTCTGTAAGTGACACAACAAGTGTTACTTGTGATAATTGGGCTCATAGACACATATGAAATGGTTGGACATGAAGTGAAAGGATGAGTCACTAGGATGATTAGATCATGCATGGTGAGGCAGCTAGGTTTTAATAGGGTACTAAGGTATACTGGTGAAATAAATCTTAACTCATTTCTTCATGCCATGGAGACTCAGTGGCAGAATGAAAGGGATAGAAGAAACAATGTTGGTCTATACTTTGCGTGGAACAACAACGCGGTGGTGGGAAACACATAGAGATGGCATTTTGGAGTGGTGAGAAGTTAGAATCACTTTCTCCACTAGGTTCTCTTATAGCAATGTAAGTAAAAAAACATGTGAATTCTATGGGAAGTCTCTTACCTCTCATCATGTCCTTGAGTTTGAGAGACCCTTGGGCGTAAGGTAAGGAGGCTTTACCACTATCACTTTGGGTACATAAGTTTTACTCCACCTTGAGTGGTTGCACATGCACATGGTATGTCCATGTAAAACTTAAAAGAGAAAACAAAAAATTGGTAGGAGATAACTGCAGGTATGATCCAAACTGTTGATTATTTTTCTACTAAGCCTCTAGTCCATGAAGCATTTCAGATAATGAATAACATCACTTTGGGAAATAGCGCAAAGGTTGAAGAGCTTATGTTAGAACTATTTAGAGAACCTAGTCTTAAGGCGCACCTAGATCTTGAAGAAATAGACGAAGAATAAATGGTTCGCGTCTGGAAAGAAAAAGAAAGGGGTAAATTAGTATGCATGATAGACGATGATGAGGTTGATAACCTATATGTTGACCACATTGAAGGTACACATGAGGTAATGGACACTACATATGAGAAAGTGCACATGTATCATGCTCTTATGAATACAAAGAAGGTTAGCATTGGTACAGAGGCAAAGCCTAAGGAGGCCATTATTGGTGATTACTAGTCAGATCAAGAAGTGACTAAGATTATTGAATTATTGTGTGACTTTCAAGATTTATTTCCAAGGAGCTATCATGAGTTAAATGGAGTAGACCCTTCTCTAGGTGAGATGAAAATCAAGCTGAAAGAAGGCATGCACGTGGTTAGGAAGAGGCCTTAAAAGATAAATCCTAATTTACGTGTGAGGATAAAGGAAGAAATGGATAAAATGTTTAAGCCTAGTATAATTGATCGTATTGAGGAATCTGAATAGGTTAACCCCCATGGTTATAAGTATTAAGAAGGATAGGAGGATAAGGATTTGTGTGGACTACAGAGAACTCAATGCTTCATGTGTTATTGATCCTTTTCCCACTCCATTCACAAAAGAAATCCTTGAAGGAGTTTCTAGTTGTGAGATATATTCTTTTAAAAACAAATTTACAGGTTATCACCAGGTGCACATTATGAAAAAAGATCAAGAGAAGACTATTTTCACCATTGAGTGAGGTAGCTTTCTATATATAGTTATGACCTTTGGACTAAAGAATGCGCCATCATTGTTCTCATGCATTATTGTTCAGGATTTTCAAGATTTTATTCACAAGTTCTTACATGTATATTTGGATGATTGGATAGTCTATGGTTTCATAAAGGATCATTGTGATAATATAAGGCTCATGTTTGAGAGGTGTAGATAATTGAGCATCTCTCTCAACATTAAGAAGTGTATCTTTGCAACACCTTTTAGCACTTTACTTGGACATATGATTTGTAAAGAATGATTGTTGGAAGATCCTGCCAAGATAGTTGTGATCTTGGGTTTAGAAGAGCCTAAAAATCAAAGTGAGGTGCAAGGATTCTTGGGGTCACACGGGAAATTTATTAAAGGGTATGAAAATATTGTCGCGCGCTTAGAAGAATTTTTGAAAACTAAAGGCAAATTCTATTGGGGTGACACACAATAATAAGAATTTGAAAAATGGAAGGGAAAGCTAACTACTGCACCTATTTTATGCTTTCCTTCATGGGAAAAAACCTCTTCGTGTTCATGTTGATGCTTCTAGAATGCCAATTGGCACAATATTGGTGCATAACTTAGAGAAGGAATTGTGGATCATCCTATTTTTTTTGCAAGTAGGAAGTTGATGCATGCAGAGCAGAATTACACAACTACTGAGTGTGAAGATTTGTCTATGATCTACGCGTTGCATAAGTTAAGACATTACTTGTTGGAAACCCCATTCATTTTCTATACAGATCATATGATGCTCAATTATTTGGTTAATAAGCCTATTTTTACAAGGGCGCATATGTAGATGGATCCTTATTTTTCTAGAATTTGATTTCACAATCATTGTAAAACTATTAGAAACTATGACACTGAGAGGGGGTGAATCAGTTTCTCCACAAATTTAACTTTTTAAATCTGATGTGATAAAACCATAAACACACACAATCAATTTTCAAGAGAGAACACAATGACACAAGGTTTAATGTGGGAAACCCAACAAGGAAGAAAACCCACTAAAACTATGAACTATTTCTTAGGACTAATTTGTCCTACTTATGTTATAATAGTTTTAAGATTGAACTTCAACTCAATCTAGAACTACAACTCCTCAATTTGACCAAATTACCACCTGATCTGGAGGCTTCAACCCCCCTGCAATTCAATCAGCTTATATTTGATATTTATTGAGCTTCAACTCACATGGAAGCTTCAAATTCCCAACTGCTAAGCTATCACTTAGACTTGTTCCATCAATTTTGGTCACTCTTGAGTTAATGTCTCCAACAACTGATGATGACTCTAGATTAACACTTTGTCTTTTTTGCCTTGTTACTCTCTATGTTCTTCTGTTTGGGCTTATTTTGTAGGCTTGAAACTGAGGTACTTCCTTCACCTATCATAAATTAGTCTTCCTACTTGATTAAAATTTCTTCTCACACATCCTTTCACATGAAATTATAGTTCTTGATACTCACTAATTATCTCTAAAATCACATATCAGGACTCATACATTCACTGAGTTCATTATTTTCATTGAATCCTCTATCCAAGTGCATTCACAAACATATTCTAACATTCACTTTCATGAACATTTAACTCATTGATTCCACTTATAATTTCTTGCTCAAAGCACACATATATTTCACACTTTACTAGGACTACTACAACTCTAACTCAACCTCTGTCATTTCTATTTTTAAACACTGTGACCTTAGTCTTTTTCCACATCACAACAAACTGCTAACTCTGTTCTTCTACCTCTATTACCTCTCTACATACATGATGAGGGCCATCAATCCTCGCCATTAATAATGTCAATCCAGGGCTAGTGTCTTATGGTTGTATGCATTAAGAGAAGAAGATCTTGGAAAGAAAGTCCTTTAAACACAAACCAAACTTACATAAAATAAATCACACTTGCAGAAATTTAAAGGCAGACTTGCAGAAATAAAGGCACACTTACAAAAAGAAATTTTACATGAAATAAATCACACTTGCATGAAGGAAATCACACTTGCAGGAATTTAAACACACTTGCATAAATTGAAATTGTTGAGTTGGAAATAAACATAATTAAATGAAAACACCTGCAAGTTCACAAAAGACGGAATTTTCACAATACAAAGATAAAGACAATACAACAGAATGAATTACAGACAAATGAATAAACATAAACTTAAATACACATATCCATCGTACTTGAAATGAGTGGCCAACTCATTCCTTGGAAGACGATTTAAATCATACTTCTGAGATCTTAAAACTACATAATATTTGAGAGGAAAGAACAGATCTTTATTTCTTGGGAGAAAGAATTACATATCTCAGTGTGGAAGGTTGCATTTATAATTCATGCATCCAACCAACTTTTTAGGAAATACAATATGATATTATCTTTATTCCAATCCTAACAACTAAGATCTTCATCTCCACAAAATATGGAGAGAGATATATTATTAGAGTCAAAGTCTAATCTCATTGTTTTAGAAAGATTTGCTCCCAAATCTTCTCCTTGCTTTTTGGTAACAAGAATCACAATGATTTTATTCTCCTAAATTATTGGAAGGAGGTTTTTCCTTGAAAGATGATTTTGACCAAAATACCTTTCCCAGATTTTCTATTTGACTTTGATGTTTTTTATTGTGGAACTTTTGACGTTTGTCTGATACATTTTTTCCTCAGACTACAGTTCACTAAAAGTTAGATATCTCTTCATTAGTAAAACCTGTAGAAAATATGAATGGGGTTTTTGTTAAAAAAAATTCTATGAACAAAAACCTCTCTCATATTTTCCATTTGAATTTTATGTTTCTGTTTATGGAACTTTTAGTGCTCATCTGATACACTTTTTCCTCGGACTGCAGCTCACTAAAAGTTAGATTTCTCTTCATTGATAAAACTTGTTGTAAATATGAATGATTATTTTGTTAAACACATTTCTATGAAACAAAAACCTCTCTCATATTTTTCATTTGACTTTTTTGTTTTTGTTTATGGAACTTTTAGTGTTTGTCTAATACACTTTTTCCTTGGACTACATCTCACTAAAAGTTACATTTCTCTTCATTTGTAAAACTTGTAGCAAATCTGAATGATGTTTATGTTAAACACATTGCTATGAATAAAAACCTCTCTCATATTTTTCATTGGATTATCTGATTATTCACATTTCCCATTTTATACAAGTTTCAAAACTAAAACTATCATTCCTTTGATGCAAGTTCCGGAACTAAAGTTGTTATTCCTTTTATGGCAAGTTCCGGAACTAAATTTTTTCATTCCTTTTATGTAAGTTCTGGAACTAAATCTGTAAGTTCCAGAAATAAATCTTCTTTGTCCATGAATTGCAAGTTCCAGAACTAACTGTCATTTTATACCTTGCAGCTTTGTCCATTGTTTTAATTGCTTGAAAATATAAATATACGAATTACAAGTTCTGGAACAAATATTATTCGATTGATGCAAGTTTCTGGAACTAAATCTACAAGTTTCAAAACTAAATCTATGAGTTCTGTAACAAAATATGTGAGTTCCAGAACTAAACCTACGAGTTTTGGAACTAAACCTGCCAGTTCCGGAACAAATCTGTGAGTTTTGAAACTAAAGCTGTGAGTTCCAGAGCTAACTTAAAACAACTATAACTTTTGCATGCGATCTCGAATTGAGATGATTCTTTTTTTGAACTTTAATAATTTTTTGAGATAAATCTGAATATGAATTCATATTTGAGTTTAGATATACCATCCATGATCAATTCCAATTTTCCCAATACTATCATTGTCTTTCCTTTATGGCCTGCATACATAAGACTTTGCATCTTTTCCCAAATAATCAATAGGATTAGTCGCAAAAATAGATAACAAAATATTTCTAAAGAATGAACAAGATATATATCCTATATTCTATCTTAAACAAACTATAAGTTCCAGGATTACATTTAAATCAACTTTCAAATGTAACTTGGAAGGACAAAATAATGGTAATTTATGGCCAATTTATGGCCTCGTCAATACAACCCATCAACTTCATTTTCTTTCTCATTCAAACTCAAATAGTGCACTCTTTTCTTAGCATCTCATCGATATGTTCTATATAGTCAGATACATTCACATGTTTATCCTCACTATCAAAATCCTTTCAATCACTATCTACATAGTCTCACACACAATGTCTTAGTTCACTGTATCTTCCTTTTATTTTTTTCTCTAGATAGTCATATGTCTTCTTAGGTTCCATTTAGAATCCTAAGGGTCAAGTTCTTTAACAAAGGAAAAAATATAAGACTTTTCAAAATCTTTCTCAACTTTTGAGTTCTATGTAGAGTTTATGACTGATCATATCTCCCTTGAAGTTCAAAGGACTTTGATATATATTAACAAAACAAAACAAAAAATTGTCTTTATACCATATTATTCAATCTTGGAGAAACATGTGCATTTTAACTTGTTTAAGGATCTTCAAATTCCATATTGAACCACACTGACTTGACTTTGTGAGACAAAAAGATGTCTTTCCATCTACCATGTTCTATATCCTTCAAGAGACTGATTGAATCTTAGAGAATTGTCAATATTGAAGGAAATTATTATTTATAACTCACTTCAAGGTCTCTAAAGATTGAAACTTTCCTGTCACTCCACGCTCACAAGAAATAAAGATTTGACATGATCAATATTTTAGACAATAAGAACACACTGTTTTTCCTCGTTAACTGGCACTAATACAGTTCTTTGAGCACCCAACCATCAACCCAGAAGCATCTAAAAGGAGAGAATTTTCAAACTTCATACAAGCTTATTGAAGTCTTCCCTTCGAATAATTTCCACCAAAATTTTCAATACTCTTGAGAGATAAAAAAGGACACAGTTTAAGAAACACTGAGCACGCGTTTATCAAAGATCTAAGATAAAAATTAGCATTCACCACACCACCATTTGATCTCAAAATGTTTGCAACAGATTTTAATTTTTCATGAAGATATACTGTCCAATTTTTATCATTTTTTGATGAATAAATCAGTCATAGTGATAAAAACTTCTCCATCAAAACCCTAGGTCAGGGTATTTGTGCAGTCACATACCGAATATAAAAAATGAGTCCATTTCTTCAAAAAAATTGTATGGAATTGTATTATGAAAGATCCTAAGGGTTATAATACCATGGTTTCACCTTTTCAAAATGATGAGAGGCACATACTTGAAGGAATTTTCCTAATTTGGAGCATTGTTTGCATGTTAAAGTTGTAAAGCTGACTGTATAGGTGATCCAAAGTAAGAAAACCTTAGGTATAACATGAACACTTCTCTAAACAAATGAATACACATAACATGGCTGATGTGAACTTTTAATATATTCAATTTTAGATGATATATGTCTCAGAAGGACTGATAAGGGTTCTTAGAGTGGCATGATACACCATTAAGACAGTGAGCACCTTCAATTTGCCTTCCTGAGTCTAGATGTTCTGGAGCTTCAATCTTTTCACTTCAAATAAATAATTTTACACTTCAAGGATGAAGAGATATTTTCTATAATCATTTTATATAAATCCAATGAATATTAGAAGCAAAAATATTGATAATAACTACTCACCAGGATAGTGACTTCATGGAAGCATAGTGTGGATTTCCTTGGTTTGCTCTTCAGGACTATTTGTCTCAACAGGAGTTACATGTTTGGCTTAACCAAAAGAGGCTTGAAAATTATTAATAAAATTTCTTATACATCTGTTAAAAAGTTCCGGGTAGTTGTTGAGCAATATTCCCATTGGAAGAAGTAAGAACATTCACATGTTAGCAGTCATCACACCAAGAACAATGACAATAGCAATATGTGTGTGCCTTCAAGAAGTGAATATTTAAAATACCTTATGAGAATGAAAAACACAATGAATAAACTATGAAATCACTACAGAGGTGATAAAACAAGATTTTAAAGCCAGCAATACCTTTTTTCTCTTGTCAATTTGGTGCACAGCTAGAAGAGAGAAAAATCTACTCCACCAAAATGCTCATAACTTTTCAACCACACATATTTTTGAGAAAATTAATTTTGCATGTGATTTTTATGAAAATTTACTCTAAAAATTACTTCTATGATTTATTGTATGAATACCGTATAATGTTTTTTTAGGACTAAGAAACCAGGTAGCTCAAAATGAGTTTTTTTCAAAAAGCTTGTTTTACAAAAACTCACATAACTTGAACAAATGACCTAACTCTAACCTAAAATTTTTTCATAAAGAATCATGAAACTTTTTCCTCTATCATCTCTAAAAAATTTATAGAAATTAATAGGGTCTACGTTTTTCTATCCCATCCACTTTACATGTTAGAACATTGTTTGTTCTCAACATTGTTTCTGACCAACATATAGAACTGACTCCTGGAGCTGAACTGAGCCTAGTATTTTCTCAAATATGATATATATACACTCTCAAGACCTCTCCCATGATTTTTCTCACCTGGACCACCTTGTTTCACTTCATTAAGCATCTAAAACCACCCTGAAATGGCACTTTCACTCAATTTCCAAGACCATGTCTACTTAAAACCACATGAAGTCATATTGCACCTCTAAAAACCATCTTATAAGAATGCTCTTGTACTCTCCCTTTTCCATCAATGCCTTTAACATCAATGAAAACAACTGGAAAATCAACAGGGTGCAACAAAAACTAGGAAAAAGTAGTTTAGTGCCTGATCATTTATCAAGGATCAATTCTGGTGAGGACTCATAGAGCATTGAGGACACAATTCTAGATGCACAAATTTTTAGATTAAACTACACACCCATAGAATTGGAGGACATTACAGTATTTTTTATGCACTATGCAGCTGCCTAAAGGAATGAAGACATTAGAGAAGAATCATCTTGCAATTTTTGTTGTGCCTTATTAGTTGATTGACAGATACTTATACAAGCTAGGTCGTGATGAATTTTTACGTCGGTGTGTTCTATAGCATGATCGAAAGGGTATTATGGAATAATCTCATGGTGGAATTATAGGAGGACACTATGAGGGTGATGCTACAACATGCAAAGTTCTAATTGTTGGGCTTTGACTGATGTGTGCTACATCATAACTTCTACAGATTATCTTACAAGGTGGGCATAGGCAACACTTATAAAGGAATGTACTACAGCTACAACAACAAGATTTTTATGGGAAAATATTATTAGCAAGTATGGTTATCCATTGAGCTTGACAAGTGATAGAGGAACTCATTTTCTCAATGAGACAATCAAATTTCTATGATTTTATAGTGGCACACCATAAGACTACTTCTTATCACCCACAAGATAATGGCACTGCAGAAGCTTTCAACAATATTGTGGGACAAAATTTGACAAAAATATGTGATGTTGGAAGAAAAGACTAGGATAAAAAATGATTTGTTGTACTTTGGGCATACATGACCACTTATAAGAGGTTGAATAAGGCCATACCTTTTCAGTTGGTGTTTGGGGTAGAGGTTGTGTTGTCTGTTGAATTCATGTTACATTCCCTGTGTATTGCATGCGGAGGAGGACTTGTTGATGAACAAGATGTTGAAAATCACATTGAAAAATTGATGCAGTTAGATGAGAGGCATGTTATTACACGTTGGAGCTAGAAGACCGAGAATTCTAGATATAAAGCATGGCATGATAGAAACATCAAGAATAACGTATTTGAGGTGGAAAGATGGTCCTTCTATATGATTCCAATTTTGCGCACCACCCACGGATATTGAAAGTGCATTGGTTAGAACCCTTTGTAATAATGGAAATACTTGAATCAGGTGCTTGTTAGTTGCAGGCACTGAATGACACCTTATTTCCTGGTTACTTTAATGGGAGTAGGTTGAAGCCCTACTATAAATAAGTCTTTTTGGTGTTTTTAATAAGGCAATATTGCCACTTAGATTAGATTTCCCCTTTATGTGTTTCCTTTCATTGTTGCTATGACTTTTCATTTTAGTTGTGGGTTTTGTTGTAATAAGCGTGCTTGCACATAGGAATTTGATTACTATATTTTGATTTCATGCACAGATGACCGCACATACTTTTAGTGTGGGGGTGGATTGTAAGCATGCGCAGAAGAGTGAATTTGTAGCTGTTGAAGTTTGACTAAGAATTGAAGGAGTGCACACGTTAATGACAATGTTGGTTGTTGGAAGAAAGTAAAAGAAAGAGAGAAATATGCTATAAATAATATAAAGGAAGGTGATAATAAGGATTTGAAGAAAGTTTCTCAGGAGCAAGACCACATATAAGAGAAATATTCACACAGTGTAACATGAGGTAGGCAGCAGCATAATGGACTACTTGGTATGGGGCAAAGAGGGTTATGTACTTTAGCACATGGAAGTGTGCAGAAGGAGGTATATGGCTGAGAAGTAGTGGGCACACCAGAAGGATATGATTGGGGCACGAAAGAAAGTAACAGAAAGCGCATAAAAAAAATTGTAATTAAAGTTGGGTATGGTGGTAGGTGGAGAGAAATTAATCTAGAAAAGTTAGAAAAATATATAAAATGGGTGCATATGAGTTTATTCTTACCTTGCATGTTTGATTTTTTAAGCTATGAAGAGCAAGTTAAAGAGTGACTGAGTGTGAAGTGTGATTATAGTCGAGTAGAGCATCGGACCAGTTGAGATTGTACACGGACGTAGTAGAGCTCCATTGAGAGAAGTGTTTTGAGCGACTGGAAGGCATGTGAAGAGTAAGGTTAGAGAGGCTACGGTTTGAATCACAGCTACATCACATGATCTTGAGATTACAAAAGTAGAAAAGGGAAAGGGTAAAGAGGTGAAAATTTAAAATGGCACCCAGAACAACACCTACAATAACTACAAGGGGGAAAGAAGAAAAGTGAGCCAGAAGTTGAAGACGCACCTGAAGGAAGGTTTTCTTAGATGCAGTACCCTGAGGTAGTGCTCATGGGGTGCGACCAGGAATCCCATATCAGAAAAAGTAAGGTGAGTGACTACAATCACCACACCATTGTGAACACAGACTATATAGAGAAGGATCTAGTAAAGAAGACAAGTTTGTGCACAGCAAATGATAATCTCATTTATGATGACGAAGGGAAAAAGACTTTCGAGAAATTTTCGGTCTTACAGATCTACGAGCTACCATACTTTGGAAAACCAGAAGGGTTATATCAATGGTTGATGTCTAGAGTCCATAAGGACTTCTTTTACTTTGCAGGTAGAATAGTATTACTCACCATGCCATTCATTGGAAAGCTCATATGATTAAGGATCTTAGGAACTGAAATTTCTAGTGATCTCGATGATGAAGTAGGGGTGGAATCTATTGTTGTGGAGATGAATTACCAGAAGGAAGGGTGCATTGCATGTATCCAAAGTAGCCAATCTTGTGGTTAAGATGGTTGTAAAAAATTTGACAAATTTTAATGGCCAGGAGCGTTGGGCCAAGTGAATAAGAAATGACTCCATATTGCAAAGAAGATGTCAAAAGGCATTGTTTACAACCTTTCTACATTCATAGTAGAAATTATTATTTAAGAGGCGCACAAGGGAGATAAGATAAGTTGGGGCGCTATTGTTTTATCTATTGTATTTGTAGAGATTAGGGTCCCAGATGGCCCCAAGGATAAAATCTGGCAGTTCCCTAAAGAAAAGAAGTCACTTGTTCAGATATTTACAAAATATACATATGATGGAACCACGAGTGGTGCTTATAAAAAATTTCCAGATATGTGGTATAGGAGGATGTGCGAGGCCTTTGACTATGAGTGGTGCATACCAAAAGATTTTCCTACTATGGTTGATGGAGACGTAGAGTTTGTAGTGTTCCATCACTACTGTGTTGGAAGATTTTAGATGAAGGATGGTAAATGGAGCCCGTGGTGTAAGCTCACTTATGCTTTTATTTTCATGCCTTTATCAACATATTTGATAATGCACATAAGATAATATTTGATGTAGAAAAAGTTGACTACAAGTATTATGCTCTCTGGAAGACCTATTTATATCCAGGTAAGTCTGCATACATAGAGACAATGATATTTGATGACATTGTTATTAATTCTATGACTTTGACAATTGGAAAGATGGGTGGGGCTGAGGTATACATCAACCTTAAACCTAAATTGGTTAATGGGAAGTATATTGAAAGTGAATTCAAATTCCATGAGCTTCCCAAGGGAAGACACGTAGTTAGAACCCTACATGAGAATGAGCCCACTCCTCCCAAAACAAAAGAGGAAGATCTTAGGGAGGAGGAGGAGATGGATGATGTTGATGCACTAGATCATTGTTCTAGAAGAAACCCAACTGCAGGAGTCAAGAGGCTACGTGAGAGCACTCCCCCCAGCTAGGAAGCAGAAGTGAGAATTGAGACTAAGGTCAAGGAGATAGAGAAAGTGGACTGCGTCGCGAGTGATCAGGGTGGTAGGAGGAAGTTGAAAAGAACCAAACCTCAGGGTAGTGGCGTGGAACCACTAAGGAGGTATCTCAAGCTATCTCCCATTAAGCCAAGCCCACATAAGAAAACAAAGAGAAGGCACAAGTATGTGCCTAGGGGTGATAGCGAGGAAGAAGTATCTGAGGAGCCCGTGCATAACACAAAGTACATGCCATTTATTAATGTGGAAGGAGAAGAGGAGCTTGGGGAATAGGAAACCCAACATGCTACAGAAGTGAAGAGCATGTGAAAATAGGAGAGAGGCCCCACAGGTGAAGAGAATTAACAAGGAGAACAGATTATTGGTGAACCATAAGGAGAGCATGGGGGTGTGTTAGGTGAAAAGGTAGAAGGATTGATTCTAGACGTAGAGGTACATATCCCCAAGGGAAATTAGTTTGTTGGGCATAAGGGAGAATAAATTTTGAAGATGCTCGACTTGGGATATGTTGATGATCCTTTAAAGATCATCCATGCAAGGTTTTAGATCACCCTTATGCCTAAGAAATTGTATGGTTAGGAGTTAATAGATCCTAAGAAATTGTATGTTTGGGATTTGATAGATCCTAAGGGTGTGAATATGCTCACTTGAAAGTAGCTTTCTTGGAGCATACAAACACACATGGATGAACTAGAGTTCAACATTAAGGAGGAAGATTGCATTAAACACAAGATGAAAAACCCACCGCAGACACCTCATGTGAAAATTAAGGTAACCAAGTTCACAGATGAGCAGGCTAGCAATGCCTTAACGAAGGTGGTGGAAGAGGCGGCATGAAGGACCTTGGATAAATTGGTTACATTTAGGACGTTGCTTGAGGATAATTAGAACAATCCAAAGTAAATAGAACAACTAACTGAGGTGCACAGAAGGCCTGAGAAGTGGAAGAAGGATATTTTGGACTTTATTGCAGAGATTGGAGGTGAAATCTTATATACACGTTAGAGTTTGATGAAAAGATGGATAATACTTACCCTTCAGCCTTGTACTTTCTACAATATTGCATCCATCTTCTCCTCAAGGAGAAGTTGATTGTACAAGAGAACACTAAGGAACAAGTGAAGGCCAAGAAAGGAAGGACTAAGAAGAGCATAACACGTCAGATTGTAGAATATGATGTCATACTCCAAAAATTGAAAGATGAATTAAAGAAGGAAAATTCGATGTTGGAAAACTATGAGAGTCCAGAGAAGATCCTTAAGGCCTATACAGTGTAGGAGGAGAATGAAGTTGTATCAGCCAAGAAGGATGAGTCCTTGGGGAGATAAGATAATTTGGCCACTATAACAAAGAAGCGCAATGTAAGTAAGGCCACCAGGGACCCTCATGAGATGCAGATAAAGGAGCTAAGGGTGTTTTTCATGCATAGAATGGACTTTATGGATGGCATGATATCAGGGTTGGCTGGAGTAACAAGGGAAATGAAGCACAAGGGGTAGGATATGACTCTAGAAGAAATGGAGAAGATCCTTGGAGATGTTCTTGATAAGGAAAAGAAAGGGCTAGAAGAGTGGAACAAGTTGGACGCCGACATAAATAAGGAGTATCCTAAACTCTTGCTCCCAATTGAGGATTGAGGCAACTCGTTATTCTTTTATTTGATTCATTATTTTATTCTAGAATAACTTATTCTTTATTGTTTTATCCTTTGGAGAGATAAGTTGTGCAACCTCATTGTTGAGGGCGACAGTGTAATTAGTGTGGGTTAATGTTGGGTTTTCCAAATTACCTAAGTATCGAGAGGGCACATGGAACATTAAGGAATGTAAAGTGGGTGTGTAGGCATGCACAAGTGTCAGTCAAAGGAGGGTATACCCATGAAAGGAACAACTAGGACTTAGCCAATTTTGCATGACACAGGCTAAAAATAGGAAAAGCGGTTAGAGTGTGGCCTGAGTAAAGATAAAAGAAATAAGACTTCATGGATAATAAACTATTTTGGGACTAAATAAAAGATCAAAGGTCATGCATGGATCAATCTAATAATAGGATTAAAAGTAGATTTTATTTATAGACTAATCTATTATTAGGATCGATAGAAAATCATGCAGTTGCTAGCGCATGGCTATTTTGAGCATGTAGTCTATTTTGAGATTCATGGGTGGTGAAGGGAAAGTCCCCACCCCTATATATATGATAGTTAATCTGCATATTTTTGGACACCATGTGATGTAATAGAGTTATGTTGTCTATTGTTTGAGTGCATGAATCTCTAGTGACTATTATCTTGTATTCAACTTCTACTATGAAATCTTTTGGCTATGAATGGATAATTGTGGATGGATCCTTTTAATTAAGGTATTTGAGTATGGTGACCACATAGTGCAATTGATCTTAGTAATAGTTTGATCTGTTAACTTTCCTTATTATGTGTGTTTTCAATTGAATGCATGCAATGATTTACTATGTTTGAACATGGATATGTTTAGTTATCTCCCTGATTAAGCATGCTAACATCTTGTCAAGTAAGCATGAAGGAGGGACCTAGTAGCTTTGAGTGCTTCAAGATAGTGTTCAGATATAACTAGATGAAGTGTCACCACACCTAGGCAATTTGGTGGAAATAAATGACTACAGAATGGTACATAAAAATTGGATGGTCGAGTCATATGATAGGATAGGTTAACCATGTAGGATAGGCGCGAGATGGATAAGGAAAGTTAGTTTAATTGGTGGGGGGGAAGGATTGAATCAGAATAAGTGTAGATGTTTAGGCTAGATAGAATATACATTAGGTGAATAGGTTCGGTAAAAGGTGGGAAGCATAGGGAAGGCACAAATAGGTATCGGGCTAGGTAGGGTCAAATAAATGATCGAAAGGGAAAATTGGATAACAAATTTAAATGGTGATGATGCAGGCATGTCAAAAAAACACAAATTAGAGATAAAACAAATAAGAGGTAAAGGCGAGAAGGAATACTTATATATAGTTGAAGAAGGTGTGCGCACATTGAATTTTGACTAAGATGATTGTGAAGAGCTTCCCTTTGGCTAGGAGGAACGACCTAAAATATAACCTAAGACCGTAAAATAGGATTAAAAATATCAGTTGGTGGATTGCCTAATGGAAGCTAGATCCGGGAAGTGGGGAACTTTCTAAAAGGTTGTTAATCCACATTTTAAAACAAATTAGTGTTAATAAAGAACATGAAATAAAGAGACCTATTGTAGTTGTATAGTTTAAGTATCCTACACAAGAATAGTAAATCAAATCTATTCTAATAAAGGCATATAATACTAAACCTAAAGAATGTGGTTGATAGTTCAAGGTCTATAGGTATGACAGAGAGTATTGTAGAGGTTACGGTGAGGTTATCAAAAGTTTTGAGAGGTTTTGGATAGGTAAATTAGGTCACTAGTTTGGAGGAAATTACCAGTCATAGAGACTAGTATCAGTTGGACGTTCGATGTCAGTACTAGTAATGAACTAATTTCGGTTGGGTGACAGGTATCAGTAGGGGCAATGGAATGAATATATTGAAAAAGGGAGATTTGTCTCTCTCTATGATTGCACATATAGTAAAAGGGGGTTTGGATAAGGTTGTGGGATTTGTATGATGATGCAGCCAAGAAATTTCTAGTAAAAACCTAGGAGCACTGGCACATCACTTAACCTAGACTGAGCGATCACCTAAAGTGTGCAAAGGTACCTATACATATACATTTGTATCATGTATGCCTCGTCTGGCCTTCCTATGCTTTTTTCTACCCTCTGCCCCCTTTTTCCTTGCATTTTTGGTCTTAAGTGATGAAACCGCCACCCTGTCCTGGGTGGCGGTCCCTTAACCGCCGCCTGGGACAGTGCAGCGGTCCTGTAACTGCCACCCTGCACAGGGTGGCAGTCCTGTACACGTTTTCTAGAATGTTCTGACGATCTCATCAAACATAAAATTCAAATTTCTATCTGCATTCTTCAACTAATTTACTTTGCATTTATGTTTTGGCTGCACCTTGTGAATATTGTTTTCTCTTTGTTTAATGGTAAAAGAGTTCCATTCCAAGTTATCTTCTAGTGAATGCATTTGTTATAAATAGCTATCTTTTTTTCAAACAAGAGGTCCCATCTCTTTCTCTATTTAATCATTCAACCTTTTGAGTTTCTTGCTTAGAATTCCAATAGTTTCATGTTTTGCATCCATTGTTAGCTTTCTCTTACTGTCTAGAGGTCATTTGATCTTCTTGTTTCAATCTTGCTTCATTGTTGTTCCATGCAAATAAATTTAGAATAAGGTAGTTTCATTCTTAGGTCGGAATCCATTTAGAGTTACAGGTTTTGTTTGGTCACAAAAGATAGTTTCTAGAACTCTTGGCATATTTGTGTTGTATTCCCACAATAAATCCCACTAGGAATTGCATAGTCAAGCTCTTTTCACTTACACTATCCCTCTCTTACTCGCATTGTATTTGGTCTATATCCAAAGCTACCATTGTTCAAGTACCTTCTTTTGTTGATGCTATCATATACATGACTTTTTTGGATTCATGAGAACATGAAGGAACGAGGAGATCACACTGAGGGGACAAAGTCACAAAAAACTAGATTTACCACTATTCTGTAAATTCCAGGTTTGAGCTATCAAAGTTCTAGTTATAACATATCAAATAGAGTAGTAAATTATTTAATTTTAGTCAAATCTCGCTCTCTGATATCACCAAGGAAGCTATGGAGATTGATAGTTTCTAAGAAACTATGATTCATTCCTCACTTATGAGGTAGGATCAAGAGTCTTTCAATTTAAATTAATTAATTTTTTAGATATTTAGGATAAATTCACAACTACACAGGAAAATAGCTACACTAAGCTACTTTTCTTAGTTTTGATTCTGTTACTAGATTAATTGTCCATTTTCTGAATATATTAGAATAGATACTCTTTTAATTCCTCTAAAATACTTCATCAAAAATACAAAGATAAAAGAATACATGCATAGTGTAGATACATCTTTCATAATTAGTTTATTAGGTTTAGTTAAAGTTGAATCGTTTTTACATGACAATCACGGGACCTAGGGAGTTTAGGGAATATGTGTTTGAACCAATAGTGCCTCAACCAAATATCCCCACAACACTAGCTGATATAGATCAAGACCTTAGGATTCAGGTTTTTTGAACAACAGTAAACCTACGAACAATTAGTGAACAATTGAGAGAGTTAAATATTGAAGACGAACAAGGCATACACATTTTGGTCAAATCACCCTAATTACAAACTACTTTGATAGGATGTCCACGTGACTGTATGAGGACTCGAAAGAGAACAAGTATTTGGTTGTGATCCTTTAGTTCCACAACCTAACACAGGAGGCCTCCTCATTGACATAGCTACTAGCTTATGCATTCAAGTTGCGAGAACACCTGCAAGGTATTCTGAGAAGATTACACAACTTCTAGTTCTAAGCATAGTGGCTGAAAAGCCATATGATTATTAGATAATCAGAAGGAGAAATTAACTCCTCATATGACCATAGGAGGTTTGCCATAACCACAAACTTATGGTTCTGATCCACTGGTCCCACAACCCAACGTGAGCCTACTGATCAATCAAACATTGACACTGAGTTTACGAACACTAATATTTGGGTCCTCACCACTCCCACTAGACATCATTACACAATTCTCTATATTAAACGTTGCAGCCAATCAAGCTAAGGATTTCTAGACTAGACCAGAGAATTGTCCATAAAACATTGGAAGGATCCACTACACACTCTCATCACCATTTTTCATGACCTTGTCTAGAAATATACATGCAAAGCACCTACAGGTCACTTTCCACATATCAAATAGCCAATAAATAGGATCTCGGTAGAGCTCGACATTGATTGGAGCCTCCGAGCAGCTATTATATCCGAACGATCCATCACACCAATCCAGGTTAGGAGGGCCTTCTTCACCTTAGATTCGTAGATTCCATTATTACGTATTGAGGATATAATATCTACCCAACTAGTTTGTTTGTACCCATATATATTTCACATTCACTGACTGTCTCGACATGACCTCGGGAGGTCAGGTACGAGGAAGAGTTACTTATAGATTCTTATGCCCGCATGTCACTTTTCCATCATACAAAATTGGTGAACCCAACATGAACTACAAATATGTAAAATTCTGATGTGGAGTCAGATTCCTACTCATTCTTCCAATTGATTCACTTTTAGCCTTCGCATCAGCTTCACCAACAAAATTGGTGAACCCGACGTGAACAAATACACAAACTTCTGATCTGGATTCAGATTCCTACTCATTCTTCGCAATTGATTCACTTTTAGCCTTCACATCAGCTTCACCAACAAAATTGGTGAACCCAACGTGAAACAAACAATTGTTCTCCTTTTATTTTCATGTATTTCATTCACCTTCGCTCTTTCCCATTATTCTGCGGGTATTCATATACCCCCCGAATATGTTGGGATATCGAGGTATATGGCAGACCTCTCTTAGGTCTCGAAGCAAATTATGGTCAAACAAATAGACAACCGTCACCCTCACTTTATGTATGGGCTAATAATTATTCAAGTAATTACTTGTCATCTCAAACTCCCCCTCAAAGAACTAGTTCTAGTTCTTCATTCCGAATTGAGGAGTTGGATCAACTTACACAAACACAACAACTAGAGCCCTCAAGAATCTAACAATATGATGTTTACTGGATAATCCATTTCATCTCCTCAGGTCTTGTTTAGACCACATATTAGTAGACAGTTAGATCCACTGCCATTTTTGGATGAGGAGTACTTAGCACACTATGCTAGAAGTGAACAACACTTCCAAAACATGTACCCCACCTATAGGGATTTTGCAACTACAATCTGATACCCTACTCTAAGAAAACACCCCCATTCCTCCACCTGTGGGAAATGCTCTTGGTGAAGCTTGACAGGGTAATGATCAATTCATAGCAAGGTATCATACCCCTTTATAACCTTAAGGTATACAATAAACGCCATTAAGGAAAAACATTGTGTCTTTTCCAATAGAGGTCATTTCAACCTTAGTTAAGAAGGTTAGAGGATTGGAACTTGCTCAAGAAAATCAAAATTCATATTTTAGGCAAGTAGGAATACCCAACCCTCCACATCACCCTAATAAGGTTGACCTCCTTACAGGAACAGTGCATGTTAGGAAAGCCTCCTCAGCATCTGTATAATTACCCACAACAAACACCAACTAGGACCGTGTTTTCAAACGCCGCTCCAATTGAAAATATGATACCTCCCGGCTTGGCACCAAACAACCCATACCAGAAACAATGCTCCTCCCTACTTAAACATTTATTCAAAATCACCACAAGGAGACATGTTCTCTTCTCCCGGGATGTTCATTCAACCACAATGATTCCCTTATGTCCTTGCAAATACATATGTTATGCCATATCAACAAACCATGCAACCCCCACCCCCTCATCAGAAGCACCGTCGATGGTCGAGGCCTATGTGGTAGGGACCTATTCAGAATATTTAAAAGAGCCCCTAGAATTCACCATACAAAGTGTTATGCTTCCAAGACCTCTTCCCGATTTACCCAAATACAAAGGGGAAGGATATCCAAATGCACACATTAAGGCCTATTCCATAGCCATACAGGAATTACTCCCTTGGGATGGGGTTGTTGCTAAGATATTCCCTAAGACCTTAGAGGGTATTTCCCTTGATTGATATTATAGAATACATGAAGCCTCAATACACTCATTTAAACAACTCGTGTTAGAGTTCATCAAATCTTTTGATATGAACAAATTGTTAAGAACAGGAATCAGGGAATTCTTGCATATTAAACAAGAAAATAATGAATCCGCTGCTCATTTTATTCAAATATGGCGTACGGTTCTCTACTCATTAGCAAGTGCTCCAAACATGGATCAGATGGAACTATGTTATTTATTCCTTCATTCTCTCAATAGAGAGATAAAGGAAGAAGTCTAGAATTTCCCACTAAGAACTTATGATGAAGTACTCGAGAGTGATCTCCGAATTGACCAAGTAGTGATAGATAGTGGTCGTAAGACATATAGAACAAAAAAGAAATTAATCACTCCCAATCAAAACACCACAGCCTATCCTAATACCAGGAATGCTAATCAAGGACCTAAGATCCTTAACAAGAACCGCAGAGTTACAACTGATGGAGTAACTAACTAAGTTAAAAGAGACAAATATTGTAAACATTTTACCACCTGATAATAATCAACAAAATAACAATTTTACTCCAACAATCAATGCTGGTGGATTTTAATCGTCCACCACGACCACAACAACAACAACAAAAATGATGACGATGATGACAAATCTAAACACAAGGTCCAAATCAAAACCCAACTGGATATCAGAGTCAAAACCAAAGGCAATAGCCTCAAAATTTTAACTCTATCAACCAGTAACCTTATCATAATTTTGGGACATGACATAGGTTTCAAATCAACAGCCTCAAAATTATAATCCCAATTTGTATTGTGGTTTCCACAAAATTAAAGGCCACAATACTAGGACTCTCCAAAACTACAATAAATTCATGCAGCATTTTCCAAAAGATAAAAAACAACTCTTTATAGATATGTTCTTAACAAATTCTGTAGTACCCAGCGCCAAACACTTACACAGGGGCAGTTTCCCCTCAAAATGTACCCCTCAAGATCTTTAATGATCCACTCCCAAACCATTATAACGACTAACAGGTTAGATCCAAGAGGAACAAACAAAGGATGTTATAATAGGAAACAATGATCATGAAGCTTCAACTTCATTAAATCCACCAGTCGCACCCCAATTAGGAACTCAGACCACGTAAACCAAGACAGTTGGTCTGGTAGAGTTAGACACCGAGCTACCCATAGAAACCATAACAAGAACACAGGATTATTCTTCTCAACCAGTTCCAAGTTATCCATTAGAATTAGACAACATTCAACAATTCGTTGGTAAAACCCATAGGCGCTTATGATTTAATTAATGAATTAACTAAGACCTTCTCTCACATCTCCTTTTTGGATTTATTAAAGAACTCTCCCACCCATAGGGCTGCCCTCTTATAAGCATTAGGCCTTGGTCATTTAATCAACACCACTCCTCGTCCAGAAATGTAAGTAAACCAAGTAGAATTTGACGTCTACCCTCTAGGGAAGCCAGATAGGGATACTAAGTTTATATTCGATATAAGTAAAATGCCAATAGATGCTAAAATTGTGTGAAGAGGCGACTCAGCTTTACATCTACAAGTATGGGTTTACAATAATTATGTTAAACATGCAATGATTGACGATGGGGCAGTAGTTAACATAGTCCCCTTCAGTTTTCTCCAAAATTTAGGATATGGAGAAACAAACTGTTCCACAACACGAAATACACTAAGAGGTTATGATAGCCTCAAGGCCACTTCAATTGGAACCATAGTTTTACTAGTCACTTTAGGACCTAAGACGGTCCTCACTGAATTTTATGTTATAGATCGGGAAACCAACTATAATATGATCCTCGGTCGACCATAGATATACTACATGAAGGAAATCATCTTCCACGTTATTCCAAGAAATAAGATTTCTACACTTAGGGAAAATATGTGTGGCATAAGGTGACCTAAAACCCTTCGATATAGACCTAGCTGATTTGAAGAAAAGACCAGGTGTTCATTCCAACTTTGAACTCCCAACAAATCAACTTAGTAAACTGATTAATTCAAAACCAAAAGAGAAGTTAATACCCACCACATAATTGGAAATTACAAATCTAGTTGAGGGCATTCTAGCACTCAAAAATGAGACCAACATCATAGAAACAATGTCACTAGGGGTTACCACAAAAATTGTCGAGTTGCTAGAGAAATATTTACCTATTCTCCTACCATTTGATTCTATGGGTATGGGATACACCCTGGGAATTGCTTCTCTTCCATAAAATGAAGTTTTTACGGTAAAAGTAACTCAAGGTAGAAGAAACAAATATGATAAATATCCCAACATCCATTTTTCCAAGAAAATATTGGACTCTCCACTTCGATGGAGCTAGATGTCTCTTTGGAGATGGGGTAGGAGTGATCTTTACTTCACCTAACAAATGATCCTTCCTTTCACCTTTAAATTAAAATTTGAGTGTACAAACAACAGAGTTGATTACGAAGCTCTCCTCCTTGGCCTCATCCTAGCCAAAAGAATGGGTGTCGATAACATTAAAGTGCTAGGAGACTCGCAACTAGTTGCAAACCAAGTCTCTGAGGTATATGAAACTAGGGTTGAACATTTACAAATCTAGAAAACAACGGTATTAGAAGTAAGCAAGGGATTTAACTTCATATCAATTGAAGCAATCCCATGAGAGTCAGAACCTTCTCGCAGATTCAATAGCAACCTCAACTTCCCGTTTCACTCCAAACAGTGAGTTGGAAGATACAAATTTCACAGTATCACTTCGTATTGAACCATTAATATGTAAAATACCAACAAACCCACTCTTGACTCATGGAGAAGTTGAGAATGATTTTCCTATCCTGGATCACTTTGACGGTGATAGAGTCACTCTCGAATATCTAAACACCTATGTGGAACTACACCTTGCTCACCGCATAGTGGATCTTTCCCTAATACCAAATTCCTCTTCCTATTTTGGAAATCCCATGGTAGAGTCTCCTCCACAAAAGGATCTCGATATCTATGAGGTAGAAGATGGAGAAAGTTTGGAACTACCTCCAGCCCCACCTGAATTTGAGGAAGGTAATGCTTCTTTAATAGAAGAAACCATTGACATAAACATCGGAACGGAGGAAGAACCAAAAATTTTGAATTTTTGATCCTTGTTAGCTCTAGAGGAGATAGAAATACACACCCAAGTCCTCAAAGAACATCAAAAGGCTTTTGCATTTATCTATAAAAAAATTACGGGCATTGCACCACATATCACGGTACATAACCTTGTCACTAAATTAGATGCAAAACCAATTAAACAAAAGTCAAGACCCGATGAAGCCAAAAGTGGTTCTCATGGTAAAAAAGGAAGTAATGAAACTTATCCAAGTGGGATTCATCAAACCCATTGACTATTCACAATGGGTATCTAATATCATCCATGTTCTAAAAAAGAATCGGAAGATACGAATTTGCATTAACTTTCGGGATATTAACAAAGCTTGTCCCAAAGATGACTTCCTGTTACCATCCATTGACGTTATTGTTGATACAACAACTGGATTTGAATTGTTGTCCCTCATGGATGGATTCTCAGGGTATAATCTAGATTAAAATATCTAAACAAGTTCAAGACCAAAACCATGTTTATAAATCCCTGGGGAACTTATTGTTACGTTGTCATGCCCTTCAGTCTTAAGAACACCGACAGCTACATACCTGTCAGCGGACAATGACATACATATTCCACGATCTTATCCATAAAATTGTGGAATCCTATGTGGATGACTTGTTGGCCAAGGCCAAGAAGCACTCTGTAATGATCTAGAAGTACTCTGTATCATCCGCTCATGATTGATTAAATATGGCATCACATTAAACCCAGAGAAGTGCGTGTTTTGTTTGATGGGAGGAAAACTTTTGGGTTACATTATATCTTCATGAGGGATTGGTGTTGATCTAGCCAAAATCTAGGCTGTTATCGAAATGATTCCACCATCAGATGAGTTTGGAATTAGGTCATTTCTTGGGAAACTCAGTGCAATCCGAAGGTTCATCCCAGATTTAATTTTTTCTATTCATCCAATCAACAATCTATTAAAGAAATATTATAGCATTGATTGGACTGAAGAATGCAACGAGGCCTTCAAAGTAGTTAAATGCTTCTTATTTTCTCCACCCATGCATTAATGCCTCCCAGACCAAAACCACCCTTTGCTTTTATACTCACTGGCCACTAATGTCTCGCTAGCCTGCATGCTAGCTCAAGAAGAAAATGATAAATGAGAATGTGCAGTCTATTTCATTAGCCGAACATTTCTCTGATTATGAAACACGTTATACACAGGCAGCAGAGATAATTCCTTGCCATAGTCTTTGCAACAAAACATTTAAGACATTACATGTTAAACCAAGAAACAAGGGTCATTGTATAGGAATAGATCATTTACAGACATTCCTCACGCAAGGGTCTTTATCTAAAAAGGCTGGGTGTTTCATAACCTTAATGGGTGAATTTAAGTTAACATTTGTAAACTAGAAATCCATTAAGGGAAAAAATCATTACATATTGGTTAGCTGAAAATCCATTAGATGGAGGTGATCTAGTAAATCTAGACTTTCCTGATGAGTGTATATAATTTTTCGAAACCAAGACCCCCCATCTCTACATGTCCTTGGTACACTTATATCATCAATTTTATCATGGACCACACATACCTGAGAAAGTTCCAC
The DNA here is from genome assembly GCA_019776745.2 of Taxus chinensis. Classification (NCBI taxonomy): domain Eukaryota; kingdom Viridiplantae; phylum Streptophyta; class Pinopsida; order Cupressales; family Taxaceae; genus Taxus; species Taxus chinensis. The sequence goes on along the minus strand of CM034148.1, from coordinate 853,474,498 downwards.
ATCACAACAAAGAAGGCGGTTACACATTATCACTGCTAAATATGTTGTTTTAGAAAAAGTACTCTATCATAAAGCCTTTGATGGCATGCTTCTAAGATGCATCAACATAGAAGAATCCAAGAAGATTCTTTATGAATCCCACAGTGGGATATGTGGAGGCAACTTCGGTGCTCATGCCACTGCTCACAAAATACATCAGATGGGCTATTTTTGGCCCACTCTTGAACACAATGACGTAGTAAGAGTTTTGTACATAAATGCCACAAATGCCAAGAATTCTCTCACGAGATTAACATGCCAATATAATCCCTGCAACCAATAGCAACCCCATGGCCCTTCTCCATGTGGGGTCTAGATTTGATAGGTAAATTCTCCCCCTCATCAACTGATGGCCATAATTTTATAATTATGGCCACAAAATATTTTTACCAAATGGGTAGAGGCCATGCCTCTCGCCACCGTACCAGGTTCAGTAATTACCAAGTTCATTCTAAACCAAATCATTTGTAGGTATGGTGTCCCACAAGTCATTATCTTAGATAATGGCACATCCTTTAAAAATGATGAGGTCCATGAGTTATACAGAAAATTCAAAATAAACCATCACACGGCCTCTCTTTACTACCCTTAAGCCAATGGACAAGCCGAAGCAACAAGACAAAACATCAAAGGTCTATTCTCCTTAAAACGGTTAAGGAGAACAAGCAAGATTGGCATCTAAAACTATATCCGGCCTTGTGGGGCCCATCGAACCTCAATAAGAACACCAATGGGAGCAACCCCTTTCTCATTGGTATTTGGGGAAGAAGCAGTTCTCCCACTTGAGGTTGAAATACCTAGTCTCCGCATCTCATTACAAGGGATTTTGGATGAAAAAGCTTACAAGGAGGCACACCTCTCTCAACTAGAAATCCTTGATGAGTCCAGGCTAAATGTTGAACAACAGAATAAAGCCTATGCTAACTGAATGTTCCAGTAGTATAACAAAAATAGTATATGAATGAGAAATATATGAGGGAGATCTAGTTCTAAGACTAGACAACTAAATTGATAAGAAAACAAATGAAGGAAGGAAGTTCCGGCCCAAGTGGTTGGGCCCATACCGAGTCATGAAAGACTATGGAAATGGTGCATATCTCCTGTGTACACTAGAAGGTGAGGAATTCAATGAAATTGTCAATTCCTTACATCTTAAATGGTTTTACACACGAGCCATCAGAATCACCACTTGTACATTATAGCTACCTACATTGCATTAGTCATCTTGTTGTTTCATTTTGTCCACTCATTTCGTAAAAGTTGTAGGCAAGGAAATTACTCTCAAACAATCTATTACAAATTTATGAAAATATTGGCAAAAGCATTCAAATCACATCTCTTCAAAGATCATCAAGTAATTTCAAATCTTCTCATCAAGTTTGACATACAAGTATTGATGAAAACCATACCAAGGCCTGCATACTTGGTTTTGCTCTTTCTTTCTACTAGGTGAAGTTGTCCTTACCTACGGTCTATTCTAGAAGATTCTTGGTGTCACATCTACCCCTCTTATGTATCTTTGAAAGAAAGGATATCCCAAAGTCACATATCATAAGTGTCAAAATCAAATAGAATAAAAAATGCCAAGCAAATAGAATATTTTATTTTACACACTTATTTTTACCACCAACCTTCGGTGATAAGCCTGCATCTCTTACTAGTCGTGCGAGGTTGGGAAAGAAAAGAAGTGCCCTTACTCACCTATATCTTACCTTTGGTGACAAACCCATGCTTCTTACTAGTGGCATGAGGCGTGGTGTGGGGGGTCCATTCACACAAATTAACAAATCTTGGTATTCTAGAAATACAAATCAAATTATATTAAGTGAAGATAAGTATCCAAATTCCAAAGAGATCAAATCCTCAAAACCAGATTTTGTCAACCAGATTACCATTTATAGATCTAAGTCTAGATAAACTGGAAATTAAGTTACCCACTAAGCTTGGTGGTGGTTTTGAGTAGGGTAAGTGTGTAGGTCTAAGTTTGGTTTCTGTCACTAGTTTTTCTATCTCTCATTGTTCCATTCAGTCAAATTCATACAATTTGTGCCCTTCCCAACTCTTGGTGCTAAGCCCTCGCATCTTATAGGTTACGCGGAGTTGGGAATGGGGAAAGTTCATCTCTTTATCGCTATACATTCATCACGTTTTGCCAACATAAGAAGAAATCACAGACATTGCCCAAAGAGGCCAAAAGTTCAAAACTACATGTTCGTCATCACATATCAGCATTACAAAAGCAAATAAAGTAAAAACACTATGTTTAGTATTTATTTTCATTTCTCATCCATTGCATACATTCTAAAAAGCATGAAAACAAATACTCTAAAAACATCTAGTATACACATGGGAAACGAGTCACAAAATTCTAGACACCAGATAGTCTAGATCCAAAAAGATATATATATATATATATATATATATAAATGGTGTTTCATTTACAATGCCATCATGCACTAAGGCATGGTCAAAACACTCAATGAGCCTGGAAAATATAAAAACAATCGTACAAATATCCAACCAAAAGTCGCTACAAAAAAACACTACGATCTCTCAATCTGTGCGAGATCCCTCAGAAGGTGTATGACCGCGCCTAGGACTCCTACTGTGATGACGCTCTGAATGGATGGAGAGCTCACAATCATTTTCAGTAGTTGTGGTCTCACTATGAGAGTGACTCCTCCTCATCAAACGCTCAGTAGTCCTATATCCAGCTAGCTTGGTGCGAAGGGAGGTAATGATCTTTACCGCCTTCCAGACAAGGGAAAAGACATCTGTATGTCAACCAACTGCTGAGGGCTCCCTAACGTCCTCAGTGAGCTCAGCCCAAGTACCATTAGAAGGGAGAAATAGAGTGTCAATGCACACCTGGTGAATTAAGTCTCACCATCCCTCAGCAGTCGCTGCAAATAAAAAGGAGAAACACACAAGTTAAAAAGTTGTCCAAAATAAGACCAAAGATAAACAAAGCAAAAAGGGGAAAATAATAACTAAACAATTCTAACTAAAACAAAATCAAGAAAAGAGTAGTAACTCACTCAGATCTCTAGGCCTCCAGGTGGGATCTCTAGGATCCGTGCCTGTCACTGATGCTGCCACTGACTGTCGTCCCTCTCCCACATCTGGAGCAATGTGACGGCCTGCCACGAACTTGCCATCTCCCCCTACATCCTAAGAAGGAAACTCCTCTGAAATCAGAGTCACCCTCTCTGTGCTCTGCTCCACCCTCTCAGCCCGCAAGATATCCTAATTTTCATGCCATTTAGAATCATTCTCATCCTCCTCACTTGTCCTACCGGCTCCGGTCTCCGCCTCCTCTGTCTCCCCCCAGTGAACTCCTCAGACTTGGAGTCCACGTCAATAGGCACATCTCTGCTATGAGAAGGACCGGTGCCAATCTAAAGTAAAGGTGCTCAAGGAGCACTAGCTACCCCTCGAGCATGAACCACCCTCCTAGCTGCGATGGGAACACCAGGAGTGACCACAGTCCAACCCCAGCCTCTAGGACCTCCCCAAGCCTCACAAACAGATCTATACACTAGCCCTGCTGGAGGAAACATGTCAATATATGGAAGGCCAAAATACTATGGTATTCTGTCAAAGGGGTGGATCTCCAACTTCCCTGTCCTATCTACCAGCTGACTAGTAGTGTGGCAAGTGATCAATGTGAGTGTATCCTCTCCCCATAACCTTGTCATGGCTTGATAAGGAGTAGCCTCCATGTCTGCAGTGGTTAAAGAAGCCACTGGCTGGTGAGGCACTCTAAGAATGGTCATCTGTGTCCACCTCGTTGCCCTGATAGACCCCAAGATCCTCTACCTGTACACCTCTCCCATATGGAATGATGTGCTCATACACCCAACTCATGACAAGAGTAAGGTGGCTCAATGACTGTCCATGTAGTCTGACCACCCTGTACAAATCGTGGTAGGTGGTCCCAAGGATGTCTACTCCCCAAACGTAAACATGGTCATGGCCCTCAATCTACATAATGATGGGAGCCCAACAATATAAGAGATTGTCCCCTCCCTTGTCCCTAATCAATCTCAAAGCAAGGATGCCCATGATAGCCTTAGGGAGCACAGGAATATCTAACTCAACAATGGAGCGGACCTTCACCCCCTTCTTCAACCCCATGGAAACAATGGCATCCCCTATATAAGTGGCCCACTGAACCAACTGAGATCTTGACACCGTTGTCTTGAGAAATAGCCGCCTCCCAAGAATCAGAACCCTCAGTATACGGTACACATCCTCCAAGGTGATGGACCACACACCCCTCACACCTGGTAATCAAAAAGTGTTCCGATATGCATCCAAATATGAAAATAAGTCACATAATATGTGACTGGCATGTGTGACATGAGGGACCTGTGCAATCCTCCAAATGCCAACCCTCTGTAGAATGTCTCTCTTTGCCTGAGCTAGTGCATCTAACACTGCCAAGAGCCAATCACACTCCCTCTCTCTACTCCATCTAATATACTCTTCCTTCTTCTGCATCCACCCAAAAACATAGAAAAAGAGTAAGTAACAAAATCTGACTAGAAAAATTACCAAGAACATATAAAAATGCTAAAAATGCAAAGAAAATAAAAATTTACATCCTTTTTTGCATTCCGTTTGAAACCGCCACCCTGTGCAGAGTGGCAGTTTCCTAACTGCAGCCTTCAAAGGTGGCAGTCCCGTAACCACTGCCTTCATAGGGTGGCGGTCCCATGGTCCTATCCCGAAACATCAAATGGCTCAAAAGCCCTAAAAACACATTTAAAATGCAAGAAAACACCATTTTAAACAAAATAAATACCTACCCTATGAGCGCCCCCCTAGAGACTCATTTAAAACTAGCATTTTAGAAAATGATCCCCCCATGACAAAGATTTCAACATTTCTATGTTTTGGATTTAAAAATGATAAATTGAGAAGAACTAACCTGAGACTTCACAGGCCGATGTTCCACTCTCGGAGGCATGATCACGTTCTCACAACAAACATTTTGACTGCACTCTCATCAAAAATGATCACCGTGGGTCCCAAAGCTCAAAAACCACCAAATCGACATGCGTAAATGAATAGTAAAATGAGTTCATTTTATATATATAGTTTTCTAAATTGGTTTTGAATGTCTTTCGAAGGGTTGGAGCATCAACGGAGGTAAGTTCCAAACCCCGCGCAGATGGTAAGTCCTCATTTCATATCAATTTAGTTTTGTTTCTCAATTTATTTTATCTATTTGCACTTGTATCCCCTTTTCATTTTGCAGATAACGGGATTTTGGATGGCGACTTTCTGACACACGAGCATGTCAAGTATAACTCCCAACTCCCCATTTCGGGACCGCCATACTTGAATCCACCATTTTATGCCTCTTCATGGCTAAGACGATTCTCCGAGGGGGCAATATGTACGTACCCAAAATTGTAGGGTATTGCACCGTCTGAAAGAGGTTACACATACCCCAATGATGATACAGGTCTCCTCGCAAGGTGTTCAAGATCCTGAAAATCTCGCCAAGTATACGTTTGTATCCCGTATGCCTCGTCTAGCCTCTGCATGCTTTGTTCTACCCTTTGCCCCATTTTTCCTTGCATTTTGGTCTTAAGTGATGAAACCGCCACCCTACACAGGGTAGCGGTCCCGTGCACGTTTTCCAGAATGTTTCGATGATCTCCTCAAATGTAAAATTCAAATTTCTATCTGCATTCTTCAACTACTTTGCTTTGCATTTATGTTTTAGCCGCCCTGTGAATAGTGTTTTCTCTTTGTTTAATGGTAAAAGAGTTCCATTCCAAGTTACCTTCTAGTGAATGCATTTGTTATAAATAGCCAGCTTATTTTCAAACACCAGGCCCCTCTCCTTCTCTATTTAATCATTCAGTCTTTTGAGTTTCTTGCTTAGAATTCCAAAAGTTTCATGTTTTACATCCATTGTTAGTTTTCCCTTGCTGTCTAGAGGTCATTTGATCTTCTTGTTTCAATCTTGCTTCATTCTTGTTCCATGCAAATCAATTTAGAATAAGGTAGTTTCATTCTTAGGTTGAAATCCATTTAGAGTTGCAGGTTTTGTTTAGTCACAAAAGATAGTTTCTAGAATTCTCGGTGTATTTGTGTTGCATTCCCATAATAAATCCCGCTAGGAATTGCATAGTCAATCTCTGTTCACTTGCACTATACCTCTCTTACTCACATTGTATTCGGTCTATATCCAAAGTTGTCATTGTTCGAGTACCTTCTTCTGTTGATGCTATCATATACACACTTTTCTGGATTCACGAGAACACAAAGGAACGAGGAGATCACATTGAGGGGACAAAGTCACACACAACGGGATTTACCATTGTTCTATAAACTCCAGGTTTGAGCTGTCAAATTTCTAGTTATAACATATCAAATAAAGTAGTAAATTATTTCATTTCAGTCAAATCTCGCTCTCGATATCGCTAGGGAAGCTGTGGGGATTGATAGTTTCTGAGAAACTATGATTCATTCCTCACTTCTAAAGTAGGATCGAGAGTCTTTCAATTTAAATTAATTAGTTGTTTAGATATTTAGGATAAACTCACAACTACATAGGCAAATAGCTACACTAGGCTACTTTGCTTGTTTTGATTCTGTTACTAGATTAATTGTCCATTTTCTGAATATATTAGAATAGATGCTCTTTTAATTCCTTTAAAATAATTCATCGAAAATACAAAGATAAAAGAATGCATGCATAGTGTAGATACATCTTTCATAATTAGTTTATTAGTTTTAGTTAAAGTTGAATCATTTTTGCATGACAATCATGTGACCTAGGGAATTCAAGGAATATGTATTTGAACCAATAGTGCCTCAACCAAATCTCCCCACAACACTAGCTGATATAGATCAAGACCTTAGGATTCAAGTTTTTTGAATAACGGTAGACCTACGAATAATTAGTCAACAATTTAGAGAGTTAAATATTGAAGACAACAAGGCATACACATTTTGGTCAAATCACCCTAATTATAGACTACCTTGATAGGATGTCCGCATGACTGTACAAGGACTCGAAAGAGAACAAGTATTTGGTTACGATCCTTTAGTTCCAGAACCTAACGTAGGAGACCTCCTCATTGACATAGATAATAGCTTACACATTCAAGTTGTCAGAACACCTGTAAGGTATTCTGAGAAAATTACACAACTTCTAGTTCTAAACATAGAGGCCGAAAAGGTGTACGATTAATGGATAATCGGAAGGAGAAATTAACTCCTCATATGACCATAGGAGGTCTGCCACAACCACAAACTTATGGTTGTGATCCACATTTCCCACAACCCAACGAGCCTACTAATCAATTAGATATTGACACTGATTTACGAACACTAATATTCAGGTCCTAACCACTCCCACCAGACATCATTACACAATTCTCTATATTAAATGTAGCAACCAATCAGGCTAGGGATTTTTGGACTAGACCAGAGAATCATCCATAAGACTCTGGAGGATCCACTACACCTCTCATCACCATCTTCCATGACCTTGTCTGGAAACATACATGAAGTACCTACAGGTCATTTTCCACGTATCCAACAACCAATAAATAGGATCTCATCAGAGCTCGACATTGATTGGAGCCTCCGAATAGCTATTATATCCGAATGATCCATTACACCAATTTAGGTTAGGAGAGCCTTCTTCACCTTACATTCGTAGATTCCATTATTGCGTGTAAAGGATATAATATTTCCCAACTAGTTTTTTTGTATCTATATAAATTCCATTCTCACCGGCTATCTCAGCACAACCTCGGGAGGTCGGGTACGAAGAAGAGTTGCTTATAGATTCTCATGCTCACATGTCACTTTTCTATCGTACAATACCAGGCCCCTCTTTAGGGTTTTTGTTACAGGATGTTAGCATGATGAAGACTTAATGCATTTAGATCCATAATTAATACATCATTCTACAGTGCATGTTCAGATCTAGATCTAAAGAATAACAAATTTAAGCAATATCCATAATGAAAGAAACCATGCAAGGACCAATTATACTCAGGATTAATACTCGAATTCATCCAATACACTCCATTATATTAAACATGATAAATACATAGAAGCTCATTACAATATATAATACCATAGCTTATGCACACATCAGATCTAACAGCACAACTTCACAGTAATTAGTTCTCACACAGTCACCCTATACTACATATATCATTACATATTTATAAGGGTGGGGACTTGCCTTTTACCACTTGTATCATTCCAAAAATAGGTCACATGTAGAAAATAGCCATGCACCTTTGCAATCATAGTCACACATTCAATTGTGCTAACAATAGACATCTTCTAGTTAACTGGCAATAGTAAATCTATTCTTAGCTCGCACCCATGTAAATCGCTTATTAGCCGCTCCTCCAAAAATAGCTTATGCGTGTCACACAAGCCTTTACCCGGATTGTGTGCTCAGCACACTATCTCCAAAAATATCTCGTCCAGGTGAAATGGATAAGTCCTAAATCCGCCCTTATATTTCACATGCGTGATCTCCCCTATCCTTCTGCACCTTTGAATGTGCCCTGTTCTCTCGTGCAAACCTTCTGTGTGCCTTTTGCTAAGTATTCCACTTTCATCCGCTTAACATTACCCCACACTAAACTGCATTGTCACCCCGAAAATGGCTACTCCTCGAATAATAAAGAAAAAATTAATGGAAATAATCTAAAAAAATTCTATACAAAGAATAAGGATTTACTCGGCATCACCCTCTACTTCAACTGGAAGAATCAGTTCTGAATATTCTTCTTTTATCTATGCCTCTAATGTTTTTCACTCACTCAATACGACCTCTACCTTTTCTGGGATATTCACTGCAATAGACTTCATCTCATCCTGGGTGATTTGTCCCTTCTCATTTTATAATACTAACATAGTATTAGCCATTACAGACATTATCCCTTCCCGTAGATCCATCTTCTATGCTATAAGTTTTCCCAGTTCATCCAACCTGTTCTTGTGGGGTTCTTGGGCCACTGCAAGGGCCTCGCACTTTATCTTCACCACTGCTAATCTCTCCGCGTGCCCTAAAGTTTCATCCTTCATTTCTTTTAGGAATTCATTTTCCTCTACCATTTTCCTTATTCTGATTACTACCTTCAAAGTTGTACAGATATTCAATGCTTGATCCACTTTCTTCAGCTCCTCCTACAGATTTTGAAGTAACTCCTCGTATAATAAAATATTTCTAATCATTGTAGCCTTTTCCCTCTCTACCTCCTGCTCAGGGTCCTTTGGCGTTGGCATCCTAATTGATCCCTCCTCAAGTACCAAATAAAATGATGTGTGCACATAGTGCATAGCCAAAGGGAATTTTTTGGGTACCTTGGGCTCTAAGTGTGGTCTTGCTTTGAGGACTTGATCCCCGATCTCCTCTGGCATGCCAATAAGAACCCCATTCTTCTTCTTCTCTAGGTCATTTTCTTATTTCAAGCATGTGATCTCTACATCTTTGGCGTTGATCTCTTCCCTTAGCACCTTGATAATGGTAGATTTGTCTATGTTCCTCTGCGCCACCTCTATAGATACCTTTGCCAAGGCATTGCTTACCTGTTCATTAGACATAACAGTGGGTTTCATGATTATATGTCTAGCTTGAGGTGCCTTCTTCAACCTTCTTAAAACATAAGATTCTTCACATACGTCAAAGTCTGGCTCATCCATGTGTGTGTGCATAGACCAAGATAATTGCTTTCTTATGCGCGTGGTGGCCATGTCCTCATCCCTTAGCTCCCATCCATATCCTTAGGACTCATAGTGATTTGAAAATGGGCACAGACAATTTTACTTATGTCCTCAGCATAGAACAAAGATGGAATACTAAATTCTCCACTTGTCCTTTTACTTCTTGGCCCCTTAAAAATTGGCGCACCAAGATTTGGAGCTAGATCTTCAGCTTCCTGAGCAGTATCTTGCTCTATCTCTCCTTCCTTTACCCCTTCTCCTTCATTATTCACATCTCTATCTTTTATTTCTTCATCTTTTGGCTCTTCCACGTCCTCTGGTCATGTAGGAGATCTAAGCACTCTCTTCATACTCTTATGCCTCCTCATCCAGCTTTAATTTTCTCCTTCTCCTCTCAGTTGTCTCCTTCTATGGAGAGAGTCATGGTGATCTCTGCACTGACTGGGGAGTATCACCTTGAGTCCTTGTTCTCTTGAACACCCTCTTAAAGTGACATTCCTCAGGTTTTGCTCCTACCTCCAATTCTTCATCCCCTTCTTCATGTGTCTGGGGTGGAGTACTTGCATGCTTATATTCTACCTTGTCTGAGGGCTACCTTCATCCTCTATGAACCAAGCTACCACTATCTTCGCACTCTTCCACCTCATCATCTACTTCCATAGTTTTAGTGGGCTTTGGAGCTGGTACATACTCTACTGTATGATTTCCCTTAGGCATCCCTAGGAGCGCCAACTCGTTCTCCACATATTTTTTCCCTCCAATTTGGGCTTAAGTTGAAGGTAGATCAAGGCGGCCCCAATATCTCTAATCGCCAAACTCATGGGCCTCATGCTTATCACATCTGAAATCAACCTCTCTATGTAGGCAGTCTACCTTGGATACACATAGGTCTCATGGAGCATATGCTAGTTGTAGTCTACCTTGTCTGCAACAAAGTTCAGGCGTCACGCATTGTTGAACTGATGGACCACTTCCTGGAAGTAATGTGTTGTGAAGGCATATGGAAGCTTACACCGAGGCTCCAAATACCATCCTTCATTGCAAACCACGTAATGCAAAAGTGCTGATATAATACAAACTGGACTACCTTACCCACCACTGAAGGTAAATCCTTGGGGATGTGCCACTCCTCTTTAAACATCACGTAGATCTTGTCATACCACATCTCCACCCTCTGCTTAAACAGCCCACTCATTGACCCTTCACATAAGTATTTCTCAAATCTTTCCACTAGGGATTTATTCTACATGGGGTACTCCCATATCTTATTCTTTGGCTCATCAAGTACTCCAATCTCCACAATACTAAGGATAATAGGACAACACCGAAATTGATTTTCTCACCTATGCGTGCTTCCTCAATGATAGTGTCTACAATGTATCTTGCTATGTTGTAGATTGTTACCTGTGACATTCTCCTTGAAATGTGTAACCACATTGTGTTCACTTGGGACCATCTTTCTTGATCATTTAATTTGGTCACCAGATGTGCAACTTCATATACCATCAGATACTTCTTCAATTTATCTATATCCATTCCACGCAGACCTTTTGTGTATCCTAACTCCTTCCATGTCTCCAAGATGGTTTCTTTATCTGTGTTAGCATATGGATTTGCACGCATGCAAGTGACATGCAACAGTTTGGGAACGAAGTCCCTCCTCAATGAAGGTGTGGTTTCCTTTATTAAAAACCAAAATTGTATTTACATCTTTACATTCAAAATTTTATGTGGGGAGTGTTTTGGAACACAGTGGAAATAAAATTGAATGAGGGAGATGGAATGGAATGAAGGAAAAGAGTGGAATGCAATGAATTGAAATAACATGCAAGAGTTAGGTAAAAATAGATCCTTATATTACATGAAGAGGAAAGATGAATAACTAACATAAATAAAATGGAGTTTGAGTTAGCTAAACAATAATGTGTAAAAGGGAACACACATGAGAAAGTAGATAATCAGAGCTTGATTACTGTGAACTAGAACAACAGATTAATAACGTTGAGAATAAGATCAAAGACAATATTTTCATGCAAGATTCAAACACTAACATCTAATGAACATAATAACATCAAATGCTATAAGAGACAATGAATGGGACACAAATTTCATATTTCATTAACTCCAAAATGTCTTCTCAAAAGAACACAAAGTTTCTTTCTTTGAAGTAAAGCTTGCATGCAAATTATTTTCTTCTCCTCTCTCAAAGTCACCCTTACAAATGAGCCCCTCACTTCCTTTTATAACCCAAAATTTGGTTACAAATTAGTTAGGGTTTTACATGAACATTAAATAAGGCACTTAAGTGACCTTTGACTTTTTCTAACCAACTTTATTAAAAACAACCAAAAATAGAAATCACTTAAGTTATCCACAGCTTCCCGAAATCAAATAACAACATCCTTCTCTTAAAAATCCACTTTTTAAAATATACAATAATAACCAGTGCATTATCCATTGAAATGGGTTCTGCCTATCTCAAACGTATGAGAAATGGATTTTCCCACTTCGTTAGATACCAAGAAAACTATCTCCCTGAACCGCCGGTGAAATTAGGATCTGTCGCTTTTGCTATTTGAAAGGATCTAAACCGTCCCAAAGTTTCAAACATCTTTTCTTCTTATGGGGGTTCATTTGGTCAAAGAATAGCCTCACAAAATACCTACAATTCAAGAATCCTACTTGGCATATCATTTAAATTAACAATCTTTGATTGAGCGTTCTCAAATAAGTTCTTTAATTTGATGCACCACTCCATTGAAACTGATGAGAAATTGTTGGCGGGAGTGCACATGTCCTTAAACAATTGTGAAAATTTCTCTTCCAAATGTTTTGATGAAAACCTTTGATTATGTTCATTTATGAGGTTACAAGGGATCTCAGCTATAAATTCTTGAATCAAGGTGAGTGAAGTGAAGGATTCATTGTATATGCTCTCATAATGTATCATAGAATCCTCGAGAAGCATCTTCCTTGATTTGAGATGCAGACACCAAAGAAAATGTGTCCCTCGATGTTCAAATTCAAGAATTCCTTCACTAGCTAAAATTGAGGATTCCATACTCGTCATCTCCCACAGACTGGCCAATATCTCATCCAAATTTGACATATTAGAAACAAAATTTTCCTTGAAAGAAAGAATTGGATCAAGATATACAGTGACATCTTCATGGAGCTTAACCGTTGTTTTGATCATCCTGTGGCCTAAAACGAGAATCTTTGAAAGCCAAGTTATAGTGACATGGCCCAATGTGTTTATTTATTTTGATAAATTGAGATTTTCTTCATCAGGGACAGCCACTACATTGGGTACTAGGAAAGTGGATGATATGGGATTTATCAGATGTTGAACATATTCCACCAATTGATTCTTTTTGGCCTTGAGCTAAGAGTTTTGAGACTTATATTTCTTAAGTCTCTTTAGCACGATATCAATTGAATCTTGAACCATTGCCATGTCACTTTCCAATATGGACCTGCCAAGTCCAAGTCTGGAAACTTCATAATCAGCAAGTGTCATGGCATCAAGCTCCTTATCAACTTGTGGGATGGCAAGATCTGCAAATCTATTTCCATCATTATCCACCATTATTCGAGAGAGCACCTTAGGCTTCTTGGGAATGACATCATTTGAAAGTTTGAAAAGGGCATCAAAATCAATGTCAATTGCCTTGACAACCCTCTTCCTTTTCTTGATTTCGCAATCAACCTAGAAAGGAATATCATTCACTACTTCCACATACAAAATCTTAGAGCTTAAAGCAATATTCTCATTGTTCTCAACATCATGAGATCCTGTAATAATCCTATTGATGACCTTGATTTGAGGGGAAATAACCTCAATATCCACCTACTGATCATTCGGGAGATTTTGGGGAATCTCTTCATGAATTGTAGGTTCCGAAGTGTTTGATATTTGGACTACCTGCACTTGATTGGATGCTTGTGTAAGGTGTGGCTAAGGATCATTTGTCACGAGCTTCTGGGAACTATTAACAATGTGAGTAGAAGAATCTCTACTTGAAGTAGAAAATCTTGATACACACTCTCTTCCTTCACTGGGGCTAGGGCCTTTAGATTTTTCTCCTCGTGGCACATTTGGTGAAGTGGATTTTGGCGACCACTCCTTTCTTGCTTTTCACGTGGTGAGAAACCCTGACTTCATTGATGTTTCCTTTTATCCAAGGTGTAAGGATCTTGTTTTTTGCTACTCCTACGTGGAGATGCTTATCAAAACAAAAAAAAAATCTCCTTTTCCTTGCTCCAACCAATGTGTGGGAATGATTTTTTTTGTTTAACTATTATTCCTCAAATTTTATGATGTCCCAATACGTGGGAGGAGGAAAAACATTTTTCTTTACCAAAATTGTTCCATTCAATGGCATGGGAATTCTTTAAACTGTTTTATCCTTGCTTTGATTTGCTGGAAGATTATTTTATGCTTTGTTGGGTTTTTCTTCTTCCTGTGTATTTCCTTTCCTTCTGGTTGTGCGTGAAAGGTTGTGTTCTTTAGACAAAATACAAGCTTTATTTACTTATCCAATCCTTGCAAATACATTGAAACAGACTTACTCCTCCTTGCTTGCATGGATAGACCTGGAGAATGTGTGGAAAATCTTGGGGCAAGACTGCATGAAGATTCGTTATTGAGTTTTTTTTACTTTCCTTCTAAAAAATGTGTGGTTTCTGCCTTTCTCTTCTATAACTTGGTTAGAATTGTTTGTTGTAGACTACGTTTTACCTCTTGGGCTGCTCCTACATTGGATTCTAACCCTCTTTGCCTTATTCTTGCGCAGATTTTCCTTGGGATGTCTTTGTAAATTTATGTGGAGTGCATGTGAATCTCCTTTGCTGCTGTCTTGGACTATTCTCCCTCTCAAACTACTAACTACTCCTCCCTCCACATTAGTCTTCTTCTTGTTGCGTATATATGCACATGAAATAACCTTAGTGTGGAAACTTGTTCCTTCTACTGCCTATGCGTAGCCTTCTTTGGACTTTGGCTGTGTGGAAATTTTTTGAGGGATGTGATAAAATATTACTCTTGAGAAGAAATAAGAAGCAATTGGAAAGCTTCGCACGACTTCTTCCAACAAGTTTGACAAAAGGATTTACGTTTTTTCACAACCATTTCTTATTCCTCTCGTTAAAACAACTTCCCTCTTTCCCGGATAGTGGCATTAATGGCTCAGGGGGAAGTGGGAAAATGAACAACCATTTGCCAACGGAAATGGCAAGGCAGGCTGGAAATTCCCATTTTATTTCCCCATGTGGGAGATTGGGAGAGTTTTTTCCCATTCACCAATTCATTGATTTGGCAATCGGGGGAAGAAATCCCACAAGCAGGGATTTAAAACAAATTTGCCAAGAAAGGGGAAATATGGGCCTAGGAAGCCAATTTGGCACCCCCCAGCAACGGGAAGCGGAAGCTTATTTTTCCCCCGGTAATTAAAATAAAACTTGTCGAGTGAATTTTAATTAATATTTATTTAATTAAAAACCCCAAAGTTATTAAAAATTAATTTTATCAAACAAAGAGTAATCAATTAAATAAATATTAATTAATTAATATTTAACGTATTTTAAGACCTGGCAGGAGGAGTTATCACTCGAAATGGATGAAATGAAGACCAAAACTATCACAAAAATGAGACGGTCGCAGTGAGAGAAAAGTATCACGCAAAGTAACACTTTCAAAAAAATTCAAAATTTCCATTTTTATTGATTTTGCACGGTCAAAATTAGATGATAACAATCTATTAAGTCACTATTTAGGTCCACCCCTATGCCCCTCAGTCCTGTTATAGTGGAAATCAGAGTGGTTGTAATCCTTACCTTGCATCCAACGAAATAGAAGAAATCTTCATGTACCCTGCTCATCAGCCACTGGTACAAAGGTTCATATTTTCTGAAAGTATGGGAGCTCATACAACTGATAAACTCCAATCTGATTTAGCATCTTCTCTCCCACATCATCATATATCGGAATATCTTCTATTGTGCACTTGTTTGCCTTTGTATTTAATAACGTGTCTAATTCCTTTTTGTTCTCTGATGTGCGGCGGGTGTACTCACTGATCTTGCATTTTCTAGCATGAGAATCCCATTCTTGTCCCATTATCACACCTTCTAGGTATTGCATCTCTAAAAAATTGCTCTTGGGCGCAATTTTGACCTCCGCTTCCATCTTCTTCTTCCCTTTTACTCCTACGGCAAGTGATTTCTTTGGTGCCATCTATAAATCACAACTCTCTATCCTCAAATGCTCATTTCCTAGCTTTTACAACATGTAAACTCCAAACCCTAGCTCGAATCCACGTGCCCTAGTTGAAATCACGTGCTCTAGCTCTTTCAAACACTCTACTTCACTCAAACCCTTCACCAATGGGGACATAAGCTTCTCCTGTGCACAAATTTGGTCCTCATGTCTGGTCTCACACTCTTCGCAACTCAATACTCTTTGCTCAGCTCGGACACACTTAGCTCTTTCAAATTTTTATGATTTACAATGGTAAGAATGAACTCGTATCCCTTCCTTATATAGATTTTTAAAAATTTGGTGCATTTATTGCTCCTTCACCTACCAACATTCCTCATTAATTGACCCTTTTACAAATTTTCTATGTGGTACATATTCATGCCTCAGTTCATAACCTTTTAGCGCGCCTTCCTACCTTCTGGCTACAAACTTGTCTTCAGCGCACTTTCATGCACCTAAGTACCTCATCACTGCTCCTTCTCCTGGTAGTCTCCATGGCCGCCGCTTACCTTGCGTTACTATTGTTCATTTATCTCCATCCATGGTCCTCATTTGGAAGCAAACTTCTGTTCACCAACTCTTCAAGCTTTGAATAGCACCTGTAGTAGTTTGTTCCTTTATGTGTACTCATTTCTCAATAACCACCCTACACAAATGGTATGTGCAGTCCTCTGCGCATAAACATACTACAAATTGTAATTAGCTTCTGGCATGCAAACGCACTTATCTCACAAAACAACAACTAAATTCAACAAAGCATAGTGACAAAGAAGGAAATACATTAAGGGAATGCATAATTAAAAACATAATCTAAATGACAATACTTCCTTATTACAAACACCAAGAAGACTTGTTTACAGTAGGGCTTCAGCCTACTCTCGTTGAAGTAACCGGGTAACCATATTCCATCAAGTGTTTCTAACTAAAAAGCTCCTATTTCAAGTATGTGAGTGATAACATATGGTCCTAACCAATTTACTTTGAGTTTTCCTGGATGGCATAGAAACTTAGAATCATAAAGAAGCACCATCTATCTTATCTCAATCTTCTTGTCCTGAATGTGCCTATCATGCCATGCTTTCTACCTGGCTTTTTCTTGCTTCTGACTCCAACGTGTTATTTCTCATCACTCATCCAACTTAATCAACTTGTTAATCTGTTCTTCTAATGATCTCTCATCAACTAGACCTCCCGCGCGCACAATACACAAAGAAGGTAACATGAATTCCATAGGAAGAAATGCTTCTGCGCCAAACACCAATTGAAAAGGTGTGGCCTTGTTTAGCTACTTGTATGTTGTTCTATACGCCCAAAGTACTGTAGAAACTTTATCATCCCAATCCTTTCTTCCAATAATCACAAATTTTTGTCAATGTCTGCCTTAAAATCTTGTTGAAAGTCTCAGCAGTCCCATTTTCCTGAGGATGATATGGTGTAGTCTTATGGTGTGAAATCATGAATTCATCCAATAAAATTTTGATTGTATCATTTAGAAAATGTGTACCCCTATCATTGGTCAAACTCAAAGGACATACATACCTTGTAATAATATTTGTAAATTGAAACCTGGTTGTTGTAGCTGTTGTACAATCCTTTGTAAGAGGTTTCTTCTACCCACCTTGTCAGATAGTCTATGCAAGTAATGATATAGTGTGATCCAGTCTTGTGTGCAGCTGGTGAAATAGGACCCATAACATCTATATCCCATTTCTGCAAATGGTTCTACACTAGTAATAGGTCTTAGAGGCATTTCATCTCGTTGACCTGGCTTCCCAAGGCATTGGCAGTGATCACAAGCCTTGTAATATGCCTTACAATCTTTATACAGGGTCTCCCACCATAATCTAACTAGTAGAATCTTGCACGCAGTGGTGTCACCTGTATAGTGGCCACCTGCAATACCACCATGAGCTTCCTCTATGATATATGTGCGCTCATGTTCTAGTACATAGTGACGCAATATTTCATCCCGGCCCAACTTGTACAGGTCACCGATAATCAACATATAGGGTACCATGCATATGGAAAGTTGTTTCTTCTCTACGGATTTCATTCCTTCTAGTGTCATACCTATTCGTAGAAAGACAACAATATCCTCTAATTTCTGATGGCGCATTTTGTAACCTGTAAAACTATGCATCGAGCATGGTGTCTTCAATTACATGTACTTCTTCTCCCAACTATATTCTAGATAAATAGTCTAGTCTAAAATTAATTTTCCCTGGTTTTACCACAACTGTGAAATCAAATTCTTGGAATAAGACTACCCATATGCATATGTGCCCCTGCAAAATGAGATTTTTGACCAAATATTTCAATGCCATGTGATCTGTATAAAATACAAATGGTGTTTGCTAGTAGGTAATGTCTGAATTTATGTAGCACATAGATCATTGACAAAGCTTCACACTCTGTAGTTGTATAATTCTACTCTACAAGAGTCAATTTCTACTAGAAAACATAGATAATATGATATATAATACCTTCTCTAGGCTTATCCAAAACCGTGTCAATGGTCATGCCAAAGGCATCCACATGTACATGAAATAGTAATTCCCATGAAGGAAAGCACAGAATAGGCACTGGTAGTAAGTTTATCCTTCAATGGCTTGAATGCGCATTGTTGCGGTTCTTCCCAGTAGAATGTCCCTTTTCCTTTTAGTAACTCCTCCAAAGGTGTGAAAGCCTTATCATACCCCTTTATGAATTTTCTATAATACCCAGTGTGACCCAAGGAATTGTGCACCTCACTTTGACTGGTAGGCTCTTTCAAGATGATAATGACTGCAACCTTAGCATGATCAAGCAACAAACCATTCTTGTAAATGATGTGTCCTAATAGTATTCCAAATGGCACAGTAAATACACATTTCTTAATGTTCAAAGAAATACTCAACTGTCTACA
The DNA here is from genome assembly GCA_019776745.2 of Taxus chinensis. Taxonomy (NCBI): domain Eukaryota; kingdom Viridiplantae; phylum Streptophyta; class Pinopsida; order Cupressales; family Taxaceae; genus Taxus; species Taxus chinensis. The sequence continues at coordinate 853,455,578 of CM034148.1, read as the reverse complement.
TATTTCAAACATTAAGTGCAGATTGTCACAATGATCCTTAACAAGCCCATACATCATCCAATCATCTAAATAAACCTGTAAGAAGTTGTGAATAAAATATTTGAACACTTGAACAATTATGCGCAAAAATATAAAAGGCACGTTTTTCATACCAAAAGGCATTACAATATATCCAAAGTTGCCCCATTCAGTAGTAAAAGTATTATTTTCCTGATCCTCCTAGGAAATCCTAACTTGATGATACCCATAGAATCCATCTGTAAACAAATAGATTTTGTGCCTTGTAATGCCTTCTCATATTTCCTCAATGAATGTTGTAAGGGATCAGTCACACATACAACATTCAGCTCCCTGTAGTCCACAAAAATCCTAATATGACCATCCTTCTTGATACTGATCACCATTGGACTAACCCATTCTAACTCATCTAGGGGCTTGATGATTCCAAACTTCAACATTTTTTCAATCTCTTCTTTGACCTTTTCGCGCAAGTTGGGGTTCATCCTGTAGGGTATCTTTCTGATCGGGCACGCACCTTCCTTAAGCTTTATCTTCATCTCTCCTAATGATTAATGCATGCCTTTAAGTTCATGGTACCCCTGAGGAAATAATTCATGATAATCCCATAATAACTCTGTGATTTTTGCCACTTCAGATTCAGACCAATAGTCTCCAATTATGCCCTCCTTAGGCTCAGCATCTAATCCAATATTCACTTTATTTGTCTTCATAGGTTCATGATAGGCACACATGGTCTTATCATCACTATCCAAAACCTCACACCTACTTGTTGATTGTTCTACATCCAAATTTTCTACTTCTTCATCATCCACTAAGTAGACCATCTTTCATTTTTCTTTCTCAAGGAAAGCACACTTAAATAGTGTGGCATCTGTCTCTGTTTCTCTAGCAAAATGTGCTCCTGAGTCCCCTTCATCAAATAACTCCTGAATGACTTCTTCTGCCTTGGAACTATCCCCCATAGTTAAGCGCTTTATAACCTATAATGCCTCTTCTACTGGAGGTTTAGTAGAGAAGAATTCAAATGTCTAGGTTATTCTTGTAATTAAATCCTGCCAATTTCCAATCTCTCTATTGAGTTCCGCATATACATACCAAGCACATGCGTAACCTTGTAAAGTGGAATAAAATTTGTGCACCTAAAGTGAAGCTGGCAAAGCTTCCTACCCCTCTGTCCAGAGTCTCTCACTGAATGTGGTGTTAAACATGTTGATTACCATGATAAGTGCATATTTGAGTAGGTTCATTTCTCCTAAAGAACCTAGTAGCAAGAGCAATCCTAATTTCATTCCATCCTATAATATTATCCTTGTGAACCACCCACCATCATGTTGTTGTCCCGCGCAGGTTATATGCCAGCATATTCCATCTCTCCGATTGGTCTATCCATTGTTCCTCCATGGTGCGTAAAAATACCATAGGATCTCCTTCTCTAGTGTAACGAGGTACTGAGTTGTTACCTATTCTTCTGATACAACGATTTCTGTTGTCCTGCACAAATGTGTTTTTTACTTTGCGCCCTACCAACTCATAAGTACTATGAGCCCAATTATCATAAGTAACACTCATAGTATTGCTAATAGACTGTGCATCCTCCCACTAGATGATTCCTTCCTTAGATGGCTCAAGTACCTCTGGGTCCCAGACAAGGCGTACATAAATTCTATTCAAGTTTTCCTCACTCAAGGGCTCAACATAGGGCACATATTTTCCATATGTTAAAGGGATAATAACTCTTTCCTCCTTGTGTTCAAAGCTGATATAACCCTTGTTAAACTGAAGATCGAAATTATTTGCATAACACCAAAGACACCCCAGTAGATCTGGGAAGCTATCTACCTCTGCTAGCATTAAAACCTCAAAATCTCCAGTGAACTTGGCTCCCTTTATGGTACTGGATGCATCTTTTAAAACTATGATGGGAGTGTCCTTAGTCCGGTTAGTCATGAAAAATACATTCGAAGATATGGCTGCAATGGGGGTCTCCCCATTTTTACCCATGCATATAAAGTAATAACACTGACTTCCACACCTGTATCAATCAATATATTACTCAAAGGCCACCCATCCACAACAAAATTCAGAGTGATTTCCTTGTCATAATCTAAGCTATGAGGGGGAAGATTTGCATGTATGATCTGTCATCCAATCTCAATAATTACATGTGGAGTGTTTCCCTTTAACCAATTCCCTAACAATGGAATGATATTCTCCTGGTGCAATATCTTACACACTTATTTCGAGTCATCCATATCAAAGTGGACCATTTCTGATGTTTTTTTTCTCCATCTTTCGTGATTACTCTATTGGGCCCCTATTATAGCTTCCAAATCTTAAGGGCGTGTAGGCACGCATGGCCAGAGGAAGCATGCAAGTGAAGGCGTGTAAGGCAGTATTCAAAAGGCTTCTTGGAGAACCTAGGGCACGCGCCGTGTGAAGAACAATTCAGGACTTAGCCATTTTTGGCCTTTTGGGCAGGACACATGAAGAACGTGTTCCATTTGGATAAGGTTCTAGCCTGGCGACAGGGTGTCCTGGAAGGAATATACCTTGCGATAGGAAGATCCAAAAAGACAATCATGACATGGAGAGGCATGCACCCGGGGTGACCCACACCTTGACACTTGGGGCCAGATCTAAGGCTGGAGAGGAGTTTGTTAGAGCTCAGATGCCTATTTATACGTGCACCTTGGCAAAGAGTAGAGAGACAAGTAAGGTAGCGGAGCTCTACAGAATTACTGCGAGAACTATGGGATGAAAATGGGTAAAGGATTCCAGTAAGGATGTAATGGGAAAATGGGGAATGTAAATTTTATTTTGTGAGAATACATGTATGGATCCAGATATGGCACATGACTATGGTCTGCCTCTTTGTGATACTTTGTAGCAAGACTATGAATGAATATGATAAGGTTACCATCATGTTTACATTAAGATCTCTTTCTGTACTATCTGCATGTTTTTACTCTACTTTTGATCTTGTATAATCATGGACCTTACTTGAATGGTTAAGTATATTTGTGGATTTACAACTTCTTGGTTCTGTTATTTCTTGTTGCATGCTTTGTTTCTGTTATGACTGAAGGAGTGTAGAAGCATCCTGAGCTCTATAGCTTCTTCATGTCTGTTAAATCACTAAGTTAGAATCATGAACTATGCCTTCCACTAGACTCACATAAAAGAGAGACTCGGCTCCCTCTCACGTGCCTCGGGTGAGTGCCCAGCACCCACTGGGTGATAGGCCAATGCACATGAGGTTCCCTTGTTCTTGGTGGGTGTAAAAATGACTACATCTTGGTTCCGTTGCTGGGACCTCTTTTCAAAGTTGTAGTGGAACATGGCATACATCATGATCTGTGCAAAAAGTGATGGTGGAGTGCTTAACACTTGAAGGTGTTGAAGATTGGTTTAAAATCACGGAGGATGAATTCACCCAGAGATTCAATACTGGACCTAGGTTTAACACACGAAGATGGGTGGAGGACACTCTTTATCATGAGTTGTATGAAACCTTCTTCTACTGTTTCCCAGTAGAGTTATTCGAATGGCTCTCGGCTTATACATCTAGATCGAGGGTGGTATTATAAGTCACACCCTTGGACCCAAGAAACATATCAGAACTTGCAAGATGCTGATCTAACGTGGACCCGTGCTATAGATCATTGGTGGAAGGGAGTATTGACTAGCTACACTCTGGAATACACCATTTCCACGTATTCCTATCCAGAAATTGCTGAGTTTGAGTTCTTACGAGAGCCCAGGGGATCATTTCTACGTGTCATTCCCCTTGCGATCAAAATCTTGATGGTAACCATGGGTTTAGAGGCATTTCCTATGGCCGGCTAAACCACCCTGAGCGCTAGGCAAGGAAGCCAGGTTGGGGAAAGATGGTTGATCTGATGACTAAATAGGAAAGGGAGGAAAGATGGCTCAAGTATAATGAAGCACGTGAAAAGGAGATCGATAGACAGCACAGGATTACAAGTGGGTTATGGAGCCAGACATGGTGGAAAGGAGTTGAGGTTCACGTGGAGGATGTGGAACCTAAACAAGTCTGTGGTACCCCATCTTGGTAAGCATGGGAGAGAAAACCTTGTGGCTTCTGATGAGAGTCCATCACGTAGAGAAAGAAGAGTCGTTGGCGTGCATCTGACCCCACCTAGTGACCGAACCTTGGTGCTTGGTTTGTTCAAACGAGGGAAAAGTACAGTTGATCCATTTGATATTAGTGGAAGCAACTGATCGGCGCCTAGAAGATACAATTTCTCGTTTGGGACTTCTATGGCTTCACACACTATTCCAGTATTTGGTGGAATGTTTGGGCAAGGCACATACACAGCTGGTTTTGGAAGCACGCTAGGAAGTGGTGGAGGAAATATAACTGGGAGTGGTACTAGTTCACAAATTTTCAGTGCGTAATTCAGTGGGATGATGGGAGCGTTCGGCATGACAAACATAGGCCCTGTACCTAACACAGGAGGATCTGGAGGTGGAAGTGGTTGAGCTGGTGGCTCAGGATCTAGTGGATCCGGTGGAGGAGGAAACACTGGAGGAAACCAAGGGACTAGATTGGGAGGAAAAGGGCCTCAGCCACCTCCACAAGTCTTTTTCGAGATGTCTCTACACTTACCATATTACAGTGGGATAGAAGATATGCCACGGAGCATGTGCATAAGTGTGAGCTGCTATGGCGCGTGAAGGGAATCACGACCCAGGATCGAAAGGCCAGTCAATTTGTGATGACCTTGCAAGGATGCGCGCATAGTTGGTATAGAAAGTATGACCCTCATCAGACTATTGTGGATTATACCACGTTGAGAAATGCATTCCTGGTGGAATTCCACATACCTGAGTTTGAACAGAAGAGCATCAGCTCTCTCAAAGAAATCCAACAGGGCATGGCAGAGAGCATGCAGGAATATGATGCACATTTTAAAACTCTTCTGTCTAAACTAGTCTTATGATATCCACCCTTCACAACATGCTCAGTGGTTTTTCGGAGGGTTGATCACACCCTTTAGGAAGGCTTTATCTCATAAAACATTCACGGACCCGTGCGAAGCCTTGGAAGCTACTTTGCACGCTGAGGCAGTTGGTAGTGTTGACAGTGGTGTTAGCCCATTTCTGGAGGCTCAGATTGCTGCCATGGCTAAGCAATTGGAGAAATTATCTGCCAACACAGTTCGAAAGATTCACAGAGGGATGTGGTGTATAGATTGTAACGTAGAAGGGCACACAAAGGATAATGGTGGGGTATGTACTCGAAAGGCGGTACGTGCTATAGCAGTAAACTGTGAAATATGTCACGAGGACCATGATGCAAGTAGGTGCCCCCTGTTATAGCGCGTGATCCGTAAAAATGTATCTTGTTATTGTAAGATATGTACCTTAACCACACATGACACTAAGGATTATAGATTGATTGACCAGATTCATGAGGCAATTGATCTTAGTGTGTGCCAGACTGGCATTGCCAGCAGTTCCAAAGGAGATGAACATCGGTATGAAGAGCACAGAGATGGAGATGCGCATGGAAGAGGGTTTCGTGGAGGATTTCATGGTCATGGTAACCACAGAGGAAGAAGTGAGTTCCCGCATGGAACATGCTTTAATTGTGGAGCCACAGACCATTATAAGCATGAATGTCCATATCTTCTACAATGCTCTTGGTGTGGAAAAAAACATAAGTATGAAGAGTGCCCAGAGTTATATGAACATATGAGTCAGCAGTACCAGAAGGATAAGGGTGCTGCCATGGTGAGTATTAAGAAGGCTGACACGCAATGGCTTCCGCGAGTAATACGTGAATCAGAACTAGAGCCTATTATGGTAACAACAAGGGTGGAATCTGCATGCGTAAGGAAAGTGCCTAGGCAGAGACCTCTGGTTTCGAGAGAAGAAGTAGTACATGGGAAGTATCCAAACCTGGCTCACCAGAAATAAGTCTACCAGGAAACCATGGGCATAATTCAAAGCTTACAAGGGGAGATCCAATGCTTAAAAGAGCAAACTAGAAAAGATGAGAAAAGGAGACCAGTAGAAGCACCAAGGGATGACTTGGATGAGGTTAAGGAGGTGTGTAAACTACTGAGGTAGGAGAATATTATTCCCCTGCTAGGGGCATGGTTGAGAGAAAAGGTTTCGCACGCCGGGGGAGAACACAAAAGGTAGATCCTGCATGTGAACCTCCCACCTCACAGCCTTGATTATGACAAAGAGATTACCTTGAACGCAGTAGTGGATGGATGGTTGCTTAGCAACATCCTCATTGACACAGGTGTGGAGGTTAATGTTCTCACTCTGGATGCCTGGCATCAAATGGGAAGACATGCATTACATCCATCTTCAAATGTGTTGTATATGGAAAATAAGACAAAGGCAATGCCCATAGGTGTCTTGAAGGATGCGACCATTACCATTCAGGGGACTAGGTTCACTGGGGATTTTGAAGTCTTGGCGCTTGCCGAGGTAGATAATTTCCCAGGTCTACTTGGGTGCCCGTGGTGTTATAAGAATAATGCAGACCTTAGGTTTAACAAGGGGTACATAAGCTTTGAAAACAAGGAAGAAAGGGTAGTTATACCACTGGTTGATGGGAATTCCACCCCCTATACTAAACCCCTTGGAGAGGAGGTCCTGGACAAAATATATGTGCACTCCATAAGAGATCCAGAGACCATCCACCCTACAGAAGGAGTCATCCAGTTTGATGATGCTTAATCTATCAGTGATACTACCAGTATAGCCTGTGATAATTGGGTGCATGGGACTTATGAATTGATTAGGCGACATCTGAAAGGATCAGTAACCAAGGTAACAACGGCGTGTAAAATTCGGCACCTAGAAGGAAAGGAAATAACCAAGTATTATGGGGATGCATACCCTGAGGTCTTTTTGAGGGAAATGGAAGCTCAATGGAGGGAGGACGAGTGACGAAGTATGCTAGGTTATGTTTTGATAGGCACATAGTAGCAAGGTGGTGGGCCGCGCCTAGTGAAAACTTGTTGGAGTGGCGCAAAGTTAGAATTGCGCTCACTGTCTGATTCTCAAAAAGCAACATACCCACCACTATCAAGGATTACAATGGAAATGGACCCACCTCTTCCCACATCCAGGCATGTGAGAGAGTCTGGGGAGAGGGCGCAGAAGCTTTACCACCCTCCCTTTGGGTGCACAAGTTATATTTAATGCTACAAGGATGTGCACGTGCTTGGTACATCCATTCTGAAACATGCCGCCAAATGGGAAGTTGGCAGGAATTAGCGGCTGACTTGATTCACACATTTGAGTACCAAAGTACCAAGCAACCAGTTGATGAGGTGTTACAGACTATCAAGTGCCTCACCCTGGGGGATTGCACCATGGCGGAAGATAGATTAGTAAACTTACTTGGTGGACCTAGCTTAGAAGCACAGTTTGAAGAGGAGGAACCAGAAGACATACAATTCGAGCGTGCATGTGCTGAAAAGGAGAAAGGAAAGATGGTATACATTGTTGATGGAGAGGAGGTGGAGAGCCTGAATGTCGACCATTTGGTTGGAGTGCGCAAATTAGTTGATAGTGAGGATGCATGTGAGCATGCATATCATGAACCACTCAAAACCAAGAAAGTTAACATCGGCTCGGAAGAGGAGCCCAAGGAAGCTATCATTGGGGACTACTGGTCAGACAAGGAAGTATCAAAGATCATTGATCTCTTGCACGAATTTGAGGATTTATTCCTGCGTGGATACCATGAGTTGAAAGGCATCCACCATTCATTGGGGGAAATGAGGATAAAGTTGAAAGATGGTGTGCACCCGATCAGGAAGAGGCCTTACAGAATGAATCCCAACATGCGCGTAAGGGTTAAAGAAGAACTAGACAAGATGATAGCATCCGGTATCATTGAAGCTGTGGAGGAATCAAAATGGATAAGTCCAATGGTGATTAGCATAAAGAAGGATGGGCGGATTAGGATATGCATGGATTACAGAGAATTGAACGTTGTTTGCATCATAGATCCTTTTCCCACCCCCTTTACTGAAGAGATTTTGGAAGGAGTTGTTGGGCGCGAGTTCTATTCCTTTATGGATGGATTCTCGGGATATCACCAAGTAAGGATTGCCAAGGAAGACCAAGAAAAGACAACTTTCACCACTGAGTGGGGAAGCTTTGCATACATGGTCATGCCCTTTGGGCTGAAGAATGCACCCACTATATTTTCGCGCATAGTGGTACAAGCATTTAAAGACTTCATCCACAAGTTCCTTCAGGTATATTTGGATGATTGGACAGTGTATGGATTAGTCAGGGACCATTGTGATAACTTAAGGTTGATGTTTGAGAGATGTCGGCAGTTGAGGATCTCCCTCAACATCAAGAAATGTATCTTTGCAACTCCTTTTGGAACGTTATTAGGGCATATCATATGTAAAGAGGGCTTACTGGTGGATCTCGCGAAGATTGCAGTTATTGTGGGATTAGGGGAACCTACCAGCCAAAGCATCGTGCACGGATTTCTTGGACACACTGGGTACTACAGAAAGTTCATTAAGGGATACGCCAAGATCTCCACACCTTTGGAAATATTGCTCAGACATAAGAGTACCTTTCGGTGGGGAGAGGCGCAGTAGGTGGCATTTGACACTCTAAAAGAAAGGCTTATCACCACACCTATTCTACGATTCCCATCCTGGGATAAACCTTTCCATGTCCACGTGGATGCCTCTGGTACAGCAATGGGAGCCATTCTTGCTCAACCAGGAGAGGGGATTGTTGATCATCCCTTGTGTTTTGTAAGTAGGAAGTTGACACAAGTAGAACAAAATTATACAACGACCGAGCACGAGGCATTGTCAATGATCTACGTGCTCCACAAATTCAGGAAATATCTTCTAGCAACTCCCTTCATATTCTACACTGACCATATGGCCTTGAAGTATCTAGTAAACAAAGTAGTGTTGCAAGGGTGCATATGTCGTTGGGTACTTTTATTTCAAGAATTTGAGTTCAAAGTGGTGGTAAAACTGGGAAAGAACAATTGTGGGCCAGATCATTTATCAAGGATTGATTCAGGAGAAGATGTATAGAGTATCAAGGAAACCATATCAGACATAAAACTATTCAGGTTGCAACGCACGCCCTTAGAATTAGAAGACATTGTTGTTTTTCTTAAGGAAGGTGTGGCGCCCGAGGGGATGAATACTATGCTACCACCTACACCCTTCATGTTGATCAATGGGGATTTGTATAAAATGGGCCACGATGAGGTTTTGTGCTGGTGTGTATTAGAACATGAACATGTAGCTATAATAGAAGAAGCCCATGGTGGGATTGCTAGAGGACACTATGCAGGGAACACGACCGTGCATAAGATCCTAGTCACTAGACTATGGTGGGAGACGATTCACCAGGATTGTATTGAGTTTTGCAAGGCTTGTGACCACTGTCAACGCCTTGGAAAACCTGGGAAAAGGGATGAGATGCCCTTGCGCCCCATCGCCAGCGCGAAACCTTTTGAAAAGTGGGCAATAGGTTTTATCAGACCAATCTCACCAGCTGCGTGAAGGACTAACTCATGGTATATCATTACCTGTACTGATTATCTGACAAGGTGGGCAGAGGCCGCGCCCACTAAGGATTGCACCATAACCATGGCTGCTAGATTTTTTTGGGAGAACATTATCAATAGGTATGGGTGCCCATTAAGTTTAACAAGTGATAGGGGCACTCACTTCTTAAATGAAACAATCAGGATTATATTGGCTAGAATTCATGGTAGCCCATCACAAGACTACCCCTTATCACCCTCAGGTAAATGGGACTGTGGAGGCATTTAACAAAATCCTTAGTCACACATTGACTAAGATATGTGATGTGGGTAGGTAGGATTGGGATGACAAAGTATCAACAGTTCTTTGGGCATACAGAACAACATATAAAAGGTTGAACAAGGCCACACCATTTCAAATGGTGTTTGGCGTGGAAGTAGTTTTTGCCAGTAGAATTCATGTTACCATCTCTGCGTATAGCACACACAAGAGGGTTAGATGATGAACAAGTGCTGGAAGAGATAATTGATGAATTGATAAATTTGGATGAAAGGTGCTCACTAGCAAGATGGAGCCAAACAACTGAAAAAGCTAAGCAAAAGGCATGGCATGACCGCCACATTAAGAACAAACAGTTTGAGGTTGGCCAGATGGTATTGCTATATGATTCAAAATTTCTACGCCATCCTGGAAAGTTGAAGGTGCATTGGTTGGGTCCTTATGTAATTTCATACATCCTTGATTCAGGCGTGTGCCAGTTACAAGCGCTGTATGGAACAAAATTACTTGGACACTTCAATGGGAGTAGACTGAAGCCCTACTATAAATAATGCTTCTTGGTGTTTGTAAATAAGGTAGTTTTTCCAGTTAGTTTAGCATTTCCTTTTATGCTTTTCCTTTCTTTTTTTTCCCTTTCACGTTGTTGTCTTGTTTCGCACCTTGGGTGCCGGTAACCTTATTACTTTTTGACTTATGAATGCACAGAGGACTGCGCATCGATTTAGTGTGGGGTGAGGTGATAAAAAGAGGCATGAAGTTATTCTGCAGGAGGATTGGGTTGGCAGACCATTCAAACTGGCCCTGTTGAAAAGATGCATTAGGAGAAAAGAAGGCAGATGGGTGGCAAAATAAGGTTACATTGGAAATCCACGTACAAAGGAGAAAGCGCAAAAACATGAGGTAGGTGAAAGTAAGAATCATAAGGATGGAAGAGGTGCCTTTGGCACTGGTAATACGTGTGCAAGAGTATTTTGTCAAGATGGATTGTCTCCGTGCTAGAAGGTTGGAAAAATTTTCACACAAGGTTTAGGTGCGGGTGAAAAAAATTTCACGCAAGGTTTGGGTGCGGGTAAAACCTTTTCACGCAAGGATTGGGCGTGGGTGAAAAACCTTTCATGCAAGGATTGGGTGTGTAAGGAAAAGTGTTGAAGTCGGGTTTGTTTGAAAAATGCCACATTAAATATTATTGTACGGTGGTAGGTAGCCTAGCCTTTAATGCGTAAAAATGGGAAAAGCTATAAATACAAGGATGGGTAGTTCATTATTTTACTTTGTGAAAATAAGGAGAATGATTTTCTTTCAAGAGCTAGGGTTTCAAGAGCTAACTCGTGCGAAGGAAAATCTCAAAAACTCACGTGCAATCAGTCCGTTAGATCTACAAACCAGAGCATAAGTGATTCACGGGTGTGAGGAATGTTATGAAAGAGCGTCGTGATCGAAGGAGGAAAATCAGAGATTAGGGTTTGTGCTCTACGGCACGGGGCATGCGAAGAAAACTCTCAGACAACTCGAAAGTAACCAGGGAATGAAAGAAAAGGGTAAAATGATGGCCACAAAACCAATTGATAAGCCTGTAGTACAATCCAAGAAGGGAAAGGGTAAGGGAAAAGGAAAGAAGAAGAAAAGAAATCCCTTGGATACCAATGAGGAATGGTACTTAGAGATGCAATACCCAGATGGGGTTTTGCTAGGGCAAGAGTGGGAGTCCCACATCAGACAGATGACCATGATCGATTACAATCACCGGTCGAGTATAATCGTGAAGGAAATGGCGTTGGAGCTAGTGCTCCCCACAAACAAATGAACACCTGACGGGATGTCGATCTACAGTGACATAGTCAAGGTGAAAATGGAGAAGGCAGGGCTTCTCCAGACTTTACGAGTTTCCCTACTTCAGAAATCCTGAGCGCCTGTACCAATGGTTAATGATGCACGTACATGAAGATTTCTTCTATTTAATGCAGGGCACAAAATGCGCATAACTCCCTAGTTAATCTCACACTTTACAGGCCTAAGCTGTAAAGGGGACGCGATCATAGATGACCTCCAAGATGAGGAAGTAATTAAAGAAACCATTACATCCCAGGATTATAAGAAGGGATCAAGGTACTACGACATCGCGGATATCAGTGATCTGGTGATGAAAATGGCCATGCACCTCATTTCCAAGCTGAATGGACAAGAGAGGTGGACCCAGGTGAGCAAGCTCTGGTTGAATGTCTGTAGAAAGGTTGTGGAAGGCACCATGTACAACATCTCCCAATACATAGCAGACGAGATCATAAGTAGCACAGAGAATGGAGGAAAGATCTTGTTTAGAAACATCCTATTGACCATTGTGTTCTCAGAGATCAGGGTGCCAGATGCATCTGATAAGTTCATATGGGAGTACCCCGACGAAGACCCTTCACCTGCAGACAGGTTCCAGAAGTATACTTGTGAGTCAATGACAGGGGTGCACAAGGTGTGCTTAGACAAATGGTACACGTGCCTTAGGAACGCATTCAGGGTTGAATGGAAAATTCCTGAACAACTCCCCATGGTGACTGAAGGAGAAGCTGAGTTTGCGGTATACCAGCACTTCTGCATTGGTAGATTCATCTTGGTGGATGGAAGTTGGAGTCCCTGGTGCAAACTCACCTTCTCATTTACTGCCTAATTTTTCCAGGTGGGAATGAACAGATATAAGGAGTCGAAGAAATTTAAACTCGACCTGTCCACCCTTGACAATGAACACAGAGAAATGAGAAAGAAGTTGGTCTACCTGGGGAAGCGCGAGTACATTGAAAGGCACATGTCACAGGACGTGCACATCATAAGGCCGTTGACCCTACCGATTGTTGAGAGCACTGCTGGTAGAATCTACCTGCGCATAAGGCCGAAGTTTGAGAAGGGCGTATACGTAGAGAATGAAATATCCATCCCAGATGACCCCATGGGAAGGAAGAAGCTAGCGCCAAAGCGCAAGGAGAAAGAAGAAGAAGAGGAGGAACAAGGGGTGGTGGAAAGGTAGAACATAGATACTACAGGGCCGAGTACCTACGTCTAAAAGGAGAGGAGAACGGTGGTCAGGGAGAAGACCCCAAAGCCTGCGAAGCCACCATCCCCTGAAGAACCCTCATATGAAGAAAAGACAGCATCCCCGACTCCGAAATTTTTTGCAAGGGAAGAAGAATAAGAAATGGAGGAATAAGGGTCTGAAGATGCAGACGACCTGAATGCCTATCTAGGTGAAAAGGATGATGTTAAAGGGGAAGAGTTAGAGGTGGATCAAGAGCCAATTGATGTCCATGACTCTGAGGGAGAGGAAGCAGAGGATACAAATGATGCCTTCATCTTTGTAAGGAGGAAGGGCACTCAAAGGGAGGAAGGCGTGCGGAGCGAAGAGAGGAGTGAAGGGGCTAGTACCAAAGAGCCAGATATGCCCAAGCTCACTCAAGAGGAGGTGAATGAAAAGGCAACAAGGGAGGCAGAGAAGATAATTGATGCCTTAGTCAATGAGGATTTGGGGCGCAGCACGAAGCTCGTGCTCGGAAAGTTCAAGAAAGAACAAAGGGAGAAGAGTGGAAGTAGCACAAAAGGCCCAACTCTCTCGGTAACTGTTCCCAAGGGCGTGTGCATGGGAAGTAAACACGTAGAAGGGGGAAGAACAACGATGGTTTACATTGATGACCCCAAAAAAGTTATGCGTGCGCATTTCCAAAGTACCATGCCCACCAAGGAGCTCACCGCCATGGAATCCTTTGACCCTGACGGTGGATACCCGTGAACGAGGAAGATGCTATCATAGGCATTCGACTCCCACCTCGACGAGTCTGAGTTCAAAATTAACCAAGGAGCGGTATTAAAGCTGTCTGAAGAAAAGGGGGACAACCCCATTCTAAACACACAATAACTATCGGATGAGCAAGTGTGTAACGCGCTCAACAAAGTCTCCATGGAAATTGAGGCTAGGCTCTTTGGCAGGAATGATAGGGTTAGAGTCTTGGAGGACCTGTTGGAGAAGAGGAAGGAGGAAGTAGTGAAGCTGACGAAGGATCTCAGCCTTGAGAAATTAATCAGCACTCAACTGCAGAGGGAGCTTCAAGAAGAGAAGGCTAAAGTGCATAAAGTTTCCAAGAAGGTGGAACTCATCTCCCAAGCAATTATCATGAAGCACCCAGACCTTAGCCCTCCCGCGCAAAAGTATAGATCCTCCCTAGAATGCCTAAAGGACTTGACTCAGATCCTCACCATGGAAAGGTAGCCTTTGGCATTGGAGTCGGTAGAGGAGGTAGCGGCATACTTGGAGAAGGAAGACAAGTTGAAGGTCATTATGCTCATGGCTGAATACAACGAGGTGCTTGCCAATGTAAGAATAGCTACACAAACCACATGGGTCACCTACAACCACTACGCAGATCAAGACAAAGTGACAAGCATACTGCTTGCCAGCGACGAGGCCGAGCTGAAGGAATTCAGAGAAAAGAATAAGGGCAATAGAGCTGAGTGAGAAAGGATCATAGCTGAAGTGGAAAAGAAATTTGAAGCCATTGAGAACCGGTGATTCTCAATCAAAACCTAGCTAAAAGAGCTCTACAAGGTCATCACAAGGAAGATGGATTCCTTGGAAGATCACGCTAAAAAACTGGAGACTATGGTGGAAACCATTACCACACAAGGGGAAGGGTTAACCTTCGATGAGGTGAGCACCTTGGTTGGCGACATCTACACTAAAGCGCAGGAGGAAGTCAGTGCTTGGAGTACACTAGAGGCCAACCTACAACAAAATTTTCCCCTTCTTCTTCTTTAGGAATTTTTCACCTATTCTTTCTCTCCCCATTTCTTTATTCTTTCCCTCCATTCTTTTCCAAGGCAAGGCCTTGCATTCTTTTTGTACTGCATTCTTTGAGAAGGTTCCCGAGGGTAGAGAATAGGTGAAGTATGGGGTAATGTTGGGTCCCCTATTATAGCTTCCAAATTTTAAGGGTGCATAGGCGCGCGTGGCCAGAGGAAGCGCGCAAGTGAAGGTGCACGCAAGGCAGTATTCAAAAGGCTTCTTGGAGAACCCAGGGCACGTGCTGTGTGAAGAACAATTCGGGACTTAGCCGTTTTTGGCCTTTTGGGTAGGACACATGAAGAACGTGTTCCATTTGGATAAGGTTCCAACCTAGCGACAGGGTGTCCTGGAAGGAATATACCTTACGATAGGAAGATCCAAAAAGATAATCATGACATGGAGAGGCATACGCTTGGGGTGACCCACACCTTGACACTTGGGGCTAGATCTAAGGTTGGAGAGGAGTTTGTTAGAGCTCAGATGCCTATTTATACGTGTACCCTTGGCAAAGAGCAGAGAGGGAAGTAAGGTAGCGGAGCTCTACAGAATTACTGTGAGAACTATGGGATGAAAATGGGTAAAGGATTCCAATAAGGATGTAATGGGAAAATGGGGAATGTAAATTTTATTTTGTGAGAATACATGTATGGATCCAAATATGGCGCATGACTATGGTCTGCCTCTCTGTGATACTTTGTAGCAAGACTATAAATGAATATGATAAGGTTACCATCATGTTTACATTAAGATCTCTTTTTGTACTATCTGCATGTTTTTATTTTGCTTTTGATTTTTTATAATCATGGACCTTACTTGAATGGTTAAGTATATTTGTGGATTTATAACTTCTTGGTTCTGTTATTTATGTTGCGCACTTTGTTTCTATTATGACTGAAGGAGTGTAGAAGTCATCCTGAGCTCTATAGCTTCTTCATGTCTGTTAAATCACTAAGTCAAAATCATGAACTATGCCTTCCAGTAGACTCACATAAAAGAGAGACTTAGCTCCCTCTCGCGTGCCTCAAGTGAGCACCCAACGCCCACTGGGTGATAGGCCGGTGCGCATGAGGTTCCCTTGTTCTTAGTGGGTGCAAAAATGACTACATGCTCCTTTAAATATTGTATTTCACCCTAAATATTTTTGAGTACTTCCCTGGTCTCCTAATAAACCTCATTTTGATGGACAGGATCTGGGTATCGTGCATGTAGAACCTCCTCCTTAGTGATGGTAGGATTTTGTTCCAATGTTTCTTTGGCATGCACCACTTTAGCACGGGTAGTGATCTTTACTTGTAATGCCTTAGATTTTGGTTCCAACTTGGGCATCCACTGATTCTCCATAGCAGATTGTATCTAAACCATCCATGCACCTTTGTTTTCTTTTTTATGTTGCTTACTAAGATGTGCATACAAGTTTAGGCATTCCTCATAAGTACGATTCTTTCCACAAAAAGAGCATGTAATATTCTAAGGATATTTACGCCTGTAGTGGTCAGGAGATCTACATGTATAACATGTTCCATAAGGAACTATCCTTGTCCACCACCATGGCCTTACCCTCCAAATCCACCATGGTATCCTCAACCTCTTCCACAACCTCCTTCAAAATGTCCTTCATTCCGATCACAGCGTTCTTGGTTATGATCCTGATCCTGATGTTGATTCTTGCCTTTAGAGTTATTTAATACTCATGTCTATCATACACCGATATCTATAGCATCATGGATCTAACCAATTAGCCAGAAATCTTCCATGTCATGAGTGGTGGACCTACAAATTTTACAGTAACAAGAAACGTTCTTCCTTATTGTGCATTGTAATAATGGGCAGCAGCTAACATCATGGTTTAAATAACATATCTCATAGTCCAACAACAATGAGCGTACTGATCTGCAGGGATAACTATCCTTTTTATGACCTTCCACTTCACAATTTGTGCACCAAATCCCCGTGTGTGTATCATGTGTTGAATTTGCTGATATTTTCTCCAATTGTTTCACCATAGCTGTGATTTGTGCTTCTAAAAATGGGTTCACCCCAGTGTCTATACTCTTGACTACCTCAGCGTGTAAAGCTACTTCAAGTGCTTTGCATGGGTTAGTGTATGTCTTATGTGATAGCGCCCTTCTAAAAGGTTTAATCAGACCTCCAACGAACCATTGTGCATGTTGGCTTGCATGAATATCATAAGAAATCTTAGATAATAGCATTTTGAAACAAGCATCATACTCTCTGACACTCTCAACAGTGCCTTGCTTAATATCCTTGAGCACGTTTATACTCTTTTTCTCAAACTCTGAGATGTGAAACTCATTAAGGAAAGCATCTTTTAAAGCTGCATAATCTACACAAGTCTAATCAGGTTCAAACTTTCTATACCAGTTGTGTGCGCATCCTTGTAACGTAGTGGTGAATTGACTTGCCCTAAGCTCAGAATTCATGATTCCCTTAACACGCCACGGTATTTAACACATGTGCATGTGTTTAGCAACATATTTTATTCCCTTATACTCTAGAAGATGAAGAGATATCTCCATGTAAATATTTTTTGGTTGGTATGGATCTTGCCCACCTGATATAGAACCTCTTGCGTTTCCTCTACCTCCAGAACCACCAGATCCACCAGAACTAGAACCACCTATACCTCTTAATCCTGAACCTGTAACTGGAGTCAAAAGAGAATATGTACTTCCTTATGTCCTGACAATAGTACTGAACTACACCCCTACAGTATGTGAAGTGATACTACTCCCAAAAGAGAGTCCAAAATTATGTGCAGAAGATACACCTAAAAAGGTACCTCTAAACAACAACGAAGACATTTTTGCTACCATCGATGTGCTTGTTATATGACTTACTCCTTCTCTCCCACTACCTAAATTAGCTTGCTAATTGTTTTTCATACTAGATACTGGAAGACCAAGCACAAGGGCAAGGTTGTCAGGTACACTTGGGTGCACGCCCACGGCCCAGGTCGTCTCTGCTGGTGCAATTCTACGTGAGTCTGAGGGGGGTTCGCTGTCATGCTTTCCCAAATGGGGGAGTTCCTGATGCTCGGGTTCCATGTCTTCTGTGTGAACTTCAAATCCTTCACGATCCATCTCTCTCCTCAATGCCATCCGCTCTGTAATTTCATGCTGCCTCTTTATCTCCCTCTCGCGCATCTCATTGTACTTAAGCCACCTTTCTTCTCTCTTCCTCTCTTTCACTAGGTCTATCATCTTTCACCAAACCTGCTCCTGCCCCCATATGTGGTGGGGTTTAGTTAGCCATCATCTTGCTTTCTAAGTTCAGGGTCACCATCAAGATTTTAATCGCCAGTGGAATGCCTTGCAAGTACGTTCCCCTGGGTTATCGTAAAAATTGGAATTTTGCTACCTTTGGGCAAGAATAAGTGGAAATTGAGTATTCCATAATGTAGCTATTTAGAACACCACAAAACTAAGTATCCACAGCATGTGTCCAAATCATATCAGCATCATAGAGGTCCTGAAATTCTTCATGCATCCAAATAAGTGCATGATACCTCTTATTCCTTGTAGATGCATAAGAAATCAACCACTTGTATAGTTCTACTGTAAAATGGTGAAGAATCTCTCATACAAACTGTGGGATTTGTATGATGATATAGCCTAGAAATTACTAGTAAAATTCTAGGCACGCTAACACATCACTCAGCCTAGATTGAGTGCTCACCCAAAGCATGCAAAGGTACCAGGCCCCTCTTTAGGTTTTTTTTGTAGGATGTTAGCATGATGAACACTTAATGCATTCAGATCCATAATTAATACATCATCCTACAGTGCATGTTCAGATCTAGATCTCAAGAATAATAAATTTAAACAATATCCATAATGAAATCAACCATGTAAGGACCAATTATACTCAAGATTCATACTCTGATTCAGCCAATACACTCCATTATATTAAACATGATAAATACACAGAAACTCGTTACAATAGATAATACCATAGCTTATGCGCGCATCATATCTGACAACACAACTTCACATTAGTTAGTTCACACATAGTCACCCTAAACTATGCAGATCATTACATATTTATAAGGGTGGGGACTTTCCCTTCACCGCTTGCATAATTCCAAAAATAGGTCATATGCTGAAATTAGCCATGTGCCTTTACAATCACAACCACACATGCAAGTGTGCTAACAATAGACCTCTTCTAGTTAACTGGCAGTAGCAAACCTATTCTTAGCTCGTACCCATGCAAAGCACTTAGTAGCCACTCCTCCAAAAATATTTGATGCATGTCGCACAAGTCTTTACGCGGTTTGTGTGTGTGGCACACTATCTCCAAAAATAGCTCGTACATGTGAAAATGGCTAAGTCACAAATCCTTCATTATATTTCACACATGTGTTCTCCCTTATTTTCTACACCTTTAACTACACCCTATTCTCTCGCGTGAACCTTCGGTGTGCCTTCTGCTAAGTATTCCACTTTCATCCACTCAACATGTGAGGACTCAGAGGTAATAAGATGAGTTTTTGGGTGAGGTATGAAGGGTAAATGGAAGATTGTTGGGTGAAAGTGTTGTGGGAGAGATCTGGGTATGGTAGAGGGTAGAATGAAATAGATAGCTAATAAATAACTAATCTATCAACACCAATGAAAAAGGAGGAATGTACTTACTTGTGAAATGGAGATAAATAACAAGAGGCAATGATGGTTGCAGAAGAAGGTGGTCCCTAAAGAATGCAGCAGCAGCACAAGGGCATAATGCTTCCCTGTGAGTGCACTAGAGCTCCGGATCAATCTGTTGATGAATGGTGTGGTGTCTAAACACTGTAAGGGCCTCTGGTATGTCATAAGATCATTGGAAAGATCGAGAGTTAGGATGTAAGGTCACAAGAGCCAGAAAATGAAATTCTGAACCTGAACAAAGAGTTTGGAAATCCTCTTTAAGGTGACTGACAATGGTTAGATAACCGACATCGGCCAAGGAATAACTGGCGTCAGTTAGGGAGAAAAGGTCATATCTGCTAAAAATAGCTTGATTCCTCTCAAATTTGGCGTGATTGAGATTTTGGTTTCGGGTCAAAAGTGTGGAATGGAGATAAATTGAGCAAGAGAGTAGTTAGAGGTATAATAAGCCATTAATATTAGGGTTAGAACAAGTCCTAGTTGCTTACGGGGAATGGGGACTTAGTCTTGGTTGATTAATGAGCTTGGAATAGGTCTAGGATGAGGTGGAGAGATGAGGTGGCTAGGTGAGGTGGGGATGTGAAATGGAATAAGACTTAATTTAAATATGGGTAAATAAATTAATACTAATTTTTGGAAGGGGCCATGGTTAGGCGTGTGTGTCGATTAATTAATTGGAAGGGGCTTATAGGGTTGTGCCCCAATTTTGGTGTCTACATTTTGCCTCTTTTATCACATAGCTTGTATTGATAAGAAACGATGACAAAAAAAAGGATGTGGTACAGGTAGATGTGAGGTTTCCCCAGGTATGGGTGGAGGTGAGGTTTCCCCAGGAATTGGTAGAGGTGATCCCCCTCATATGGGTGGAGGTGATCCCCCTTAAATCAGGAACTGATGAAGTAGCAGGCAGAATCAGTGATGGATTTGATAAGGTGTTAGGTGGTGAAAGGTGTGGGTGTTGGTAATGGTGATATAGATTTGGGTAATAGGTGGGGGCATTCAAACGCATGTACACGTATGGAATGTGAAAAGGCACTAGGTTGAAGAGCTCACAAAATCTACATCATCAAAGGTTACTAGTTTATCCAAATAAGGTTGTTGTGGTCTAGGTATCCAAGGTATAGGATATGGTCCTAGAAACACAATGAGGGTAGGTGCAAGAACAAGCATTAGGTGTGTTCTAAATCACCAAAAGGTTTGGTCTAGTCAAGATAAACATCATGGCATCAGGAAAGAAAAGGTTGGTAGGCTAAAAAACACGAGTAACACATAAACTTAGATGATTAGGCATGGTTTAATTTATTGATGTTATGGAAACTAGATGTTTAGGCATGGTTTAATTTAATTTCCAAGTTATTGATGTTATGGAAACTAGATGTTTAGGAATGTTTTGGTTTAACTCTAAGTTATTATTTTTTATAAAAATTAACTAACTTGGGTTTTTGGGGTCATTATGGGGGAAGAAAGGTGGGGGAAAAGAGTGGCTGAGCTAACCTTTGAGGGGCCCATGCCCTCAGAGTGTTGCCTATATAACCCTTACGAAAGGGGCCTCATGCCGATGTAGTTATCCCTTAAACCAGGGAAGAATGAGATTGGGTTAGGTAATTTGAGTGGGTAGGATTGGTAGGTAGGTCAGAATAAGATGGTTGGGTAAGGTATGTTTGAAAATAGGCAAGGTTGAATGTTGAATAGGTAATAGACAAGGTGAGTTAAGTGTATGCATAGATGAAAGTGTCATGATTGATTTAATTTTGATGGTCTTCCCCTATTCGAAGAAACAATAAGTAAACAAATAAGAAAAGAAAAGAGGTGGCATGCCCATATTTGGCAAGGACCATAGGTGTTATAGCCCTAGAATTTATTAAACATAATTCCTAGATATGTTGCATGAGCGATAGGTCCATAGGTGAAAGCATTTGCATGATCACAATGTGTAGAATACATGACACATCCCTTGAGTGGATACGATCAAATAAATAGAAGGGTGAAGGGGTTTTGTTAAGCGTAACCTTATTGTGGGACAGGATGCCCCTTCTATAAGATACCTAAAACCATAATAGGAAAGTCCATGACCAAAAGTTTTTATTTTTCTTGACTTTTTATGTTGTTTTTTATTATTACATGTATAGACTAGTCGATGCGGTAATTCTATATTGGGATAAATAGGTTCTCCTTGAGGTCTTCATGAAGCTTTTTGATGCAGGAAGCTACAGAATTATTTTTATTTGAAATATATAGGCTAGTCTTCATTTTGTTAGATAGACCAAATACAACGGGTGGCTAAATTTTATAGTTGTCCTTTGAGGGACCAATATACTTATAATAGCATGAGAGAGAAAGATAGATGTCCTTTTTGAGGGAATCATCTATTTGCAAGAAGTTTGACTTAAGGAGTAGAGTTTTTGTTATCCCATATATTTTGTATTTTTGGACTTGAAGTCATGAACAAGACTATAAAGGACTATAAGCCTCTTTTATGAAGGCAAAAACCATGACACAACAAGGTTAGCTATGCAAGAGGGGTTTCAAGTAACAAACAAGCATGGGATTCCATCCTAAAAAGGACAAAAAGTATCCATGAATATTATGCCATGAGTAGGGTCATGGTACTCATATTTAAGACAAGGCTGAAAGGGTGAGGGATAATCACACAATTTCGTTTGAATTGTTGGTATTTAAAATAGGTAGGTGAAAGGAAAGGTTCTCTCAAGGGACAAGCATATAAGTGACATAAAGTGATGTAGTACTTTATTCAATAGTAGAACGGTCAAAGATGCAAAGCATTAACAGGCTCAGGTTTGAGTTTACCCTCAAGAGAAGATAAATGATAAACACCTGATCCATAGTCATGGGTCACAATATAGGGTCCAAGCCAATTAGGGGCAAAATTTCCTTGTTTATTTTTCTTGGCTTTGGTTACATGTTGGTTTTCCTTGAGGACAAGATCATCAACCTTGAAGGTTTGTTCATGAACACGTCTTTCATAGGCACACTTGATGCATTTTTGGTAGATTTGAAGGTGGTATAGAGCATTTAGTTAGCATTCATCTAGTAACTCAAGTTGTGCCAAACGTTCTTGGCGAAAATCTTCATCAGAGAGAATATCTTTAAGTGATATATGAAGAGATGGAATTTGGAATTCGAGAGGTAGGACGGCCTTTGTACCGTAGATCAAAGAGAAAGGTGTGTGGCAGCGGTAGAGGTACAAATGTTGGTGTGATAGGCCCATAAGGCAAAAGGAATGTGCATGTGCCAATCCTTACCAATATCATCAACCACTTTCATAAGATTTTTGTTGAGGGTTTTGTTAGTTGATTCAGCTTGACCATTTATTTCAGGATAATAAGGTGAAGAAAAACTAAGTTGAATACCAAAATTGTCACACAGTTTGTGTAAGGTTTTATTTTTGAATTTCTTTCCATTGTAAGTGATGAGGTGATAAGGAAAACCAAAACGACAAATCATGTGATGGTTGATGAATTCACATATT
Organism: Taxus chinensis; assembly: GCA_019776745.2. Taxonomy (NCBI): domain Eukaryota; kingdom Viridiplantae; phylum Streptophyta; class Pinopsida; order Cupressales; family Taxaceae; genus Taxus; species Taxus chinensis. The sequence continues at coordinate 853,432,769 of CM034148.1, read as the reverse complement.
TTCTCAGTTTTTGTAGAAATGAGAGGGACGAATTCTACCCATTTAGTGTTATATTCAGTCGTTGTGATAATCCATTGATGACGTTGAGAAGAATGAGGGTTAATCTCCCTGACGAGATTCAAACCTCATTGAGAGAAAGGCCAAAAGTCTCAGGTAACTTGTAAGGCATGACTAGGGGTATGGTGAAGGTTAGCATGTTGCTGACACTTCACACAACATTTGACACAGTCACAACAATCTTGGTTTAGGGTTAGCCAGTACTAGTCGAAGCGAAGGATACATTTTATGATAGCGAGGCCACTAAAATGTCCCCCAAAAATCCCATCGTGAATTTCTTTAATGGTGTACGGAATTTCAGAACTAGTGAGGCACCTAAGGAGGTGTTGGTAAGAAAATTTATCGGAGATAAATTGGTTGAATTTTTTCCAACACTCTGGGAATCTAAGTCCCTCTACTTAACCGGTGGAACTTCTGTATATGCATGCGTGAGTAAAAAGGTGGATTTTCCTGGTGGCCTTTCGGTCGGGGATCTTATAGGGGCACTCCACTGACCTTATAGTAAAAGCTTGTACATACTTGCAAGGGAGGAATTTGCTAGGAGAGGGGTAAGGGAGTGAGAATATTAGATAAAAGGAACTAATCTTCTAAGTAGAAGATTAGAGTCTTGCATACATCAGTTATATCTTTCATCACATGCACTAAAATTAGGAAGAAACAATACTGCAGACAACAACAAGACTAGTTAGGATTTATTGAACACAAACTTTCAGTAAACCCATTAGTCAAAAAAGGCTAGAAACTCCTTATTCTTGTATTTATGCTCAAGAAGAAATTGTACATCGTATGAGAATGGAAGACATTGAGAATAAGGGGAAAATGGCTAACTCTTTTCACTCACAAGTAAGAAAAATCTCTCTCATGAACTTACAAGAATACAACCAGCTAGAAGAATTTCATAATTAGAACCCCTTTGAATGAGGAGCTCATTATAATTTATAGCAGAGGAATGACTCTTCATCTTCCCAGTGACCCTCCATATGCCTTATTTATGACTTTAGACTATGTGCATTCCTACAAAATATTAAGTCCCTTTTATAAAATCAAGGTGACTTACTTTACATTATGTGTCAAAAGTCACCTTTAGATTATTAAAGGCATATCAAAAAGTGAAAAACCCAACGAAGAATTAAAACACTTGAAGAGAGAGAAAGTTGGGGGGAAGAAAGAGAAGAGAGAGAAGGAGACAGTATTTTGCTCCTGATGAAGTCAGATGGTCCTTGTTGACGGAAAGCTCCCATGTGATGAAGTTCTAAATCTCCAAACTCTCATGCACACTGAGAAACTTCCTTTGGATGATGTGTGAACATCACGAACTAAATTTCTAAGAATATTGTCTAATGACTCATTTGGTGACCATGAGCATCACTCATGAAGATCCCATCTGAAGGGACTAAAGCCTTGGAAAAAATATTGCCCTGACTCCCTACAACACTGTGTAGTGCCCACACTTTTTATAGCTCAGTAGCTTGTTGTTTATTTGCTCATAGACATGTTTTGACAGTGATTGGATTATATCTTGGACTTTATATTTAGATATTTGATCTTATTAGACAGGTGTGGACATTTAGGCATATAGTGCCAATTTAGCTTAATTTCCATATTGTCACATTTTCTTGTTATGTCATGGAAACTAATGAATATGATGATGTGTTTGGCACCTAATTATAGTGACGGATAATTGTTGCATGGTGGGATTATATGTCACTTTATCATCTTGTCTAACTTTTGGAATATGGAATATAATTGTGCACGTTGTCGCATCTTGATTTCAATAGGATGTTAGGTTAGTTTATAACGCATTGATATCTTACTATGTCATTGAATTATATTGTATCGGACAGGTGTGGTTAATGTGTGTAATGAGTGTGCAGGTGACAGGTTTACAGGAGAACGTGGGATTCGAGCCAACTACTCAATCTTGCACAAACAGCCCATGGGCCGAGTCCTAGCCATGTTCATTATGTGAAGCCTTAGTATAGGAGATTATTAATTTTGGGCACTATGAGTGACCCCAATGTATGTAATGTATTGTGCTTTGAATTATTAATTTTGTTTAGGGTTACTAGTGAAGTTGTAAACTTGTTTTGGGAGTTAATAACTCCTCTTTCATTTAATTATTGGTTATGTTTAATGTGTCTCTTAATCACAAGGGTTTAGGGTCACATGTGAGGCCCTTGGGTGGTCCCCACACCCTCTACCCTTGTGCCAAAAATGCAAAACCCGAAATTAGGGTATTTTGGGCATTTTTGGGGACCCCTTTGTAGCTTGGGAGTCCCCCTATCACAAAAATGAGCCCTTGGACCCTACCTAATGGTTAGGGGGGCTTATTTTCAAGGCTAGAGGGATTTTTCCCTCCCTTTCTACCTATTGAATAGTCACATCCATGTAAGGGATGTGGATTTGTGTGTTTATCAAAAGTTCCACTTATTTTGTCTTGCTTGCATTTAAGGGAATTTGGGAGAAGAGGAAAAATTTTCATTTTACCCTTTCTCTCTTTTGTTTTGGCATCTTTGACCTTGATGAGGGAGAGGGGTGACACATGTCACCCCCTCATTTGTGAGGATGCATGTTTGCTCCTCTTCAAATTCTCATTCATGGGAAATGAAAGGGACTTTTTTTTTTGAACTTCTTGCCTTGGATGCTTGTGGATTTTGGAGCTTGGAGATTGGCTTGAGTCAAGGTGTGAAGACATTTGAAGTTGGAGAGCTTTTTGGAGAGATTTCCTTGAGGTAGGCTCTCATGTCTTGTGTTGTGTTGTTGCCTTTTTGTTGCTAGATTTGTTGCTTAAAATTGTTATTTGTTGTATGTGGATTTTGGTTGCTTGCTTGTTTTCTTTAACTCCCTCCATCATATGGCATGATGGAGTTTTGGAGTGTGTGGGAAGAGAGAGGGAATTTTCCCTCTCAATCCTCAAGGCTTGATGGACAAGCCTTGTAGGATCTTATTGTTTTTTCCCTCAAATGGTTGAGGTAGGGAATTTGATTCATTTGGCTTGAATCTCCTTCCCCATTCTTGGTAAGGAAACCCCTTTTGGGGTTTGAAAATCCTTCCAAGGAGGACTTGGAGAAAGGGGGAGGAATAAGGAGGGTCTTGTTTGAACAAGGAGCAATAAGGAACATATGAAGATGTGTTTATTGTGCAAATAATATTGATGCATAACTTTGGAGAACTTTCTCCTCTCTTCCCCATTTTTGAGGATGAACATGGGTTCTCCTCCTTGTAAATTTTTAGAGTCTTGTTTGTATGTGTCTTATCTTTGTATGCTTGTATTATTGTTAGTGAACCCTTCTCATTGTGCAAGTTTTGATTAGTTATCCTCTTTCCCATGGGCTTGGGGGAGGCTAGCATGCATCCCAACCTTGGGATAGGCATGTGATGATGCCTATGGTTGGGTGGCAAACAAGCTCTTTTCTCCTTGCATGGTTTTTTGATGACATGGAAGTTGGCTCTCAGTTGGAATTGGTGGCATTTTGGGCTCTCATTGTTCTTATCCTTCCTTGTGATACTTTCTTGTAATGTAACCCTCTTTCGAATATAGTATGTGAGAGTTTACATCTCCTTGTAAATCCTCCATTTTATACATTTTGTATCACTTGTAAGCTTGTCTTAGAAAATTTTGATTAGTTGTCACTTGGGATTTAACATTCTTGTAGCCCAAGCTTGTGGAGGTGAAGTATTGAAGGAAATGATCTATCTACTTGAATCTTGATGTAAATCTTGTACAAAAAGAAACATAGTGTGTTGAAGGTGTTGTTTGCCATAGTCTTTGTTTCCTTGCCAACATGGATAGGATTATGTCAAGAAAAGGAATCTGTTATTTTCTTGCACTTTCTTGTTTGTGTAATCTTAATGAATACTTGCATTAGAAAACCAATTTCAAAATATGTATTTATTGTAGCATCTTCTTTGATATATTTTCAAGCTTCCTCTCTTGGTTGGGTTACCTTGTCTCCTCTTACTTTTGCAATAAAGAAATAAATTGTTTGAACATAGATTTGATAAAATGAAATAAATATACACTTTAAACTCATTTTTTTTTACAACTTACAACAATGTTTTCCGTTGGTTTTAGCATAGTTTGTGAAATGGATATATTATTTCCTTTTTAATTTTATCTTAAAACATGGCTTTGTAAGATGCACAAGAAATTTCTCATTTGATAATCAAAAGAATGTGGCAGATTTGTATATTGCAAATATGATTTTAAGTGTATCATCCCTGTTATATTATCCTTTTATCTTCTTCTATGGGAGTAATACAGCTGTATGTATATATATATAATATAATTTTTATTTAATATACATATTATTAAAATAAAATAATAAGATATATATATATATTATATATATATATATATATTATTTTATTAATATATATATAATAAGTTTTAATAAAATAAACACAAAAGAAAGGGGAAATTGGTGGGGGGGTCAGCCCCCCACCCCTGCACCATTCATTGGGGGACGCTGCCCCACACTCCAACCCCCTCGCTGCTGGTCCCCAGCGGGCTTGTCCCGCTCACACCCTACACAGCTCCCTCGGCCCTGTCCCGGCCGCGCCCCCACACCCCCCCTTCGGCACTCCGACCTCCCTTCGGTCGACTGTCCCACTGCCCCTTCCCTGCGCCCACCTCCCTGTCTTCACCCTCCCCTTTACACGCCTCCTCTCACCTCTATCCGCCGCCCGAACCTCCTCCACCTGCGACCACAAACCCAAAATCTGCCCACTGCATTATACCATAAATAATAAATATTAATATAACCTTATACATATATAAGGATATATACATTATATAAATATATGTATATATTTATTCTAAAACAAAGAATAATATAGTGAGGGTATGCAAAAACAAAGGAAGAGAATAAACTCCATAGCTCCTCTCCTTCAGCCTGCACATGTGAAAAAAAAAGAAGAGAAAAGTGTAAAAAAAAAAAACAGAAGACAAGAAGGAAATCAAAATAAAGAAAGGAGGGAAAAGATAAAGAGGATTAGGGCAAAAATTTTAGGGATTGTTCTAAATCCAATGGCCAAGATGAATTTAATCCTAGGGTTATTAATAATTCCACCTTTCTTTTAGTCCTGGGTTTTAATGGGAATTATAGCAAGGGAAGAAAGGGGTGTGATGGGTTAAATATTTTAAGAAGGGGTTGTAGGTAATTTTATCAAAGGGAAAATTAATTTTAAAAAAAGGAGAGTAAATTATTGTTCACATGGAAAAATTCTAATTAAAAGGAAAGAGGTATTTAAGGTGTGCAAGTAAAAGATAAGTAAACAATTAAAACTGGGTTTAGGTTAATAATTCTTTTAATGGGGAAAATTAAACTAGGATAAAGATTAGTAACTATCAAGAAAGGGTATAAAAGATGTATTAGTAGAACTAAACACTTCAAAAAAAAAATTACCCTGAATTTTTTAGTCTGTTTGGTGCAATTTTCGGTGTCCCCAGATGGGGCATCACACATTGCAAACATTGCTCGGTTGATTCGGGCATGATCCTGATGAAGCATCTTATGAACAGTATGACTGTGTTGACTACAAATTCCACCTCACATATATTGATTAAGGCATGAAATGAGTGTCAAAAGACATTGTTGAGATCCATATAAGAAACCTCACTATCATCTAATCCCACATAGTCTGATGATAAAGATTGCACTATTTTCACCCCTGTGAATCTGAGCTTCACTATTTCTTGACACTTACTATATTTGGAAAGGGAAACCGTTTTTTGTAAGTGTCGATATTTTTCCTCTTTGGTCCCCAGATGGTGATGTCAATTTAGATGTTCAACTCTTGGTACGCTCCTTTTGTGAAATTCACCCTCTGGGATGGCGTACTATTTTTTGTAAGCAGCAATGAGATGACTTACTATTTTTAGTAAGCATGAAAAATCAGCTCTCCTAGAACCTCAACTGGATGTTACAACTCGGATTTCCATTTCTCCATGTGTTTCTCTCACCTTCTGAATCAATTTTCTATTTTTAGCAGGTGTTTATGAGACCACTTAATATTTTTAGTAAGTCTCAATTCTAGACCAAGATGACCATTTCGATGAAATTTCAATTGTAATACCTCTTTTGTGTTCACCATCTCCTTCACAAGTTCTTCAGTTGATGACTTTCCCAAAATAGTAGTCCCCTATGCAGAAGACCTGCTATTTTTTGAAGGTGAACTTCCAGTGGTTGGATCTCTGTGAAACAAAGTTTTCCAATATGGGTTTTTGCCCAATATTGCCCCTCTGGAATTTTAGACTTACACGATCAGCGGTTTGGGAGATTTTAAACTTTCAAATTTCTGAGTTGGTGGCACCTCTGAACACAATAGCCATTAATGGACCTAGAAAATTATAGGTCTGGTTTTTTCCTCCGTTCGTGATGAAAATCACATTTTGAATATGGGTTTTTTATTCTCATACTGTCAGTGAATTTTCTCTTCAAATTGGTTGTCGATTTGATGGGAAATCCAACTTTTTCTTTCATTGTGTAAAGAAATAGATATCTTTGTTATAAATAATTATTTCTGCAAATGGGATAGATGAAGCTGGGGTTTTTATGTCCTCAAATAATGATGAATGTATCAAAAAAAGGTTTGTTATTTCGTGTACTAGTTTACAAGATCTCTTTGAATTTTCGTTTCACAACAATGGATGTTTTCAGAGGGATTTCTTCATTCGTTCTTTTTTTCTTCTTCTTTGTTTGATCGATTCTTCTTCTGAGACCTGTATATTATCATGGAGTGGAGGATATTGTTGTTTTAGTGAAGCTATTTTGAGGTACAAAAATGGTTGACTGGGTGTGAGAAAGTTGCAAAGTTGTGTAGGGTAAAGATGTGGAAAGTAAGAAGCGGGGAAAGAAAGCAACATGTAAGATTTAAAATATTCAAAATAAAGTAGAGCAGGGATGAGGTGCATTTTCATGTCCCTCATAGCCCTTAATAATTAAGGGATGAGAGGGACATCAATTTTCATGCAATACCTGGTCGCGACACATGGCATAAATCCAACGGCTGAGGATTTGAGCTAAAAAGCATGCTAGAAGCACTTGGGGGCTGTGTTGGCGAGAAAATTTGTCTTGTGGAAAAATTTGTGGATTTCAGGTCAACGCTATGGGAATCTAAGTCCCTCTACATTTTAATGGTGCATCTCCCATTGTTTAGCATGTAAAACCAAAGTGGATTTATGGTGGTTTTAGAACCAGAGATCCACAAGAACACTCCACTGTCTGTATGGCAGTAATAACAACTCCTTGCTATAACAGAAATCGATCTAAGAAAGGGGAGGGAGTGAGAATGAAGGAGGGGGAAATCAATGTTGTGGGTAGAGTGTTAGATGCCCGCACACATCAACTAGAAGTTTCATTACATGCATTAATTAATAGAAGAAAGACAAATTTGTAATTTCTGAGCACAAGACAATAAAACACATTGGTCACAAAGCACCAATCAATTTTTCCATTGGGGGGACATAAAATTCCTTTCTTTTTTATTGATCTCAGAGTTGAAACTTGTACAACGAGTGGGAATACAAGAAAAATGTAGAGGAGGAGAATAGAAGAAGACTAACAATCATTTTTGTCCTCTATTCGCAAAAACGTGCTTCTAGTTTCTAAATTGGATTGCGGGCCCTTCACAAAGACTTCAAAAAAACTATTAAATCGTTCGACCCAAAGCTATTACAAACAAATTTGACCATTTCCCCCCTCTTCCAGATTCCTCTGCCACAAAGAAAATGCTTCTGATGAGCCCAAAAAGAGCTTGTGAATGCAAAAATGCGTTTTATATTTCGATTTACCAGTTCGCATATGAACCGTTCAATCCTTTGCCCTAATTTTTTTTGAAATTGGGCCATCCACGTGGTAGGAGAACATTGGAGCAGAGTCGGGGGAAATTTTTTTGCATTTTTTACATGCCAGAGACATTTTCTCAATTTTATCCCACAAAAATCCATCAAAATTTAAAATTTAAGTGTCCATCGCGTGGAGAATTTCACCAGCTTTCCATTGATACTAAAAACGTGAAAATCCGAGCTCTAGACCAAAAGATATGGCCTCTTGAATATTTAGGGCAAAGTTCGGGTCTGTGGGCCAAAATTTTGACCTTTTTCCCTCTTTTTTCAAATTGGGAAATTTTTCCCCCAAAATCTCCACACCCCTGCCAACCTGATGACACATGGCACATTCTAGTTCATCTGCAAGCTTTAGAATAACATTTCACCCTCTTTTGCGAAATTGGAAATTTTTCTCAAAATCCTCTGCTGGTCCGCCACTCCGATGACACGTAGCACTTTCCTATTGGTTGCGGGCCTTAACCAATTTTTTCTTCATTCTCCTTTTTGGGCTTGCGGGCCATATTTTGACTTTTGAGTTTCTAGCCAAAAAGGCTAAGTGTCAAAATTTTCTCCCTGGCCCCACGAGTCTGTTTCCTTCCTTTGGCGGGCCTATGGGCCAAAATTTGTCTTTGTGCCTTTTAACCCCAAAAGGGGCTAAGTTATAAATTTCTCTTCATGCCTCTGCCAACCCACCAATTCCCTTGGTAAAATTTCCTCCTTACCTCCGTGGGCCTGCCTAAGGAAAATTTCCCCTCCAAACTCCGTCGAGCCATACCTTGCAAAATACGAGTTAGGAGGACTTCCTTACCTTTCTGGAAAGGGAAAAAATTCTCTATCTGATGAAGCAATACCCAGTAAATTTTGAGTGCCTTCAATGTGTAAAAATTTGACTGAGGCACAAAAGGATGCTAGTTAACCCAAAATAAGAGGGAGCTTATTTTGGTTAAGTATGATCAAAACATGGAAACTTTGAGATGGGAGAAAGTTGTCTTGCTTGAAAACTTGCAATTTTTCCCTTTACACATTTGCAAGACAACAGATGGCTCTAGCTTGGGGACATGGCGTGGATTGAGCAAGGTGAAGACATGACATGAGGATCCAAAATCACAGGTTTCAAAACATATAACATTGACCAGTGCCTTATCCATTGGGCCTTGCAAAGTCATGTACAAATTCTGAGGAAAGAGAGAAGGAAGAAGAGGACACACAAACAAAACGCAAAAACAGAAAGGGGAAACAAAAACACACACAACAAAAAAGGGGAAAAAGAAAAACTATGTTACAAGGTGAGGGACAACTTCACTTTCACTGATGCACTTTTCATTTCTTAAAAGTTACCCCTGAAGAGGAAACACTAAAGGATTATGTTCTGCGAAGCTGTTGATAGGTTCCAGAAAGTAGCCTCCCCTCCTTGGTGGCTTATGAAAGCTAGGTGCTTCCACATTTACCTATGTACTTGGTAGGAGTGAATCCATGTTAACTTCATGATGTTTAGGTCCTTGCTTGGAAATTCCATTGCTTTCATGTTCTTTGAAATTAGTTTGATAGTGCCAGTTTCCTTCCATGTTTATCCATATGGTTGATTCTCCATCAAGCATCTCATTACTACCCCAAAGCTGATTTTGGTTCCAATTTATTGGATATTCTTTGTTACTTTCTTTTCCAAGTCTATGCTCATTGGAATCTTCTCCATGAAAAAACATTTGATTCATCCTTTATCTCTACTCCACTGTGGGGCATTTGAGTATTGATGGGAGGATTGGAGGAAAACTCATTCTTGTCTTGTATGTCCATGGCATGAGTGAAGAGATCAAGAATCAGTTTGGGGTCTTCCTCAGCTTGTACTGCTTCTAATATTTCTTGCACATAGTTATGATTCATCATTTCCTGTAGCTCATCTTTGTATCCTTTTGAAGGATGTAGCTCAAGGAAACTATCTAGAGGGATTACCTCATCATCTAGGGAATCGCTGCACTCCAACAATCCTTCATCAAAAACATATTCATCTTCAGAGGCCTAAAAAATCCTTGCTTCAATTTCTTCATCATGGATAGAGTCTTCATCCGCAAATGGGAAAGAAAATATATCCATTTTGTTATTGCATCCATCAATAATCAATTCCAGAATGGCATCGTATTTTTCATATGGATTTCTCTCAATGTGGCCAACCTTTACATTGGTTAAGGCTTCCAAATCAGCTTCACGCTTGTCCTGAAGATTTTTGGCTTGTATCAAGAGCTCAGGATCTTCAATTTCTTCTAGGGCTTCAAGCATTTCTTGTACAAATATTTCTTTCAATATTTTCACAGGCTCATCACAAGCTGATTTTGTATCTCCATAGATGGCCTAACTGGGATCATCTTCATCCCCAAATGGAAATGGTGTAAAATCATGCAAGATGATTTATCTTCTTGAAATTTATTGAGAACCATCTCCTCTTCTTTTGGGTCTACATCATCTGGTGATTCGGGGCTGCCTCCCTGTAACTCGAATCTCCTCAGTGCTTCTTCAAAATTAAAATCCCTCTAGGAAGGCATGTCTGGCCCTATCAATATCAGAATATATTCTTCCTCCTCTTTTGTCACCCAGTGATTTATCTGCCTGCTATTTTGGTACAAAATGTTAGCTCCTAGGCTTTCAGATTTTTACAAAATATATTTCATTTTCCTAACTTGCAGCAACCTCTTCATTTCACCTTTTACAAGGATAGTAGCAGATGACCAATCCATTTTAATTTCTCCACCTAGGTATCTACAAAAACTTCTACTCACAAGCTTCCCAAAAGATGCTGGGATGTCTGCCACTAAAATAGTTAGAAGCACTTTCTTATCACGGAAGTCAGCAAGAGCTACTTGTGCATCGTTTATTCTTCCAATCAACGACACTTGTTTAGATTCCATGGAATAACAAGCTCCATTTACTCTGGTCAAAGTTAGACCAAGGGCATTGGTAACTTTGAGCAGCATTACATTATCAAAGGCTATGGAATCAATGATACAATTGTTCAACTGAAAGCCATTTATGAGGAGAGACAAATAGAAAGGCTGAACCCTAGCTGTTTTGGAAGCAATGAGAGGCTAACATGTTTTGACATGGAGGTTTGGATGGTGGTGGGAGAATTCCTTTAGAAATGGGACTTGAGGATATAGAGCTAATACCTCGAGACTGCATTAATGAATCTGTCAAATTGGGCAGGGTGTGTTTGTAAGTACTCTATCTCCAAGAGGTTGAACTTTGGTTTTACTTTCATACTCCACAAAATCAAATGTGGCAATGCTAGGTGAAGTAGTCAGTTTAGTAGAAAGTGAAGGTGTAGCTTTTGGCTGAACTTTGGATATTTTGGCAGAGAATCCAATGGAAGGGGAAATGCTCTTAACAATTGAAGAACCAGAAGAAGGAAATGATGACTTACTTGGTATAACAGTAGGGTCATTGGGAATGACCAAGTCTAGTTTTTCTTTAGCAAAATCCATGGAAGGTGGTAATGCTGAGCCTTTTGTTGATGATCCTATTCTGTGTGACCTTATAAAGTGGAAAATTCTTTGGCCTTCTTCTCCTTTGTAGCCACTGAAGATGGAGCATTTTTCTTGGATTGTGCTTGGGTGAAAACAACACATGAGAAAATTTGTGATTCCTCATCTTCTTCTTCATCATCATCAATGAATTCGAATAGGCCATTCTACATGTCAACTTCCTCAACTTCTAGGTAGCTTTCATAGTTTTCTTCATCATCTCCTTCAATTTCATCAACTTCAGCTTCCTCTCTGGTATCACAGGAAGCGTTGAGTGGTGGTGCTTCAAGAGAAAGTTGGCGAGGAGGTGGTACAATCCGCTACCTATGATTAAATTTTGGTCTTCTTGGAGCATTCCTCATAGTGATTTGTGACAGTTGCTTCTTCAAGGAAACCAGATCATTTGCCATTTTTTGAAACATAGGGTCGGTTGTGACCGAACTAGAACACTGACCATTTTTCTTTCCATTCAGGCCGGTCCCTTCACCTTTCCAGAAAGGATTAGATCATCATTGGTCTCAATCGTAGATTCTTGAGCTTCCCTCAATGTTCTTGGTTGATCTCTTATGAGGAAGAAATCAACTTCTGATGGCAAGGCACTGATGAAGAACATCTTCAAGTTATTTTAAGGGGGAACTACATCTTCAGGGATTCTTCTTGTCAATCTATTGAACCTTGCAAAAAAATCTCTCATGGACTCAAAGACTTCTTTCTTCATCTAAACAAGTTGAACCAGTAGATCTTGGCAATCTTCAATGCTCTTGAACCTATGTTTAAATGCACATCTTATGTCATCCCAACCCATGATAGATCTTGGGGGAAGCATGTAAAACCATTTAGCAGCTTTCTCTTGGAGTGACTCCATAAAAATTCTAACCGACACATCTTCATCTTCAACACCTAACACACCACAAGCAGTGATGAAGGATGCTACATGTTCTTCAGGGAGTTAGGAGCCATCTCCTTTGAATTTGGGAAAATTCTTTCTCAAACCTCTTAGCAGATCATGGAGTATACATGGTAGAGCAAGTGGACCAGTATTTCTTCCCCATGGTGCATTGGGTGTACGTGCTCCACATTCATTATTAGCCATTTTGTTTCTATTTCTGGCTTCTTCAGCAGCTAGGGCTACCTCTCTCTCCTTTGCTGTAGTTTGGAGTCTTGCAATTTCTTCAAGTTGAGCTCTAATATCTTCCTCTCTGTCAAACCGAGCTATAACCTCTACTTCTTCTCTCTCTAACTCCTCAAAAGTAGGTTCAATCACTCCTCCTTGCCTCAGCTAGTGAGTATACCTTAGCCAGCTTGAAAGTTTATCGTCTTCTTTAGAGGTGCTGGAATTTATCTTTGTCTACTTTTTCACAGTCCATAATTTTGTAGCAATGGTGAGATGATTTACACTCTGCCAAATATGCCAAGTATCCTCTTTCAGGTTTGAAATGATTTCCTTTGGATATGACAGAGCAAAGAAGGTTTTCTAGAAGGATTTGTAAGAATTTTGAGTTACATCCATGCAGTTCATATGGTTGCTCAATCTGCAGAACTCTTCTATTTGAATCTTTTTGTATTTTTGGATCACAAGGAATTTGAGACTTCAAAGGCAAACTTAATGATATTTTAAAAACCTTGTGGTCATTTTTGGGTGCAGATGCTTCAACTCTACCCCACGGTGGGCGCCAAAAACTGTTGGCGAGATAATTTGTCTTGTGGAAAAATTTGTGGATTTCAGGCCAACGCTATGAGAATCTAAGTCCCTCTACATTTGAATAGTGCAGCTCCCATTATTTAGCATGTAAAACCAAAGTGGATTTATGGTGGTTTTAGAACCAGAGATCCACAGGAACACTCCACTGTCCCTATGGCAATAATAGCAACTCCTTGCTATAGCAGAAATCAATCTGAGAAAGGGGAGGGAGTGAGAATGAAGGAGGGGGAAATCAATGTTGTGGGTAGAGTGTCAGATGCCCACACACATCAACTGGAAGTTTCATTACATGCATTAATTAATAGAAGAAAGAAAAATTTGCAATTTCTGAGCACAAGACATAATAAAAAAGTTGGTCACAAAGCACCAATCGATTTTTCCATCGGGGGGCCATAAAATTCCTTCCTTTTTTATCGATCTCAGAGTTGAAACTTGTACAACAAGTGGGAATAGAAGAAAAATGTAGAGGAGGAGAATAAAAGAAGACTAACAATCATTTTTGTCCTCTGTTTGCAAAAACTTGCTTCCAGTTTCCAAATTGGATTGTGGGCCCTTCACAATGACTTCAAAAAACTATTAAATCATTCGACCCAAAGTCGTTGCAAACAAATTTGATCATTTCCCCTCTTCCAGATTCCTCTGCCACAAAGAAAATGCTTCTGACGAGCCCAAAAAGAGCTTGTGTGTGTAAAAATGTGTTTTATATTTCGATTTTCCAGTTTGCATATGAACCGTTCGACCCTTTACCCTAATTTCTTTGAAATCAGGCCATCCACGTGGCAGGAGAACATTGGAGCGGAGTCGGGGGAAACTTTTTTGCATTTTTTACATGCCAAAGACGTTTTCTCAAATTTCTCCCACAAAAATCCATCAAAATTTAAAATTGAAGTATCCATCGTGTGGATAATTTCACCAGCTTTCCATTGATACTAAAAACGTGAAAATCCAAGCTCTAGATCGAAAGATATGGCCTCTTAAAAGATTTAGGGCAAAACTAGCAAAATTAGGGCAAAGTTTGGGTCTGTGGGCCAAAATTTGACCTTTTTCCCTCTTTTTTCAAATTGGGAAATTTTTCCCCAAAATCTCCATGCCCCCACCAACCTAATGACACGTGGCACTTTTTAGTTCATCCATGGGCTTCAAAATAACATTTCGCCCTCTTTTGCGAAATTGGAAAATTTTCTCAAAATCCTCTGCCGGTCTGCCACTTCGATAACACATGGCGCTCTCCTATTGGTTGCAGGCCTTAACCAATTTTTTCTTCATTCTCCTTTGCGAGCTTCCGGGCTAGATTTTGACTTTTGAGTTTCTAGCCAAAAAGGCTAAGTGTCAAAATTTTCTCCATGGCCTCGCGAGTCCGTTTCCTTCCTTCGGCGGGCCTGCAGGCCAAAATTTGTCTTTGTGCCTTTTAACTCCAAAAGGGCTAAGTTCCAAATTTCTCTTCGCGCCTCCGTTAACCCACCAATTCCCTTGGAAAAATTTCCTCCTTACCTCTATGGACCCGCCTAGGGAAAATTTCCCCTCCAAACTCTGTTGAGCCATAACTTGCAAAATACAAGGAGTTAAGAGGACTTCCTTACCTTTCTAGAAAGGGGAAAGAATTCTCTATCTGATGAAGCAATACCTAGAAAATTTTGAGTGCCTTGAATGTGTAAAAATTTGACTGAGGCACAAAAGGAAGCTAGTTAACCCAAAATAAGAGGGAGCTTATTTTGGTTAACAAGTATGATCAAAACATGGAAACTTTGAGATAAGAGAAAGTTGTCTTGCTTGAAAACTTGAAATTTTCCCCTTTATACATTTGCAAGACAACAAGTTGGAAAGAGGTCACATGAGGGACCAGGAGAAATTCCTTGGGTTGGGTGCATTTTTGTGTCCCTCATGTCCCCTAGGACAAAGGGACATGACGTACATCAATTTGCACAGTGTGCCTCATCTTGACACTTGGCAACAATCCAACGGTCACCCGTTTAGCTCCACTAGCTCCTGGGGGCTGAGAAAGTGCACTGGAGACGGTCACATGGGTAACCTAAAGGATTCTTTGGGTATGGGTACATTTTTATGTCCCTCATGTCCCCCAAGAACAAAGGGACATGAGGGTGATCAATTTTCATGGTGCACCTCAGCCTGACATTTGTCACACATCTGACGGTTGAGGGTTTGAGCTCCTGAAAGCACCTAGGGGTTGAAATGGCAGTCATGGAGGTTGTATGGGTAACCAGAGGTCTTATAGCAGCTAGGAACATTTTTATGTCCCTCATGTCCCTTTTCTTGAGGGATGAAAGGGGCATAAAATTACGCCAGGCTCTTGGAGATGACACGTGCCCTCATCAAATTTTGACTAACTACCGAACTCGCTCCTTGAGGACAACTTCAAACGATGATATCTTGAGCTACCTATGGAATTTTTTAGAAAAAATTTATATGATCTTGACTTAAAATGGCATTCTGAATCCAATGGTATAGGTATTAGGTCTTGATTAATCGTTTTGATCCCTAAAAAATCTTATTTTTGATTTGTTCCTTTAACTATGCCTGGGAAAAACCAATTATAAACATATTTCTCCAAGCTGTTGTGAAAAGTATAATTTATTGATCTTATAGGTATTATAATTCCCTTTTTGATGATGTATTTTTTGGATCCTAACTCCACATAGATCTCTCGGAATCACCTCCCGAAGCTCAACAACTCTTTTGACCCTGTGCACTGCTTAGGCCTGTGAACCCTGTTTTTGGTGAAACTGCCCCAACTATTCCAAATACTTCATGAATCTTCCTAAATCACTTTCATGATTTTTATAGGTATTTGATTCACCTCCATGTTATATTATTCTCCTTTATTCAGCTCTAGGAGGTTGCGTCAGTCCTAGGAAAGCCAATGATAACCTTTCCCACAACTGCCTAAAATTTGCATTTTCCAAATTCTCCTAAAATCACCTATGGGGTGAAATTGACTTTCCTAAATCACCTAAGGTACTGAGTTAACATCAACTAGGAGGACACTAGACTCATTGGGTAAACCCGAGGTGTCTCAGAAGGGTAGAGCTTGAAAGTTTCGACACAGGGGTATAGTTGTCATGCTTAAAAATGATCAATTTTCCTATTGCACATTTACATGACAATAGGAGGACCGTCAAATCCACATTTTTAGAGAATAACCCCCATGATGATGTAGCAAGAGAAACTTTTGAGGAAGTCTTTCCGTCTATTGTGAGTGAGATCTGGAGGTAGAATTGAAAGGGAGAGGTAATCAGCGAATTGCTTATACGAAATGGCGTGTGGGTTAGTTTCGACTCTTCCCACAAAATTTACACCTCAAATAATATAAGAGGGTGACTGCAACTGTTTTACTATGAAAAATATATTTTGATTTTGAAGATGAGGCATGTATTTGTGAGGTGAGGCAGGCCATGGTATCTTTAAATTTGTTAGTGGATTACATAGTGGTTTGAATAAGGTAGGTGTCATACATGGTCAAAAGTATGTTGACATGATGTTTATAATTTTGAAGGACCTCATTGTGCCACAGGTACAAACCATTGACTTGGTTCAAAACCAATTGAGATTCACCAAAAATATTATTGGTTTTAACATTTAGGGTTGTGGTAGTTTGAAGACCCAGGACAAGTACTTCATACTTGACAATGTTGTTGGTGTAGTCAAAATCAAGTTTGAAGGATAAAGGCATAGGCTCGTCATCAAGAGGAATGAGGATGACCCCTACACCACCCCTGCATTAACATTTAGAACCATCAAAGAATAAGGTCATCTGATAAATGGTGTCATCAAGGGAGAGGATATTGATAGATTCATCCAGAAAATTGAAGTTAGAAGATTGATGTCCAGGAAGAGGAGCATTAGCAAGTTGATCTGCAATGGTTTGTCCCTTGATAGAATTTTTATGAATGAATTCCAGGTCTAGGTCTGTAAGAAGCATAAGAAAACATGTGGTGCGTTGATGTTGTTAAGGTATAACATACATGTAAAGAAGAGGGTTGGTATTGGTGACGACGAAGGTTTTGTGGTTAAGTAGGTAGTGGAAAATTTTAGTAGCCATGAAGACCAAGGCTAGGCAGAGCTTTTCAACATGATTATACCTAGTCTCATAGTCTAAAAGAGTATGACTTGTGTAATAAACCGCTTACTCCCTATGTTGCTCGTAGCGATGAGTGATCATGGCACCCAAGCAATGATCAGTGGCAAAAATGTAGAGGTAAAAAGGTTTATCATCTTTAGGTGGGATGATCACAAATGGTTGAAGAAGGTATTTCTTCAATGCTTCAAAGGCTTTGCGGTACTCATCATTCCAATTTAAGGAGTAATCCTTTTTAAGAAGATTATGAAAAGGGTGACATCGGTCATAAAGTTGGGAAATAAAGCATCAAATGGACTGTAATTTGCCTTAAAAACTATGAAGTTGTCGAAGGTTAGTAGGTGTGAGCATCTCGAGAATGGCCTTTATTTTGGTAGGACCAACTTCAATGCCCCACAAAGAAACGATGAAATCGAGGAATTTTATGGAGAGAATAGAAAATACGTACTTCTTTGGTTGAAGGTGAACACAATATTGAATGAGATGATCAAAGATGACTTTAAGGACTATGAGGTGTTCGACACGACTTTTGGACTTCCCGAGAAGGTCATCAACATAATCTTCTAATATGTCATGCATGATATCATGGAAGATATAAGTCATAGTGCGTTGATAAGTGGAACCAATGTTTTTCAAGCCAAAGGGCATGACACGATAATAGAAGGTCCCCCAAGGGGTGATGAAGGTATTTTTGTATTGATCCTCCAACATGAGTAAAATTTGATTATAACCTGAGAATTCATCCATAAGAGATAACATCTCATGGTTGGCTGTAAGATGAACGAGTTAATCAATGTTGGGCAGAGGAAAGTCATCCTTAGGAAGGTTAAAGTCTCAGAAGTCTGTGTAAATATGGAGTCCCCCTATCGCTTTGGTGATAGGAACAATGTTAAAAATCCATTTTGGATAGTCAATGGGTAGAATGAAGGAAACAAAAATAAGGCACTCGAGTTATTCTTTTACAAGAAGGGTAATGCATGGATGTTTTTTTCATAGCTTGTGTTTCACATGTTTGGCATTGGGGATAGTCATGATGATGTGGACTACGATATTAGGGTCAATACCAGGCATATCAGTGTAAGACCAAGAAAAAGCATTGTTATGATCTCAGAGGAAAGAGGTGAAAGCTTCATGTTCAGCAGAATCTAAAGATTGGCCTATCTTTAAAATGTGAGAGTCATCCTAAGTGTGAATGTTGATATCTATGGTCAATTCATTCAACATAGTTTGTGTCTTCGAAGGTAATGACCAGTGAATGTAAGAATCTTCTACACCTAAGTAGATGAGAATAGAGTCATCATCCTAACATTGAACGGCATTGATAGAAGGTGTTTCATCATCTAACATGTCAGGATAAAGAAGAGGAAGGGAAGAGGGCACCTTGCCATCACGTTGATAGGTCAGAGGTCCCAGGGAAATGATGTTTATGAAAAAAATATAGGAGGGATGGATTTTAGATCCATGGACTCTGTGGGTGAAGGTGACACAATAAGCAACAAAGGTGGGGAAGGTGAAGAGGACTTTTCATCCTCAATGAGTGTAATGAAAGCCTAATTAGGAGGAATTTGCGAAGAAAAACCAAGTCCACAATAGTCCTTGTGTTTTTGGGTAGTGCAAGGGATGATTATGTGAGGACCTTGCTCATAAAGACCAAAGCTAAAGCCCTTCTAGGAATAGTGATGAAGAAAAGTGTGGGCGAAGTGGTGGTTGGTGAGGTATTGGAAGTCAGTTGAGAAAGGTCGGGTTTAGGTAGGTGGTTCAGGAGAGTAAGAAGAAGTGTCTAGTCACCCATATGTCAGGTTGGTGCAAAGGTGGGGAGGACTGTATGGAAAAACTTCTTCCATGTGATGATCGTAATGTGGGTGTTGTTGAATGTTGACCAAGCTGATTGTGAAGAGCTTCCCTTTGGTTAGGCGGAATGGCCACACCTATTTTCGGTATAGCACCCCTCCGACATCTTATATTCACACAATTTCCATCTTCACTTCTCTTTATCTTAAATTAAATAAAATCCTATCTATTTGTTCATATTATTTGATTAATTATCAATGGGCTCCGTATGGACCCATTTGATAATTCAATTTTTTTGGAATCATCCCCCATCTCTCATAAATTATTTAATTCAAAATGCACCCATCCGACACCTTCTTTTAAAAATGAAATCTTTATTTCACCTACCCAGTCCCACATGTTCCCCACTTAAGTCAAAATCAAGTTCCCACCTAAAAATCAATTCCCACCTAAAAATTCAATCCCTTCAAATTATTAAAATATGAACCCCACCCATAAATCAATAATTCAAAAATCTCCTCTCCGACAATAAATCCAAAAAATCAATAGTGTAAAGTGAGCACATGACTTCACTATTGCACCTAACCATGTCCCCACTCCACATCACATCTTTTCCTTTTCTCACATCATGAACCCCACCATCAAATCCACTCTTCATTATGTTCTCTTAATCAAAATTGCTTTTACAAATTATAATTATTCGTTAATCCTCTATCTTAATCTCAAATTCAAATTATAAATATGAGTCTTTTCCCCCTCAGAGGAGGAACATAGAAATTGAGGAGAAAATTCTAGAAATTCTGAAGCTTAAATTCATTTATCTATGAAATTTTGCATCATATTGTGGAGTATTTGGAAGTGGAGCTCTACCAGTTTCATATCGCCAGCCTAACGATCAATCGGTTGTTCTGTCAGGATACTAATTTGGTATCATATTTATATTTTTCTTCAACATATTGCAGATTTTTTTATAGTTTTTGGCATGTCATCTTATCATTTGATATTCATTATTTTATTATGAACATGGGGATTGACAGCCACCGAGGAAGTTAACGCTTCCCGGATCTGCTTTGTCAGGCAGTCCCCGTATATCATCATCTAATCTTATCTGTTTCCATCTTGCAGATCTATTTTCTTTCTTTACAGATTTATTTTCTCTGTGCCCGTATCCAGAATCTATAGCTGCATCTGAGGTCCTAAGCCCTCTATCATTCAGAGTTGCTGGTGGCTAGCAGTCTCGGTGTTCACCCGCGCAAGAACGAGTTTTCCAGATCAACATTTGGCACGCCCGGTGGGACCAGATCCAAACTCTGGTCATTTTGTTTTCCTACTCACTTTGTATGGGTGTCATATGTATAACAGTTATTGTATTTCATATTATTGTGAATATGACATCGCATCAATCTAGATATATGTTCTGTAATTTTCGTTTGTAAATTCACCCGCTTGCAGGATCATTGGTACTATTTCCAGCCATGCATTGTGGTTCGTACATGTAGTTATTTGTGTCGTCATTGGGGTAAGTGGGTTTTTCATTTGAAAGGATTGGTTATTGACTTTTTTATAATAGGTGTGCAATTTTATTGAATTTTCTAAAAACGCAAAAAAAAACACAGGAAAATATTGTCGTTTTGTTCTTTCTTTACAAGTATAAAGTTCATTTTTAAGATTTACACAAATAAGAGAGACAAAAAAAAATTATAGTTTTGTTCTTGTTTTACGAGTACTATAGAATTCATTTTTTTTCTTTAATTAAATAAATGATTAAAAAATTAAAATAAAATCAAAAATTTTTTAAAAAAAAAAAAATTGTTATTATCCTACATCCCACATCTCCTCCACTCCCGCCAACCTTCTCCTCTATCCAATCTCCCTTCTCTCCTCCTAAGCTCCCTCCCCACCTGTCCCGTCTCCCTTCTCTCCTCCCGAGCCTACCACTCCTCCCACGTCCCACCTCCTCTTCCCACGTCCCCATCTGTGCTACTCCCCATCTCACCTCTGTCTTTCCTCCTACGCAGACCCACGTCCCTTCTCTCCATCTTCACCGACCTCCCTTTTCCTGTCTACCTTCCTTTTCCTGTCTACCATTTTTGCAAATCCACGTCAGTTTTACATTTGCATTAATTAATCAGATCATGTTTCTACACAGTGAATAATGATTTGTATATTAATAGTTATTGGCTTGCAATTCGTTAGAACATCTCTATAAAGAATGCTTTGATAAGTGATATTGCGTAGTAAGAATAACTTCACAGTCTCCTTATAATAATTGATTTACAATTCTTTAGGCCGCATTTATTTTAGATACACAGTCTTAATGCAATTTAATTACATAGTCTCTCCTAATAATTTATTTACATCTAAACGTCCAAATTATATTTTATATCCCTAATAAGCATCTATTGGTGAAGTTTGTTTAGATTTGATAACTAAACGTATATTCACATTGGCTTTGATAACATCGTTTACCATCTGAGCTTCATTATCATCTTGTTCATTTATTGTTCATTTTTATAATTTTACAATAGGTTTGTCATTTATTTAGTGCCTGTCACCATTTATTACTTTTGATTTAATTATCACATTGTCGTGTCTATCGTTTGGTGTCTAATTTATTTTATTAATAATAGCCATTGCATTGTTTAGTATTTACTTTACTTTATATCTGACTAATCTGGGTAAATTGTTTATTCTAATTTATTTATTTGTTTTATCTCTTTTGGATCACATCCACTAATTGTCATATTTTCCTTTACAGGATTGCACTATCAGAGATAAGATCTTAAACTCAGACCACATCACCAATCGTCGCTTGTTAATCCCATCTACAGTCTTGACATCCTTGGATGTTCCCAATCATTGATTATCATTTTCAAACATTTTAGTTGAATACGAAAAAAGGTGCTTTCCAGATCACCTAAAGCTTACACTTGGCTCAGCTTGCTGTCAGATAAAAAGGAAAAAAGTGATATACAGGTATTCTTCAGTTTTCATTATTTTCTCCTTTTTGCATTGTACTTTCATACACTTGGTTGATTGTCAGCATCGAACTTAATATTTCAAATTTGGAGTAAAACGAACCCTGTGCATTCTGCTTGCTCACATAGTGTAAATAGGGGTTTAACTTTTGCATCACACTTATCATCACACACTGCCTGAAAATCACAAATTAATCAACACATCGAAACATTCATTGCACCTGGTTCATTGATTGGGATTTGATCACCCAACCAAACCATTTCAAACATTTCCCAGCCATAAATTACCTGAAACCAAACATAGTTTACCTTTTCTAGGTCCTCTTTCAGCCATTTTATTTTACACACATTCTTGATTTAAAAAAAAAAAAAACAAAAAAAACTGTTTGTCTGACTTGTTTGTTAATATAACAACGATTTCCTTTTTATGCCCATAATCACTCGATCCACTGCTAAAAAGATGGAACACAACCTCGCCACACATAGTACTTCATCCCAATCAATCACTACATCAACAACTTCATCATCCATGTTTCTTCCTATCTCACTCACAGGCACTCATCCTCTTACTAATATTCCTCATTCCATACCTTTCACCCACACTATGGCATTAGACCAACATTTCATCCCATCTAGGCCAGCCACTCTACCCTCTGTTAGATCAGAACCTATTGGTACCTCAGTCTTCCCTCTTGGAGACCCAGAATTTAGACAGATTCTTGATGCCAACCCTGTGGCCCTCCAAGACTATCTTTTAAGAAGATACATACACCTCCCTTTGGATGGGCCACCGCTTCAGCAAGTCTATCCTTATAATGTTGGTTCTGACATTCCTCAATCTATGGCCTTACATGATTTTGCATCATCTTCCACCAACCCATCGGCACACCAGACCACCCAGGTAGTTACGCCCATTCCACCCAATCTTCCTCACATCAACATGACTATCGTGACTACCATCCCTACCACTACAATGGCTCCTATGGTCACTGGTACCTCCATTCAACCATCCCAGGTGTCAAATCCCTTATCCAGACAGCAAATTCCTACTACATCACAAGTCTATACCCTCACTTCCCAACTTCCTCCAACCATACCTTTGCAACACACAGTGTCATTTCCAGGCTATCAACCCACATATACTCACATCCCCCACTCAACAGTTACTTCCACAACCTCCACAATCTCAACAATCACACCATGCCCCTGTTTCTCACCAACACACATTCTATCAGCAACCACCTCAACTATCACACATAACTTACACTCACCCATACCAAATTCCTCAGATCCCCACACCTACTCAAATCCAACCACCACCTTTCATTGCTCAACAGACACTTCCCAATGACCCCATGCAAATCTTGATAGGTCGGTTAGCCAACCTAGAGGCTGCTACGTTGGGGTCCAAGCTCACATTGTCTTATGAGAAAATATGTAATGAACCCATACATCCATCTGTGCCCATGAAACCATATCCTCCACACTGGGAATTGCCAAAGTTCACCAAGTTTAATAGCAAGGAGGATCCCCAACAACATCTCAGAGCATTCAAGCATACATGTTATCTCATTGCACATGACCAAGACTTGATGCTTCATACTTTCCCCATGTCTTTGGCTGGGCCCGCCTTGGAATGGTACAATAACATTCCCCAGTACTCAATATTTTCTTTTTCCCAGCTTACACAATTATTTCTTGAACATTTTTCCATTAATATCATGCATAAAATAACCATCAATGACCTGTACACTATCCACCAATTCAAAGATGAATCCATCACGGATTTCATCACATGATGGCGTAATATGATAAATCAATTGTCTTTTCCACTACCTCAAACTGATCTCATCGAGCTCTTCAAACGCTCTTGCACCAAGCATATCTCTTCCACCTTGCAAATCCAATCATTTCACACTTTCGAAGAGGCTTTTACTATGGCCCGCAAGCTTGAGACACGTGCCTTGGAATAGGGCATTTAAAATTGAAAACCAATAAGCCAAAAACCAAATTCGTCAGACCATCCATATCAAATGATAAATCAAAGACAACTGCCAACGCCATCATTGTTAGATCATCTCCTACCCCGACATCTATAGTAACTCAACAACGATTCACATGGCCAATGCCCAATTATACTCCCTTAGGAGAATCATACAGTGCCATATTTGACAAGTTGATAACAACACACTTGATCACACTACCACCTATCCAACCTGTTAATGAATCTAGGCCACGACCTGTGTGGTATCGAGAAGATCACTATTGCAAGTACCATCAAGTCCAAGGACACGACATAGAAAAATGTTGAACGTTCAAGGATTCTGTCCAAAGGCTTATCGATCAGGGAGAACTTCAAGTGGATAACCTGAATGCCTCATCCAATCAACCTTTAGATATTTTTAAACAACCATTTCCAAATCATACGCCGACATCCATAAACCAGACTGCTCCCACTTCTGTATCTCAAACCCTTAGTACCCACACCATAAACACTATCCATGCTGACAATAAAAGTCCAGTTTCACCCACAAGTTCACCTTCTTCATCAACCATTATATCAGTTCCCTTTGATACATTATCTATATCCCCAAACCCATCAACATTCATCTCCGCACCAGCCTTAGCTACATCCATACCCATGTCAATACCCTTTCCTATACTCACATCTCTCTCAACACCTACCACCCTCTCTTCAGATGCAAATATCACTTCTGTATCATGGCCCCTTACATCTACTCCATTAAACCCAATCACCTTGTCAGAAATTATCCCACCTCTACCCGTTATCTCATCCTTAGCATCTCTTCCAATCCCACTTTCTGCACTTCTACCAACACCTACAACATCTACTATTTTACAATCACCTATCTCATCTCCCTCTTCCACGGCCATGTCATTACTCGATAATTTTTGGCAAACATTCCAGCATTCCTTAATTTCAAATTATCATCCCATTTCTTCTATACCATTAGACGCTCACACATCGGACGCAGTTCCCACAAATATCCACTTCAATATCTCCAGATCCTCCTGTAGATATTCTGGTCATTCCCTCTAACAATCCACATTCATATACAAGATCTAGACCCCCATTTCCCAAGTGTTCTCATTCACATCCTCGTCCAAAAGTAGACCTCACTATTCCCGATAGAAGCTCCTCAGAAACCACATCATCTCCTTCTATTTTAGGACCACACCCCTCATCCTCCTCTTCCATTTTAGGAACCTTCCCTTCACCAACAACACATACTATCACTAGAACAATGCAACCACCATTTTCCAATCGATATCTTAAAACAGATTCAAGGGCGTCTGTGTCTTCCACTACTATCCCACATCAAGCACATTCATCTTCCTTTTCCAAATCCAAAATGACATCCAAAGCCATTATTACATCACCACCTTCCCATGCATCCTCCCAAAGTTCTCCATCAATAACACCAGGTTATTATACCACTATGTTTCACCAACTACTCCAAGCCTCAGCCATCACTTTACCGCCAATTAAATTTTTTGATCCAAATGCACCAAGACCTTCCTGGTTTAATTCCAATCTTGTTTGCACATTTCACCATGCCCCTGGACATGACACTGAATGTTGCAAAGCTCTCCAATCCATCATGCATCATTTTTTCAATAAAAATATTAACAATAAAAAACCAATTCTATCATCTCCTCCATCAACTTCCACATCCCAACATGCGTCGGTTCAACCACCTCGACCACCCTTCTCATTAAGAAATCCTATCAATACTCCACTATCAAATAGAGATATAACCACCAATGCCACCAACATATTACCAAAAGAAGATGATCCTCAGGATCATCCTCCTCTTGTAATCAACGTTGTTCGGATAACCACCCATTCAAAGCCATATAACTCTGACTCCACCTCACCATCTGCCCCTAAGACTTATGTTGCTATCCCTCCTCCTAAGGAGCTCGCTGCCTCCACACCTCCATCATAGCCAAAGGTTGTCATCGCTGCTCCTACCAATCATCCTGCAACAACACCTTCATCTTCTTCTAGATCCAAGGTATCTATTCTGGCCACCCCGAATCCTTCCTCCATTGAACATACCATTATTAGACAACTCCACCAGGCCCCTATCAAAATGTCACTCTATGAGCTCATTCAAAGCTCTCCACATCATAAACAAGCTCTTATAGAGGTCTTGCAATAGATCCCGTATCCTCTGATGAGCCCCAGCCTTTCGTGGCTTTAGCTCATGCCTTCGCAACATCTGCTACCGTATCATTTGAAAGTTCAGAAATTCCTAGGATACCACAAGAAGAACATGATCTACCATTATTCATCACCATCTATATCGATGACACCTGCATCCGTCGAACCATGATTGACAATGGTGCCAGTATTAATATCATTTCTTCTCATACTTTCAATCAGCTTAAATTTCCCAATACCATTGTTGCCAAATCTCCTACCATTCTTCATGGCTTTAACGATGTTGTCACTCCCCCATTAGGAATGGTTGTTCTTCCTATCTGTGTCGGTCATAAACTCCTCCATGAACTTTTCTACATCATTGAAGGAGAATTCCAATATAATATTTTACTAGGACATCCTTGGATCTGCGCAATGCATTGCGTTCCGTCTACTCTTCATCGTTGTATCAAATATGAACATGAAGGGAATACTTATGCTCTTCCAGCTGAGATCCCCCCTTCCAAGACATGTCGCATGATCTATAGACCTAAAGATGTCCTTGTTCCTAAAACCAATTTTTCTCCTGATGCATCCACCAGTTCTTCTGTACCTCCATCTACCCTGCCTCAGACAAATTCTTCTGATCCCATAACGTAAAATCTTGCTTTAGGGGAATATCAACTCCTCACTCTCAATACTCTTCTTTCCCCCAATCACCTCGGCCACCCTGATAAAGCCCCTATGTATCAATCGAATGTTGGGGAAATTGTCTCGTTTGGCCCTTCTTCCCTCAAAACCAATTTAGTATATGGCAGCCTTGATCAACCTTCTTCTCACACTGAAAATTGTTTTCATGCCAAACGATATACAGGTGATTTCAAATTTCTTAGTAAACCATCTTTCGCTCACACATACCTCTATCATTGTGCATGGAAGGGGTTTGGTTTAGGACGCTATGAACAGGGCCCTCATGGTAATATCTTTGCTCGAGCCTAGGAATCATGTCAAAAATTTGGTTTGGGATATGACAATCCCACCATACACCCTCCTGGAACATATGCATCTTCTCCCATTCATATCGATTCATCCATTTCTTCTCCATCAGAATATACTACCGATTCAGAACATATCTCTTCTCCTTCCAACCATCCTATAGATTCAAACATATATCTCTTCTCCTTCCAACTATCCTTCTAGCTCAGATACTAGTTTTTCTCCATCCAATTATCTCACAGATCCAGATCAAGGTGATACGGTTCCTATTCCTCCTAACTTTTTTTTTATTTCAACCATCTTTCTCAGACCGGTGACTTATCAAGCCAAAAATGAAACCCGGTCTTTTCCCCTTAGATATCCAGAAATGGTAGAGGAAGATTCCCCTATCATTGACATTCTTCAATGTGATGATGACACTTCCATTCTCTCTTACATGGGGGCCGAAGGTTCTCAAGATCAAAAAATTTATCTGCCAGAAAAATCCAATCTCTTGAATGAATCCACTAATCGACATTACTATTGGAGCACCTCAGGAGCACCACATCCTCAAAATAGGTTAGTCTTTGACACCTCAAGAGCTCAAAGCCTTCACTTCATTTTTGAACAAGCATAGCCAAGCATTTGCATGGTCATATTCAGACATGCCAGGTCTCGATCCCTCCATCGTTATTCACAACATCATTGTTATCCCCACTACCAAACCAGTCAGATAGAAGCTTTCTCGAATGCATCCTCAAGTTGCTCTTCTTGTGAAAGAAGAATTGCAACGTCTCCTATCCGCCAACTTCATTATCCCCATTGATTATCCCCAATGGGTTTCTAACATTGTACCCATCGCAAAAGCATCTGGAAAGCTTCGTATATGTACTGATTTTTGAGATCTTAACCTCGTATGTCCTAAAGATGATTTCCCTCTTCCAAGTATCGACCAACTTGTAGATCTTACAGTGGGGCATGAGATGCTCTCTTTAATGGATGGTTTTTCTGGTTATAATCAGATTCTGATTACACCTGAAGATCAGCACAAGACATATTTTATCACCCCATGGGGTACCTTTTGTTATCATGTCATGCCCTTTGGTTTAAAAAATGTTGGAGCTACATATCAACGAGCCATGACATATATCTTTCATGACCTCTTACATCAAACCATAGAGGACTATGTTGATGACCTCTTAGCAAAATCTAAACATAGGTGTGACCATCTTTCAGTTCTTGAGATACTTTTTGAGCGTCTCCTTTGTTTCTCCCTTCGTCTCAATCCAGTGAAGTGTGTTTTTGGAGTTCTTACTGGAAAACTCCTGGGCTTCATTGTCTCTATCAGAGGCATTGAAGTTGACCCCAGAAAAATCAAAGCAATTCTCGAAATGCCTCCTCCTTCCAATCTCAAACAACTTCACAGTCTTCAAGGTCGACTTCAATCTGTTCGTCACTTCATATCGCAACTTTCTGATCACTGTCAGCCCTTTCATCACCTTCTTCAAAAAGACATAACCTTTAATTGGGATCAAAACTACCAAAAGGCTTTTGAAGATCTTAAGTGATATTTGTTATCTCCACCAGTACTCACACCTCCACGTGAAGGAGAGCCCTTCTATTTATATGTTTCTATAACTGATCATGCCTTAGGAGCTATGTTAGCACACCGTGATAATCAGGGATGTGAACAAGCCATTTATTATATCAGTCGTACTCTCCATGATTGTGAAACATGATACTCTGAAGTGGAAAAATTGTGTTGCGCTATTTTCTTTGTTGCATCAAAACTTCGACACTATCTTCTTAATCATAAAACCTATATTGTTACTAACTTTCAACCCCTCAAAGTGATGCATTCTAAGCCATATCACAATGATCACATCACCCGATGGCTCCTTCTCATGGCTGAGCTCGACCTAGAATTCATTCCTCAAAAGGCAATCAAGGGTCAAGCTATTGTGGATCAATTAGCCGAGGCCCCTCTTTCCAATACACAGACTCCTTCTAATCATTTCCCAGATGAATCAATCAATCAATTTTGTCATGATCTCCTTAAAATGATTCTTTTCTTTGATGGTTCTAAATGCCAGCAAGGTGGAGGAGCAGGAGTTGTTCTCATTCCCCCCAGGGATTCCCCAATCCCCTTATCTTTCAAATTAGATTTTGAATGTACAAACAATATGGCAGAATACGAAGCCCTTATACTAGGACTAGAAACTGCTATATTTCTGGGCATTCATATCCTTGACATTTTTGGTGATTCTGAACTAATAATAAAATAGGTCACTGGTGAATATCAGTGTAAAAATGATATTTTACAACAATATCGTGATATTTCTCATCATCTTCTTAAATCCTTTGATTCTTACACTATTCAGTTTGTCCCACGTTCGACCAATCATTTTGCTGATACAATGGCCTCCCTTGCGGCCCTTATCCCATGGACAACGCAAGAATCCCAACTTTCAGTTATTATACATCATCGTAAACAACCATTCTATGACATATCTCAGATTCATCTGGTCGAATCTAATTCGTCAGACCTCTGGTATTCACAAATTTTTTTATTATTTATCCAAATCCATTACTCCCCTTGATCTTTCTAAAAATGCTAAGAGATATTTTATCCAATGTGCTACCCGTTATGTAATCCTTGGCGGTATTCTTTACAAATGTAGGTTTGATGGAATCCTTCTCTGATGCCTCCAATCCCATGAAGCCTCTACAGCTATCCAAGAAGTTCACGATGGTATTTGTGGTGGGCATTTCAGTGGATTATCTATGGCCAAACGTGTTCTTCATCTTGGCTATTATTGGCCTTCTTTAAATCATGATTGTTGTGAATATGTCAAGAAATGTCTAAGATGTCAACAACACTCTAACCTTATCTATATTCCAAGCCAGGATTTACAGCCTGCCCAAGATTTATGGCCCTTTTCACAGTGGGGCCTTGATCTCATAGGTCTAATAAATCCTCATTCATCACAACAACATCATTCTATCATCACTGCTACTGAGTATTTCACTAAATGGGTGGAGGCAATCCCACTCACCTCTACTAAATCTGGCCCAATCATTAATTTTATATATCAACATATCATTTTCCGCTTTGGTGTTCCTCATAAACTTATTATGGACAATGGAAAATCATTTAAAAACAAAGACCTTAAAAATATTGGCAATGCATTCAAAATCCAACTTAGCTTTTCTTCCCCATATTATCCTCAAGCTAACGGTCAAGCTGAGGCTACTAATAAAACTCTTCGAAATATCTTGGCTAAAACTATTGATCAAGCAGGACAAAATTGGCATCTCCAACTTCCCTTTTCCCTGTGGGCCTATCGCACTAGCATTCACACTTCCACAGGAGCTACTCCTTTTTCTCTGGTATACGGCTCTGAGGCCATTCTTCCCCTTGAAGTCCAAATTCCATCTTTACGTGTGTCTCTTCGCAACTTCATTTCTGATGAAGATTATCATCAGGAACGGCTAATGCAACTTGAGTTATTAGACGAGCGTCATCTTCTCGCTCTTGAACACCATCATGTCTATCAAGATCGTATCCAACGTGCTTATAATAAACACATCAATAAGCATGATTTTAAAATAGGTGACCTGGTTCTAAAAGAAAATCAAAATGTCACTACCTTAGAAAGAAGTCAACGGGGAAAATTTTCTCCTAACTGGATCAGACCATATATTATCACACATAAGTATGGGTCTGGGGCTTATCATTTAGCCTCTCCTGATGGTAAACCAGAGGTTGAACCTCTTAATGCATTGCACTTATGGCCATTCTATTGTTAGTACACACACTTATGAGTATAGTCTTATCTTTAGACCATTCCTCCATCAGTATCCCCTTCCATCTATCATCATAATGATTTTGAATCATGTGGTCTACCGTCACTAACATTCATGACCTTGAATATGAGTACCACGGCTCTACTCGTAGCATATTCAATATGGATAAGTTCTCCCATTTGGTGAGAACCCCATGATCATTACATCCATCACCATCTCATTTTCCTATTGTACTCCTGTAGAGGGTCTAGGGGTGTCTCTTGTACATTCATTCTCCCCTCCTAGGTGGTCTACCTAGCTATCCCCAGCTCTCCCCATGTAAAGCTCAAATTCATGTATATAAAAGGAAAGATCAAGGTTATTAAAATAGACTGATCCCTCGAAGGACAGCTATGCATACAAAAAACAACAACAACAACAAAAATGCAAATCGAAATCAAAAGCAAAATCAAGAGAAATAGACCGATCCCTCGAAGGACGGCTATCATATATATTATTCTTGCCATCCATATTATGTATAAAGTAGACCATACCCTAGAAGGATGGCTACTCTTTTATTATGGCATTTGGAAGGTTTTCCAAATTGATCAGCCTTCCTTTTATTAAGCATTCCCAGAAAGCTTCCCATATTGATCAGCTTTCTTTTATTCTATTCTTCCCATTCCCAGAGCTGGGGCATAGACTTAAGAAATACCATCTTTGGAGAACCTTCTTCCCATGTACAAGATACATCTCCAATTCCTTTGTCATGTCGACATTAGGATTATGAGAATATTTCATCCATATCTTCTTCTTGGTCTTGTGATATAGCCAAATCTCATTAGTTATATACTAATACCTGCTATCGGCTGTAAGTGCAATGTTTTGAGTGGTATCTTTCTTGTTTACTTCTTATCGGGTTAAAAGCATAACTTTCTTACTTGACCCTTGCTATGGTTATGCGACATTCATTTCATCAAAGTCATCTTTTATCACAATTATCTCCTTAGAAATAAAATTTCATGTCATAAAATTAGTATCGATATGTTTACTCTTACAGATGTCCCCTATCAACATCATCCATAAATCCATGAAATCAATTATTATCTTCAAAATGCATTATTCAGTTTGGGAATTCTACTTGACCTCCATTGCAGTTTGTGAATTCTACTTGAGGATAACTCTCAGGTAGCATTCATTATCTGGCAGATTCTCATCCCCCACCATTGTTCATTATCCTCTTCTTCACCATCTCAGACTTTTCACCCCCAGCTTGGCACATCTACGTAATTCCCCGCGTACAACACAGAAACCCTACTTGAAGTAGACCTATCATTCAGGACAAGGTCTCATTCGTGATTGTGTCTATTGACCATTCCTTCCTCCTAGTCCCCTTTATCAACCCAATTTTCTCCTAAAATTCACCTCATCTCATTCTCCGCTGCTCTTTTCACCCACTTCGTCCTTCTCCGTTGTTTGTTCGATACTTCACGCGTCATCCACCCGGGCCATTATTTTTGTGCTTTTCTCTTAATATCCTTTTTCTGCCATCTATTTTATCGTTCCATTTTCCCTTTCATTCTTCTTTCGGCTTGACGATCCTACTTAATCATCCATTCCATGCAGGTTTCTTGATCACATTGCATCTCTTTCTTAAGATCCTGCCGCTGTAGAAACTCCTTCATTATTTTCCATTC
Organism: Taxus chinensis; assembly: GCA_019776745.2. NCBI lineage: Eukaryota > Viridiplantae > Streptophyta > Pinopsida > Cupressales > Taxaceae > Taxus > Taxus chinensis. Next base: position 853,400,179 of record CM034148.1, on the reverse strand, counting down.
CCTTCAACATATTTACTCGTAAAACTTCTTCTTAACACTCTGACATCATCACTCATACAACATAGGCATCCTAATTAAGAATTCCCCTTACACTCTTTATCCTACACTGCATATATTCCTCCATCCACTCATTTCACACTCCTTTGTTTCCTTGTTATTACCTCCTTTCACTTCATGTTCCGTCTTGATATACATTGCTCAGTCTTTTCCTCATTCTTCTTCTTCAGCTTGGCAATCCTACTTAATCATTCCTATGGCATGGTGATCTTACTTAAGAGTCTCTCTTAAGAATGATCTATCTCCTTGCCTTTCCTCTTTCCTTCATCTTCCCATCGTCCGTATTTTTTCTTCATTCCCCATAAACACATCCTCTTCTCTTCTCTTTTTCCTCATACAAAATATCTCAAACTCCCTCAAATGTCATCTCCATCATCCCTCATTTTAAAATCCATCTTGACTACTTCATACCCTCTCTTACTATGTAGATCGTCATTATCATGGTTCATCTAACATTATGTCATCTTCCATTCTCGCGCTAAGAATTATCGGTGGAATTCTCCTAAAACTCATTTCTTCCCATTCTACTAATACCGATTCACTCTTTTTTACCTCCTCCATTTTCTCTTCCTCCCTTTTTCTTTTTGTGCCCTCTAATCATTATCGGGGGATTTCTCCTAACATCCTTCCACTGGTATTGCCTTTTCATCTTCCCTTCACCTTTTTCAATATCTCTACTGTCTTCATCACATACTACCTTTGCATCATTTTATTTGTTGTCCTCTCCTCCTTTCTACCTCTGGTTTGCTTTCATATCATTTGTATCATCTTCATCTCCTCTTCTCCTCACACTTTTGTCTTATTCCTCCATTGATAACCTGATTCACCAGCATTGTCCCATCTTCTTAACCATCTCACCATCCACATGCATTTCCATACGTTCGGTTTCATATTCAATTTCTTTCCTGTTTTGGCTCTATCATCCCTTCTTTCCCTCTTATTTTCATTTCCCCCGTTACTGAGCTTCTTTCTCTACCACCCCTATCTTCTTAGCTCCATATGGTGCCTTTCTTTCTCTTTTCCATTCTACCTCCTCCCCCATCTTCTTTAACTTCTTCATCTCCTTCATCTCCTTCATCTTTCCATCTTGCTATATATATTTCATCTCTCCTATCGTCCTTCTCTCATATTCTTCATAACTTTTCTTTCTCAGTTATGTCATCTCTTTCATGATCCGTTCTTTCTCTCCCTCTATTTTGATCTCCATCTCCCTTTCATCCTTTCTTCTATCATTTTCTTGTCTTCTTCTTTGTCCTTCATCATTTCTTTCTGCCACCATTTCTCCTCTTGATTATCTCTGTTGCTTCTTTACTATGATATATCTCTATACACTCAACTTCCCTTCTAATCTCTTTTTCCTCCTCATCTCGTCTTCTTCTTGTTTAAACTTCCTCCCTCTCTTCTCCTCCTGCTCATTGTCTCTATTTTATTTTTCTCCAGGTCCCTCGTACCTTACCTATTTATTTCCCCCTTATCTTTTTCCATTACCCTCTTGCTAAATATTATTCTCTCTCTTTTGTGCTTTCGTCTATCTTCTCACCTCTCTTATCGTCCTTCTCTACTTGACCTCTCTCCTCCACCATGTCCTTTCTACTTCAACCATGTCCACTTTCTCTTATCTCTATCATCTATCATCCACATCTTTCATCCCATCTTCCTGGGACATTTTTTTCTTGGAGGATACCATAACGGCCAACACCTATCTGATCTTGTACTCTTCCATGCATATTTTCTCTACTTTTGTTTTGTCACAAAAATATCTTGACTTCCTGTCCTACTTATCTGACAAGTAGGACCACTTTTACATTATAATTTACTCACACTTATGCATGTTTCTCATGAACCATGATTATCATCATATTTATCACACCTTTAGGTCATTTTATCTCAGCTTTCTATCCTATCTTCTCATCATGTGTACATTTATGATTTTTCCCCCTGGGGCATTTTATTTACACATCCATCTCCCATTATGTCATCTTCGTGCCCTATCATGGTGCACCTTTTTCATCCTTGTACTTGTCAGCGTATATAACTCACTTTGTATCCTGTGTTGGGGCATCATTGTTTTCATCCATGTCCCTCTTGTGGACGCGTGATTTTTCACACAATTCCTCACAGACAAAGGATTGCGCACATCTTTCACATTTAGTTGCACATATTTTGATGTTTTCCCATGACCCGTTGGTCATCACGGTTTACGTCCATACTGCAGTGGTCTTCACCCACTCACTGGTCTGTAGAATGTTGTCGTCTATCTCCGTTGAGACCGTACAATTGTCCTCTACCGATGTGATATTGGAGTCACCGCCATACTTTTTTTTAATTTGTGATCCTTTTTTTTGCCTGGGGCATCTTTCCTTTGGTCATATCTTCATCCATCCTCAGACACATCTTTCATCTAACCCTTTTTGTTTTTGTCTCATGGCTTGCTATCGCAAACCACTCAACAAAAAGGGGCAAATGTAGACACCTATTTTCAGTATAGCGCCCCTCCGACATCTTATATTCACACAATTTCCATCCCCACTTCTCTTTATCTTAAATTAAATAAAATCCTATCTATTTGTTCATATTATTTGATTAATTATCAATGGGCTCCATATGGACCCATTTGATAATTCAATTTTTGGAATCATCCCCCATCTCTCATAAATTATTTAATTCAAAATGCACCCATCCGACACCTTCTTTTAAAAATGAAATCTTTATTTCACCTACCCAGTCCCACATGTTCCCCACTTAAGTCAAAATCAAGTTCCCACCTAAAAATCAATTCCCACCTAAAAATTCAATCCCTTCAAATTATTAAAATATGAACCCCACCCATAAATCAATAATTCAAAAATCTCCTCTCCGACAATAAATCCAAAAAATCAATAGTGTAAAGTGAGCACATGACTTCACTATTGCACCTAACCGTGTCCCCACTCCACATCACATCTTTTCCTTTTCTCACATCATGAACCCCACCATCAAATCCACTCTTCATTATGTTCTCTTAATCAAAATTGCTTTTGCAAATTATGGTTATTCGTTAATCCTCTATCTTAATCCAAATTCAAATTATAAATATGAGTCTTTTCCCCCTCAGAGGAGGAACAAAGAAATTGAGGAGAAAATTATAGAAATTCTGAAGCTTAAATTCATTTATCTGTGAAATTTTGCATCATATTGTGGAGTATTTGGAAGCAGAGCTCTACCAGTTTCATATCACCAGCCTAACGATCAATCGGTTGTTCTGTCAGGATACTAATTTGGTATCATATTTATATTTTTCTTCAACATATTGCAGATTTTTTTTTATAGTTTTTGGCATGTCATCTTATCATTTGATATTCATTATTTTATTATGAACATACGGATTGACAGCCACCGAGGAAGTTAACACTTCCCATATCTGCTTTGTCAGGTAGTCCCCGTATATCATCATCTAATCTTATCTGTTTCCATCTTACAGATCTATTTTCTTTCTTTACAGATTTATTTTCTCTGCGCCCATATCCAGAATCTATAGCTGCATCTGAGGTCCTAAGCCCTCTATCATTCGGAGTTGCTGGTGGCTGGCAGTCTCGGTGTTCACCCATGCGCGAGAACGAGTTTTCCAGATCAAATCTATCAACACTAATGACAAAGGAGAAATGTACTTACTTTTGAAATGGAGATGAATAACATGAGTTGATGATGGTTATAGAAGAAGGTGGTCCTGAACGAATGCAACAACAACAAGAGGGAACAATGCTTCCTTGTGAGTGCACTGGAGCTCTGGATCAATCTGTTGATGAATAGTGTGGTGTTTGAATGTTGTAAGGGCCTATGGTATGTTGCAAGATCACTAGAAAGCTCGAGAGTCAGGATGCAAGGTCGCAAGAGCCAGAAAACGAGATTTTGAACTTGAACAAAGAGTTTGGAAATCCTATTTAAGGTAACCGACAGTGGTTAGGTAACTGGCGTTGACCGAGGAATAACCGGTGTAAGTTAGGGAGAAAAGGTCATATCTGCTAAAAATATCCTAATTCCTCCCAAATTTGGCGTGATTGAGATTTTGGTTTCGGGTCAAAAGTGTGTAATGGAGCTAAATGGAGCAGGAGAGTAGTTAGAGGGATAATAGGCCATTAAGATTAGGGTTAGAATAAGTCTTAGTTGGTTAAGGGGAATGGGGACTTGGTCTTGGTTAATTAATGAGCTTGGAATAGGTCTAGGATGAGGTGGCTAGGTGAGGTGGGGATGTGAGGTGGAATAAGGATTAATTTAAATATGGGTAATTAAATTAATATTAATGTGTGGAAGGGGTCATGGTTAGGCGTGTATGTTGATTAATTAATTAGAAGGGGCTTAGAGGGTTGTTACCCAATTTTGGTGTCTACACATAGACAATGGATGCTCAAGTCATATGACAAGAAACAAGGGAAATTTCATCTCTTTAGAGGAAAATGCATTAGGAACAATGAGATTTGGTGATCATACACAACTTGCATTGTAGGAAAGGGCACATTGAGTCTTAACAATGGAAAGATAGCTACTAAAAATGTCTTATATTTCATAGAAGGTCTGAAACATAATCTTCTAAGTGTGAGCCAGATGTGCAAACAAGGATATAATATGGTGTTTCATGATAAAGGATGTGATATAAGGAAGAATGGATCTGTTAAGCACAAGATAATACTGAGAGGGGCGGTGAATCGGTATTATGATATTATTTTAAATTTAACACTTAATCTCGTATCCGTAATCACAATTAATCAATTTCACATAGAATATATCAAAGCAATCAATGAATGCAAATTTTGTTCCATCAAACAATGGAGCCTTGTTTGAAGAAAAACCTTCTTGTACTTGATGAGTAGCCATATGTGCTTCTGAGATCTACCTTCCAATTGTTAGATTGTTCCTAAAGGCACCTGCTCTAATACCATGTAACAATACTTCTTTTCACATAGTTAAATTTTCGTTTTCAACCTTTCTATACTGCTGGTTATTTTCGTTACTTTCTACCATTTCCGTCAACATCCATCAATAGTCCTGTCAACTTCCATTGTCAACATCCGTCAATAGTTCTGTCAACTTCCCGTTGTCAACATCCATCAATATTTCCGTCAATTTCCGTTACGCATTTCCATTAACCAAATACATCAATGATTAAGCCTTTGACATCAATGATAATATTTCCAACAATCTCCCCCTTTGTCATTGATGGTAACCTTCAAAAAAAACTTTTCTGCAACTCCCCCTTGCTGTAACTCCCCCTTACAGTCATTCTCCCCCTTTGAAATCAATGGCAAAGGGCCAATCTAGGAGCTAAATATTGCAATGTTTAGCTCCCCCTCAATCGATGCTTCTCTTGATTTTTCAATGGGAAGAAGCAAAGGATATTACTCCCAACTTTTATCGTAGATATTCAAATGTCTCCTTTGGAAGTGGCTTGGTGAAGATATCTGCTATCTATTCGTATGTAGCAACAAATTCCAACTTTACCTTCTTTTCTGCCACCTACTCTCTTAAGAAGTGATATCTTATGGGAATATGCTTTGTTCTGGAATGCATAACCGAGTTCTTTGAAATGCTTATCACACTGGTATTATCACACAATATGGAGATTGGATGATCATACTCTACTTTGATATCTTTTAAGGTTTGCTTCATCCATAAAATTTGAGTACAACATAACACTGCTGCTATATACTCTGCTTCTGCTGTGGATAAGGATACAGAGTTTTACTTCTTACTCAACCACAATACCAGGCTGTCTCTAAGGAAAAATGCTCCTCCACTTGTACTTTTTCTATCATCCACACATCCTGCCCAATCTGAATCAATATAAGCTACCAATGTGAAGTATTTACCCCTTGGGTACAATAACCCATAATCTGTAGTTCGCTTTAGATATCTAAATATGTGTTTTACAGCTTACACATGTGTTTCTTTCGGCCCTTCTTGAAAACGAGCAACCATACCCACTGCTTGCATGATGTCTGGTCTGGATGCCGTCATATATAGTAAACTCCCAATCATTGATCTATAGAGAGTTTGATCAACATTTGGAGATTCATCATCTTTGCTCAACTTAGTCTCGGTAGCCATAGGTGTGCTAACAGGTGCACACTCCCCCATACCAAATTTCTTCAACATTTCCTTCACATACTTGGTTTGGGATATAAATATTCCTTTATCAGATTGAGAAATTTGCAATCCAAGGCAAAATGATAATTGTCCCAACATAGACATTTCAAACTCCTTTTGCATGTCTTTGACATTTCCTCATTGTCTCCTCCAAAAATTATGTCATCTACATATACAACAACAATCAATTGGTGCTCACCTTCAGCTTTAATGTAAAGATTGCTATCAACAAGTCCTCTCTTGAACCCTTGGTCTTGTAGGTACTTATCAAGCCTTGAGTACCATGCTCTGGGAGCTTGTTTTAATCCGTACAAGGCCTTTTTCAACATACACACATAATCTTCATTTTCTGATAGGAGGAACCCTTCAAGTTGTTCTATGTATACTTATTCTTCTAACTTCCCATTTAGAAATGTTGATTTGACATCCATTTTATAGACTTTCAAGTTCTTGAATACCGAAAAAGAAATAAACATTCTAATTTCTTCTAATCTAGTAACAGGAGCAAAAGTTTTTTCAAAATCAACACCTTCTACTTGAGCATACCCTTTACATACTAACCTTTCCTTGTTTCGAGTGACTTGCCCATCTTCATTCAATTTATTTCAGAATACCCACTTAGTGCCAATCACATTCTGATCCTTTGGCCTAGGTACAAGTTCCCATGTTTCATTCTTCTCAATTTGATCTAACTCTTCCTCCATTGCCTTTATCCAATGTTTATCATGGCTGGCTTCTGCAAAGTTCTTTAGCTCTATTTTGGATAATAAGGATAAATTTACTAGTTTTGATGCACTTACAATTCTTCTTCTTGTCTATACTCCATCATCAAGGTTTCCAATGATCTGACTTTCAACATGATTCTTCTTAACAAAACGAGATGGTGTTTTGGTGTCCTGCCTTTCAGATTTACTTAATTTTTCAACATCTTCTTCCTCTTCTTTTTCTTCTACTACCTTGGGTATTTCTAAGGGCTCTTCTGTAGGTTCTTTAGCTTTTTGATTCACGATTTCATCCACTCTCACATTTGCACTTTCTACTATAGTTTGTAGTCTTTTGTTGTAGCATCTGTAGGCTTTGCTTTTAATAGAGTAGCCAAGAAAAATTCCTTCATCCACTCTTGAATTGAATTTTCCCAAGTTCTCTTCATTTCTTTTAATAAAGCATCTACTCCCAAACACTTTGAAATATTTTACAGTAGCTGGTCTTCCTTTCCACAATTCATAAGGAGTTTTGTCATGATTAACTCTGATTTGCCCTCTATTCAAGATATGAACAGCTGTATTTACCGCTTCTCTCCAAAATTTATCTGATAGCTTAGATTCATTTAACATGGTTCTAGCCATTTCTTGGATGGTTCGATTCTTTCTTTCTGCCACTCCATTTTGTTGTGGAGTCCTTGCAGTTGAGTACTATCTTTTGATTCCATGATCTTCACAATATTCAATGAATTCATTTGAGGTGAACTCACCTCCATGATCTGACCTCAGGCACTTTATTTTCAATCTGGTTTCATTTTCTACTAAAGCCTTGAAAGCTTTGAACTTCTCAAATGCTTCTGACTTTTCTTTTAGAAAGGCTACCCAAGTCATTCTAGTGTAGTCATCAATGAATAACATGAAATAACTCTCACCTTGTATGCTTTCTATTCTGGTAGGTCCACACAAATCCGTATGAATCAACTCCAGTGGTTTGGTGGTCAAATACTCCTTCATTCTAAACCTTGCTCTAGTTTGCTTTCCATGCTGACATTGCTTGCATAGAGTACTTATAGGTTTCGTTACCTTAGGCATATCCCACACAGCCTGCTTGTTGTTGATTTTCACAAGATTATCAAAATTTATATGCCCCATCCTTCTATGCCATAGCCAACTCTCTTCAACCTGACTTAGAAAACATTTCTCTCCTTTTACTTCTCCGAGCATGTATAGGTTATTTGTGGTTCTATGCTCATCTGCTACTAACTCTCCCATGTCTGCCTTCCTTATCTCACACCCTTCAACATAAAACTTAAGTGTGTGTCCTTGATCACACATTTGGCTTACACTTAAGACATTATGCTTTAATCCATCAACATATAAAACATTATCTATTTTTGTTTTACCATTATCAAGACTCAGCGTACCTTTTCCAATGATCTTTGCTTTAGCGTTATCACTGAATTTTACCGTACCTTCATTTACTTTCTTCAATGAGATGAACTTACTTTTATCTCCGGTCATATGTCTTGAACATCCGCTATCAATGTACCACAATTGCCCTTCATCCTGTGCATGGAATGTTGTTTGAACAAGCATAGATTTCTCTTTAACTTTCCCATCATCCTCTTTCTTCTATTTCCAAAATTTTGTAGCTTCTTTCTTCTTTATTTCTAGAGCATTTACCTTCTGGTTTGATTTGGATGGTTCTACAAAATCACTTCTACAAAATCTTGCCATATGTCCATAGTTATTGCAGTTATAACAAACAATATCTTCAACATAGTTCGATAAAGGAGAAAAGGAGTTGCGATTTCTATTTGAGAATCCATACACACCTTTGTTCTTTATATTGTTGTCTCTCACCCATATTCTACAATCTATTGCTTTATGACCAAAATGATTACAATAGAAGCAATATCCATAGAAAGAATTTTCAAACCTGAACATGTGAGTATATCTTGGAGGATTTGGTCTTCTAAACTTGTTCTCATCTTTTCTTTCCTTGTAAGAAGTGTTGATCTTCATAAAGCTCTTCTCCCTTTTCAACTCTTCATTCTTCATAGGTTCCTTGAGTGTCTTTGCATAGGTCTTTGACTTCTCTACTCTTGTCCCTTTTGATGACTCTATACCTTTTGTGTTAGCGATGTCTTGTCTTCCTATATATCTAAGACCAGTCTTGTCAGATGTTGACTTCTGTTGGTTCAGAATTTCATCTAGTATCTCAGTAATTTTCTCGAATTTTAGATTACTTGTAACTTTAGCATTTTCCTTTTCCAAGTCCTTTCTCAAAGTAACGATCTCTGACTCACGCTTTTCACAATCTTCTTCCTTAGTCCTTAGCTGATTTCTTAATTCTTCTTCAATTCATTTTTCTTCTTCAATTTGGGTTTTTAGATCCATGATCATCTTTCCTGATTCTTCAAGAGTTCGTGATATCTTAGCTTCAAAGTTACGATCTTCTTCTTCATACTTTAGGATCTATAACTTTTGTTTCTGATTTTTCTTTTGAAGAGCTTTCAACTCTCCCAAGGCGCAGATAAGTTCCTCTTCAAGATTCACTTCACATTTTTCTTCCATGTCTTCATCTCTTTCTAAGTCATCTTTTATAGCCATGAATAATATTTCTTCATTATCCCAATCTGAGTCACTTATCCCACTTTCTTTAGATGATCTACTACTTCCTTTTGAATATAAGCTTTTCTTTTGCTTTCCAAATCTTTTCTTGCCTTTGTTTTGCTTGAATTCCCTTTTGAATTTAGGTTTGATTTCCTCACCATCACTATCTTATTTCTTTGGAAACTTAGCCACAAAATGACCAATTTTACCACAGTTAAAAAATTCAGAGCCGTAATCACAATTAATCAGTTTCACAGAGAATATATCAAAGCAATCAATGAATGCAAAGTTTTTTCCATCAAACAATGGAGCCTTGTTTGAAGAAAAACCTTCTTGTACTTGATGAGTAGCCATATGTGCTTCTGAAATCTACCTTCCAATTTTTAGATTGTTCCTGAAGGCACTTGCTTTGATACCATATAACAATACTTCTTTTCATGTAGTTAAACTTTCATTTTTAGCCTTTCTATACTGCTAGTTATTTCCATTACTTTCTACCATTTCCGTCAACATCCGTCAATATTTCCGTCAACATCCATCAATAGTTCCGTCAACTTTCAATGTCAACATCCATCAATATTTTTGTCAATTTATGTTACACATTTCCATTAACCAAATACATCAATGATTAAGCCTTTGACATCAATGACAATATTTCCAACAGGATCAGGTAAGGTGGTTGGCAAGGCTAAAAGAACCAAGAACAATATGTATGTCCTAAAGGAGATCAACAAAGATAAATTCTCCACTAGTAAGGTAGATGATAGTTGGTTTTGGCACGGGATTTTAGGACATCTTAATTTTGACACTCTTGTTAAAATCAACTCCAAGGGATGTGTAAGAAACATGCCTAAGATCACTAAACCAACAGATAAACTTTGCAAAGCATGTCTACATGGAAAACAAACTAGAAGAAACTTTAAATTCATGGAGAACTCTACTACAAGACCTCTAGAGCTAATTCATAATGATCTTGTTGGACCAACAAGGAATGAAAGCATTTAAGGAGAGGGCTACATTATGTTATTGATTGATGAATTCACAAGGATGACTTGGGTTACCTTCCTTAAAGAGAAATCAGAAGCACTAGAAAGGTTCAAGATATTCAAAGCATTGGTTGAGAATGAGAAAAATACAAAAAGGAGGAGAATTTTGGTTAAATGAGTTTGATGAGTTTTGTGAGAATCATGGGATAAAAGGTAGTTCTTAGTAGAAAGAACACCTCAACAAAATGGGGTAGTGGAGAGAAAGAATAGATAAGTGCAAGAAATGGCAAGAACCATGTTGAATGAGTCAAAGTTGTCAGATGGTTATTAGAAGGAGGCATTTAACACAACAATATACATCTTGAATAGAGCTCAAATTAGAATAAATAGCAAGAAGAAACCTTGTGAGATTTGGAGAGGAAGACCTGCAAGTGTAAAGTACCTAAGAGTATTTGGAAGCAAGTGTTTTATCAAAAGAGATGAAGACAACCTTGGAAAGTTTGATTCAAGGTATGATGAGGGCATCTTCTTGGGTTACTCAATAGTAAGTTCAGCATATAAGTGCTATAATAAAATACAACAAAAGATAAGAGTGAGTGTAAAAGTAATAATTGACGAGTCATATCCAAACAAGACTAAAACTCAGCCCAAGGAAACTCCCTAAGGCATTGAAAAGCAGGACGATGATGAAATTGTGGAAGGAAATCAAGAAGAAGAGAATGAAGAGGAATAAAGACCAGATATAAGATCTCTTTCAAGATAGGTTAAGAGAGATCATCCTCCAAATCAGATCATAGGGAACAAGGAATTAGACATATAAACAAGAAGAAGGATGAATAACATTCAAGATCAAAAAAACATAACCCCTCTACCAAAGATAAAAACCAAGGAATGTCATGGAAGCTAGCAAGGACCAAAATTGGATTAATGCAATGAATGAAGAACTGGACCAAATAGAGAAAAATGAGACTTGGGAACTTATTCCTAGGCCCAAGAACAATAACATCATTGGAACTAAGTGGGTATTTAGAAACAAGCTAAATGAAAAAGGTGAAGTTACAAGGAATAAGGCAATGCTAGTTTGCAAAGGGTATGCTTAAGTTGAAGGAGTGGGTTTTGATTATACATTTTTTCTTGTGCCTAGAATGGAGGCTATTATACTCTTCTTGGCATATGCAACATATAAAGGATTCAAAGTATATCAAATGGATGTCGAGTTAACATTCTTGAATGGTCACTTGAATGAGGAAGTTTACATTAAAAAACCTAATGGATTTTATCTTACTGAGGACAAGGACTATGTTTGTAATTTAAAGAAAGTGTTATATGGCCTCAAGCAATCCCCTAGGTCTTGGTATAGCATATTGTATAAGCACTTGGTTGATCAGGGCTTTAGAAAAGGTTTAGTTGATAATAATCTATACATAAAAGAGGAAGAAGGTCATTTGTTGCTTGTTGTTGTCTATGTTGATGATATAATATTTGGAAGTGATAGTGAGACTATGTCATATGGATTTTCAGAGGTCATGAAAAAGGAGTTTGAGATGTTCATGCTTGGAAAACTTTCATTTTTCCTAGGTCTGCAAATCAATCAATCCAAAGAAGGTGTCTTCATTTCACAAACAAAGTACATCAAGGAAATGCTCAAGAGGTTTCAAATGGAGAATTCTAAACCAATAAGTACTCCAGTGGTTGTAGGATGCAATCTTAGCAAGGATAACAACTCATCAAAGGTAAATCAGACCTCATGCAAATCTATGATAGTCAATCTATTGTATTCAACTACATCTAGGCATGATATCATACAAGTAGTTGGTTTGGTTGGAATATTTCAAGTTATCAAGATAATCTTCAGATACCTCATGAGAACCATGGAATATAGGTTGTGGTATCCAAAAGGCAATGAGTTTGAAATTAAATCCTTCAAATATGCAGATTGGGTAGGAAAGATTGATTACATGAAGAGCACAAGTGGTGGAGCTTTCTTTGTAGGTAAGTGCCTTATTTCTTGGTTGAGTAAGAAGTAGTCTCTTGTAGCACTATCCACATGTGAAGTTGAGTATGTAGCAACAACCTTATGTTGTACTCAAGTGATGTGGATGAAGCAAACTCTTAAAGACTATAAATTTGAAAATGATGGTCCCATAACACTGTATTATGATAGCACAAGTGTTATAAGTGTGTCCAAGAATCCAGTGTTGCACTCCAAGACAAAATATATACCAATCAAGTACCATTTGTTGAGGGAGCAAGTGAGTGAGTAAAGAATCAAGCTTGAACATGTTTCAACAAAAGGGAAGATAGTTGATATCATGACAAAATCTCTACCAAAACTAGCTTTTGAGCATTTAAGAAAAAAATTAGGTGTAATCCATATCCCAAGAAATCACTAAAGGATTCAAGTCACCAAGAGGGAGTAGCTCAAGTGTCATAATAGCTCTAAGAAGGTTCAAGAAGCGTCAAAATAGGGCGAGCTAGTTCACTAGTTCAAGGCACGAGTTGCAAAGACCAAAATAAGACATGTGCAAAGAGTGAAAAGTACGAGTTAATTGGTGAATAAATCCATACTTCTACTCAATCTATAAATGATAAGATAACAAGCCTAATCCAAGTGGGGTCTTCAAGAGGTAATCATATGCCTTGTTATTAATTGTTTGAATGGTCATTTACTGAATGAACCTTTGTCATAGATGTCAGAGGGGGAGAATGTCTTTAGAAACAAGGAAAAAGAACTTGGAAGGTGTTGATATAAATGCTTTCCATCAAAGTTTATGGTGTTTGTTGCCATTAATGACAAAGGGGGAGATTGTTGAACCCTATCTTGATATTTTTTACATTGATGACATGGTGCATTGATGGCAAAGAGTGCCTAGTTGGGGTGGTTGGTGTCCACTGAATGTATGGAGATGTTTGGTGTGAAATTCTCATGTGTCCTACATGTCTGAAATGATGTTTTGAGAGTGTGCAAGGGCTCCTAGGATGATCATCAAGTCAAGTCTTAGAAGTCATGGTTGCAACTAGCCCATTTATGCCTAATTCAAGGACCTAGTGTAAACATAGGTGGACATATGAAGAAAATTAAGTTATGATAGGACAATGTAAGTGTGTGAGGTGGATAGGGAACTTATATTGAACCTTTGGATGTTGCTACATGTCATATTTCAACTTCTGGAGGCATGTTTGGGGTCATTCTCATGACTGTCCTAGAGGACAAGTAAAAATTACAGGTACAAACAATGTTGAGCAAGATGGTACAGGCTCATTTGTGAGTAAACAAGGAGTTATACATGTGGACAAAGGTGTTACAAAGCTGTAGGTCAAATTTCATGCAAAAGTGAAGAAGTATTCTCAAGACAGAAGGTTTTTAGCTCTATCGAGCTTCTAGAAAGCATTGTCCCAACTCGAAGGTCATCTCTCAAGAGCTCAAAGGCATGTAAAAGTTTTGCATGATGTCTTAAGCCTTTCACCAGTTTTAAAGCACCAAGTCAAGGAAATTTTAGATCTGTAATGAACTAAAATGGTGGCTTAAGCTTTATGAACAATCCCTAAGAGTGAAAGTCACCCTAAACCCTCCCCGAACCCTACAACTGAAACGATGGACAAAAAATAAAGTGTTTGACCAAAAAAACACTTGTGGAAGCTAATAAAACCACTCAGGGTTGTAGAGAATTCATTCTAGTCCAAGTCAGAGGCATTTTTGTACTACATGTATGACTGTACAGTACATATTTAACCCTATTTTGCAAGATTTTGAATATACAATCTTGTTTAGAAGGTTCTAAGTTGAAATCAATGATGTGGAATGTGCAGGGGACATCTCCTTATTTTCCACAAAGAAATTGAGGTGATCCATGTGCAAGAATTGAGTAAAACTTTTCAATCTCAGTCATCTATTGTTAAGGGCTTATCATGACAAAAATCAATCATTGGAGTATGAGAGTTTCTTCATGAAAGAGCTTGTCTTCAAGTGCTATATGAATTTGTACAGGGTGTATGGGTCCAATAAAATGTGTTCAATATATTGTCATGATAAAATGAAGTGGCTTTGTGTACAACTCTTAAAGGAACAAAACTATCATTTCAGGAAAGTCAAGAAGAATTGTGTTTTGAGCATGCAAAATTGATATTCATTGTGCAATCCATTCAGAAGAGTAATTCATCATGGAGTATACCCTCTTTTTGAAATGTGTGTCCAATGGTTTATTATGAAAGAGAAGTTTAGTATGTGAAGTGCAAGCAAAATCATGACTGATCTTCGAATACTAAAACCCTCCCTGAGTGTGTCTTGGAAATCATGCATGTTTGATCTATTTGTCATGGAATGAAACAAGATATGGACCTAGTGTGTTGCACAACATCCATGCCCTCCTTGAAATGTGTCTTCGAAGTCAAGACTAGTTGGGTGAGTGTGTGGTTTTTCCTAATCTTTGAAGATGTCACTCTGTACATGTAAATCAATGTATACCCTGCTCTAATGTATGCTTCATGAAGAGAATGAGATTTCTCTGCCACTTCTTTTTAGTTTGAAGGGTGTTTATAGACCACAAAACACCATATCTAAACTATGATAAGTTTTTAAGGTCTCATTCTTTGTGGTTGTTTAAGCATTTTCTTTGACTAATCCTAAGTCCTCCATGACTGTATACACAAAGGTTTGAAGAAGAATTGACTGAGGAAGGCTTTATGATTTGATCCAGTGTTCCCCAAGCTCCTTATGGTGGTGTAGACCTTATGCATATCCATTTCCCTTGAGTACATTGCATAACAAAAATGTATGAGGTTATTCTATCGACAAGATCAAAGTTTGTATCCTTAATGCACTTACACCTAGCTATGCATTTAAGTTCAAATGGAAGTCTTAACAATGAAATGATGAGATGTGTATCATGTAAAGGAGTTAAAAAGCTAAAGGAAGGTGTATGTAATGTTCTTACATGCTCGTGACACTTGGTAAATTATTCCTTTTGCTACAAGACAAGGTGCATACTTTAGAGAATAGGACAAATGCTTGCATAACTGTTACAAGTAAGTGAGTACATGGGTCAAAAAGGAGTTTTAGCAAGTGGATTTAGAAGGTCAGGGAGTTTGAGAGCTTCCTTTTTTAATCATTTGCATAAGAAAAATATTGATAGGACTTGCAAAGTCTGTATATGAAACTGTCGTTAAGTTTAGAAGTAATCATTGCAAAAAATGACAGTTTTTTATGTGATGTTACCTATCTGCCTTGTACGAGTTCATGTGTGGGTAAGTGAAAGGTTGATGTAAAATGAAGTGCAAAAGACTTTTGAGTGTGTCTCTCTGGATGATATAAACTCTTCCTTGTGGTTGAAGAGTTGTTGTTGAAGAAATATAGAGATGATTGATGAAGATCGAGCTAAGAAAGGTGTGAGAGTTAGTGCAAATAGATGAGGATGAATGTGAATGAGCTAATTTAGAGATCACTATCTATTGTTTTAACAAATATGTTAAGTGAGTGATCAAATTGATGTCAAGTATAAGTAAGTGCTTAGCATACTAGGAAGTGGGTGCTTCAATGCAAGTTGTAGCTTGCAAAATTATCAAGTAGGTGGTTGATCAGATTTTGAAGTTGGTGCTTCATGTTGAGTGGGGTGCTCAATAAATTTGAGACCTTTGTAATATTTCATTGAACAAATTATCCAAGCATAATACATTGGTTCCAGTGAATTTTTCTCCCTTTCAACGGTTTTCCACCTTAAATCTTGTCTTCCCACAGATTTCTTCTCTAGATTTCTCATAGATAGTGGTGTTGTCTCTTCATAAAAAAGTAAAACGAAATTAAATTTTCTTTCAAATTTTGCAATTGACAACTTATTCACCTCTCCCTCTTAGTGCCTAGAATTTCCAACATATGTGAACCGACCTAGTTTATTATGCCTTCGTGGCATATCACCCTTTAAGATTTTTTACGGTGATCCTGTCTGAAGATTGTTTGGAACACATTTATTGCAAGGCTAAAAAAAATAAGGCTAAAAAACTCACCACTATACCGAATAAACACACATGACTAGTGGGCTAAATTTGACGACCAACTAAGTCTACCATACAATTTTTAGGTGACGGTAATTTTCCATTATTAACTTTTGAAAATACAAAATAATATTATTTATACACTATTAATAAAATATATAAGAGAATATTCTCTCTATATAACTATTTTCAATATATATATATAATATATACTTGTTAGTTTGCATACACATCTATATAAAAATGATGGTCATATTTTACTATTGGAACTGCCCTTTATATTAATATAAAATAAAGAGAGTTACATTAGTAGGGGTGACCGAAAAACTCACATGGTCCTACAAAATGCCACGAAGGCAATCAACAAAATGCCAAAAAGGCAAAGAAAATGCCACGTGGGCTACATCAAAACACCCTTGAGGACAAACAAAGAGCACAAAAGAAAAAACACACCAACAGAAATCAAGCACATACCACACCATCACGAGAAGGAGGAGGGTCATATATTTGTATATTTTAGATATACAAATAACATATAATATATATTTTTGGGCTAAAATCATGGAAAAACTTATAAATCGCCGTCAAATTTAAAGTCGCCAAACGGAATAAAACGGCAAAACACCTTAATTAACACCGTGAATGTAATTCGAACATATTCTTTCACAAAGATGTTATTAATTTTGTATTCGCAAGATTGCACAATCACAGAGGAAGGTATGCCAGTTCGAGAGCTGTTCTACAGTGCAGAAGCTCAAAAGCCTGTGAAGCTCACACATGACACTGATTAGCTGCATACCATCCTTTCTGGAACATAGGGTCGGGACACTTGTCCTCAAGGTGAGTCTAACCACAAACTTTGTATTAATTTGAGCGAATAAATCCCTGCGTGTATATCAATTACGTGCTGGGTTGACTGAAAATATTTGCTCTGTAAAATCTATGCTGAATTGGCCTAAAGCTATGGCTCCAGTAGGCAACGTGTTTATTCGTAGCGGGGAGTTGGCTCCGCAGTGAATCTGGCACCCATGGGATCGCCATAACCCTTCATTTACCAATTAAAATAATTTATGTTGAGTTGAATGTTATGCCCAAATTATATATATTTATATGTATATATATATATATATGTATATATATATATATACATATGCTATATATATATACATATGTAAAACAACTGCAACACTCACCTGGGAAGTGTGCCATCAAAATTAGAACACCTTTCCACTTAGTAGCCATGTCTGAGGGGTTCGTATTCTGTTAAAATTTGCCACATTAAAAAAGAGAGCATGCCCAGCAAGGCTTAAACCTGGCCCGTTAGGACTACTGCCTTTAAAGAAAACTTTTGTTTTTTGGCTTCCAAATGTGTATCTATTTATTTAATTATTTTGTTTGATAGCTCTCTGTATTTTTGCCCTTAGAATTCCGCTTTGGATTCTTCAGCAACCAATTCAACCCGTCAAACTTATGCTAGGCATAGCTACAAAATTAAAGGAATTTTACTCTGAAATCTTTTGGATCTGATGCCCTTGTTGGCGATTCTTAATTAGTTGACATCCAAGTTTTTTTAAATTCCCTTGGCAGGCTTCGCTGACTGGTTGAGATGGGGCATCACGTGGGAAAAGGCCCTGGATCAAATCCTGCCTGGCTGAGAACACCATGGAAACACTATGAAAACAAACTGGGTGGATGTGTTCCCAGTCTAGGGCGACCTGATGTGCTGCTAGAAGCTTGTGGACCTAACATACTGCCTTTACCCTTCAACCTTCTACAAGTATACATGATTCATAATTCTGGCCTGTTGAAAGAGTGAATGGACCCCTGTACTTGAAACTTTCAGCAGAGCAGATTAATGCCAGTGCCTCTTATGTAGGGGTCGATGCGGCCACAACTGCAATTTTAAAGGCTTGAGTGGTCCAATCTGGGACAATTATTTAGAAAATGCAAAAATCAAAATCTTTGATTAGAGAGAGTTCTAGTGGCTGTTGGGGGTCTCGAATAGTTTACAGCACCTGCTTACGAGATTTCTATCCTCAAGTGGTAGCATGCATGATAATTGAACCTTTCTAGTAATTTACTCCAAAATATTTAGCTTTAATGTTGGAGGAAGACTCCTATTAATTGTTAGCATAGCTGAAAGTTCTATGCACAGTGGGACCATTTCATTGCAAATGTTTCCTTTATTCACTTAGAGATACCTGCTGAGATAATTCAGGAACTCCCACTCCATGAGGCAATTAGGTCAGTTATGATTATATTTGAAGCCTAGCATACTTACAATTCATTTCCTAACATCAACTAGGAGAAATTACTCTCGAACCATTTGAGCATACTTGGACTCATTAATTTTCAAACCCTAAGTGTTGATGACATGCCTCAAATTCTACCTTAACGATTGACAGAAAAAATTGTTTAAAATTTGGGAGGTGTACTCTCGTAAATCTGTGACTCCATCTCTGCTGAAAGCCTTTAAATTACAACCATGCAGCTTCTTTATTACTTACAAAACATATTAAAAAATTGCGACTTTTCTCCCAAAAATGCCAAAAACATTTTTATCATTATTCCAAATTTTCCACTATAAACTTTTCTACAGTTAGAAAATTTACCCAGCTAACATATCTGGGATCCTTGTTGTTTAATTAATGTTCATGTTTATTGGCAACAATGGAAATTGGTAACTAGAAGAGCTAGAAAATCAACATGAATTGAAGTTGGAGCAATTCTTATGGGAGCTTTTGAAATAAATCCTTACAACGATATTGAAGGTAATAGGAGGATTATAAAGAATGAATGTCTAGGGTCATACGAATCAGCTATTTATCAAGGACATACTTGATTAAGTAATGAATCATTTTTTTGGTCAGATACCTATAAAGGAGGAGGATACCTTCTTTATGTACAAACAGACTTCACCATATTACAAGCTACAAATAGAGAATCTTTGAAAGCTGCATTAAGCTTCCTAGTTTCTAACCACTATTCAATAATTGCTCATTCGATAGCATCATTGGAAGTTTAGAGGTCAAAAATGAAATTGGGGAAAATTAATTAGAAATTGGAAACATTCTCGATTCCATCTTGTTTCACGATTTGGATGGGTTCACATACTAGGGAATGGGAAGTCGAAAAAAATGACATGCAACAATGATACCAGGATAAAACACATGCCATGGTTATCTGCATGCCACATGACATCGAAGATAGATGTACATACAGGGCCTAATTAATCGGGTCTTGCATGTACTAGGCATAAATTTAAGTATAATTCACAAGTTCCCGATGAAAATATAAAAGCCCTGTATGCCATTGCAACATTACCAAAAACTGGACCCAGTATATTACCTATTCAGCAATCTATTGGTCAACTAGATTTATATGGGTCATTCTCAGAAAATATATTGATACTAACTTTGATCAAGGTTCACATTATCACTCATCAAGGTTTTCGATATGTTGTGGACGAGTCTGTGAGTCTATATGTTCGCAATATATACTATAAGAAAATGGTCCCGAAGGCACATTGATCATTATTTCTCCAATGAATTATTGTCCCTCCTCTTTATGGCGAAGAGTATGAAGAAGGGATTAACCATACATCGTATGGTTTCACATTTTGCCTGCAAGTAGAATTAGTAATACTCCTTGGATTGCTAATGTGCAGAAAACATCATAAGACATTAAACAATGTGAAGTAGACATGGTTGTCCCCATAACTAATAACTTCTATCATGACAGATTGTATTGGTAGCTGCCAAAGGATTGATGGTAAAATCACAAAAAGAATAAGGGGAAAATCCCTTTAGTTTTATCTCAAACATTTTACTATTAATTGGTTATAGGTTGAACTGGTGCATTCTTATGTACACAGTTACTGGAAAAGTACCAAGACCTTAGCTTTCCAGAAACTCAATTAGCATATCTACTGGATACTAAAGTTTTCCAATTCTTGATTCTGGTCCTGTGTACTGTCCCTTGAATTTTATAACATAAAAGTTAGTAAATATCTTACATCACCATTTAATGATATTACTGTTACATCTTCTACGTTTCTTGTGAGCTCAATAATTGTTTGCTGAATTATTAACTTTTTACTTTATCACAATTTTAGTATCTTCAATTTTATATTGTTTATTCAAGTATTATGTACATAAGCTTTTGGTTGGTTCCTAGCAATATCAAAGAAAATTTTCTCTTCCAAACATCATATCATATCGAGAAAAAGATTTTGTTTGGCTTTCTATTTGGTGGCTGTAATGTGCCCTTTTCTTGAATTTGTATGCTAGCAAGGAAATTGACTAGCTGATCAAATCTGATACTAAGATGCAGGGAAAGCTCAAGTTTTTTGTCAAAGAAATCAGCCATATTCTAAGGTTAGTGTATAAAAGACTTTTCCCCTTTGTTATAATCAACTTATTAAGTGTATAAGGATCTAATTTAGTTTTCTTAAATGTCTATTGTTTGACACTTGTTATTTTCTTCTTGGTTTGGACAGAATACCATCAGACTGTTGAACATCTTGATTGCTTCTTCAGCATTGAATCCTTCATTCATGAATATTGCAATGGATGAAAATGGTAAACAACCTTCTCCTCCTGGAGTTGAATTTTCTCCTCCTCCAATGCTGCCACATCCACAACAATTTTCTCAGCGGGCATCAGGACAATTTTCTCAAAATATGCCCTCATGTCCAACCTATTCCCAAGAAGAGTCCAGACAATCACTGCCTTTTCCACTGCAGCAAACAATGCACAGTCAGTTAATGCAAAGTCAGTTACCTCATCCATCTTTGCAACCAAATCCAGGACAGATACTTTCTGCTGCACAGCCAAGTACAGAATCTCATATTAGCCAACCGTTAGATCAGTCTCATCCCCCTTTCCAGCCATCAGTGTTTCCCTGGCCTACTGCAAGTGTGGGACAGCCTTCGAATTCTACATATGTGCAGGCACCACCAGGTCCTCCCCCACCATGGTTTACATCTCAAGCAGATGCTGCACAACGTGGCCCATTAATCCACACTACAGTATGGCAAATACCTAATCATTCAGGGCCGTCAAATCTTACTGCGAACCAATATGCAGCGCATCCTTCTGGGCAGAATCATGGACAGCCACCTCATTTTTTGCAGCAACAAAACTTTCAAGGAGGTATGCCTCCTTTTCCGCCCCATGCACCAGGTGGACATTCTTTTGCAGAGCCACAGGCAGTGCATGTTGGACAGATACAAAATCAATCACTTCAGCGAGCGGTATCAAACCAGTTGTCTTCTGGGCTAATGTCAAACCAAACCATGCAATATGAATCCAATCCTCTTCAGAAAAGTATTTCTTCTCAATCACAAGACAAGCATGAGGATGGAAACTTGCGGCATCTGCAGAAACCTTCCCAAGAAAAGCCTTTGGGGCCACAGGAAGATAGCTTGGAGCAATCAGTTGAAAACATTTCTGAAGAGATTGATAAAAGTGATCAGCCAAAACCTCAGCGAGAAAATAAGCGCAAATCACGGTGGGATCCTGTGCTAGAACAAAATCAAGCTGAAGAGCATGGTGCTAACGAAAGTGTTAAGTCTTCATGCAGTTTAGCTTCACAATCAAACAGTAGACAACCACAGGATGCCTTTTATATCTCTCAAGGACTGTCTATGTCTGTTGCTGAAATTGGTTCTGCATTTCCAGCAGTTCCAAAGGGATTCCATTCCATCAATGAAGATAACATTGAAAATGTAGTGCGGGAGGCGGTACTGCGTGAACAGGTAAAGTTATTACTGTAGACAAGTCTCATATTTCTATGTTTTATTCATCCTGATTCATCCTTATCTGTGGTCATTGGTCAGGAGGTAGCCACACAATATGTTATCAGTCACCAAAGGTGAGTTCTAATTGACATACCTGTGCTACAATGCATCATTTTTCATTTCGGTGTGCTGTAAAATTTACTTCTTTCTTTAGCTCATGGCAAATTCTACTAGTTAAAGTGCTATCATGGAAGTTTTATTTTTTTGTGAGTATGTTCCTGTGTAATAGATGCTCTTTAGTGCTTTCTATGCCCTTATCATTCATGTACATTATTGCAGACAAGAGAGGAGAGGGAATGAAGGTATGGAAAAGGAAGAGAAAGATATATTATCAGAGCGTCATGACTCTAAGGCTTTGAAAGTAAGAACAAGTCAATTTTATTTCTAAATTGTTTATGTTCTATATGAGATGCGGTTATTACTGTGTCCTTGTAATACAAGTAGACTGGTTAGTTGTCTGGTAAGTTGACCGTTTTTCCCCTCTTTTGCAGGAGGTTCTGTTGAAGATGACAACAGACCATCGCACGGAGGTGGCTTCCAAGCGGGCTAAGCTGACTCATCACAATCAAGGTGGCAACATTTACAGTGAGATTGAAATTCTGGCTTTTCGAATACTTTGTTATCATATATTCTTACTATCATGTCTTTTGGCTCCTGTTTTTCCATTCTATAGATTTCTCTGTCTCTATGAAGAGCAGATTTAATGTATATAAAGGGTTAGTGTTCACATCCTTCTGATGGAATCGCGATTTATGGTTGAGATAACATTATTGGAGTAGCCATTGTAGTTTAGTCCTTTATAAATCATATAAAATCAAGTATGACAGTTTTAAAATAGTGCTTGTGTCTTTCCCGATACTTCTTCTGTTCCTGGATGTGATGCTGACTATATCCTTGTTCTTCATCAGTTCCTTTCTTTTGGCTCTATTGGCGGTTATATTTAACAGGAGGCTTTCCTACTGCAGATTATTAATCTTTACATGGATCTTGTATATTCCTTGTCTAGGGTTTTATCTGTTTGGGTTCACCACTATTTTCTGTTTTGGTTCTAATGCTTCCAAATTTCAGTTCTAAATACTTTATTTTGGTTATTGTAATTCTTTTTGCACTTCTAATTAGTTATTGTAAGATATAGTATGTCTGAGTCTCACTGACCAACTTTTGTCATCCTGGCTATTAATATAATTTGTTTCTTTTTACATGTGAGTCCTGTGATACCATGACATTAGAGTCAACTTTCTTCATGTCTCAAACATTGTATTTATAAAAGAGCTATTCTTTTGTTAATGACTTGCTTTTCTCTTCGGATGGCTAGTCAGGCTAACCAAAGAGATTATGGTCAAATTCATGATCAAGAAATGGAAATTACAATTAAGTAATGAAATATGGTTTAACCTGGGAATTGGATGGCCCCACAGCTCCACCAGCACACCAGCAGAGGCCAATTTGAATCAGCTGCAACCAGCCTATTTTTTGGCCAGTCAAACAGCTGTAACCAGCAAGCACCTTGTGAGATTTGAGCATGGGTGGGTTGGAAAGAATTCTGCCCTCTTAACCAACTCACCCATATCTTGTTGGAAAATAATGAAATATAATTGCTTTTATAGACTTGAATTTTTGCTGGATTGTTTGTAATAATTGCACACAAGATTGGGCTTATCATGTCCCGAAGATAACTCGAGAAGCCATTTACAACTATACTCATCTCTTAAAGAGATACGGTCTTTAATTTCAGCTGTTTGAACTAGGAAGCTATCTTTTGTAGAGGCCTTCTTTAGTTTATGACTATTTACAAATGATTGATATTTTGATTCTTCTTTCAAGACATTGTAGTTGGAGCTTGTTTGGGATAATAATGCGTTGTATTGATAGATTTGGTGGCAAGTTTTGATTTGTATCTTTCTCTGGGAATCTGATGCACAGGTTTGACATTGTGCTTTAGTTGTATGGATGGATTTGGTGACAAGTTTTGACTGTATCTTCTTCTGGGAATCTGATGCACAAGTTTCACGTCGTGCTTTAGAGCTAGATGCTCTTTGGACAACTTTGAGGGCATTTCTTGTAGCTATTAATAGGATCATCCAAAGATACTTCTGAACCTCCAATACAACACAACATATTTTTCAGACTTTGGTCCGCCTCTAGTTGTTGTCAAAGTCATGAATGACAATTGATTGAAAAGGATCCCCAAAAAAATTAGTTGGGGAGAATTTGAAAAAATGACATAATTCACATTTTAAAAAACTATTCGATTTTTCTTATTAAAACATGGAAAAACTGGGGTAAATCAGAATCATGATTCAGATTAATCAGAGATTTTGGTAACTGTACGAGTCCAAATAGTTAATTGACTGGGCAGCATAATAACAATTCACAAAGGGTTTTAGAATAAGATGATCAATGCTGTAGAGATTTATTTGGTTTAGTAGCACTCTTTGGAAGGATCAGCTTTTACAAGAATTCTTGGCTAAACTAGGCTTATGGTTTTACTGGCATTTTTTCTGCTTACACTTGAATTGATGCTTCCCTTGCAGCTTTGCGTCATTTATAACATCTAAAGTTTAAACCGTTTCATTTGTGAGCAATAAGTTTATGTAAAGTATAAATTGTATAAGGCTGTCCTATTGCTGACCGCCGGGGAAGGGTTGGCTGATGGAAACCCTTCTATTTGAAATTTGTTTCTGTTTTCATGTGTGAGTTATTGTAAATCTTTGGAGGCTTTATACAAGGGAGAGGGGCCCTTTCAAAACCCTTGCTATTACCTAATAATAAGTTAAAAAAGTAGACTCTTCACATGTATCATGTAAGATGCTAACTCACGGTTTGTTGATATGTACTATGAGATTGTAATTGTTACTTAAAAATTTGTAGCACTATAAAATGGGAGGCACATGCAAAGCTTTATATAGAGAAATGAAATAAAAGATGAATTGACACTAAAAAGAGTAATGGCCTTTAAACCACTTTCAAATTGTGCAGATTAAGAAAATCAATTTTTTTGGAAGATTTTAGAACAACAAAGTGCAATGTTATATTGTTAGTTAAAATATGTAGGAAGTACACAAATATCACGATGTTCAGATGTGACACTTTTCTGTACCATCAAATCAAAGTAGAATAATGCAGTTCACAAATGTAAAACCTTTCATTCGATTGACTGTTGAGCCTAATTCTAATGTGTAACAATGGACTTCTTCAACAAAACCACTCCATTTAACTGGCTCACATGATAAAATTAATCAGGAATGAGGTCAAGGGCCATGAACATAAAGAGAGGTTGTGGCCAAGAGAACATTCTACGATTGATTGCCTTAGAGACTGGATGTGATATTCCTAGGTCCTAAGGGTTGTCGATTTCAGGCTTTTTGCATTACTTTTTCTATTTTGTGCTCATTCTAGTGCGAGCCTAGATCAATATTGCGACTTTTGGTCTTTTTGTTTTTTGAGATTTTTTCCCTTGCTTTTTTTTTCATTTTATAACTTGAAGTTTTCATATTTTATATTATCCCTACAGATCTTGTAACTATTGTACTACCATATCTATGATTTAATGGATAACATGGAAGATATTTGTCTAATTGTATATCTTAATCCTCCAGTTCACTTCACACAATTCAGAAATGAAAATCTAGAACTATCTTAGTACGATTCCTTCACAAGAAGATTTGTTTCATCATGAAGACATCACTAAGAAGTTTTGATACTGAGATTCAAATATTGTAGTATGCAGGATTAGTTTGCATCTCTTGTAATTCATTTATGTATTCATGTTTGATGCATTGATTCATCAGTTTATTTGTTTGACTGCTTAAACCTGCTTCACTTACATATTTGACTATATACTAAACAATTTGTATGCCATCTTTCCTTTTTGAAGTTTTAGCTAGTTAATTGCTTTCATTTTTCTTGGCTTTATGAATGTTGCTCTACTTCTAATTGTGTTATTTTCAAATCAAAGGTTTCTCTAATGCTTTCTAGATTTGTAGACTTGTTTGAGATCTTTAGATTAATTATACAAGTATGTCAAGACCATTAAAGTCTATTGTCCGAGTTCTTTCCAACACAAGTATTAATTATTTTCATCAATTTATGCTTTTATCATTAGCGCTTACATGTTACTTTCTTGAATCTCTCTCCACCCAGGCTTTAGGCTAATATGATGAAACTATTGGATGTGGTAGGATGTTGGAAATATTTTTTAGGCTGCACTATATGTTATGGAGTTCTCAGTTCTGGTTATACAACAAGACATGGTTCTTTTCTTTCAGGAAATACAGAAATTGGGAATGGATATGGAGTACCTGGTGGCGGTGCATATTATGGAGCACCTCGGCCTCCAATGTTTAACATTGCATCCGAATCTAGTCACCACAGATCACAAGACCATAATACATTGACAAAGGGTGCTTTAGATGGTCAGACTTCACCTGCTCCTGCATTAGAAGTCTCAAACAATGGAGGATCTATGGTAGGTCCAAAGAATGGTTCCCTGGCAATGGAAGAACATCCTTCTGCGGAAAGCAAGCTGGAAATGAAAGAACTTCCTGAACTGTTGAAACAAAGGCTCAAAGCTCGAGGAATACTCAAGGAGGCTAAGGCAACTGATGTGGCAACTCATGAAGCAAGTTTCTTCATATTATTTGATGTTTCTTTCTCATTTAACGAGGCTTCTTTCCTTATGTTCTTCTTTTCCAATCTAACCCCACATTTGGAGTTGGATGTAGGATAAATAAATACTTTGGTGTTTACTTTGTAGATCCGATCTCTGTAGTGCATTTTAATTGATAATCTATTGACGTGGAAGTAGATGCCATATTATAGCATATATCTGATTGGAAAGTCTAGTTTCTATTTTTTACGGCATCCTGTTTGCTTAGTTAAATCTTATTTGTTATTGCAGGAAACAAAAGATGCTATCTTAATAGGAAATGAAGCATCATCCAAATTATTACCGCAGGGATGGGTGGGTTAATTTTTCTAGAAATCTCTCATTTCCTATTATTGAAACATTTGATGGAACTTATCAAACAGTCATCTCTTTGTCATGTACATCTATCTGGGATAGAAACATGCCTTGAGTCCTTTACATTTTAAGATATGGTGAAGTAGAATACTTGAGATCTGGATAAAGTCAAAACTTGCTATCCATACTTTGTTGACTTGCTCATGTACAAATAGTTAATATAATGGTCATACATGTAATTCACATGTACCATAATTATAAGAGTACATTGACAGAGGAACTAAATGTACAAGATTAAAAGATAATATTGTGCTTAATTAACCTTGTACTTAAAGGTTAGTTGACAATCTATTTGTCATCTCTCACTTTATGTATTCACGCATTTTATTTTCTGACTGAATGAAGAATGACAGCAAGCTTTTCTCTTTCAATTTTCTGAGTTTGTTTCCAATCTTTTCTTTCTCTGAGCTCAGATATATGTTCTGTACATTTTCCATTGCACATTTGCAACGTCTTTGGGAAGATAGCACTGCAATATGGGGTTATGCCAGGTGGGGTATGGAGAACTTGGTTCAGATCCCTCACTTTTAGGTACAATAGTATGGGAATACAGATGGCATTGTCTATCTGTCTCTGCTGTTTGTTTGTCTGGTGGGGGGGAAGGGTGATGGAAGAACAATCCACACTCCGGACCGCAAAGAGCAGGTAACTCAGTGGTAGGCAAGTCCAGCAAATGGGGGGTCCTAGTTTTAAGTCCTAGCTGGTTCATGTAAATATATTAGTCTTGACAAGGTTTGACTTTAGGTTTCACTGAGTCCCTCTAGTCAATACTTCTAAGTTTTTCCAATATTAACAGCATTTCGCAAAGTTTTGATATTTTAATTTTCAAAACAGTGATCGTTTGTAGGTGGTTGAAGAGTATCAAAATCTAAAAACCTATTGTGTCTAATTTCCTTGGTGTAGTGAGTTTTAACATTGGTTTCAACTTCTTCATCGACTTTGAAGTCTTTCACGATGGTTGCAATTTCTTTGTTGACAAACAAGTTTTCGTTTTGTCATAATGCCCTTCATTTGTTTTGGAGAACTTGTTTATAATTAATGAACCACTGACTCTCCTGTTTTTGTGATGAGTGCTTTCAAGTATTTTTCAATTGTTGCTGACATAAAAAGCACTTATCCTTGCAAGTTATTCCCTTCAATATTTGACTCATTTCTCTCAACAAGTTATTTAAATTTTGCACGAAAAACTGGTGCATATGCTCGGATAATTTCATCTTTTCTTGTTTCTAAACAATAACAAAAGCATAATTATATCAGTTTTTGCTGGTAAATTGTTTTAAAAGGGAACCTCGATTAATGCATTGCTTTGGATATAATTCACATTTAAGAAGTCATCAGCACATGCAAGATCAAGGCGCTTCAGAAGTATGTCTCTAGAAAAGTTGTCCACAAAGTTTAGCTATCAAATTAGGGATCTGCTAAGTTTGGCTGGTAACCAACTAATGATGATAGGCCACAATCCCTGGAAACTAAACAACCATGGCCATATGCCAGTGGTGAAGAAATGACAAGAAGTCAGAAGAGAAGAAGATAGTCACTACCTAAAAATGTCCATAGGAGAGTACAGGGCAGATGGCCTCAGGACGGTGAAAATAAAATTGGAAACAGGCTCCAATACTACCTGGAATATACTGAAGAGGTATATTCATAGTTAATATCTAAGTTAGAAGGTTCGAGTTCAAGTTCGACAAGGATAAAATTCGGTTCAAGTTCGCCCAATGAATAAAGTTCGAAAAAAAAATCGCCATTAAGTTCGATTAATAGAAAAACATAAAAACATATGAAATTAGGTCAACCACAATCTTAAACATGTAATATTAAGTTTTTAGACATCGTACTAACCCCAGTATAGCCTTACATGCTACTTGTTACATCAAAATGATACATAAATTATTAATTAGCAGGGTTACGCGGAGATGCGTCCCCTAAATTTTGGTGATGTGCGAACTTCCCAAAATTAAAATTAAAATTAAACAACAAATAAAAAAAATAAAATAAAAAACAAAAACATTATAAACAAATGAACAAACATTATTAAAATTTTAAAATATATAATTCAATTAAGATTATTAGGTTAAAAAATAAATATATATAAAAATATAATTATTAAACTTAAATATAAATGAAAAATATTTGAGTAAAAAATAAATATTTTAAAAAAATTAATTACGAAAATTTAAATATAAGTCCAAAATTATTAGCTTAAAAAACAAGTATAATAAAAAATAATAATTATAAAAACAAACATATATTAGAAAACAAAAATTATGAAATAAAAAAATTATAAAACGTTTTTGAAAGATTAATATAAATAATGAAATTTAAAATAAACGTAGACTTAAAAATAAAAATTAGCATACACATAAAAATAAAGCCAAACTTTAAAAGTCATTAACATAAAAATAAAAGATAAAACCTAAACTTTTAGAGTAATAAACATAAAAATGAAATCGTGAACATAAACATACAAATAAAATAAAAACCTAAAGTTTATAAACTGAAATATGAAAATATAATCGTGGACTTTATAAACATAAAAACAAAAACAAAACCCTAAAATTTGTTAATCTCCTACCATGCTACCTTGAGCAGCGGCTATGCATGCAACTATGAAGCAGCGGTGATGTAGTATGGAGCAGCGATGCAGTATGTAGTGGCAACCAGGCCTAAATAAAGGCTCGCACGAATGTGAAGCTCCACAACTATGCCCACGCCCAGGGTCTGTGACTGTGCACTCCCGTGCCAACATCGATGCCCATACAAATTCACAGAAAAAACCTGCAAATAGAAATAGAAACACCAGGTTGCGAATAGCAAAGATCAGAGCCGCCAAGTGATTTTTGTGTTTAACTAAAGGCACTTACCATCCCTGGTTTTTATGTGCTTTTCCCAAAGCGAATGACACGAATTTTAGCGAACTTTTTTGACCACATATCAAGTTCAGCGAATTCCGAACCCTAAGCCAAAAATTCGCCGAACCTTGTGACTTAGTTTAATATATAACATTTATGTATATGTAGTCAAGGATATAATCTATGAAATAAGTATGTGATAAAAAGAGTGAGAATGAATATAAATAAGATACAAGGGGTGTGTAGGTAGGGAGGTGTCCCCACATGGCAGACATTGATATCCATTAATTAGTTAGGTTCGTTACATGAAGAATGAGGAACATTTCATTTTCAGGTCTTGTGCTTACTGTGAGATCCATTTGATGTAATTTTGTTTACATAGTGACTCAACGGGCTTCTTACACACCTTCATTATCTCAATAAGAGATGTTTGACCTTTTTCTCTGGGTAGGATGTCACTCTTAGACATAGGATATTAAAGGGGGACTCTAGGGCTATTAGGCTGATTATCTCTTTTGATTGTGAATTTGGTAGGTCTACACAATGATGGTGACGGATTGGTGAGACTGTGACTACTTCCGTGTGCTGCTACTAGGATGTCCTCTTACTCACATAGCAGGCATCATGGGCCATGTAGTTATTCGTCTTTTGCACCTTGGGGCAGGAGGTAGGTGCACGTCAACAATTTTCTCTCCACCTTTGGTATCTCATCAGCGTTGGATTTTGTAATGTCTCTGTTGGACGAAATTTTCTCTTTCCTATTTAGATTAGTGAACTAGTTACTAAAGAAAATCAAGCAACTCGAAATATGGAGGGTTTATGGTACCTCAAGATGATATGGATGGATATGAGCGCAATATGGACTCCTTGCTGCAAGCTTGATAATCTGCACAACAAAGACAACTAAAAAGAAAATGGATTAGATGGTAGATGAGGGGGTTGCCCGACGAAGTCGGTTCCAAGAAGCGTGAACTTCCTTATGCGAATGTCAACCCCCGTATTGATAAAAGAAGATAAGATAAATGATAAAGGACTGAATAACATGCAAAATTTGAACCAAACAAAAACTGAAATTGCAGAAATGAAAGGAAAGTGAAAATCTAATCTAGATTGACACAAAATGAAATATACTTAGCTGGGTCGAAGATGACCCAGGCTGCAGAGGTCCAGTAGACGACGACCAGGGCAGATGAATCAAAACAACCAAAAATGCAGATCTAATAGTCTCTGTATGCAGATTTGAAGATGAAGACCTGTAACAATTGATGATAACCTGCAAAGAAGATCTAAAACAAGAGAAACAAAAAGGATGCAAGAAAATGGGGATCTAAGGAGATGGGATGGAAATATGGATTGGGTCAATGGTGACTTGGCTGAGTTGGCGGCGATCGAGGACTGACAAAGTGACAAAATGACATATCTGGGAACTGGATGGACATAGAAACATGGTAACAGATTGCTGTGGATTTGAATAACAAAGAAGGTGATGTAAAAGAGGCTGGGTCGACGGTGACCTGGGCTGACCTAGGCTTGAATGAAGATAAATGGGATGGAATGGCAACTTGCAAACAAGATGGATGGAAGAGAACGCTGGAATTGGATCTCTGATGTCAGTTGAACCTGCAAAATGTTAGTGGCAGATGATAACAACAATGATAATGCAAATGATAAGTACACCAAAGAAAGATGAAGATAAACTCCCCAAAGTCTCCAAGATTGATGCAAATAAGCTCAAAGGGACTCCAAGAAGACTGTGACAGTTGCAAAGAAACTCAAAAGTGGAGGCGAAATCATAAGAAGGCAGAAGTTCTCCAAAGTTGCATCCTTTTGAAAGGAGGGGGCAAGGGCGTATTTATAGGGTCGACGACGACCTGGGCGGGTTGCTGCAAATTGCGGGGAGCTGTCCATTAGGGCGGTGGGATGATGCCTAGCTCGAGGCAAAGAGACCCAAATGAAGCGGGATTAGGGTTTTGGGAGATATGGCGGGTTAAGGTTGCATAGGGAAGAGAATGGGTAGGTGAGAGGTTAGAATGAGTAAATAAAGGCTATAGGGAGCCTAGGGATGATCAACAAGGTAGCTTAGAGATGAGAGACAACCTAGGGAGGAGAATTAGGGTTGATTGGGGGTGATTTAGGAATAATTAGATAATTATATTAGATTAGGGGATAATTAATTCTGATTAATAATAATTTGGGATGGATGGGTGTAATGTCCCAATGGGACTATTTTTGCCCCCAAATGGATTTTAGGCAAAACCCAAATCTGAAACTGAAAATAGACTGAAATAGCACAATAAATCTGAATTTCCACTTACAATAAAATGCCCAAAATTTGCCAGAATGAACAGCCAATTGAAAATTAATTTTTATTCCTCTAATAGTCACTTTTCCTCATACCCACAAGGCCAAAAATGGCGATTTGGGTGGTTAGAATTAATTACAAGTGAAATCAGATTTTTCTAACCCTTGACTGATTTTATAAAAATAAATTAGGGCTGAAAATACCCAGAAATTACAGCAGTGAATATTAATTTATGTGTACCACAAATGAGGCTGGAAATGTTGAAAATATCTTCTTTGAGGATGCCTAAACAACTCCAAAAAGTTGCAGATCCAACAACAACCAAAAAACCTCAGTATGAATGCTTCAAATTCCCAAACTGGGTCGCTTAGGGTGTAGAAATGCCCAAAAATGTGCAGATTTGATTCTTCTACAAAATACCTTGTTTGGCTGGTCCAAACGCACATCAAATACCAACAAATCAGATCTGATTTATGCTTAGCTTATCCTTCGAATGTAATCAGTCCCAAATATGCCCAGATCTGAAAATACTTCTCCCAATTACTAACAACAAAAATGCATCCTAATGATGAACCCTGGATGGATCCACCTCTCAAAAATGAGGAGTTTTCGTTCCTCAATATACGAAACTTTGGAGGTTTTTATCCCCAACATTTCCTCTCCTTGAGGGTTTACGTCCTTCGGAGATTTTGGATGCAAGCTTAAAGCTCAACATACAAATCTGGAATGAGAGAATAAACAAGTGATCCTCTCCTAAGCAAGTCGACTTGCTTATATAGAGAAAATGGCCCAACTATCATCCCTCATCATTCAATCAACTCACTTGCCTCATTTAATGTTTTACACTTACGTTATTTAATATTTTCCCTTGCTTTCATTTAATATTTTCCCATATTAAATGCTTTTCCCAACAACTTTTCCCTCCTAATGTAAGTCACATATTTTTAGGCAAAATACATTTGTCCCATGAGCTTTTACATTTTCTAACCATTTGTTATTGCCCCTAAGGCAAGTTGCACTTCTCCTAAATAAATACAATTTATACTAAGTGCTTTATCATGTATTTGCCTTTTCTATATTTTATTTTATTAAGTTCATTAAATTATTATAAGTGCTTTTTATAATGTTTACTTTATTTTTTTAAACACTTTATAATAAAGTTATAGAACTTAAGTCCCCCTTGTGTTCGTTCCTTAACTGTCGGGGAGACAAAATAGGCTAAGGGTTTTCGATTGGGAAGGGGATATTACAGTCCTCCCTTCCCAAAATTGCTTGACCTCAAGCAATTCCAAATTTGTTTTGTCCAAGTGCCATGCACTATAGACAAAACATACTGAAATGATCCGCAAGCCTGGCCTCTGTTCCTGTCAAGTGGACTCAGACTTGCCACCATATATCACTCATAAGATGCTCATATATATATATATATATACTTGGAACAATGATTCAACTAAATCCATATGGAACACTTCACCTTCTATCTTATCATGCATCTTATGATGGAAATAAATTGGAACAGGCAGCAATAAATAAGACACATTATTATGCTCTTCGTACCTTTCAATGCCATCAATGTCCTCCGTGTGTTCAAGATAAACATATGTTGAGTGCCCCCAACATTGTTGCCTAAGTGCCCGTTGAAAGTATCTGAAAGCTGATCAAAAGTTGCTAGTTTGGAAATTACAGCAGGCCGCAATTTCACATAAGTGTCCATGGGAGGCTCTTCTTCATGCGCAAGTTGCTCCATAAAGTCTCCTTTGACTTCTTCACTATGGTGTGAATCTGATTTGTCTTTATGCGAATCTGAATTTCCTTCACTTTGCCACATACAATCATTAGAAACCAAAGGAATATCAATAAGTACTTGTAGACACCTAAATTCCGCTTTTGCAATCTTATTGCCAAAACACACACAAATCACTCTCATTCTTGCCAATTCTATTATAATTAGTGGTTTTTGCTAATTAACTAATGTTCCTTATCAATTTAGCCAATTAACACCATGTTGTTGATTGTGTAACACCTTTTGCATTCAGGATGCCACTTTACGGCGAATCGTAAGTCAAAATCCTCTTCAAAACAGACAATTAGCGTTTATTAGCTAATTAAGCCTATTTTGCCCTTGTTTTGGTCAATATACCCTAGTATTGACTCAAACCCCTCTTCCAACCACTCAAAATCACCCCATTCACCTCCACAACATCTCAACAAGCTTCAAAATCTTATCCTAGCCTCTGTAGTTGACCCTAAGTGGTTGATTAAGGCTTCACACCTCTTAATCACTTGGTAATTCACTAATTGTGATTAGCAAGGCCTAATCATGATTAGCAATTCTAATCTAATTTGGGGCTTTTAGTCCCACATGCACCAAAATACAAGTTTCTCCCAAAAGGAAAACTATAAAAAGGGTGCACCTCATTCCTTTATATTTTACACCATGCTTTGATTTGCATCTCATATAATAAATATGATATATAACCAAGTTCAATCCTTGCTTAAAGCCTTCAATGGGGTTAGTAGATGGATATCCAAAATGACCAAGTAGTCATTTGGAGAGGCCATTTCACCTTGTTTGGAGTAGCAACCATAACCATTTGATTTCCCTCTTAGGTCTATTTAGGCCCATGTTAGGTAATTCAAGCATATTAGTAGGCATGTTTAGTTAGATTTTGTATTTGTTTTCATACTAGTTAAGCATTCTTTTAAGCTTCTATCTTAATGTTACATTCCTAGACTTAGAACCTTGGCTAGATGGATGGAAATGGTGTTAGCTTTCCTTGTTTAGTCATGCAATTTTCTTTGTAAAGTTTAGGGTGTCATCATTTGGCACGCCCGGTGGGACAATACCCCATTGTATTCACTTTTTAAAATCTTTTTAACTTAGTTTCAAAGTTTTTCATTATAGATTAGTTTCAAGTTTTAGATTAATAGTTTTCAAAGTTTCCTATGAGTATTAATTTCAAGTTTTCAAAAAATTTAGAGTTTAAATTTCAAATTTTTTCATTTCTAGATTACTAGATTCATAAAGTTTTAGATTTTCCAAGTTTTCTTTTAAATTACAAGATTTAAAGAGTACTCTCAAAGCTCATTTTAGATTAATTTCAAATTTTTAGAGTAGTTTTCAAAGTTTTAGAGTAATTATTTTTTCAAGATTAATAGGTATGTTGTTTCAACTAGATTAGTGGTAGAAGTTGTGTTTTCTATGTTCCTTGAGTGCAGGATTCAAGGAGGTGAAGTCCCTGTCAAAATTGCCAAAAAAATACCAAATATTTGACCTTTTTGAAGAAATTCTTGTCAAAACTTAAATTTTGATTCACTTCCAGCGAAGGGGCAGTGCAGGCGTTGAGCTGGGACCGAGAGCACAGGTGGCGCAAATTTCAAAGTAAACAGTCAGCACACAACTCTGTCGAACAGGGGAGCACTATGAGCACAGACATGAAACAGTGAGCATGCAAGCACCCACTTCTCTGGAAGCGCACACGTTAGGCATCATTTTTTTTAGCTGTCAGTCATTTTTACAAAGGGGAGCAGCACACATTGACATGAGGCAGTGCAAGCAGTTGAAACAGGCAGCTGCACATCTATCACTTATCAAAGGGGAGCACACAAGCGTTGAATTGTGAGTGTAGGCATTGAAATAGTTACCCGCTCACTTTTCTGGAAGTCACATACGTCACTTGTATTTTTCAGCTGTCATTTTTTTAATAGGGGAGCATAGGCATTGTCAGGGGAGCGTTAAACATGCATGCACACGCTAACAGGGGTGCGTAGGTGTGTCTATATAAATTTTTCCTGCAAACTCAAAGTTTCCATTTTTGGTTTTTAGGATTTCTGTTACTTTTCAGAGGTTTTTAGATGCCATTTTTGTCAATTTCATAGATTTAGAGTAAGTTTTCTTATAAAATCACTTAGGGTTTGAAGGAATTAATCTTGTTTCCATGCTTTGTATGAGTTTGGGTTAAGGTGTGTATGCTCTTCTCTTGCACTTTCGTGTGATCTAGAGAATCAAAGGCACTCTTAAACCTTCTTTTGCTATCATTAGAGTAAGTAGGAAACTTTGTTAATCATCATTTAGTTTAAATGTTTTTTCACTTGCTAAATAACCAAGGCTATAATTTGTGTATGCTCTTCCCTTGCACCTAGTGTGATCTTGGGAATCAAAAGCAATTTTAGTCTTTTCATTAAAAAACACTTGGATGAATTGGGAATAAACCTTGTTTTTGCAAAATTTGATGGTAGTTAGTTGATTTACAAGCATTTTTCATGGTTATTTTCTTATGATATTGTGAATCTATTTTGAAACTACTAACCATTTTGTGAAGGACCTAACGCTAGTCAAAGAAAGGAGGACCTAAACAATTTTTCTAACTACACGTGTGATTGTAGGTTGCCAAAAGGAGTACGACAAAAACCACATTAAGTCTAAAAGATAAAAAATACACCACAATCATCACATTGTATTTGCAGGTTTTGGTTAAGAGTTACAACTCGTCCGCTCAACTAGGACATAACCCCTTTGGCATAAGCCTTAAGCTACAACAATGGGGGTGGTCCTAGGAACCCTAAAGTAGTTCACGCAAGAGGGAACCTTGTGAACAAAGCAGGAAAGTGCTCCACACTACCGACTTGTCTAGTATGCCTTGGTGAGATTAGCATCAAAGATATCCGTATCGCGACCCCAGTGAAAGTATAACTAAACGCACTTCAGTGCTCATTATACTGAAGGGGGTAAAGTAAAGTCGAGATACTCCCAAATTAGTCATTGCGACTTTTGGGTAAATTGAGCTCGCTCTAGATATCTTGTGACACCTAGAGAGAGAACCACCTAGGAAGATTGCCTGCTTGGAGCCATTGTTTTTGTCTTAGATAATATACTTGAGAGCTCTCACAAAGTGACAACTTTGTTAGATTCAAACTCTTGTTTTTCGAACAAGGGAAAGAATCTCTTAAAGTTGAAACCGCGTGACATTTCATCACGAAATCTACTTCGTGTCATTTTGTCCTAGTTTTTCACTTGTCTTAAGACAAGGCAAAACTCTGCCAAAATAACACCAAGTTTATTTCAACACCACTTGGTCTACACCCTTGTTTTCTTGTTGCCCATTTTTGGACAAAAAGAAACAACATATATAGATACCGTTAGATATCGCGTGTCCACCACTTTTGTATTCTACTTGCGCGACTAGGTTGCAATGCTGGAGTGCAAGTGTTGAAAGTGTGCATGGTACGTACTCACGATCTAGTAGGCCCCCTTGTCTCAAAAACCCATATTTGAGACTTATTATCATCGTAGTTAGGTGATTTCATCCTTGTCTTCTTTTTGAGTTGTTACACTGCCCACATTGTAGCCATACAATTGAGATATTTACGTCTTGTTTCCATTGTGAAATTAGGCCTAAATCTCTATATTGTAGAGTTACGTTGTTCGTGCGCATAACAATTTCTTGTTATACTTAGACGTAGTTTTTACATCCTAACTTTGTCTTGAGTTTTGTGAGTGTTGAGGATACATTGTTAGCATCGCGATAACATCATTTTGACACTAGAAATATTGCTTTCCCAAAAGCTTGGTTCATGTGTCCAAATAGTGTCATTACGTTGCTCACATTGTTATCGTCCATTTTACGAGACTTGGACTTTGTTAGTGTTTAGAAACTGGTTTTTAGTATATCTTGTTAGAAGATTGCGTCAACATTCTCTTATCATTTAGGCCTTGTTTGTTGCAAACTCGACCTAACTGGTGATGTTGTGTTGTCACTATTTGGTTGCAAACCTATCTAGAAAAATCTTA
This sequence comes from Taxus chinensis, assembly GCA_019776745.2. Classification (NCBI taxonomy): domain Eukaryota; kingdom Viridiplantae; phylum Streptophyta; class Pinopsida; order Cupressales; family Taxaceae; genus Taxus; species Taxus chinensis. The sequence goes on along the minus strand of CM034148.1, from coordinate 853,361,943 downwards.
GAGAATAAACTATTTGGTGTAAACCAAATTTTGAGCGTTGTACGTCATTGTATTATTCTAAGGAAAACTTGTGTCATATATTACCTTGCTAGGGTAGCTTGTTCGTTATTCTTTAGTTCGTACGTTCGTTTTGACCTATCACTTTTGTGGCTATTCTATAGTCACCTTGTTTTAGCAACTTAGGGTTGTTACGCTGCACAAATTTGACTAGGGTCCCTTTTTAGTAAACCTTAGTGGAAATATTTCGTGTTGTACCTTCTATTCTAAGTAATGCCTACTACGAGAATGGGTCATAAAAGTTAGAAGCCAATATATTTGGAGGTGACAACCCTCTTTTGGAGGATAATCTCATGGTTGACCATAGTGGTGGAGAGGAGTCTCCTTGCGCGGATGCAGAGCTTCATTCCACCCATTTTGATGACTACATTTTTCATAACAAACATGAAGTTCTTATGCGGGTTGTGGAACTAGGAGCCAAATTACCTTCCACAGTAGACCCTTCTCTTATCGCCGACATGGTTTGGGGAGAAGAAGAAGTAGACCTCCCTTGTCACACTCTTAACGAAATTTTAAATCCAGGTCATGCCTCTACTTTTGCACGCCTGAATAATGAGGAGATACCATTTGAAAATGATGGAGACTATCGTTTGCCTCCTATTAAAATTTGTTGCGAAGACCATGAAGAACATGTTCATCATGCACAACCTCCTAACGAAGATCATCATGAAATACCTATTAAAGAGGTTACGTTAGAACAACAGGTCCAAGCCCTCACTTGTCAATTAGCAAGTTTGGCTTCGCATATACAAAAGGAACAACCAAAAGTTGTGAAACAAACTATACCAAAGGAAAAACCTAAAGCTTCGTTTTACGAATTCCCAATAAATACTCCTCGACGGGAGGCACAAAGAGATCCTTATGAAGAGATTCTCGCAACAAATTGGGGTGGGCATACACCTAGGCTTAACCCTTTGTATAGACCTATGCCGCCACCCACGCAAGATCCACTTTTTAATCAAGAGTGGTCAACAATGAAGAACGCCCTTCAAGCGTTACAAGAGGGCCAAACCGGTAAAAATAACAAGAAGTATCAGTTCGATGAGTTATGTCCTTACCCATTTGACAAAGCCATGCTATAGGTACCTTTCCCAAAACATTTTGATTTTCCAAAATTTGATAAATATAAGGGAAAAGGTGACCCTTGTGATCATATAAAAGACTTTTATATGGCATGTCAAGAGGTGGCATTTAGCGACAATTATCTTATGTGCTTGTTTCCATGAAGTTTAGGAGCAACGGCGCTAGAATGGTTTGTGCATATCCCTAAGGGATCCATATCAACATGGCCAGAACTAGCAGAGAGTTTCGTACAACACTTCTCTTTCAATATAGAAAATGATATTACCATGTTAGATCTCTAAATGCCAAACAACGAAACAACGAAAACTTTGCTGCGTTTTTACAAAGATGGAGAGGGTTAGCTAGTCGCTTCCCTTGCTCCCTACCCGAAAAAGCAGCTGATAAGCATATTTGTTCCCAACCTCCATATCCAGACATTATGTTCCACTTGCAAATGCATTGTGGCAACACATTTGAAGAGGTAATCGAAAAAGGGAGTCAAATTGAAAAGGCATTGCTAGCTAGGGGGACTCTAAAACCTTTCTCCCGCGATCAAAACGATTCCAAGTCTAACGACAAAACAAAGTTTGTCCCTAATAGGAACAAAAACGTTGTTAGTGATGGGATAGTAGTCTCTAAACGAGTACAAGCCGTTCAAAACTACGCACCTTTGAAACTCGCAAAGGGAGCTCCACCTACGGAGTATAAACATCGTTCTTTCACTCCTCTTTCGGACTCAATGTTGTTAATACTAAAAGAGCTAGAGGCGGTTAATATGGTTAGATATCCTGAAACTACGCCTTATGAGGATGACGCGCCTAAGCCATCATGGTTTAGAGAGAATGAATATTGCCAATTCCACCGCGTTAAAGGTCACAAAACAAATAAGTGTTTGAAGTTGCAGCACGACATCCAAGACTTAATCGAAAGTGGCGATGTTGAGATGGATTCATCCACTCCTAACAAATCCCCCAATATGAAGACTCTTCCTAAACATAATCGGGACAAGAATGCTAATGATGTGTCTAATGAGGAGAATCATTTTGATGCCCTCATTGGTTGTGTAGATACACCTGTTGAAAATGTCAACACAATAACCCCTGTGATATCCCCTGGACTCTCTACGTCTAGGCATGTGCCAACAAATACCGATTATCACGCAGTTCCGCATACTTATGATAGTAAGGAACCTAGGTTTCAACATTCCCATCAAAGGATGCCTATCACAACTAGACCTTGTTTGATTCTTTGCGCGAGAGAGCCCATTCGGGTACCCTATTCCCCACCTTCATCTCATAGTCGGTGGTATGGTTTGGACACTTCTGATCCAAATTATTATTCGGGTTCCTCCCACTCTTCTTCTGACTCCGATCCAAACTAGTTTTTAGATTCTTCAGATTCACCTAGATCTTTGAAAATTCTAATTTGGTTCTTGAGCCACAGTCCTCCCTTGCTTTGCAGGACCTCCCTTATTCACCGCCTTGACAAACTCTTCCTCCGTTGAAGATCTGGGTGAATCCAAATTCATCTCTTGAGTCATCATCTTCTCAATCTCCCACACCAGTTGGACCCATTTCTTCTAATCAACCTCCTATGGTCAAAGAACAAGTACCCCTACTGATCGATTCATCTCAAAATGAGGAGACGATCACGAAATTCCTGGGGTCACATGATGGCATTCCCCTAGAGGATTACAATCAAGGATTTAATCTTGACTTCAATACACTTGCTTATTGGGAAGAAGAAATTGATTCCTTTTGTCAGAATACTAAGGAATATCTTAAGACCATTGAGGAAGATCCTATATTTTCTTCACATCATTCTTTATCTATCAAAATTCCTCCATCGCAATCTTTCCTTGGGTCACCATCTGGTAGCCCATTGTCTTCTTCTATATGTGGGCCACTTCCAAGTAGCCCCACATCCTCTATACGTGGCTCACCTCCTGGTAGCCCATCTTCGTCTATACTGGGGGCATGTCTTAGAAGTCCCTCATCTTCGATTCTTGGGCCACGTCCTAGTAGCCCATCATCTTTTATGGGACGTCACCAGGAAGTCCTTCATCTTCAATCTTAGGGCCACATCCTTGTAGTCCTTTATCTTTAGTCGATGAGACACCTCCCTGTAGTCCATCCTCTTCAATTCCTGGACCGTATACTTTGTGTCCATCACATTTTTCTTCTGTCAATGATTGTGGCAAGCCCACTATCATTCCTCACATCAATTCTATTTGTCCACTTTCTTCTCCCACTTCTTGGGATCAGACAAGTCACATAGTAGCTCATAGGAAACCAAAATGGTTCCTTCATCAGGCTTAGATCAATAATTCCAAGAGCCCCAAAGCTCACAACAATTTAAAAAATCTTAAAGTTCAGAATCAAACGCGCTTCAAAAATGCACATCAACGCACCCATCAAGTATGGTGTAAAGTACATAAACCTCTGGATAGGGACCTCAATATACCGCATACAAAATCCACGTTTCATGATAAAACGTAGTCGTCTGTTGAGTATGAGCTCATCACGATCATTGAGATCGGGGATAATATGACTCTTGATAAGCAAACATGCCTAGTCTTCCTTATCAAGGAAATTGCTAACATTGTTGTTGGATCTTATCACGCTAAGTAACTTTGTCGGTCCCACCTTTCAAAAATTACAAAAATACAAAAAAAAAGAGAAAACATTTAAAAAAATCAGAAGTAAACGAACACACGTTGCAATCAGGTATCACATACACATGGATGTTCTTTCTTCCCTTCCTTGCTTTTCTTCTGCAAGTCTTCCTACCATTTTCATCCCTTCGGTGATATTTTGGTTAGCCTATTCACACGCATTTTGCGACAGTTATCTCTATGGTATCTGTTTGACCTTGATCTTTTATCACCTTGGTAAATTAAAGAATGACTGACCTAATAGAGATCCTATCACAACCAACATTTAAAAATCTTGTTACGAAGAAAATTTTGGACATATTTGTTGACACTAGCCAATATCGTCATCACAATCACTTTGACCTCCTTCCATCAAGCCATTAGTGGTTCTTAACCCCTTGCCAAACAAGAGAGCTGAAATAAGTTTTCAGAAAGCAAAAGAATCAATCAAATAAAAAAGCACAAAGCTGAAAGCAAACACTAAAAGCAAAAGCAAATTGATATATAACTCTCCCTTGGGGTATTTCCAATAATCTCTACCGGAGCTATGAACGCCTGACTGATAGTAGAGCAATGTTGCAATTAGAATCAAATGCATCTCTGTTGGGGCTATGGATGCTTGGCTGACATCGAAGCAATGTACGGCCATAGTTACCTAAGACTCCGGGACGTGGTTTTCGGGACGAAATTTTTTTTTTGAAAATTTTGGGACGACGGGGGGACGACAAGGGGACGACTAATAAAAAATATATATAATTTATTAATTTTACAAATATAACATGAATAATTCAATAACCTAAGACTTAAAATTGAAAGTTTGAAGACAAACCATTAATGATTAATCCAATTATTCATCACATAAGCTAAGGCCCAAAATGCTACAATTATATATATTATATTCAATGTTCAAAACTTCAACATGACATTGAAAGACTAAATAGTAAATAGTAAAGCTGAAAATTAAAAACAAGTCTTACTCTTACTCTTCAATAATCAATAGAGAAGAGTACAACTACACCCACATTACATATGCTATGAAATATTATGTCATGTCTCATAACCAAAATGACATTACATAACCAAAATGACAAGTGACAAGTATAACTCAAAAATCGCTATTAGAGCCCTCCTCCTCCTCACTAGGAGTATCTGTATCAACGTCATCTGCATCTGCAAAGGAGATACCAACCAATCCTCGCTGCTCTTGATATTCATCAATCTGCCTTGCATCCTCAGGATTCACATCCCATCGCAATGTTGGGCTCTCCTTGTATGTAGGTGTCTTGCGATCCATGAGACGCAAGGCACTATGTACAACAAGAAGTTTCTCTGCTCTCTTAGAGGTAAGTTTGTTCCTCTTAAAAGAGTGGATCCACCATATGTTAACCAATTCCTCTCAGAAGCAGAGGAGCTAGAAACCTGAGAAAGAAGACGAATAACAAGTGTATGTAGTAATCCTACATGTCCATACAATTGCCACCAACTAACTGGACTCTCCTGTGCCAATGTGGTCTTGTCTATCTTTGATGATTTTTTGTAGCCATCTAGATAAGCGAACTTGAGCCAATCAGTTCTGACTCGTGAAACATCCTCTGCATTATATATTTTTTTAGGGCTTTCAAGAAACCCTTCCTCACCTCCTCATCATCTACTGGGAGAACTTTGCCAAGCCTCTCAACATACCACTTCAGATTTAGTGCATATGCAACCATGTATAAAGGAGTGTTCAACTTCTCCCATCTCCTCTCAATGATAGGCTGAATATGGTGATGGTAGAACTCCAAGGTTAGGTCCCTTGCTCGAACAACAACCTTCATTTGGCCAAACATACTATTAATACATTCGTATAACTCACCAAGGCTAGGGCTCTTAGAATCCCCATTTTTTATCACACTGAAAATTGGAGATATTATGGATGTGATATATCTCACATCTATCCAAAATGTTTCATTCACCACAATTGCTTTCACCTGCTTCCCTTGCTCTATCTTCGACCCATCCCACCTAGACCACTCTGATGTCACGACCATACACTATAATGATTCCTGCAACTCAGCCATCCTATCCGGCAAAATAAAATATGATGCAAAACGTGTGTCCACTGGCTTGAGGAATTCCTTCCTCGAAAAGCTACAGAAGAGTGCTAATGACGTATGGTGGTTGCAAATGAACATCTGCACATCTCTAGCATTAGCCACTAAATTTTTGACCCAATCAATTTTTCCAATATCTTTTAGTGCATTGTTCATGGCATGCACACAACATGGGGTCCAATATATATGTCGGTAATGAGACTCGACAAGCTTACTTGTTGCTTTGCACACATAAGCAACATCTATAATAACCTGCACAACGTTGGCAGGGCCAACCTCCTCAATAACATCTCGCAAAATGGTGAATTCTTCTTCCCTGAACAATCAACTGCCCTTAAAAAGTAAGGACCCTCTCTGCATGAAGCAATGATATTTATGAGTGGGTGGTGTCTGATATCTGTCCACCCATCCATGATGATGCTGCAACCGTGAGAGACCCATGTGCACCTCATTTCCTCCATCAATAAATTAACCTTGGAATAGTTCTTATCCAAGATTGTGGTTCTCAACTTCGTCTCCTGGGGGCACATAACTCACACCTGCTTTGGCTACCTTAGCCATAGCTTCCTTGAAATAAGGAGAGCGAGCAACATGAAATGGAATGCCAGTAGCAAAAATAATTTTCCAATGGCATCATCAGCCTCTTCTCTAGCCTTTGTATCATACATTTCAACAACTTGATTAGAGGCCACAACCTTCCTCTTCCCCCTACTACTACCAAAAGCATCCAATTCAGACTCCTCATAAGATGCACATGTAACACTACCAGTATTAATTCTCACAGAACTAGAAGGGGTGCCGGCGCCACTAACATGACGGCCACAAACTTCTGGAACCTTTTCCATCATATCTCCATTATACAACCTCACCATTTCTGACCTCTCTTCAAGTGATAGTTGTCCACACATGCCTACACCTTACCCCGCAATGTGCAATAAATGTGCATTCAACCTAGTAATGCTGCCTGACCAAGATAATGAGCACATGTTGCATTTCCATATTTTAGTGCCCCCTGAAATGTTTGATCTAGGACCTTGCATAATTTGACCAAATTGTTTCAAAGGTTTTTTCTTATCAAAAGACCCCCTAGCATACTTTGTCAACATTTCGGAGGGGCAACTGAACTTGTCCACACTCCCTTGTGAACTTGTAGTAGTATTAGGTGTTTCTGATTGTGTACCTTCTCCTTGCACACCCATTTCAATCTCATATTCAGCTTGATAATCACTATCGAAACTCATTTTCAAGCTATAATAATTGAAATACAAAACAATATAACTATACAATATAATAAAACAATGAATACAATTTTAAAAAAAAAACAGCGATGAATACATTTTAAAAAAAAGCAATAAAAATGCCCTCCCTTTATGCTTTGTCTCATAGTTGGAATACTCGCACTCGGCAAATACTCAGCAGACCCCCAAAAAAAAACTCGGCAATCTTTGGCCAATACTCGGGAATACTCGACAACTTAAAAAATACTCAAATTTCTTTAAAAAACCATAAATTTGCAGACAAAACTGTGTATTTGCAGCGTTTTCTTTCATTGCTATTAATGCCTTCTTTTTGTTGGGACCTTTACAATAGCCTTCAGTCTTGTGTGTGAGGATGCACAAATTGGAGTGTAAACACACAAAAAAAAACTCTTAAAATAGCAAAAAAAAACCTACGCATCTGTTGATATGTGAAGTCAACATTTGCATGAGCAAGTTGCGACCAAGCTGGCAGGTGGGACGGTTAGTCCGAGCACGGGATAAGCAAGTTTTGGCGAGAAGTTTATCTCATTCCATCACTTGCTAATCCACATAGGAAAAAAAATACAAGCAAATGCAATGCCTTCACTTTCAACTTTGCAATTGGAAATTAAAAAAAAACAAAAACAAAGAATGGTAGTAAAGTAGTAATGTATGTACATACCTCTTGCTTTTGCTCTTCCTCTTTGTTCTTGCTCTTTGCACCTTGCTCCTTGCTCTTGCCTTCTCTTTTTTTTACTCTTGCTCTTTCCTTCTCTTTTTTTTGCTCTTGCTTGGTGTGATTAGAATGAGTGTGAAATGCTCTTTTTATAAATATTTTTGTTGCTTTTAGGGTTAGGTCATGTTGTTTTTAATTAGAAAGCATTAAAAGTTAAAAAAAATATTAAAAAAACATAAAAATGATATATTACGAGTTGTTTTAGCTTTTGCTTGGCGTGAATGTCGTTGGGGACGTCGTGACGTCCCCTACGTCCCAGGGACGTCACGACGTCCCCAACGAAGTCCCTAAACCTTGTTTGCACTTGGGACGTCCCGGGTGCGTTCCTTGTTTTTAGGGGATGTCCCCCTTATTTTTTGGAAAATGAGGACGACTGGGAAACATCCCATCCCCGTCCCCAAGTCCCCGAGACGTCCCAGACGTCCGAGACATGATGTAAACCTCCGGGACGCGTCCTCGCGTAACACTGTGTACGACTCACCTTCCACAATCCATTCACAAAACAAAAATCAACTTTGAAAAATAAATCATTCCTACACATTGGCTAGGGTGACTTCACTTGTTTATCAAATCTCCCTCCAAGAGGTAATAAATTTCCACATGCACACACTGGTTCTCTATGAGCAAACATGATTAGTATGTTACCAAGTGTCTTTTTTCAGACCTTGTTCAGACTCTTACTCTAGTCCGTATCTTGTCTCACGATTCGTGCCTTTGGCTAATTGCTTCTTCATCGCGAGGCTTCTAAGTTACATTCATTCACATTCGCTATTCTTCTGCTTTGTTCAGAACATCCATGTGTATAATATTGCCTTTTTGCCATGTTTGTGGGCACCTTTGTACCCTTTCTCAAAACAAACTTCCACTTCTTTCTATCATGTGCTTCTTGGCCAGCTTACGCTGGGGGCATCCTTGCTCCTTTGTAGCATGTCATTGGGTTACATTCATCATCGTGTTGAACCTATCGATATTGGCCTTGATCTATCTTTTGCGCGTCAATTGTTTGCCTTTGTATATTCTCAGCTAACGCTGAGGGCATTTTCACATCTTCACTTTCTTGTGTATGCGCATGGCATTTTGCCCTTGTACATCCCATCTGTCGCTAGGGGCATCCACGTTTCTTCATTTCCTGTATATAGCTTCAGAAAACTTCTAGAAAATAAAAAACATTCAAATATGTTTCAAAAATAAAAAAAATGATGGTAAAATTATTAAAAATTCAAAAAAATTTGCAAAAAAATCAAAATTCTACAAAAATTGGTAAACAACGTGTATACAGCTGATGCCTGTATCACTTGCATTATCCTCGAACATTGAAATTTTTCCTACAAAAACATCTTTCTAAGGTTCTTGTTTGTTCTAGTCTCAAACGACTCGCGGATCATCATGATCTACATCCATTAACAAAAGCTAGGCTGCATGCTATGTCGGTTCTCCCGTGCAACAACGAGTTGCCAGGGACTGTGTCATAGTGCACGAAAGCTTTTCCATGGGACTACTTGTGTCCTCCGTTTTTCCCTTGCATGTGTTATTGCCCGGGGCATCATTTTTAACCCTTGTCGTTACAACATGAACATTCGGGAACTGCAACTTGATAACAAAAACATTGGTGTAATTGTCTTAAACATTGTTTGTTTGAGTACGCGTAATTGTACTAGTTTCTCTGTTAGGTTAGCTGGTTTACTTTCTCGTATTGCATTGCATTTTGTATGTTGCATGGAGCTAAATATCATTTTACTTTCTCGTATTGCATTTCATAATGTATGTTGCATAAAATTACATATTTTTAGCAGTAAACAATTGTTAGTGATTTAGCTTTTCACGTTATCTTACACTTTTGTTTATTTTAAATAAAGACCGATGATGTAGACCTAGGGGCAAAATGATATAACCAGGTTGTTTATTGAAATGTTGGATGCAAAGATTGGGCTTGTCCTATATTCTCCATTAATCATTTCTTCTCCATTAATCATTTCTTCTCCATTATCATTTATTATCACTACTAATTTTTCTTCTAAATCATCCGGGGCAGTAAACAACCACATTTATCCCTCTTTTTCTCCCTTATAAATTACCAAGGGTTTCGCGCCCGTTCTAACCTATTTTCTTCTATCCATTTTGATCATGTTTTTGATCGTCGATTGACTTCTTCTATCACCCACTCTACATTCGAGGGGGCATCCTTCATATTGCTAATTTTTCTTCAAAAAATTTATCTGTTTTACGCTTGTCTACTATGTTTGAAGTGAAGTCACTAACTTCACCTCAAATAGGGGCAAATGCAGACACCTAAATTCCGCTTTTGCAATCTTATTGCCAAAACACACGCAAATCACTCTCATTCTTGCCAATTCTGTTATAATTAGTGCTCTTTACTAATTAACTAATGTTTCTTGCCACTCTGGTTAGTTAACAAGCACTTCGTTGTTCACCAAACCTCTTTCGCATTCAGGGTGCCACTTTATGGCAAATCGTAAGTCAAAATCCTCTTCAAAACAAACGATTAGCGTTTATTAGCTAATTAAGCCTATTTTGCCCTTGATTTGATCAATGTACCATAGTATTGGCTCAAACCCCTCTTCCAACCACTCAAAATCACCCCATTCACCTCTATAACGTCCCAGCAAGCTTATCCTAGCCTCCTAGTTGACCCTAAGCGGTTGATTAAGGCTTCACACCTCTTAATCACTTGGTAATTCACTAATTGTGATTATCAAGGCTTAATCATGATTAACAATTTTAATCTAATTTAAGGCTTTTAGTCCCACATGCACCAAAATACAAGTTTCTCCCAAAAAGAAAACTATAAAAAGGGTGCACCTCATTCTTTTATACTCTACACCATGCTTTGATTTGCATCTCATATAATAAATATGATATATATCCAAGTTCAATCCTTGCTTAAAGCCTTCAATGGGGTTAGTAGATAGATATCCAAAATGACCAAGTAGTCATTGGGAGAGGCCATTTCACCTTGTTTGGAGTAGCAACCATAACCATTTGATTTCCCTCTTAGGTTTATTTAGGCCCATGTTAGGTAATTCGAGTATATTAGTAGGCATGTTTAGTTAGATTTTGTATTTTTTTCATACTAGTTAAGCATTCTTTTAAGCTTCTATCTTAATGTTATATTCCTAGACTTAGAACCTTGGCTAGATGGATGACAATGGTGTTAGCTTTCCTTGTTTAGTCATGCAATTTGTTTTGTAAAGTTTAGGGCGTCATCAATGCTAATGAACTTTTACCTTGAAACTCATGTGCCATGATTTCCTTTTTTCTTGCCAATAATGAAGAGTTCTTTGCCTTAAACTCTTGTAAGTGTTGTTTTGCTTGAGCGACTATCAATCTAGCAGCCTTAGGTCTTCTGTTCCATTTCTCACACTTAAGAGTTTCCATCACATCCTCCTTGCTTGCATATATGAATTTCTTCTCCTGAGCCGGAATAATTTCTCTAACAAGCAAAGTTTCACTAATGCAATTATTTTTTCTCAATGGAAATCATACTTCTCTCAAGAAGCTTCTTCTTCAAATGAGTTCCTTTGTAATTCAAGTACCGACATATGATGATCTTGCTTGGGCTTGCTACCAATCTTCATCATGCAATAATCTGGAAATGACATATTATCTCTGAAACCCGTACTCAAAGATTGGTATTTCCTCCAACAAGAATCCTCATCAATCACCTCTATTGGTTTCCCTTTATCACTGTTCTCACCGTTTTCCTTACTGTCCTCAGATTTGATCTGATTCAAATTCTGAGTGAGCTGACTTAAATAAAGGTTAATGGCTTCCTGATGTTTCACTATGTTGATGAACATTTCCTTCATAAAACCCACATTGAGATCTTTCCAATTTGCTATATTTTGACCTTCATTCACTACCCAATAGGCTGGAAGAAAGTCGGCTTTGATACCAATGTAATGTCCCCAATGAGACTATTTTTGCCCCCAAATGGATTTTAGGCAAAACCCAAATCTGAAACTGAAAATAGACTGAAATAGCACAACAAATCTGAATTTCCACTTACAATAAAATGCCTAGAATTTGCTAGAATGAACAACCAATTGAAAATTAATTTTTATTCCTCAAATATTCAGTCTTCCACATACCCGCAAGGCCAAAAAATGACGATTTGGGTGGTTAGATCAATTACAAGTGAAATCAGATTTTTCTAACCCTTGACTGATTTTATGAAAATAAACTAGGGCTGAAAATACCCATAAATTACAACAGTGAATATTAATTTATGTGTACCACAAATGAGACCGGAAATGTTGAAAATATCTTCTTTGAGGATGCCTAAACAACTCCAAAAAGTTACAGATCCAACAACAAAAAAAACCTCAATATGAATGCTTCAAATTCCCAAACTGGGTCGCTTAGGGTGTAGAAATGACCAAAAATGTGTAGATATGATTCTTCTACAAAATACCTTGTTTTGGCTGGTCCAAATCGCACATCAAACAACAACAAATCAGATCTGATTTATGCCCAGCTGATCCTTCGAATGTAATCAGTCCCAAATATGCCCAGATCTGAAAATACTTCTCCCAATTACTAACAACAAAATGTAGCCCAATGATGAACCTTGGATGGATCCACCTTTCAAAACTGAGGAGTTTTTCGTTCCTTAATCTATGAAACTTTGGAGGTTTTCGTCCCCAACGTTTCCTCTCCTTGAGTGTTTACGGCCTTGGTGTCACCCAGATTTCACCCTAAAATCTGTGACTACCCTATCCGAAATTTTTTCATACTTTTAAAATAATGGGTTGTTTTGTATTTTTATTGCCTGAAAGTTCTTGTATTGCGTCAAGATAATTCCAAAGATCCATATTAGTCTTTTTCGCCAAATACCCAGATGCCCAAAGTTGTTATATTTTGTCGTCGGGATTTGTCTGTGGGAAATTTGTATTTAATTATTTTGAGCCCCGTATGAGGCTATTTGCGCTCCGTTTTAACTCTATTATGAGCGAATATGTCATTATTCCTATGTGCCAGAAGGATTTTAACTTAGAATAAGTTTTGGGCTTTATTTGTAACTTTTGGCAATTTTTTATGTTTTTGTGGTGTCTCGTTTCGTTTTCTGTGAAATTTCTCTGGAACAATTCCTTTACCTGGGTAAGCCCGATTTTTGGCTTGGAGCAGCTGGAAAACATATACGCACATTATGCCCGGAGGAAGTCGCCATCGGAGGTTTGGATCACTGGGAAAAAACGAAGTCGTGCACAGAAAAGCCCCTGCGGGGATGGGTGCATTTTTGGAAAACAAAGGATTTAAGCTGCAATGGGAAAAATAGAAGCCACAGGCATGATGAGAATTTTATACCTGCCCTAGCAGGGTACTTTTTCCGTGTTATAAAATTCACTTAAGCTGCAGTGGGAAAAATAGAAGCAGCAGGCAGGTGGGATTCTATTGCCTGCCTTGCAGGGTGCTTTTTCCCCGTGATAGAAAATTCACTTAAGCTGCAGTGGGAAAAATAGAAGCAACAGGCAGGTGGAAATTTTATACCTGCTTAGCAGGGTACTTTTTCCTGTGCTATAAAATTCACTTAAGCTGCAGTGGGAAAGTTAGAGGTTGCAAGCAGGGGGGAATTTATTGCCTGTCTTGCAGGGTAAAAATTCCCATGGTGAAATAAAAGAAAAGTGACTTAAGTGAAATCATGGGATTTTATTGCCTGCCTTGCAGGGTAAATAATCCCATTGTCAAAGTCAAATCACTTAAGTGGATCATGGGATTTCCGGGGCTGCCTTGCAAGGTAAAGAATCCCATTGTCAGAAATTCTTAAAAATAGAATTCTATTATGCAAAAAAGTGCGACCCACATTGGGTGAATAATAATGCATTAAATAAATATTTGTTAATATTTATTCACCCAATTTTGGCATCCAGGCTTGTGGAAAAGTGAACAAAAGCAAAGGGGAATAAATTAATTGGAAATAGAATTCCAAAATTAAATAAATTTAATTTATTTAATGCAGCGCCTTTTGAGAAGGAATTAATACTTTTTAAAGTATTAAATGATTATATTAATTCCTATTTTCAGTGGCTATGGTCAAAGCACACTGTGAAGCTTAAGTGAAGTGATGTGTGAAGGATTAAATTGGATTAATTTAATTTATTGGATGGCTGTCCTTAAACATGCTATTTTTAAAAGAGAAGAGCATGATTTTTAATTAATTAATTGCCTTTAATTGTTAGGGCAATTATTAATTATAGAATTGTGAAGGTTATATAAGCATGGGGCAGCCATATGGGTGAATTATTTAATTCACAAGGTCAAGAATTGCAGCCAAGAGGAAAAGTGCGCCCCCATTTGAGGAAGGATTTTGCTCAGGCAAGGTGGAAACAAGGCTAAAAGCTTCCAAATTTGGCGCATGCTTTGAAGGAGGTTGATCTTTGTCTGCATAATTGTTTGCACAGGTGTTACAAGAGCTTAGGTGTTGTTGAAAGGATTCATGCTCTCTTTATGTGTAAATTGAACACCATTTTTTTGGGGCAGTAAGCTTGAAAACTGCAGATTTTTACAATTAAAATTCACTATTCATGCTTCAGTGGCCATTTTTATTTTGAATAAATTACAGGAATCCATTACAGGTGCTTTACAAAGGAAAATGAGCTTTTATCAATGTCCAATACATTGCATATATCCTCCGAATCTGAAGAATTGTCCAGATCTGCACCAGTATTGAAGAATTCCAATCAAATAAGAAGAAAAAGACACTCAGACAAAGATAGACAAAGCTATGGCGAAGAAAGATGAAAAAGAAAGCACAACGGATTCATGCATCACTTCTAAATTTGTAGATACTGGAGACACGGATCTAGGCTCAAAACCTCTGGCTGAATTGATAGATAGATCCAGAGCAGGAAAGACTTCACTCATGAGTGCAGGAGAAATTTCACTCATGTGTGCAGATTAAAAGCAGTGGAATTATTCGAGCTTCAGCTTTTTCATCCATAGCCCCAGTTGCCAAAATTTGTTATGCAGGTGCAGATCCATATCCAGATGCAGATGCTGATGCAAATCCATATGCAAATCCAGATCTAGATCTCATAGTTGCAAAAGCTGTCTGGCACAAAAGGTTTCATCCTCTTGTTTCGAATGCAGCCCATGAAGAAGACAGTGCGTGGGAAATTCCTTCCAAGACCTTGTGCATGTGCTCTCATCTTCCAGTTGAAGCCTTCATTGAATTTTCATTCACCCTGAGTGCTTTCCAGAATTTTTAATTGCTCATATGCAATTAAAAATAAGGATGATGAGTTATCTACGGCCAACCTTGCACTGATGCATGTACAACAGAAGAACTGCAAAAGCTTCAAGGATAAAAGAGAAGACAATGCGAAGGAAAAATTCCAGCTTGCTTCCAATTCCAACTGCTTGTAATTCCAGCTTGTTTCCAGATCCAACCGCTTCAAGATCCAACTAATTCCAGCTTGTTTCTAGATCCAGTTTGAATCAGTTGCATGTAGACATGAAAAAGGACAAAGTCATCTTTCCTCTTCCTTCTTTCCTCCGACAAAGTCAACTTTCCTCTTCCTTCTTCTTTCCTCCGACAAAGTAATTGAGTGATCAATTAAATTATACAACTTAAGTGATTGGTTTAAAAGCCATCACTTGAAGAAGTCAAGTACTTGGAGATAGGTGGCAGACGTGCAAAATAAAAAGTTCTATTTTCAGTTGCAAATCATACATGTCATGCAAAGAGGAATTCCAGGAGGGAGATTGCTAGTTGTTTCTTCTCTGACTTCCACATGTGCCAGTTCAACTAAAGCTTCCAACTTGTAATTGCCCCTCTACATTCTATAAGTAGAGGAAGAACCTTCGGGTTAATCGATCAGAATTTGTAAGCAGCAATCCAGAGTTCTAGACTTTGTGCTGAACTCTTGAAAGCAACTTGGAGCAAAGGAATACAAAGGAGCAGGTTTCCGGAGAACTTTGTGTCACGGTGTACTGTGTTTCTTGCTTTGAATCTTAGATCTCTTGATAAACTGTGTTATTTTAGATCTAGATCTAGAGCTGCCTTTGTTTTATAATTTTGTGTGTTCATATCTATTGAGTTTCTTCTATGTGCATGCAATTAGCTCTGCTATCTACTAATTGGGATGCACATCTTCCCCATTTCTTCTCTGTATTTCCTTTACTTCTTTCTTCTATAACTTTCCTTTCTTAAACAGCTGCTTACTTGCTGCAGAACTTTTTAGTTATGGTTCATGAACTAAGTGGTTAAAATAAAACCCCTGATAGATAATAACACATTTTTATTGACAAATCTGACACGGGAGCCTCACCGGTTAAATGAGGGAGATTTATCTCATGACTGCCTAGGTTTGATGCTATGCAGAAAATCTAGCCAACAGGCCTTAGGAGATTTTGGATGCAAACTTAAAGCTTAACATACAAATCTGGAATGATTGAATAAACAAGTGATCCTCTCCTAAGCAAGGTGACTTGCTTATATAGAGAAAATGGCCCAACTATCTTCCCTCATCATCCAATCAACTCACTTGCCCCATTTAATGTTTTCCACTTACTTTATTTAATATTTTCCCTTGCTTTCATTTAATATTTTCACATATTCAATGCTTTTCCCAACAACTTTTCCCTTCTAATGCAAGTCACATTTTTCTAGGGAAAATACATTTGTCCCATGAGCTTTTGCATAAGCACTTTATAATAAGTTTATTAGGACTTAACTCACCCTTATATTTTTCCTTTGGCCGTCAGGTTGACAAAATAGGCCAAAGGTCTTCGATTGGGAAAAGGGGACATTGCATGTCTAAAAAATGATATTGTTCTTGGATATCATAATAGAATGGACACATGAAAATGGAGTCTTCCTCCATCTCCACCTCTTGGAGAGAAAAAAGACACTCATCACCTCACAGGATATGGCAGTAAGTCTCAGCTCATAACCGGCCAGGATATACTCTTAGTTGTCCGAGGCAGATCCTAAGGCCATGTAACAATTAGAATTTAAATTATTGTGATACATAGAAGCCTATTGCCGGTTTCCCGTAGGCTAAGGGGAAATTAAAGAGGAAAATAAATTAATGTAAGCGGTCCAAGGATATATTTACATTTTAATTGGAAAAGAACACTCCTAAATTATATCTTAATTCAAAAAGCATTATTAGAATAAAATAATAGTAGAAGGTTGACTTCTATTATTGGGCACTTAGAATTAATAAATAAATAAAGGGGGGCGCCAAAGTTAAAGAGAGCAGATGCATGCTTTTGTAAATCCTAATTTTAGGATAAGGGGTGGCAAAAGTATTTTTAATATGTTTAATCCTATTCTTAGGATGGGGCACCAACATGGAGGTGGATAAATGATTATTTAAAGTGTTTAATTCTATTTTTAGGATTGGGCACCAAAATGGAGGAGGGAATTATTATTTTTAATAATTCATTGTGCATGTAAGTCTAAAAGGGTAGCGCCAACTTTAGAGTGCAACTGAAAGTTATAAAGGCAGACTTGGGGGTTCATTGCAACATTCATCTTGGAAATTTATCAATTACTTTTCATCTTCTGCAAGTAGTTTTTGCGTCTGCATCAGCAACAGAGGACGAAACCCCTCATTTGCATACAGATTTGAGGGACGGAAACCCTCACTATCTCAGCTTGGCAATTCCATTCAGGGGTTGTAGTGGTTATTTAAGGTACAAGTGTTCATCCGGTTCAGCTCCAGGCGATTGTAGTCATACACTACTATTGGGTTATTGTAGCATTGGAAATAAATAAATCAAAGACTGTTGATTTCCCATATCTGGTATCGTTGTTTTTATTTATATAATTCAGGTTATTGCTGCTGTTGGGTAAAATCTCATTTTTGCAATACTGCTGGTCCTAGGATTTAACGGAGATATCCGGATTTGCTAGAATTGTTTCACTTTTTCAGGGATGTTAATGCAATAAAATAGTAATAAATTCTATTTGTCTGCAATTGGATAGTTTCCACATGTTTTTTAAAGTCTAAAGATGGTTTTCTATTGTTGCATAGAAAGTTCATTTTATATGCTGCCTAGTGTTTGAAAACAATATGAATACAGATTTTTTTGAAGATACATAAAATAGCTAAGCCAATGAAGGTTCCTGGGTTCCTCTTCCAATAGAGGATTGTCAGGGATAACATTTCCATCTTTGGGGATAAAACTCAAGATTGCTAAATATTTTTGGAAAACATATAAGCTCTTGACAGAAAACTGAGCAGCTAGAATTATTCAAGGATGGATTCTACAAATGAAAGTAAAGAGGGAGTATTAGGAAGCAAATCACAGCCTTCGTTATCAATCAATTACTTTAGTGTTTTCTGGCCCCAGTGCTGTGTATGGAAGAAGGTCTCACTGAGGTTGAAGCTTTGTTAGATCTCAGTTGAGACTACAATCTCAAGGATATTCTGCATAGATGGAATGTTATTCCATGCTACAATTTTGTTCCATGAGCCTACATGTATGCACTGCTCATGCAAAACAAGTACACACCGAGACTGTTTTCTAGACCTTCTTGATGCTACTTATCTATTGATCTTTAGCCAACTTTATATGGATGTTGGCATCAGCATGATCAGCCATACCATTGGACTACATGTTGACGGACCTTCAAAAATAATGCCAGCAGAATAATGTCTAGAAATCATAAGGCCATCAGTCCCCATGAACTCCTCCACCAGTTTCACATATAATTATGGCCAGAGGACCAAGCTTTCATGACAAAATTGGGGATTTATAATCTATTCTGCGAACAATTAACTTGCATAAGTTCATTTTCCCCAAATAGACATAAATTACTATAAAATGGAGCAATGTGCTAAATTTCTCCTAGTGTTAAATGTAAATCAAATATCCACTTGACACATTAACTTGAAATAGTTTGACATGGAATCATAACTATGTTCAACATTTATGCACAAATGTCCAAATTCTCATTGACTTTCTCCACGGCCTGAAATCGGTTGATAAATCAAACAATCCTGAAGGGTACCAATGCCACTCTTGATCCAAGTTTTATTAGTCTACCGCCAATCTATCTCTCTCTCTGCCTCCAGCCCTGCATCCAGCAATATTAAATTCTTATCCTAGAAGCTATCAATTGCGTATCAGCGATCAAATCTGATTTTGAATCCATAGGATGCTTGACTTTGAAGTTTACTAAGAATTACATTGTCAAAGCGTCCAGTTTGACTTGTGAACCCACCGAAAAGAGTCAAGTAAAAGCACACTGAACCCAAAAATATCTAATATTAAAAACTGTCAAGAAATAGCAATTTTACACAAATCCTGATATTTCAGAAAAGATCCATCATTTTGGACATTTGCTAAACTTTGCAAGATGCAAAAATTGTTACAATTTACCTACAAGACTACCAGTGATCAACTTATCAATCATAGTTGAAATTCTGACATCTTATATTGGATTGCTTCTTGTCAATAATTCCTCAATCGAAGTGTGTAAATTGGAAAAATATTGTTTCTTAGTGGGGTTTTCCTCAAAATTATCCGTTCTCCGTCTGATGTAACCTTCTAGTTCATTGATGCAAAACAAGATGCATTTCTTCACCTCTGAAAAAGGAAGTGTCTAAAATATAGATAACTTAAACTTGTCATGTGCAAAGATGAAAATTTTAGGGTAGAATTTTAGAATGCTTAATTCATGGATTACAATTCCAAATTCTGAACTTTGACTGGGAAAGGTATTCTCATTTTCATCTAACTGGCTGAAATCATGTTCTTGAAATTCTGGTTCCTCAATCTTGACGTCGAAATATAATTTTTTTACCATTTTTGGTTGATGCCATCCTAATCATTAATCAATGACATCAATGTCTCTTATATTGCTGAAATCGGTTGCTAAGAAGCCAAATATTATAGTGTAAAGACTAAATTAGTTGTCCTTTGCAAGTGGCTGGAGTGCAGTGCATTCAACATCAGATGCTCAAACCTACTTGTAATGCATTGCAACCAGAAGCACTACAGATCTGGCTCAAGAGACGGATGCCAAACTTTTGAAGATTCATGAGTACAATGATTAGCTTCAAAGTCCTCTGATGCAGTCTAGATCCTATGTCAATAAATGGTTACCATTAATAATTAAGGAACAAATCAAGATTTAGAAATTAAATGCATTATGAAGGACATTTGTGGAATTAAATTTCCATTGATTTGACAATTAGTAACTGCAATGTAAGGAAAGAGCATCTGACAAGGTGTCAGCTTTTGTATTACAACTAAATCTTTCCTTTATGTTCTTGTACCTTTGGTTTTCTTGATGGATTCTAACCTGTCTATGCCTGGTTCCAAAACTTCTTCTTGATACATGTGTAAAGGCAATACTGGACCTATTCATCTACAGTGAAGGACTCATCATAGAAGGTGTGGATTAAATAATACCCAGCTGATCCAATGGCTTCATGAAATTGATGCTGATGCTTGTCATCTATAATATTTCGAAGATGCTAATCTCCCCATATTGCATGGATGGCATCTTTGGCTCTATTCATATCCTTGTAAATATATCCTCGTACAACATTTCCCCATCCTTGCATCCTTGAATATTTAACCTACAGCTTTGAAATTTCGCAAAATTTTAATGGATGTCATTCACTACCTTCTAGAAAGGTTCACCAATTACCAATGCAACAACATGGTTGTACAATTTATGCTCCTGCTATAGGATGAATTCAAGCCATGTGTTTTACATAATTAATTTCCAACTTATTTTTTTGGTGAACATATGATTTGCAAAGGGATAGATTTTATTTCGAGTGGTAGTATATCTGTGGTTGCAGAGTGAAAAGGCTCTCTTAATGTCCTCTGTACATTATCCCTGCACTAAGTTCACCATGCATTGATGCATAAGTGGAAAATGCTCATTAAACAATTCAAAAACTCCATAAAACTGCTATTCAATATTGGGACCCTTAGTTTTAACCTTGTATAAATAAGCCAATATCTTTTAGCCCGAGGAGTCCAAGCTTCAGATTAACTAGTGGGCCAAACAATTTATAAGAGTATTTATACCAGTAAGATTTAATGCCAACAAGGACACAATTTGAAATGTTGCCAGTCAAAAGGTTACCATGCATTTGTTCCCGCCTAAATTTTCCAAAGCACTTTGCTTGTCAAGAAAACCATTGGACAAAATGTTGCACCCTAAGCTGAAGAATCATAGAACTTTCTTTGCATTATGAATGGTCTTACATGTATATGGTAGCCTCTATTAGAAACAATAAAATTTTAGAATATTTTTATTCCATTTCACCAATAACCATAACAAACTAATGGCATCCTAGGAATTTAAAATGTTCAGGATCGTTATTTTGATCAATAGCAGGTAAAAGTAGATTTCTGAATTGTAAATTCAACTTTGCATTTCCATCACCATGTGCTGTGCAAGAATAATGGGATCTAGCGAAATTGGAAAAGTAGCAGTACGAGGTAAATCCGCATGTACAGTGAATTTGATGCGAAACCAAATTCAAAATTCGACGAATACCATATCATGACTGCAGGCTTCAACTGACAAACTAGTCAGGGAATTATTAGAACATTGAAGTTCATAGGTTGTGTGTGTACTTTGAATATTTGCGTCTAAAGCACGTGCGTAATGCTTTGTTAGCATGTGCAAAGAGAAGAAAGAAATAGAGAGAGCAAACTGCACTCAAATGACACAGGTACAGAGGTTTATTTATATGAGAGGAGGAGGTTACAAATTGGTTGAACAGTTACCAACCAACAACTACATAACTGTACATTTTATGCTATATAATGTGCTATATTTTAACACCCCCTCTTAATGACTAAACCGGAAACAAGACAAAGTTTGTCCCGAAATTTTACAAATTTCCTAAAGCCCATATGTTTAGTCATTACATCTACAGACTGTGCCATAAGTTGTACTTTAAAATCAGCAGTCCATGATTGTGTTGCGGTTGTCGAATGAAGAAGAACCGCAAAACAAAAATCTGGTCCCATGAACAAAGGATATGGCAAGTGGTCCACTGGTTCTCTGTTACGTGATTCATTGACCAGTGATGAATCACCAATGGCTGAGAGTGTCAGCCCCATCTCCAGAGTGCTGAAATCAGAACCTTGAAGATGTGGATTGAAAAATCTATTCCAGGCTTGTGTAGCCTGTTGGAGTCTGTACAAAGACTCAATTATCCTGCAATCGAAGTCACCTCGATCACGTCCTTGCAACACCATGTAGTGCTCATCCAACTTTCTCAATAAGAGAAATGTGACCATTTGTGCAGTGGAGTTAGAACCAACTCCGCAATAGTAGGAGAAATAACCATCTCCGTCTCAGCAGTGGTCTCCGTCTCAACAGTGGTAGGAGTGAGAACCAACTCCTCATCTATTTGCTCATCTATCCCCCTCTGTTGGGAAAGATCTTTCACAACACAATGAGCAAATTGTTCATGCTCTACTGTCCTTCGAGCAAGTACCTCTGAGTGAGTGGCTGGGCATGCCATCTCACCATGCACCCGTCAGTGCATTTGGAATAGTGGAGTCTCCGTCCACAACAAACTGTTCTTCAGAATGAGGAAATCCATCCTCCCAAGGCATGTCCGCCTCCCGTACATCTGGTATAGTGGATATTCCCTCCACAATAGGTGCATGTAGGTTGACTGTATCCAAGTCAACAAATCTGTGAGGAATGGCTTCCTCCTAAGGCATTGCAGCCTCCTGCACATCCTGTATGGTGGAGCTGTCCTCCACACGTGCATTCATGTTGATTGTAGCCGGATCAACAAGCTGATACTGACCACCTTGCCCAATACCAAGGGCAATTATCCGTCTCTGTTTCACATTAGAGACAACACAATTCTTTCCACAAAAATCCACAGAAATATTGGGATTTTCAGTCAATTGACAAATAGATAGAAGATTCTTTTGTAAAGAAGGTACATATCTAACATTCCGTACCAACAATTTATGAGCATTATTCAATACAATGCATATATCTCCTATCCCTTCTACTGCAAGTGATTCTCCATCAGCTAGTACTATTGATTCAAAACATATATTTGCAGTAAATGAAAAATACCAGTCCCTATGACATGAAAAGTGTGCGGACGCACCAGAGTCAATGATCCAGCAACTAGTACCACTGTCATGCGAGCATGATGTCGTAAGACAATAAAGAGCATGCCCGTCATCCGAATCCCGTTCTTCTGCAACTGCTGCCACATGTTCCTCATTACATGGATTTTTGTTCTGCTGCGAAAGATCATACTTCCGCTTCCGACAATCCTTCTTAAGGTGCCCAACCTTGTGACAGTAATAGCATGTGACCTGATACCGAGTGATGACTCACTAGAATGATGTTTCCACTTTCCCTTTGACTGAGTGACAAGAGCACTCTCTGAATGGTCACAATTAGATTTACTTGAAGTTGTCTCCGCTCTTTTGCAACAGGTAGGAACTCACCTTGTCAAACGTGAGTGTTTGACTTTCAGCCATTAAATGGAGTGCCTCCACAAATGACTCATACGAAGAAGGTAAGCTGTTCAAAACCAGAGCCACCATATCATCGTCGTCCACCTTTTTGTTGATGGAAGATAACAGGTTTTGGAGGTTTTTCATCCGAAGTAGGTGCTCCGACAACGATCCACCTTCTTGTAACTTTACAAAAAAGAGCATATTCTTTAGGTATAAAACTTGACTCTTCTTCTGATGTCTGATATTTATCCCTTCAAACTGGCCCACAACGTGCTTGCCACAATAGCATTCCGCACTTCCGGTATCATATCATCCGACACCGACAACTTGAGGAGCAATAATGCTTCCTTATGACGTTTGTCATAATCCGTGAAGTTCGCCGCTGGTCAACTTTCATCTATCCATGATTATTTTATCACAAGCACGAAACTCCGCAAGCAGTTAAAATCTTATGGCTCCATACATTAAAAGTAGTGCCCGTTAATTTTTGTGTCTCCGACATTGTCAAATGTGATATATTTGCCATTTTATTATTCCAAACTAATGGAAATAATAAAATAATAGTTTTGCCCACACTTAATAAAATAATACTTATTCCACCAAGTATTACTTATTCCAACAAGTAATATTAAATTATGCAAATCACCCAACTATAGTTGCTTGTATTAAAAATATTATTACTTATCCCTCCGAATTTGATTATTCAAAGAATCAAAAGCAATGTGAATACCTTTGTTGATGAAAGAAAACAAATAATACCCTCGAGCCCTTAGAGAATTCAATTCCTTTCTTCATCCGTCACAACTTTGCCTCTGCCATGCCCCGACTTTCCACGATTTCTCCAAATGGAGCTTTTCACGACCTTAAATGGCGACTATGTTTGCCCTCGTCGAACGGTGGATTTGCTGTGCCTTCTAGCGCCACATTTTTCTTTGTTGGATTTGCTGTGCTTTCTAGCGCCATGATTTTTCACAAAAAACAACTGTATTCTGCCCCTCGCGACTGGTTTTTTCCAACCGTGACTGTGTTTTTCTGAGGATTTGAGATGGACAGCTTCCTCGTACGATAAGGGTTTTTTTGTGCTTGTAACTGGAAAGCACAAAGGAAACATGTTAGGAAATAAATTGTGAGGAAGTAGAGGGGAAAATGAAAATAAGATATAGAAGGCTGAGAAATCCACTGTAGAACCACTTGGATTTCTCAAGAACAAATATAAATAAAAAGGGGAATGCATCTTCTCACATGCAAATGACTAGGGCAAATAATTTATAGTGAGAACAAAAAATATTACCATGAAGCAAAAAGTCTTCATCAAACAAGATTGCATACATGTTGCCCAAAGTCCACCCTCTAAAACATACAACACAGCCTATAAGCCATGAAGGATTTGTATACGACAAAAATGATATAAGAACACAATTCAGCTCCATTTACAAATGACAAAACGGATTTTGTAAAGAAAGAACAATCGAATTCAATATTGAACTATATTTGTTTCTCACGCTAAATTTCATTCCTTTTTCATAGTTTCAGCAGAATGTACATCACTCGAAGTTGCAGCAAGCCCTCACCTAGGGCATAGAGAAGAATAACCCTTATAAAAGGAAAAATTATGCCTTCTGTAGACATTTGCCTCTCCCAAAGTAGTTGGGAAACCACTTTTTGACCTAATTCAACCTAAAATTCCACTTGCCATAACTTGAGTTTGCCCACTTTTTGTACTTATATCCGGGTGCTTATTACATTGTTTTATGTATTTGTGATTTTTGCACTTTATAATATCAATTAATTCTAAAAAGAATTAATTTGACTCATAGTTACCAGGAGACATGGGGGTACAAGTACCGGTATGAGGATGAGGATGCCATTCAAATTAGGGTACATGAGTAAATGAGCGAGGGTATGGTTATATTATATAAAAATATAGTCACCAAAAAATGTGGGGACAGGGACAGGGACCTTGTCCCTATATTGGAGTTTCACGCTAACTGTGATTAATTTTGACTTAACAAATCCCTTAATATTGGCTTGGGCCCACATAACTATAGCGTATTTGACTCAACTTGGCTTCACTTTCCCTAAATAGAGTTTACCCCACTTTTTAGCTTTTGCATATTCGTGGCACTTTTACAAACGACAAACATTACATAATGACTTTGTACTTTATAATAGTTAGTACTGATTACTAATTCACAAATGAATTAATTTGACCCATTTATTGTTAAGGCACTCAACTTTAACCCACACACCACTAACATTTTTGACATACTTAATTTTTCCACTTTATGGCTTTGAATAAAAATCAATTAATTGTAAATGAATTAATGTGATTTAATAGTATAGTCTTTTGATGTTCACTTTGTCCCCGTGCGCAGTGCCTAAGTACCCTTCAATAAACATTACATTTTGGGGCACTTGTGAATACAAGTATTCTTTGACAATTGTATTAGAGCAACAAACCATTTTATGACACGTGGCATCTTGGAAACACCTTATAGCATGCTTAATGGGGCGTGCCAATTCTGGTCCATTGGGCGATAAAGTCAGCATTGTCACTTTGCGATCTTTTGGATGTTGCTCCTTTGTGATTGCCCCCTTGTGAGCTTGCCCTTGTGAGCCACTTGATTCTTCGATGCAAGAAGCATATATCTCCTATCCATATTTAAAACTAGGCTCTGTATATCCTAATACACAGACCGAATAATGGAATCATTAGGAGGAAGTTGCTAACAAGAAAGGGAACTACCATGTGTCATGGTGTTGTGAGTTGCAAATTGTAGATGCTTTGACCACAATCGACCTCTGATTGTCTATAAAAGACCAATTGGGGGTGCTATCTTGAAGATTTACGATCAAGGGATAATCGTGGCTTTGACTGCAAGACCACAATTCTTGGTGGAATGCAGGAGCACGCAAGGATCCTCTACATTGTAGACCAGTGCTTTTTCCATGGGAATTACCTTCTTGTGAATGGTGTGTGCAATGTTTAGATGGTTTGATACAACCAATGGAAACTAGTTCACCTATCCCAATCATATGGGAAATGAACATGTGTTGCCGGGTCAGTTCCTACTTTTTGTTTGAAAATTCAGCATGCTTGCTTGTCTCTAGGGTGATGCGTTGCAAATTTAAGGACACTGATCTGACCTATTGAAAACTAGTTTGCCTATCCCAATCATATGGGAAATGAGCATGCATTGCTGGGTCATATTATATTGCTTTGAAAATCTTGCTTGTTCACCTGCCTGCATATCTGCTTGCGAAGGGATGTGCCTCAAAATATTTTCCTGCTAGAATTTATCACTAGAGGATGAAATGTTGCCATCATTGAATTTTTCATTGAAAGAGCTTTGCAATGCTTTGAACAGGAGCCAAAATTGCGATTGTAGGTGGGAGTTACAACCAAAACAATGATCACTTCTAGGGGTCATCTGCAGTGTTGACTAGTTGTGAGTATTGCCTTGCAAAGCAAATGAAAGACTGTGCAACACTTGAGCTTTTGCATTTTGGAGTGATTTGAGAAGAACCTTGACCATACATTACACTTATCTTCACAATCAATTAAGTAGTCTTTAAAATGTAGGAGATGTTTGTATGAGCTGTCCAGAATGCTTTCGATAACTCTAGGGATAAAGACTGGTGTTTTTGCGAATGGTTGTTGAGTTATTCTCATCATTTTGACATCCATTGATTTGGCGTTTATTCAATGAAGGGCATGTGTATTCTCCAATTAAGATTGGAAAATGTACTACATATTTGTGTTTTCTAGCTATGAGTTTGCGGAATTTGGCCAAGTGTCGACACAATTCTAACAAGGCCCATTTTCCATGTATTTTCCATGTATCTTGCTAGCTTGTAAAGAGATTTACTTCTCATCATTTCGACATCCATTGATATGGTGTTGTTCAATGAAGCACACATGTATTCTCCAATTAAGATTGGAAAATGTACTCCAGATTTGTGTTTTCTAGCTATGAAGTTGTGGAATTTGGTCAATTGTCGACACAATTCTAACAAGGCCCATTTGTCACGTATCTTGCTAGCTTGTAAGGAGATTCACTTCTCGATAGTCTTTTGAAGTCTCTTCGCATTTGGCTGTGTTTTGCAACAAGTGAGTGTTCAATATCTTCGAACACTCGATGAAGTCATTATCTTAGTGTTGCTGAGCAGTTCCAATTGTGGTATCAATGTGTTCTTTTAGTCAAGAATCCACATCGTGTCTTCAATATACTCGGGCAAAACAAAAGCACAGGTTCATATCAGAATTGAACATCCCTTGCCTTTATGGATTGTAGTGTTTGACACAAGCCATCACGAGTGCAGGACATAGCACTGAAACTAGAAAAGCTGCTGCATGGGGCAAACTGCTATCAATGCATGAAGGTGGTCCTCCTCTCAGCTTTGATTCATTGGTTGAACTCTTGCTTATTGATGTGCTTGAGATTTGTATTAATGATGTTCACATACTTTGAGTCCAAAGTGGAAGGGGGCATGACTCTTTGAAATTGATATCTCATTTCTACACTTGTAGACGTAAAAGACATAGGTGAAGGTGAAGAGAGAGTTGACATGGAGAAGTCCTTGATTGTTTAGAAGATGATGACCCAAGAAGATTATCGGATTTTGAGATTGCTTTAGCAATATAGAATCCCGATCAAATAACGATGCAAGACATGAAAGGCATCGAAGCAATATAAAGGTCTTGATTGGATGCACAAGTGTCGACACAAAAGGAGGACTCGATCAAGAGCTTGTTGAGGTTTGTTTTGTGTTGAGGCAAATAATAAATACTTGGAAACTGGATCATCTTTATTACTTATGCAATAAAAATTCCGGACCAAAAGTCTTATCAAATTATAAAGTTCTTGGAGCAATAGAAAGGGCCGATTTCATATACCGTCCAATTTCCAAGTTACTTAGATAAGGAAATCCCTAACCAAACTTTTGTGGAGTTTGGAGTTTAGTGAACATATAACAATCCCAATTGAAGCTTTGTTGGATCTTTGACTTATTGAAGCAACAAAAGATCCCGACTGATATGACTTTGTGGAGTTTGTCGGGTGTCAAAGACAATTGAAAATCCTGACCACTCTGCTGAGATGGCTTTAGTAGGATTTATGAATTGACTTGAAAACTAAAACCTCCGCCAAAGTTCTTACTCAAGTTTGCGGCTGCGTGAGCAATCAAATTCTGTAATGTCCTCAATTCTGAGCAGATGGCGTAGGAGGCTTTTCATTCGTCTTAGCCTAAGTCATACCCGAGGGGCTAATGATGTTGGAGGCTATTGGGTATGGATGTTTGATTACCGCCTTGCTTTATGTTATATTTTGTCATTGACATTAAGTTGGGCAACTTGGTGGTAATAATTGTTACATTTTGTCGTTGGGTGACTATATGGCACTTTATTATTCTATTTCTTCGTTGGGGGTCACCAAAGTTACTTTTGGCGCATGGGGGGAAAAAGTAACTTAAATCATGTTACATTTATGTGGTTTTCCAAGGGGGGTCGATTGGGGTCTTTTTTTGGGCCTCTTGTTGCATGGTGAAGTTATAAAAGGAGTGCTTGAGGAGAGTTATTCATTCATTCATACACTCACCTATTTTGATATTGGAGCAACTGTTGTTTGCACTTTCTTTGCTTGTGGAGTAAGATCCCACAGGAACCCTAGCTTCGGTGGTGAAAGATTCTCACCTAGCTAGGAGAGTGCTCTTCGGTGGTGAAAGATCCTCCCTAATTTGCTATTTTGGAGCTTTATTCAGATTTTTGGATCAAATCTAGAGAGTAATCAGAAATTCAGTTTCAGAGTAAGAGGTCAACCCTTTTTATCAAGGGTTTTAGTTCAAATTTGGAACTATTTTCTAGGGTTTTATCTACCTAGTTCCAAATTTGCAGCAATGTTTTTTAGGGTTTCCTAGTGTCCATTTTTAGATCTGGAGGTTGGGATCATTTCTATGTATTTAGTAGATGTTATTTCCAGAAAATCAGATTTTTATCAGTTGTATTCACATAATTATGAATTTTTGAAGTTTTTAGTAGTTTAGGGCTTTTTGAAAATTACTGGCAGTTATATATTACTCAAAAAAATCAAAAAATATTTTTCTAGTATTTGTTTTCAACTTAACAAGCTCTCTATAAAATTTCGTGTAATTTGGGTAAGTATTTTGCAAGATATCTATGAATTTCAGTTTGCTGCCCTAGTTGGTTCATTTCCATAAATTTTAAAATATCATTTGCTGCAAATTTTTATTAATTTTTGTCAAATTTCAAGATTATCCCACAAGGGATATTTCAGTGGTATCAGAGCCGACTTTCCTCCAGCTTGTTGGGTAGTGAAAAGAAGGTCAAAATATGGTAGATCGGAAAGATCTCAATGTGGGTTTTATGAAGAAAATGTTCATCAACATGGTGAAATAACAAGAGACAACCAATTTCTACTTGAGCTAGCTCACACAGAACATGAATCAAATCAGATTTGAGAATAATGGGGAAAAAGGTGAGAACAATAATAAAGGGCAACCGGGTAGAGGTGATTGATGAGGATTCTTGTTGGAGGAAATACCAATCTTTGAGTAAGGGTTTCAAAGATAATATGCCATTTCCAGAATATTGAAAGATGAAGATTGGTAGCAAGCCCAAGCAAGATTATCATATGCCAGTACCTGAATTACAAAAGAACTCATTTGAACAACCAATAACAACCCCACATGAGGTAATTTCAGATGGAGTTGATGGAGATAATGCTGATCCAAAGATGATTGAAGACCAAGCGAAAGAAGAAACTTGTAGAGAAAAATGTATGACTTTTGATGAGCAAAATATTTATGGCAAAGAGGAACAAACATGGCTGGTTGGTTGCAAAATTGAAAAAGATATTTTTGTCCAAAAGGTACCTATCAATCCTCCAAAGAATAAGTCATTATCATATGGGATGGATTTACCAAGCAGTACTGAACATAAATTTGTGAAAGGTGTTGATTCTTGTTCCACTCGTTCTCCATCTAAAGTCATGAATCACAATAGGGATGTTGCTGTTTTGGAGGTTTCTAAATCTGCAATAGAAGGTGAACCTTTTGATGACATTCTTTATAAGGAGGTTAGAAGTAGCATGAATTTATTACATCATCTTCATCCTATATCGTTACAACAGTTTTATCATGATGGTATTCAACATGTTGTGGATAAGAATGCAAAAGATTCGGTACATCAAAGTCAAATCATCATGAAGACTAAGAGTGATGATCTTCTTTATGATGAGATACAAGAGAAGCAAAGATGGAAGACCTTGCATGATACAAGGGTTCATGGGCATTATAAGTTATGGGACCCTGGTAATATGTTGCAATCGTCCAAAACTATCAATTCTGATTTTGAAAACTTTGTGACTGATTTCATAAGGAAAAGAAGGAATTCAAATGTGCCTTTTGGGATTACAAGTGTTGGCATGCATGGGTTTCTTCATTGGAGACTCCAGTGCAAGAAGGGAGAGAACCTCTCAAGGTACTAACGCTGATTTTTGATTGCTAAAAACGGCAAGAGAATATTTTTTAATCATCTTCAGTTTGTTGGACTGTGTATAACAACAATCGTAAAGAGAAGAGAAAAAACTTTGTTAATAGAATCCATGACTGTTTTTTATATCAACTACATAGTGGAACCCTTGGAAGGGTTAGTGGGAGCATTTGGTCCTCAAAGTGCTCAAATAATCAAGGTGCAATCTGCTGTTAAAAAAAGGAGTTGAATTCAAGGGGCATTCATGACTTTAGCATCCTAAGGTATGAAAATGGTTACCATTTTCCTAGTTTGTTGAGTTCTCCTATGTTGTTGCTATGTTTCTATCATTTGGGATAGCATGTACATGCTTGGATGATTGAGGAAGACTATTTTTAAATCACCTCTCAAGGTATACTGGATGGTTTCTATCATTTTGCACAAGTTTTTCTTCGATATGTATTGCTTTGATCATAAAATGCAAACTTGGTGAATACTGTCCAAGTTGGCGAGTACTCACCAGATTTTTAGTAGATATACAATTTATGATGATAATTTTTAATGACAATCATCATAAATTCATAAGACTTATCAGCTCACTGTTGTATTCATATTCAAATCTAATAGAAAACATTTCCCTAGTGTGTTACAGACTCTTTTGATACATTTTGTGGCTATATTTTGCATGAAATTTATGTTTTTAAAACAAATTGGGTATTTTTTAAGTTGCCGAGTATTTGCTTAGTCAAATTGTTTTTGGTCTGCCAAGTATGAGTATGGAAAATATGGCTTTGATGAACCAGGGCACAATAAGTTTGCATAGCTTGGGCATATATTCACCATCTTCCATACAAAAGTAGATGATACTTAAGACTATCCGAAATGCCTTATTTCCAAGATTTGGTGGAAATTCCACATTTTCAATATTGAGCAAGAATGCAAAGAAGCTGCACAAATAAATACTCGGAAAACCAGCAAGCGATGAAGTACTCTTGATATAGCAGCCAAAGCCAGCAAAAAAAGCTTCACATAAGGCTAACAAAATGCAATCTAATATCTCTTGTTGTCCCAAATAATGCTCTCCCTTGAAGATTCAAGTTAGAAGTCTGCTTGAATTATGAATGGAAATCGGGTAAGCAATTGAGTGGGATGAAATACATAAATGCCAGCAGCAACATTGTTTTTCCCAGTGACTCGTGGCCTTTTAAAACGTGTTTTCTGATGACTCTATCTTCTGAGGGAGAAGCAAGTGCTATCACCTATTTCTGGATGTCTTTCTTCTCTTCAACCCAATTACCAACCTTCACTGGAAACTGCTGCCTCCACATGTAATAACTGCATTCGTTGTTCTCTGTTTCATTTTCCTCTGCTACTAGCCAGAGAGTGAAGGATTCACTTTCAATAGTCATCATGGTTTAGAACGCCATTTTAAGAGGTACATAGATTGCACTGAGCCTATTCATTTGGGTACCTTTAATGAGCTTCATAAGAAAATGAATATTCTGGGTGTAAAGCTCTGAAGACAACTGTTCAACAGCACAGTAAAGGTCTTGAGTCAGCTGATTCTCTTCCCTGCCAATTGAAAACTTATGCATTCTTATCTCTTCAATATGTTCTCTTGGAGTTGCCATTTCTTCATTATCAGACTCAAATGAATTTCTTTCTCACCAACTGTCTCAAAGTGCTTGGTATACCTTACTTCACACATGTGCCTTATCTCAATTAATTCATTTCAGACTCTGTGTCCACTATATTATTCAATGGGCAAGATTCTCTGATAGAGTAGTCTGTGCCTTTTTCTCAAGGTCTTTGATAAATTATCAGAAAACACGTTCAATTCATTTACCATCATGTTTATTTTATATGATCCTACATACATTCGATTATATTCCATTTTCCTGAACTTTAAACATATCAACACAAGAATTCCATTCAATAGAGAGATTAACTATATTCTCATTAAACCCAACAAAACAACTATTCAACCCAAAACACTATAGTTTCCTTGATAAAAAAATATTAAAGAATAAAATTCATTTTTTTCATTAATTCAAAGTTGGAATACATATATTTTATCTTTCTTGGAAATGGATCTACTCTCCATTGTGATCAAAAGCACAGGTCTTCAAGCTATGGCTGCAAGGAGGAATTATTAAATTTCAAACACATAGTTTTTGCCCTAATCAGGAACCATCCAAGGTGTACACTGTACCCTTGGTTGGACATACACTGTATGCCCCTCCTTTCCCCACTACCTACCTTGCTCGATCATACAAGAGATTCTGAATACCTGTTTCCAAGGATTTCCATACATTCTGTAGTTTGCCAAGGTAGTTGTATAACCAACATACCTGTTCATAATGAATATCATGTCATCAATTAAGCTTTAATACAAACTTTAGCACACCCCTTTCTCTTTACTAGGGTATTTATTTTTATTTTTCATGAATAATTCTTTATCTTTATTGTTATATTTTCTTTTACAATTGCTTATTACCCACTTTAATATAAACTAATGAGTATTAACTCCTTATTTCTCTTAGCGGGTAACTTTTTAACACATTCTTCAATCACTTGATTTTTACCCACTTTCATATACATTAATGAATATTAATTTCTTATATTTTTCAACGGGTAAAAAGTTTAATGACATTTCTTCCCCTGTAATTAGCTTGTCTTCAGGAGCATAGGTTTGATTTGAAACAAAATTCATAAGTAACAATGCTTATTCAAATCAACATGGATATTGACTATTAATATATTTAGTTGTTCTGCATATAGCACTATCAACATCACAAACTTTCCATTTGCACAATTCTGTAGTGTCTTGGTTCATTTATCCATTATTTCCTTTAGTTTCCTTTTAAAGTTAAACACATCTAAACATGGTTGGAAAATAACATCATGCATTAAAGTCATAAAATTAGCTAGCACATTAGCCAATACAAAAATGTAATACTACAACCTCCGAGTGATCATATTAGGTTCTAAAGGCAATTTTAGAGATATCAGATCTTTAATACATAGTTAATGAATTCTAAAAATATATTTCACACCACTTAATTGATAAATAACTCATCAATTCAATGTACAAAATACTTATTTCCTTATTGTGAGCTTATTGAATAGCCGGTGACCTATGCACAGTACCATTCTCTTTATTAATAAATAATACAAGAGTGCAAACAGTACCAAAATTTGAAAATTAGTACCTAATTCACCAAAAAAGATTTCTAAAAAGAAGAATAAAATCTACAATATTGGCGCAACTCTTAATCTTAGCTTGTAAAAATTGATCCATTTTAGTCAAACTATCAAGTATCAACTAAAACTACGATGCAATTATTCCCTTTTCAGGCCAGTGGTAAACCAATAATAAATTCCATACTTATTGTTTCCCATTTTGAATTAGGTATTCGTCGTGTTTGTAGTTGTCTTGGCTTCTTACATTACAACTCCACCAACATTGATTCCACAAAAATGATTGGGTACAGTTTTACCATAATCGTGAAATGCATACAAAGTTCTCACAATATTGAATGTCTTATAGCACACTCCAGGGTTCATTCACCACTTCAAGAGAACACTATCTTTCTTGTTATCCTCATTTCATCTGTTCAAATGCAACTTCAAAAGCTGATGTATCTTAATAATAGAAGGACATCCTTTGTTATAAGAAAATTTTATTAGGTGTGCATAGTCTCCCCAATACTTAGGTCAATCTGCGGTATGCATCCAATCAAGTATCATAAGGGTTGTAATTGACCAAGTTCATATTGGATAAGAATTGTTGGGTACTACAATAGTATTAACACAATCATAATACACAAGTTTGATGCATGAATAATAAGTTCTTTAGTTTATTGAATGTTCAATATCACACTTTATAGTTTATTCCTAAAGTCTATATATCTTTAAAGCATTATGCTATACTCTCGACACAATGCTACCAAAGATTACTTAAAAAAATGTTTTACTTGAATCACTCTCAACTATATGCAACCCAAATCTGTGTGAGGAACATTATTTAGTAAGTACAATGTAATGTCCCCTTTTCCAAATCGAAGACCTTTGGCCCATTTTGTTGACCCGACGGCCAAAGGAAAAATATAAGGGTGACTTAAGTCACAATGAGTTATTACAAAGTGCAAAAAAAAAATATTAATAAAGCACTTGTATTAATTTATTTGACTTAATAATAAATTTGTAATCTCTAAAGGGGTGCATTGGGTCTAATATTATGTTGTATCCTTTCTAGGGAAAGTAGAAAAAAAGACCCATGCCATTTTTGTGTCATCCCTAGGTAAGAATGCGCCTTGGACAAAAGAGGGAAATAGAGTTTAGAAAAGATAAAAGTTATTACACCTCCCAAGGAAAAGTGCGACTTGGCATGAGAAGCCAAAATAAACATTAGGAGTCATCCCTAGAAAAGTGCGACCTGGTTTGGGCATGTTTTTAGGGTATTTTGGCCCTCTTTTCTTATTGGAAGATGAAAAGGTTATTTTGTAATATTTTTCCTATAAAAGGAGAGGGGGCGGCTTGGGTAGGACACCATAAATCATTTTATCAATTCTGAACTTGATCTTAAGCCTGGTGCTTTTGTATTACAGTATTCTAAGGACGAAAACCCTTAGCATATTACCTCTAGAGGACGAAAACCCTCTTGGAGATTAGGAGGAATTTCTATACTGGATTTTCCACAGAGCTTACACAGAATTTCAGTATTTTCCAGCAGTAGTTGAGGTGTTTTTGCAATAAAAGTTGAAGACCAGTGTTGCAGCAGTGCTGTACTGATTTTCTCAAATGAAGCGACTCATTCTTGGCTGTTATGTGATGTTTTGAAGACATTCCAAGGTCTGATCCTTGCTGCTATCTGTTGTATGCATTTTTACAGCTCAAGAGAAGGTACTTTCATTATTATGGATGGATTTATATTACTATTACAGTCTCTTTAAATCTGCAGCATTCTGAGTATTTTTTTAAGTCGATTTATGCCCATAAAATCTGGTTTCAGTCATATTTATTATTGCACAAGCTTCAGATCTGTTTGGGGGTCAGTTTTAAACTAGTTTCCAATTCAAACCCTAGTCGCACTTCTTCACATAAAATCAGATCTGTATTAGTGTGATTGCCATAATAGTCAAAAATCAGCTTTTGGGTATTTTTAATTGATTTAAATTGTTGGAGAACAACCAAGATCCACTTGGGGATCTTTCAGTGGTATCAGAGCGTCAATTCTCCCACCTGGAGGGTTTGTTTTGGTTTGTTTTATGCAGCCTACAGAAGTTGGGCCACACAAATATTATACTACGAGTCAGGCGCGTATTCGGACAGATCTGAATACTGGGAGTGGTTCCAAGATCATGGACAGAAGGGAGGATTCACACACTCCTCCACGACAAGAGCGATCTGATCCAGATGCTCTTTTCAGCGGTATGATCGATTCCCATCAAGAAATGATGCAGACCATGAGACAGCTGATGGAGAATTTGATTATGGATAGGACGAGAAATCGACATGATAGAAGGGAAAGATCTGCATCCATAGCTAGCAGCCACAGAAGGCACAACAGGGTTCCTATAGAGGCGGGTAGCGTGAGAGGTTCCCCTCCACGTGATAGGAGATATATAGAGGAAAGGAGACCCACAAGGACTGCGGATCGACCTATGTAGCCTAGATTCCGACAAAGGGAGGAGCCACCATTAGTTGAAGAGCCACTTGAAGACATAGCCTTTCAAGATACTGTGATGGCAGCACACGATGAGTGGAGAGCTCTACCACAGGAGGTACGGAATGCCTTTCCCCTCCACTAGTATTGTGCTCAAAGGAGGGAAAGCTTGAGAGCTAGACAGGTACAGAGGCCAAGAGAACAACAGAACAGGGAGTTGAAGCAGGCCACCAACAAGGTGACCCTTTCCACATTTGATGGTAGTGGAAAGATTAGTGCTAGAGCATGGATTCACAAGCTCGACACATATCTCACTCTCAAGCCTATGCAGGAGCAGGAGGCTATCCAATTTGCCACGTTGCACCTTGAGGGAGTAGCGTATGATTAGTGGCACCATGGGCTTATCACTCAGAGACATGATCTTCTGCAATCATACAAGGAGTTTAGTGAGAAGCTGATTGCGAGATTTGATCGCAGGGATGTAGAGCTTTACTATAGGGACTTGGCACAAATTCGATAGAGTGGACACGTTGATGCATACATCAACGAATTTCAGTGTATAGCAGTGATGGTGCTAGAGATGCCTGAGAGGCGAGTGGTGATGTTGTTCATTGAAGGACTTCATGGCAGGCTGAGAGGATTGATCAAGGCTCTTAAGCCTACTACTTTGCATGAGGCCATTCGGACAGCCTTGGACTTAGACACTACTCCAGTGCAGCCCCAAAGGAAGAACATCAAGGAGGAAAAATCAAAACAGCAAGAGCAACCCACTTCTTCGAAGGTTGAGTTTACACCCAAGAGGGAGACTGCTTCAAAGAGTGAGCTTCGCTGGAAAAATTTATGTTTTCATTGCAATGATCCATGGGAGTCGGGGCATAGGTGTCTTGGGAAAGGCAAAATCCATCTCATAACGGTTGAGGATGAAGAGTCTGAGGATGAACAGGAGCAGCCAACACCAGATATTGCAAATGAGGGTAGACTCACCTATCTTTGGGGAGCACCCAAGTATAATCCATTCATGTTTGAAGGCACAATGTTCGGGTGTAGGATCATGGCACTACTGGATAGTGGATCTACACATAACTTCCTGGATGTAGGTTTGGTAGACCAAAAAGGTTTACAATGTGATAACTTTGAAGGCTTTGATGTGACTATAGCAGGAGGTCTCACTCTCCCATGCAAGAAGAAGGTCAACCAAGTTAGCATTTTATTTGGTGAGTACACACTTTGTGATGATTTCTGTGTCATGGATTTAAAAGATAACAATGTTGTGCTTGGCATGCAATGGCTTCATTCGTTGGGAAGAGTCACCCAAGATGTGAAGGCTATGGAGCTGAGTTTCCAACACGAAGGGAAACAAGTCACATTGAGAGCCCTCAAGTACACGCTGCCCCATCAAATGGCAGCTAAGTCTTATGATAGTTTGGGACCAGGAACCATCTCGTGAGGACATCTACGCAGATTTTTCACTGCATATCAGCACGGACCAGCAAGGAGGTGATGGAGAGTGCGGCAAGTTCGAAGCATACATGAGGACGTTGGTTTCACTAATGACAAGTAAGTTGCATAAGTTTTTTTCTGCAGTGTTTGAGTAGCATTGTATAGTGCACATGAAGCTATTAAAAAAGCTTTCGCTGGTCTGGGATCCTGGAACGGGTAGAATGCAAAGTTGCAGTTTATGATTGCTTGGGGGCAAGCAATCTTGGGAAGGGAGGACTGTAATGTCCCCTTTTCCAATTTGAAGACCTTTGGCCCATTTTGTCGACCCGACGGCCAAAGGAAAAATATAAGGGTGACTTAAGTCACAATGAGTTATTACAAAGTGCAAAAAAAATAATTAATAAAACACTTGTATTAATTTATTTGACTTAATAATAAATTTGTAATCTCTAAAGGGGTGCATTGGGTCTAATATTATGTTGTATCCTTTCTAGGGAAAGTAGAAAAAAAGACCCATGCCATTTTTGTGTCATCCCTAGGTAAGAATGCGCCTTGGACAAAAGAGGGAAATAGAGTTTAGAAAAGATAAAAGTTATTACACCTCCCAAGGAAAGTGCGACTTGGCATGAGAAGCCAAAATAAACATTAGGAGTCATCCCTAGAAAAGTGCGACCTGGTTTGGGCATGTTTTTAGGGTATTTTGGCCCTCTTTTCTTATTGGAAGATGAAAAGGTTATTTTGTAATATTTTTCCTGTAAAGGAGAGGGGGTGGCTTGGGTAGGACACCATAAATCATTTTATCAATTCTGAACTTGATCTTAAGCCTGGTGCTTTTGTATTACAGTATTCTAAGGACGAAAACCCTTAGCATATTACTTCTAGAGGACGAAAACCCTCTTGGAGATTAGGAGGAATCTCTATACTGGATTTTCCACAGAGCTTACACAAAATTTCAGTATTTTCCAGCAGTAGTTGAGGTGTTTTTGCAATAAAAGTTGAAGACCAGTGTTGCAGCAGTGCTGTACTGATTTTCTCAAATGAAGCGACTCATTCTTGGCTGTTATGTGATGTTTTGAAGACATTCCAAGGTCTGATCCTTGCTGCTATCTGTTGTATGCATTTTTACAGCTCAAGAGAAGGTACTTTCATTATTATGGATGGATTTATATTACTATTACAGTCTCTTTAAATCTGCAGCATTCTGAGTATTTTTTTAAGTCGATTTATGCCCATAAAATCTGGTTTCAGTCATATTTATTATTGCACAAGCTTCAGATCTGTTTGGGGGTCAGTTTTAAACTAGTTTCCAATTCAAACCCTAGTCGCACTTCTTCACATAAAATCAGATCTGTATTAGTGTGATTGCCATTATAGTCAAAAATCAGCTTTTGGGTATTTTTAATTGATTTAAATTGTTGGAGAACAACCAAGATCCACTTGGGGATCTTTCATACAATATGTTAGTTAGTAATGCTTGGAAGGATTTGAATGTGATTCATTAATGGACCTCTCCAATATTGACTAGATGTGAGTCCCGAATTGTCGTGTGATGTGTATTCAATAGGTTTCTTAGTTATTCAAATAAGTATGTCACATGATGACCCTAAAGTAACATATCTTGAAGGAATTTTAACTACATAAGTAGTTTTGTTAAATAGTTTTTAAGTTATCCAAGTCAACTGCTTGCAGACATCGATCTTAAACATAACATATGTTTTGAATTGTAAGGGGTCGTCTCTCCCCCTGTAAAATTCTAAACGTCCTAATTTGATTGCCAAAAGTAACATGTTTGTTTTCACATCCTAGGTAAGCATTATTCTATTCCATTTCACCATTCTAGTTTATGATGTGTAAATAGCTATTTCAAAATCAAACACTACTTTCTAAGGTCAAACGAGTGGCTGATAAAGTAATATTTCTATATCAATAATCTATACAACTATTTCCAAATTTAAATCGGGTATCATGATTAAATGATCCAAACATGATTATACACCATCACAATTATAATTATACACCATCACAATTATGTATATTTGTGAATTGCATGGAATTCTTACTCAACTTTGATGCCCAACCATAATTTGACACACATACATGCTTTACAACTTAACAACACAATTTAAATATCTATCTATTTAATGAACAACAATGACTTGCCTCAACAACACCAAAGACTTATGGATAGATATTGTATTTCTTAAGGAGCTATATTGCTAGAGTATCTATAGAGAAATTGGATTCAACTTACAACTATATTAACATCCAAATGGATATTAATTAGACAATATAATTGTTTTTTGTAAATGCTAAGAAGAGTCAATCCATTGGATACCAATAACATCTAATCATGTAGTTGTCAAGTGTATAATAAATATGAAAGCATCAAAAGTTAACAACATGCATCAATAACATCTAAGTTAGACTAATACTTGATAAATACTCAAACACCACTATAACAATAAAATATAGAGCTATAGAGCATTATATAGAATGTAATGCGGTTCCTAGCAGTTGAAGAGGTTGTAACCAAACATCCAAATGTAACCAAATGTAACTACCTCTTCCTATAATAAATAAACCTCTGCCTGTGTCATTTGAACGGGGCAGTTGTGCCTTCATTTCTCTTTCTTAGTCTTCTTCTGCTAACATTGGTATCAGAGCGATTTACCGAAGGAAGCCCTTGAAGGGTACGGGAGTTTGACACAGAATTCGAGGAACCCTTAACAGGGCATGAATTGGAGGGAGGTTACGGCATTTGAGGGAAAGAAGACTGATCTTCGAGTCACTGCTTTGACAGAAAAGACTTTTATTCCTGTTCGCTGTTGTTATCCTGTATGTTTAGGAGAACTCGTGGGCAGTTCGAAGCTGTTTGAAGGCAACCAGGAGAATCGTGGATTCCTGGAACCTGTCATGTGAAGAAAATCCGAGGGCAAAAATTAAGTCGGTTTTACACAAAACTGTGATTCAAAGTCCAGAAGACGTGGTACGTGGCATAAAATCGCGGAGCAACAATGCCATTAAAAAGACAAGGTAGAAGTAAATCGTGGCACAAACTGTTTCATCGTTCCCTTCGTGAAGCAAAGTCGTGGATGAAACTCTAGTCGCAAATCCTGTTGCAGGTAAAGACGTGCCTAGACCAAGCAATTACATGACCAGTCATGAGGCAAAATCGTGGTTTGAAATAACCAGTTGCAAATCTTGGCAAAGACGGCAGAGGCAGAGTCGTTTTTTTCTTCCCTTTTGAAAAGTCGATGGATTAATATTCATTTTTTCCAACAAAGGTATTTACGTAATAATAATTTTTAATACAAGCAAATATAGTTGGAGGGGTGATTTCCATAATTAAATAATATTTGCTGGAAAAAGTAATATTTATTAAGTGTGGGCAAAATATTATTTTATTATTTCCGTTAATTTGGAAAAATAAAATGGCAAATATTTCACACTTGACTTTGTTGGAGAAACAAAAATTAACGGGCACTAATTTCACTGTTTGGAGTCATAAGATTTTAACAGTTGCGGAGTTTCGTGATTGTGATAAAATAATCAAGGGTGATGAAAGTTGACCAACGACGAATTTCGAGGATTATGACAAATGTCATAAGGAAGCGTTATTACTTCTCAAGTTATCGGTATTGGATGATATGATACTGGAAGTGCGGAATGCCACTGTGGCAAACACGTTGTGGGTCAGTTTGAAGGGTAAATATCAGGCGTCAGAAAAGAGTCGGGTTTTATACCTGAAGAATAAGCTCTTTTTCGTAAAATTATAAGGTGGATCGCTATCTGAGCACCTACTTTGGATGAAAGATCTCCGAGACCAGTTGTCTTCCATAAATAAAAAAGGTGGACAACGATGATATGGTGGCTTTGGTTTTGAAGAGCTTACCTTCTTCGTATGAGTCATTTGTGGAGGCACTCCATTTAATGGCTGAAATTCAAACACTCACGTTTGACAAGGTGAGTTCCTACCTGTTGCAAAAGGAGCGGAGACAACTTTAGGCAGAATCTAATTGTGACCATTCAGAGAGTGCTCTTGTCACTCAATCAAAGGGAAAGTGGAAACATCAATCTGGTGAGTCTTCCACTCGGTATCAGGTCACATGCTATTACTATCACAAGGTTGGGCACCTCAAGAAGGATTGCCGGAAGCAGAAGTATGATCTTTGTAGCAAAACAAAAAGCCATGTAATGAGGAGCATGTGGCAGCAGTTGTAGAAGAACGGGATTCAGATGACGAGCATGCTCTTTATTGTCTTACGACATCATGCTCGAATGACAGTGGTACCAGTTACTGGATCATTGACTCTGGTGCGTCTGCACACTTCTCATGTCGCAGGGACTGGTATGTTTCATTTACTGCAAATATCTGTTTTGAATCAGTAGTACTGGCTGATGGAGAATCACTTGCAGTAGAAGGGAGAAGAGATATATGCATTGTATTGAATAATGCTCATAAATTGTTGGTACATAATGTTAGATATGTACTTTCTTTACAAAAGAATCTTCTATCTATTCGTCAATTGACTAAAAATCCCAATATTTCTATGGATTTATGTGGAAAGAAGTGTGTTGTCTCTGATGTGAAACAAAGACAGATAATTGCCCTTGGTATTGGGGAAGGTGGTCAGTATCGGCTTGTTGATCCGGCTGTGATCAACATGAATGCACGTGTGGAGGACAGCTCCACCATTCAGGATGTGCAGGAGACTGTAATGCCTTGGGAGGAAGCCATTCCTCACAAATTTGTTGACTTGGATACAATCAACCTACATGCACCTATTGTGGAGGGAGTATCCATTATACCAAGTGTATGGGAGGTGGACATGCCTATTTCCTCATTCTGAAGAACAATTTGTTGTGGATGGAGACTCCACTATTCCAAAAGCACTGACGATGCATGGTGAGATGGCATGCCCAACCACTCACTCAGAGGTCCTTGCTTGAAGGACAATAGAGCATGAGCAATTTGCTCATTGTGTTGTGAAGGATCTTTCCCAACAGAGGGGGATAGATGAGCAAATAGATGAGGAGTTGATTCTCACTCCTACCGCTATTGAGACAGAGACTACTGCTGAGAAAGAGATGGTTATTTCTCCTACGATGCATGGTGAGATGGCATGCCCAACCACTCACTCAGAGGTCCTTGCTTGAAGGACAGTAGAGCATGAGCAATTTGCTCATTGTGTTGTGAAGGATCTTTCCCAATAGAGGGGGATAGATGAGCAAGTAGATGAGGAGTTGATTCTCACTCCTACCGCTATTGAGATGGAGACCACTGCTGAGACGGAGATGGTTATTTCTCCTACTATTGCGGAGTCGGTTCTAACTCCTATTGCACAGATAGTCACATTTCTCTTCTTGAAAAAGTTGGATGAGCACTACACG
The DNA here is from genome assembly GCA_019776745.2 of Taxus chinensis. Classification (NCBI taxonomy): domain Eukaryota; kingdom Viridiplantae; phylum Streptophyta; class Pinopsida; order Cupressales; family Taxaceae; genus Taxus; species Taxus chinensis. Next base: position 853,318,675 of record CM034148.1, on the reverse strand, counting down.
GTGTTGCAAGGACGTGATCGAGGTGACTTCGATTGCAGGATAATTGAGTCTTTGTATAGACTCCAGCAGGCTACACAAGTCTGGAATAGATTTTCCAATCCACATCTCCAAGGTTCTGATTTCAGCACTCTGGAGATGGGGCTGACACTCTCAGCCATTGGTGATTCATCACTGGTCAATGAATCATGTAACAAAGAACCAATGGACCACTTGTCATATCTTTTGTTCATGGGACCAGATTTTTGTTTTGTGGTTCTTCTTCATTCGACAACTGCAACACAGTCATGGACTAATGATTTTGGAGTACAACCTATGGCACAATCTGTAGATGTAATGACTAAACATATGGGCTTTAGGAAATTTGTAAAATTTCGGGACAAACTTTGTCTTGTTTCCGGTTTAGTCATTAAGAGGGGGTGTTAAAATATAGAGCTATAGAGCATTATATAGAATGTAATGCGGTTCCTAGCAGTTGAAGAGGTTGTAACCAAACAACCAAATGTAACTACCTCTTCCTATAATAAATAAAGCTCTCTTGAAGGAATCCAACTAACCAAATTTGCTTGAAGTGACCACTATTGTGAATCTTGGATGTAGACCTAAACCCCTTTCACCTCTAAATTGGAAGTGATTATGATGGACAATATTTCTCTTTTATTTTTCCTTTTAAAGCAGCATACCAATTGATAATAAAGTGTCCATATTGAAATTATGTATGTAAATTCTTTTATATACAGTAATCATGAAATAAAAGTCAATAAAATATAATCTACAAAAGTAACGAGAGAATAAACAATTGGATATCTTAATGTCTTGTACGAAATCAACCATGCCAATATTGCTCCAAAAGAGAGAAACAAAGAGCAACCCTCTACAAATAAATCTATATCAGGAAAATATACAACTTGAGAACTAATACTTTATTAGAATATTAATCCGTATTGAACAATTTAGGACTGTCTACTCAATAATAAAGGCTGCAAGGAATCTCAAGAAAAGAAGAACAACTCTATACAAATAAATGTATATGCAGGAAAATATACAACTTGAGAACTATTACTTCAGTAGAGTATTAATCCGTATTGAACAATTTAGGACTATCTACTCAATAATAATGGCTGCAAGGAATCTCTCCGCAATTATATGGGAACCTTAATGAATAGTGGTTGACATTCTTAATGTGTATATGTTAATGTTGTATATGCTCAAATCTAAAGATATTATAACTAATTTCAAACAAGTACTGCATCAATTTTCCAATTTTTGATTCAAGATTATACAACTCAACTTTTAATTTTAATGTGATGGATGTACATTTATCCTTTCACCGCAGTTTCAAAAAAATTAGGGAATAACATAGGGAAGCAGTAGATGAAGATATCATGAAGAATTATTTATAATATTTATTGTTTTGCAATATTATTTATATACCAATTAAGAACCGAAAAATTCATGAAAAACCTAACTATCAATGTATTATTAGAAGGGATGGTACTTGTCATATATTTTTAAATGACAGTTACCCAAAATGAAATGGTTTTAATAATGTCCACAAGACTGAAGGTCTATGGAACCATTGAAAACTTCACCTACTTAAAGATTTGGGTACTTAGTGGTATCTTTTAGAAGGTGCTCCTTCTCTCTGATTTGAGTTAGCATCTCCCCCGAACCTTTTATTTTTCTTTCCTTGAAGTAGTTCTATCATGGAATCAAACTCTTAAAATTTCCTCATACTTGACTATGATGTCCATGTACCTTGGACATTCAAGGATAAAAAGCTCTTCTGTTTCGACTTCTCTTGTAACTGCGTAAAACACAAGTCCTCTCTTCCCGTGGTTCCTTAGGCGTTGTCCATCTTCCTGTCTCACATCTAAGCTTGTGGGAGCTAGTCCTTAGCTAAGCAATGATGATTTTTATCCTCCATTTAATTTCAGCCCCTATATATGTTTTTTCACAATGTTCATACGTTAGGCTAGAACTTTTATAATGGTAGTGTTGGCGCTTCCTACTTGTTTTCTTCCTCCACATCCTCGTTCTAAACTTTTCATTCATGTAGTTTTTATGCATTTGTTAAGATTTGGGCATTCATCTAGGTTGATATCCCATTTGTTCATCCATTTGTGGTTCTACTTCATCCACCCGTGTTCTTTCGTTTGTGCAACTCATTGCCTCTTTAGCCCTAGGCCACCTGTCGGTCTTCATGTTTTCTTGTGTTTTTGAAGTAACATATAAGCTAGTCATAGTGATTGCCTCTAGAGGGAAGATACTTGTTTCTGGCCATGATGATTTCATAAAGGAATTGTAGTCTTGATTTTGAAATTGTTTGTTATTAGCCACTTTTGGATCCTTTCTATTTGTCTCCATTTCAAACTTGTCGTTCCACTAGCCCATACCTCACAACCATACAACACCACCGATCATGATAAGTAACCCAAAAAGGACCCTGGTGGTCTTCTAATCCCATAGCTTAGCATTCCTGCACCTGTTTTGGAACGCATAAAGAGCTCTCCATCCTCCTTGTATTCTCTTCATCCTACAAGGTATCCCAATTGAGCTTGCTATGAAAATTGAGGCCAAGATATTTGTATTCTAACATCACTTCAAGAGACTCTCTAACAAACTAAAATTCAAGATGTTGCTTCTTCTTTTCACTGAGAAAATCATAATTTTGGTTTTGCCAATGTTTACCTCCATCCCTGACTTCTATACAAAAGAGCTCTAAAGAACGAAGGTAATCTCTTAAATCTTGGATTGTCTCTGCCATTAGAACTAAGTCATCTGCATATTAGTAGGAATTTCACCACATATTTGGCAAGTGGACCCCTTTCCCTCCAAATTTGTTTATCCATTCCTCTAACTTGTCAATGTATAGCCCAAATAAAGTCGGGGAAAGGGGGCAACCTTGTTTGATGCCTATATCACTCTTGAAACACTCAAATAACCCTACCTGCATTTTGATTTTAGCCTTGACTTACTCATATAATCTGTGAACTGTTGCCCTATACTGTGTTGGAACCCCTAGTTCTTCCATTCTGCTCCATAATTTGCTCCTTGGCAACTATGTCAAATGCCTTTTTGAAGTCTACAAAGCAACAATATGCATCATCTTTTTTATCCCAAACCTTTTCAACTAGGTGTCTAAGCGTGGTACAATGATTCGATGGTTGAGTGTTTAGGTTTAAAACTTGCTTGCCCCTTTGCTCTCTTTCCTCTTTCCTCCCCCAATTGCTAATCTTTGCTCTATCATACTCCCAAACAACTTTGCAAAAAGAGGATTGACCATGATAGTTTGGTAATTGGAGGGATTATTTACATCTCTGCTTTTAAACAAAGGTATGGTTAAGCTAGTTGTCCATTATGTCGGGAAGCCATTTTGAATGACCTCATTGAAAATTTCTTTGATTTGAGGTGCAAGGATATCTGCTCCCCATTTTAGATGCTTCGCTTGAAGGTTGTCTATGTCACGGGCTTTACCTGTTGCTAGCTTTTTAATCCCTTGTATGATGTCCTCAGTTGTGAAAAGTTCTTCATTAACAAAGATAATGGAGGAGTATCTTGTTCATTTTTACGCTCATACAGTTGCTTTGAATATTCCATCCACTGCTTGCTGTTATGTTGTTCTTTGTTTGCTTATTCTCCCATGTGAAGCTCCCTCCAAAACCTCTTTGGTTCATGCTTCCCCAAGTAAATCAGCTCCTTCCTTTTAGTTCTAGTGTATTCTTTTTTTTCTTCACTAGTTGCTCATATTTTTTTGTTTGCACCTTTGTTCTACAAGGTGAGCTCCTTTAATAGCCTTCATGTTGCCTTACACTCTTCATCGTACCATTTGTTGGGAAGCTGTAGTTTCTTTCTTTTTTTGGTTTAGCTCTCTTGCACGTGTTTAGGGCTTCTTGAATGGTGTGCATTAGTCCTCTCGCTCTTAGTGTAATCTATACTACTGATAGGTGCTCCTTTACTTTCCTTTTCTTGGAGTTTGCTCTCTAATGCCGCTCTTAAAAGCTTGTTGATTTTCATCTGTTAAGAGGATGTTTCCTTTATGAAGGAGGCTTAATTTTCTTAACCCCGGTGTGATCATCATGTTGTTTGTCTTCTTGACATTGGAGTTTCATAAAAATTGGGTTGTGGTCTGATTTAAGTTCCACCGAGAATCTTCAATTTCTAGCTCTTCTATCTTGGCCACACAATTTTGAGAGCAAATAACATAGTCGTTTACACTCTACCCATTGTAAGTCTTGCACGTAAACTTTCTTGATCTTTCCCATTTGCTCATACCATTACATATAATCAAGTTGTGAATGTGCACAAGCCTAATAATTCTTCTCCAAAGTGTGTGATACCCCCATGTTCATTGCATTTGAAAACCTTGGACCATTGCTGATTTTCCTCCTCTGTCATCCAAGCGGATTTATATCTAGATCCTCATTATTTCCTAGAATGTTTGTTTGCTTGTTTGTTGTCCTTGCATTAAAGTCTCCTATTAACAAATCTCCCCCAATCCTACTGTAGACTAAAATATCCCTCTTTAGAGAGGAATACAAGTCTTCACAGTCTAGAACTTGCTTCTTATAAAATTTGGAGTTCTTGGGTGCAAAATAACATGTATCTATGCTAATAACATAGTGTCATTTTCTATTATTCTTATCCAGATGTATTGTTTATTTTCATCTTGTTTTTCTATTTTGATATTTCTACCCTAGGTTTCCTTTATTAACACCATTATACCCCCATGTCCCTTGCCATTCTTTGTTGCTTTATTCCAAATTGCTGCCTTCTTGTATCCTTCAAAATCTGACGTTCTTACACCCATTGTGCTCATGCATTTCAGTCAAGAATAATTATATCTCTGATCTCTGGCTATGGGCCCTAACCCGGGTCCTCTTCTCCAAGGATAGCCTCTACAATTCCAGCTTACCATTGTAAGATGCTCCTGTGCGGGCCATATTCCCTATTTGCTTTGGGGATTTCTAGTTGTGATATATGCTTTCCCATTATTTAGGTATGCCTATCTCCCTTCACTCCTTGTTGGCTTCACCTTTTCCCACTCCTTGTTTCTCTCTTCTAGCTGCCAAAAGGTTAAGTCTTCATCTAGATAAAAGTGCGAGCCTCTCAACATACCTTTATTTCTTAGCACTCTTTTTTTATCCTCATAGTTTACCATTGTGACCCGAATATGATTATCCATTCCCTCAACTCTCATCTTACCGATTCTACTTGCTTACTTGATTTGCCCTTTCCATTGTAATTAGTCTGCAAGGAAGTCCCTTGCGAGGTTGCTTGTATCCTCCACTTCTCCATAATCTTTCAGCCCTTTGATAATTATGTTTGATAATTTATCATGTCGTTCTCTTTCTTCTATCATTTGACTCTTGACAGTGTGCCTCTCTATCAACTCCTTATGTTTGCCTAGTGGTTCTTTTACCACTTGTGCCCAAGACTTAGCCTCTTCTAACTTACTTTGTAGCCCATTTTCTCTTTTTTCTATGTTATGGAGTGCTTGTTGGGCCTTTTTTATTTGCATTGTACTTGCCTTTCTTCCCCTACCTTGGCATTTGTTAAAGAGTGGATGGATTACTTGAGGGTTTGTCATTCATGCTGCCCAACAATTGCGATATTTTATAGATTTTTCACTTGTGCTCGAAGCTTGTTGTTTTCTTCTTGCAACCTTCGCGTTACATTGGCCATCTCTTCCATTTTAACATCTTTTAATTTATCCCTTACTTCCATGTTTTCTAGTCTTTCCTCCAAGCTCATTAGTTTTTGCACATATAGTTTCAATGATCGAATGAGAGGAGTCAATGTGGGGCTTGTATGCTTCTTCACCATCTTGAATCTCTACTTGGTGGCCTCTAACTTCCATATTATATGTTTATAATGACTCCTTTCATGGCTCTTTTTACCTTGTGCAATGATGTACTCAACTTCTTTACTACTATTGGTCTATTTTGATTCCCTTTCACTTCTTTCCCTTGGCCCTCTTGTGGTTTTGATTGCGATTTCTGGTCCAGAATACATAAAGCCGCTTGTTGTACTTTTTTAACAGCCTACTTTTGTGTATGTCGATTTCAAACATGTTGTTGTTAATTATTGTTTGTGTGTCTTCATATCCACTTCTCTCGGCCTAGGTTTTTCTGCCTTAGAATCCCGCAATACGGCTTGGCATTTATGTAAATCGGTTTTGAAATCATTTGTGGTGTTGTTACACTTGGCTGCGATGGTGTTGGCATTCAGTGGGAGCCTTATCCTTTGAGGATATAAGAATATCTGCACTCCACTGATGCCATATGTGCCACTGTTCCCTTTAGCGAGAGGATCATTTGAAGGAGCTAACAGCCTTAGTTGACAAAATTTCCAAAATTTTCTTATATGTACACTACACATTAGAAATTAAATAGACACACAAAATGTTTGAGCAAATGACTGAACATGTATCTGATATGGGATCTGGGTATCCTGGCATGATTTTGTACTTGTAAAACACAATTCTTTTCCATGGAAGCAGCCAAATTATAGTGAGAACACACCAGAAAAAAAAGAGTATAAGAAATGATGATAATAAAGGTTTTGAAGCCATTGCAATAACAATTAGACCAAGAGGCTTTTAATGGGAGGGAGTGCAACAAGATTTGCATTGTGCATGAGAATATATATAGGCATTGACACACCTGTAAGTGGATTTTCTATGTGGAAGACGTCCATTACAGGAATTCCAACCATAGTGTTCAGCCTAGTCAAAATGTATTACACATTAGCATTTATAAGACTAAAACAAACAAAATAGGATAATTTGTAGATTTTTGTCAATCGAGAAAGGGAGACTTCAGATAGGTAAATAATTTTAAACAAATTTAATAGTAATAACCAATTCGCACTTTGCATGTCAATACACCATGATGGTAGAAGGCTTTGCTTGTAAGGCCTGACTGCTAGCATAATATGTGAACATTGTGTGTGGTTGGGAGTTTATGGAGAGAGTATACACACACACACTGCTCAAGTGCTTTTCACCTAAATTTGCATGATAAAAGCTTTCAAACATTGCAAATGCTCAAAAGAAAAGATGAGGCAATAATATAAGTAGATGACAACCCAACAAGGAAATGGTGAAGAACTCAAATAAAGTTGCCAACTACAACCTAAAAACTAACATCAACCAATTGCAATGAACCATAATTCCCTGAATCCAATATGGAACTTTACTGATACTTTTAAGTGAATGTATTTCATAATTGGAATACATCTTGGGTTTAACCCCCTTCAAAACAACCCTTTTGGGCATGCAAAACATTTTAGAGAAGGCATAGTAATGAAATGAAAGCTCTAGAACAAAACATAATCCTCATGAAGCCGTGTAACCGTTTCCCACAACTTATCACCATCAATAATTGATTTTCTATTGGCAAGTATCTAACGTGCTATATGGTGTAACTAGTTGGTGGATATATTGCTTGTATATTGTTATGGAATTATGGAGTTATATACATGTAAACACACCCGAGCACTCCTGGGAGGACATCTAGCTTCATATGATCCATTGCAACACAATGAAGTCTTAATCGTGAAGCCTACTATGAAATGAATGTTTTAGATTTAGACTGCATTTTTTTCAATTCTTAATTTTTATTATTTTCAATTCTGCAATACGTGGACTAGCTTCTCACCATTTTAGGTTTGAGTGTTAAACATCAAAATATGTTGTTCTCATCATAATTACTTCAGCATTACTTTCAATTTCATGCGGGTCCCATTTGTTTTGGAGTGAGCTTGATGGAAAATATTTTATGCTTGCTCCTGAGATTTGCAAAAAATATATTTACAAGGGTGATGAAAATCACGTTCTTTTTTAAATCCAACTTCTCATATCCCAGCTGTGCAAGAATGCCTCTAACCTGATGGCAGACACTTTTAGGAATAGCATGTGCCTACAAAAAAAACAAATGAATTGCGTAAAATATACTATCAAGAAAGGATATTACTACTGATACTTTACATAATTCAAAAGTGGAATGAAAGGAAAGATGCCTCAGATCAATTTTGGAGGGCCTACTAGGCTGCTTCAAATACTGCGGTGGACATACTTGCCTTGCACTCATCCTATCAGGCTTGGCTTGGCACTGCATTTTTCAGTTTTCTACTACGAAACTAAAATTTCACCTGAAAGAGCTTGTCATTTGGCAATACAAGCTTTTTGATGAAGCAATTGCAGAGCTTAATATCAAAAGCATTTGAATTTTTTTTTTTAATCTCGTAATTAGTGATTCTAATCATGCAGGAGACTGTGATTATTGAATAAAATAGTTAACATAGGTCATTTACAATGGAAATGTAATTCCAGCCTCTGTGGTCTTGGATGAGGTTAATTAAATTTATTTATCCTTAAAACATATCAACACACGTATTCCATTCAACACATAGATCAACTATATTCTATGTAAACCCAACAAAACAAATGTTCCATCCAAAACATTATAATTTCATTGATCAAATCATTAATGAAAAAAATCATTTTTTCATTAGTTCAAGGTTGGAATACATATTTTTTATCCTTCCTTGAAATGGCTCTACTCTCCTTTGTGATCAAAAGCACAGGTCCTTAAACTATGTCTGCAAGGAGAAATTCATAGACTTCAAATACTCTTTCTTTGTCCTGGGTAGGAGTCATCCAAGGTGTACATTGTACACTTGGTTGGGTATACATTATATTCCCCCTTTCCTTTGCCCACTACCTACCTTGCTCTATCACACGAGATTTTGAACGCCCCTTTCCAAGGATTTCCATACATTATATAGTTTTCCAAGGTAGTTCTATAACCAACATACCTGTTCATGATAAATATCATGCCATCAATTAATCTTTAATGCAAACGTTATCATATCCCTTGCTTTTTACAAGGGTATTCATTTTGCTTTTTCATGCATAACTCTTTATCTTTATATTTTCTTTTACAGTTGCTTGTTACCCCACTGTAATATAATTTGAGTATTAACTCCTTATTTCTTTGGACGGGTAACTCTTTAACATATTCTTTAATCGATTTTTACCCACTTTCATATACATTAAGGAACATTAATTCTGTATAACTTTCAATGGGTAAAAAGTTTCCTGACACATTCTCCAACATAGTCAAGCCAAGAAGTTCCTACAAAGTAGGAAGAATATTTGAATAAGGAAAATAGGGTTTGTCAAACAATTTGCAAGGGCAATGTTTCAGAAGGTTAGGGAAACTCAATATATATTTATTGAACACACAAAACAGAAAACAAGAAAGGGAAATGAAAGCAAAAATTATGTACAAGTAGAACACGGGCATGGGACAAGTGTTAATGCAAATACATTGATGTTTTTAGAAAAAATAGGTGCCTTTGTGGAACACCTTATTAAACTTGCAAAAGGTGTTTGAAAACTCAGAATTTACAATTTGCAAAGAGGGAAAAAAATTAACTCGAAAGCACCGTCTGCAGAAAAATGACTCTGAAATAGGGGTATTAGGACTCCACCTATGAATTGATGGTGAACTGTGAAGAGTTCGTGGGAGGCAAATTGTTCTCTTATGTCTTCTTTGAAAAGTTTAGATTCCTTGGTGTGCATATCGGGATAGGCTTGAATTCCTTTGATGTGTCACTTCCTGATTACGCCGAAGGCGTTCTCCTATGGGAAAGGCCCTTACGGACTTTTTTATAATTATAATAAATTTGACGTCTTGACGGTTGTCTAGACATTTTATTTAATGCGATTAAATTTTTCGTCTTTTTTTTGCTGGCTTTGCACATATAGGGAGCTTCCTTGAATTCGTTTGTCTCAAATTCTCACCTGGTTGGCGAATCCTACATGGATACCGAGCATAATACGGCCAATAATAAGCATTTTGTTTTGATGTTCGAGGCGGCTCCATTCAGTGCAAAACCGACCAAGAAACTGAAAACCCCCGTCAACATGGATATTTTCCGGCCGTACCTCCTGGTTATTCCAGATGCAAAGAATTTTGATATCAGACCCGCAATATACATTAAAGATGTGAAATTTGTTAACAACTGACTATCGAATTGATAGTATAAAATTTGCAGAGTCCCTCCTTTTCTTGTACACGTTGTGGAAAAATTTTCTTCAGAAAAGAGTCCATGGATGTAACTCCACCTGTACAAAACAGAGGCTCAGACAACAATTTTAAAAAAACCAAAAAGACTGCAAGAAATTTAATAGATGTTAGCAAGCTTGTTGTGGATTTGAGCGACTGTTATTACTTTGGATTCATCTTCCATGACATTTCGGATTTCACTACTGAAATTTCTGTTCAGTGAAGTGAAGAATCATAAATTTAGTAATGATGTGTTCATTCTTTTCTTGCTTGCAAATAAGATTCAGTAGTGACTTTATTCTTCTCTTTCTTCAAGTCATATTCAGGTACCTTTGAAGGAGAAGTAAGCATACTCCTTCAGTATGCTTTTTCTTTCAAATATAAAGCATACATACTCTACTCAAGGCTTACATACCTTATTTCCTATAAAATTTAAACTTGTGACCTCTCTTTTAAACATAGGCCAACTTAAATACATTCTTTTGCATACTCTTCACTGAAATTCCTGTTCAGTGAAGAGAAGAATCATGGACATGAATTCACTCTTTTCATAGATTCAGTAGCATCTTCATTCTTCTCTTTCTTCAGATCATATTCAGGGGAGAAGTAATCATACTTCTCCTTCACTATGCTCTGCCTTTCAAATATAACACGTATTAAGATTTAAACTTGCGACCTCTCTTTTAAGAGTAGGCCAACTCAAATACATCAGAAATTTACTTTCATGTACAGTTTGTGTTGATTTGGCTTCAAAAAGTAAGCTCCCACGATCAATCTACTTCTTGGATTCAATGTTTTCCTTCATACTTCTAAACAAATGATATTTCAGGGCACTCTTCTTACCCTCGACAGAATCTTCATTTTCCTGAGATACTGAGAAGTTGAGATATTTCCTCAACAATTTACTGTCAAATTTTGTACCTAAATACATTTTCTCTGGAGTTGCATCTTCTGTTTTTACAGATGTAGTGTCACTACCCAAGGATAATTTACAACCAGATGTAGTTGTTTGTGCTCCCATTGAAATATATGCAATATGTTGAAGCATGCAAATGCCATGCAAACTGTTTTACCAAATGCATGTAAGAAATGTGGCCTCACGGATTGTATTGTTCATAGGATATGAATAAAATGGAATCATTGGAAAGGTTTAATTACATTTAGCAGGTATAAGGCCAAACCCTACAACCGTTTTCAATATCCTCTCAACTTCTGGGAAAATGGAAGCTTTAGAAAAGGGCACGTGAACTATTCCATAGAATGTTTTGATGAGATGTGGTCTTATGACATATAATAAATGCAAAATATGCACAAAATGGTTTTTTTGAAAAGGCTTTAGTAACTTTCAAGAAAATGCATTTGCCAGTGATGAAGTTGTTGCCAAAATGGGAGCTTTAGAACAGGGTATGAACATCCATCAATGTATAATGTAAAGTGAATTGACTTGACATCACTTACATACCACATATAGCATATTTAACTTGGGTAGGAACAATTTGCTACATGAAATTGGTGTGGGACATGCAGGTATTTCATTTCTCACTTTTTAATTTACAACATTCTAACTTTTTGCATAACTATTCTCGAGTAATTACTTGATCTCAAAACTAAAAAGAGAGTTCTATTAAGTTTTTCTCCTTTTTAAATTTCGGTCTCTTTAAGCACAAATTGCATTGATGTGAACAATGCAAGTGTGATCGAGACCATAAGTGGAGCACCACGACTTAGATTGTTCCCAGCTTAATAATATTTTCTATGTGCTCCACTTTTTTTTCGTGATCTCAACCACATTATGCATATGAATGCAACATGCATTTTAAAATGACCAAACTATAAAAAATGGAAAATGGGCTATAAATGTTCATTCCGAAATTCAAGCTCAAGTACTTATAGGGGGAGTAAGTGATGCGTAAGTAGATTTCTCCAATATAATTTGTGGAATAAGTGTGGGACATACATGTATTTAATTCCCACTTTTTTAATTGAAAAATCCCTCTTTAGAATGGTAAATGAAAAATACCTTTCCCTCAAATTGTGTTTATATGAATAATGTGGGCGAGATCAAGACGAAAAAGTGAAACACATAGCAAATATTGGTTAGGTAAGATAACACTGAGTCAGGGAATAGGTGTGGGACAAGCAAGTTTTTAATTCTCACATATTTTCTAATTCACTTGTTGAATGGGCATGGGACATGCAACTGTTTAATTTCCACATTTTACTTACAAAACCGCTCTCTTGAATGGAAGATGAAATCCACTTTTTGTGCATATAGCCATCCACATGCATGGCTCAATTATCGATGGTTTTTTGTATATCACCTATTCCCCTACAAATACTAATCTTGAAATTAAAATGAACGTTAATTGGGTTTTCCTCATTTTTAAATTTGGGTCCCTTTATACACAATTTCCACCCATGTACATGATGCACATGAGATCGAGACAAAAAATAATCTAACTCGTGTACAGCGTAGATATTATTTAGGTGGAAACAATCTAACTCATGTAATAAGTGTGGGCCATGCATGTATTTAATTCTCACATTTTCATTTCTATTCTTACATTCATGCCTTCGTCTTCCTTAAACATTCATTCATGCATAAATTCCGTAAGCATACGTTCTCACGTTTCACATTGACTCCCTCATTCCTCTTTCCTTTCCCATGCACTTCCTCACCCTCTTAGGCCTTCGTCTTTACCCCTCTTCATCTCCCGTTGTTTCTCTTCATCCATTTGTACTTCTTTAGTATATCCTTTTTAGCGTTTCCATTCATGCCTTCGTCTACCTTTAACATTCATTCTAGCTTGCAGTAGACTGAAGAAAATCAAACTTATTGCAGCTAAGTTTTTTGGCCATCTTAGGAACATTTTGGATTTTAGTTTGCACACATTAAGAATTATTATAATACCGTGTTTAGATTATTTGGTGCTGACATTAGGAGTGTTGTATTGCAGTATGCTCGAACTATCCAAAAGCTAAGGTTTCCTGCTGATTTTAAGATGTAGAATATTGAGGGATCTTGGGATGTGAAATTTCCTATAAGATTGGAAGGGCTTACATATTCACATGGTGCTTTTTCATGTGTTAGTTGTGTGGGCACTTGTTAGTATATTTGTCTCTATCTTGATACTACACTCCTGTATTGATGCTACACAGTTGTATTGATATTTTATGTCTCCTTCTAATGTATTCATGTTTAGTTCAAATAAAATAGATCACAAATCGCTACCACCAATGATATAAGATTTGCAAATGTATATTTATGAATCTGTAACAAATTTAAAATGTAGAGATAAAACCTTTAAATGTAATGCTTCATCTATATTCCTACACTTCCAAAATCAATTACACCTCTTATCAACATCAACTATAAAAGTAATAACTATCCCTCTAAATCAAATAACATATACCATTCGGCGTTCACATTGCATTGTACACATGCAATTGCTAGGTTTTAACATTTCAGAGTCAGATTGAGCTCCCTGCATCATAGCAACTCTCTTTTTTTTGCGTTTGAACATCTTCCTCTTCACACAAACTAAGAATCAAACACCATTCTTCATGTCTTCGTTTACTTTGAGGATTTCAACATCCACAAGATCATGATTTTTAGAATGCGCAAGTTACTTTACTATCTTGACTTTAGTTCTTCCCAAGAAATCTTCAATAGTGAGGTATGAAAGGGGGAAGTTGGGATAATCTCTATCTTTGACTATCGAGTCTTCCAATTTAATGTACCAGGCATCTTCAATCTGATTGGAAGTTGGAAAAGCATCATTCTCCTCTTCACAAATGGGAGTTTTGAAATTCTTCATTACTGTCTTCAAAGAGTACGTGACATATTCCAGCACTTTCTCTTGTTTGTGGTTCAATTAGTTGTCCCTCCAATGAATCCTTTTCTCTCAAGACCGTGAAATGGAAGTGATCATGAGGAGCGGGAAGTATATTTTCTTCTTTTCTATTGAAGTTATGCTGTGAATGGTGAGGGTCCTTAAGCTGATATTTTTTCATTTCCTCATGATAGGTTTCATTGCATATCCACCATTTGAAGCATTTCGATAGTTCTTGCCCAACATCCTTCTTTAGCATTTTGAACATGATCATGTCATCTTCAATTTCGATTGCTTGCTGTTGTGCAACTTCCACGTCACACACTTTGCTCCTCTTCAAGAAAAAATTGATTTATAGATGTAAAGCAGCGGTGAAGAGGCAAAGTTGATTGTTGGGGCTCAGTTGGTCAGCATGAGGAATCAATCTCAGCAATCTGTTGAAGTACGCTACAAATTCTCTCATCTTATCTTCTTCGTTGTTCTGAATTTAGAAAAGCTGGAGCAGTAGTGCACATATGACTACAGCTGGTTTGAACCTACCAGGAACTTGTTCTTTAACGTGCTCCAATCAATGTCGCAATTTGAAGTGCCGGAACCAGTCAGCAGCAGGTCCAGTGAGGGTTTCAACAAAAAGTATCACATAGACATCTTCTTCTCCAAGAATTGTGGATACCACATCTGCACCTTGGGAGTTTTCTCCAAAAAAATACGAAAAGTTTTTTCTTGAACCCAAAGGCAAATTGCTGTATCGGGCCAAAGCCAAAGGCCCAAAACAGTTTTGCCATGGGATGGGTGAAACCAATGCTAAGCTTGAATCAAAATAAAATTGTTAAAATATAAAGCATTATATAGAATGTAATGCGGTTATGTACTTGTTATTTGGTTGGTAACTGTTCAACCGAACTATAACCTCCTCCTATAATAAATTGGATCTGCTTGGGTCATTCGATGTAGTGCCGTTTGCCTTCTCTGAATTCTTTCTTCTCTTTGCATATGCTAACATTGGTATCAGAGCGTCCAAGGTTGCAATTCGAGGTAGCCTCCAAGAGGCACGACCTAGAAATTTGAGGAACCCCTAACAGGGCACGAATTTGGTAAAACATGAAGGTATTTGGAGAAAATTACCGGACGCAAGAGCAGAGAAGGAAGAAATTCCTCCATTCACGCAGCAGGAGATAGTCAGACAACCATTCGAGGCCGAGAAGATGTGATACGAGGGCATAAAGTCGTGGTTTGAGGCCCGAAAGTTGTGGTTTGAAAGTGTGAAGTCGTGGTTTGTGGGAAAAATCCAGTCGCAAATCCTGAGAAATGTGTGGGCACCATTGTGTGAGCAGAGAGCCTTGTCACAAATCCAGTGGAAAGAGATTCGTGAATAACATAGACATTTTTGTGAAGCCATTTGTGGCAGAAACAGTTCGTGATAACAAAGTTGTAGTTTGCTAGAAAAATGTGACCAGAAGCAGAGTCATGTCTGTGGAAAGTTGTGGCTCATGTTCGCTGTTGATGTCGGAAATCATGGACAAGGGCAGAAGAAATGAACAAGAAAAACGCGGTGAGTTAAATATTAAGTGTTAGAAGGCAGATTAAATCTTATTTGGGCAGAATAATATTATTTCTTCAGCCATAAAGGTATTCATCCACGCTTGATAATATTTATTAATGCAAATATAGTTCGAGGATAGTTCGAAGGTGCTTTACATGTGAGTAATTAATTTAATCTTACTTGCTGGAATAAGTAATATTTTATTGGTGTGGGAAAAATATTATTTTATTATTTCCGTTACTTTCGAATAATAAGATGGAAAATATTTCCCACTTGACTTTGCTAGAGACACAAAAATTAACGAGCACTAATTTCAATGTATGGATTCATAAGATTTTAACGCTTGCAGAGTTTCGTGATTGTGATAAAATAATCACGGCTAGTGAAAATCGACCAGCGACAAATTTCGCAAATTATCACAAACATCACAAGGAAACGTTATTGTTCCTCAAGTTATCGGTGTCAGATGATATGATACCGGAAGTGCGGAATGCCACTATGGCAAACATGTTGTGGGTCAGTCTGAGGGATAAATATTGGATGTCAGAAAAGAGTCGGGTGTTATACCTAAAGAGTATGCTCTTTTCTGTAAAGTTACAAGGTGGATCGTTGTTTGAGCACCTACTTCGGATGAAAGACCTCTGAGACCAGTTATCTTCCATCAACAAAAAGGTGGACAACAATGATATGGTGGCTCTGGTTCTAAACAACTTACCTTCTTCGTATGATATGGAGGCACTCCATTTAATGGCTGAAAGTTAAACACTCACGTTTGACAAGGTGAGTTCCTACATGTTGCAAAAGGAACGAAGACAGACACAGGCTCAAGAGTCTAGTTTAGGACAATCAGAGAGTGCTCTTGTCACTTAGTCAAAGGGAAAGTGGAGACGTTAGTCTAGTGAGTCTTCCACTCAGTATCAAGTCACATGTTATTACTGTCACAAGGTTGGGCACCTTAAGAAGGATTGTCGGAAGAGGAAGCATGATCTGTCGCAACAGAACAAGAAGCCATGTGATGAGGAACATGTGTCAGCAGTTGTAGAAGAATGAGATTCAAATGACGGGCATGGTCTTTATTGTCTTACGACATCATGCTCACATGACAGTGGTACTAGGTGCTGGATCATAGACTCTAGTGCATCCACACACTTTTCATGTCGCAGGGACTGGTATGTTTCCTTTACTGCAAATATCTGTTTTGAATCAGTAGTACTAGCTGATGGAGAATCACTTGTAGTAGAAGGGATAGGAGATATATGCATTGTATTGAATAATGCTCATAAACTGTTGGTACAAAATATTAGATACGTACCTTCTTTACAAAAAAATCTTCTATCTATTTGACAATTAAAATCCCAATATTTCTGTGGATTTCTGTGGGAAGTGTGTTTTCTCTAATGTAAAACAGAGATGGATAATTGCCCTTGGTATTGGGCAAGGTGGTTAGTATCGGCTTGTTGATCCTGCTACGATCAACATGAATGCATGTGTGGAGGACAACTCCACCATACAGGATGTGCACGAGGCTGCAATGCCTCGGGAGGAAGCCATTCCTCACAGATCTGTTGACTTTGATACAATCAACCTACATACACTTATTGTGGAGGGAGTATCCACTATACCAGATATATTGGAGGCGGGTGTAATGTCCCTGTTTAGGACAAGTTAGGAAATAATATAAATCTGATCACACACTGCTGGAAAATAATTAATTTTCAAACCCCACTGCCGCAATTTTCAAAAATTCATATCTTTGGCTAGAGAAGTCCAAATGAGCTGAAATTGTGCATATTGGACCACCAAAATATGAAGAATAATATGCAAAAATCAGATTTCGCACAGCCAATATGAAACCCTAATTTTGCCCTAAAAATTAGGTCGCCCAGCACATTTAGGGCACCAAATCTACTCCAAAAATTATAGAATCACCTTCTCCTTATTTCTCCTAATTGCTACAATCACATCAATATTAAATTGATCCCAAACTGCAGATCTGAAATTAATATTTAATTGTTAGCAACCAAATAGCCGACAGACAACTGAAATCTTCTAAAATCCATATTTTCCCTTCAAATAAAATGCAGATAATTCTATAAATTAAGATGTTTCCAAAGAATTAAAGATCTGAATTTTATGATGACTGAAACCCCTCTAAAACAGCCCCCAAAATCCCCAAACTAGTCGTTAGGGTTAGAATAAATTGCATAAATAATATCCGGCACTTAATAACCCTTCAATACACTCAAAATAGCTGCCCAAACTTAGCAAAAATAAGGCAACACCGATCAAATCTTGAATATAGATGATTTACCCGTAAAACATGCCAAAATAAAACCCATATCAAGTTGCCATAGTTGGAATAATTACAGCATTAAAATCAGACCACAAAGACATCAAAAATCACCACTAATCATTCAAATATCCTCATCAAACAAATGTAACACATCCCAAAGCAAGTCACCAATGTTAGCAAGTATGTTTGCTTTCCCTAGGTGTGGCGTCGCCTTTTCAAAGGGTGATTTTAATATTTAAAAGCCAACTACATATTATTTAATTAATTCCCCTTTTTTACTTGCATTTTTGAAATTTAATTAAATACATTACTTGCTTCATAAATATTAAATAATTAAATAAATATTGCTTTATAATGTCAAATGATTATTGCTCTCCACGCAAATATTATCTAATTATTTAATATAATTTTCCGCTTGCAACATCCTTACAGCTCACAGGGAATGATAGGCTAAGGGTCTTCAAAAAATGGGCACAAAATTCGATATCCCTAGAGAGAGAGAGAGAGAGAGAGAGAGAGAGATGGCACAAAATTCGATATCCCTAGGCGAGGGAAACTATTAAATAAAAGTGGTTTGCTTTCCCTAGGTGTGGCATCCCCTTTTCAAAGGGTGATTTTAATATTTAAAAGCCAACTACATATTATTTAATTAATTCCCCTTTTCCATTTGCATTTTGGGAATTAAATTAAATACATTACTTGCTCCATAAATATTAAATAATTAAATAAATATTGCTTTATAATGTCAAATGATTATCGCTCTCTAGGCAAATATTATCTAATTATTTAATATAATTTTCTGCTTGCAACATCCTTGAAGCCCACAGGGAATGATGGGCTAAGGCTCTTCAAAAAATGGGGACATTACATTGGGTATGCCTTGGGAGGATGGACTTCCTCATTCTAAAGAACAGTTTGTTGTGGATGGAGACTCCACTATTCCAGATGCACTGACGGTGCATGGTGAGATGGCATGCTCGACCACTCACTCAGAGGTACTTGCTTGAAGGACAGTAGAGCATGAACAATTTGCTCATTGTGTTTTGAACGATCTTTCTCAATAGAGGGGGATAAATGAGCAAATAGATGAGAATGAGTTGGTTCTCACTCTTGCGACTGTGGAGATGGTTATTTCTCCCACTGCTGAGGCGGATGAGACGAAGATGATTATTTCTCTTGCGGAGTTGGTTTTAACTCCTGCACAAATGGCCACATTTCTCTTATTGAGAAAGTTGGATGAGCACTACATGGTGTTGCAAGGATATGATTGAGGTGACTTCGATTGCAGGATAACTGAGTCTTTGTATAGACTCCAACAGGCTAAACAAGCCTGGAACAAAATTTTCAATCCACCTCACCGAGGTTCTGATTTCAGCACTTTGGAGATGGGACTCACACTCTCAGCCATTGACGATTCATCGTTGGTCAATGAATCACGTAACAAAGAACGAGTGGACCACTTGACATATTCTTTATTCATACGACCAAATTTTTGTTTTGCGGTTCTCCATTCGACAATCGCAATACAATCATGGACTGCTGATTTTGAAGTACAACCTATGACACAGTCTGTAGATCTAATGACTAAACATATGGGCTTTAGAACATTTGTAAAATTTTGGGACAAACTTGGTCTTGTTTCTGGTTTAGTCATTAAGAGGAGGTGTTAAAATATAATGCATTATATAGAATTTAATGCGGTTATGTACTTGTTATTCAATTGGTAACTGTTCAACCAAACTGCAACTACCTCATAAAATAAATTTGATCTCCCTGGGTCATTCAATGTAGTGCAGTTTGCCTTCTCTGGATTCTTTCTTCTCTTGCATATGCTAACAAATATTTGTACCAAATACTTCATTTTAGAAGTGTTGCTAACCTCCATTCTAGGAGAGGCTCCTCAAAATGTTGAGAAATTGGATGCACAGGCACTTTGATCCCAGTAGAGTTGTCAAAAATATTAGCCCAAATGTATGGTGCTACCATTCTTTTGAATATTGTAGTGACTCACCCAACAGGCAGTGGCATAAAGTGCCATAGATGTGAGAATATCCCTAAGAGACAGTTGATTCTCTTTGCATTTGAGAGGGGCAACTCCCTCATAAGACAAGGTTTTTTAGCACTTTTAATCGAAAAGCACAAAGGAAACAAGATGGGAAACAAAATGTGAGGAAGTGGAGGGGAAAATGAAATGAAAATAGAGAAGGGTGAGAAATCCACCATGGAATGAATGTAGAGAACCACTTGGATTGCTCAAGAACAAATACAAATGAAAGGCGATTGCATCTTCTTATAGGCAGATGGATAGGTCAAATAATATGCAATGAGAACAAAAGATATTACTAGGAACGACAAAATAGATTTGCATACATGTGACATAAAGCTCATCCTCCAAAACACACAACATAGTCTATAAACCACGAAGGATTTGTATGCAACAAGAAATGATATAAGAACACAGTTCATCTCCATTTACGAATGACAAATCAGATTTTGTGAAGAAAGAAAAATCACATTCAATACTGAAATATATTTATTTCTCACACACTAAAATTTTATTTCATTTACCTAGTCTCAATAGAATGTATAACACTCAGTTGCAGCAAGTCCTTACCAAGGGCATAGAGAAGAATCCTTGTAGAATGAAAAATTATGCCTCTTGTAAGCGTTGCCTCTCCCAAAGTAGTTGGGCAACCACTTCTGACCTAACTCAACCTAAGATTCCATTTTCCTTGAGTTTGCCCACTTTTTATATCTTATCTTCGGACACTTGTTACATTGTTTTATGCATTTGTGACTTTTGCACTTTATAGTGGTAATTAGTTTAACTTCAACAAACCACGTAATGTTGCTTTGGGCCCACATAGCTCTAGCCTCTTTGACTCAACTTGGCTTCACAAGTCTTAATTGGAGTTTGCCCACTTTTCATGTTTTACATATTTGGGGCACTTTTACAAAAAACAAACATTACATAATGACGTTGTACATTTTAATACATATTATTAATTCACAAATGAATTAATTTGACCCATTTATTGCTAAGTCACTCATCTTGGACCCACACACTATTGTTTTTGACATAATCAATTTTCCCACCATCTTTGAAAAAAATCAATTATTTCTAGAAGAAGTAATATGATTCATATTATGAAATCATTTAATGTCACTTTGCCTGCATTCACATTTCCTAAGTACACTTTAGTAAACATTACATTTCGGGGCTCTTTTGAGTACGAATACTCTTTGACAATTATCTTAAAGCGGTGAACCATTTTAATACATGTGGCATCTCTAGGACATCTTATAGCATGCCAAGCAAGCCAAGCGAGGCTTGTCGATCTTGGTCCATTAGGCGATAGAGTCAACGATGTCACTTCACGATCTCTTGGTTTCTCTCCTGTGATTTCCCACCATGTGGTTATCCCTGTGAACTTGCCTTGGCTGTGAATCACGCGATTCTTCAATCCAAGAAGCATATATCTCCTATTCGTACTCAAAATTGGGCTTTGTATAACTTACCCTTGACTAATACACTGACCAAGCAATGGATTCATTTGGAACAAGTTGCTAATGAGAAAGGGAACAACCACATGTCCTGGTGTTGTGAGTTGCAAATTGTAGATGCTTAGACCACAATTGACCGTTGATTGTCTATAAAATCACAATTGGGGTTGTTATCTTGAAGATTTAATTTGGGGGATAACACCCTACCAATCTCGAATTAATTCCATTGTCAGGCCCATGTCTTAACATCATTACTATACCAAGCCGTCACCCTAATGAATATTTAGATGTGGAGAGGCAAGAGAACAATTAATATGGCCTATACCTCTAGAGATAATTTTGTTCACCTGTATCACAAGGCTATTAGAGATTAACAAGGAGCTAAGTCCATGCCAATCCTCCATAATAACACTATGTATAGAAGTAAGTTGGTCAACATTAGCCTTGACATTAGTGTTGGTGAAATATATTGTCAGGGGAAAAAAATATACAATTTCATCAATGCTCGTGGGACAAAGTCCCTCCTCTTGAGAATGGGGAGGCTTCCATTTATTGAAAGCTGCAAACTATGTGTAATGTCCCCATTTTTGAAGACCCTTAGCCTATCATTCCCCGTGGGCTTTAGGGATGTTGCAAGGGGAAAATTATATTAAATAATTTTATAATATTTCCTGGAGAGTGACTTTTATCATTTGACATTATAAAACAATATTTATTTAATATTTATGGAGCAAGTAATTATTTAATTAAATTCCCAAAATGCAAATTAAAAAGGGGAATTAATTAAATAATATTTAGGTGGCTTTTAAATATTAAAATCACCCTTTTAAAAAGGGGACACCATACCTAGGGAAAATAAACTACTTTTATTTAATAATTTTTCTCTCCTAGGGATTTCGAATTTTGTGCCTCCTTATAAAAGGAGTGCTAGGATCATTGTTAGACTTATGTTATGATGATATTTATTTTATGCTCTATGCTTGGAGTTGGGATGCATGTCCATTGATGGTTTCTCTCTCTCTTGCGTGGGAAGTTCGTGAGCTGGTTTTGATCAATTGAAGTATTCTCTCTTGTTCCATTTGTTGAGTTCTCTTGTATTGAAGTATGTTCTTTGCATGATTCATACTTGCTAACAATGGCGACTTGATATGGGACTTGTTTTGGCATGTTTTGTGAGTGAACAAGGTAAAATATAATCTGCTCTATGTTGGTATAATTTTCCAAGTGTAGGACTGTTATTTGGAGGGTTTTTGAAGTGTAGAAAGAGCTGAAAATAATTTATGTCATTCCATCTACCCCTAGCGACTAGACTGGGACTTTTGGGGGCTGTTTTGTAGGGTTTCCAGTTGTCAGAAAATTCAGATCTTTAGTTCTTTAGAAAGATCTTAATTTATAGAATTATCTGCATTTTATTTGAGGGGAAAATATGAGATATTGAAGGAGTTATGCATTTTTGAATATTTCAGTTGTCTGCAGGCTTTTCTGGTTATGGAAAATTGATATTTATATCAGATCTGTAGTTTGGGGTTGATTTAATATTGCATATGATTGTAGGAACTAGAAGAAATAAGGAGAAGATGTTTTCATAATTTTTGGAGTGGATTTGATGCCCTAAATGTGCTGGGCGACCTACTTTTCAGGGCAAAATTAGGGTTTCAGGTTGGCTGTGCAAAATCTGATTTTTGCATATTGTTCTTCATATTTATCCAAAATTTCAGCTCATTTGGACTTTTCTAGCCAAAGATATGAATTTTTAAAAATTGTAGCAGTTGGGGTTTGAAAATTAATTATTTACAACTGTGTGTGATCAGATTTGTATGAATTCCTAACTTGTCCTAAAAGGGGACATTACACTATGCATACGTTTGACTAATATCCAAGGTGGCCAGAGGTTGGGGAATGTGCAGAAACACCCTTGTTGTGACTCCAACGGTAGACTAGAGAGGGATAAATTTGTAGGTAAGGGAAGAGGGAGAAATGAGAAGGGGGATTGTATTAATGAGTTGAACTCAAATTTCATTAACTGCAACTCAGAGGTGATTTCAATTTCAATTGGAGGAAACAAGAAAACACCACAACATCATAACAAGATAATGAAAGATAAATACAAAGCCTTATCAAGATATATTCATTCCCCAAAGAAGGCACAAAGTCCTTCAACTTCTTACAAATGCCAACATGTGCTCAGTTGGGTGACAAGATGAGAATGGAGGAAAATATTAATGTAAGAAATAGAAGAATACAACCTACTAGAGAGACCAAAAACTGATCCTTTGGAATGGAGAGAGCATTCTAATTTATAGCCAAAACAAGTTACTCTTCACATTCCCATGTGACTTTTCAACTTAAAGTGCAATCTCAACGAAGAAATAGAAGCTTTAAGTGACTTAAATCACTTTTACAAAAGTTATTTCTCAATGGAGAAATAAAATATTAGAGAGAGAAAAGAAGAGAGAGAAGGTGTGATTACAAGAAGATGATCCAAGATGAAGTTCTGCTCATTGTGGAGATGAATACTGCAACTGAATAACATCTTCCTTGGCTAATGCTTCTTTGAATCAGAGCATGTCTTTTCTTGGACTTAGAAATGATGCTCCACATCTTATCTAGAATGATCATCTTTGGTCATGCCCCGAAAGCTCTCTTCCAACTCTTCATCTCTGTGAGCAATGGTAGGGTGCACAAATCAACTCTTTGTCACAAATCTCTTATATACCACATGATCAAACATTTATCTTTTCATCAGGAAGCATGCGCTCCCACATGTCCCAGAGCAAACACACCATGAGCTCTTGGATTTGACAATATCAAAGATTCATGAAATCCTCATGGCAACACACAAGTGGAAACACTAGATGGAATCAATGATGCTTCTTGGCTAAGCAACATAGGGATGGTAAAGTAGATTGAGAATACATCAAAGCCATGGTTGAAGGAATTGATTCAATTAGATGTTTCATGCTCAATAATCCTCTTGTCTAGCTTAATGAGATTTTTTCCTTTTTAGGTGTTTTTAATGATCCTCTTGAGAGGATGTGACCACAAATGGACTCATATAAATTCATGGATGGATTCATTTGACAATTATCTCGTCAGGATCAACGAGAAAGTGCAACATCCAATGAAGTGGGCATAATATTGTGAAAAACTCAGTCATCCATATCTCCAAAAATACTCCACCTCATCATGCAAGAGATGGATCAAATGAAAGGTGATTTTAAGAAGAACATTTGCTCCAAATTTTAGGCAATTTGGCTTGCCGAGTCACTGGAAAAAAGGAAAAACATTTTGCAGTTGTTTTGGGCACAAATTGAGGTTTTAATGAGGTTTTCAGCTGCAACCTTGATTAGATCACCATGAGAGCAATACTTATCCAATCCACATGAGACTTGATCCATTTGAAAGATGTTGCCATAAGAAGGAGATGCCCCAATTTTTACGAAGATTCTCTCATTGGAAATGGTGAAATTGCAAAACAAGTTCTGGTTGCACAATGAGTTTTTAATGGTGCTTGGGCTGATAAATGATTTTGATCATTGCCAATGGAATCCTCCACCTTATCATTCAAGAAATGACTCAAAAGAAGGGTGTTCACAAGGGGAATCTATGGTTAAAATTTCAGAAGGTTTGCATCATGGGATCTTTGGCAATAAGCAAAAATGTCTTGGGAAAAACTAGGTCAAAATAGGAATTTCCAGTAGCAAATCAAAATGGAGATAGAAAATAAATGAGTTCATCATAGCCCATGCATGGTAGATCATTCCAAAGGCATTTTGGAGGAGAGCAACTTGACAAAAATTTCAAAGGATTTCATCCATAGAGTCACTAGCTATGAGCAAAAAATGTGTTCTTGGAGGTTAGGTACATGGAGCTGGTTTTTCATGGCTTCCATGATTTCATGGAGCAAAGGAGAATGCACTTTTGTTATAAAATGGAGTTGAGGAGCTTGGGAAGTGTTTTAAGTGATTTCACTTTGGCTTTTGGAGGGAAAGCGCATTTTTGAATGCCACAAGGAACTAAGGCACATTTTGAGTTGGAAGAGGGAACTTTAAGTTCCAAAAGCGCACTTTGGGTTCCCATATGGAACCAAAACACATTTTGATAGCTTCATAAGGAACCCTTTGGGCGCATTTTTGGTTCCCAAGTGGAACCTCAAGTGAAAAGTGCAATGTCAATGAACAATTAGAACATGGGAACCAATAAAGTGCATGTCAACTGAGCAATTAGAACTTGGAACTCACTTAAGTTCCAAAAAGTGCAACCCCAACTCAAAATTAGAATCATGGAAATTGCTTAAGATCCAAAAAGTGAGTCAACTTCAAAATTAGAACCAAGGAACTCACTTCAAGTTCCTAAAGCACACTTTTGGTTCCCATGAGGAACCTCAAGTGAAAAAGTGCATCACAACACCAAATTAGAACATGGAATTCCTCAAAAGCGCATTTTGGAGTGTCATAAAGAACCAAGATGCGTTTCCAACTTCAAATTAGAACCAAGTAGTTCCCAAAAGCGCATTTTGGGTTGTGAGGAGGAACTAAAGTTCCCAAAAGCACATTTGGAGGTCTGAGCGGGAATTGAATAGTGTAACCTTCATTCCCGGAGCAAGAGAAGGACTTATGAGGCTGTATGATATATGATCTTGACTGGAAACCATCCAATGAATCCATTCCAACCATTTCCAAGAGATTGAAAGTGCTTGCTTTTTGAGTTTTGAGAAAAAAACCAAAAATGGCCCAAGTAGCCATAACGGAGCAGCAGACATGGTTTTTGGCCACAAAGAAAAATTGCAATGACCAAGACCAAAACCAATGTTGAAGCCATGTGAGGAACTCCATAAGATTTCATTTGACTATTGACAAGGCTTCCAAATCCACCTAGAGCTCCTGAAACCTTTTGGGCAAGTTGACACTTCATTAGAGACTAGGGTGCATTAGTGTCTGAAGGGGTTCCGCTCTTGGTGCTTCCAAAATCTTACTCTGAATATACCATCATGCAGTAGGCTCCAAAACCTTTCCAATGGCTATGGTCTGGGCTTCTGAAACCACTTGAGGCTCCCGAACCCTTTCGCACAAGATGACCCTTCTCTGAATGACCAAAAACACCTTTTCCTCAAAAAGCACCGGAGGTGAATGCGCTCCCAAAACTAGTCCAAGGGCTTGCAGAATCTTCCCTAAATCATACTGAATGAAGTAAACTTAGAGACCTTTCCAATGACTACAATCTGGACTTCTGAAACCACTTAAAGCTTCCGAAACCTTTCACACAAGTCGATACTTGCAAAGAGAAAAATTTGACAATTTTGACCAACTTTCTCGAGAAATGACAATTTTTCATGGGGTTGTCAAGTAAAATGCTTAGACATTTTACATGCCAACAATTAGCTACAAGATTAGCTGGGTGATTACATTCTATGAAGTAATGACCCGTGGAAATATATGGGAATTTGTTTGCCAAAACGAGAGTATTATGTCGAATGCATTCCAACTTTTGATTCATCGGCTTGTCCTCCATGGAATTAATTATTAAGGTGTAATGTCCCCTTCTTAAAATTAGTTTGAAGAAGACCTTTAGCATACTTTGTATTTCCCTTAGGTGTAAAGCGTGTGGTAAGGTAAATAATTTAACAATTTATGTTTTGAAAAAGTAACTTTATGTTATATTCCTAAAGTGACTTAAGTCGTTGAAAAAGAAACGTTAAGTTATAGTTATAAAGAGACAACTTATGTTTTATTGCTAAAGGTGACTTTCTAATAAAGCAAAGTCAAACATCAAAATAGAAGTGGGACTTCCCGTTTGAGCATGCACTATGAAAGGTTATAAAAGAACATTAGGGATCATTTGGAGCTCACTTTTGACTACATCTCTCTTTCATTTTGATGAGTTTGAGCTTTTTGCTTCAACTTCTGCATTTGAGGACGAAAACCCTCCTTTGCAATCTACATTTGAGAACGAAAACCCTCCTTTGTATTCAAAATTGAGGACAAAAACCCTCTAATCTTTAAGGGTGACTCCATACAGGATTTGCATCTTGGCATCCATTCAACGTTTTTGCAATCTTAGATCTAATTCAGTAGCTAAGGCATGAACTACGACATGTTTTAGATTAGTTGCCAGGGTTTTACAGCTAAGGCATCACATTCCAGGTAAGATTTCACGATTATACAACTAGGGCATCAAAGACACCAGTTGGGACAACGAATTTTGGGGTTTTTTACCCTTATTTTGGACAAATGTTTTGGTTGGACGACCCCTTATGAAGACTGTTGGAGATGTGATTCAAAATAGGTTGGGTGCTAGGGATTGCACACAACCAGATTCTACCCTAGAGCACCTTTTTTAGTTGTACTTTTTATTTATTTCTAGTCTGAAAATAAAAGGAACAAAATTCAGTTTAGATGTAAATCTGATCTTTTCAATCAAACCCATACTTTTGGAGGTGTTATGAATGTTTTCCAATATTTGGGTAATTTTATTGGGAGGGTTTGCGTTAAGAAAAATCAAACTGCTGTCTTTTTATCACAACAGTGTTGTTATTTTGTCATAAGGGTTTTCTAAGAAATCCGAATTTCATTAATTTATGCCCTCCAGGTACATTACATAAGGAGTCCTCATCCGCCCCCAAATCTTGAAATCCTTTTTCCCATGCCAAATGTAGGTCTTTAACCAATGTAGAGGCTTGGGCCTCATTGTTTGTAGCCCCTGGAAAGGAGGAACCACCCCAAAGAAACAAACTGTTGTGGTCCCGCAAGCAAAAACTGAGTTTTCCCATCCTAGGGTTGCCTCTTGTGACACTGTCAAAATTGAACTTGACTTGAATTGAGTGAGGAGAAGCTCATTTGGGTAAATGCCTCCTATCAAAGGGAGCACTCAACAAATATCCATTACAATTAAATTTTCTTTTGATTTGGTAAACTGCTCTATGGGGGGTGTCCTTCGGCTTAGATGTGATGTAGGAGCATCATAAACACTATGTGCAAATGTTGTAAATATGTCAAAAGAGATGAAATAAGGTCTTAGGAGTCGGCGAAGAGTCATATTTGTCTATTCTAGGTCTATAGGAGTCAAAACTCATTTTCCCTCCAAAATGAGTAAGTTTGAAAATTTGAATTATTTAGTATGAGACAAGAATAATGAGCATATTTAAGGAGTCTAAATATGGTTAAATGGTCATATGGCACTAATATAATGTTGTAAATGTATTTTTACCTCCATGATAATGGGAATCCAGCTCAAGAAGATATCCCAATGTAGAAGGAGAAGAAGACAAGCCTATCCTCATAACAAACCTATGATTTGAGGCAAGATTTGATGGAGTTAAGTTTGGAAAGTCTATTTGGGCTTTGATAGAACCAAATTATTCTTGGAGGAGTCAAAATAAGTTATAAAAACATGTAAGGAGGATGAGAAATAGGCAGGCAGAGGTAGATTAGGAGGACTGGTTGTAGTCAGCAAAGAAGAGACCCTTGAAGGTTCAGTAGGATCTATGTACAATCATGATAATCTGTAAGACAAATCTTGTGTCAATAAAATTTTGAAATCTTGAATATGTGTGTGAATGATGCTTGAAGGAATGAGTTTGTATGTGTTCCTTTGAGATGCATGTTTTGACCAACGTTTAAAAAATCGGAACCGGACTCGGAACCGGACTCGGAACCAGTCGAAGGTTGGACCGGAACCGGAACTGGACCGCTTCAAACTTTATGAACCGGTTTACTTAAAAACACATAAAAAAATTACATTTTTAATGAAAACAATATATTTGAAAGATTAGAAACCATGATTTCAACAATTACACACAAAATATTCATAGTTTGCTCATGTATATACTATATGACACCTAAGAAAGGTGTTTACAGCAAAATGGCACGAACTCCAAGTAAGAAAGGTGTTAAAAGCAGAAATTTTAATTAATATAATGAATTTTTTATACTCACTGCCGTATGCATGTGTCTTTGCACGACTCGGCCGGTTCAGGTCAGAACCGGACTGGTTCGACCGGTTTGGTACTGAACTGGCCAATTCCTTACAAAACCGGCTGGTTTGGTACCAAACCGGTCGAACGGTCCAGTTTTTTAACTGGTCCGTGCCTAAAAATGTTGAACCGGTCAAACTGGCCGGTTTCAGTTCTGGTACAACCGGTTTTTAAAACACTGGTTTTGATAAAGACAAGTTAATATACATAATATGACAGGGTTGATTCATACTTATTGAGACTAGGAGGTATTTGGAATACATTCTCATGTTGTAATGGGAAACTTTGTGTTTTAGGGAGTAAATAATGTCTGTGCAGGTTGATTGAGAGTATACAGTGGCATTGTCAACAGGAAAAGCAGAGTATAAAGCTATAAAACCCAAAGAGAGTCAATCTAGTGTGTTGTGGATGAGGTAGGCAAACTGTTTGAAGTATTTCTTGTGATTTGAAGATGGAAACAATATCATAAAGGACTGTCAAAATTAAGAACTCTGTAGAGTGGTATATGCATTGCTCAAGAAGTGAACAAAGAAGTCTTTAGGTTATTATATTATTCGTGAAAGCATTTCATTAGATAGGGTTTAAAATCTGGTAATCTCAAGAATCACAGTCCATCTAGAACTGGAAAATCAAGAATTAGAAGCCTTAAACATTGCTACAGTGGTCAAAGATGATTGGAAGGATGTTGGAAAAGTTGTGTTAAGTTCTGCAGAGGAGTCTTGAACCTTGAAGAAGCCATAAAACTTGCTCAAAGAAAATTAAACCTAAAACACTTGCTCTCGGTTTGTGTAACTCTGTTATAGGGTTTGAGAGCTAGAAACCAACATATCTTAAATTGTAACCGGTGGCAAAGGCTATAAATTGGCATGAAGGTGGAATTAGGTATAAGGAAGGGTGTCATAAAGTTTTAGAGCAAATGAAGTTCGCATAGACGAAATATTAGAGACTCAGTATGACTGTAGCCATATTACCCAGTCTTGAGGGTTGGAACTTAAAGAAATGAAAGTATTTCAAAGAATACTCCTTGATATCTATTTGAGACTTATTGGTAAGATGGAGGGAGGTCTAAAGAAGATGTGAACAATGTTGTAGGGAGAAATACAAGCTGCTTAGGGTAAGAAACCTAGAAATACAGTCCTATGCTCTGTTTTTTTGATGGTCAAGAGCTAGATTGGAGAGGTAAATTTCATAAAGTGTCTTATATCAGTTGTGGAAGCTTGATTACAAGGTGGACAGAGGACTAAAAAAGGTGAGAATAAGATAAAAAAATCCATGAAAAAAAATCCATGAAATGCAGTTTTAGACCTTAAAAGAGACCTAATTGCACATGGTGACAGGTAGGTTGAAGAACTTCTCTTAAGAGTTTGAAGCTGAAACTTTGTAGAAAACAAGAACTCAATAAAGGGTGTCAAAATCTGTGATTAGTTTCTCATAAGCTTGTGCCAGTTTTTCAAAACAATAAGACTTATATGAAAAGAGGGCTACAAGAACTAGACCTAATTGTAAACTGTCCTAGGTGATTTGAAGGAGAGACATTGAATGTCAGAGTCTGAAACTTTGTATGAAGTTAAAGGCCCGTAAGGGGTATTGAAAAAGGTGGTTATATTCTCCCGAGTCCTCGTGAGTGGAGTAGAATAATAAGGTTTATAATATTTTAGGGCTAATAGCTCTTAACAAGATTTTGAAGGGGAATGTGATAAAGTGAATGCTTGAATTTTCAATGAAGATCTAGATGCATGATATTTTGATACAACTCAGTATTGAGAATAGGGCGAAAACAATCCTTGAATTAGTGTTATGAGAAAGTTGGATTTCTTACTCTTCTTTGTTGTTTGTCATATTGATGAAAGGAATTAGTGAGCAGATATAAAGACAGTAGTAGTACATTTGGTCCGGAGCCAGACCGATGAATCGTATGGAGCTGCCCATATATTTAATTTGGAGCTAGACTTATGAATGGTCCAGAGCTTCCCATACATTTGGTCCAGAGCTAGGCATAGTATTGGTCTGAAGCTATAAGAGTTTTTAGTCTAGAATAGTACTATTGTCATCAAGTTACATGATTACAATTTAAGAGAAATGATAAGACCAAATTCTTTGTGTGTTTGTTTAGTCAAAGGACTTGTGGGTATTGTCATCAAGATGCCATAACCAAAGGGAATCTCTTTGTCAAATTCACCTAGGACCTGCTCTTGGCCTTGTCTGTTAACATATCTCATACCCAAAATTGGATGGGGTAGTTCACTCAATTTCAACACTTCAACATTTGTACATTTTATTATGTAACATGTCTCCTGGGGATTTGAACACGAGTCTCCACTAAGAACTTATGACGATTGCTCCCTTGAGCTCATGCATTTGACCTTTTTTTTATTTGAGGATAATTCGTAAGCGAGTCTACTCGTGATGCTTTTTCATTGGAGGTCATAGGTTTGAATTGGCTTGCCACTATAACCCCGACGCTGATGTAGATGGCCCTCTCCCCCGACACATTTAAATCAAGAACTTGAACCCATCTAGGTGATTGGCAACACTAAGTGTCCTTTGAACACCATTACATTATCCTTCAGAGCTGATAGATCAGTTAGGTAGCTCTTCTCTCAGCGCATCATTACTACTCAGACTACTCAAATCTCCAGGCCTACTATCTCTCAACATTGTGGCTCTGTTCTGCCCCATCTTTGCCCCTCTTTGGTGACATGGATCTACTATTGGCCAGCTGCTCCCTAGACCACAGGAACAAATTGATATTACGAGCTTCTTTTCTACTACAGGAGTTTACACCAGCCTTGGATGTTGGGGGAGATTCTAGAGAAAGTGTCTTGCTTCATCCTAGGATCCCCCAACCTGGCTTCTCCGACCATGTATACTCACATACAACATTATTAGATCTCTCATAGTGATTGATAATGACTCAGATGATTCCTCCACTTCAGGCACATACTAAGACATTTGATGAGATTTGCCTCTAGTCTTCATTGGCTCACGCTTTTTGGCTTTTGTTCACCCCTCATTACTCTTTGTATTGGTTTCTTTGCCACTTGTGTTAGTGGCACACTGCTCTATTTTGTCTTTTGTACTTTATTTCTTTGGTTCACCTCTAGGATTCTCTCTTCCTAGAACTTTCTATTGCTAATGGTTGTATCCTTCAGTCCCGTTGACCTACTTTTGGTGATTTGTGGACATTAATATAATATAATATTTTCTTTCTTTTTGACAACCTCCAATGCTGACCGACCGGGAGCCCCGGCTAATCATACTCGTATGTAGATCTGGTGATGATAGTTCTATATATATAGTTGTGCTCTACCATCCGGTTGCCCGACATATAAAGAATGTTCGCTATGCCATATAGAGGGGCCCATGTATATATATAGGCCGCCCAATAAGAATTCATTCCTCTTGGGTTGGGAGTCGGAATAGCGACAATATCGGATAAGCCTCTACCATGACGACTAGGGCCCTATATAGATAGCGATTGATTGGTCGATATCCATATATATGTTGAGGGTCCGAAGGTCCCCACTCGACTGAAGGCGAGACCAAGCTGCGACTAAGATTGTTCGTAGCGCTCTCCATCTCAATCTCGACCCATTCCATTATTCTCGAAGGCGGAAAGAGTTAATAAGAAATTTCAGATCTATTTATTTCTATTTACTTGGGTGCCAAGGAAAGTCGATCCCATTCCGACCTCGATCCATGAAACTGTCTTGTGCCATATGTACTGATTACTCGGGAGCGTGATGCAGTCCATACTCTCTACGCAACATGTGTGGTGTGGTCACAGTGATCAATGATGCATGAAACTATTCCATCATCACCCTGTTCTCGTCAATACATAGATCTCTCTCGGGGGGGGGGGCGCTGACTATACTATAGCCGACTCTAGAGAGTCGCCCCATATATAGATAGGGCGGGCTATATAGAGAGATGCGATGGTTTGCATGGCAAATTGGTTTTCGGGTATACGGTACCCTATCTTATCTCATCTATATGGCTCAGGGAAGGCTTTGCATATATGTTTGATGGCGGCTGGTGGATAGGGAACAATGAACAGCTGCGTGGCCCCGGATCGTGCCCGATATCTCTATCAATATAGATGAGATGCTGCTCTGATGCCCCCCTCTGTTTAGATAGGGATGATCCCATCCCATCCCATCCCATCCCATCCCATCCCATTATTTGTTCTTCAATTGAACATAGCCGGTCTGCCTGCCCCACCCATAGTTGAAACAAAAGGGCTGAATTGGCCATAGGCTCTCAATCCAACTCGATCAGTGGGCTCGGCCTTGGGGACCAGATCGGATAGCCATCTTTCCACGCTGAAACTCTCCAACCTTTCCATTGTATGGAAACCAGCTCAACCATTAGTTAGTGAGAATGATAATCTTTTTCGTTTATACCGGTCTCCTTATCATTAAGTTGGGGTTACTATAAGCATATTTTACACCCAACTTACCTCTCATATATAAATTTTGAAACCCTAATAGGCGTATTTCAGTTTTTATAAGAGGCAACATCCCACTGCACCCTTGAAACGAAAATAACATTATGTTTTATAGTAGGTTTTCAAATCAGAACACATGACTTGATGAAATATTTTCTTGAAAAGTTTGGCAGATATCTCCATTCGTTTTGAAACATAATGTTATCTTTCATAAAATCAGGATTGCAATGAGTGGAATTACTAGATTGGTCTATTAAACAGCACCACAACAGATAAATACAGTGCCTTTACATCGGATGAAGCTTTAACACCCAATTCTGCAGACTTGAGAAAGTTTGGCAGGATTTTGTCCATCTTTTTGCCAAAATATAACCTTTCATTTTCTGATATCATGCAATAGGTTTTAATGACTGTCATATTTACTTGAACACAACCTGATACAGAACAGTGAAAACATTGAACATTTTTTGTATTTATATATCAATAGATAAACGAGTTGATGATGGTTACAATATATCAGGGCAACATATGTATAGATATCTATAGAAGGGCATGACGGAGAAACCCTATCAATGAGAACGAGATCCCACTCCGGTTCGATTACCTTGTTTTAGTTGAAAGGCCGAGGACTGTAAAACAATCTCAACCAGCTCCTTTGATAGTGGAAGATCAAATAGCTATGATTTATACTTGAACGGATGGATACCTAGACGTATTAGAGATTGTACAGGTGAATTTTTTAATCCTTGACTTGTGCGAATATTTATTAAAAAATAAACCCCACTTTCGAGAACTTATACGTTCTTCTAGGACATTCACGGAACAAGTAGAATTTTTTTAAAAGAAGCTATTCAAGAATATACCAAACCTTTTCTACTTCAAGAACAAAAATAAAACTTCATTTATTTTTGATAGATCATTTGGAACAGGATGGTAGATCTTAATTAATAACTTTACTACATTTCCAAGCACAATATTCAATCTTGAACAATTGAGTGAATATTATTACATCCAACCGTGAGGGAAAGATGCAAAGAACCCCCAAAGGGGATTGAAATAGAATATGAAACCGTAAGCTCCCATCCTGCATACCTATTGAAGAATGAACCGATTACTTTTAGGCAGTGGCTTGGTTAAGGGAATCCACCGGAGCCATAGTGAGAGTGAGTCTTCATAGGGCAATTCTAATATCACTGCTTATCGACCCATACCGTTGATGATGGCTATGATATATTAGGGCAACATATAAATATTGATCCCAAAGGGGTGCATGTCAAGAGACCTCCCCATTGATTAATAATTAAATATTTAAGCTGATAAATTACAAAAATTCAAAGCAAATAAAAATTCAAACTTAAATAGTTTACCTTATCATTGATTATACCTCTTACGCACATAGAGACAAATGTTATTGTAAAGCCTACTTTTTTTGACTTCCTTCTCGAACTTTGAGGAGGCCACATATCTGGCCTGGTCTTAGATGAGGGTTATAGTGTGATGCTTAATGTCAGTTTATCCTTCTTGAGACGGTTTCCTTAGTCCCTGTTTCTTCAGAAAATGCCCAGATTGCTGGCTCCCTTATTTTGGTTGGTTATCTGAATGCTGCATTAAGTCTGCCTCTCGAGAGAAGTTTAAAAGTCTTCTCTTGCTCCTTGATCCCTTGAAGTTTTCTTTGGTTTATAGCTCTTTCCAAGTTTGTATCTTTGATCTTTTTTAACTGTGTTGTTATTAACTGCTAGGCTGAGGTACTTTACCTAAAGAATAAAAGTGTCGTTTCTATTGTTGGTAGCCTGTTAGACGAGTGTTCTTAATAAACAGGGTGTACTCATGATATCCATCATTTTTGCACAGGACACTGAGCATTCCTGTGCCACAACACATGCTTCATAGTATGAAGCAGAGTGAATATTTGCCAGATGCAGATGATAACCCAGGATCCAACTTCATGCACAAGTGGAAAGCAGACGTTGCAGCTACTGTTGAAGGCGAACTAATTAAAAAGGACCCAAAACATTGGTAGGTTATTGTTGACAGAATGTTATTGAATTCCAGGTTTCACTATTTTGGGAACATAAATGCTTTGAACGCATGGAATGCAGTATGAAATAACAAATTTATTACCGATGCAGCTGTGCATCAAAGCCGCCTCCTGGAAAAGGATACAAGAGAGATCACCGGAAGCGGATGCCCAGTGATACTGACGATCTTGACCCTATGGATCCTAGTTCTTATTCAGATGCTCCACGTGGTGGCTGGTAGGACTCATTTTCATCAAATATATTTTTTATCAGATTCTTAGGTGCTTGGTATGCAAATGTTCGTTGAAAATATATCTGAAGCTCTTATAACAGCCATTCATTTGCATACCTAGTAATTCACTAATTTCATGGGTATTAATGTTTGTCGAAAATATATCTGAATTTGGGTATTAATGAGTATTCTTGGATATAACTATCATTCATTTGCATATTAGTAATTCACCAATTTCATGGAAGAATTACAGAGATTCAGATTTCCTAGTGTATCAATAAGCAATTGGTTATTAATGTTCTTCAGGGTGGTCGGTCTTAAAGGTGTGCAACCAAGAGCTGCAGATACTACTGCTACGGTATGTTTTAGATTGTTTCTACCTAATTCCCAGTTTTTTGCTGATAATTTATACTGCTAACCTTTTGTTTTTTAATTGTTGGTACTATATATTTGACTTTCTAACCAGATATCATACCTCACATACAAACTGCATAATGTGATTCCAGGGACCGTTATTCCAACAGCGTCCTTACCCATCC
Source organism: Taxus chinensis (assembly GCA_019776745.2). Lineage (NCBI taxonomy): Eukaryota > Viridiplantae > Streptophyta > Pinopsida > Cupressales > Taxaceae > Taxus > Taxus chinensis. Next base: position 853,282,221 of record CM034148.1, on the reverse strand, counting down.
CCTGGAGCTGTTCTTCGAAAAAATGCTGAGATTGCTGCACAGCAAGGGAAATCTAATTCTCACTTTGCTCCAATACGCAAGAGAGGAGATGGGAGTGATGGGCTTGGGGATGCAGATTAACTATAGTCTGTGTGCGATATCTGCACATGAGTTTCATATTGTAACTATGTTCACAGTTTATTGGCCGGAGAATGCTCGACTTCAATGCTTTCAATTCCTTCCAAATTTAATCTATGTAAAATAATGCTTCATTATTAGAGCTAACAATGTGCAAATGGGTGTCGATGCATCTTCAGGTATCGTTGAAGGTCCATGGTATTTTTCAGTATGCTATTTGGCCTTGAAGCAATGTTTTACACCTCTGCGGGACCTGATGACCAGATGTTAGACCGAGACCTCTTATAAAGGTGATGATGTTTTTTTACAAAGATAAAGAATACAAAGTATATGTTAGTTCAAAGCAAATACTCAATGATACTGATGGAATGAAATGAAATAGTTTTAATTAGTCTGCGATATTTAATGGTCTATCAGACTACATATTTTTATACCAGCCTCAACCACCCGAAGATGATGATATTGCACGTTGAGTTGTTTATTTAAGAAGGTTGTTCCTTCTCCTACTGATTTGCGTTATCAGCTCCCCCAACACTTTTATACTAGTCTCTTCAAATAGTGCCAACATCGAGTCAACTCTCAGTGTTTCCGTATATATGACTCGAATGACCTTGGACATTCAAGGATGAAATGCTTCTTTGTTTCAATTGCACCCGTGGTGCAGAAACCACATCTTCTTTTCTCCCATTCCTCATATGGTACTACACTCATGTTGGAGATAGATCATGATAAATGTTTTAATTCTTGTAGGACAGTTAATTTTATAATCTCTCGTAAGGCAGCCTGTGATATCAAGCATATGTTACATATGAGTGGAAAAATTGGCAAATAGAAACTCATGGTACTGCAAACGTGTGGAGTAAAACTGAGTTTACTTTTTTGGGCAACAGAATTGGTGTGTAACTGGAAAAACTGTATGCGTTTAATCTATTATCTATCCATGGTGATTTAGGTAATTGGACTAAAGCATAAAGTGTATTGAAGCGAACCACTTTATTCTTTATTCTAATATATATATATGTATATTCTTTTAGATTCATCCACATCAAATTGTTTTTTTTCAGATCCTTCTCCATCTTCATTTACTTCATTCTTCGTTCTCCGGAAGATAAAAATTCATTGCAAATTACACTTTTTGAAACATCTTATTTTTTTAAAAATAAGATGTTTCAAAAAGTGTAATTTGCAATGAATTTTTATCTTCCGGAGAACGAAGAATGAAGGGGGATTCAAAAGAAGGATCTGAAATGTGGAAAAAAATGGAAAAAAAAAAACAATATGATATGGATGAATCTAAAAGAATATATATATATATATATATATATATTCCCAAGAGTAAGAAGATATTGTCCATGTCAGAATTGGAAATCTGTTTCAAGGAATAAGACCATCCAAGTAATTCTTGATGTCCTTAGGAGGTCAAGGGACATGGAGGATAGAAATATCAAGAACATACGTAAAGAACAATTAAAGAATCTTAGTGCAGATAACTACACAAGGGTAGGGTGGAGAAACATGATTGAGAAGTGGATGAAAAAAAGGGTTAAATGTTAAAAAATGCCTATTTGAAAAATCAAAGAATATTCTTATAGATAATTATTCCCTTCTCTTGGAACATTCAAACTTATCTTCATGGTTTCATTATTCTGTGATCTTTATAGCTCTCGACATAGCCTTGTTGGTTATGGGCATCAATATGTCTTATTGATGTGGAGCACACCTCTGGTAAGTGGTCACCTTCTAATTCCTCATTTTGGTTACACCATTCTTGTAGTATTGTTCTGCTTTAAAGAACTTGAATGAGCCATGTGTGCCTTTATCATTACAAAACCACATTATGCTTGTTTCCCCTCCTTGTAGTTGTGAGCAAAATGCTCATACTTTATACATTTATAACATGTAATTTGGTGCTCTGTCTTGGTTATATCATACACCACTTTGACATATGCCTTTGTATATCTAGTACCCCAAATTTGGTTTAGGTACAAAATGCCAGTTTTGGCATCCTTGGACACACTTACACTATTGACACATATTTGAATCTTTTTCTTGTGATAATTATTTATATTGTCTTGGCCATCACTATCTTCCAATTCTTCAGATTCAGGGTCATTTCCAATATATTCCAATTCTTCAGATTTAAGGTCATTTCCAATATATAGGAACATAATTAATTATACACATACATATCTCAATTTATAGATCCTTGGTTTTTCACCCCCACAACACAACTAACTACCCCAGACAATACTGTTGATTGGTACTGCATGACACTGCCCAACCAAGCTTGGTTACTTTAAATGGTCCCAACCAATGCACTCTCAACTTCCATGGGTGGCGCACAAACTTGGAATCATATAGAAGAACCAATTCCCCAATTGCAAAAGACTTGTTCCTGGTGTGTCTATTCATTGCCAAGACTTTTTTCTTGCCTTCTTTGTCTTCTAGCTCCAACGAGCAATTGCACGCCATTCATCCAATTGCATTAACTTGTCAATGCGCTCTCCTACTATTTGTTCATCAGCATGTCCTCCTGCGTGCGCAATACACAGGGACGGTAACATGAACTCAACAAGAAATATTGCTTCTATGCCAAATACCAACTAAAAAGAGGTAGTTTTGTTCAGCCTTTTATAGGTAGTTTTGTATGCCCAAAGTACATCTGATATTTTATCATCCCAATTCTTTCTTCAACATTACAAATCTTGGTCAAGGTTTGGCCCAAATTTTTATTGAATGCCTCTGCTGTTCCATTACCCTGTGCGTGGTAGGAATTTGTCTTGTGATGAGCTACCATGAATTTTGCTAACAATAATCTAATTGTCTCATTAAGAAAATGAGTTCCCCTGTCACTTGTAAGGCTTAATGGTCAGCCATGTATAATAATAATGTTCTTCCATAAGAAGCACACAACTATATCAGTGATACAATCTTTGGTAGGCGTAGCTTCTCCCCACCTTGTTAAGTAATCGGTGCAAGTAATAATGTACCACACACCTATTCGTTGCATTGTTGATGCAATTGGTCCAACAAAATCTATAGCCCACTTATATAATGGTTCTCTTGATGACATGGGCTGTAATGACATCTCATCCATTTGTCTTGACTTTCCAATCGTCTGACAATGGTTACAAGCCTTGACAACCTTGTTTGTATCTTTGTAAAATGTTTCCCACCATAGTCCTGCGAGGAGTATCTTGTGCACGGTGACTTCTCTAACATAGTGTCTATACGCACCCAAAATTGCACGCGCTACATTGTCAAAAAATGGTTACAAAAGTCCCCAATGATGATTCATGTCCTTTTAGAAGGTGTTTGAGTTCCTAAACCCATTCACAATACATATTTAGAGCTTAGACATCCTTAGCTTTTCAACACTTTCTTCCAGCTTCTCGCTCATTTTCTGTGCATGTTTTGGCCTTTGGTGTCAGGACCGCCGCCCTGCTTGGGCAACGATTCTGAAACTGCCGCCCAGACAGGGCGGTGGTCGCCCTTATGCGTTTTTTCCAGACCTCTTCATGCGTGATTTTAACATGCGTGATTTCACTTAACTTGACTTTGAGGGTGCGTGAACCAAATTGCCTAAAAATAGTCTTGATTGCATGGTATTCCTTCCCTCTTCTATTTTAAAATAGATTTAATTAGTTTGAACTACCTCTTCACCCAATGATTTGGCACTCCAATTCTGCCTTGTGCATGAAGGCACATCCCAGCCAATTCCTATATATTCAATGCTTGTATTCAAGCAAATGGCCTAAGAATTTTGTGTATCTTGCATAGTATTGCTGCCACAATCCTGTTGGAAATTGCATAGCCAAGCTCTGTTCACTCTGTGTTATCCCTCTTCCACTTGCATTGCAACTAGAATGCCTTTAATTTGCCATTGCTCAAGCGTCTTCTCTTGCTGCTGCCTTTGCATTTCTAATTCCTTGGACTCATATGGACACACAAAGATCGAAAGGATAAATAGAGGGGACAAGTCACCACTGATAGGAACCAAGAGAGGAATGTACAGGAAAAATTAGATAATTAATTGCACACAAAATAATATTCTTCACAGTGTATATTTCTGCTAATACAATGGCTAATATATAGCCGCAGAGGTAGGCACAACAACCTCGTAGAAAGTAGGGAACAAATTACCCGTTGATAAATCTCCTAACAAATATTTCTCTCTATGTTAATTGTTGAAACAACTCGTAACACTATTATTTTCTACCAGCTCATATAATTAATGGAGCACTAACAAATATCTTTCCCAACAACCACACAGCTGAATTCCAGGTTGGAGGAGTTGTTTGATTTCTTTCATTGCTGCAATTTATCATTGTTACATCATATCAAATAGAGTAGAAATCAATTTCCTTTCATTTGTAAGTAATTAGTTAATTTCCAAGAGGTTTAAATCATTAATAGCAGCTCCTAGGTGATGGATCCTCTTCTTCCCATCCCCATGGATCTGAAGGAGAGAATATCTATAGGAGGTTGTCTACATATCATAGATCATTTGGAAAAGTTATTGTTTTAAGTTAGTTTAGTTTCAATACACTCAGCACAGGTGAATAACCACACCGGGTTATTTTTCTTGTTTAGTTTTAGTGTAGAAGTAGATTTTATTATTTAGAATAGAAATAAATTGTTGTTTGTGATTGTAATATTTCAGTTTTTGTGATTTGTTTAAATTAGTTTCCCTTTCAGTAGTAGCATAGATTGTTAGTTTCATCTTAGTTAATTTGGACACTTCAAACTAGATCAAAACTTAGATCCAATTAGTTAGACAAACCATAGGGAATTTACGCTACCCATTCATAGCCTCTAAATCTCCCATTTGCCAACTCAACTACTAGGAGATCACACTACCAGATCTTAGTCACTGATCCTCCTATAGTTAGCCATCCACACATTCAACATCGGCTGCTCCCTGGCATGACCTCGGGGGGTCAAGTGCGGTTGAAGGTTGCATGTCAATTTTCATCCGTACAAATTGGTGAACCCGACGTGAAGGATTAATTCCTTCTTGTTTCCTTTTGTTTCATTGCTATTACCTCACCTCTCCATTTCTTCCCCTATTTTGGTAGGTATTTTATACTTTCTAAAATATGTCTGGAAGAGAGTTTGGTGGGCCATTTGGCTCTGATAGATATTACACCAACATGTTCAACCACAACAATCCCCTTCTCTTTCGAGGTGGGGTGACAATTACACAAACAACGTCCAAACCTCCCCTAGTTACACTTCAAACCCCATTAGCTATGTAAGGATGGAGGAATTTGATCAACCGTTAAACATGCAATACAGTCAACCTAATGCAAACCACGTTGTTATCACAAATGGAACATGTTCTTACCATAGAGTCTTGTCAAGACCTCACATTGCCATGCAATCAACAGAAGATGATATATTTGCACGAATAGCTAATCCTCTTTGTTAGATATATGAGTATTTGGATAGAATGAAGGCTACAACCTCTCTGAGATTTCGAATGCCTATCCTAAGATTCTTACTTCTGAGGAAGACAAGAATTATAACACTGAACAATTCATGACAGGGTATCATGAGCCTTCTCAATCAAACCCTATGCCACAGGCACCCCAACAAGGGACTCAATCCTCTCCCAACGATCTCATTTCTACTTTAGTAGGGAGGATTAGAGAACTAGAAAGTTCCCAGACTTCACAACCAACACATGTAGTAGGGCAGAACATGGGGTATCCAGTTGACAACAAAGGATACATCCCTTCCAATGAGAAACCAATGCAATATCCTATACAACAAGGTTATCTGGTTCATTCAAATCCAGGTGATCTTCTCACAGGGTTAGACACACTAGGGATGGGTCCTCATCCTTCTCAAGCTTATCCTACGCAAGGGCTGGCCGGAAGTGTGTTCTTGAATGCCGCCATAACAAGGAATGTGACGTTCCCTGGTTTTATGCCCGCTAGTCCATATCCTGGTACTATCCCACCTTACATGCACATGTATTCAAAAACTCCCCAGATGGACCCATATGCCATTCCTGCTCCCTACATGCCATATCAAGGGACCCCATATGTTCCCGTCAACGCTTATAATGCAGCTTATCCAACTCCTCCTCCTCCACCTCCTCATCAAGGATCTTCAATGGTGGAATCTTACGCAATGGGTACATACGCTGAGTACTTAAAGGAGCCTCTTGACTTCACCATATGTGGTGTCATGCTTCCACGCCCATTGTCAGATCTTCCAAAATTTAAGGGAGAAGGAGACCTGAACACTCATATCAAGGCCTACACTACTGCTATCAGGGAATTGCTTCCTTGGGATGTTGTAGTGGCTAAGATATTTCCAAAGACTCTCGAAGGAATCACATTGGATTGGTATTACCATATTCCAGGAAGCTTCTATACATTCCTTTAAACAACTTTGTTTCCGAGTTCATCAAAGCATTTGACATGAACAAGTTATTGCGTACAGGGATTAGGGAGTTCCTGCATATTAGACAGGAGCAAAATGAATCTATCGCCCATTTCATCTAGAGATGGCACCAAGTTCTCTATTCCTCTACAAGTGTACCCAACATGGACCAGATGGAACTTTGTGATCTTTTCCTTCACTCACTCAATCGAGAGACTAGGGAAAGTCCAGAAGTTTCCTTTCCGTAGTTATGAGGAAGTTTTGGAAGGTGCGCTTCGGATTGACCAAACCACTATAGATAGTGGGCGTAAGATCTATGGTCCCAATGGGAAATTGGTATCCCCAAATCAAAATAATGCAAATTATCAAAACAATGGTGCCAACAACCAAGGACCTAAGGGTGTGAATCACAATCATGGTGCTACCACGAATAGTGCTACTGATCAAGCCAAGAACATGTAGGTTTTCCAAACAACGGTAACAACTAACAATAATAACAACATGGGAAATCAAAGAGCCCCTAACACTGTGTCTTATGTCAACACAGTTGACATAAACTGTCCCTCTCAAAAGCAAAATCAAACCCAAGGCCCAAACCAGTATCAAAACTCTGGCCAAGGGCAACGAATCATGGTTATAACAATCAATTTCAAAATTATAACCGAGGTTATAATCAACAACAGTCAATATGCTTATCAAAGGCCAAGAGATTACGACCCTAACCTATACTTGTGGTTTCCATAAGGTTTGAGGTCATGACGATAGGACTTTCCATGATTGCAACAAGTTTCTGTAAAGACTTCCCGAAAACCAAAGGCAACTCTTTGTAGACATGTTCCTAGCAAATCCTGAAACAAACCCACAGCCTAGTCATACAGACCTGTCACACCTCAAAATGCGAACCCTAAATGTCCTGGGGATTCCCAAGTGAATCCTCAAAATATAAACAAGGTATTCCTATAGGAAACAATGATCATGAAGCCTCAACTTCTAACAACTCTCGGTTTCTCCTAACCTTGGTTCAAATGATAATACAAAAATCTTGGGGTTAGTTGAGCTAGAGGTCGAGCCAGAAATTAATGCAACAACTCAGACGAAGGAGTACATTTCACAACCCCTACCCACTCTTTCCTTCCCACAGGATGACGTTCCTACAATCTCAAAACCAATAGGATCCTATGATTTAATATCGGATTTGAACAAGACCTTTTCTCACATTTCATTTCTAGATTTGCTGAAGAATTCACCTGCGCATCATTTTGCATTTCTCAATGCACTAGGTCTTGGTCATCTAATCCATGTTACGCCACCTCCTAGCACTCAAATAAATCATATTGACTTTGACATACATCCTCTGGGACAGAATGATAGGGATACTGGGTTTGTTTTCGATATAGACAAGATGTCATCTGATGTTGAAATTTCCCAAAGAGGTGATCCTGCCTTATTTTTACAAGTCTGGGTTTATAACAATTACATTAAGAGAGCCATGATTGATGATGGGGCTGTTGTAAATTTGGTTCCCTTCTCTTTCTTGCAAAATTTGGGATATGGAGAGACAAATTGTTCCTCTACAAGAAACACGTTACGGGGGTACGACAGTCTTAAAGCGACCTCGATTGGAACCATAGTTCTTCCAGTCACACTTGGTCCAAAAACCATCTTGACAGAGTTTTACATTATCGATAGGGAAATAAGTTATAACATGATCCTTGGGAGACCCTGGATTCATCGAATGAAGGCTATCCCTTCTACCCTATTCCAGGAGATTAGATTCCTCCATTTGGGGAAGGTCTTCATCACTCAAGGGGATCCTAAGCCCTTTGATATACACTTAGAAAACCTCAAGAAGAAGAAAGGAGTCCATATAGAGTATGAACTTCCTACGAATCAATTGAACAAACCACCTCCATCAAAAGAGTTAGTCCCGATCACCCCAGGCGTGCCGAAGGTTGAAGTCATTGACCCAAAAACATTTGAGGTGGCAAAAACAGATAAGGGTAAATCAATATCTTGTGGAAACAGTGTCCACTAAAACCACATAGAAATTATGAAACTCTTAGAGAGTGATGATCTGATCTTCCTCCCATTTGAACCACAGGGGATGGGTAGTCTTCTCGGTTTAGCATCTCTTCCCTCCGACGACCTAGGTCTAGGTGTAAACATGATAGAATTAACAAATGAAGAAGGGAAATTTGAGATTGAAACGATGCCCATCAAAACCATCTCTGAGGGTTGTTCTATTCTAAACCCTGGTTTCAACCCATGTGCATCTAAAACTAAGCTTGCCATATCCATGGGGCAAGGCCTCATCATTCAACAAGTGTCACAAGTAAACACAACACTCTACATAGGAAACAAGGCCGAGCAACATAGTCATGCTCACCCACACACCATGTCTCAAGAACATGACAAAGAGGTTCACGAAATGCCTCTTTCAGACAAATGATTTTAATGATTGGACATATACACTTCTAGGGAAAGGGTTGTAAGTTTAAACCCAGAATGGTAGGCCCTTGTCAAGAGAACGGAAATTTTGAGGATCATGGTTCTCCCTTGTGTACTTTTAGGGGTGAAGAATTCGATATTCGTCAAATTTCTTCACCTTAGCCATCATGACATGTAGTTTCACCTGCATTTCCATATGTACATTACTGCATCCGCATTGCATTTTCATCTTCCAGTTCATTTCGTAAACTTTGTGATCAAGGGACTTATTCTTATAGCAATTCCTAAAAACTTCTGAAAACATTGGCAAAACATTCAAATCATATCTCTTCAAATCCTCATGGTATCATCAATTGTTTCCGAATCATTTCATCAGTTCAAATAAAATAAGACAAAGCTTTGACAATAACCATACCAAGGCCGCATACTTGGTTCTACTTGTAGTTTCTTCTAGATTAGGTGTCTTTGCCTATAGTTTGTTCTAGAAGCTTCATGGTGTCACATCTATCCCATATACATCTCTTTGGAAATAAGAACATTCTAAGAATTTTTCCTAGATAAATAAGTCAAATGCAAATCCACAGAAAATTTTTATTTTACACATTTCTTTGCCCTACCAACCTTCGGTGTTGAGCCTACGTCTCTTACTAGTGATGTAGGGTTGGGAAAGGAGAGAAGTGCCCTTACTCACCTATGCCTTGTCCATGGTGATGAGCCCATACTTCCTACTGGTAGCATGGGGCAAGGTGTAGGGGGTCTCTTTGAAAAATTTGAAAGTTAGAAACAATTCATTCAAATGCCGTGAAATCATAAATCAGAACAAAGTGAGTTAGATGTTCAAATTCCAAAAGAGTTTAAAACCTCAAAACTAGATTTTTTCAACCAAGTGGCCATCTACAGATCTAAGTCTAGATAAACTGGAAAGCAATTCACATTTTAAACTATGAAGCAAACTTGAGTAGAATGAGGTTGTAGGGTCTCAATTTGGTTTTGCCAAATCCTTGTCTTTCTCTCATCATTACCATTCAACAAATTTCTATAACTTGTGCCCCTTCTGGCTCTTGGTGTTGAGCCCTCACATCTTACCAGTTGCGTGGAGTTAGGAGTGGGGAAAGTTCAATTCACTTATATATCACTCTTTCGCACATCTTTTTCCAAAACAATACGAAGTACCAAAAGTTGCTTAGAGAAACTAAAGTTTAGCATTACAGTGTATTTGCATTATCATGTATCAACATTATAAAACACAAAAAATAAATCATTCTATTAGCATTCATATCCACTGCATACATTCTGAAAAGAATATAAAAATGAGAAGTTCTAAACATCTAGAGTACACATGTGAAGTGAGCCAAGAGGAAGTCAACTCAGATACAATGAATTACCGAACCAAAAAGAAGAGTCTGTATATATATCATAATAAATCAGTTTGTGTACAATTCCATCATGCGCTAGGCATGGTCAAAACACTCACAATGAGCCTGAAATATACAAAAAAAATCATATAATGCCTGAAAAAATGACAACTAAGCAATAAAAGGCCCAATGGCCTATCAATCCCTGTGGGATCCCTGAGATGGTGCACAGCTGCGTCCAAGACTCCTACTGTAGCTACGACGATGAGAATGCACTGAATGGTGGGAGTGCTCATGGTGGCGGGCACTAGTTGTGGTCTCACTATGAGAGTGACTCTGCCTCATCAATCACTCAATTGTCTCATATGCGGTCACCTGAGTATGGAGAGAAGTCATGACCTCCACTGCCCTCTAGATGGGTGCAAACACATCAGTGTGTCTGCATGCAAGTGGTTGTCTTGTCCTCAGTCAGCTCAGCTCAGGTCTTCCCTAAGGGATCAAAAAGGTGTCCATGCACACCCATGAAATAAGCTCTCACCACTCATGTGTAGTTGCTGCAAGTAAAAAAAAAAAGAGGAAATGACCAAGTTAGAAAGTTACAAAAACAAAACAAAAATAAATACCAACTAACATTTCCAACTGACAAGGTCAAGAGAAGAGGATCAACATACTCAGATCTCTAGGCATCCATGTAGGGTCAGTGGTTATGCTGCTGCTGCTGATGGCTACGGGGCCTCCCCAAAACTAGAAGCAAGATGATGTCCCATCACAGAATCATCATCCCCCTCTCCATCACGAGGAAGTGGTCCCTCAGAGACAAGTGTCTCCTCCTCTACGGCTGCCTCCTCCCACTCCTACTCTCAGAACATCCTGAGTATCATGCCACTCAGGATCACTCTCCTCCTCCATGTGAACTTACCCCACCAGCCTCACCACCCAACCCCTCATCACTAGTCTCCTCTCCAGTCTCCTCTCCATCAATGAATCCTCTCCAGTCTCATCCCATGTATACTCCTCAGAGTTGGATTCCACATCTATGGGCTCATCCTCCTCTCCATCTATGAGTAGGTATGACCTCAATCTGAGTAAGGGTGCACGAGTGGCACCAGCCACCCATCAGGCACGAACAACTTGCCTAACTGCAATAGGCACTCTTAGAATCACCACTGTCCAACCCGGATCTCTGCGAGGGCCCTTTCGGGCCTCCTTCACGGTCCTGTACATAGGTGCCACTGGGGGAAGCATATCAATATAAGGAAGGTGAACTACTGAGGAACTCAGCCAAATGGGTGAGTCTCAAGCTTCTTCATCCTGTCAACTAACTTGGTTGATAGTAGTGGTACAAGCTACCATTGTGGTCCCATCTTATCCCCACAATCCTGTCATGTCTTGGTATGGAGTGGCCACCATGTCTGGTGTGGTCAAGGAAGCCACTGGACGGATGTGGCACTTTGAGAACTGTCATCACCATCCATCTAGCAGTCATGACAACCCCTGGGTCTTGTACTGGCACTCCCCTCCCATAGGGATGATCCACTCATACACCTAGCTCATAACCAATGTAGGGTGGCTCAAATACTGCCCCTGTAATCTGACAATATGATATAAGTTATGATAGGTACTTCCAATTATATCTTCTCCCCAACCGTAGATACAACCATATGCCTCAATCTGCGTGATGATGGGAGCCCAACAATAAAGTAGTGTATGACCTCCCTTGTCCTCGATCAACCGCGAGGCCAAGATACCCATGATGGCCTTGCAGAAAGTAGGGATGAGAGCAGCAATAATGGATCAGACCTTCATCCCCTTCTTTGAAGCAAAGGAAACTGTGACATACCCCCATATAAGTGGCCCATAGAGTCATCATGGCTCTAGATCCTGCTGTCTCCAAAGTCAACCATCTGCCCAATATTAGAACCCCAAGAATATGATACACATCCTCTAGGGTGATTTCCACTCACCCCTAGCACCTGACAACTGAGAAGGTATTCTGGTCTACATCCCAATAAGAGGATATGTCACATAGTATGTGACTTACATGAGTGACATGGGGCACCGTGTAATCCTCCATATGCCTGCTCTATGAAGAGTATCGGTCTCATCCTGAGTCAACTAATCCAATATCACTGGGAGTCAATCACACTCTCTCTCGCGACTCCAATGGATATACTCTTCCTTCTTCTGCATCCACCAAAACACAGGAAAATAGCAAGTTAGTGACATATTTCAAGAAACAAGCTCATCAAAAACATAAAAAAACATTAAAAATCTAAAAAAAATTAAGTTAACATGAGTTTTGGTCATTCTGTTCAGAATTGCCACTCGATGCAGTGCGGCGATTTTGTGACCGTTCTCCTTGCTCAGGGTGACATTCCTGAAACCTGATTCACCGTACAGCTTTGTTACCCTAAAAAATGCTCAAAAATGTAAAAATAGACCATTTTAATGAAATAAAAGACTACCTGTAGGCACCCCCCTAGAGACTCATTTAAAAAAAGAAATTTCAAAAATGATCCCCCCTAGGAAAATATTTTGACATTTTTACATTTTAGGTTCAAAACACACAAGTGAGGAAAACTAACTTGAGACCATGCGGGTCGATCTCTCACTCGCAGAGGCATGATCACGATCTCTTAACGAACGTTTTGACTATTCTTTCGATGAAAATGGTCATCGTGGGCCCAGAGCTCAAAAATCACCAAGTCGATATGCACAAATGAATTTGAAAATGAGTTTGTTTGATATATATATATATATGTTGTTATAACTTTGTTTTGAGTGCATATGTTTGTAGGGTTGGAGCGTTGGCAGAGGTAATTTCTTATCCCCACACAAATGGTAAGTCCTCTTGTCATTTTAATTTAGTGTTTATTTTTTGATATTTCATCTATCTGCACTTGATTCTTCTTTTTCATTTTGCAGGTAGCGGGAGTTTGGACGGTGACATTTCGACACACGAGCGTGTCAGGTATAGCTTATAACTCCCCATTTTGGGAATGCCATACTCAAACTCTACGTTTTACGCCTTTTCATGGCTAAGATGCTTCTCTGAGGGGGAATATGTACGCACCCAAAATTGCATGTGCTACATTGTCGGAAAATGGTTACAAAAGTCCCCAATGATGATTCATGTCCTTTAAGAAGGTGTTCGAGTTCCTAAACCCATTCACAGTGTATATTTGTAGCCTAGACATCCTTACTTAGCTTTTCCATGCTTTCTTCTAGCTTCCCACTCATTTCTGTGCATGTTTTGGCCTTTAGTGTCAGGACCGCCACCCTGCTTGGGTGGTGGTTCCATGACCCACCAAGCGCAGGGCTATGGTTCTGCGTGGTTTTTCTAGAACTCTTCATGCATGATTTTAACATGCGTGATTTCACTTAACTTGACTTCCAGGGTGCATTTTGTGAACCAAATTTCCTAAAAATAGTCTTGATTGTATGGTATTCCTTCCCTCTTCTATTTTTAAATAGATTTAATTAGTTTGAACTATCCTCTTCACCCAATGATTTGGCACTCCAAGGCTTCCTTGTGCATGAAGGCACATCCTAGCCAATTCCTATATATTCAATGCTTGTATTCAAGCAAAGGGCCTGAGAATTTTGTGTATCTTGCATAGTATTGCTGCCACAATCCTGCTAGAAATTGCATAGCCAAGCTCTGTTCACTTGTGTTATCCCTCTTCCACTTGCATTGTAACCAGGTTGCCTTCAAGCTTCCATTGCTCAAGCACCTTCTCCTGCTGTCTGCCTTTGCATTCCCAATTCCTTGGACTCATATGGACACACAGAGAAAGAAATGGATAAACTGAGGGGACAAGTCATCACACAACTGGATTTACCTCTGTTATGTGAATTCCAGGTTGGATTTTTTGTTTGATTTCCTTCATTGCTGCAATTTATCATTGTTACATCATATCAAATAGAGTAGAAATCAATTTCCTTTCATTTACAAACAATTAGTTAATTTCCAAGAGGGTTTTAAATCATTAATAGCAACTCCTGGTGAAAAATCCTCTTCTTCCCATCCCTATGGATCTGAAGGAGAGATATATATGTAGGAGGTTGTCTACATATCATAGATCATTTGGAAAAGTTCTTTTTTAAGTTAGTTTAGTTTCAATACACTCAACATAGGTGAATAACCACACTGGGTTATTTTGCTTGTTTAGTTTTAGTGTAGAAGTAGATTTAATTATTTAGAATAAAAGCAAATTGTTGTTTGTGATTGTAATATTTCAGTTTTTGTGATTTGTTTAGATTAGTTTCCCTTTTAGCAGTAGCATAGATTGTTAGTTTTCATCTTAGTTAATTTGGACACTTCAAACTAGATCAACACTTAGATCCAATTAGTTAGACAAACCATAGGGAATTTACACTACCCATTCATAGCCTCTAAATCTCCCCTTTTCCAACTCAAATACTAAAAGATCACACTACCAGATCTTAGTCACTGATCCTCCTATAGTTAGCCATCCACACATTCAACATCAGCTGCTTCGGCAACATGACCTCAGGGGGTCGAGTGCAGTTGAAGGTTGCATGTCAATTTTCATCCGTACAATGTCCCCTAACAATTCCACCATACACTTCTTCCATTATTGCCTCGTGCTCATGTTCCAAAATGCATCTACCTAGTACCTCATCTCTGCCCATCTTGTAAAGGTCTCCCCCAATCCGTTGATAGGGCGTAACATGTATAGCTAACTATTTTTTCTCCATAGTTTTCATTCCTTCAGATGTGATACATGTGTGTAAAAACACTTCTATATCCTCCAAATCTGTAGGCACGTGCTGTAACCTGAATAATTGAGCATCCAAAATTGTAATTTATATACTCTACACGTCCTCACCAGAATTGATGCATGAAAGAGGGGTTGGTCCCAAATTTCTCTTGCCTGACTTTACTATTACTGAAAAGTCAAATTCCTGAAACAAGAGAATCCATCTGCATATGTGACCTTGTAATACTGGCTTATTGACCAAATACTTCAATGCCATATGGTTAGTATAAAATATAAATGGACTTGCCAAAAGATATTGCCTAAATTTTTGATGCGCGTACACCATTGAAAAAGCATCGCGCTTAGTAGTTGTGTAATCTTGTTCTGCAGGTGTTAGCTTCCTATTCGTAAAACAAACTAGACGATCAACATTTCCTTCTCTAGGTTGGACTAACATTGCTCTAATTTATTTCCTCGACGCATCCACATGAACGTGAAAAGGTAAAATCCATGAAGGGAAGCGAAGGATAGGGGCAATGGTTATTTTTTCCTTCAACTGCTCAAAAGCTTGTTGTTGTGCATCCCTCTAATAAATTTTCCCTTTAGCCTTCAATAATTCTTCTAGTGGTGCAACTATCTTGACATAACCCTCAATGAACTTCTTGTAATATCCTTTATGCCCAAGAAATCCGCGCACTTCACTTTGGTTAGTTGGTTCTTCTAACCCCGGTATAACTGCTATCTTTTCTGGATCAATTAGAAAATCATCTTTACAGATGATATGCCCCAACAATGTGCCAAACTGTGTAGAAAAAATGTAATTTTTGAATTTCAAGGATATAATAAGCTTCTTATATTGTTCAAACATTAGATGCAAGTAGTTACAATGATCCTTAACCAAGCCATATTCTATCCAATTATCCAAATAGACCTGAAGAAAGTTATAGATGAAGTCTTCAAAATATTGTACAACAATGCATGAAAACACTGTTGGTGCATTCTTTAATCTAAAAGGCATAATTGTATATGCAAAACATTCCCATTATATGGAAAAGGTAGTCTTGGCCCGATCTTCGCGTGCAATCCGAAGTTGATGATATCTGGAGAAACTACCTGTGAATGAATATATTTTGTGTCCTGCTACACCCTCAATAATCTCCTCAAGGAATGGTGTAGAGAGAGAATCAATAACACATGAAGCATTTAATACCTTGTAATCCACACAAATTCTTATCCTTCCATATTTCCTGATACTTATGGCCATGGGGATGATCCGTTTAGAATATTCAACTGACTCAATGATACCTACCTTTAACATGTTCTCAATCTCATCGTTTAATTTGATACACAAGTTTGGATTCATTCTATCTTTTATGCACTGGTCGTACGCCCTCTTTGAGCTTTATATTCATCTCCCTTAGTCATGTATGGACACCTTTTAACTCATGGTATCCCCCAGGAAAGATATC
Source organism: Taxus chinensis (assembly GCA_019776745.2). Classification (NCBI taxonomy): domain Eukaryota; kingdom Viridiplantae; phylum Streptophyta; class Pinopsida; order Cupressales; family Taxaceae; genus Taxus; species Taxus chinensis. Next base: position 853,265,715 of record CM034148.1, on the reverse strand, counting down.
CTGGAAGTCATGCAACAAGTCAACTATCTTTGCAACTTCTATTTCTGACAAATTGTCACCAATGATCACCTCCGTAGGTGTGTCATCTATCCCAATATTCACCTTCTTTGTCTTCAGTCTCAAGTGGTATGTGTGTTCCTGCTCATCTACCTTATATGTGACCTCTTGCTCACCCTCGATGTTTACTACATTAAAATCTTCGACCTCTTCATCATCAATCAGGTATATTAGCTTGCCTTTTCCCTTTTCCTTCCATGCATGCTCTAGGAGATCCTAATCAGTTTCTAACCATGAAAAATCATTGTTACACCCATACAAAATTGTATCCTCATACAATTGAGCCACAAGATCTTCTGCTTTGACGCTATCCCCTAGAGTGATGCACTTCATCAAATACAAGGCTTCATGCACAATAGGGTTAGATGAAAAGTAATTAAAAGTGTGCAAAATACCTGATGTCATATGCTACCAATTGGAATTATCTTGCTTCATCTTTGTGAGTATGTACCACATGCGTGCACATTTGTAAAAAATTGAATAGAAATTATGTACCCAAAGGGATGGCGATAGCACATCTGGTCCTTCTAACCAATTCTTCTCACAAGCATGTATATGAGTCATGGGAGACATTTTTCCATCGTATACTTGTATCTTTGAAGGAAGGTTGTCCTTAAAAAACCGTGTCAAGAAGGAAATTCTTATCTCATGCCATCTGAGTAGATTATCCCTGTGTGTGGCCCACCATCATGTTGTCATCCATTTTAATGAGTATACCAACATATTCCTTTAAGATCCTTCATCACACAACTGCTCTTCCATTGTGCACAAGAATGATTCATGATTTTCTTCTCCTATATGCCTTGGTAGCACAATTCTTCCTAACCCCCTAACTATCCTTGGTTTGATCATTCTTATTACACTCCCCCAAAAATCATGACCAATCATTTCATACATTCCATGGGCCTAATTATCACAATCAATGTTTGTGGTGTCATTGATCGAACACACATCTCCCCATTTAAGCATTCCCTCATTTTTTGGCTCAACACACTCTGGATCACGCACAATTTGTGTATAGATTTGGTTAAGATATTCCTCACTAGTGGGATCTGTGTAGGGTACAATCCTTGTACCATCCATATGAATCAATATGCATTCATCGTCATTCTCAAAACTAATATAACACTTATTGAAGCGCAGGTTTGTGTTGTTTACATAACACCATGGACGAACAAGTAATGTAGGGAAGTTATATGCCTCTGTCAACTCCAGAACCTCAAAATCACCCTTGAATTTTTTTCCCCTGTATAGTGATTCGTGTACCCTTCAACATGCCAATGGGCATTTACCTTGTCTTATTTACCATATATAACACACCATAAGAAGGTTGTAGTGGTGGCCTCCCCATCCTATTCCATACATCAAGTGTAATAATATTTACCTCTGCACCAATGTCAATAAGGATGTTTCTCACCAACCAACCATCTATGATTGCCTCCAAGGTTTTCTCCTGATCATATTCATGGTGTTTTGGTGGAAAATTTGCATGTAATATTTATCTTTCCTTATTATTCTCTATGCGCGGAACCTTCTCGCACAATCATTCTCATAACAGGGGTATGATTCTCTCTTGTGTAAGCATCTGACATACTTCCCTAAGTTCATCAATGTCCTTTTTAGGGACTTCCGTATGTCACGCACACTCCCTATCCCATGCTTGTTCCTTTAGACAAAGTATTTCCCCCTGTAAATATCTGATTAAGCCCATGGTTTCTTGAAATACCTCCTTCTGCTGCCTTGCATCAAGATACTTGTTAGGTTGCACAACCTCTTCTCTTTGGATGAGTAGTCTTGTTCTCATTTGTTCTTGCGCGTGTGAAGCTTCTATGCATGTGGTAATTAATAAAGGTTATTTCTTCGCAACTGCTAGTTCCTTTCGATTCCACTGCCCTTTCTTGGTGCGATCAAAGTGTATCATTAATGTGCATCTCTCATTTTTTTATTGGAAATATGAGCATATAAATATGGGTAGTCTTATACCTTATTCCCTTTTCCAAAGTATACACAAGACATATTCTTGGGGAATTTGCGCTGATAATGATCAGACAATCCACAAGTGTAACAAGTACCTCGAATGAACTTGCCTCCATGACCACCATGCCCTTAGTGAGATAATGTGAGAATGAGGATCAAGTGGGATGTTTGAAACTTTAGACAACAATTCACCCCCTTCTCAGTGTCTAAAGTTTCCAAAAATTGCTATTAGAGCAAGTTTCTCTTAGAAAAATTCTAATAGCTTAGAGGAGATCCTGGAGGCACAAACATGGGTACATTAGCTGAATCAGTACTAAAAAAGAAGTATGATATTTCTCAAGCCTTGATTAATGAATGTGTTAACAATCAAGCTCATGAATTTTAAAGAACACTCATGTGTGTCATCAATGGAAGCTATTGAGAGTATGGTTCTAAGACATTAAGGTGAGCTACAAACTAGTAACAATCATTGTTGGTTATATCAAATGATAAAAAACCTTAATCTATTTTTAGCATTCTTAAGGGCCTTGGACTATTCCAATGACATGAAATGAATGAAGAGATTTTTTTGTAGAAAATTAGCGAGTTTTTGGGAATGATCTAGTTATATTATTCCAAGTAAATATGCGTCTAAGCTCTACGAGACATATATTATGTGGACATTAGAATAAAGAAAAGGAATCCTGGCAATGTTGTCTCTCATTGTTATATGAAGGTGATATTTAAATTATTTTAATCTTGATGATCTTGTGGATGTGTAAGAATAAACTAGAAGGAAGGAGGAATATGGCACAATCATCAAGGAGAAGTTATAAACCTTGACAGTAAGCATAAAGTGATTTTTGACTCTTTTAACCTTCATGGGATTATGATAAAAATTTCTAGGGTTTAGTTCATTTATGGTGGTTGAGGTGAATATCTTGCATATCAAAGTTTGATATTTAGTTTTGAGAATTCTAGAGGAACTAGGAATATGTGGAACATGGATTTAAATCACGAGGAATCAATAATTTCAAGATACTTGTGACAACAATCACCTAGATTTGTAATAACGTCACCTAGGGTTTTGGGAAACTTTTAATTTAGAGACTTGAAATTTCACTTTAAAATTTGGAAGATATCACAATAAGAGACTTTTTGAGAGGAATATGAAGAAATTTTGATAAAACAATGGTTATAATTGGATTTAATCATGAAATTTTAGAGGAGGGTTTAGATGCATTGTGAGAGACCTAATCTAGAATGCCATTTTTCAAAGGAATTATGCTTTACAGTTAGAATAAAAACTTGAAACTTTAGGGGAAGAGAGAACCCTGAAACGGGTGTCCAAAATTATTAGGAGTGTGATTGGAAACCTAATGCATTGAAATTTTTGAAGGATAATGTGAAAAGGCATGGCTAGAAGAGCTAATGAGGAAGAAAATAATGAATGGGTGAAAAAGAGAGAAGTTATTTGAGATATCTTCTAAATTTTTGCACACATATTAAAGGTAATGGGTTCTTGAAAAGATCAAGAGTTGATTATGAGTAACTCTACATTTCTTCAACTATGGAGCATGCAAGAATGATTGTCCTAAGGGAACAAACACAACAATTTTAAGCAAGATAAGAGAGAATTTATATTTCTAATAATTTGTATCAAGATTTTGGTTGAGTTAATCTTGTTGGAAGTGTGTAACAGGTTATTAAGGTGTAGGAAAATCATCAGAGGCTAGAAATTAATTTTTTCTTTATTTGGGATAAAAACTTGAGGTAAGAGAAGAAGGAATGGTTTGAGAATAGGAATAAGGCTACTTTGACATATTGATGATCCCTCCTAATGATTGATAGAGCACTATAAACCCTAAATAACACTGGGAAGATGATGGAGATAATAAAGGAAAGTATGGCTGAAGGTTAGAATGCTATATGATGGTACCCAACAAAACAAAGGTTCTCTCTTTACAAGGAAGTAGGTGAGTAAGTGATGCTCAATGTTAAAGCTTGGATGAGATAGGTAATGCTCAGTCATAACATTGTATTTAACTGATATGGTCATGTAGTTATGATCTAGCATATGCAAATGAAAAGCTAGTGGTCTAGGCATGGTGATGGAGCATGAGCTGAGTTTTGGAAATTCTTGCTAAATGCTGTTGAGAAAACTGCAAGAAAATTTTAGGACCTTGATGAAACTTGAAACTCTTCTCTTGATATGATGATCACTGTTTCAAACCTCAAATCTTTGTTCTCTTAAATATTTGGAGATGGCTTGCATCGAGTGGGAGAATTGAAAGGAATGTAACACAAGAAATGTTTGTTCTCTAGAAGACTATCAAAACTCAGTCAAAATGCACTGAAAATATGCTACAGGGACTCCTAGATCAATTTAAGGCCAAGATGAATATAATGAAAAACCAAGAAGTTATGCAAGGTAACGTGGTAAACCATGCTAAGTTTCCTTCAAAGGAAGTTGCATAAAGTCCACGGGAGCTTGGTATAGTCTAAAATGTATCATCTCAAAGCTTACACAAGTGCTAAACATTGAGAAAACAGAGTCATGAAGGAAAATATATTGATTTGGCAATGATGTCTTGAAAGGACAAGAATAGAAGGTGGTTTAGATCCAAGATGAAGACAAGTAAGATGAATACACTCTCAGGGAGAGTTGTTTTAATGCCCAAAATAGGTCCATGAATCCCATTTGCCACTGGTTAGTGTCCAAGAAGAAAAAATACAATCCTAGGGGGAGCTTGTGAACAAGTAAGTCTACCTACACCCATTGTTATCTTTTTATGTCATCATGTTTTCATGTCAAAGTAGTCAAGTTAGCTTTGTCATAGATGTCAAAGGGGGAGAATGAACCAAGAAACATGAGAAAGAGGTTTTGTAGGTGTAGGTATTGTTGGTGGTAGTTTCCATCAATCACAAAGGGGGAGATTATTAGATGTCACTGTAGTGTGTTGTCATTGATTTGAAGTGTTTAATGATGTCATAGGATGTCCAAGGGGTTCAGGTGTCTTCCCAAGTTGTCCAAGTGTTTTCATAATGGGTCAAGTCATGATGTCATGTATTCAGGCATGGTCTAGGTTCATGGTCAAACAAGCAAGTTATGTGAATGTGTTGTAGCAAGGTTCTATGAAGACTCCATAAGGTAAAATGTGGTACATGAGATGCATGTGAAGTGGTATTGAGTCATTAACAAGCCCACATGGTCAATTCATGAAGAATCAACTAGTTCTATGCTTAATCCTAGTCCTAGATCAAGCAGGTTGGCATGGAAACATGAAAAATGGATCAGGGTAGAGTAGGGAAAGCATGGTTGGAGCAGTATGAGCTAGCATATCAGGCATATGAGGAGTATCAAGTCAACAATCAAGCTTATAAGGCATGAAGATGGTCATTCTAGAGATTTTTCATTGCAAGCAAGTCTAGAAGGCAAGAGAGGATGATGAGCTAAGGTATGATTATGCAAACCAAGCATGTCATGAGAACAATAATATGGTATATGAGGTGTACAGGGCTTCACAAGTGATTAAGGAGGTGATTTGAGCACTTATATAGGTATATATAACACTCTTCTTCAGAACTAGTGAAATAATGTTGCACAAATGATATAGGGAAGAGATGTGTATAGAAAACTATGAAAAATTTGTCATTGGAAATCATGGAGGAAGGAGTTATGAATGTGTGGTCAAAATTTGAGTACCTAAGAAGGTGTTTTGTACAAGTTATTCAAGTTTTACCAAAACTAGGTTTTTGAAAAATGTAAACTGAGAACCTTAAGTTATTGACACTCAAGAAAAATTGACAAGCATTATTTAGATAAAGCATAGGAATATTTTTTAAGAGAACTCATATACAAAAATTTTGAAAAAAATTTGGGGTTAAAAGGAGGAAAAACAAGAAAGTTTTATTCATTTTTCTACCATTGTTAAAACCCTCACCAAACCCTATTTTGTAGCGATAGAGGATAAATTATATTTAAAGTCATAAAATTACCTATAAAATTCATGAAAACATCTTATGGTTATAGATAGGTCCTCCTAGTCCAACTTGGTGGTATTTTTCTTTTCCAAGTATGACAGTACAATATGGATTTTTATCTGATTTTGCATGTTTTGGGTATACAGTCCTAGTTAGTTTGCTCCAAGGCGAATCTTCAATTGTGTAAGCATGAAGGTGATGTATACTTGAAGGTATCAAGTATTTTCAGAAATTATCCCTACATATTTTGTGTGTTCTTGGTAAAACTCTCCCTTCTAACGTTAAGGGCTAATCAGGTCCAAGAACTAGACTTGTAAAGTGTAAGTGATCCTTGTTGAAAATCATGCAAGGTTGAGCCATTGGCCTTAGATTGAATCAAGTTCTGAGACTAAGAAGGTATGAAAAATCCTAAACCATCTTTGATGTCAAGATCAACTAAAAAATTGTGAAGTGTGCTCAAACTATGAAGCTGTAAATTTGTACCTAGAATCTCAGTGAACATCTTACTCCAATGCATGATTTTTGAAGTGAAAGTTAATGCCTTGCCACTCCCTATCACTTGTAAGTGATATACCATTCAAAATACATCTTCTTCAAGTTTTAAAATCAGATGAATACCTGTTGCATGTAACTTTTCAAGTCACCTATGACTGTGATCTCAAGCTTGTCTACAAGAGGGTTGAAAGGATGAAGAAAAGAGTCTTCAAGAGTTGTTGTTATGAATCTAAAACACATATTAGTGATGAAGATATCATTAGTACCTTTGAAATAATGGGAAGATTTGGCTTCACAAATTTATTCAATCATGAAGCTTCAAGATTGTGCCTTCTAGTTATTGCACCTAGAGTTCACATGGACACTGTAATGGGGTGTGTAAGGTAAATGAAAAGGAATGAGAAAAATAACGAGATAATAGAGCATCTCAAAGGTATTAGTAACGTGATTGCATGCATATGAAATTTTTTACATGCTTAAAAAGTGCTAAAATACAAACAAGAGCTTGCTATGCTAGAGGATAATTCAAAATGGTAGTTACAAATTGGGTTGGAAGAGGTTAGTTATGTAATCTATGTGAGTAAAACATCTTGTCAGAGGTCTAAAACATATGCCTTGTCCCCAAAAAACACATGAAGAGTCATGATAGTTCATATTATGAAAGAGTTAGTAATAATTTCCTGCTGACTGTGATATGATGAAAATTAGGCTTCCTTGTGCGAGTTGAATAAACCATACATTTGGGTAGATGAAGAGGGAAAGTTGTAGAGTCATATGAGAAATTTATTTTCCTTAATATGTGAAGAATCCATGTATGAAAATGTTTTTGGAAAATCAAAGTGCGTGTGCTGTTGATTTAAAGGAAGAATTTGAGCCTAATGTGCATGAAGACAAGGTGCCAATAAATGAAGGAAGAAGACATGAAATTGTAGTAGTATTTGAGGACATGAAAAATCAGGAGCAATGGCTTATTGACTGAGTTAGGTGCAAAACATTGAGCATGTGTGAGTGTGAGTATTGAAGAGGTGATTTAAGGAAATATCATGAAGAAAATAAGAGTATGAGAGTAGCATTGGAAGTTAGAGTTTAACATCAAATTAAAAGACAAAAATGAGTAAGTAAAGAGGGCTTGTATGAAAGATATTTGATGCTGATTAGGTGATGAGAATGAGAGATAAAATGGAATAAGAATGAGCTAAGAAGTGATCACAATCTGTTGTGAGAGACAACATAAGCAAAGTGATAAAAAACCATTATGAATAAGACTGAGAAAATGCTCAACAGTAAGGGATTTGAAGCTTCCTTGTAAGTTGAAGCTTACAGAAGGTCAATGTGACTGAAGTTGGGACTTGAAGATTCCATACAAGTATAATATTGCTAAAGACTAAGTTGTTTCTTGGTTGAATTTTAGAGTTGTAGCTCCATGTTGAGTTGTTTCTCAAATGTGAAATCATTATAACTCTGATAGAACAATTTTTCCAAGTTAGTTCTCTAGTTTCAGTGGGGTTTTCTCCCTTGAAGGGTTCCCACATTACATACTATGCTCATATGTGTTTTCCTCTCTCTTGAATGTATTTTACCTTTCCTTTTAAATGCATGAATTTTTTGGCTATATTTAGGAAACTCATGACAATGTCTTGCAAAGTGTCCTTGACCATGTTAGTTGAAACATACAACATAGTTCTTGCCTCTTAAGTATTTTTCCCAAAACTGACTTGATAATTCTTCTAAGCAGTACTTGGAAATATGACCTTTTTCTTTGCAGTTGAAATAAACTATATTCTTTTCATATTCCATCCTACAATCTCTCCATGGGTGTTATTTGTCTATCTTTATCATACAATCCCTAACTCTATGTCCAAAAACATGACATGAAAAAAAAATCCATGAAACTTACTTGAGAGTATTTTTGCATTTGGATGCTAAATGGTATTCTTGTGTTCTTTGATATACTTCTTGATCTCAGAATTTCCTTGACATGATACATGGATTGAATCACCTTTCAATTCCTTTTTCCTTACCTATTCTAGTTCCTCCCTTCGAGTCTTCAATTCTACACTTAGTTTATCACATTCTTCAACCTTAGATTTGATAGCTACTTGACATGGCTCATGAATAGACTCATGCTTCAATTCATTATGATTTTATTCACTTTTGAAAATCAAATCTGATTTTTCACTAGGATGCCTTTGTTTTTTTAACAAGTCATCAAGATTGCTTGAACTTTCCCAAACTCTTTTGATATATCATCAATTTATTTTTGGCTTGTTCTAGCTCATCCTTTAGGGTCTTCAATTCCTCTGCATGTTTGAAGCAAGCCTTTTATTCTTCTTTAATTGATTTTGACACATCCTCAAAAAAATTATGCCATCTCATTGAGTTCTTGGCCACGATTGGATTGCATCATCATACATTAGCTCATCATCCTCGCTTGCCTACTGGGCTTGTTTTTAATGAAAAATATATAGAATGACCATCTTCATTCCCTATAAGCCTAATTCTTAACCCGATCCTCCTCCTATGCATGTTATACCATATCATAATTCTCTACCCATGCTTTCCATACTCTGCCTTGATCCATTTCTCATGTTTCCATGCCAACTTGCTTTATCTAAGACTACTAAACTACTTAATTCTTCATGAATTTACCGTGTGGTCTTGTTAAAGACTCAATAAAACTTCACACTCATCTCATGGACCACATTTGCAATCATGGAGTCTTTATACAACCTTGGGAGAACACATTCACACAACTTGCTTGCTTGACCATGCACTTAAACCATGCATGACTATATGACATCATGACTTGATCCATCATGAAAAAACCTAGACAACTTGGGAAGACACCTGAATCCCTTAGACATCATATGACATCACTAAACAATTGACATCAATGAAAGCACACTATAATGACATCTAACATGGGATGACATGCACATAAACTGAGTTCCACTCGAATGACAACGCGACAAAGTTCCATGTAGTAAGCAAACATTAAACCACTATGAAATGTGCATACAAAATAAAATTGTCTACCCAATATCATGGATCAGAAAAGAATATAAAAAAAGGAGTTTTATGTAACTCCCAATGCAAGACAAACCATACCTCGACAAGGGAGAAAAAAATTACGTTCCAAAAATGGAAAGTAACTCCTGTATGACACAGTGACACATATGAAAGATTCTATGATGAAATCCATCATAGCTCCTAAAAAACACATAAAATATATGATATCACATAAGTGAGATGACTGACCAAGTGATTTGGACAATAACCTTAGATGATAAGGTAAGTACCCTACACCAACACTCCCCATACATTGTAACTTGGGATAAAGCATAATAAGTATGAAATAGGAACTGGGTCTTGACAGCTACACCTGATGAGGTACCCATGTACAACAAGAATCCTAAGTAATGGAGGAAAAATAAATAAGAAAAACACCCACTTATAATAGATAGAATAAACCCCTAAACAACCTAAGAAAGATGTGTCAAATGGGACTCAACAACTAAAGGCTTGATAAGGTAACCATGTGTAAACTACAATCTTTCTAGAAGAAGAAGAAGAGAAGAGAGAAACAAGACAAGAGAAAATGAATAATATGTGAAGCCACAATGTACCTCACCTAAGAATAGAGCACAAGTAAGGATACTTGGCCTCAGTGAAGGCTTCGGTGAAGAATCCTGTAACCAAATCTATGAAGTCTCCAAGAAGAGTTTCATTGATTTGGTCTTCCTCCTATAGATTGAAGAAGGTCCATCCTCATCGAACAATGTTTCTACCATTATGAAGAAAAAAATTTAAAAACTAGAAGTCCTCCCACTCCGTGAAGGAAACCAAAGGAAACAATACGAAGAACTCTAAATATGGTCCACTAGAATGTGACATAGGTTTAGCAAACACTGTAAAGGAACCAAAGGTAATGCCACAAAAGTAGAACATATGCCAATATGTCAGAGTATGGGAATGGAACATATACCAAAAGAATGTCCATATGAAGTGAAGGTAAAGAAACAATCCCAACAACAGTAGAAAGAGGATCCAAAAAATGAGGTGGATTAGTGATGGTCTTCAAAATAGTGGAAGTGAAAAAGGTCCAAGAAGGGGAAATATCAATAAAGGATATGAAGGAATCCTTCGAAACACCTATAGAAGGAACATGAGTGGAAGAATCCTAAAAAAATGGATGTGGAAGGGAGGCAGATGCAATGAAAGTATGAGGCTGGGGACAAGAGTGCTTTATGTCTGATGGGAAAAGAGGGGGTTCAACATTCTATGTAAGGTAGCTGAGAGATGGAGGAAATAAGTCCTCATCAATACTCTTGTCATAAAAATTAGAAGAAAAAACCTCAGCATGAAGAATATGAACAAGAAATTTTTAGTCAACAGAACTATCATCACATGAAGAAGGATATGAAATAATTGTATCAGAAGAAGAAAAAACAAGGGAAATATTTGAAGGGTCTTTAAATAAGGACTAAAGAAAACTCCAAATAGTGAGAGGGAACTTAGTGCATGCCACTTGATGGTGGAGAGGCCTAAAAACATTAGTCAACAAGTGACCATAAACCTGATCACAAGTGTTGATCCAGTCTTCAAGATGATAAAGATCAGTGGGTGCAAGAACTTGGCCATACAAAAAAGGATAAAGGATTTTATGAGTAAGGTAATTCTGCATGCAAGCACACCTAACTATCTAATTTGTAGTTGCATATACATATCTGGGCCGCCCCAATATATATAAATATAATTAGAGGGTTCATGCTGAATAGATCTATATCTATATAGAATAGCCACCCGCCCCCTCCATATATCATAGATAGAGAATAGGGGCCTCCCCTATAGATAGTTGAGCTGGTAGATAGTTGAGTTGGATATATATATATAGATATATATATATATATATATAGATATATATAGATATATATATATATATATATATATATATATTATATATATATATATATATATATATATATATATATATATATATATGTATATAGGGGCACCATATTCATACAAAGGGGTGCCTTGATCATCACCCTACCATCCATATATTGGACATGATGTATAATTCTCTCTACCAAGAAGAAAAGGTGGAGGTTGAGAAGAAATCATGTGAAGCTCGAGTCTAGAAATAACATCCTCCATGGTGCATCTGTAAAAAGAGAAATCAATGAAAAAGAGTCATGGATGAAAAAAAAACTTAATTGGACGTCTAAATAAGTCAAAATTACATTTGAAATGTAAAAAAAGAAGGGTGCAAGAACACATACAAGGTTGCAAGACGTCAAACTCAGCCAAGAATACATTTTTATACAATTACAACACCTAAGAACAATGATAACCCCTTGTTTGTGATACTTTATAAATAGTTTTTTGGGTATAGTAGGGTGTGTTCATGTGACATGAAACAATTGACCACTCACCTTGTAGTAGACGAAAAATCACACAAGAATGGAAGCCAAAATAAGTTCCAATCAGAAGTAATGAAACAACACTATAAAGAAGCAAAAAGGGAAAAAAATAAGGAACAAAGGGGAAAAAATAGAGTTCAGCATGAGAAAAAATGTCTCATCACATAAGGGAGTCTCTTGCCGTAAGGTTGTGGTGGATGCACTCACTAGTCCACAAGCGAAGAAGAGCACTATAATGCAAAATGACTCCAAAATGAGTCAAAAGAGCCCTAAAACTCCAAAAAATGACTACACAACACACCACCTAAAAAGGCCAAAAAAAATCCAAACAAAACCTACACATCTCAGAAAATGCTACACACTCCCACAAATGGTCAATGACAAAAACCCTAGTAACCTTAGTTTTGGAATAATTTTCACCCAGTTAATTTAATTAATTTCCGAAAGGAAAAATAAAAATCAGGGTTAGAGAAATAAAACATAGGTTAATGATTAATTAAATTCCTATTAAAATTCCAATTCACCCTTTAAAATATTAAATCCTTAATTTTAATAATAATCCACTTAAAATTAACTAAGCTATGTTTATAAATAAATTAGTCTATATAAAATAAAATATAACCTAAAGTTGTAAAAAACAAGATAACCATTCAAAAAACTACGATGAGCTTTTAAAAAAAGAGGGAAATGACGGGTTAGGTCAAGGGAAAAGGGAGGAGGTCGACACATGGAGGGATCTCGGTTGAGTGTAGATGATGAGGAGACCGGGGTAGATGGGCCAAACAGTTACAACCAATGATAATGAGGTAGAGGCGTAGAGGATGTAATGCATAGGGAAATGACCGCGCAGACATGACGCGCCTAGAATGGGAAAACCAAACCAGGGCTGAGCATAAATGAGGTAGAAGCCAACATGATATCAGAGGGGAGATAAGCAATGGACAAGAATGCTTGAAGACGATGAAAAACTCAAGACATGGTAGGAAGAGATCAAATAATGGACATGGCTGAGCTGACACATCAAGGAAAAACTGAATAAGGAGGTAGCCAACACGACAAGTAGAGAACTTAATGGAAGAGTCAACCAAGCATTAAGAGATAGACTAACAAGAAAGAGGTGAGCACGATGAGTTTAGGAAAAGTAGGTAAAACCACAACCAAGCTAACCAATAAAAAAGTGAGTAGGGGAAGGGTTTGATGAGCCAAAAACAACTAGGGCTAAGCAAGGACAGAGCGACTGAGGTGGACCCAAGTAGGAGCAAGGAAGATTGAGGTGGGGGAATGGATTAAAGATCTAAATAAACATATAACTGACCACACCCAAGCTAAGGAAAGCTAACTCACCAAAATAAGGACTTGACTCGCCAAGACAAGAGCCCAAATTGCCAAGGGAGCTCGCTGATCTAGGAAGGGTCTCGATCAAGCTAGGAGAGAGGTGGAGTAGCAAAATGGGATAAGAGGATCTGGGTGAGGATAGGGGAAGGTAGGGGTAGGAAGGGAGTATGACAGAGTAAGAGGGATGTATCCAAAAGTAAATTTTTTTCAAAAAAAACTGAATTAAGAAAAAAACTAATGAAACCAACAATTTTTAAATACCTCCAAAGATAACGTTTCTACCAAATTTGGCTACAGACATCCATATATAGCAAGAAAAAACCTAAAACTCTAAAATCCTGAAAAACACTTGCACATGCACCAAAAACAACACACAAGTAGCAAAACTCAATGAAAATCGAGATGAACCTAATAATGCAAGTAAAGCACAAATGGGAAATGGATTATGAAGCTTGCACAAGAAACTAATAAGAACATGAAAGTGAGAGTAGTAGGTAACAAATGACGATGAGTGAAGTGAATCCCAACATTATCTAATACCATTTGAGATAATGTGAGAATCAAGATCAAGAGGGATGGCGCACACATCAACCAAGTTGCACTCGAACGACAACGTGATGGGGTTCCATGTAGTAAGAAAACATTCAATGACAAAGGGGGATTTTTTTGGCCATTGTCTTAGGTTGTCATTGATGAAAAAGGGCATTGAGGTGTCATATGAGTCTCTATGAGGTGTCAAGCTAAAACATGTGTGTTCAATGAAAGGTTTTGCAAGAGCTATTGAAATAGGGTAAGAAACACTCAAGAACCCCAAAGATTTGTGCAAAAACCCATCAATGGAGGATCGATAAGAAAAGAGCAAGGAATCCTATTTGCATGCATGAACTTGAAGTAAACAAATAACTTAAACAAATGAAGTTAACATCTATTATTGAAAGCTTAAAGTAAATGAACCTAAAAGGATCTAGGTAATTAGTTTATGATTTAAGAGAATGGGATGTCACCATTAATGACTTCAAGGCCAATGGTTCTTACCATTTACTCCATGTTATGTGATAGAAATGCAAAAGCAAAGTAAATAGCTCAATAAAAAGTCCTAATCCTAGAAATAATACTATAGTTTAGGTTAGAGGGAAGAAGTGTTCTTAGAAATGAGAGGGGGGTAGTAGGCTATTTATAGTTTTCCATTTGGGAAATGGGAGGCTTTTGGGTTCATGTGGGACTAAAACGGAGTCAAAAAGTTAATTATAAAGTCAAAGTAAGATTTGACTAGTTTTAGAGAGAGGTTGATCATTGTTAAGAATACCTAACCATGTTTAGAGGGTAATTAATCCTATTTAGAGAGAAATTAGGTTTCTGGGAGGGTTCTGAAAGGCCTAATCAATCCAATGAAGTGGATTGATATTCCAGGGAGCTAATAGAGGTGGTAAAGAAGGGAATATTATCCAAGAAGATGTTATTATAACCTATTTAATTAGTTTACTAGAGGAAATATGACCAAAAGAGTGTCGTAAGAGGGCAGTTAGATAGGTCTAATTGATGAGGTGTTGCCAACTTACAGGAAGAGGAATAACTAGGGCAATATTAGGGATAATAGTGCTTTGATCAAACTAAAAGTGTCTACATTTTCCCCTCTTTGGGGTGACGTACGCTACGTCATTTCAAAGAAAGTAGACAAGTAAAAATGAGTAGACAATTTTGAAGGGGTAGAAGAAAAATTAATAGGATGAAGGATGAAGGATGCCCCCTCGAGTGTCGATGGGGTGAAAGAGAAACTCGATCGATGATTGAAAAAGAAATTAGGAGAGAAAATGAGAAGAAAGGAGATGAGAAAGTAAAAAGGGATATTGAGATATCCACAAACCAGTGCTTTATAGGAACAATATATAATCATCATTTTTCTTAGAATCCTCATCATTGGTCCTTATTAAAATGTAAGCATATGACGGAGGCATAAAATGACATGAAAAGAGAAAATACAAACAACCATCCCTTGCAAAAAAAAATGGCCAACTCCATGCAACATATATGAATGCAATGCAATACGAGAAATAAACAATCTCACCTAACAGGGAAATAAGTACAATTACACACACTTAAACCAACAACATTCAAGATAATTACACAAATACTTTGTTATCGAGATGTAGTCCTAAATGCTCTGATAAAAAAAAGGGTGAAGGATGATGCTCCAAGAAATGTGTATATGCAAGGGAAAAGATGGAGGACACTTGGGTCAAGTGAAAAAGCAATGTGCATGACGAAAACAGTACTAGGCAACTGAGAGTGCCTCAAAGTACAGACGAAGTAAGCAACGTAGCTTTTGTAGATTTTTTGAAGATTTTAGATTCTCCGCAGGCCGTTGTTTCAAAATATTTGAAAACGTTAACAAGATATAGGATGAGTGCCATGCGAGAGACACAAATTTCAGCTGTAAATGAGTGTTTTAATAATTTTTTGTCCATTTTCGAAGTATTTCAATGTTTTTGGTTTTTAAAATGGTTTTACAAATTTTAATTTTTTTGATTGGTCGACATAATTTGTATAAGAGATCAAATATCTCCTAAAAATATGCGCAACCTCGCCTAAAGGCAAATGAAAAGGTGTTAGTCAGCACATAAAATGCCCCGGCAAGAAGAAATACAAGCCAAAAATAATTATTTAATAAAAATAATCATCACGACAGGTGAAAGATAGAGGAAAAATAGAAAAAAAAGATAAGAAATGACACCTGGAATATGCGTGGATCATTCCAGTGTAATGAAGAAATGACCACAGGGTGACACTAAGCGCCCCGATGTGCAAAAATGAGTAAAAACAATTATTTTAATAGAAAAATAATCATCTTGGTGGATAGAAGAAGGGCTAAAACGATCACGACAGAGAAAACATGCCCTGAGGGCATCACGACAAGCCTAATATACCCACTCAGGGGGGGGTAAATCAATCACGATCAGTTCATTTCTACCAGAGTTCTTGTGAATTTTTACCGCGAGCGAGAGCAACAACCTTGGAGTGAGATGGCGAGACTACTGAGTAGGAGGAGATGAGTAGATCACATTCGAGAGTTCATGCGAGACCCAATAGATGGACCCTACATGAGTGGCCTATCCATCCTTGTAAATTATGCATTTAATGCACTTTTTAGGGATTTTTAGGCTAGGGTAGAAGAATTTTGATGTATGCATGTATCGCATGCTTCAGTGAAGTATATGCATATGCGCATGTGTCAAAACCAGCGGGTACATGTACGCATATCCATTGAAAGAAAAGATACATGCACATGTATTTGTTGAAGGGAAACTGATAGGGGCTCACTCGTGCATCCGTAAAAAGGACTGCATACGCGTGCTGGGTGGGGGTAACTATGATGCGCACGCGCATGCGTGGTATAGTGCCCACTTCCCTTTAACACCTTTTGGATACCTATTTTGATACTGTGATTACATTATAGACATTATTATGTTTTGATTTAGTATGCTGCTAGACATTGATCATGGATTATTGTTGATATTGATTTGATTATGATGCCTGATGATTATTAGAGACACCTTATATGTGGATGATGATATATTATTTGACATGGATGTTTTATGGATGTTGTTCAGACATGTGATTTGGATATTATGAGTTGATCTAGAAAATGGACATTATTTGATGATGATATAGTTGTTGATTAAAAATGAAATTGATGTAGTTGTTACTTCGATGTTGCTGTGATTCACTTACTTAGATGATTTTGTGATTTTAATTGTATCATATTGGATGTTCTGATATGGCCACGAGGCCAAAGGAGGTATTTGTATTTTGCAGGTTAAAAATATCACAACAAAACATCGGGGGATCAGAGACCAACCAAAATAGAATTCTAAGTGAATTCGACAAGGTCACCATGACAACTTGTTTTATTGTGTTGAGTGTTGTTTTGTTAGGGATTCCCATGGGGGGATTTCCTTTATATGTGACCATGGGTTTGTGTATTTTAATTAATGTGTTTATTTTATTATTGTTGTATGTATTTTATTAGTAATGTGTTCCTTCTTTTAATTAATTAAATTGTGGTAGAATTAATGTGGGAAATCATATGGTTAAAATTTAAATAAATTAAATTGGGATATGGGAAAGTAATTATGGAAGTTGTTGGTTGTTTGTATTTAATATGTAAGGGATGTGTAAGTTGTGTAAGAGCTTGTGTAAGTCAGTTTTGGAGTATGAAATACTCCACCTCCATGAAAAATTCAAATTTGTCCTTGGGGGCTGTTTTTGGAGGCTTGTGGGACAAGTAAAACTTGTCGCATGCCTCTAAATTTAATTTACCAACCATACTTATGGTTGGAGATGTGATTTGTGACTTTTATAATGAATTTTATTAATCATGTTGCATGTTTTTAATTGCACTTTCTTACATTTTATTTATTTTGCTGTCCCTTGAGGTGTGGGCTTTTTAGAGTGTGCAAGTAACTTGTCATATGTTCACCCACCTCTTTATTATGCTTGGGAGAATGGATTCTTGTCTTTTGTGTTTGAATTTGAAGATGTGTGATGTGGCATCCTACATGGATCCACATCATCCTCTTCTTCCCTCTTGTATATAATTCAAACTCTATTGCTTGTTTTGGGGTTGTTGAACCTTTTTGCATTCTTCCTTGGGGGCACATTTTTGCTTGTTTGGAGCTCTTGTGGATTGTGGAGGAATTTGGAGATAACTTCATACTTGGCATTGTTGAGTTTTGAACTGTGTTTTCTTGGCATTTGAAGCTTGTTGTTGGAAATAAAAGTCTACCATGGAGAGGTAGGAATTTAACTCTCCTTCTTTATGTTGTCATTTTCTTGTTGTGTTGTGTGAATGGTGCATGCTTTGATTTTATTTGTTGGCTGGTTGGGTAGACTTCCTTAGGGAAGGTGTAGGAGAAGGCTATGGGGAATCCATGTGGGGGGCATAAGGAATGCCATTGGCATCAGAGTTTTGTGGAGGGAGTTTGGGTTTGGGATCCACCATGGAAAAGAAATAGCTTGCATTTCTTACTTTGTGGGGGGCATAAGGAAATATATGGGGGGCATAAAGCAGGGATTTGTGGGGGGCATAAGGATATGTGTGGTGAAATGTATTGGCAGTTTGTTACTGGTGGATGCCCAATTCCCAATTGGGAGGCATAAGTAGCTTCCCCCATAGACCTTGCTCCTTTGGCTTGCATGATCAAGCCTGAGTTTTGATTGAATGTCTTCAATTGTAGTTGTATAACTGTTGTTTTGTATTGAACTATGTTTTATATTGAAATGTGCATGTTTGAAAGAATGTTGTGTGTTGTGGAAGCCAGTTGTTTCCATGGGTTGAATTGCACATCTTTTATTGTATTTTGGTTGGGGCTCGGGGGCCAATGATGAAGGAAGGCTTCTCCTTTCATTGGATGTCTTGGTTGGGTGGAGAGAATTGCCTTTCCCCCTCTTTTGTTGTGATCAACTTGGAGAAAGAGAAAATGTGCATGTTGTTGTCTTGGAGCAAAGGAAAAATACATTTTGACAGTCCCTTGTGAAAACATATTCATTTGTAATCCTTTCCCACTTGTTGTGGATGAAATTGTAACATGTATTTTGTGAAGAAAGATGTATGTAATTTGATTATGAAGTTAGATATTGGAATTGTGAAAGACATGTACATTCTGTATTGTTATTGGAAAGAAATACAACTCTGTTAATTGCATTCAAGGAATGGAATATGTAAAGATGTTTCCCTTTGGAAGTTAATAAAGAATTGAAAGTTTATCTCTCATTTGCATTGTTGGGTTGAGTTGGAATGTTAAATTGTGATTTGAATCTCTGTTTTGAAAATTGAAAGAAGAAGAAATATGTATGAGGGAATTATATTGCATTGTTTCTTTTTTGAAATATATTAAAGTGGAAATCAGATTTATAATTTAAGCTTTGAAATGGTTTGATTATAAACAACTGAATGTATTGGACTAGTTTAGGAATGAAATGCCACATTTGAAGGATGAATTTGATAAACAAATTTCTAGAAATGGGATTTCTGTTACAAACTTTAAAACTGGCAATTAATTTTAATAAAAAATGTACAGTTCGGACCTGCACACATTAATCAACTTGGAGATGTTAAAATTTAGTATGTTGTATCATAAATGAACTCAAATTGACAAAGAAAACTTAAGAAAACTTAAGAAAACTTTTAAATTATTGCAAAATCGAATCAAATCCTTGAACAGTTGTTTTTCTATCATTTGTTGGAAAAATTCAAACTTGAAATAAATTAAACAAATTTACCTTCCTAAAACACTTTAAACCCTTCCTAGAGCAATCCTCCATGTCTATTTGGCATGTTGAGTGAAGGAGGAGATCCAATTTAATCAAATTTAGAAAGTTGGAAATTACCTGTTTGCTAATTAAAAACCTGCAGATCGTTTTTGTAAAATTGACCCCTTAAAATTTATCAAAAAGTAAAATTTATGATTCTTGTACAAAGAGGGCATCGAGATATTTCCAAAAAGTCCTCATTTTCCCAAAACTAAGCTTTCTAGCTCAAGTTATGACACTTTGAAGTTTTTCTGCCTTGGCGGGAAAATTTGGGAAAATTTTCCTGGCGGGCCCGCAGCCCAAAAAATTCCCGTCGAAATTACCCTTAGAAAATATTTTGAAAAATTTGGCTCAAATTTTTTTTCATCTTTTCCTCTGCCGGCCCACAGTCCAATCAGAGGCTGCCACATGTCCTCATAGGGGGCAGTGGCGGAGGCGTGACATTTTCTTTTTCCCTTAGACACTTTTTGAAAATTTTGGAAAAATTTTCTCATTCTATCCCCATCAGCCCGCGGCCAATCACAGGCATGCCACGTGGAAGATTTGGGTGCTAGCAGAGGGGGGGGGAACCTTTGCGGACTTTATTTTTAGAAGTTTTGTTCCTTTGGGAAATTTTTGATAAATTTCCCGCGGCCCCGCACTTCCCACCCTCGCCTTGGGAGTTTCTTCTCGGCATGGACGTGCATGGACCCGCACGTGTCCTAATTTTCCCTTTGTCCTCCCTTCAGTGAATTTCACCAATCAACTCCGCCACGCCTTCCCTCTCCCTTCTCCCCATGTGATGAATCGTGGAGTGCCACCTACCCTTGGCGGACCCATGGGTGGACAGGCATTGTTTTGTTTTCTTCCCCTTTGGGTGAAATGCCCCAAACTCTCCCGCCGATCCGCCCTTCCTTTCCTTGAGTTGCCACTTCGAACTCAAGGCCGCCACGTGTCCTTGGAGGACCCACAGAGGTGTGGGCGCAAACTGGAAATTTATCCCACATAAGGAAAAATCCCAAACGCCACCCCACGACCCGCCGACCCAAACATGTTAAAGGGGTCCTTTCACCCCTGCTTGACACGTGTCCCCTTGGGGAAAATTTTACCCCCAAAACTCCTCTTGACTCATAACTTGAGTTCTACAAGGAGTTAGGAGGACTTACTTTATATCACCAGAAAAGGTGAGAAAATTTCCCATCCAATAGAAGTTATTTAGGGAAATTTTCTAAGAATTAATTATGAAAAAAATCTAGTTGAAACTCGAAACTTGTTTGAGAGTGGGTATGGGGTAAATTTACTCCCTAAACCTAACTAAAACACCTAACTCCATAAAATTTGAACCATGTGAAATTGAATATTTTTTAATGAAGGAAGAATATTTTCTATTAATTTAGATTTATTTTTGAAACCTAATAAGGTCAATTGTTTCCTTGCAACTTGGTTGTAGACACTTCTAATAAAAAAAATTATTCCATAATTTTCTAACTAACCCTAGGTTGTTTCTTAGGTCTCAAGTGGGTTGTTTTAACAGGCATCACATGTGGATATAGGCATGTCAATGTCATACTAGGCACGTAGGCGTCAGGATGAGTGAGAAAAAATAGAGGGTTGCGTATGTGCAGAGATACGTGCGTATGCGTCGGGATGGGCGCACAGGTGTCAGAAAAGGTGCGCATGTGGCAGAGAAGGAGCAGAACATCCTTCTGGAAAAATGGTCAAGGAGAAAAGAAGACAACTAGAAGAAAGTGAAATTTTTTAGGAAATAAGATGGAAGAATGGTGATTTACCAATAATTTTTAGATAGAAGTAGATAGAAATGGTAATTGATAGATGTGTGTTTTCTTGTTTGTAGTGTATACTACCCATCCTGCAGACCCACCAGTGATGATAGAGGCCCAGTTTGACAATGATGATAGAGTGACATTGGACAACCTTCTATATGTTACGGGATTGACTCATGTGGCTGATATGCCCCAGATCACATTAGATCATGGCCTTTTTACAGCTATAGCAAAGCGACGTCTCTTCAGATCCGAGACCTCCACATCGGGGCCCTCTACGAAATCCTATTGTGTTTTTATCCATCTCCATTCGGTTCTCTCACTATCCTATTGTTTGCAAAATCATGAAATAGTGTAGTCTGAGTCAATGTAAGGTTGCTAGATGTTGTATTTTGCAAACGGTATCTTGTGGGACCGAACCAACTACGCCAACATGTCAAGGTGGCCAGGTGAATGCTAATGACAACTATAACAGAGTGATGGCACAACGAGAGTCATTTATTTCAGATCCTGATTGGGGAGATCATGATTACTCTTGAGGATGTGTGGTGTATTATGCGGGTCCTGATCTAGGGTCAGCTTATCCAGTCTATAAGCCGTTGGACTAATATTCAACGATATATCATAGAGTTTTTTTTTATCCTGATGATACCATGACGTAGGATGACCGTTAGGCTATCACGGTGTATTGAGGACTTAGAGCTAGACTGAGTAGTGGTTTATATGATGGCCTTCGTCAGTGGAGTCTTACTCCTTTACAAGACTGGTGCTTAATTTGTGCTTGGCCTCCTTGGAGTGATACACGGTTTGGTAGAGGGAGAGACCTACTACTGGGGTCAGTGCATTCTAGCACATCTATACTGGGACCTTCATTTGATTACCTAATATAGTCAGAAGATGTTAGGACCAGCCCGATTGCTTTAGATTTGGGTGTGGGACCATATTGCCATTGGTCACCCCTTAGGTGTTTAGAGAGTTCGGGCTCCCGAGGAGCATTCTACGATGGGTTGGGTCCTGAAAGGGGATGAAATGTGGCTATATATGGGGGATGCATATCACTATCGCTGCAAGCTTGATGAGTTACAACAGGATTCCATGCTTTGTAGGCCTTACAGAAATTTCTAGTGGGCCAAGGATGGTTTAGAGCTCAGTACTGCCATAGTGGAGCATTTATATTAGGCAACTGCAACTATATGCGGGTGTTTTACAAGGTGGATCGGTGCTAGAGGTAGTTTGGCATTACCCAGGATGTTCCTAGGCTAGATAGGTGGTGCACTTGCAGGGCCGGAGAGTATGTTGATATGGGTCCATAGATCGGCCGAGATAGAGCAATGACCAATTCCTACATGTGGTACCTACTATGTGGGTGCCACTGAGATAGATTAGAGATATAGGTACTACACCTGAGTATGTACCATGGTAGAATGGTGTTCTTCTATGTCGTTTGACTATTTCTAGGGCAGCGTATAATGATGGTGTGAGAGATCCTCCATTAGGGCCTCTTTGTGGTGATTAGGGTGGAACTATTGGTGGGGATGAAAATGATGATGATGATGATGGTGGTCCCGACTCACACTAGTATGTGAGGGGCAAGGGATAAGATCCAACATTACAGTAGCTACAGGGATAGGGCCCTAGGCCTAGGTTGAGATAGGTTTTCAAAGTAGCTGACATAGAGTTACCCCCAGTAGGCATTCCAGCGGGGATATACACCCCTCTTCAGCAGGTATTTCCAGACCAGGGCCCGCCATCTCATGCTCTAGGGGGTGGTGGTGATGGTGGACAACTGACTTCCCTTCAACAATAGTTATAGGTGGTGATTATTGTTTAGTTACAGGTGGATGGAGAGAGAGATGCAACCAGGGCACAAGTACAAGACCTTACTGTAGAGCGAGATCAGGCACATGCTCAGGTACAAATTTTGACATTGGAGAGAGATTAGGCTAGAGCACATGCTACTAAGGGTAGTGATAGTACCCTATGGCAGAGTCAGATTAGTGAGATGGCCACACAGGGGACTCAAATACTGATCCTTTTACATGAGTCTCAGACCTAGGTGCAGATGATTTTCACTCAGAGGGACCACGCCCAGGCATAGTCACAGGGCTATATTATATAGAGAGATCAGGCACGATCCCAGGTGCATACTATCACCACAGATAGAGATCAAGAGGGCGCTTCTTCTAGAAAGGATCAGGATGACAATGGTATATTTATAGGTGAGTGAGATGCCACCCTACATGAAGCTATTGCTTCAAGAGACACTGATTTGATATTGGATGCCATGAGATCCGTCAGTGAGGCTCTATACTATAGGACTGCATATTTAAGGGCAGTCCCTACAGAGCAATGAGTGGTACCTTTTGAGCAGTCAGGTGTGAGGATGAAATGCTCCAGGTCATGGAGATCAAGCCGTTTAGTTAGATCAATTCGGTAGCCTATTGCAGAGTAGCCAGATAGACAAAATCCATCCAGACAATAGGGTGATACCCCCGGTGCTGGTCCATCATAGCCACCACTCTTCCAACCTCTAGGTCATGGTCTCGGGAGCCCCAGCGAGGGAGAGAGCTGTGGTGAAGATATTTTCTTTTCCTTTTGTATAGATGTATTGTATACATGCCTCTTATAAAGGCTGATTTTGATGTATAGTTTTATGTACCATTGTTTTGATGACGCCTCTTGATGAAGGCTCGATTCTTTTGATGCATGCCCTTTTTAGATGGCCTATTGTATCGATTGTGTACATTTGAGTATTGGTATGGACAGTTATACATGTATTATATGGACATTTGATGATGATTTTCTCATGTTATACTGTGATTATGCTTTGCATGACTATTGATTATTGTTTTGTAATCATTGCATCATGATGTATGATTTCCCTTTCCTCTATGTATGTGACATACTTTATATTTAAAGATGTGTATGTTTCATGCTTTCATATTGATGATATATCCATAGAGAGTATCACATGTTTTAGATTGTATGAGGTGTTTCTGAGTTCTTATTCTAGCACTTGGGATGATACTAGATGATATTGGTGTGGGGGGATAGATTTGTGATTATGCACAACCCCTCTTTCCCCCATTGATGATACGATATGTGATGATTAGCTTAGTATACATGCATGATGTTATACTTAGAATTTTTGTATATATGATGTAGTAGATGATGCTTTATATGTGATGAATGATAGATGATAGATGTGATAACAAACTATTGTGCAAGAGACAAATACACAAGAAAAAGTTAACAAAGCTAAACAATTGTACCTATATAACACAACACACAACTTATGACACAAACACACGAATTGATAAAGCATACTAAAAAGATCAAATTGACATTTTAATCTAAGTAATTAAAATGAACCTTAATAAATGCATACAAGCTACACATGAATCAAATGCCATATATAATTATTTCAAATAAGATCTAACCCATGCTAAGAAAATAAGTCACAACATCACATGAAAAGGTATTCACAATCAAAACTATACAAACCAACAACTAAAAGTAATTAAATAATTACCTTGTTTTTATAGGACAACATTGACATATTTTCTAATGCTTTTGGGTTTATCTAAAAAGATAAGTTTTCAAGGCTACTGTTCACATTTTTTTCTAAGACAATATTGTGTGGTTGTTGTAGCTTCATCCTTAAAAGGGGAGATTTTCTGAATGTTTAGTTTTTTTGTGTATCCTTTTCTTAGTTTTTTGGCATTTTCTAAGATCATGTTCTAAAAGTAATGTACAAGAACAAAGAAGCGTGGATGTCCCCAACGTGATTTGGGAATATACAAAAGGAAAAATGCCATGTGTGTATGTACGAGAAGGTGAAAATGTGAAGGTGCTCTCAGCTTTAGATGGGAGTATGCAAAGGTAATGTCCTTTATGTAGATATAAGAGAAAATAAGCTAGATCATGGTTTGACAAAGGTGGCTTTAGTAGGGTTCCTAGACCTAGAAAAGTAAGTCATATCTAGAAAGTGGTGATGATTACCCATCCTGCTGTAAGAGTGACTTGTGCTCGGTGAATCTTCCTTGAGTGCTGAAAACTAGTTTTCACCCAAATACCTACCGACTGCGCCACAATTACGTGGTTTTCACATGTGGACGACCTAATTTTTCTTTACTGTTTTCTCAATTTTCCATTTTTTTGCTTGTTTTTTCTTTATTTTTCTATTTTTTAGTTCTTATATGATATTCTCGTCATGCTTAAGCATAAAACCACTTGAGGTGCATGGCATTCATAGGTTCTGGAAGATCTTCACCGTCTGAGTATGCAAGTTTATAGGCTCCTGATCCATACTTTGTAACTAGTACATAAGGACCTAGCCAGTTAGCCTCAAACTTACCTTTATTTTCTCTATCTTTGACGGTGTTCTTCTAATTTTATTTTAGAACTAGATCTCCTACATCAAATTCCCGATGAATGATGCATTTATTGTATCCCCTAGACACTCTGTTTTAATATAATTTTAGGTGATTGAGTGCTCTAATCAGCTTTTCATCTAATAGTTCCAAATCTGCTAGTCGAGCAACTCTGTAGTCCTTGTCTTTATCAAGATAGTCTCTGAGAGATATTCTCAGAGAAGGAAGATCCACTTCCAAAGGTATGATGGCTTTAGTGCCATAGACGAGTGAATATGGGGTCACACTAGTAGGAGTGTGGATGGAAGTTCGATAGACCCAAAGGGCGGGATGTATCTGTAAGTGCCAATTACGGCTGGTTTTACTGACCATTTTATCCATAGTATGTATAAGGGTTTTATTAGTAGATTTTGACTGTCCATTACCTTGTGGGTAATAGGGGGTAGACCACTTGAGTTGGATATGGAAATGTTGACATAAGGTGTTAACCATTTTGTTCTTGAAGGATTTACCATTATCAGTGACAATGGCTGAAGGGATACCATAACGGAAGATGAGATGGTTCATGATGAATTTTGAAATTTGTGCACCAGTGAAATAAGTAAGAGGGACAACCTCTACCCATTTGGTAAAATATTTGGTGGCAGTGATGATGTGAGTATGACCATCTAAAGAATAAGGATGTAGCTTCCCTATGAGATCCACGACCCATTTAGAGAATGGCCAAGGAGTTGCAATAGGCTACAAGGCTTGTGCTAGTGCACGTATTAAGTTTCCATATTTCTAGCATAGTTCACTCTTCTTTACAAAGTTACAGCAATCTGATTCCATGGTAGGACAATAATAGCTTCTTAGCTAAGACCATGCCGCTGGTGTGTGCTCCACAAATACCACCATGTACTTCCTTAGTGGCGTGAATCAATTCAACAACATCCAAACAGTGAAGTAGATTCCCGTCATAGCCACGATGATAAAGGGTTCATCCTAGGAGGGTATAATGGGATATGCGGTGGATAAGGGCTTTCTTTTTATAATGAGTAATGTTTGGTGGAAAAGTTCCATCTTGTATGTATCAAAATATTGGATCATACCAGGTAGATAAGGGACCAACAACTTCACATGCCAAACATGACTCTGAAATATCATATGATGGCACTTGTAAATGCTCTACAAAGAAAGGCATCTTACTTTCTTGAGGGGGAATGCGTAACAAAGACCCAATAGTAGCCATATCATCAGTGCATCTATTGTGTGACCTTGGTTTTTTCTCAAATATGATCTATGTAAAGTAATCCTTTAGGGTTTCGACCATATTTTTATATGGAATGAGCTTCTCATATTTAACTTTGTACTCATCATTAACTTGTTTAATGATAAGTTAAGAGTCTCCAATGAGTCATAGTTGTCATATGTTCCAAGTAATAGCTAGCTTGAGGCCAATGATGACTTCCTTATACTTTGCAATGTTATTAGTGCATGGAAATCCCAACCAAAATGCTCTTAGTATGACATCACCTATGGGAGTGATGAGCACTGCTCCTACTCTAGATCTGTGGAAGGTGAAAGATCCATCAAAATGGACCTTCCATTCTACAAACTCTTTAATATACATCATAGATGCATCTAGAAAATATAGGCACAAAGGTTCCATCCTTGGGAGAGGTGCTTCTACCAACTAATCAACCAATACGTGTCCTTTCAAGGATTTCTGATTCACAAAATCAATATAAAATTCACTTAGGAGAATGATCCAATTAGCCATTTGGCTTGTGAGGGAAGGTTTCGATAAAAGGTACTTGAGAGGGTCAAATTTGGATATGAGTTTGGTTTTATTGTTTAGGAGATAATGGTGTAGATTTTAGAAGGTGAAGACAACTTCCAAGTAGGCCTTTTCTATTTGGGGGTAATTCAACTCATACGCAATCAAGGTGCGACTGAGATATTAAAGTGCTCTCTCTTTATGGTCTAAGTCATATTGGGAAAGTAGTGCACCAATAGAAAACTGGGTAGCAGAAATGTACAAGAGGAGAGGTTTTCCTGGGGTAGGTGGCATGAGTACATGTGGACTAACCAAGTACTATGTTAGTAGTGCGAAGGCCTTCTGATAGTCGGTCCCCAATTGAATGTGACATCCTTCTTTAGCAAATGGGTAAAGGGGTGGCACTTATATGCAAGTTGTGAAATAAAGCGACAGATTGCCTGAATTTTCCCTTGTAGACTCCTTAGTTGTTTGAGAGTGGTCGGTGGTGGCAATTCTGAGATAGCCGTAAACTTTGCAGGGTCCACTTCAATCCCTCTTTGTGAAACAATGAACCATAGGATCTTTCCTGATAAAACACAAAAGACACATTTATTAGGGTTCAAGAAAACCTTATAGTCTCATAGATGCTGAAAAATATGCCTTAGCACTTCAGGGTGCTCTCCCGTACTCTTGGATTTTGCTAGGATTTCATCAACATAATCTTCCATGACGTCATTCATCATATCATGGAAGATAACAGTCATGGCCCGCTAATAAGTAGCCCTAAAATTTTTGAGCCTGAAAGGCATGACCTTGTAATAAAATGTCCCCCAAGGGGTGATGAAGGTTGTCTTATGTTGATCTTCTTCTGCAATTTGTATCTAGTTATAACCTGAAAATCCATCCATTAAGGACAACATTTCATAAACAGTAGTGAAATCAACTATCATGTCAATGTTAGGTAAGGGAAAGTCATCCTTAGGACATGCCTTATTAATGTCACAAAAATTAGTGTAGATTCTTATGCCAATAGGCTTCTTCTATACCGGGACTATGTTAGAGATCCATTCTAAATAGTCGATGGGTTTAATAAAATCAGTAGCTAACAGTTTTTCCAATTCTTCTGCGATAAGGAGAGCCAACTTAGGATGTATCTTTCTCAACTTTTTCTTGATGGGTTTGGCATTTGGTGCACAACAAGGTTGTGCACAACTAGCTCTGGGTCCAAACTAGGCATATCTACATATGTCCATGCGAATATGTCCGTGTATTCTCTTAAGAGCTCTACAAATATCTTTTATTCCTAAGTTGAGAGTGAAGCCACCAACTTTATCATTCTAGGCTGGTCTTTTGAGCCAATGCTGATGTTGATTGTTTCCTCAACAAGCATTTTAGAAGCATCTTCCATCCATGTAGGATCAGGGGGAAGAGTAAGATTGACCTCATGCAGTAGATCATTATCATCTTTAAATGGATAAAATACTTCATCTTTAGATTCTTCATTCTGTTTATCTATGAGTTTTTCAAAGCATTTATCACTGTGAGATTTCTGTCTATCATTTTTTCTAGGTTTCTCAGAAGTGGTTGTAGTCTTACTTACCATTTTCTTATTCAAACATCCACACATCTATGCTTCTTCCTCAAAATATACACAAGTGTCTAGTTGAATTGCAAATCCTTTCTTATGGTCCCCAGATGGAATAGAATCCATGAGTCCCATGAACTCTATAAATGCCTCATCATTTTCAAAGAAGTCTAGGGGCATGTGAAGTTGTTGATCGCAATCTATAAGATCTGGATATACAAGGGCTACTTGATAATTGTTTAAGGGGATGGATTCAGATAAGGTAAGGACCACTGAATATGGGAATAAGTTAGTGGAAGAAAGATCCTTGTAGAGGCTACGTTGGGAATCTTCATTTCTATCAGAATGAGATGAAACATCCTCATGTTCAAAATAGGTGGCATCAATCTCAGAGGGTAGAGCGCTATGAGGACTTATCCCTAGGCCATGCTTATATGAATTAAAATGAGGGATGGGAATAGGTTCTAGTCATCCTGGTGCATTAATGCCACATCCAAACCCACCATAGCCCATGAAAAACATCATGCGGTGACCTTTAATGTACTAGGGTGCTTGATGGCATGAAGTCATGGTACCTTCTGGTACTCTGCTTGTAGGATCTTATAACATTTTCTCCTTAGATAGGAGACTGCTATGGATGAAATTTTCTAATGGTTTAGGACACTGATCCTGAGTGCTCTTAAACTAAAAATAAGGCTTACCCCTTGTTCTAGGAGATACTGATAAATCTGATATTAACAAATCCTGTTCAAGAGTGAATGGATCACCTGGGCCATATTTTTCTGACGTTGCCTCCCATGAAGAGAACGGGGTTGACTAACGAAGGAAATTTTTGATTATAAGGCGTGAGGGACTTTGAATCTATCCATTTCTTAATAGCTTCCATTTGTAGGGGGACAACAACATCCGTCGAAGGACACTCATAAGCCACACGAGAAAAATTGTGTAATGCCCTACCAATGTGTGAATGGTTCTGGGTCACCCAGAATGGTAACCACTTGACCTTCATGACATAACTCGATGCATTGATGAAAATTCGATGGAATATATTTCATGGCATGGATCCATGGGCACCCCAGGATCATGTTGTATGGAAGGTCCAAGTTTAAGGACATGGAACGTCGTGTCATGAAATGTTGGGCCTACTTCCATGGAAACTACTATAATACCCATTGATTCTCGTTCTTCATTGTCATAAGCTGTGATTGTGATAATCTTAGCTCCTAGATTTGTTTTTGAATGGTCTAGCTATTTAACGAGCTTTAAACTGCAAATTTTAAGATAGAATCCACCGTCCACAAGTACCCTATTGATTTTGACATGGGTAACTACCACTTCGAGATATAAGGGTAAGTTATGTTCTAGGTTGTTACATAGGATTGTAGTGCGATCAAAAGTAGTATGATCATCGGAGTCTAGGTGCACAATCATGTCTTGGAGGTTTGTGGTGTCTACATCTTTCAAAACCCCTAAATTTTGCAATGTTTTATACAGTATGTTCTTGTGGGCATTAGATATTTTGAGGAGATCGAAAATAGATATCCTAGCAGGTGTTTTCTCTAACTGATCTATTAAATTATACTGACCTTCCTGAAGGAATAGGCATGTGATCTGGTATGATTAAAACGTGCACGTCTCGTCCCTACTGCGTAAATATTTTTTAAGATCCGGATAGTGTTGATCTGTTCATTAGATGAGCTAATACATCCTATGAGAGAATCAAAAGGACTATCATTAGTAGGGTAAACATAAGCGACAATTCTATAGTCATTGGAGGTTTTCCCGTGATATGGTTTCCTTTTCTTTTTATCTGCATGATTAGGAAAAGGTTCTTTGTAGATACCAATTTTCTCGTTTGGAACTTTTACGGATTTAGGGGGAGAATCTACAATGATCTTTCCCTCGTTGATGAGGTCATTTATGTAATGACGCAGTCTCAAACACCTATCTATCTTGTGTCCTTTAACACGGTGGGAGTCACAATATTCATGGTCTTTGAATCGACCAGGTTTTGGAGCATCCTCTGGGTATGGTACCATCCTAGTTAGATATTCCACCATTTTTGCATCATCTAATTGTCTTAGGATGATAGAAAAGGACTTCGTTAAGGATGTAAACGTACGTTTAGTAGGTGCTTTGGGACGAGGTCCTTATGAAAGCTTTAAAAGTAGACCTTCCTGTATGACTTGGACTCTCTTGGAGTTCGTAATGCCATCACCAATGACATGCTTATTATTATTGAAGAATTACAGTTTTTCTATGGATTTGGCTTCATGTGTGTCTTTAACAATAGGACTTAAGCGTTCCCTTTGCAATGATGTCTTTCTCAATTTGACCTCCTTTCTTTGTGACCTCTTCTAATTTTGAGCCACAATACATCTATAAATGAAAGGCTATTTCTGGGTTTAAGTTAGGAACAAATGTGCTCACTAGCTATTTTTCTGGTAATGCACAAGGGAAACAACTTGCTAACCCTCACCATCATTGTAAAAATCCTGCAAACGCCTCATTGGTTTTTTGTTTTGTATTGCATAAATCATTCATTGTGATGTCACTTTCCATATTATAGGAGTAATGCCATACAATTTTTTTCTGCTAATGCCGGCCACGTTGTAATGGAGCCCTTGGGTATACTATCGAAACATTCCAATCCCATGGCTCCTAGACTGTGAGGAAAAAGTTGTATTAAGAAGTTATCACTATATGTGACCTCTTGGAAATCCATGTAAAAGTCTTTTATATGATCATGAGGATCACTCTTGCACTTATACTTATCAAACTTGGGAATGGTGAAGTGTTTTGGGAAGGATGCTATAACATGTCCTTATCAAAGGCATAAGGACATAGTTCTTCATATGAATATTTTATATTTTGACCAACATTTCCCTCTTCTATTGTAGTAAGTGTATTTTTTATTGATTGTAACTCTTTTTGAGTGAGTTTCTCTTTAGTAGGTGACATTGGTCTTTTTACTGTTAGAGTACGCATTTACCTTTGCTGATGTTCACCTAGGTACTTTATTTACCTTTATTGTATTTATCCTCACCCACTTATGTGTGTGGATATGTCTTTTATCTTATTTAGATATTAGGAGATATTATCTAGTTGTTAGGTATAGTTCTTTCCTTGATCTATGGTATTGACTAGTTCTTTCCTTGATCTATGGTATTGACTAGATCCTTGATGTCTAGTTCTCTCCTAAATTTATGGTCTTGACTAGTTCTTTGATGACTAGTTATTTCCTTGATTCATGGTTTGATCTACGACCTTGACTGGTTCTTAGATTTTTATTCCTTGCCTATTTAAACAAGGTCCATTCTCAATGTAATACATTGAGTTCCATAATAATATATGATATTGTTTCTCATTTGTTTGCAAAGGTTTTATGTAAAGTTATTCTGGCAAATTGCTTTCATCTTATTGATCACGGTGTTTGATTAGCATATGTGTTCTTGGCTTGGTACGATCTGGTTATCGTTCCCTTTCATGGTATCAGAGCTAGAGATTGCTATTGACATCCATCTATAAGTTTTATTTTGTAAATAAATTATTTATGTATTCATATATTTGGGATTTGGTCGTATTTTGTTTGCTGCATGCATTTTTTATGCAAAATAGGGGCTTTCATTGGATCCGGAAGGCATGAAAACCCTAAGATCGACTGTAAACTTGGCCAATTCTGGAAGGCAATCATTTTTTGTGGTTTTTTTAAAATTTTTTATAGAGAAGCACATAGGTGTGCCTCGGGATTCGAGCTAAGGAAAAAAAAATGTGATTTTATTTTGTCATATGGTATGGTCATATGAGGGCTTAAAGCTTGTGGTAGGTGCTTAAGTTTAGCCCCCTTTAATTTTATTTGTGTGGTGAAGGCAACAACAATTTATTTTGTTTTAGTGACAACTAAAATAAATATCAGAGCAAAAAATTAAAAAGCTTGTAAATTTTGATCGGTAACTCGGTTTTGAGTGCCGTTTTTCACAAAAGTGATTTTTTTTTTTGTGCTCTTTCCATTGGAGTTATTTATTTTGAGAATTGCACTATAATTATAAAGTGCCAAATATGGAGGAGTGTTATAATCAATTGTGGATATAATTTCAGCTGAGCCCAACGTCCTAAATTTTTGGGAGTTGCAGTTTGTACCTATCATAAATTCTGAGAATGATATATTTTTATTTGAAGTATGTGGACTTCAAGAGGATATTGTAAGATTTTTGGAAGAAAATAGATCGCTCAAGAAGCAAAATTCTCTTCTACAATCACTCATTCATGATAAGGATACAATAATACACTTCATGTAGAAAAATTTTGCTACCCTACATCATCACCATCATATTGTGGACAACCATATCCATGCCCCTAGTCCATTTGCAGTTGATGATCTTGTACCCACTGACATTGATCTACCAGTCTTTGAGCCTGAACCTGCTTTTGATACTTCTAAACTTGTGAGGCTTGTTACTGCATGCTCTTCCACATCAGTGCCTATTACAGTACCATAGATTGTGTATCCTACTTCTGCTCAGCTGCATGGATTTTTTAAGAAGCATACCACTACATTCAGTTCTCGTATGCTCTGTTTTATGGGTCTCACTAGAGGAGTCATTGGTAGACATTCACATGGTATTGTTTCCTCTATTCCACATGTTAAGTGGAATTCTTGTCATGACATTGGTTTTCGAGCAGATACTTCATTAGGATCACACATTGATAGAGCTCATTTTTTCGTTCACTCGACTCTTTTTAAGGATCATGAGCAACACATGAGTTCTACACCTTCACTCAGGCTTGAGAAACCTGAGATTTCAGCTATCAGACATGATCAATTTGACACACATTCTGATGTTATTTTGCATGCACCCATTGTGCATTTTAGACCAAGTCATATGCAAACATCTTCTTCATCCATTCATGTTAATTCGGGGTGGATATTTGATCACTCGTGGTGGCGACATAGGCATTCATTGAGAGGATTCTACAGGTGTGGCTCCTCCACCATTCGGTCTCTTGCTCCACTTTTAATACCTTATGCATTGTGATGCTTCTTGTTTTGAGTATTTTTCTTTAGCAGGTGTAGTGTATCTTTCTTGTTTGTTGAGAGATTTTGTATCTGTATTTTCAAAACTTTTGGCATGTTGACAGTCTCTCTTGTGGGGGATCTATTCTGGTGGAGCCCAGTGTTAATTTTTCAGTGTTCGAGTACTTATTTTGACAACTCATACAAATTTGTAGCGTCACTCCACCCATTCATCAGTATGGGAGGGTGTGGTGTTGATTCTGCTTCTTCAGGTTTCATGTCCTTGCCTTGTTACCTTGGATTTTCTTGGATCGTGACACTCTGGAGTTTGTGTCCTTACCTTGTTGCTTTGGTTATTGTTCTTGGATCGTGGCACACCTATTTGCAATAGTTAATCGAATTATGTTTGGTGTTTTTTTTACACTTTTGACATCACTCCATTGACAGTCTCCTTGTATGGAGCTATTCTGGTGAAACCCAGTGTCAGTTGTTTTTGAGTTTTGTGATCGAGCAATGGATTCAGATCATAGTGCACACCAAACTTCTTCAGCATTGTACGAGTTTTTTGAGCCGATCTTCTTGGGATGCCTTGGAGCGGGTCTTTACTCTCTTTACTTTGTTGTTACTAGTTTTGGGTACCTTGTGGTGTCCCTTTTTCCCAGTTATTGTACATGAGTACCTCATCAAGCCTAGTTACCGGGACTCATGTTGTGGACATGCCACATCTATTTCGGCCCCTAGTTTCACTTGAGGGGGGGTGTTAGAGTAGGTATTTACCTTAGCTCATGTTCACCTAGGTACTTTATTTACCTTTATTGTATTTATCTTCACCCACTTATGTGTGTGGATATTTATTTTATCTTATTTAGATATTAGGAGATATTATCTAGTTGTTAGGTATAGTTCTTTCCTTGATCTATGTTATTGACTAGTTCTTTCCTTG
This sequence comes from Taxus chinensis, assembly GCA_019776745.2. Taxonomy (NCBI): domain Eukaryota; kingdom Viridiplantae; phylum Streptophyta; class Pinopsida; order Cupressales; family Taxaceae; genus Taxus; species Taxus chinensis. The sequence continues at coordinate 853,230,737 of CM034148.1, read as the reverse complement.
ATCTATGATATTGACTAGATCCTTGATGTCTAGTTCTCTCCTAAATCTATGGTCTTGACTAGTTCTTTGATGACTAGTTATTTCCTTGATTCATGGATTGATCTACAACCTTGACTGGTTATTAGATTGTTTTTCCTTGCCTATTTAAGCAAGGCCCATTCTCAATGTATTACATTGAGTTCCATAATAATATATGATATTGATGCTCATTTGTTTGCAAAGGTTTAATGTAAAGTTATTCTGGCGAATTGCTTTCATCTTATTGATCGTGGTGTTTGATTAGCATCTATGTTCTTGGCTTGGTACGATCTGGATATCGTTCCCTTTCATTTACTTGAGTCACTTTAAAGGTATGGTCTGTGTGTGGATCAAAGTGAAACTCACCAGGTTTAGTTTTTTCTTTGTCTTTGTATATGTTTCTTCTTGAAGAGCTTAAGTTTGCTAGTTTCTGGCTCAACTTCAAGATCTATTTTTGAAGGATCTCCTCTTTAACTAGAGGGTCTTCTTCTTCATCAAATTTGGGAGGAGGGGAAGCTTTACGCTCAATTTTCACTTTACATGACAATTTATAGTGAGGTCTTCATGATGGGTCCCCTTTGACGGTGGCCTGATGTTTCCCAGAAGTGGAAGCGTATCCCACATCAAAAGGATTATCTATGTCTAAGAGGAATCTTGGTTCTCCTGGTTTAGGGTTAATGACCTTAGTTTCTACTTCGTGCTCTTGCAGAATTTTAGCTTCTAATTCTAAGACTCTCACGAGTAATTGATCTTTATTATAATATAGGAGTTCATCAAATCTATCTAGGTCTAATATCTGTTGTTCACTGGAAGAGTTTGAATCTTCTCCACTATGGTCAATTAATGGCTATACATCCTTGACTTGAGAAAATAGAAGCACTAAATTATTGCCGCTAAATGGGAAGGTTTTGAAAGGGTTTTCTCCTAAGTCATGCTTGTTTGATTTGGTTTCCATCTTTGTGATTTTAGGCATTACTAGCCGATGTTTGTATGAAGCTAGCGGGACCCCTAAGTGTATGGTTTTTGCAAGCCGTTCAAGGTGATGTTTGAACTATACCCCATTTTATCCTAGATGTAGTGTTATGTAGTCATTTTTTTTTATCAGGGAACACTCATATGCACACATAAATGTAATGATCACTTAATTTTTTTACTACCAAGATTATGCCCTAAAATAGATAGTGACAATATCGTATCAAAATGTAGGTCAAGTTAGAATTCTAACAAGGCCTAAGTACTGACACAGTATTGACATAGTCCCTCAATGAGGTATACTAAAACTAGTTTGAATGCCGATGAAAGCTAAACCTTCTGAAAACTTAAATTTGTGACTAGATATATCATAACAATGTCATCATGATACATTAACCAAGAAAGCAAGGTGTTACTATCATGGAAAATTTATTACAATAAATATAAGGCGTTATCAAAAATTTTCAAAAGACTGAGATGAATTCGAAACTGAAACCAAGTGATAAGTTTAAGGAGTTTTTTAATTGTGTGAGCAACGTAACCACGCAATAAAGGGACTTATACCATGTTTTCATAAAAAATGAGAACACAATGTAAGTACCAAGATTGTGCGACTAGAATGCGAACAAAACTATCAACTCAAGAATAGACGAATGATGAATCAAACTTGCAGTAGTGAAGATGATCTTGAAATAAATATTGAAGGAATTTTATCAAAGATACAAAAAAACATACCTAAGCACTTTAGACATTTAACAACCCAGCTGCAAACATGGATGGGCGTGAACGGATAAAAAATTGGTGAGCACTATCTTTGATAAAAACACGCAAGGTATGCACCTTTCTTACCCTAAAATTGGTGGTGAGAATGCAAGGGTATAGATAAAAAGATGAAAACAAACTAAGCATGATTTGGGTAGAGTTTTTCCTTGTCCGAAAACGAGAATAAAACTGAGCTAAAGTGGGACATAGTTTAATTTTGTGATGAAAGACACTTAGATTAAACTTACATGGATTCTTTTCCTTGTTCGAAAAATAGGTTCAGATTCCAAATGATTTGTCACTTCGTGATGGATTGATGCAACAATGGACTACAAAGTGGGCTCCAAGATAAAATGACCTCCTTAATAAGTTCTCTCAACTAGGTGTTACAAAGCTATCTTAAGTGAGCGTGATTTATCGAAAAAGTCACAATGACTAAATTGGGAGTATCTCGACTTTACTTTACCCCCTTCAGGAACAATGGGCAATACATGTATCCATGTGTACTCTCACTAGGGTTGCCATATGGATATCTAGTAACACCAACTCATAAGGAAAAACTAGTCAAGTGGGTAAGTAAAGCGCTACCTGTTTCATCCACAAGGTTACACAACGATGGATTACTTTACGGTTCCTATAACTACCCCCATTATTGTAGCTTAAGGTGTTATGCCAAAGGGGTTATGTTCTAGTTAAATGGATAGGGACGTACCCTTTTTCGAAACGTGTAATACAATGTGATGAAATTGGTGTGTTTTTTTTTATCTTTTTTTAATTTAAATGTGGTTTCAAGTAGCACACCATTTGGCAACCTACATAAAGCACGTGTACTAGAAGTTTTGTGTATTGTTTTGAAGCCTTTCTTCTACAAGTGTTGGGTCCAATAGAAACACAAGTTTTATTAATTTTCCAGTTTCATAGATTGATGTCAAGAAAGAGAACTTTACACCTTGCTTTTGATTCCTAAGATCGCCGAAAGGCATGAAGGAAGAGCATACGCAATGTGAAAATCCTACTAAATCACATGAAATTTTAGTTTATACTTTATAGAACAAGTGTTTTGAACATTTGATACAAGTTTGTACAAGTGTTTCTGATCTCCAAGATCACTTTTGAAGGCATGAGGAGAGAGCATACACACTTTTACAAACCTAGTTCAAGCTAAGAACCGAAAACACTTAACTATGCAAACTGAAATACCAAAGAAAAATCTCTATTTAATTTTTTAGGCCTATAAACCTATAGCAAATACGAGAGACATAGATTTTATAGACTGTAGAAAAATTTCCAATTTGAACATAGACGCCTGTTCACCGAAACCAACACCAGCGCACCCCAGTTGCCGGGTACGCGTCTAACTCAACGGATATGCTTGTAAAAATAATTTAGTAAAATTCATAGTATACCTAAAACACAGACGTGTCCAGAGAGACAAAGATGCTTACAAATTGATGTGGATGCTTAGGGTTCAATGGAGATGCGTCCAAGCATAAAACAAAAAGTTTCAATATTTTACACAGTGGGGCTATTTACACGGATGCGTCTAGAGAGAGGAAGACACTGACACACCAATAAAGACACGTGAGTGTTCCTACAAAGAGAATACATGTCAGTGATAGGGTACACCATAACAAGTGTTTGTCTATTTTGATGGGGATACTCGGGGTTTCGATGGGGACGTGTCTCTTTATAACACCTGTGCGTACCCTGTGAAAAACCTACAAAACTCACGAATCTGAAAATGTTCTAGAGAAAATAGGTTAGTTGTTAGACAAAGCATCCTATTTCTAGTTCAAACCCAAAAAAAAAATGCAAATAAGCGCGATTTAGCTAGTGTTAGAAATAGAAATGAGCAAATAACAAGTTGTTTTAACTTAAAAAACTTGCAAATGAACTTTGAAGAACTCAAAAGACCTCCATTAATGGAAGATGGAAATAAGTGTCCCACCGGGCGTGCCAAATGTGTTTAATGAAAGGTTTTGGAAGAGCTATTGAAATGGGGTAAGAAACACTCAAGAAAACAAAAAATTTGTGAAAAATCCCCTCAATGGACCATATGATAAGAAATGAGCAAGGAATCCTATTTGCATGCATTAACTTGAAGTAAACAAACAACTTAAACAAATGAAGTTAAACTATATTCTTGAAAGCTTAAAGTAAATGAACCTAAAAAGATCTAGGCAATCAATTTATGCTTCAAGAGAATGGGATATCACCATTAATGGCTTCAAGACCAATGGTTCTTCCTATTTACTCCATGTTATGTGATAGAAATTCAAAAGAAAAGCAAATAGCTCAATAAAAGGTCATAATCCTAACAATAATACTATAGTTTAGGTTAGAGGGAAAAAGTGTTCTTAGAAATGAGAGGGGGGGGTAGTAGGCTATTTATAGTTTTCCATTTGGTAAATGGGAGGATTTTTGGTGCATGTGGGACTAAAAGGGAGTCAACAAGTTAATTATCAAGTCAAAGTAAGATTTTACTAGTTTTAGAGAGAGGTTGGTCATGGTTCAGACTAGCTAACCATGTTTATAGGGTAATTATCCTATTTAGAGAGAAATTAGGTTTTCTGGGAGGGTTTTGAAAGGCCTAATCAATCCAATGAAGTGGATTGATATTCCAGGGAGCTAATAGAGGTGGTAAAGAAGAGAATATTAGCCAAGAAGAGGTTATTATAACCTATTTAATTATTTTACTAGAGGAAATACGAACAAAAGAGTGTCACAAGAGGGGAGTTAGATAGGTCTAACTGACGAGGTGTTTCCAACTTGCAGGAAGAGGACTAGATAGGGAAATATTAGGGATATTGGTGCTTTGATCAAACTACATATGTCTACAACATGAATGTTGATTGGTAGTGTCTTGATTTGGTCAAGTTACTAGGGTGTTTTGGAGTATGGTCTATTGTGCATGGTCATGGTATGAGTACTCCAATAGTTTTAGAAGGTCATCACAAGGTCAAGAAAGGTTGAAATGATGTTTCAAATGTGTCCAAGTGTCTGCAAGTGGTCAATAAGGTCAATTCATGTGTTTTCATGGGTTAAAGTGGTCATTCTAGGCCTATTCCTAAACCTAGTACATGGTGCATGGTGGAATAACATGATAAATGGAGTATGGAAGTCTTGTTAGAGAATGGAAAATGTATTTTTTACATGTCATATCATGTGTATGAGGAGTTTCAGGTCATATATCAGTTGTTTAGTGCATGTATGAGGTATTTTCAAAGTAAGTTATTAAAAAGAAGGCAAGAAGAGACATGTACGTATTGGTGGTGAGAATGATCAGAAGAATTTGAGCATGGATGAGACCTGGGTAAGTTATAGGAGGTTATCAAAATCCTATGGGTCAAATTTCAGGTCTAGGTGATGAATATTTTTGAAGATATTGAGTTTTTCCCAAAACCAGGTTTTCGAAGGCATGTTTTTGTGCTAAAAGCCGACTTTCTGATACTCATTGTGGATTTTATGATTTGAATGGGGACTTGAGATATTTGAAATAAATAATTAGGTTAGATATGAATATTTTACATGAATAATGATGTAGTTTTATCATCACATTTTTATGAATGGTCGTTAAGAAAGTAAACATGTTGGAAACCTTCCTAAAACCGTAGTTAAGCAACAACTTGGAGGACATTTATTGTAGTGACCCAATTTTTATTATTTTTTCAAAATTTATGATCGGATATTATAGAGGAATCCTGTAGATATATCTAGGTGTGATTTAGATATTTGGACAATATGTGGGCCCCTCTTAAATATGCTTGTTTATGGAAAGTTTTAGTTTGTACACAAGTTTCCCATTGAACCTATTGACTAATTTACTATTTCTTGAATCATGAGAGTTTTAATACATGTACATGATTGTTTCAGATGATGGTTTTTCCTTTAAAGTTAAAAGTGTTCCCTATTTATGAAGAATGAGTTTTAGGCAGTGTTGAGCAGTCTGAGAAAAGATTAGTTTTAGAGGTGCTATAGGTAGAGTTATGAATTTTTTATAAAATTATTTCATGTTCATGACTCCAAGAGATTTCCAATGATATATAAAACTTGAGGTTTTAATAGGGTATGATCAATTTATGACCTGTTCTTTGATGTTCAATTTTGAGGGTGCATGATTGAGCATGGTCTTGAGTGGCTTCATGAGGTTTGTTGATTGTTCTTATTTTTTTCATGTTTTTTAGAGATTTTTTAAATCTTGGAAAATATGTACAAGTATGTTCCATGCCTTATTGATTTTGGTTCTTGTATTGTTCATTAATTTTCGTCAAGGATGTTTGTTTTGGGGTTTCAAGGCTTGTTGTGTCCCAAATGGTGGTCTTAAAGGATTTAGGTGATTGTGGAGACCTATATGGACCTATTTTTGATATTTTTATGATGATCCTATGATGTGGAAATTATTTTTAAACTTTGGTGGCTGAACCAGGTGATTTCAAATGAAACAATAGGTGTAAGAGCAAGTTTAAAAGAATCATTTGAACCAGTTGTTTTAGGTGAGAGATTGAGTGACCAAGGGGGTAATTTTGGAGCTTCAAAGAGGTTTGAATGACCATCATGAGAGGGAAATGAGTGTGTGATGATGTATTGGAGAGAGGAAAGATAATGAAAAGTTAGGGAAAAGAATAAATCAAGTTGAAGAAGATGAATTTTTTGAGCAAAGAAGGAGAGAATTTGTTTTAAGAGGGTTTTGAAGAGTACTGAGCTGAATTTGTGATCACCATTAGTTGTTCTAGAAACATATCTTCAGTGATCATCCATTTTAGGTATTTTAGTTTGTGGTTGGTCATCCTAGGAGGTTTGTGACTCCTTATAGGGTTGGTTTCCTACTAAACTAGGGGTTGGTGCTCCTTGTGGGGTTGGTGCCTCACTAAAGAAATCGCATGTGATGTTTAATATTTAGTTGATTCCTTTGTTATGAGTAATATTAGTAGAGGTTTCAGTGGGTTTTCATCCCCTTGAGGGTTTACCACTTCATATCTAGTGTTATTGCATTCTCTCTTGTCTTTTTTTCTTGTGGATGGTTATATCACACCTGTAGTCACAAAATCATGCACTTTAGGCATTATTTAGCCTGGTCTCATACTACTATTTAGAAGGTTCTTAAGTGAACAAAGTACTAATTAATCCCACCTTTTGTCCATCTTGTTTTATTTTTTGTTTCATCATTCCCACACATTTTATGTACATGCCCATCTATTTCGGCACTTTCCTGTCATTTTAGCCTAAACCGAGGCACCTAGACCTGTATTAGGGCACCTCGGTCCCACTCAGGGTGACCTAATCCTTGCTTTACTTTCCCACATTTTTAGGATCTTTCTAACCATTTTTCATCCTTATCTTTTTCCTATTTGGCCATGTCAGGATTAATTACAAAATTAAAGCAAGAGAACCCTATAAATATAAAGTGATGAGACCATAATGAGGGTCCTACCATCTCTTACTAATATCACTCCATCGAGAGTTACATCCATTACATCACTTGTATCCACATACTTCCATGCATCAAGGCTAGGAGATCTACATCAACACACACTTCATAAGGGGAGGGATTGCATTTTATTCCATGCACACATACTATTACATTTTCTACATTTAGTTATTGCTCAATACTTCACAAAGTGTGACTGGCACAAAAGAACCTAGGGAACGACATGCAAACACACACACACACACACACTCAGAACTACATTTTGGTCTAAAATGTAGTGCAGCACTAAGTTTAGTAAGCCTGATACTGTGGTAGCCGAGGTCATTTTGACCCATTCATTTTGATCTTGTTTTTTAGGGTTTTGATACTTCTCTTGTCTCTTACAGGTCTTCAAATTTGTCTTGATATTTTTGGCACATTCGGCACAGTTCAACAAATCCATTGTCACAGGAAGTGAAGGTTATAAAGCATATTATGACCCAGAAAGAACTGGGTGTTGATATATTTTAGAGATCAGGGCACCTACTCTGCCATACCATGGCACCCCGAGGTGCCCCAGTACCCTCCCAGGATCGCCAGACTGCTTTGATCTTCCATATTAACTCTTTTCGAGGACCTCTATGTAGCCGTTCTAGCTTCTGTATTTTCCTATCAGACCTACGACACTCTTAAAAATTCATCCATAATGATCCCAATTCATTCCTTACACTCCTCTTGTATATTGAGGTTTTATTTCTACTAATTCAATCATTTTAGTCACTTTACATTAATTTAGTGCATTTATTTACAACGTTTATGTCCTCCTAGATTAGATTAACTATTATTACATTTACCTCATTTTAGTTAATTTTAGTTAATCATTTTGGTGAACCAAACCGATTCCTTCACTAATTATGCCACACCTTTTCCATCAAGAGATCTTGCTTTCTTTTGTTCTAGCACTGAGGCTACACCACCTATCATTTCCTTTTCCAATGTAGATTATCATGCCAAGTTCACATATAATCATTTGTATATTTGTGTATGTATTGGCTCAACCTCTTTCAACAACACTAAGGTTGACCCATCATGGACCATCAATGCCTATTCTATGTCACTCCTTTAGGCTATTGGTTACCCTCCATCGTAAATTGACTACCCATTTCAAAAACCCTTTGGTGTTGTTAAGCTACATGTCATTGTCGGCCCTCTTACCATGCTTTTCCCTTTCCTTGTTGGAAACAAAGTTGAGGGATGTGACTTAATTTTAGGCCTTAATTGGATCTGTCTCTCTCAATCTATCATATCTATGAATCACTTGTGAATTAAATTCATTCATAATTCCCAAGTTATTTCTATTAATGGTATCCCTCCATCTAATCCGCTGTCGTCATCCCCTCGTAAATATGTGCCATCCACCTCTTCTAACACATATCATTCTATGTTATTAAAAACATAGTATACTCCGAGTCCACCTACTCAAGTGTCATCCACACGGACAACTCATTCCAATAATATGACACATTGGCACACGCCTATTCCTAGAACAGTTACTACTTCTTGATGTCGATCACCACCTCACTTTATTCCACGTAGATCTTCATCACATTTGTACACAACATCGTCAACATCTTCATCTTTGATGCATTTTACTACACCAAGATATTCATATTATACTCATCCCTCACACGCATATAGACTTCATTCACCAACACAACGTTTATTTTACATGCCACCATTTTTAGATCACGGTCCTACACTTTCATCCTCACAGCCATCGGTTAACGGAACTTTAACCTTCACTCTCATTGGTTAGTTTGTATGTTTATATGAACTTGGGAGGCATATATTTCTAGACCCCCCACTCACTCACGCATCCATCATATTTACAATCTCACATAGTCATACCCTATCACATGTCATAGCACCATCATTACCCGATAACACAATCTTGTGCTTCGGTTCACATTTGAATTTTGTGGGATTACAATTACACTGAACCCCATACACTACACTATAGGAATTACACCTTTTACATTTTATCACACACATCACACACCATACACCATCAATTCTACACATTCTACTACATTCTCATCATGCACATACTAGTCGTTCTACATATTACATACACCATTAGGATATTTCACATGACACATTTATACATCATCTATATTCGACATACTACACTAGTCTACATTATATATAAGCCTAGATTTACATTTCATCCATATATTCTACGTTATCACACATTACACCACATTCTATACACATTACAGTCTACACGTCCTACATACCTTACATCACTTACATTTCGTTATGCATACCACACATTTACATATCCTACTCATCACTTGGTCATTTATACTATGTTGTGTTCTACGCGCTACACTCAACACCCTATGATGCAATTTATTTCCTCAGTCCATACTCAACTGACGAGGGTTTACAAATAAAATGGACCTTACACTCATCATGCAATATTACTAGGCTAGTGACTTACACTTTAGGCCAAATCATCACTCACTCTTTCTATCTAGTAGTGGTATATGCTTTAGGCTAGATCACCACCTCCATTATATCATCTTGTAGTGGTATACACATTAGGTTACATCACCACTCATCATTTCCTCATATAGTGATATACACTTAGTGCTAAATCATCACTCATCCTTTCATATTATAATGATATATTCTTAAGGCTAAATCATCAGTCATCCTTTCATCTTATAGTGATATACACTTAGGGATAAGTCATCACTCATCATTTCATCTTATAGTGATATACACTTAGGGATAAATCATCACTCATAATTTCATCATATAGTGATATACAATTAGGATAAATCATCACTCATCCATTCAAAAATTTGTGATATACGCTTCGGATATAGGGTTCACATACACATTTTCTACATGTTACATTTCATCAATCCACATGCACATTCATCACAACGTGCTAGACACAACAAAACACTATTTGACCATTGCTTTAAAACATGCACAGACTCATTTATGGTTTATTCTTGAATACACTGAGGGGGGGGAAAAAATGAACACACAAGGCCCAATACAAGGCTTCCATACACTCAAGTGGAGTTGAGGGAAAAAAATACAATGAGTTTCCATCTTAGCATTCCATGTCCATCCATCTACAACATGTTACATTATCTTGGGGGTCGACATTTCATCTTGTTAACCACTATAATTGCATTAAAAGAGGTATAAAAAGCCATGTAAAATTGGTACATTTATTACAAGGGTAGTAATGGGTGTCTATACTTCATACACAAATGCTTTCATTTCACACCTACTTCACCTAGTTATAGCAGATACAAGACTGCTTACCATCGCAACATACGATGCTTGGAATTCTACCATTCCCATACTGGTCCTTGGTTCGTACATTCACCAAGAAAAAATCTGACTCATCGTAGGTGACTTGTGACCCTTCTATACCATTGGCATCTTATATTACTTGACCATACCTGCTGTTAAACATTGTGTTTTTTTCTTGTGTATCATGCTAACGAGTGTCCCATGTGTATCACTTGTTTTCAGGATTATATGACTCCATGACTCCTTGTTTGTTTGTTTCTACTCGTCTTCCATTTTTTTTACTATTTTATATGGGCTTTTCCCTATGTCTATGTGCAAAATTGTTTGTTTTTTATGGCCATGATAGCCTTGCATGTCTTTTGAAATCATGAGTGATGTAATATGTTTGTAACCCACTTTGTGTGGCTTAATTAACCTTATTGTGTGTTTACACTACTGTGCTTGGCAGTTCTTACATTGTCTATGCCTATTACACTATGTCTTATTGCATGCATTTTTCTTGAAAATAACCCACTAAATCCAATGGTTTATGGTAGCAATCCTAAATTTGTGCACACCTTGGTTACTACCTCCAAGCGTACCCCTTTCCCCATTTCTCTAAGATTTCCAGTTTTACATAGTGCGAATGAGTCCTACCTTGGGAAGCCGTATGATCCTTTCAAGATGTCTTATTTTCCACCATGAGGGGGCATGAAAATGAATTTACATAGGAAATGAGTGGGACTTATAATTCCTCACTATGAACTCTCCACAACAATATTTCTTTAAACATAGTCTCCTTATCATTTCACTGAAAGCATGTTACTTTAGGCTTGGAAGTTACCTCTGATGTTTCCCCCAAAACCTCTAAAATTTTCAACCAGTGGCTTGGAAAATCAGCTAAATAACCATCTTCCTAGACAATACAACAATTTCTACCTGCTAGATGCATGACAAGTCCACACACATCTTCAGTAGAAGCGGTCAAAGGTTGGAGGGCACAAAGAATTCAATGCCCCTCTTAGGGACTTCTTCAGCTAGGGTGGTGTGAGATTTCCCAAAAACCTTAAGCATGTAGTCACATGATATCCTTCTACTCCCTAAAATCTTGAACTGGATTTGGTCCCTTGTTCTATTTAAACATTTTTTCCGTATTTAACCTTCACTGTATTTTACACATCTTCTATTCTCTATGCTATTTTACATAGAATTATTACACAATTACATATTTGATTACTTGATCATGTTTTCCTTGTAGGTCTAATCGTATAAGCAACAAGAAATGAAATTGGGGGTAACAATAAGAGAAAAAATGATAACAACATTTCATGATGGTACATGCATTACTAACCACATAGATACATTACACACAACATCAACTACACAAGCTATTTCACCCTAGGTTCACTCTCATCACTTTTTCTATGCACATTTTTGCATCTATAGTTTCCACGTTCCTCCATATTTTTATCATTTCATGTTTTTATCTAGTTCTTCAACATGTTTTATACTACATCTCTACATGGATATCAGGTACACATATCTATCTACTTTATGTTACCAAGATTTCTGATCACCAACATAAAGTGGGGGAAAAATGTAGTCCCAAAATCATGCACTTTAGGTATTATTTAGCTAGGTCTCATACTACTATTTAGAAGGTATCTTAAGTGAAGAAATTCCTAATTAATCCCACCTTTTGGCCATCTTATTTTAATTTTTGTTGCTGTCATTCCTGCACATTTGAATTATGCCTCATGCCCAACTATTGTTATGGCACTTTCTCATAATTTTATCCTAAACCGGGGTGTCCAGACCTATATTGTGGCACCTAGGTCCCACCTTTGAGGCACCCCGATCCTTCTTTTACTTTCCCATCTCTTTTTGGGATCTTTCTACCTTTTTTTTTCATCCTTATCATTTTCCTAGTAACCGATATTCATGTTGGGATTAATTACAAAATTAGAGCAAGATAACCCTATTAATATAAAGTTATGAGACCATAATGAGGGTCCTAGTGTCACTTACTACTATCACTCCATCTAGAGTTGCATCTATTGCATCACTTGTATCCACATACTTCCATGCATCAAGGATAGAATATTTGTATCAACACACACTTCATCAGGGGGAGGGATTCTCCTTTATTCCATCCACTTGAAGACTATTAAGATTATCTACATTTAGTTATTTCTCGCTACTTCCTCCAAGTATGAAGTTTGACAAGTCAAAATCCTCCATATTGTTGCTTTATGCAAATTTTCACATCAGTGGTGAGACTACATGTTTGGTATAAGATGTAGTTCATCACTCAGGTTTATGAACTAAGCCCATTGTTGTGGCAACTAAGGTCAATCTGACCAATTCATTTGCATCTTTTATTTTTTAGGGTTTTGTCATTTGCATCTTTTATTTTTTAGGGTTTTGATACTTCTCTTGTCTCTTGCAGGTCTTCAACTTCATCTTGCTATATTCGACTCATTCGACACTGTTCAATGAATCTAGTGTGACAGGAAGTGAAGGTTACAAAGCATATTTTGACCCAAAAAGAACCTGTTTGTTTCAAGATTTTTTATCGAGACCAGGGTGCCTATTCTTCCATACTAGGGCACCCCAATACCCTCATTCTCTACTTTTTCCACTTGTATAGTGTTTGCTATCTTTAACCACATAACCTAGGTCGAAGGCTTGACTCAATCAAGGTGATCTTCTTTATTTCCATGTGTCATTTAGGTGGTCATTATGAGACTATTCAAAAATGTCAGTGCATCATTTGCTTCTGTGTTGGGATCTTACTCTTTCTATGCCTGTGGATAGCCTTTTGATTCCCCCTCTCCAACATGAGACTGTCATGAATTGAAGCAGGGGTGGGTTAGGTCATAACCTAATTTGTGTCCACCCCTTGAGGTGTATGGATAGGGAAGGTATTGTATTTTGGATCTGTATGGAGGTTCTTCCTATGTTTTGAATCTTTGCATGCACATTCAAGGTTGATACTCACTCCTCCCAATATCTCTTCACATTGCTGTTCACACGTCTGTTGATGTGTAGCATCATCCCTCGTGAACCTCGTATTTCAGGTTTTAGAATCTATTTAATGATATAAGAGAAGATTGGAAATTGAGGCTTATGGATCCTTGCACTCTTCAACATTTCTATGCATGATTTCTAGCATTCTCTACAAAATATTTATATTCTCGTGCATGTGATCGTAATGGTGATCCTTGAAACATGCTCAACTTGCATTAATTTTTGGCATCTTCTCCTATGGGCTATAGTGTCTTGGAATAGGTCCCACCCATGTACAAGGGGTCCTAAAACCAATATATGGATGTTGAAGAAAAAATCTTATATTTTGGAGCTATGCATATCCCTCAATTATGCCATATTTTCCTCCAATTATTGAACTTTAAGATGGAACTCAAAATACGCAGGTGCCAAGATATCATCAAAAACCATTGCATACCCTTTCTCTTCAATATCTTCATAGTATAACATATAACTACATCTTTTATTCTCATAGGAGTATGCATATTGTTGATCATCATTATGATATGGTTCTAGAGGATTATGTTGATAGGGTTTAGGTATGACTTTTGAGGTATTCTGAGATAACTCCTTGTTTGGTTCACTGTCATGTGTGAATTCCATTGTGGGAATGAAGTCATGATTGCACAACTTCATGGATTGTAAGAAAATGGAAAGATGTGGGAGGAAAATTAAATGGAAATGGATGGAAAAATTCTATGACTCAAAGAATTGGTTGTTGACCCAGATGGAGTTGTCTAGATGTGATTTGCATATGCCTCAAAAGCATGAGATTCCAACAAGTGAAAAATAACTTGTTGAAATGAAGATGTAAATGCTCTTTAGTATTTTCCCACCGAGCATGCCAAAATTGTTATGGTAAAAATACAACACCACTGAAAACTCAAGTGTGTGTGCATGGGCCATTAGTGTAATCTGCATAACATGGGGATATACCTCAAGTTTTGGGGCACTTGTGACCTTGAGATAAACCTTCGGAGAAGGATAACATACTCTTCCTAATCCTTCTAGTAACCTAATCCTAATGCAATAATAACACCTAACTAAACATACACTAACACTTCCAAGGAGACAAGGAGAGAGAGTGTCTTTGAAAAGGAAAATCCTTCACTAAAGGGTTGTGACAACATCAAGAAAATGGGTGAGACACTCTACTTGAGGGATAATAAAAGGAAAATGGAATAGAGAGAGGTAAAATAAGTGTGACATAGACCAAAATCTCCACTTGCCATAAAATCTCCATGAAAGATTGTAATATATTGCACATACAAGTGAGAAAGCATACAAATAATTCAACAACAAAATAGAGAGTCAAGGGAAATACAATAAAAATGAACAAGGTTTGAATAAACACAACAAACCATGATTTTCATTTCTTCAAAACATGCATAGACTTAAAGGAATGATAACTAGATCGTACTAATCCAAGAACAATGATGCTAATCAAACACCATGATCAATAAAATGAAAGTAATTTTCTAGAATAACTTTACATAAACATTTGCAAACAAATGAGCAACAATATCATATATTATTATGAAACCTAATGAAATACAATGAGAATGGGACTTGTTTATATAGGCAAGGACTAACAATCTAAGAACCACTCAAGGTCGTAGATCAATCCATAAATCATGGGAAGGACTAGTCATCAAATAACTAGTCAAGATCCATAGATTTAACTAGACATCAAGGATCTAGTCAATACCATAGATCAAGGAAATAACTATACCTAACAACTAGATAATATCCTCTAATATCTAAATAAATAAAAGGAAATATCCATAGACATAAGTGGGTGAGGATAAATAAAGGTAAATAAAGTACCTAGGTGAACATGAGATAAGGTAAATACCTACTCTAACACCCCCCCACAAGTGAAGCTAGGTGCCAAAAGGGAAGTGACATGTCCATAGTATGAGTCCCGAAAAATAGCCCTTGATGAGGTAGTCATGTACAATATATCCATGAAGAAATCTCAAACCAAAAGAAGGAAAGAATCCTACTAGAAGGAAATAAAAAGAAGAAGAAGAAGGAATATGTTCTCATGAACACCCCACAAGAACATATTCTGAAACCCCAAGCATTCCATGATGCTCAAGGTAGTGAGGTGATGAAAAAGGCTTTGTAAAGATGTCTCACAACCTGTTGTTGAGTCAGAATGTACTCCAAGAAAAGAACTCTATCCTGAATGTGCGTTGACGAATGAAGTGGATGCCTATCTCAATATGCTTGGTCCATTGGTGCTCAACTAGATTGCGAGAAATGTGAATTGTAATTTAGTTGTCATGCCATAAGTACAGTTGGTGAATCCTGTGGGAATCCAAACTCTGTCAATAACTTTTGAAGCCAAAGAATCTACTGACTCGCTATAACTGCTTGCAGCTGTACTCTAGCTCTGAAGATGAAAGTGCAATAGCCTATTGATTTTTACATGCCCAAGTAACTGGAGAAGAACCAAGACAAACAACATACCCATAAGTGGAATTCCTATCATCAATAGAACCTACCCAATAATAATCTGTATACCCAACCAACTGATTAGAACCCCTAGTTTAGTGTAGGCCATAGTGGTAAGTTCCCTGCAAATAGCGCAAAATACTTTTAGCATCCTTCTAGTTACTACTATGAGGAGAATGTTACAAAAAAAGATACAAGCCCTACTGCAAGATTAAATATCATGGTGAGTATGGGTCAAGTACATGAGACTCCCAACCAACTCCTTATACAATGTAGCATCACAAAGTTTTGTGGTACATGTGGAAGTATGAGTAACTCCTAGACTTAAAAGGAGATGGACTTGGCTTGCAATCATCCATATCAAAGTGATGAAGAAAATAATGGGTGTACTTTTCTTAACTCCAATGAAATCCCATGAATATATCTGAAGGAATATGCAAATCCAAGGAAATAATGCAATAGCCCAAGATCTGTCATGTCAAACTGTGTAGAAAGAGCCCTCTGAATAGTCTGAATGTGGGAAGAAGAGCTACCAATAAGTAAGAGATCATAAACATACAAGACAAGTATCACAATATCCTCACCAACATGTTGGAGATACACTGTATGATTGGAGTGGCAATGAATAAAACCAGTAGATAGAAGAAAATAATCCATCTTCTCATACCAAGCTCCAGGGGCTTGTTTGAGACCGTAGAGAAACCTTCGGAGCCCACAAACAAGAGAAGAATCCTGAACAAATCTAGCAGGATTCTCCATGTATATTTCCTCTTGTAGATATCCATGTAAGAAGGCACTCTTCACATCCATCTGGTATACGGGCCACCCCTGTGATGCAGCAATAAAAATTACAAGGCATACAAAATCAATCTTGGCAACATGTGCAAAAGTCTCAGAGTAATCAATACCTTCAACTTGTGAAAAACCCTTTGCAACAAGATGAGCCTTATACTTGTCAATGGACCCATCAGCTGTGTATTTGGTTTGGTATACCCACTTACACCTAACCATATTTCTTCCTTTAGGAAGAGATACCAAATCCCAAGTATGATTCTTCATCAAATAAGAATACTCAGCTGTCATCGCATCATCCCACTCCTATATCCATGAGCCTTTGAAAAAGACTGTTGGATCCTCATAAACTTCCTGACAAAAAAATTCCAGAACTTGTAGAATGTGTGTGATGATGCCTAGTGGGTGGAATATCCTATATGAAAGGTGTTGCCTCAGAAATTGTAGTACAAGCCCACTTAGGCATAGTGACAACATCAGTGGGAATAGGATCCTCAACGACATCTATAACCTCCTCATCAATCTCCTCAAAGAAAGGATCCTCAAGATGAGATGAAGAAGAAGAAGGAGGAATGGAAGAAGATGAAGAATCATGAGGAGTGAAGTGCTCATCAAACTGAACATGTGTTCGAAAAATAATGTCATGTGTATCAGGATCTAAAAGATTCATAAGCTCTCATGTCCTCACAATACCCTACAAAGATCAAGGGTTTACTCTTCTTATCCAAAGCTTTCCTTTTCTTATTTGGCACAAAGGCCCAAGCATGGATCCCAAAGAATCGAAAAAATGAGACATCTGGCTTAGTGTTGGACCAAGTTTCCTCTGGAGTCAAATGCTCAAGTGTTGTGTGTGGTGTGTGATTCTAATGTAGTTAGCACAATTAACTACTTCTACCCAATAGATAGGAGGTAAATCTCTAGAATGCATCATATAGTTAGCCATTTCCTTCAAAGTTCTATTATTCCACTCTGCTAAGCCATTGTGTTGTGGAGTATGAGGAACAAAATGCTGGTGAATAATGCCTTGAGTTGCCAAAAAATTCAAAAAATCAATGTTGAAGTACTCCCCCCATTATCAGTGTGAAGGTTCTTTATGCAACTAGAAGATTGTTTCTCGATAAAAAACCTTGAAGAATTTGAAGTGTGAAAAAACATCACTTTTTTACTTGAGAAAATAAACCCAAGTATGCCTCGAGAAATTATCAATAAATGTAAGTGCATACTTAGCTCCATTGAAAGAGGGGGTAGGAAAAACCATCAAGTCACTATGCACAAGCTCTAGTGGTGAAGAAGTTCTCTTAGAAAAATTATTAGGAAATGGATCTTGGTGTTGTTTCCCTAATGCAAAACCATGAGAAAACTCCCTCAAGACAAGAAAATTTAGGAAGACCATCTACCATACCATGAGTGTGCAACTCCTTCAAATATCTATAATTAAGATGTCCAAATATTTCATGCCAAAGCTTACTCTCTGAATCTGCATGAGAAACCAATCATTGTCCCTATAGAAGAAGTGTCATCAAAACCCTCAAAGTGATATATTCTAGAACTATGATCAACAATACCCTGAGAAACAAGTGAATAAGGCTCTAAAAAAGTTCTTACTTCTACCCCATGTGGTGTAAAAGTCATTGTTTTCCCTTGACCAGAATGACAAATTTGATATACAGAAAGAAAATTTGTAGTGATGTTAGGAACATATAGTGCATCTTGGATACTACCACTATCAAGTTGTATATCACCTTTTCCCTCAACAGAAAGAAAGAAGAAGAATCTCCAACCTCAATTTTGGAAGTAGAACTCAAACCTAGAGAAACAAAAGACTCCTTAGAAGAAGTCATGTGATGAGAAGCACCAGAATTTATAACCCAACTGTCTGCAAGTGGTGACTGAGATCTCTCAACAACATTAAGTGTTTTTCCATGTTGATTAGAAGGAGGTGGAGTGGAGATAGAAATTTTGTGTTTCTTGACTACATCCTCTAAGGCTTGCATTTGCTTATAACACCTATGTTCTTCATGACCACTACCCCCACAAAAAGAGCATGAAAGGCTAGAATTATTCTTGGATTTATAAGACTCCTTGGGTTTAGAGTTGTTTTCTTTGGGTTTAGGAGCACTTTGAGATGGAGAAGGGGTGGATTTGGTTTTAATTTTGGTTTTCCCTTGCCCTTAGGATTAGATGCAACTAATGCCTTTTGAGAGGTGGAATACTCAAGGTGAGACAATTTGGATTCTTCCCTAGTAAGTCTTTCACAAAATTTTCTAACTTGGGCATTTTGAATGTGTCACCTAAGGCATCCATGCTAGAGAAAAAGGTAGAAGCAAAATATTTGAAATGGTCCTCTCAACTTGGATAGAATCAAGTAAACACACTCTTCATCTTTCTTATCTCTTCCACTCCCCTTCAATTGTGTCAAAAAATTCTTGAACTTGATAAGATAGTCTATAATTGTTGGAAAATCTTCAGGATTAAGAGAGGTGATATCAATTTCAAGTTGCATGGCTCTCATATGATCCACCTTACCAAATAAATCCTCCAATTTCTCCCATATTTTAAAAGGAGAGTCACACTTTTCCAAATGAAGACAAAATACTATCACTTACATAAGTTCCTATCAAACCCATACACTCATCAAATTTGCACTGGTACTGAAATTTCTCATATTCTCTAGTGAACACTGGTTGTTCTGAAGAAGTTAAAGCCCATAATCCTTTCCGCTTAATTATTTTTTCCATTCTTGGTTTCCATGTGTGGTAATTATGTGTTGTTAATGGCTCAACATGATCTAATGAAGAAGTAGATCCTAAAAAAAATCACTCAAAAGAAATGCAAGAACCAAGAAATGCAACAAGACCCCCAAGCAATGCAACAAGAACACCCCAAGATTTTGGCACTTTATAATGAGTGTTTGTTACAATATGACACTTTAAAATTATAGTTTGATTCTCTAAATAAATATTTCCAATGGAAAGAGCATAAAAATACAAGCACTATTGCAAAAAAAAACGACACTCAAAACCGAGTTACCGAATCAAAAGTTACAATCTTTTCAACATTATGCTCTACTATTTATTTTAGTTATCACTTAAATAGAATAAAAATATCTTGCCTACACCCCACAAATAAAATGAAAGGAGGCTACAACTAAGCACCTACTAGTAGGAATCATAAGATTTAAGCCCTCATATGACCATACCATATGACCAGGGGCTAAGGATTTCAATGAGTGTGTGTAATTTACTATTCTGGGGTGTGCCAACTGCTTCTTTTGGTAAATATATTTAGGAGTAAACTAGACATCAAGGATCTAGTTCAAAACCATAGATCAAGGAAAGAACTATACCTAACAACTATATAATATCCCACCATATATCCAAATAAATAAAAAGAAATGTCCACACACATAAGTGGATGAGGATAAATAAACTATAAAGGTAAATAAAGTAGCCATAGGTGAACATGAGCTAAGGTAAATACCTACTTTAACAAGATTGAACTAGCCTGAAGAAGTGAGTTTACTAGGGCTTTGAAAAGAACTCGATCCTTACCATATTTTCTCTGTTCGAGGTCATGCTTGTCTAATTTCGCCCTTAATAGGGAAAAATAGGATAACACTAACCTTTAAGCTTGATAATGTTTAATTCATATTAGCATTCCCCTAAGAACTTCTAAGTTAATTTCTAGACATCCATTAATCCCACAATTTATTTTATTTAATTACCATTATTTAGTCCATAATTAATCTTGTTTAAATATCCCCGTATATCAAGGAAATAACTTAAAAATTAATAATTGATTTTTAAATCCTTATCTATTAATGTACTTTTAAAACCTTAGTTAAATATCGTACAACCATAAAATTTACCTCATAGTTTTAATGTTATAAGCTAATGCTATTTTAAATATTTTTCCTAAGTTAACATTAATAAACTTTCCTAACATGAATAAATCCCATGCCACCCCCCTTGCAATTAATAAAAGCACCCTTCCTCACTACTCTTAGTGTTTATACTTTTTATTTCCAATTTTATAAAGTACCACATAACATCCTATTCCCATTATTAAATAAAGAATTTACTAAAATTGCATCATTTTGCAATTTTATCTTTTGTAAATCTATAAAGTGCATGTCCTAGTTAACATTATTTCAAGGGACGTCTTATTAAATAAATTTTACCCAAACATTACTGGGGGTATTATTTATTCACCCAACTCATAAAGGGATGAGGATTAAAACCCAACCATATGATTCATTACTCCTCTCCCTTAGATCTTAGGGTTGTATGTGTGTGTTATTTTCCACATCATTAGGTGAGTCATCTAACAAGATTGTAGGTCTAAAAATTTTTACGTGGGCTAAGTTTGTAGGTCCATGTGATCATTATCATTATGAGATGTTCTTACACGTCCGTGCATCATATGCATCATTAGGGAGTTACACTTCTATTCTGGGAATGTAACTCCTCCTCTCCACTATGAGTTGTCATGATTACAGCACTGGGGGTTACTCAACACCTCCATATATGTAAACCCCTTTAGGTCTATGACATAGACTAGATTTTGTGGATTGTAACGAGGTTCTACCCATGTTTCAAATATTTGCATGCACATTCGTGTTGATGCTCGCTCCTCCCAAGATCTCTTCACACTTTCATTCACACATCTGTTGATGTGTATGTCATCCATCGTTCCTTGCATTTCAAGAGTACTGAAGACTCTCCTAAATGGTCTCACTATTCAAGATCTGTTGACACATCCCACATCTCATGACATTTTGTGCACTGTTTTATACGGTCTTTGGTCATGATACCTACATTTTCCACCTTTATGTCGTAATGGCCCCTATTCCGATCATCCTCTTCCTTCATTGGATTTGGGGAATCATACGTATCATGTTCATCGCTCTTCTAGGATTTCTAAGGTTACATGCATGTTTTGAGGATTGAGCTCTACCTTTTAGTTGTATTTTCATCTAGGGTTTTCTCGTGTTGGTTACAGGTGTCCTCATTCTAAGGTATGTTAAAGTGCATTTTCATCCCATTCGGCCCCACCTTGCTGAGCCTAGGAAGATTATCTATCCCTTCTGGTTTGCCCCTTATGGGACATATTAACTCACTCCATGCACTTGTTCTTTTCATCATCTAACCTTATTGGTGTCCTGCATCGGTTTTTGATTGCCTATTGGGGGATGTTTTTTACCTTCTACATTTTTAGCTCTACTACATTCCTGGTTCTACAAGTTTCACCATGCTTCATATTCTTCGCTGACATTGGCTTTGGTTATCCTTCACCTCATTGTTAGACCTATCTCCCACTGGTTCGTGGAACTTGACTTCAAAGTTCTTCATGCTGCATTCCTTGGAGATTCCCTGCTCGTGGCTTGGGACAGTGTTCCAGCACGTGGATTTCTATCCTTTGAAGGGTAGTGAACCTAGTTCACCTAGTGTTGCACCTGATGGCTCTTGCTTCCAGTCTGACTAGAGGATCTCACTAGTGCTTATTGAACCATGTCTTCTCAGACCTCTTAGAGTTGCAGATTTCTCATCCAACCACGGCATTTTCTGCATCCAATCTTATCTCCATGAGTTTCGTCACTCACTAGTCCATCTTTATGAACATTTCCCTTTTGTACATGGGTACCTTTTCATGCTAGTATATGGCCATGACACCCATCTTTGGCATCTTTCTTAGATTAGAGAGTGATTTTTTTCACTTGTGGTGGATGTTTTTCCCACTGGGTTTTCCTTTGACTTCTTGGGACTTCTTTTTGTGCATGGGTAGCTTCATTCAGTGCTTTGTGCCGAGATGCATTTCTCATTTCTAACTTTCCGCCTCATCCTAAGTTACGACTGAAGAGGGGTGTTGGTGTGTGTTATTTTCCACATCATTAGGTGAGTCATCTCACTTAAGGTAAAATCATAGGTCCATGTGTCATTTAGGGGTCATTATGAGATTATCTTACACGTATTTCAGTGCATCATATGCGTCATTACGGGTGTTACATTTCTATTTTGGGAATGCTAAATCCCCCTCTCCACTCGAGTTGTCATGATTATAGCACTGGGGGCCATTACTCATGAACCTCACTATATTTGCACCCCTCTGGATATATGAGACCAAGAGAGAGTTTGTGGATTATAACAAGGTTCTCCCATGTTTCAAATCTTAGCATGCACATTTGGTTGATGCTTATCGTTCCTCCCAATGATCTCTTCACACTACCATGATGTACATCCATTGATGTGTACGTCATCCCTTATAAAGTCCTCACGTTTCGAGTTTCAAATTCTCTTTCTTGGTATCAGAGCGGATCTTGTGGATCCATGCACTCTTTTACATTTTTTCACTGTTTTACAGCTTTCAGTGTGATATTCAGATTCTCGTGCATGTGTCGTAATGGATATTCCGATCATGCTCTTCTTGCAATGATTTCACGGCATTTATACCTCCATTTGGGTTGTTGTTTGATTTTTTGGTGTTTTTCAAGTGTAGTGTCTTCGACCGCTCAATTCTCCTAGTTTGCATGTGACTTTGGAGGTGTTTTCATGAGGTGTATTACATTTCAATATGTAGACTTGAATTCTATGTGCTAGTTTTGGGAGTTGTTTTGTTGAAAGAGCCGTCCTTAAAGGCCAAATCGGCCCCAGCTTGTTGAGTAACTTGACCTGCACTCCTTCTTGGCTTGGTCTACATTTTTTACATTTCCTTTGGGTTCAACGTTTGCTTTGGATTATTTGCACTGTTTTAGCTTGAACTTGGACTACTTGTTCTCCTCGTTCATCACTTTGCTCGAGCTTCAACTTTGATTCTATTTTTCTACTAGCACGGTTTACATTACTCTGGGAGTTTTGCATTGTCCATTGACCTGCTACCTTGTTTCACTGCATTGGGATTCACTGTGAAAGGTTTTTTGGCCCTGCTTATACTGGCTTCATGTGATTCACCGACTCAACAATAGGCACTAGTTCTCTACATCACAAGCTCAGACATTACTATTTTTCTACCTTTCTCTTGGTCACTAATACCTATTGAGTTTAGTCTAATCATGCCTTTCTTGGGACATCCCTTTTCCATAACAAATCAGCTACCGTTGGAATCTCCAACGCCTAGGCTCTGCTCACTATTGATCCCTGTAAATTGTCAATTTTTAACTCTGCCTAACGGTTACACTTGGAAGGGGAATCTCTTCCCAGAGCTTAAGAGGCACATTTACCTTTCCATGGTCAAAAATTGGAATCTTCAGACACTAAGACACTACTCTACCCAAGGATATCTGTTTGACTGTCTCTACTACTAATCAACCAAACTCAGACCAACCGTTACTCTGTTTGCACTCGACATGTGCTCATAACTCTACCCAACCATTACACCATTACATCTCAATGGATTACAACTCTATGGACTAGACTCATAGTTCTTCAGGCTACTACCTTTGGTTTCCTTCATGGAGTAGGAAAAATTTCAACACATCATTTCTATCCTTCCTAAGGGCAGAAACACAGTTCAGTGTGGATGGATCTTCTTCAGTCTAAAGGCAGATGATCTCATCATTGAAATTATTCTGGGAGACTTCTTAGAGTTACAGAGATTAGATCCATCCATGGCATCTTATGCATCCCTCTTGTCTCCCTCCTCTTCTCTCTTCTTCATCTTTATGAGAGATTTCCCTTTTGTACATGAGGTACCTTTACAGGCTAGTCTATGGCTAGGACCCATCTTTGGCATCTTTCTTAGATTAGAGAGTGTTTTGTTCTCTTGTGGTGGATGTTTTTCCCACTGGGTTTTCCTTCACTGCTTGGGACTTATTTTTGTGCATGGGTACCTTATTAGGCTTTGTGTCGGGACCCATTTTTCATTTTTGACTTGCCTCCTCATCCAAAGTTATGATGAAGGGGGGTGTTGGTGTGTGTTATTTTCCACATCATTAGGTGAGTCATCTTAGGTGAGATCATAGGTCCACATGTCATTATGAGATTCTCTTACACATCACTGCATCATATGCATCATTGGGAGTTGAAATTCTATTATGGGAATGTAACTCCCCCTCTCAACTTGAGTTGTCATGATTGCAACACTGGGGGTTACTCAACACCTCCTATATGTACACCCCTTTGGATCTATGAGATAGAGAGAGTTTGTGGATTATAATGAGGTTCTACCCATGTTCCGAATCTTTGCATGCACATTTGGTTGATACTTGCTCCTCCCAAGATCTCTTCACATTTCCATTTGCACATCCATTGATGTGAATGTCATCCCTCGTGATCCTCACATTTTGGGTTTTGAACCCTCTTTCACTACTTCGATCTTCCAAATCCACTATTTTTGGGACTTCTGTACAACCATTCTAGCTTCTGTATTTTCTTGTTAGACCTACGACACCCTACAAAATTCATCCATAATTAACTTAGTTCATTCCTTACCTTCCTATTGAATATTAGGGTTTTATTTCTACAAGTTTAATCATTTTAATAATTTTAGTAACTATACATTATTTTAGTGCATTTATTTACAATGTTTATTTCCTCCTAGATTAGAATAACTATTATTACATTTCCCCCATTTTAGTTAGTTTTAGTTAATCAAAACCTAATAAGATCACATATGGCTATGTATGATGAATGGTTAATGTGAATGATGATTGTATGAAATGGGAAATGAAATAAAAGTTTTGTAGGACTCATTCACACCCCCTCTCAGTCTATTTTGCTTCTAAGATGTCTTTCAACACTTAGCGCTCATTGTCTGCACTGCACATAGATGAGTTTTGAAATATGGGGAGGGAAGTGAAGGTTATGCTGGTAGTGACAGAAATAATGTATTTTAAGACATGGTGGGGGTGTGGGTGGCAGTTATGGCGGAGAGGTGGTTGCCGAATTGGGTGGAAGATATGCTGGTAAAGTGGGTGAAGGTATGGGAACCAACCCTTGCTTTGGTTATGATGCTGACAGAGATGATTCTAGTTATAGAGTGGGTTGTGATGTTAGGGAGGCCAAATGAATCAAAAATTGAGGAAGTGGTGAGGGATTTGGCATTTATAATAGTAGCGGTGGTGGCTAAAGAGTTGGAAATGTTGATGATGGTGATTACAACATGGGTGAAGCAACAATGTTAGATATGTTGTAGGTGGCTCTAAATTCAGGAATGGTGTTGGTGATGGTTTAGGCTATGGTGTTGGAGGTGGTGCATGTCATGCCGCACTTAACATGAGTTTGAAAAAAATGAAAAAATACAACCAAGAATTTCGATCGAAGATGAAAAAATAAAGGTGGTATTATTTTTTTAAAATTAATTATATGATTACTCATAAAAAATTAATGCGACTAAGTCACACATATTATGAAGCGACACCAAACAACAATCACGAATGACAAGAATTATAATAATTTTCACAACATTAATACAATGTCACATTAATGACCATTTAGGACAAGAAGTCATCTTAATGCCATTCCTGCAAGTTATACAAATTCCAATTTTTTTATAAGCATCAACTATTGAACCCTGGTCATTGGTGTTGTCATTGATGTCAAGTGGAATTAATGGAAAATTAGTTTCTTCTGTGGATGTTTGGAGCTCATGGAGAGAGTTAAGGATGGTTCCAGTGCTTTGTAGGATTGGATTGTGTGGTAGGAACCCAATGGAATCATGGAAAAGGTAGGTATCGCTCGTTTAGATGTGACATAGGTCAAGTATGATGGTATAAACATGATAACAAGATCTTATAGTGAGTATCAAGTCAGTTGGTGGAAGTCCAAGGTTAAAATGATGCATTTAGGATTATTTCTTGAGCCGGATGAGGTATGAAAGGTTGGTACAAGTCATGAAAAGACCATAAGAGCATGGAAGAAACCTAGTGATGTTTTCTAGGTCATATTTGAGAAAAAACAAGGCTTGGTTTAGGTCCTGAAGGAAAAATTCAATAGTCAGCCAAAGTTTCACTTTGGGAACTCAGTTGTTCTTGCATGCAAATGAGATAGGTTATAAAATTTCAGAGGTACTATTTTCAAAAAAATCATGGGAGATGATTAAGGAAGGTGTTCTTGTGCTTCATGAAACATTTTGGAGGTCCTCAAGAGGTCATTTGGGCAAGTTGTTCAAGTTTTTACAAAACAACCTTCTTAAAAAGTGCATTTGGAGCTATCTATCTTCTTAGGTGTCAAGTAAAAATATATTTTCCTCTTCATATAAATAATAGAATATATTTTGGAAGTATATTTAAATCCTAAGCTAGTGCAATCTTAATTCATTTGCATATGTCTTTGAAAAGATATGATCATTTTTTAGAGGGGTTTCTTCTTTTCCTGGCATGTGTTTTGAACTTCAAGATACAATTAAGTGTTTTTTTGGTTCTTTGGTCATCCCTTAAGTGCCCATAATTTCTCCAAAGATCACTTTCAAGGTGCTTGATCATCTAAGATGACTACCAAGTGAAGGTTTGAGTGTGACGCTACTCTACTCTGGAAGAGTAAACTCAAGAAACTTTCCAAAGTTCCCCATGAAACTATTGTTCTGAGTATATTTTCTTCAATCTTTTCCTCTAATAATTACTAACATCATGAACATTAAATTAAGAGAATCTACACAACACAATTGTGAAGTTTTGAACATAATGATCATTGGCTTGCTAATGTTGCTTGAGCTTCTTTAGAAGCAGGTTCTTAGGAAAGTTATCGAAGCCATACAGATTGGTGATTAAGGATATTTTATCTTTCTTAAAGTGATCAGCAACAATCATGAAGGTACAAGCATGCTCCAAAGTCATTGAAAAGTCTTCAAGAGGTGTGAAATAGGGTTCTGTTACTTTCAAAGACCCAAGTTTGTCTCAATGCAATCATGTGGATACTACAATAAATCTTGTCATATAATGCATCTATAATTGACTGAATGTTTTGAAGTTTTAGAAAATGTCAGGAGGGTTCATGAAAGGGAACATATGAGGATGGTTCCATGGTGGTGTATTATTATGTCTAAATGTCCTAAGACTCCATTCAAGCATTCTATTGGTTGTTTAAATGTGCACCCGCGTCTCGGATCCAGAAGATCTGAGTTTTTTGAGACCACATTGGAACCATCCCCAAGTTGTGGGACCTTGCTCGGTTGGGATGGATATCCAGAGAAGGCCGGTTCATCTACCTACCTCTAATGCTACTGCTACTCCTAATGTTAAAATAAAATCCTAGAATAAACATGACAAGGGATCAACGATAGAAGGGTGTACAGAAAGGGGAAATCCTAAGCTAAGGAAGGTGATAGTGCCAAGGAGAGAGTCGATCTCTCTCCATGAGTGGTGAAGGAAATAGAGCGGGCACTGGAGAAGAGGGAAGACAACACATGCTGCAGATCAATAAAGAGGCTCGACCTTCCAGTGTGCACAACACATGAACATAGGGACTGTAAGTGGGAAAATGCACAACATGCCATAAAATGCAAACAGAGAGGCGAGATGCAATGAAAACGAGAGAGGAGAGAAAAGTGTTCCATAAAACCTGATTTTATTGCTTAAGGGATGCACAATAATTTACATTCATGATAGGAGGCGAGAATACAGTAAAGAGACCATGCTAAGGTCTGAGACCCATGGGAAGTTGGCCACCATTTTGGCATGTTGTCGTTACAACAAAGAGGGATCATTTTTTATAAAGAAGAACTATGATATTCATAGAATAAGAAGGAGAGAACATTAGGAGAAAGAGAGGGAAACTTGGATTCAAATCATCAACCACCAAACACTAGTGATAAATACCTACAAATCCACCTATAAGGTTGTTAGATGTGCTTCTCCATGTCTATCTAGTGTGATGAAGAAGGAAGAAGGAAAAATATGATGAAATATGGTGCTTAAGGTTGATTAGATGTGTGCATTGATGAGACGAGAGAAGTTTCCTTGTTTTTCTGCCTACCAAATCCCACCTAGATTTGAATTTCAATATTCTAATGTGTAGCTTGTGTTAGCAACTTTCTGATAAGCCCAAGCATGCACCGATCATGGATTTTTAGCATAAGATACGACTTTTGGAAGATATTAGAGCCATCTAGGAACAAAGGACATGTGGCCCACATAGATTGACTGAATAAATCGACCAATTGTTCATATTATTTGTTATTTCTACCAAGTGTCATTCATTCGATGGTTTTCAAGATTTGTTGCCCTATTAGCATGATTTTATAGGTTGCATACTACACACTCAAGTTTGATAAATGACGTGACATAGTGATTGGTATTGAAGAAGGTGCAAGGTGTAGAAGCAAAAGACATACACGTGAAAGAGAAACAGAGAAAAGGTACACACGTAGGAGAAATAGGATAATACTTGTAGGGGAAAATTATAGGGAAGGGGCGTGAGAATTTAACTGAGGAAGTGCATGTGACAGCAGAAAGAAAATGGAGAATGCAAAGGAGCGCGAGGAAAAGAGGAAGTGTAAGGCATGGAAGTGTAAAAACATGATAGGGACTTGGCCATTTTAGAAGGCACATCTGTAGAGGTGTACACAACATGACAAGAAAGAAAGCGGGCATGCAGGAGGAAGGTGAAAAGAGGAAATAGAAGGAGATAATAGAATGGAGAGGGAGAAGTAGGAAGGTGCACAAGGGTGCGCAGAGGAACTACAACGAAGATGTTAGGTTGTGGAGCTTGTTTTCATGTGTGAAAGTGTTGAAGACTGTACACTTTTTCATGTATCCTCATTGGGGTTACGGGGCTGGGGCTAGGCCCCGAGTGGGGGTCCGGGGGCGCAGCCCCTGAAATTTTTTTTTTTTAGGCGTAAATTTTTTTTTGGCCTTGAAAAATTACACCCGAAATATCGGGAAACATGATTTTCTCATATGGGCCAGTTTTTTGACCCATAGATTTATGGGACGGGTTTTGCGCATGGTTTTGATACCCATTATTTTTTAAAACTGCTTATGCAATTTTCTATTTATATGGTTTTGTGCATATGATAGTATGTATGGAAAACATTGCAGATGTGCTTTGAATTCGACTGTGAATTCTGTAGAGTTTGTTGAGCATAACTCCAAATGGATCTGGGTATTGTATTGAGAGAGCGGTGGCTTGTAATAAAATCTGAGCAAGTGATTCTTGGTGGATGTAGCCCAAATTGGGTGAACCACGTTAAATACTGTCTCTTTATGTTGTGTTATTTTATTCTGTAATTTTATTTCAGATCTGTAATAATTTCTGCATATTAGTTTCTACTGTTGCGATTCTGTGAGGGATTATTCCACATATTTTATCTCTTATTTCCTAACAATTGGTATTAGAGCCTAGTTTGGTTTGCTGAAGTGTTGAATCGCAAGGAATTTTTTTTAGCTTGAGTGGGAGCTATGGCAGATGATGGAAGATCTAGGGTTGATAAATTCAATGGCTAGAATTTCAGTTTTTGGAAGATGCAGATGGAAGATTACCTTTATCAGAAGGATCTTTATACTCCGCTGTCTGAGAAGGTGAACAAACCCTTGAGTATGACAGATGTGGAATGGGATTTGTTGGATCAGAAGGCACTTGGAATGATCTGGTCTGTGTCTTGGATCTTCGGTATTATTTAATGTTTCAAAGGAAAAGACTACAAAAGATCTAATGGATGCATTAGGGAAGTTGTATGAAAAACCCTCTGCCTCTAATAAGATATTTTTAATGAAAAAGTTGTTTAATATGAAGATGTATGAGAATAGTTCAGTAGCAGATCATTTAAATGATTTCAATATGGTTGTAAATATGCTAGCTTCGGTTACAATAGAATTTGATGAAGAAGTTAGGGCTTTATTAATTCTGTGCTCTTTACCTGAGAGTTGGAATAGCCTGGTAATGGCGGTAAGTAACTCGGTTCCAGCTAACTTGAAGTTGAAGTTTGAGGATGTTGTAGGGGTGATTCTAAGCGAGGAAATGTGAAGAAAAATATCTGGGGAATCTTCTACTTCAGGGAATGCTTTGACAGTAGAAACTAGAGGGAGACAGAAGAATAGAGGAAACCGTGGAAAATCAAAAGATCGGGCAAGGTCAAAATCCAAGAACAAGATTGTATGCTGGAATTATGGAAAGCCTGGGCATGCAAAGAAGGACTGTTGGGAGCTTTGGGATAAGAAGAAACAACAAGAAGAAAACAAGGAGGCAAATGTGGCAACGGGTAATGTATGTCAGGATGCTTTGATTCTTTCTTTGCACAATATTACTGAATCTTGGGTTTTAGATTTAGGGGCTTCTTTCCATGCTTCCCCACATAGGCATTATTTTGTTGATTATGTTCAAGGATATTTTTGGCATATTTTTCTTGGTGATGATGAGCCTTGCAGCATAGTTGGAAAAGGTTCTATTCAGGTTAAGATGCAAAATGGGAATACTTGGCTATTGAAGGATGTCAGACATGTGCCTGCATTAAGAGGAAATTTGATATCAGCGGGGCAGTTGGGAAGTGATGGTTGTACTGTGATATTTACAGTGGACTCTTGGAAGGTTACCAAGGGTGCTCTTGTGGTGGCAAGAGGTAAGAATGTTGGAACCTTGTATTTAACCACTTATAGCTCTAATGTTTGTAATCTTGTGGCTTCAGAAGTAGATACAACATTGTGGCACTATAGGCTCGATCATATGAGCCATAAGGGCATGGAGATCATAAAGAAGGATTTTCCCAGATATACATAAACAAGGTTGGAGTTCTATGTGGACTGCATATATGGGAAACAGAAGCGAGTAAGGTTTCTCAAGGTTGGACCTACAAAGAAAGAGAGTAAGTTAGAGTTGGTGCATTTTGATGTGTGGGGGGCCAGCTCAGGTATCATCTCTTGGGGGTTCAAGTTATTATGTTACTTTTATTGATGATGCAACAAGGAAAGTTTGGGTTTATTGTATTAGAAACAAATATGATGTATTTGACACTTTTCTTAAATGGAAAGCCTTGGTAGAGAATGAAACAAGTCTTAAGCTAAAATGTCTCAGATCAGATAATGGAGGGGAGTATTGCATCAATAAATTTGATGATTACTGTTCTAAGAATGGAATCCGCAAGCAAAAGATGGTTCCAGGAACTCCGCAGTAGAACGGGGTATCAGAAAGGATGAATAGAACAATAATGGAATGTGCTAGGAGCATGAGGTTACATGCAGGATTACCTCTTTCTTTTTGGGCAGAAGCGGTGAGCACAGTTGTGTACTTGATAAACAGAGGACCCTCAAGTGCCTTGGATGGAGGCATACCTGAGGAGGCTTGGTATGGTAAGAAAGTTTATTATTCATTTCTTAGATTCTTTGGATGTGAGGTGTTTGTTCACATAGACAAGGATGATAGGACTAAGCTAGAGACTAAATAAGAAAAATGTACTTTCATTGGCTATGGTGGTGATGACTTTGGATATAAATGTTGGAGTATTAAGGACAAGAAAATCATTCGATCTAGGGATGTGGTATTTAATGAGAAAGTCATGTATAAGCAGCAGTTGCAGGAAAACAGGGAAGAATCCAAGAAAGAATATGAAACGGTAGAGGATTTTCTGGATGGGAAAGTGACACATGAATCAATTCAGGAACCCCCTTAACAGGAACCCCAAACTCCTAGATTGAGGAGGTCTTCTAGGGTAAGAAGAGAACTTGAAATTTTTTCTCCTTCTCTTTATTATTTATTACTCACTGATAGTGGAGAACCAGAGAGCTTTGATGAAGCAATGCAGGTAGATGCCAGGAAGAAGTGGGAGCAAGCCATGGATGAGGAGCATCAGGCTCTCATGGAGAACTAGACATGGGATTTGGTAAAGCTACCCGAAGGAAAAAGAGTATTGCAGAACAAGTGGGTGTACATATTTAAAGATGAAGGATGAAAGAAAAATACAAGCCCCGGTTGGTGGTCAAGGGGTTTGCACAGAAAAAAAGTATAGATTTTGATGAGATATTTTCTCTTGTAGTAAAAATGACTTCTATTAGAAGTGTTCTAGGAATAGTTACAGTAGAAGACTTGCACTTAGAACAGCTTGATGTAAGGATTGCATTTCTCCATGGTGATTTGGAGGAGGAACTATATATGTAGTAACCAGAGGGCTATGAGGTCAAAGGTAAAGAAGAGATGGTGTGCAAACTGAAGAAGAGCTTGTATGGCTTAAAACAAGCTCCACGTCAATGGTATAAGAAAGTTGATAGCTTCATGATGGAGCAAGGTTATATTAGATGTCATTCTGACCATTGTGTGTATACAAAGAAATTTGAGGATGGCAGTTATATTATCCTTTGTCTGTATGTGGATGACATGTTGGTTGCAGGTAAAAACATGCAAGAAATAAAAGTACTCAAGAAGAAGCTAAGTGAATCCTTTGCTATGAAAGATTTGGGGGCATCCAAACAAATCCTTGGTATGAGGATATCTCGGGATAGGAAGGAACGGAAGCTGACTTTATCTCAGGAAGAGTACATTAAGAAAGTATTGGAGAGGTTTAATATGCAAGATGCTAAACTGGTTGGGACTCCTTTGGCAGACCATTTCAAGTTATCAAAGGAGCAGTGTCCCAAGATAGAGCAGGAGAGGAACCAAATGTCCAAGGTACCTTACTCATCAGCAGTTGGCAGTTTGATGTATGCTATGGTGTGCACTAGGCCTGATATTGCCCATGCAGTGGGAGCTATGAGTAGATTTATGAGTGATCCAGGTAAAGAGCATTGGTAAGTAGTAAAGTGGATCCTTCGGTATTTGAGAGGGACCATGGGGAAAGTTTTGTGCTACAGTGGATCAGACACCACTTTACATGGTTATGTAGATTCAGACATGGCTGGAGATGTAGACAACAGGAGGAGCACGATAGGTTATATTTACACTGTAGGTGGGATAGCAGTGAGTTGGATTTCACGACTACAGAAGCTGGTGGCTTTGTCAACCATGGAGGCTGAGTATGTTGCTGCAACAAAGGCAAGCAAAGAGATGATTTGGTTACAAAAATTTCTTGAGGAGTTGGAGCATAAGTAGGAGGAATGTAAGCTACATAGTGATAGTTAGAGTGCTATACACCTAGCTAAGAACTCTTCTTTCCACTCCAGGACAAAGCATATATAGTTAAGGTACCATTTCATTAGGAAAAATTTGGAGGAAGAGGAGTTGAAGTTGGAGAAGATTCATACCAGTGAGAATCCTGCAGGCATGATGACCAAGGTGGTCACAAGGGAAAAACTAAAGTTGTGTTCAACTTTGGTTGGTCTTCACAGAAACTAGTGAAGGGTTGAGAAGCTTGCTCAGAGAAAAACTAGTCTCCAAGTGGGCGATTGTTAGGTTGTGGAGCCTATTTTCATGTGTGAAAGTGTTGAAGATTGTACACTAAGAGTACTGTATACTTTTCATGTATCCTCGCTGGGGTTTCGGGGGGGTAGCCCCCGAATTTTTTTTTTTTTTTTAGGTGTAATTTTTTTTTTGGCCTCGAAAAATTACACCCGAAATATCGGGAAACATGCTTTTCTGATATGGGTGAGTTTTTTGACCCATAGGTTTATGGGACGGGTTTTACCCATGGTTTTGATACCCACGGTTTTTTAAAACTGCTTATACAGTTGTCTATTTATATGGTTTTATGCATATGATAGTATGTATGGAAAACATTGCAAATGTGCTTTCAATTCGGCTGTGAATTCTATAGAGTTTGTTGAGTATAGCTCTAAACGGATCTGGGTATTGTATTGAGAGAGTGGTGGCTTGTAATAAAATCTAAGCAAGTGATTCTTGGTGGGTGTAGCCCAAACTGGGTGAACCATGTTAAATACTGTCTCTTTGTGTTGTGTTATTTTATTCTGTAATTTTATTTCAGATCTGTAATAATTTTTGCATATTAGTTTCTACTGTTGCGATTCTGTGAGGGATTATTCCACATATTTTATCTCTTATTTACTAATAGAATAAAATTGTGAGAAGGGAGCAATCTTGAGTGCGCGTAACTCGAAATGTGAAACATTAGAGTCAGATTAATTATAAGTTATTCAAATAACTAGGAGGGTTATTTGGATAAGAGTTTTGATGAATTTCAAGGGCCATTTTCCTGCTAGATGAAGTTACCAGTAGCCTTAGAAGTCCATTGGGCATGGAGTCAAGCACTACAATTAAAGATCTGATCTACAACTTGAAGAACATCCATGAAGTCACTTACAACATTTTCTGAACTTTGAATTGAACTACTACTCTCATATGAAGATATCCTTAATTGGATTGATGAGAGTGAAAGTTATGTGCGGAATATTGGAACTTCCTCTGCTGAAAACTAAATTGGTCTCCTAGGAAGTAAAAAAAGAGGCATGTGGGTACAACTAGAAAGGAAAGGCACCAGAGGGAGCACGCTGAAATAGAAGCACAACACTATGTACAAAAGCTGAAAATCATACATGTCCCAAAGGGAACATGTAGAGTGTGTGCAAGCAGTTGTGTTACTAAAAGAAAATCTAAACTAGCCTACTCTAACCAAAGGAAAATGATGCTCAAGTAAAACCTACAATAGGTAGGGAGAAGTTTCCACCCTTCCTCAAAAATTACAACCATGTAATTGATTTGGCGTGGGACGTGGTCTGAAACAGGGGTGAAAAACTGACTTATAGATCGTGTTTCACTCTCCTCAAAGTATAAAAAAACATAACATATACCTCCTGAAGTTATTATGTGCTTGGATTTGGGAGGCACTTCTGTTGACCTTTGGCATGCTGAAGTTCAACCTCATGTTCTGAAGCAAACATGACCGTTGGCAACTCTTTCTTTGGCTCTAGACTTGACCAAATATCTTATTGGGCATGGTCTGATCCTTTTAATTTTCCCATTGTTTTGAAACTCAATCCTGCAGATGGGATTATATTGGAAACTCTCCTCTTGATGGGGAGTGCTTGTAGGCTAGGTTGTGCAGAGCTATGACACGTATGGTTCTGCCTCTACAAGAAACTATGTCTCCTTTAGGAGAGCGCCCTCAGGAACTAACTGATTTTCTTCTGGAATAGGTGCCCGTATGATTTTCTATTCCTAGTCAGATTCACATGAGTCATGCCATTCTTCAACTATTATACAATAGTCAAATATGATGACGTTAGTTGGGAAAGGCGTGTTGGAAAGGGGCTATTCATTTATGGTACAACTAGGCAGAGGGGACTTGGAAGGAAATGGGAGGATGGGCACATAAGGCATGCATGTAAGAGGAATGGAAGCACATGAAGAATGGGTGATGGTAGAGAAATGAAGATGTGAGGATGGAGGAGGGGAATTCTCAATCGGGGTAGTACGCAAGAAGATGGGAACTCACACAACAAGATGAGATGGTGTAAATTGGTGCGGAGGAGTGGGATGGTAGTGCAAGGTTGCCCCATTGACAGGGTTTCCATGCACTAGATTTCTAATCCTCCATTTGTTCCCCCCATTATGTAATCTGGGGCATCATCTTAGTGATAAAGTTTAGCTTTTTCTAGGTGTTAAACCAACCTGGTATAGAGCTAACCCATGGATAAGGGACCTTGAAGGCAACTTTAGCTGCCTTTATGGAGCACTTGAATATGAGATGCATCATATCCATCTCCATATTTTGTACCTACCTCTCAAAATTAGCGTCAGCCAAGGATTTTTCGCCATCATCTACATAAACCTATTCTTCATAAACATTTTGGTTAGAAAAAAGTGGGTTGTATGCATTTTTCAGGATAATGGGGCTTACAAAACTAATTTAGAGGAGGATTTTGGAACTTTGGGGATGGAGGGAAATAGTTATGCTAACGCTAATGCTCTATCTAGAGAAGGATGGTTCCTCTCCCTACCTCTAACGCTAATCCTACTACTAATGGTAAAAGAAAATCCTAGACTAAACATGCCAAGGGACTAGGGATAGAAGGATGTGCAGAAAGGGGAAATCCTAAGCTAAAGAAGGTGATAATGCTAGTGAAAGAAGATGGCACGTGCCACAGATGAATACATAGGCTTGGCCTTCCAGCACACACAACACATGGACATAGGAACTATAAGCAGGAATACGCACAACATGCCAGAAAATGCAAACATAGAGGAGAGATGTAATGAAAACAAGAGAGGGAAGACAAGTGTTCCACAAAACATGTTATTTCTTAAGGGACACACAATCATTTACATTCACAACAGGAGGTGAGAATACATTGCAGAGACCATGCCAAGGTCTGAGACCTGTGGGAAGTTGGCTACCATTTTGGCACGGTGTCGTTACAACAAAGAGGGATCCTTTTTCACAAATAAGAAATCTGCTATTTATAGAAGAAGAAGGAGAGAAGAGAAGGAGAAAGAGAGGGAAAATCAGATTCAAATCTTCAACCACTAATAACCAATGATAAATGCCTACAAGGCTGTTATATGTGCTTCCCTATGTCTGTTTGGTATGTAGAAAAAGGAAGAAGGAAAGATATGATGAAATCTGGTGGTTGAGGTCAATTAGATGTGTGCGTTAATGAGCTGAGAGACATCTCTCTATTTTTCACCTATCAAATCTTGCCCAGATTTGAATTTGAATAGTCCAACATGTAGCTTGTGTTAGAATTTTTTTGACAAGTCTAGGTGCACGCCGATCAGAGCTCTGTAGCAGAAGATACAACTTTCAGAAGATGTCAGAGACGTCTAGGCACGCAAGACACATGGTGTGCATAGATTGACTAAATAAATCAGCCAACTGTTCATCTAATTTTTCATTTATGCCACATGTCATTCATTGGATGGTTATTAGAACTCTATACCCTATTGGTACACTTTGATAGGTTGTGTGTTGCACACTCAAGTCTGATAGATCACATGGCACAACGACTGGCACAAAATAAGGTGCAAGGCACGGAAGCAAAAGGTAGGCCCATGCAAGAGAAACAAGGGAAGGCATGCATGGAGGTTTACGTGTAGGAGGAATAGGAGAATACTTGTAGATGAAAATTATGGAGAAGGGGCATGAGAATATAAATGAAGAAGGGCACACAATAGTATAAAGAAAAGGGGCACAAAGGAGCACAAGAAAAAGAGGAAGCACAAGGCATGCAAGCATGAAAACATGTAAGGGAATTAACAATTTTAGAAGGCACGTCTTCAGAGGTGTGTGTAAGGAGTGCACAATAGGATGGGAAAGAAAGCAGGATTAGACCAGAAAGAAAGGAGTGTTTAACTAGCTTCAAAGTGCAAATGTTCAGACAAGATCCACCATCCACAAGTACCCTCTTGATTTTGCGATGGGTAACCACCAATTCGAGATGTAAGGGTAAGTTATGTTCTGGGTTGTTACATGGGATCGTAGTGCAATCAAAAGTAATATGATCTTTAGAGTCTAGGTGTGTAATCATGTCTTGGAGGTTTGTGTTGTCTACATATGTCAAAACCCCTGAATTTTGTAATGTTTTATACAGTATGTTCTTGTAGGCATTAGATATTTTGAGGAGATCAAAAATAGATATCCTAGCAGGTGTTTTCCTCTAATTGATCTATTAAATTATACTGACCTTCTTGAGGGATAGACATGGGATCTGGTATGATTAAATGAGCACACCTCATCCCTACTGCGTAACTCTTTTTTAAGATCTGGATAGTGTTGATATGTTCATTAGATGAGCTAATATATCCTATGAGAGAATCAAAAGGACCATCATTAGTAGGGTAAACATAAGCGATAGTTCTATAGTCGTTGGAGGTTTTCCTGTGATCTGGTTTCCTTTTATTTTTATCTACATAATTAGGAAAAGGTTCTTTGTAGATACCCATTTTCTCATTTGGACCTTTTCCAGATTCAGGGGGAGAATCTATAGCGATCTTTCCCTCCTCAATGAGTTCTTGTATGTAACGAGGCAGTCTCAAACACCTATCTATCTTGTGTCCTTTAACATGGTGGAAGTCGCAATATTCATGGTATTTGAACCAACTAGGTTTTGGAGCATCCTCTGGGTATGGTACCGTTGTAGTTAGATATTCCACCATTTTTGCATCATCTAATTGTCTTAGGATGACAGAAAAGGACTGCGTTAAGGACATAAACCTATGTTTAGTAGGTGCTTTGGGATGAGGTCCTTGCAAAATATTTAAAAGCGGGCCTGTTTGTATGACTTGGACTCTCTTGGAGTCTGTAATGCCATCACCAACGATATGCTTGTTCTTATTGAAGAATTACGGTTTGTCTATGGATTTGGCTTCATGTTTGTCTTTAATGACAGACTTAAGCATTCCCTTTGCAATGAGGGATTTCTCAATTTGACCGCCTTTCTTTATGACCTCTTCTAATTTTGAGTCACATTACATCTATAAATGAAAGGCTATTTTTTAGTTTAAGTTAGGAACAAATGTGCTCACTAGCTATTTTTCTGGAAATACACAAGGGAAATGACTTGCTAACCCTTTCCATCATTGTAAAAATCCTATAAACGTCTCATTGGGTTTTTTGTTTTGTATTGTATAAATCATTCATTGTGATGTCACTTTCCATATTATAGGAGTAATGTCATACAATTTTTTCTGCTAATGCAGGACACGTTGTAATGGAGCCCTTGGGTATACTATAGAAACATTCCAATCCCATGGCTCCTAGGCTACGAGGAAAAAGTGGTATTAAGAAGTTATCACTATATGCAACCTCTTGGAAAGCCATGTAAAATTATTTTATATGATCACAAGGATCACTCTTGCACTTATAATTATCAAACTTGGGAAAGGTAAAGTGTTTTGGGAAGGGATGCTATAACATGTCCTTATCAAAGGGGTAAGGGCATAGTTCTTCATATGAATATTTTCTATTCTAACCAACATTTCCCTCTTGTAATGTAGTAAGTGTATTTTTCATTGATAGTAACTCTTTCTGAATGAGTTTATCTTTAGTAGGTGACATTGGTCTTTGTACTTGAGTCGCTTTAAGGGTTTGGTCTGTATGTGGATCAAAGTGAAACTTGCTAGGTTTAGTTTTATCTTTGTCTTTGTATATGTTTTTTCTTGAAGAGCCTAAGTTTTCTAGTTTCTGGCTCAACTTCAAGATCTATTTTTGAAGGATCTCCTCTTCAACCAAAGGGTCCTCTTCTTCATCAAATTTTGGAGGAGGGGAAGTTTTATGCTCAATTTTCACTTTACGTGACACTTTATAGTGAGGTCTTCATGATGGTTCCCCTTTGACAGTGGCCTGATGTTGCCCAGAAGTGGAAGCGTATCCCACATCAAAAGGATTATCTATGTCTGAGAGGAATCTTGGTTCTCCTAGTTTAGGGTTAATGAACTTAGTTTCTACTTCGCATTCTTACGGAATTTCAGCTCCTAATTCTAAGACTCTCTTGAGTACTTGATCTTTATTATAATATAGGAGTTCATCAAATCTACCTAGGTCTAATCTTTGTTGTTTTCCAAAAGAGGCTGACTCTTCTCCATTATGCTCAATTAATGGCTCTGCATCCTTGACTTGAGAAAAGAGAGGGGCTAAGTTGTTGCCACTAAATGGGAAGGTTTTGAAAGGGTTTTCTCCTAAGTCATGCTCATTTGATTTGGTTTCCATCTTTGTGATTTTAGGCATTACTAGCCAATGTTTGTATGAAGCTAGCGTGGCCCCTAAGTGTATGGTTTTTGCAAGCCGTTCAAGGTGATGTTTGACCTATACCACAATGTATCCTAAATGTAGTGTTATGTAGTCATTTTTTATCAAGGAACACTCATATGCACACCTAAATGTAATGATCAATCAATTTTGTTGCTACCAATATTATGCCCTAAAATAGATAATGACAATATCGTATCAATATGTAGGTCAAGTTATAATTCTAACAAGGCATAAGTACCGATGCAGTATTGACATAGTCCCTCGATGAGGTTAACTAAAACTAGTTTTAATGTTGATGAAAGCTAAACCTTCTGAAAAATGGAAGTCACAATTAGATATAGCGCAACAATGTCATCGTGATACATTAACTGAGCAAACAAGGTGTTAGTATCATGAAAAATTTATTACGATATATATATATATATATACATATAAGGCGTTATCAACACTTTTCAAAAGACTTAGATGAATTTGAAACTGAAACCAAGTGATAAGTATAATAAGGATTTTTTTAATTGTGTGAGAAACTTAACTATGTAATAAAGGGACTTATACCATGTTTTCTTAAAAATGAGAACACGATGTAAGTACCAAGATTGTGTGACTAGAATGCGAACAAAACTATCAAATCAAGAATAGACGAATGATGAATCGAACTTGTAGCGGTGAAGATGATCTTTAAATCAATATTTAAGGAATTTTATCAAAGATACGAAAAACATACCTGCACACTTTAGACATTTAACAACCTAGCTGTAAACATGGATGGGTGTAAACAGGTAAAAAAGTGGCAAGCACTATCTCTGATAAAAATGCTCAAGGTATGCACCCTTCTTACCCTAAAAAATTGGTGGTGAGAATGCAAGGGTATAGATCAAAAGATGAAAATAAACTAAGCGCCATTTGGGTAGAGTTTTGCCTCATCCAAAAATGAGGATAAAATTGAGCTAAAGTGGGACGTAGTTTAATTTTGTGATGAAAGACACTTAGATTAAAATTACATTTATTCTTTGCCTTATTCAAAAAATAGGTTCAGATTCTAAATGAAATTCCACTTCGTGATGGCTTGACGCAACAATGGACTAGAAAAGTGGGCTCCAAGATAGAATGGCCTCCTTAATAAGTTCTCTCAACTAGGTGTTACAAAGCTATCTTAAGCAAGCGCGATTTAACCAAAAAGTCACAATGACTAAATTGGGAGTATCTTGGCTTTAATTTACCCCCTTCAAGCATAATGGGAAATAAATTTGTCCATGTGTACTCTCACTGAGGTTGCCATACGGAAAACCAGTAACGCTAAATCACAAGGAAAAACTAGTCAAGTGGGTAAGCGGGGCACTTCCTATTTCATCCACAAGGTTACACAATGGTGGATTACTTTATGGTTCCTGGAACCACCCCCATTGTTGTAGCTTAAGGCATTATGCCAAAGGGGTTATGTTTCATTTAAGCGGATAGGGATGTACCCTTTTTCGAAACATGTAATACAGTGTGATGGAAGTGGTGTGTTTTTTAATTTTTTTTTTAATTTAAATGTGGTTTCAAGTAGCACACCATTTGACAACCTACATAAAACACGTATTAGAATTTTATCATCTTGTTTTGATGCCTTTCTTTGACAAGCGTTGGGTCATGTAGATAACAAGTTTTAGTAATTTTCTAGTTTCGTAGATTGATGTCAAGAAAGAGAACTTTAAACCTTTCTTTTGATTCCTAAGATCGCCAAAAGGCGTAAAGGAAGAGCATATGCAATGTGAAAATCCTACTAAATCACATGAAATTTTACTTTATCC
This sequence comes from Taxus chinensis, assembly GCA_019776745.2. Taxonomy (NCBI): domain Eukaryota; kingdom Viridiplantae; phylum Streptophyta; class Pinopsida; order Cupressales; family Taxaceae; genus Taxus; species Taxus chinensis. The sequence goes on along the minus strand of CM034148.1, from coordinate 853,188,671 downwards.
TTTATAGAAAAAGTGTTTTGAACATTTGATACAAGTTTGTACAAGTGTTTCTGATCTCCAAGATCACTTTTAAAGGCATGAGGAGGGAGCATACACACTTTTACAAACCTAGTTCAAGTGAAGAACTGAAAACACTTAACTATGTAAACTAAAATACCAAAGAAAACACTGTATTTAATTTGTTAGTACTAGAAACTTGAAAAAAATATCAGAAAAATAGATTTTGCAGACTGTAGAAAAAATTTCCAATTTGAACACAGACACCTGCGAGCCCAAACCGACACTGGCATGCCCTAGCTGACAGGTACGTGCCTAACTCAATGGATACGCCTGCAAAACAAAATTAGTAAAATACACAATATACCAAAAACACATACGTGTCCAGAGAGACAAAGATGCTTGCAAATCAATGTGGATACTTATGGTTTAACGGAGATGCATCCAAGCATAAAACAAAAAGTTTCATTTTTTTACACAGTGGGGTTATTTACACAGATGCGTCCAGAGAGACGAAGACGCTGACCCACCAATGGAGACACGTGAGTGTTCCTACAAAGAGAAGACCTGTCAGTGATAGGGTGCATCATAACAAGTGTGCATTTTTTCTAATAGGGACACTAGGGTTTCAATGGGGACGCGTCCCTTTATAACACCTGTGTGTACCCTGTGAAAACCCTGTAAAACTCACAGATTTGAAAATGTTTTAGAGCAGACAAGTTAGTTGTTAGTCAAAGCATCCTATTCTAGTTCAAACCCAAAAAAAATGCAAATAAGCGTGATTTAGCTAGTGTTAGAAATAGAAATGAGAAAATAACAAGTTGCTTTAACTAAAAAAACTTGCAAATGAACTTTGAAGAACTCAAAAGACCTCCATTAATGGAGGATGGAAATAAGTGTCCCACCGAGCGTGCCAAATGTGTTTAATGAAAGGTTTTGGAAGAGCTATTGAAATGGGGTAAGAAACACTCAAGAACCCCAAAGCTTTTTGCAAAATCCCCTCAATGGACCATATGATAAGAAATGATCAAGGAATCCTATTTACATGAATTAACTTGAAGTAAACAAACAACTTAAACAAATGAAGTTAACCTCTATTCTTGAAAGCTTAAAGTAAATGAACCTAAAAGGATCTAGGCAATCAGTTTATTCTTCAAGAGAATGGGATCTCACCATTAATGGCTTCAAGGCCAATGGTTCTTCCTATTTACTCCATGTTATGTGATAGAAATGCAAAATCAAAGCAAATAGCTCAATAAAAGGTCCTAATCCTAGCAATAATACTATAGTTTAGGTTAGAGGGAAGAAGTGTTCTTATAAATAAGAGGGGGGTAATAGGATATTTATAGTTTTCCATTTGGGAAATGGGAGGATTTTTGGTGCACGAAGGACAAAAAGGGAGTCAACAAGTTAATTATCAATTCAAAGTAAGATTTGACTAGTTTTAGAGAGAGGTTGATTATGGTTAAGACTAGCTAACCATGTTTAGAGGGTAATTAATCCTATTTAGAGAGAAATTAGGTTTCTGGGAGGGTTATGAAAGGCCTAATCAATCCAATGAAGTCGGATTGATATCCCAGGGAGCTAATAGAGGTGGTAAAGAAGAGAATATTAGCCAAGAAGAGGTTATTATAACCTATTTAATTAGTTTACGAGAGGAAATACAAATAAAAAAGTGTCATAAGAGGGGGGTTAGATAGGTCTAACTGACAAGGTGTTGCTAACTTGTAGGAAGAGGACTAGCTAGGGAAATATTAGGGATAATAGTGCTTTGATCAAACTACAGGTGTCTACAACATGAATGTTGATTGGTAGTGTCTTGATTTGGTCAAGTTACTAGGGTTTTTTTGGAGCATGGTCTAATGTGCATGGTCATGGTATGAGTACTCCAATAGTTTTATAAGGCCATCACAAGGTCAAGAAAGGTTGAAATGATGTTTAAAAAGTTTCCAAGTGTCTGTAAGTGGTCAAAAAGGTCAATTCATGTGTTGTCATGGGTTAAAGTGGTCATTTTAGGTCTATTCCTAGACCTAGTACATGGTGCATGGTGGAATAACATGAGAAATGGAGTATGGAAGTATTTTTAGAGAATGGAAAAGGTATTTTTTACATGTCATATCATGTGTATGATGAGTTTTAGGTCATATATCAGTTGTTTAGAGCATGTATGATGTCTTGTCCAAGTAATTCATTAAGAACAAGGAAAGAAGGACACATGTACGTATTGGTGGTGAGGATGATTCGGAAGAATTCAAGAATGTATGAGACTTGGGTAAGTTATAGGAGGTTATCATGATCCTATGGGTCAAATTTTAGGTCTAGCTGATGAATATTTTCATCCGAAGATATTGAGTTTTTCCCAAAACCAGGTTTTCAAAGGTGTGTTTTTGTGCTAAAAGCTGATTTTCTGATACTCGTTGTGGATTTTATGATTTGTATGTGGACTTGAGATATTTGTAAAAAATAATTAGGTCAGATATGAATATTTTACATGAATAATGATGTATTTTTATCATCACTTTTTTATGAACGGTCGTTAAGAAAGTAAACATGTAGGAAACCTTCCTAAAACCCTAGTTAAGAAACAACTTGGAAGACATTTCTTGTAGTGACCCAAATTTTATTATTTTTTCAAAATTTATGATTGGATATTGTAGAGGAATAATTTAGATATATCTAGGTGTGATTTAGATATTTGGACAATATGCGGGCCCCACTTAAATATGCTTGTTTATGGAAAGTTTCAATTTGTACACAAGTTTCCCATTGAACCTATTGACTAATTTACTATTTCTTGTGTTAGCGTAGGTTATTATTTATCCTTTTATTTATTTATTAGGATAATTTTTGCACTTGTGTTAGCGCTACACTTGTTGGGTTAGCTTGCTTAGGTGTACTAGTTGTGTGGAGTTAGCTTACTAGTTGTCTTGAGTTAGCTTCTCAATTGTGTGGAGTTAGCTTACTAGTCTTTTGGAGTTAACTTAACTACCAGTATCAGTTAGTGGGAGTTATTCACCACTGATTTAGGTAGTAGTTGCACTTCCCTCCTCCTATATGTACATTTTTCTTATTGAATAATTCAAGTCATTATATTGTAATGTATTGAGCATTATGGATTATGATGGATTTCCATATATGGTATTTTAGCTCTTTTTCTTTGCAAATCTAATGTGGTGTGCTATTATCATCTAAGATCGTACGGCTTGGAACAATATTATTATCATTCCTTATCATGGTATCAGATTCAATAGATGATGTAGACATCCATCTGTAAGTTTTTCTTTGCAAACAAGGGTTTATTATATTCATGTATTTGGAATTTGTTAGAAATTTTATACAGAATGCATTTTTATGAAAAACAGAGTGTGGAATTGGATTTGGATATGCCAAAACCCTATGAGACTGTAAACTTGACCATGTTTTGAGACAGTCAAATCTGGGCCATTTTAAAGGTTTTTTTGGCACATTTGCTAGAAAAATTGGTACACTTATGTACAAACATATTTTTTGGCTCAAAACTTATATTATCTTGCTGGGTTTTTCGAGAAACTATTTGTTCATTAGTTTCTCTCTATTTTTTGATACAGGATGCAGAAAAAAAGATATTTACAGTCAAAGTGGTATTCACAATTGTACTGATTTGGGTGCATTCTTTTATCCATTGGATATAAGCGTGTACCTTCCAGATGCATTCTTTTACCCTTTGGGTATTTCAGTTTTAGATGAATTCTTTTATCCACTAGACACATATCTATACCCTATGGGTGTATTCTTTTATCCATTGGATATAAGCGTGTACCTTCTGGATGCATTCTTTTACCCTCTGGGTATTTTGGTTTTGGATGCATTCTTTTATCCACTGGACGCAGATATGTACCCTCTAGGTGAATTCTTTTATCCATTGGATATAAGTGTGTACCTTCCAGATGCATTCTTTTACCCTCTTGGTATTTTGGTTTTGGATGCACTCTTTTATCCACTGGACACAAATCTGTACCCTATGGGTGCATTCTTTTATCCATTGGATATAAGCATGTACCCTTTGGATGCAATGATTTACCCTCTGGAAATTTTAGGTTTTGGGTGTAGGATTTTATCCTTTGGTTGCAAGCATGTATCGTGTGGATGCACTCTTTTACCCTTTGGACATTTGGGTGTCATGTGTACCTTTTAAAAAGATCAGCATTAAAATATTATTTTAATAGCAAAACCTTCTAGAGCTCATAACTTTTGATTTGTAGCTCAGATTAAGGTGATCTTTTTTTTTGAAATTGTGTATTTTTTTGATATCTACCCATTGGTGACATTTTTATGCACATATTTCAAATGTAAAAGGTATTATTACTCATTGTAATATTTACATGCACTCAATTATAAAGTGCCAAATTTGGGAGGGTGTTGTGATCACTTGTGGATGTCAATTTTGGTTGAGCCCGACGTCCTAAACCTTTTTAGGTGTTGCATTATTGTATCTATGGGTGTATACATTTATATCTCTCTTATTTGTTGAGATATTTTAGATCTGTATTTTTGACACTTTTTTTAGCATGTTGAAAGTCTCTCTTGTGGGGGAGCTATTCTGGTGGAGCCCAGTGTTAGTTTGTCAATGTTCGAGTAGTTGATTTTGAGAACTCATATAAATTTATGGTGTCACTCTACCCATTTTGCAGTATGGGAGGGTGTGGTGTTGATACTGCTTCTTTGGGTTTCATGTCCTTGCCTTGTTACCTTGGATTTTCTTGGATTGTGGCACTCCTATTTATTTGGATCTCATGTCCAACCTTGTTGCCTTGGTTGTTCTTGGATCGTGGCACACCTATTTGTAGCAGTTGATCAAATTATGTTTGGTGTTTGTTTTTCACTTTTGACATCACTCCATTGACAGTCTCCTTGCATGGAGCTATTCTGGTGAAGCCCAGTGTCAGTTGTTTTTGAGTTCTATGATCGAGTGGTGGATTCAGACCATAGTGTGCACCACACTTCTTCAACATTGTACGAGTTTTTGGAGTCCAAGCTTCTTGAGGATATCTTGCAGCATAATTTTTCTCTCTCTACTTTGTTATTACTAGTTTTGGGTACCTTACGGTGTTTAATTTTCCCAGTTATTGTACGTGGGTACCTCATCAGGCCTTGTTGCCAGGACCCACCTTCTTTTCCACCCACCTAAGCTATGCTTATGGGAGGGTGTTAGTGTAGGTTATTATTTATCAAATTTTTATTTATTTATTATAATAATTATTTCACTTGTGTTAGCCCTTCACTTGTTGGGTTAGCTTGCTTAGGTGTACTAGTTGTGTGGAGTTAGCTTACTAGTTGTCTTGAGTTAGCTTCTCAGTTTATGTGGAGTTAGCTTACTAGTATTTTGGAGTTAACTTAACTACCAGTATCAGTTAGTGGGAGTTTCTTCACCACTGATTTAGGAAGTAGTTGCACTTCCCTCCTCCTATATGTACATATTTCTTATTGAATAATTCAAGTCATTATATTGTAATGTATTGAGCATTATGGATTATGATGGATTTCCATATATGAGTATTTTAGCTCTTCTAGCTTTGCAAATCTAATGTGGTGTGCTATTATAATCTGAGATCATGGCTTGGAACAATATTCTTATCATTGAACTTTTACTATTTCTTGAATCATGAGATTTTTAATACATGTACATGATTGTTTCAGATGATGGGGTTGTTCCTTTAAATTGAAAAGTGTTCCCTATTTATGAAGATTGAGTTTTAGGTAGTGTTGAGTAGTCTGAGATAAGATCTAGTTTTGGAGGTGCTATAGGTAGAGTTATGGAGTTTTATAAAATTATTTCATGTTCCCAACTCCAAGAGATTTCCAATGATATATCAAACTTGAGGTTTTACTAGGGTATGAGAAATTTATGACCTATTCTTTGATGGTCAATTTTAAGGGCACATGATTGAGCAAGGTCTTGAGTGGCTTCATGAGGTTTGTTGATTGTTCTGATTTGTTTCATGTTTTTTGGAGATTTTTTAAATGCTTAGAAAACATGTATAAGTATGTTCCATTCCTTATTGAATTTGGTTCTGGTCTTGTTCATTAATTTTCATCAAGGATGTTTGTTTTGGGGTTTCAAGGCTTGTTGTGTCCCAAAAGGTGGTATTAAAGGATTTAGGTGATTGTGGAGACCTATATGGACCTATTTTTGATATTTTTATGATGATCCTATGATGTGGAAATTATTTTTACACTTTGGTAGCTGAACCAGGTGATTTCAAATGAAACAATAGGTATAAGAGCAAGTTTAAAAGGATCATTTGAACCAGTTGTTTTAGGTGAGAGATTGAGTGACCAAGGGGGTAATTTTGGAGCTTCAAAGAGGTTTGAATGAACATCATGAGAGGGAAATGAGTGTGTGATGATGTGTTGGAGAGAGGAAAGATAATGAAGAGTTAGGGAAAATAATAAATCAAGTTGAAGAAGATGAATTTTTTGAGCAAAGAAGGAGAGAATTTGTTTTAAGAGGGTTTTGAAGAGTATTGAGCTAAATTTGTGATCACCATTAGTTGTTCCAGAAACATATCTTCATTGATCATCCATTTTATGTATTTATTTTGTGGTTGGTCATCCTAGGAGGTTTGTGCCTCCTTATAGGGTTGGTTCCCTACTAAACTAGGGGTTGGTGCTCCTTGTGGGGTTGATGCCTCACTAAAGAAATCACATGTGATGTTTAATATTCAGTTGATTCCTTTGTTATGAGTAATATTAGCAGAGGTTTCAGTGGGTTTTCATCCCCTTGAGGGTTTACCACTTCATATATGGTGTTATTGCATTCTCTCTTGTCTTTTTTTCTTGTGGATGGTTATATCACACCTGTAGTCACAAAATCATGCACTTTAGGCATTATTTAGCCTAGTCTCATACTAATATTTAGAAGGTTCTTAAGTGAACAAAGTACTAATTAATTCCACCTTTTGGCCATCTTGTTTTATTTTTTGTTTCATCATTCCCATACATTTTATGTACATGCCCATCTATTTCGGCACTTTCCTGTCATTTTAGCCTAAACCGAGGCACCTAGACCTGTATTATGGTGCCCCGGTCCCACCCGAGGTGACCCAATCCTTGTTTTACTTTCCTACCTTTTTTTGGGATATTTCTAACCATTTTTCATCCTTATCATTTTCCTATTCAACCATCTCGGGATTAATTACAAAATTAAAGAAAGAGAACCCTATAAATATAAAGTGATGAGACCATAATGAGTGTCCTAGCGTCACTTACTAATATCACTCCATCGAGAGTTACATCCATTACATCACTTACATCCACATACTTCCATGCATCAAGGCTAGGATATCTACATCAACACACACTTCATAAGGGGAGGGTTTCTATTCTATTCCATGCACACATACTATTACATTTTCTACATTTAGTTATTTCTCATCTACTTCACAAAGTATGACTGGCACAAGAGAACCTAGGGAATGACATGCACACACACACAAACACCCTAGAACTACATTTTGGTCTGAAATGTAGTGCAACACTCAGTTTAGTAAGTCCAATATTGTGGTAGATGAGGTCATTTTGACCCATTCATTTAAATTTTGGTTTTTAGGGTTTGGATACTTCTCTTGTCTCTTACAGGTCTTCAAATTTGTCTTCATATTTTTGGCACATTCGGCGCAGTTCAATAAATCCAGTGTGATAGTAAGTGAAGGTTACAAAGCATATTACAACCCAAAAAGAATTGGGTTATGATATTTTTTAGAGACCAGGGCACCTACTCTGCCATACCATGACACCCTGGGGTTCCCCAATACCCTTCCAAGCTCTCCAAGCTGCTCCGATCTTCAAGATCCACTCTTTTTAGGACCTATATGCAGTCATTTTAGCTTCTGTATTTTCTTTTCAGACCTGTGAACACCCTAAAAAATTCATCCATAATCAACTCAGTTCATTCCTTACCTTCCTCTTACATATTAAGGTTTTATTTCTACTAGTTCAATCATTTTAATCACTTTACATTACTTTAGTGCATTTAATTACAAGGTTTATGTCCTGCTAGATTAGATTAACTATTATTACATTTCCCTCATTTTAGTTAATTTTAGTTAATCATTTTGGTGAACCCAACCGATTCCTTCACTAATTATGCCACACATTTTCCATTAGGAGATCTTGATTTCTTATTTGCTAACATTGAGGCTACACCACCTATCATTTTCTTTTCCAATGTAGATTATCATGCAAATTTCACATATAATCATTTGTATATTCATGTATATATTGGCTCAACCTCTTTCAACAACACTAAGTTTGACCCATCATGGCCCATCAGTGCCTATTCTATGTCACTCCTTTATGCTATTGGTTACCCTCCATCACAAATTGACTACCCATTTAAAAAACCCTTTGGTGTTGTTAAGTTACATGTCACTGTCGGCCCTCTTACCATGCTTGTCCCTTTCCTTGTTGGAAACAAAGTTGAGGGATGTGACTTACTTTTAGGCCTTAATTGGATCCATCTCTCTCAATCTATCATATCTATGAATCACTTGTGACTTAAATTCATTCACAATTCCCAAGTTATTTTCTATTAATGGTGTCCCACTATCTAATCCATTGTCGCCATCCCCTCTTAAATATGTGCCATCCACCTCTTCTAACACATCTCATTCTATGTTATTAAAAACATAGTATACTCCTAGTCCACCTAATCGAGTGTCATCTGCACAGACAAAACATTCCAATAATATTACACATTGGCACATCCCTATTCCTAGGACAGTTACTACTTATCGATGTCGATCACTACCTCAATTTATTCCACGTGGATCTTCATAACATTCATACACGACATTGTCAACATATTCATCTCCAATGCATTTTACTACACCAAGATATTCATATTATACTCATCCCTCACATGCATATAGAATTCATTCACCAACACAACGTTTATCTTACATGCCACCATTTTTAGATCATGGTCCTACACTTTCATCCTCACAGCCATCGGCTAACGAAAATTTGGCCTTCACTCTCATTGGTTAGTTTGTATGTTTATATGAACTTGGGAGGCATATATTTCTAGACCCCCCAATCACTCGTGCATCCATCATATTTGTATTCTCACATAGGCATACCATATCACATGTCATAGCACCATCATTTCCTAATAACAAAATCTTGTGCTTCGGTTCACATTTGAATTTTGTGGGATTACAATTACACTGAACCCCATACACTACACTATAGGAATTATACCTTTTACATTTTATCACACACATTGCGCATCATACACCATCAATTCTACACATTATACTACATTCTAATCATACACATACTAGTCATTCTACATATTACATACACCATTAGGATATTTCACACGACACATTTATACATCATCTATATTCAACATACTACACTAGTCTACATTATATATAAGCCTAGATTTACATTTCATCAATATATTATACGTTATCACACATTACACCAAATTCTATACACATTACATGTTACACATCCTACATACCTTACATCTCTTACATTCCATTATGCATACCACACATTTACGTATCCTCCTCATCACTTGGTCATTTATACTATGTTGTATTCTACATGCTACACTCACCACCCTATGATGCAATTTATTTCCTCAGTCCATACTCGACTGATGAGGGTTTACAAATCAAATGGACCTTACACTCATCATGTGACATTATTAGGCTAGTGATATACACTTTAGACCAAATCATCTCTCACTCTTTCTATCTAGTAGTGGTATATGCTTTAGGCTAGATCACCACCCCCCATTATATCATCTTGTAGTGGTATACACATTAGGTTACATCACCACTCATCCTTTCCTCATATAGTGATATACACTTAGTGCCAAATCATCACTCATCCTTTCATCTTATAATGATATAGTCTTTAGGGCTAAATCATCACTCATCCTTTCATCTTATAGTGATATACGCTTAGGGATAAATCATCACTCATCCTTTCATCTTATAGTGATATACGCTTAGGGATAAATCATCACTCATAATTTCATCATATAGTGATATACACTTAGGATAAATTATCACTCATCCATTCAAAAAGTTGTGATATATGCTTCAGATATAGGGTTCACATACAAATTTTCTACATGTTGCATTTCATCAATCCACATGCACATTCATCACAATGTGCTAGAAACAACAAAACACTACTCGACCATTTCTTGATGATGAACTCTCATTTATGGTTTATTCTTGAATATTGAAGGGGAAAACAAAATGAACCTCATTACATACACTTCCATACACTCAAGGGGTATGTTACTCCTATCATTCCATCTTGCATTCCATTCCATCCATCTACAACATGTTGCATTATCTTGGGGACATTTACTCTTGTTTACTACTATTTTGCATGATCACTTTACTACACATGTTAGATTGATTTATTATATACCATTATCTATATCATACACACATGTGATTTCAAACCTTTGTTTAGTGTGATAACAGATACAAGACTCTTACACACAACACAGATGCTAGAATTCTACCATTCCCATACTGGTCGTTGGGGGCATCCAAAATTGTCTCATATAGGTGCTATTGTTTCATTTTATACTTAGCATCTTATATTACTTTATCATATATGATTTGACATATTGGTTGTTTCTCTAACATGATAACGAGTGTCCCATGTGTATCAGTTGTTTTGTAGGATTATATGTCTCCATGACTCCTTGTTTGTTTGTTTGTACTCATCTTCCATTTTTTACTATTGTATGCAAGCTTTTCCCTATATCTATGTGCACACTTTTTTGTTGTTTACGACCATGATAGAATTTCATGTCTTGTGACATCGTGAGTGATGTACTATGTTTGTAACCCACTTTGTGTGACTTAATTATTTATTGTGTGTTTACACTACTGTGCTTGGTAGTTCTTACATTGTCTGTGCCTATTACACTTGTCTTATTGCATGCATGTGTTTTCTGGACTAACACTTGTTTTGGCCAGCCATCCTTATTTGTGCATGCCTTGGTTTCTACCAAGCGTACCCCTTTCTCCATGCAGGGAAGAGTTATAGAGTTCATAGTGCCTGTAAGTCCTATTTTGGGGCTGCATTCTCCTTTCAACGATGTCATATGCACCCCCAAAGAGGGTGGAAATCATTGTGGGTTTACATACAATGAGTGGGTTCAACCCTTAGCATGTGGGTATGAATTCCATCCAAAACAAATTTTATAGGACATAGTCTCTTTAGAATTTCTAGGAAGTAGTTACAGGCTTGGAGGTTACATTGGGTGTGCCTCTCTACACTAATTCGACCAATGGCATTGGATCACCTAAAAAACCAAGAAAATACAGAGATATCTCCACACACATTTCACCATAGAAGAAGTCAAAGGTTGAAGGACACAAAGAATTCCCCCTACACTTCTTCAGCCAGGGTGGCGTGAGATTTCTCAAAAACCTTACAGTAGTACATGATATCCTTCTACACCCTTTTTCTCGGCATGGATTGGGTGCACATGTTCTATTTACAATTTCTTTTTCACGTATTTTACATTTTTGTATTTTACACATTTCTATACACATGCATATTTTACATAGGATTTTTACACAATACATATTTGATTACTTGATCATATTTTCCTTGTAGGTCCTACCGTATAAGAAACAAGTAGTCAAATTGGGGGCAACAACAAGAACAAAAATGACAACCACATTTCATGATGGTACATGCATTACTAACCATGTAGATACATTACACACTGCATCAGCTACACACGTGTTTCACCCTAGGTTCACTCTCATCACTTTTTCTATGTGCATTTTTCATCTATAATTTCCACGTTCCGCCATATTTTTATATTTTTGTGCTTTTGTATAGTCCTTAAACACGTTATCTACTACACTCTACATGGATATCAGGTACACATATCTATCTACTTTATGTTACCAAGATTTCTGCTCACCAACATAAAGTGGGGGAAAAATGTAGTCACAAAATCATGCACTTTAGGTATTATTTAGCTGGTCTCATACTACTATTTAGAAGGTTCTTAAGTGAAGAAAGTCCTAATTAATCCCACCTTTTGGCCATCTTATTTTAATTTTTGTTTCATCATTCCTGCACATTTTTATGTACATGCCCAACTATTTTGGCACTTTCTCATCATTTTAGCCTAAACTAGGGTGCCCAGACCTGTACTGGGTTGCCTAGGTCCCACCCGGGGTACCCCTGATCCTTGTTTTACTTTCCCTTCTCTTTTTCTCTTTTAGGATCTTTCTAGCTATTTTTCATCATTATCATTTTACTAGTCGGCCACGTTGGGATTAATTACAAAATTAGAGCAAGATAACCCTATAAATATAAAGTTATGAGACCATAATGAGGGTCCTAGTGTCACTTACTACTATCACTCCATCTAGAGTTTCATCTATTGCATCACTTGTATCCACATACTTCCATGCATCAAGGATAGAATATTTGTATCAACACACACTTCATAGGGGGAGGGATTCTATTTTATTCCATGCACATATACTATTACATTTTCTACATTTATTTGTTTCTCACTACTTCACAAAGTGCGACTGACACAAAATCACATATGACACGATATGCAAACACACATCAAAACTACATTTGGGTATGAGATGTAGTACAAAAATCAGTTTAGTAAGCCCATTGTTGTGGCAACTGAGGTCAATCTGACCAATTCATTTGCATCTTTTATTTTTTAGGGTTTTGATACTTCTCTTGTCTCTTGCAAGTCTTCAACTTCATCTTTCTATATTCGACACATTCGACACTGTTCAACAAATCTAGTGTGACAGGAAGTGAAGGTTACAAAGCATCTTTTGACCCAAAAAAAAACCAGGTTGCAAGATTTTTTAGAGACTAGGGTGCGTATTCTTCCATACCAGGGCACCCCAGTACCCTCATGGGCGCTCCATTCCACTTGTTAGTGTGTGTTATTTTCCACATCATTAGGTGAGATCGTAGGTCCATGTGTCATTTAGGGGTCATTATGAGATTATCTTACATGTCAGTGCATCATATGCATCATTGGGAGTTACATTTCTATTCTAGGAATGTAACTCCCCCTCTCCACTTGAGTTGTCATGATTGTAGCACTGAGGGTTACTTAGAAGCTCCTATGTGTACACCCCTTTGGATTTATGAGATAGAGAGAGTTTATGGATTGTAACGAGGTTCTACCCATGTTTTGAATCTTTGCATGGACATTCGATTGATGCTCGCTCCTCCCAAGATCTCTTCACACTATTATTCACACGTCTGTTTATGTGTACGTCGTCCCTTGTGATCCTTGTATTTTAGGTTTTAGACCCTATTTCATGATATTAGAGTGGATCTTGTGGATCCATGCACTCTTCGACATTTCTGTGCGTGTTTTCTGGCTTCTGTCGTGATATTTAGATTCTCATGCATGTGTCATAATGGTTATTCTGACCGAGCTCTACTTGCATTGATTTCGGGCATTTATACCTCTGTTTGGGTTGTTCTTGCCTTATTTTTGGGTGTTCGTAGGTTTTTCCTGCCTTCCATTCACGTTCAGAGGTATCTTACTATTTTGGAGTATTTGGAGGTTACAAATTTGAGTTGTTTGTGCTATTTTTGTGAGTTTTCAGTGTAGTGAAAAAGCTACCTTGGGCCAACTTGGACCTAGCTCGCCGAGCTGGGAACCAAGCTGCCCTATCTCGTCATTACCTTCAACTCAAATTGTGCATTTTTTTGGCTTGGTCTACATTTTTTTTCTTCTTATCAGGTTTTGCATTGGGATTTTTGCATTGGCATTTCTACCACTAGATTGTGTTGTATTTGAGTTTAGGCACTTTTTACTGTTTGAGTGCCCTCCTTCTCTAGTTCGTGTCATGCCTGCCTTACTGGTTCATGTTACTCGACCCATTGAGGTCATTTTATGCCTTTGCTCACCTTTATGTTTCCATTCCTTGATTTAGCTTGCAAACCCATCTACATCCCATGTTGCTTTTCCTACGTTTGGAGGTTATTTCACGTGGTGGATTTACCTCTGGATCACCTTCCATCTTTTGCTCCTTAGCTTGGCTCTATGCATGCAATTCTAGTTCAATGTGTTACATTTCTGCCTACTCCCACTCCCGCTAGTTTGTATTTGCCTCGGATTATTCGTTGTTGGATTTTCTCCTGAATCCTTCATCTGAGCCCATCTGTTAACTCAGGCGTTGCTCACCAATTAGACACATGTCTCCTCAGGCTTCCCACTTGACTGGCATCTTGGTCCTCTCATGAACCCACTGTGACGTGGATCCCATGCTCACTATTTCAAATGGTATACAACTTGGCCCACATTCTCTGGCACTCCCACTAGCCGTGTTTCTCACTGTGAACTACACACTGTCTGAGCTCCTGGATTCAAGCCGACCTCACCATTTGAATTTACATCTTGACCACTGCCTCTCCCACTCAAATGGCTCACCTCTCCCTTTTAGACTTGTTTGGTGGTTAAAAATATCTAGTTTTTGATGTTTTAAGGATAAAAAAATTCATGCTTAGCATTGTAATATTTTTTGGGACCTATTTTGCTTGTATTTAATGTCCTTCATTCATGTGTCAAAGATGTAGGGCTAGGTTCAGGTTTGGCAGGAGGCTAATCTCCCCTCACAAGAAAAATAAACCCTACCTGAAATTTAATGCTATTTCTAATGAGTACCCATGCGACACCCTTTGTACTGATTTCAAGTACTTTTTTAATCTGTTTGCAGGGCTTATTGGCATTTTCCATTAGTTAGGAGAATCATTTTCTTGCTATAAATTTTGACTCACTTCCCGATTTCGAGTGCTTCTTTAGTCAAAGTTGCATGATTTTTCACAAATTATGTGATGAAATTATCAATTTTATAAACTCACTAGTTTATAAAGTTCCATATTTGGGGGGTGACTAGTACTCTTGGACCTTGTATTACAAGCATACGCATTATCGGCCGAGTCTGACGTCTTGCATTTGTGCACCTTGCACTTCTTACTTCCGCATCATGTAGGATTCTATTTCCAAACTTGAACATTATAGGATTGATTTATAGCCTCTGATACTTCTTCTTGGGAGAGGGAACTATTTAGTTTGGCATGCTTCTATGGAACATTACTTCACCTACGAAGGTCTTTCACACTTCTTTCTTCGGCTAGTTCCTACACCCACTGATCATTGTCATCTTGAAGAATTTCTCAACACTTGTGACCATGTTTTTGGTCACTTGATGATGCATGTCTCCCCATCTCTCTAGTTTCACTTGGTAGACTCAAATCCACCCCACCATGTCTGGATCATTCTTCAATCCCTCTATGGGACACTTCACATACTACTACAGTTGTTGTTATTGTTGATTCAGTTGTCTCCTCTATTTCTTTGTCTGATGATAGTTCTAATGACACAGAATCACTTGGTTCTACTTTTGATGACGAGGATTGTGCACCCAATTCTGATGTCGAGAGTACTACAGAGGACTATCCTCCTTCTCTCACTATTCCCAAGAGTGTTGACACATCCCACATCTCATCAAATATTGAGCAGTCTCCTATACAGTCTTATACAGTCATCAGACCTACCTCTTTGCCACCTTTAGTGTGTGAGGCCCCTTTCACTCCTCTACCTTCATTAGATGACTCATACCTATCTGACATCACTCTTTTTTTTGTTGAGCCCCCTCATTGGGATGAGTATCTGCCTGACATTAGTTATCTTTTCATAGAGTACACTTGTGATTTACTACAGGTTACTCATGTATATACAAGTATTTTAGAGGAGTTCATCATCTCCATTATTGGGAGTGCCACTTATGGGAGTTCCCCTTCTGGGACTCTTACCACTCCCACTTTTCTGGAGACCTTCATTGATCAAACCTTGCTTGTGGATCCTTTTTCTATTATGGGGAATGTTTTTTTTCCTTCACATTAGTTGTACATCCTTTCTATAGGTGTTTACCCTTCATACTCAGATAGTTCTACACTCGTGACAATACCTTCGGTTCCTTCGCACTCACTTTCTAGACCTATGTCACACTTTCATGGAGTAGAACCATAGTTCTTCATGTTACTTCCTTTGGTTTCCTTCGTGGAGTGGGAAGAATTCCAGCACGTCATTTTTGTCCTTCCCAAGAGTAGGAACCTAGTTTTGTGTGGATGGCTCTTCTTTAGTCCATAGGCAGAGGATCTCATCATTGACATTCTTCTAGGAGACTTCTTAGAGTTGCAGAGTTCAGATCCATCCATGGCATCTTCTGCATCCCTCTCGTCTCCCTCCTCTTCTCTCTTCTTCATCTTTATGAGAGATTTCCCTTTTGTACATGGGTACCTTTTCATGCTAATCTATGGCCATGACCCATATTTTTTCTCTTGTTGTGGATGTTTTTTCCACTAGGTTTTCCTTCACTGCTTGGGGCTTCTTTTTGTGCATGGGTACCTCATCAAGCTTTGTGCCAGGACCCATTTCTTGTTTCTGACTTATCACCCTCATCCTAAGTTAGGATGAAGGGGACTGTTGGTGTGTGTTATTTTCCACATCATTAGGTGAGTCATCTCACTTAGGTGAGATTGTAGGTCCACGTGTCATTTAGTGGTCATTATGAGATTCTCTTACATGTCAGCACATCATATGCATCATTAGGGAGTTACACTTCTATTTTGGGAATGTAATTCCCCCTCTCCACTCAAGTTGTCATAATTTTAGCACTGGGGGTTATTCAACACCTCCTATATGTACACCCTTTTGGATCTATGAGATAGAGAGAGTTTGTGGATTGTAATGAGGTTCTGCCCATGTTTCAAATATTTGCATACATATTTGGTTGATGCTCGTTCCTCCTGAGATCTCTTCACACTTCTGTTCGTACGTCCATTGATGTGTACGTAATCCCTCATGATCCTTGCATTTTGGGTTTCAAACCCTCTTTCATGGTATCAAAGTGGATCTTGTGGATCCATGCATTCTTTTGCATTTTTTTTTCATGTTTTTTGGCTTTCGGTGTGAATTTAGATTCTTGTGTGCGTGTCGTAACGGATATTCCAATCAGGATCTTCTTGCATTGATTTTAGGGCCTTTATACCTCCATTTGGGTTGTTGTTCAAGTTTTTGGTGTTTTTTAAGTTTAGTGTCTTTGACTGCTCGATTCTCCGGGTTTGCATGTGACTTTGGAGGTGTTTTCATGAGGTGTATTGCATTTCAATGTGTAGACTTGAGTTTTGTGTGCTAGTTTTGGGAGTTGTTTTGGTGAAAGAGCTGTCCTTAACGGCCAACTCGACCCCAAATTGTTGACTAACTTTCCCTGCACTCCTTCTTGGCCCGGTCTACATTTTTCATATTGACTTTGGGTTCAACGTTTTCTTTGGATTCTCTACACCGTTTTACCTCAGACTTGGACTGCTTGTGCTCCTTGTTCATCACTCTGCTCAAGCTTCAGCTTGGATTCTAGTTTTCTGTTAGTAGGGTTTACATTTCTTCAGGAGTTTTGCATTGTCCTTTGACTTGCTACCTTCTTTCACTATATTGGGATTCACTGTGAAAAGTTTTTTGGCCTTGCTCATCCTGGCTTCACGTGATTCACTGATTCATCACCAGGCACTAGTTCTCTACATCAAAAGCTCAGACATTACTCTACCTTTCTCTTGGTCACTAATACCAATTGATTTCAGTCTTCTCATGCCTTTCTTGGGAAATCCATTTTCCATAACAAATTAGATACCGTTGGAATCTCCACAGCCCAGGCTTTGCTCACTATTGATCCCTACAAATCATCTGTTTCTAACTCTTCCTGACAATTACACCTAGAAGGGGAATCTCTTCCCAGAACTTAAGAGGCATGTTTACCTTTCCATGGTAAAAAATTGGAATCTTCAGACACTGAGACATTGCTCTACCTAGGGATCTCTTTTTGACCGTCTCTACTGCTAATCAACCAAACTCAGCCCAACAATTACTATGTTTGCACTCGAAACATGCTCTTAACTCTTCTCGACCGTTAAACCATTGCATCTCAAGGGATTACACTTCTATGGACTAGACTCAGAGTTCTTCATACTGCTACCTTTAGTTTCCTTCATCCTGTCATTTTTGTCCTTCCTAAGGGCAGACACATAGTTCGGTGTGGATGGCTCTTCTTCAGTCTAGAGGTAGAGGTTCTCTTCATTGAAATTCTTCTGGGAGACTTCTTAGAGTTGCAGAGTTCAGATCCATCCATGGCATCTTTTGCATCCCTCTTGTCTCCCTCTTCTTCTCTCTTCTTCATCTATATGAGAGATTTCCCTTTTGAAGATGGGGTACCTTTACAGGCTAGTCTTTGGTCAGGACCCATCTTTGGCATCTTTCTTAGATTAGAGAGTGTTTTGTTCTCTTGTGGTGGATGTTTTACCCATTGGGTTTTCCTTCACTGCTTGGGAATTATTTTTATGCATGGGTACCTCATTAGGCTTTGTGCCAGGACCCATTTATCATTTATGACTTTTCACCTCATCCTAAGTTACGATGAAGGGGGGGTGTTGGTGTGTGTTGTTTTCCACATCATTAGGCGAGTCATCTCACTTAGGTGAGATCGTAGGTCCATGTGTTATTTAAGGGTCATTATGAGATTCTCTTACGCATCAGTGCGTCATATACATCATTGGGAGTTACACTTCTATTATGGGAATATAACTCCCCCTCTCAACTTGAGTTATCATGATTATAGCACTGGGGGTTACTCAACACCTCCTATATGTACACCCCTTTGGATCTATGAGATAGAGAGAGTTTGTGGATTGTAACGAGGTTCTACCCATGTTTTGAATCTTTACATGCACATTCAGTTGATGCTTGCTCCTCCCGAGATCTCTTCACATTGCCATTTGCACATCCATTAATGTGTACGTCGTCCCTTATGATCCTCAAATTTTGGGTTTTGAACCCTCTTTCTCTACTATGATATTCCAGATCCACTCTTTTCCAGACTTTTGTACAACCATTCTAGCTTATGTATTTTCCTTTTAGACCTACGACACCCTACAAACTTCATCCATAATCAACTCAGTTCATTCCTTACCTTCCTATTGAATATTAGGTTTTATTTCTACAAGTTTAATCATTTTAATAATTTTAGTAACTATACATTACTTTAGTGCATTTATTTACAACGTTTATTTCCTCCTAGATTAGATTAACTATTATTACATTTCCCCCATTTTAGTTAATTTTAGTTAATCAAAACCTAATAAGCTCACATATGGCTATGTATGATGAATGGTTAATGTGAATCATGATTGTATGAAATGGAAAATGAAATAAAATGTTTGTAGGACTGATTCACACCCCATCTCAGTCTATTTTGCTTCTAAAATGTCTTTCAACACTTAGCACTCACTGTCTGCACTACAATTAGATGAGTTTTGAAATATGGGGAGGGAAGTGAAGGTTATGCTGGTAGTGATGGAAATAATGTAGTTTAGGACATGGTAGGGGTGTGGGTGGCAGTTATGGCGGAGAGGTGGTTGCTGAATTGGGTGGAAGATATGGTGGTAAAGTGGGTGAAGGTATGGGAACCTACCTTTTTTTTGGTTATGATGCTGATAGAGATGAGTCTAGTTATAGAGTGGGTGGTGA
This sequence comes from Taxus chinensis, assembly GCA_019776745.2. Lineage (NCBI taxonomy): Eukaryota > Viridiplantae > Streptophyta > Pinopsida > Cupressales > Taxaceae > Taxus > Taxus chinensis. The sequence continues at coordinate 853,169,059 of CM034148.1, read as the reverse complement.
TGTCAGGGAGGCCAAATGAATCAAAAATGGAGGAAATGATGAGGGATTTGGCGGTTATAATAGTAGCAGTGGTGGCTAAAGAGTTAGAAATGTTGATGCTAGTGGTTACGGCATGGGTGAAGCAATGATGTCAGATATGTTGTAGGTGGATCTAAATTTAGGAATGGTGCTTGTGATGGGTTAGGATATGGTGTTGGAGGTGGTGCGTGTCATGCCTTACTCAACATGAGTTTGAAAAAAATGAAAAAATACAACCAAGAATTTCGATCGAAGATGAAAAAATAAAGGTGGTATTATTTTTTTAAAATTAATTATATGATTACTCATAACAAAAGTAATGCGACTAAGTCACACATATTGTGAAGCGACACCAAACTACAATCATGAATGACAAGAATTATAATAATTTTCACAACATTAATATAATGTCACATTAATGACCATTTAGGACAAGAAGTCATCTTAATTCCATTCCCGCAAGTTATATGAATTAATTTTTTTTTATAAGCATCAACTGTTGAACCCTTGTCATTGGTGTTGTCATTGATGTCAAGTGGCATTGATGGAAAAATAGTTTCTTTTGTGGATGTTTGGAGCTCACGGAGAGAGTTTAGGATGGTTCCAGTGCTCTACAGGATTGGATTGTGTGGTAGGAACCCAATGGAATCATGGAAAAGGTAGGTATGGCTGGTTTAGATGTGACATAGGTCAAGTATGATGGTATAAACATGATAACAAGCTCTTACAGTGAGTATCAAGTCAGTTGGTGGAAGTCTCAGTTTAAAATGATTCATTTAGGATTATTTCTTGAGTCGGATGAGGTATGAAAGGTTGGTACAGGTCATGAAAAGACCATGAGAGCATGAAAGGAACCTAGTGATGTTTTCTAGGTCATATTTGAGAAAAAAAAAGGCTTGGTTTAGTTCCTGAAGGAAAAATTCAATAGTCAGCTAAAGTTTCCCTTTGGGAACTCAGTTGTTCTTGCATGCAAATGAGATAGGTTATAAAATTTCAGATATATTATTTTCAAAAAGATCATGGGAGATGATTAAGGAAGGTGTTCTTGTGCTTCATGAAACATTTAAGGTCCTCAAGAGTTCATTTGGGCAAGTTGTTCAAGTTTTTACAAAACAACCTTCTTAAAAAGTGCATTTGGAGCTGTCTATCTTCTTAGGTGTCAAGTAAAATATATTTTCCTCTTCATATAAATCATAGAATAAATTTTGGAAGTATATTCAAAGCCTGAGCTAGTGAAAAAATTCTTAATTCATTTGGATATTTATTTGAAAAGATATGATCATTTTTTAGAGGGGTTTCTTCTTTTCCTTACATGTGTTTCGAACTTCAAGATACAGTTAAGTTTTGTTTTTGTTCTTTGGTCATCCCTTAAGTGCCCAAAATGTCTCCAAAGATCACTTTCAAGGTGCTTGATCATCTAAGATGATTTTCAAGTGAAGGTTTCAGTGTGAAGCTACTCTACTATGGAAGAGCGAAATCAAGAAACTTTCCAAAGTTCCCCATGAGACTATTGTTCTGAGTATATTTTCTTCTATGTTTGCCTCTAATAATTACTAACATCATGAACATTAAATTAAGAGACTCTACACAACACAATTATGAAGTTTTGAACATAATGATAATTGGCTTGCTAATGTTACTTAAGCTTCTTGAGAAGCAGGTTCTTAGGACAGTTATCGAAGACATACATAATGGTGATTAAGGATATTTAATATTTATTAAAGTGATAAAAAACAATCATGAAGGTACAAGCATGCTCCAAAGTCATTGAAATTCTTCAAGAGGTGTGAAATAGGGTTGCAATTCTTTTAAAGACTGAAGTTTTTCTCAATGCAATCATGTGGCTACTACACTAAATCTTGTCATATAATGCATCTATAATTGACTGAGTGTTTTGAAGTTTTAGAAAATGTCAGGAGGGTTCATGAAAGGGCACATTTGAGAATGGTTCCATGGTGGTGTATTATTGTGTCTAAATGTCCTAAGACTCCATTCAAGCATTTTTTTGGTTGTTTAAATGTGCACCCGCGTCTCAGATCTAGAAGATCTGAGTTGTTTGAGACAACATTGGATCTGTCCCCAAGTTGTGGGACCTTTCTCACTTGGGATGGATCTGCGGAGAAGGCTGGTTCATCTACCTACCTCTAACACTAATGCTACTCCTAATGTTAAAATAAAATCCTAGACTAAACATGCCAAGGGACTAGGGATAGAAGGGTGTGTAGAAAGGGGAAATCCTAAGCTAAGGAAGGTGATAGTGCCAGGGAAAGGGTCGATTTCTCTCCATGAGTGGTGAAGGAAATAGAGCGTGCGCAGGAGAAGAGGGAAGAGAAAATGTGCTACAGATCAATACAGAGGCTCGACCTTCCAGTGTGCATAACACATGAACAGAAGGACTGTAAGTGGGAAAATGCACAACATGCCATAAAATGAAAATAGAGAGGTGAGATGCAATGAAAACGAGAGAGGGGAGAAAAGTGTTCCATAAAACATGATTTTATTACTTAAGGGATGCATAATAATTTACATTCATGATAGGAGGTGAGAATACATTAAAGATACCATGCCAAGGTCTGAGAACTGTGGGAAGTTGGCCACCATTTTGGCATGCTGCCATTACAACAAAGAGGGATCCTTTTTTACAAAGCAGAACTCTACTATTTATAGAAGAAGGATGGAACATAAGGAGAAAGAGAGGGAAACCTAGATTCAAATCTTCAACCACCAAAAACTAGTGATAAATTCCTACAAATCCACCTACAAAGTTTTTAGATGTGCTTCTCCATGTCTATCTAGAGTGTAGAATAAGGAAGAAGGAAAGATCTGATGAAATATGGTGCTCAAGGTCGATTAGATGTGTGCATTGATGAGATGAGAGAAGTTTCCTTATTTTCTGCCTACCAAATCCCACCTAGATTTAAATTTGAATAGTCCAATGTGTAGCTTGTGTTAGCAGATTTCTGATAAGTCCAGGTGTGTGTCGATTAGGTATCTGCAATAGAAGATACAAATTTCAGAAGATGTTAGAGCTATCTGGGCACACAAGGCACGTGGCGCACATAGATTGACTAAATAAATCAACCAATTGTTCATATAATTTGTTATTTCTACCATGTGTCATTCATTGGTTGGTTTTCAAGATTTGATGCCCTATTAGCGTGATTTTATAGGTTGCGTGCTACACACTCAAGTTTGACAGATGACGTGGCATAGTGACTGGCACAGAAGAAGGTGCAAGGTGTGGAAGCAAAGGAAAAGTGCGTGAAAGAGAAATAGAGGAAAGACACATGTGCAGGAGGAATAGGATAATATTTGTAAGGGAAAATTATGGGGAAGTGGCGTGAGAAATTAATTGAATAAGTGCACGTGACAAAAAAAATAAAATGGAGAACACAAAGGAGCACAAGGAAAAGAGGAAGTGCAAGGCATGGAAGTGTGAAAACATGATAGGGACTTGGCCATTTTAGAAGGCACGTCTATAGAGGTGCACAAAAAATGATAGGAAAGAAAGTGAGCATGCAGGAGGAAGGTGAAAAGAGGAAATAGAAGGAGATAACATAATGGAGAGGGAGAAGTAGGAAGGTGCATAAGGGTGTGTAGAGGAACTGCAACAAAGAAAATTGTGAGAAGGGAGCAAGCTTGAGTGTGCATAACCTGAAATGTGAAACATCAGAGTCAGATTAATTATAAGTTATTTAGATAACTAGGAGGGTTATTTGGATAATAGTTTTGACAAATTTCAAGGGCCATCTTCCTGCTAGATGAAGATACCAGTAGCCTTAGAAGTCCATTGGGCATGGAGTCAAGTGCTACAATTAAAGATCTGATTTGTAACTTAAAGAACATCCATGAAGTCACTTACAACATTGTCTGAACTTTGAATTGAACTGCCACTCTCATATGAAGATATCCTGAATTGGATTGATGAGAGTGAAAGTTGTGCATGGAATATTGGAATTACCTCTGCTGAAAACTAAACTGCCCTCCTAGGAAGTAACAAAAAGGGGCGTGCGGGCACAACTAGAAAGGAAAGGTGCTAGAGGGAGCACACTAAAATATAATCACAACACTATGTACAAAAGCTAAAAATCATACATGTCCCAAAGAGAAAATGCAGAGTATGTGCAAGCACTTGTGTTACTAAAAGAAAAATAAACTAGCCTACTCTAACTAGAGGAAAATGACACTTAAGTAAAACCTACAATAGGTAGGGAGAAGTTGATTCCCTTCCTCCCAAATTACAACCATGTAATTTATTTAGCGTAGGACATGGTCTGAAACAGGAGTGAAAACTGACTTATAGATCGTGTTTCACCCTCCTCAATGTATTAAAAAACATAAAATATACCTCCTGGAGTTGTTCTTTGCTTGGATTTGGGAGGAACTTCTACTGACCTTTGGCATGCTGAAGTTCAACCTCATGTTCTGGAGTGAACATGACCAGTGGCAACTCTTTCTTTGGCTCTAGACTAGCCAAATATTTGATTGGGCACGGTCTGATCCTTGTGATTTTCCCATTGTTTTGAAGCTTAATCTTGCAGATGGGATTATATTACAAATTATCCTCTTGATGGGGAGTGTTTGTAGGATGGGTCACATAGAGATATGATGCGTATGGTTCTGCCTCTACAAGAAATTCAGTCTCCTTCAAGTGCGTGCCCTTAGGAACTAACTGATTTTCTTATGGAACAGGGGTACATATGATTTTCTCTTCTGAGTCAGATTCACATGAGTCATGCCATTCTTCAATTATTCTACAATCATCAAATATGATGACGTTAGTTGGGAAAGGTGTGTTGGAAAAGGGGTTGTTCATTTATGGTACAACTAGGTAGAGGGGAGTTGGAAGGAAATGGGAGGATGGGCGCAGAGGCATAGAAAGCACACACACAAAAGGAGTGGAAGCACCTGTAGAAGGGGTGATGGCAGAGAAATTAAGATGAGAGGATGGATGAGTGGAATTCTCAATGGGGGCAGCGCGCAAGAAGTTTGGAACACACACAACAAGATGAGATGGTGTAAATTGGTGTGGAGGAGTGGGATGGTTTTATGATGGTAGTGCAGGGTTGCCTCATTAACAGGGTTTCCCCACATTAGATTTCTAAGCCTCCATTTCTTCCCCCCATTATGTAATCTAGGGCATCATCTTAGTGATAAAGTTCAACTTTTTCTAGGTGTTAAACCAACTTGGTATAGGGCCAACCCATGGATAAGGGACCTTAAAGGAAACTTTAGTTGCCTTTATAGAGCACTTGACTTTAAGATGCATCATATCCATCTCCATATTTTGTACGTGCCTCTAAAAATCAGCTTTGGCCAAGGAGTGTCACCATCATCTGCATAAACCTGTTCTTCATAAATATTTTGGTTAGAAAAAAGTGGGTTGTATGCATTTTTTAGGATAATGGGGCTTATAAAACTGATTTGGAGGAGGATTTTGGAACTGTGGGGATGGAGGGAAATATTTATGCTATTGCAAATGATAATTCCATGAAGGGAAAGAAGTCATGATTGCACAACTTCAAAAGAGGAAGGTGGAATGATGGAAAAAGAGAAATGAATGAAAGAAGAGGGGACGACCAGTCTGAGAATGAAATAATGGGTGTGTTTGGATTAGTGGAGTCACCAGATGTGTTAAAAAAATGCCTCCAAAGGTGAGATCTCAACAAAACACATCAAACTTATGGAGATGAATATGTAAGTCTCTTCACTCTCTCCCCCCCGGGCATGCCAAAAACTATTGGTCATTCAAACATGCACCCACATCTAAGATTAGGAAGAGCCGAGCTATTTGAGAACACAATAGAACTGTCCTCAAGTTGTGGGACCTTACGTGCTTGGGATGAATCTCTAGAGAAGGCCGATTCCTCTACCTACCTCTAACGTTAATGCTACTACTAATGGTAAAATAAAATCCTAGACTAAACATGCCAAGGGACCAAGTATAGAAGGATGTGTAGAAAGGGGAAATACTAAGCTAAAAAAGGTGATAACACCAGTGAAAGATAGGTGGAGCGTGCCATAGATCAATACACAGGCTTGGCCTTCCATCACACACAACACATGGACACAGGGACTGTAAGCGGGAATACACACAACATGCCAGAAAATGCAAACATAGAGGAGAGGTGTAATGAAAACAAGATAGGGAAGACAAGTGTTCCACAAAACATGATTTTATTGCTTAAGGGATACACAATCATTTACATTCACAATAGGAGGCAAGAATACATTGCAGAGACCATGCTAAGGTTTGAGACCTATGGGAATTCAGATACCATTTTGGCATGATGTTGTTACAACAAAGAGGGATCCTTTTTCACAAATCATAACTTTTCTATTTATAGAAGAAGAAGGAGAGAAGAGAAGGAGAGAGAAAGGGAAAATTATATTCAAATATTCAACCACCAACAACCAATGATAAATTTATGCAAGGCTGTTATATGTGCTTCCCCATGTATTTCTGGTGTGTAGAAGTAGGAAGAAGGAAAGATATGATCAAATCTAGTGGTTAAGGTCAATTAGATGTGTGCATTGATGAGCTGAGAGACATCTCTCTATTTTTCACCTACCAAATCCTGCCTAGATTTGAATTTGAATAGTCCAACATGTAGCTTGTGTCAAATTTTTTTTGACAAGTCTAGGTGCATGTTGGTCAGAGCTATGTAGTAGAAGATACAAATTTCAGAAGATGTTAGAGCCATCTAGGCATGCAAAAAATGTGGCGTGTGTATATTGATTGAAGAAATCAGCCAACTGTTCATATGATTTTTCATTTATCCCACATGTCATTCATTGGATGGTTATTAGGATTCTACACCCTATTAGCACACTTTGATAGGTTATGTGATGCACACTCAAGTTTGACAGATCATGTGGCACAATGAATAACGTAGAAGAGGGCACAAGGAACAGAAACAAAAGGTAAGCGCATGAAAGAGAAACAAAGGGAAGGCATGCATAAAGGTTTGCATGTAGGAGGAATAGGATAATACTTGTAGGTGAAAATTATGGGAAAGGGGCATGAGAATTCAAATGAAGAAGGGAACATGAAAATAGAAAGAAAAGGGGCATGAAGGAGTGCAAGAAAAAGAGGAAGCGCAAGGAGTGCAAGCGTGAAAACATGCAAGAGACTTAGCCATTTTAGAAGGCACTTCTACAAAGGTGCATGCAAGGAGTGCGCAACATGATAGGAAAGAAAGTGGGTGCAGAGGAGGAATGCGTAAAGGAGAAAAGGAAGGAGATAGCAAAATGGAGAGGGAGAAGCAGGAAGGTGCACAATGTTGGTTTTCAAATAAAGACTTTAATGAAAGTAAAAGTTAGGGGACAAAAAGTCCCTCCTCTTTAATGGGAGAGGTGCCCTTATAGAAAGCAAGAAGCAAAACTATTTAAAAATGTACAAATTTTAATTTTAATGAGGAACTCTGATATCATGAAAGTGTATTAATGCAAAAGTAGACCATCAATAAAAAAGAACAGAAGAACTAAGGGAGGGAAAAGGTAGAATATAACAGCATCCCGAGAAATATAGATAACAAAATAGTTCCTTATAAATGTTGTCCAAGGATGATATATAGAACATAATCATTCATATCAAACCACCAGATATTATTTCATAGACAAAAAGTTCTAGAAATGATATCAATAAGAATACAAAGCTTCTTAATGTAATAAATTAATGATTCACACAATTTAGACAAGCCAGAGATAATAAATTGATGTAAATAGAAACAGGAAGGGAAATCTTCTGTATTGATAGCTTTTAATTCTTTTACACTTTAAAAAATATCAGAGTTCTATCCCCTTTGGAATGGCGTGGAGAGCCTAATATATAGCTTACAAAGTGGTTACATTTGGTAACCATTTATTTTAACTAAAATAATAATTAAGGAATTACATGACATAAAGTCCTTAATTAAATTACAATGAGATCCGAACCAAAAATAGAAGAAGAGAGTCAAGAGCCAAAAGTAGAGACATTCAGTTACTACTGAGGAGGGCCCACTGTTTTAAGGATATGGTTCCTCAATCTCGTCAATGCTTCCACTATTTCCATGCCCCTGGGAATCATTGTGTTGGAAGTAGCATGAGTCCGCATGCCTAGGCATTTCTCCATATCTTTGTTGAACTCAGTGTGACCTACATATTCCTTATTAGCCTTGGCTATAGTTGAATGAAGGGAATAAAAATCTTTCATTCTCTCTTTGGTGATTGAATCTTCCTTGAACAAATCATCCTTGACAAAGGCTTTAAACCGAGCCTTGATTTCCAGGAGAGAGAATAAAACACTTGTGGTTTCATCCTAAAAATGGCAGTGGATATCTTTGAAGGTGGATACAACAAAAGTTTTAAAAGACTCCCCTTTTTGCCATACATTCCTCAAATCCCCCAGTGCTTCTTCTAGAACCTTTATTTTCCACTCAATGCTAAAGATCCATGTCCTTGACAAGTTATTCTTGACATCATCAAACACATTGTTGGCCAACAGGATTCTATCATCGGTTTGACCCATCAGACAAATATTTGAGATACACCCACTCTAGAGTTTCAACTCCTTTTCCATAGCCTTGATTGAAGAAGTGAATTTTTACTGTAGCTTAATCACCTTCTCATTAGTTTTGAAGGCATCCTAAATGAAGTTTAAACCTACTACAGTCATATCATCCACCATGGCCTCAAAATCCTTCCCATAAATATAATACTTATGAATGTCTTTGATGGTTTGGACCTCATACTAACTGAGAGTTATGGAAGGTGCGAGAACGGCCAATGGGGCTGGATCTAAAACTTTATCCTTTGCCAACAATTATCTGATAAAGTTGGAAAGAACTTGGTTCTATTCTTCTAACTACTCCATGGTTTTATTGAATTTCTCCACCCATTCAATAACCTTAGTGATGGTTTCCTGAAGGTTATGAACTTCACTCTCAGGTGTGGATTCTTCCATTAGAATTCTGGAAAGCTCCAAATAAAAAATCAAAAGATCTTTCTCTTCTTTATCCCCTTTGGGTTTTGCAACTTCCAGGAACTGTTGGCCTTGAGCATCAGTTACCAACCTCAAAGTTATCTCTTCTTTCTTTGCTTGAGGAGGAGGGGTAGTACCAAGTAGAGCTACTTTAACATCAAAGTCATGCCTTGTTAATCAGGAGGAAGATTTCATTTTCTTGCTATTAACTAGGGGCTGAACCCAGGAAAAGGAAGAAGAAGAAATAGAAGAATAAAGGGACTTGAGTGCAAGTGAACTCATGGAACTCAGAGTATAAACCACTATTGTCTCTAATGAGGAAGTGAATGTAACCCTAGGAATCTCCCTTGTAGAGGAGTCTGTTAAACTTGGAAGTTCAGTCCTTGGTCCTTCCTTCTCTACTTCGGTAGTAGCTTCAAGGGTTTCTTTCTGTTTCTTTCATCTCGTCATCATCATTCTCACTTAGAAAAATAATGTTTTCCAACCCACTAGGCAATTCTGATTGATCTAGAAGAGTCTCTTCCTTGATCGGTTCTTCCTTGACTTCATTGAGCTTCTTCTGATACTCTCTAGTGGAAGAGGAAGGAGTAGACAACTCAGGTTCTTTTTAAGCAGAAGAATGAGGAGTTTTCTCAAGTTACTCAGTGCTAGGCATATGTACTACCTTCCTAGGTGTGGAAGTCTCTCTTGAAGAGGATATACCTTTGTTCATCCTGAGTTCATGTACCTTTCTGTCAAACAAAATCTTGGTTTTGACGATGATAGGGGTGATTATCTCACTCAAGTCATCTCTTTCCTTGACATACCAATCTAGTGTTTCCAGATGAGTGTCTTTATTGATCTTTCCTACTCAAAGGATTGAAAATCTTCATCATCATCCTTAAGACCCTCAGACACCTGGTAGAGGTTGAGGTCTATGATCTGTTGTAGAGACAATCTTCTAAAATGCCTCCTCCTTGCTTCAAAATCATCAGTACAATCAGCCCAGTAATCCTTAGTATCAGGACAGTGATGATAAGTTATTCTGAGATTTTGATCAATGAATTTCTTTAGATCAAAGCAAGTCCTTATATTGAAGAAATGAACTGTAAGAGGAGCAATAGCCCTTTCAATATTTTGGGCATCTAGAGCTTTCCTAGATGTATGTTTCCCCAAGGTGATAGGGAAATGAAGACCTCTAATCTTCTTATCTTGGCAAGTTCTATGGAGTTTATCTAGTTGTCTACATACCTTAACCTAAGCTATTTTGTCATTGCAGAACATGGGAAGCTTGAGAGGTGTGCTTTGAAAACAATCCAGTCTGATGTATGAGAACTTTTAGAACTGAACGAAGAAATCCCCATACTTAGTTATCAGAGCCTTAGCATCATCAGAGAATCTTCTGGCAGTGTCACCCTCCAAGAGTCTCACAATGTACATGGTGAAGGCATCATTTACCCTTCTAAAATTATGATTACTGTCCTTGAGGCTAAACTGAGGGCAATATGTCTAGATGGGCTCATCCTTCTTTCCTTCAATGAAAGTGAAGTTGAACCACTCACGAGATGCTACCAAGGTGTACATGAGATAGGAGGTCATGTAGAAATTTTTGGTCTAATGAACATTTGACAATTGTTCAGTTTGGTTTCCATAGATAATATCAGCCCAATTTATGTTTTTCTTACCCTCATAGATGATATTTATGAAAGGGAACATCCAAAAATGGAAGTCGTTGGTAGAGTGAATTCCCATAATTTGGATGAGCAGAGTGATGAAATATGATAGTTCCTCATTGAAATCAACCCTGAACAATGCCTTAGAGAGTCGGGACACTCCCTTCTTAGGGCCCCTTAGCCATGACTTCACTACTCGAGCCTTATATTTCTCACTGTCTTGATCAAACAAAGCCTGAGCTTGAGTGAGAGTGAGAACAATGGAATATTCTATTTCAGGGATGCGTAAGGCAGTGGTAATAAATGGAAATGTCAAATTTTGTAATCAACTCAGCGTGCACATTGATGACCTCCTTGGTGTATGGATTGAAATTAGCCCTATAGGTGAGCACAATGTCAACACATTGCAAAGAAAGAGGAAAACCAACGGCATATGTGATCCCACTATAATTTATCATTTGAGCCATGGGAGCAGGGTTGTTACATGCTAATCTGTCCTAGAAATTATCAAAATCCAAATGTTGAACTTCATTATCTCTAATATTGGGTACAGAGGTCTCCAAAGGGGACAGATGCTCATGTCCTTGAAACTTAATATTCATCTTGAAAGTGAATAGAAGAATGGGATACAAAGAACAGATTCATGAAAATAATTGTAAAGAGATACATGAAGGTGGACAAATGACTCACTTTTGCAAGAATATGGGAAAGATATAACGAGCAAGCAATGTGACAAGTGCATAGATGGTTTCCCCTTTAAATAGCTGTTCAGGAGAGAGAAGATCATAAATGCACATTAAATACACCTTGAGCCAACTCAAAAAGGTTAAATGTGGGAAAAGAGAAAAAAACTATCCCAGATGGTCCATGGAACATTGGGACATGAGGGATACGAAGAGCTCATTCGGCCGATGCGGGTGATACATGAAATGTGGGCCAAAAAAGCACAGGCGGTCCAAGAGACACAAAAACGTGAAGGACACGAAGAGCCAATTCGGCCGATGTGCTGAATTGGTGAATGGAGGCCGAAGAGTAATTGGGACATACGGGCTGAAAAAATCCTAAAAATCTGACGGAAAAAGACTTGCGGGGAAATCAGCCAATCGGGAAACAGAAGGCCTACCAGTACTTTAGTACATGAGGGATAAAAATGTCCAACAAACTTGCAAGTTACTAAAATGACACCAAGAAATGGGATTTTCACCATCACTTTGAATTTCTTCTTTCACTAAACCACTTCTAAAAGGTGCCAACTCAAAATTTTCAATTTTTTTTAACTTTCAAAAGAGGGGAATTTTGAGGGGACAACAACAGGCTCTTTCTGGGGATGACTTGACTACATCATAGGAATGAGGCAAGACAAGAATCCAAGAAAAAATCTGGGGAAGAAGAACAGTGCCTTATCCATTGGGAAGTAGAGTCAAAGGAAAAACAATACAGAAGGCAACACACGGAAAAACAACAAAACAAAGGCAAGGAAAGACAAACACACACTGTACATAATATACAAAGGACTTCCTATTCACCTAGGATTTGAACAATTTAAGGTACTGCCCACTATAAGGGAGTGGGAGGGAAGATCCATCCATGTAATCAAGATAGAAATAATTTTCATCAAAAAAGTGCCTGATTCTGAAGGGACCAAGCCAAAGAGAGTCAAACTTACCATGGCTTCCTTGAGCTTCATGCCTTTTATCCCATAGTAAAACAATGTCTCCAACTTTGAAATCTCTGGATCTGGTTTTCTTGTCAAATAAAGATTTCACCTTCTGCTGATGTGTAGAGATCCTATCGAAAACCCACAGTCTGTTTTCATATAGCTTAGGGAGATACATGATCCTCTTATCCAAAGATTCACTAAAACTGGGGTCCTTAATAGCTTTCATCAAATGCAAACCTGGTAGTTCCACTGTCACTGGTAGTTAAGCTTCCACACCATTAACTACTTGAAAAGGGGACAACCCAATTGCTCTTTTAGGCGTAATCCTATCCACCTAGAGAACCTCATAAAGCTTTTTGTTCCAGTTCCTCTGAGATTCATTGACAAGATTTCTTACAATGGTCACAAAATTCTTGTTTGTTGATTCAACCTGTCCATTCCCTTGAGGGTAGTAATATGAAGAATGGGCGAGGGAAATTACACACCCATAGTAGAAACTCATCATCTTAGCAGAAGAAAAATTGGAAGCATTATCAGTCATGATCTTGTTTGGTACTCCAAACCTTACCAAGATGTTTTCTTTGATGGAATTACATACTACCTCAGAAGTAGTACTTTTAATTTGTATGGATTCCACCCACTTAGTGAAATAATTTGTGGCAGTCAACACATGAGTATGTTCTACACTTGAAGATGGGTTGAATGTTTTGATGAAATCCAAACCCCATTGTTGAAAGGGTTCTTCGATCACAAAAGGCTTAAGGGCTAAAGCATCCAACTTAGGTCTTCCCTCAAAGGTTTGACAAGCTTCACACTTATTGACCCACTTTGATGCATCTCTAAACAAAGTAGGCCAATATTACCCCGTATGAAGAATTTTGTGACCAGTGATAGGAAATGAGAAATGACCCCCACAAGCTTGATCATGAAAGTATGAGAACAACTTCTTTTGTTGTTCTTTGTCAACACACTTTAAGAATCTTCCATCCACTCCTCATTTAAACAAAGCATTCTCCCACAACACATACTATGCTGACCTTAATTTGATAGCTCTCTTCTCCTTGGTAGTTAAGTGAGATGAAAACTCACCATAGGTGTGGAAGTGAGAAATGTTAGTGTACCATTTGTATTTCGAGCTGAGGAATAGAAAAATAGGGACATCAACTTCATCCTTAGGCAACTCATTGCTAGCTCCTTCAGCAATGAGTTCACACATGCCTTAACTGGAAACTAGCTTTGTTGGTCTGATGTCAAGAACATACTCCTGAATATTTGATACAAAATTTCCTCTCTTAGTTCATAACTCCTGTTGTGTAAGAATAGACTTGATAGTCGTATCAGGCGCAAGCACAACAAAGTGAGAGTTAATAATGTGAAATCAAAACTACTTAACAACTTTAACCATTGAAAAAGCATGTTTCTCCATCATAGTGTACTTTAAATCATGAGTTTTCAGAATATAACTCATGAATTCAATTGGGAGCTCATGGTCTTCATAATCTTTGTGAGTCAACATAGCAGTAAAGGTACTTTCTTTGGCATAACAATAGATGATAAAATCTTTGGTAAAATCTGGGCATGCTAAGATAGGAGTCTTAGCAATAGCTTTCTTAATGCCTTCAAATGCTTCCTCTCCTTTAGAGGACCAACTAACATGCTTTCTTTCCCTTCATCATTTGGGAAATGTTCAGAGCCAGCTTTGAAAAATCAGGGATAAATCTCCTCAAGAAGTTGATCTTACCAAAGAAAGAATGCACTCCCTTTTTGCTTGTGGGAAGAGGAATCTGCTAAATGGCTTGAACTCGTTCAAGATTAAATATTGATTCCATATTTGGAGACAACATGTCCCAACAACTTTCCCTCCATGACACAAAAGATAGATTTCTTGGGATTCAGAGAAAATCCATGTTCTCTACATTTTAAGAGGATTGTTTCCAGATGTTGGAAGTGATCTACTCTAGTTTTGGAAAACATAGTTAAATAATCTAGATACACAACAATAAATTTTCCTTTCAAACCTCTGAAATCAAAATCCATTTTTATTTGAAAGGTGGCACTAGCATTAATGAGGCCAAAGGGCATCCTCTTGTAGGAAAAATTACCCCAAGGGGTGGTAAAGGTAGTCTTGTGCTGATCTGCAGTATTGACTTCCACTTGGTTATATCTTGAGAAACCGTCAATCATGGACAACATTTCTACACCTGTGACAAACTTGTAACACCTGGTCCATCATGGGTAGGGGATAATTGTCCTTCAAAGAATCCTGATTTAGATTCCTAAAATCAACACCAGATCTGAATCTCACCATTTTTATTCCTGACAGGTACAATATTAGCAATCCATGTTGAATAATGAATGGGGAAGATGATATTGGCTTTCAAAAACTTCTGTATCTCTTGGAAGATGGTGTCGGCAATATTTGGATTGTATTTCCTTTGCTTCTACTTAAAAGGTTTAATCCCAAGTTTCAGGGAAATGAAGTGTTGCATTTCTTTTGGCTGGAAATCTTTCAGATCATCATAAGAATAAGCAAGGACATCAACATACCTCTTCAAAAGATTTACCACCTTCTTCTTCTCCTCTTGGGTCAAGCACTTTCCGACGTTCACCATTTTGGGTTCAAAAGGGCTCCCAATGTTAATATTTTCACATTCAACAGACTACTGAGCTTGCTTTGGAAGCCTTAGAATTGACATATCTGTCATGTTTATCAAACAATTCCTCTAGACTTACCAACCCTTTAGGAATCTTGTTACCTTTTAGTTTGATGCAGCCATCTTGATCCATCTCCTCCTTGACACTTTCCTCATTGGAAGAGACACTCTCTCGAGGTAGATTGTCACCTCCTCTCAAAATACAATTGGTCAAAGTTATCCCTAAGCTCTAGGAAAGAGATAAAATGCTGGTCGTCATTGAAAACTTGCCATTTGTTTGCATTATCCGGTATGCTTGGTCTATGGATCATTTTAATGGTGAATTTTTCCTAAGAGAAATCGGGATGAGGTATCAGCAAAGACCCTGAAATAGCTAGGGAATCAACTCTAGTGTTCTTCTCCCTTGGCACCACTTCGAATGGAGAAGGCATCAAGGAATTCAATAGAATCCCAGACCAGATTCCTATAATGCTTCAACCTTCTATTCTTCACTTGGAAAAGGTCTCTGACTTGTTTGAAAACTAGTTCTGCATCACCATGAGCCAGGAGGTTCCTCACACCTCTTTCTTTTACCACGTTTAGTCCAAGAATGAGAGCTTCATATTCTTTTGTGTTATTTGTATTTTCAAACTGTAGTTTAAAAAGAAAGGATGAATCTTTCATTCTAGAGATATCAATACCATACCAGCCCCAGGACTAGCTGAAGAGAAAATTCCATCAAATTCCAAATTCCAAATGCTATTAGGATCATGGAGTACTTCTTTGGGATGTTTTTCCTCATCCTCGGACATGATCATGTAGTTGCCATGGCCAATATCTTCATAAAGTATTTGTGCCTTAAGATCATCTGTCTTTTGCACAATATATTCAGTTTTCTTCTCGGGTAGAAAATTCTTCATCTTTCCATTGACTGGTATAAGGGCATGTGACCAATCCATTTTAATTTCTCCTCCTACATCTTTACAGAAATTCCTACTCAGTAGCATGCCATATGAAGGAGGAATATCAGCTACCAAAATAGTAGCTAAAACCTTTTTTCTGGTAAAGCAAAAAAAGCTACTTGTGCATCTTTAAATCTTCCGAATAGAGGCACCTCCCTACTCTCCATGGAATAGAAATAACCAAAAGTACGTGTGAGGGTAAAACCCAAAGCATGAGCCACTTTGGCAAGCATCACATTGTCTCATGCTCTTGAGTCTATGACACAATTGCTAAGTCTATGACCAGCTATGAGGAGGGTCACATAGAATGGTTTAATTTTCTCATTAGGTGAGGTAACTACAGCCACAAGGTTTGGTTGGGGTGTGGAAGAGGGAGTGGGAAAAATACCTTTAGAAGTGTTGGATGAAATTTTGGAATGGGAATTAACAAAGTGGACCATTTTGGCAAAGGATTTTGGATGGGTTTGATAAAACTTAGCCTCTGAAATCTAGATTTTTGTCTTCTAGAGGTGGTCAATGATATCAAAAGATCTAGAGGTGGATGGGGTATCATCACTAGGAATCTTAGGCTAATCAGGTTTTAGAGCTGGAGAATAAGAAGTTTTAGAAATAGGGGTAGAAGAAGAAGAATTAGCAAAACTCATCTTTTGCATGGATGCAGTGGGAATAGGAAATCCTCTTGTTGCAATCACTAGAATAGTCATGGGATGCTCCATAGATTTTATAGCTGGTTGCATCACTTTTTCTCTCTTGTTTGTCTACTCCTAAGTCATAACAACATATGACTCACCGTTCATTTCTACCACTACTTCATCATAATCATCTTCTTCATCAATGCCCTCAGTAGTGAGGAAATTAACTTGAGATTCATCAAGTTCTTCCAGTTCTTCCTCAGCCTCTTCTCCAGGTTTTTCAAAGTCTTTATTAAACTCTTCACCATCAGGTTCTTCCACTTCACAAGTTTCATTAACAGGGACCTTGATGGGTGGTCCTTCAATTTCCAACCTTGTCTGAGAAGAAGGAAAATGGTTTCTAGGATGAAAGTTCCTCCTTGGAATGTCTTGATAAGGAGCATGCTGAGCCAATTGTTTCTTGATGGAAATGAGGTCATTGGCAAGCTTCTGTACTAACTAATATTCATTAGCTCTAGGAGTAGAGGAAGAAGAATTTTTAGATTTGGAAGAGTCTCATCTCAATTTTCCAAACATGATCAGGTCATCCTCAACACTGACAACTAATATCTAATCAACATCCAAAGTTACAAAATTGGCTCTTCTCAGCGCATAACTTACTTCAGGTAATTGAGCATTTAGGAAGAATCATTTTTTGAATTTGATCAAAAGGCCGGGTGTTTGGTGGGATCTTGTTAATTAGCTTATTAAACTTGGCCACAAATTCCCTCATGGGCCCTTGAGGTTCTTTCTTGACTTGAGAAATCTGGGCTAGAAAAGCATGCACATCTTTAGTAGGTTTAAAATGGTTCTCAAATATATTTCTCATTGTAGTCCAATTAGTGATGGCCCCAATGGGGAGATGGTAAAACCAATCTGCTGCATTATCCTGTAAAGTCTCCATGAAAATTCTTACAGAGACATCCTCATGTTCAACTCCAAGGACTCTAGATGCAACTATGAAGGCTGTAATGTGTTCATCAGGATGTGCCTTGCGATCACCTCTGAACTTGGGAAAGTTATTCTTGTTACCCCTGGGTAACTCATGTAAAGGTTGAGGGAGGTCAAGAGGCCCAACTCGTTGGCCCCAAGGTAATGGAACTACCATACTTGGAAAAATTGCTTGAAATAGAACTGAAACACCAGCAAAAATTAATGTGTGAAGATTAGGGCTGAGTTGTTCTTGAGAGATACTACTCCCAAAAGATCTATCTTCAACAGGAGGTGGGCTTGTGGAATGAGCTCTTCTATTTCTCCTTGTTGAAGGAAGAGGAAAACCTTGCTACTCCAGGAGTTGAAATTGAGAATCTTAAATTCTAAAATCCCTTCTTTCACGGGTAAATCTTAGCATTCGCCAGATTAAGAAATTGTTCTTTAAAACTGAAATTCATTGAAACGAATCCCTATTAGAGTCACCAAAAATTGTTGGTTGTCAAATTAGGACTTTAATGAAAGAAACAGTCAGGGAAAAGAAAGTCCTTGCTCTTGAATGGGAGAGGTGCCCTTATTGAAAGTAAGCAGCAAAAATATTTACAAATGTACAAATTTCTATTTTAATGAGGAACTCTAATATCATGAAAGTGTTTTAATGCAAAATTAGATCATCAATTCAAAAGTACAGAACAATTAAGGGAGGGAAAAGGTATAATATATCAGCATCACGGGAAATATAGATAGCAAAATATTTCCTTATAAATGTTGTGCAAGGATGATATATAGAACAAAATCATTCATATTAAACCACCAGATATTATTTCATAGACACAAAGTTCTAGAAATGACATCCATAAGAATACAAAGCTTCTTAATGAAATAAATTAATGATTCACACACTTTAGACAAGCCAGAGAAAGTAAATCAATGCAGATAGAAACATGAAGGGAAATCTTCTGTATTGATAGCTTTTAATTCTTTTACACTTTCAAAAATTATCAGAGTTCCAGCCCCTTTGGAATGGCATGGAGAGCCCAATATATAGCTTACAAAGTGGTTACATTTAGTAACCGTTTCTTTTAACTAAAATATTAATTAAGGAAATATACGACATAAAAGTCCTTAATTAAATTACAATGAGATCCGAACCAATAATAGAAGAAGAGAGTCAAGAGCCAGAAGTAGAGACATTCAGTTGTGGCTGAAGGAGGGCCCACTATTTTGAGGATTCGGTTCCTAAATCTGTTTAATGCTTCCACTATTTCCATGCCCCTTGGAATCGTTGTGTTGGAAGTAGCATGAGTCCACGTGCCTAGGCATTTCTCCATATCTTTGTCAAACTCAGTGTGATCTAGATATTCCTTATTAGCCTCGGCTATAGCTGAATGGAGGGAACAAGTGTCTTTCATTTTCTCTTTGGTGATTGACTCTTCCTTGAATAAATCATCCTTGACAAAGGCTTTAAATTGAGCCTTGATTTCTTAGGAGAGAGAAGAAAACATTTGTGGTTTCATCCTAAAAATGGTAGTGGATATCTTTGAAGGTGGATACAACACAAGTTTTAAAAGACTCCCCTTTTTGCCATACATTCCTCAATTCCCCCAGTGCTTCTTTTAGAACCTTTATTTTCCACTTGATGCTAAAGATCCATGTCCTTGACAAGTTATTCTTGACATCATCAAACACATTGTTGGCCAACAGGATTCTATCATTGGTTTGACCCATCAGATGGAGATCTTCGAGATATCCCACTCTACAATTTCAACTCCTTGTCCATAGCCTTGATTGAAGAAGTGAATTTTCTGCAACTTGATCACCTTCTCATTAGTTTTGAAGGCTTCCTCAATGAATTTTAAACCTGCTATAGTCATATCATCCACCATGGCCTCAAAATAGCCTTCACCATAAGTAGAATACTTATGAATGTATTTGATGGTTTGGACCTCATCCTGACTGAGAGTTATGGGAAGGTGGGAGAATGGCCAATAGGGCTGGATCTAAAACTTTATCCTTTGCCAATAATGATCTGATAAAGTTGGAAAGAACTTGGTTCTATTCTTCTAACTGCTCCATGGTTTTCTTTCCTTTCTCCACCCATTCAATAACCTTAGTGACGGTTTCCCGAAGGTTATGAACTTCACTCTAAGGTGTGGATTCTCCCATTAGAATTCTGGAAAGCTCCAAGTCAGAAATCAAAAGATCTTTCTCCTTCTTTATCCACTTTGGGTTTTGCAACCTCTAGGAACTGCTGGCCTTGAGCATCAGTTACCAACCTCAAAGTTAGTATTTTCTTTCTTTACTGGAGGAGGGGGGGGTAGTACCAAGTAGAGATGCTACAACATCAAAGTCAGGCCCTATTAATCGGGAGGAAGATTTCCTTTTCTTGCTGTCGACTAGGGCATGTACCCAGGCAAAGGAAGAAGAAGAAACAGAAGAATCAAGGGACCTGAGTGTAAGTGAACTCATGGCACTCAGAGTATGAACCACTGTTGTCTCTAGTGGGGAAATTGAATGGAACCCTAGGAATTTCCCTTGTAGAGGAATCTGTTAAACTTGGAAGTTCAGTCCTTGATCCTTCCTTCTCTACTTCAATAGTAGTTTCAAGGGTTTCTTCTGGTTCTTTCATCTCATCATCATCATTCTCACTTAGAACAATAATGTTCTCTAGCCCACTAGGAAATTTTGACTATTCCAGAAGAGTCTCTTCCTCGATCGGTTCTTGCTTGACTGCTTTGATCTTCTTCTGATACACTCTAGTGGAAGAGGAAGGAGTAGACAACTCAGGTTCTTTCAAAGAAGAAGAAGGAGTTTTGCTCAAGTACCTCGGTACTAGGCATATATACTTCCTTCTTAGGTGTGGAGGTCTCTCTTGAAGAGGATATACCTTGATTCCTCCTAATTTTTCACTTACCTTTCCTGTTGAACCAAACCTTATTTCTGATGATGACAAGGGATGATTATCTCATTCAAGTCATCTATTTCCTTCACATACCAATCCAGGGTCTCCAGAGGAGTGTGTTTGATGGATATTTCATACTAAAAGGATTGAAAATATTCATCATCATCCTTAAGACCCTTTAGAAACTTGGTAGAGGTTGAGATCTATGATCTGTTGTAGAGAAAATCTACCATAAATTCCTCCTCCTGGCTTTAAAATCATCAACACAATCAGCCCTGTAATCCTCAGTGTCAGGACAGTGATGATAAGTTATTTTGATATTTTTATCAATGAATTTATTTAGATCAAAGCAAGTCCTGGGATTAAAGAAATGAACTGTAAGAGGAGCAATAGCCCTTTCTATATTTTGGGCATCTAGATTTTTCCTACATGTATAATTCCCCAAGGTGATAGGGAAATGAAGACCTGTAATCTTCTTCTCTTGGTAGGTTATATGGAGTTTATCCAGTTGTTTGCATACCTCAACCAAAGCCATTTTTTCATTGTAGAACATGGGAATCTTGAGAGGTGTGCTTTTAAAACAAGCCAGCCTGATGTATGAGAACTTTTAGAACTAAATGAAGAAAGTCTCCATACTTGGTTATCAAATCCTTAGCCTCATCAGAGAATCTTCTGGCAGTGTCACCCTCCAAGAGTCTCATAATTTCCATGGTGAAGGCATCATTTACCCTTCTAAAATTATGATTACTGATCCTTGAGGGTAAACAGAGGGCAGTATGCATAGATGGGCTCATCCTTCCTTGCCTTCAATGAAAGTGAAGTCAAACCACTCGTGAGATGCTGCCAAGGTGTACATGAGATAGGAGGTCATGTGGAACTTTTTGGTCCTAACGGAACATTTGACAATTGTTTAGTCAAGTTTCCACAGATAATCTTGGCCCAATTTATGTTTTTCTTACCCTCATAGATGATATTTATGAAAGGGAACATCCAAAAATGCAATTCATTAGTAGAGGGCATTCGCATAATCTGGGTGAGCAGAGTGATGAAATCTTATAGTTACACATTCAATTCAACACTGAACAATGCCTTCGAGAGTTAGGATGCTCCCTTCTTAGGGACATTTTAGCCATGACTTTAGCTACTCAGGCCTTATATTTCTCATTGTCTTGATCAAACAGATCCTGAGCTTGGGTGAGTGTGATTACATTATGGAGTCTTCAATTTTGGGGATGCATAGGGCAGTGATGATAGTAGCAACATCCAATTTTGTAATTAATTCACAATGCACATTGACAACCTCCTTTGTGTCTCGGATTGAAATTAGCTCCGCAGGTGATCATAGTTTTGGTACATTGCATAGAGAGGGAAACTAACAGCGATGCGATTCCACTATCATTTATCATTTGGGCCATGGGAGGAGCGTTTTCGCATGCTAATCTGCCCCAGAAATCAAGGAAATCCAAATGTCTAACTTCGTTATCTCCAATATCGGGTATAGAGATCTCCAAAGGGGATAGGTGCTCGCACCCTTGAAATTTGATCTTCATTTTGATAGTGAACAGAGGAATAGCCTTCAAAGAACAGATTCATGACCAAAATTGTAAAGGGATACCGGAAGGTGGGCAAATGACTGACTTTTGCAAGAATGCGGGCAAGAGATAACGACAAGTAAATGTGACAAGTGTATAAATGGTTGCCTCTTTAAATATCCTTTTAGGAAAGAGAAGATAATAAATGCGTATTTAAAATACCTTCCACTGATCCAAAACGGTGAAATGCGAGGAAAAGTGGAAAAAAGTGGCCCGGACGGTCAATGGGACATTGGGACATGAGGGACTCGAAGAGTGGATTTGGACGATTTGGGCCAAAAGTGGACGATTTCTGCCAAGGAGATGAACACTCACCGTAGGTGAGGAAGTGAGCAATGTCAGCATACCATTCATCTATTGAGATGAGGAATAGAATAGTAGGGATATCAACTTCATCCCTAGGCAACTCATGACCAACTCCTTCAGTAATGAGTTCACATAGGCCTTTACCTCGAACTAGTTTCGTTGGTCTGATTTCGAGATCATACTCTTGTACCTTTTCTACCCAATTTACTCTCTTGGTTCTAAACTCTTGTTTTGTAGGAATAGACTTTATAGTCGTATCGGGTACAAACACAACAGAGTGAGAGTTAAGAATGTAAAATCAAAACTGCTTTACAGCTTTAACTACTGTAAACGCATGTTTCTCCATCATACTGTACTTAAACTCATGAGTCTTTAGAATATAACTCATGAATGCAATTAGTAGCTCATGATCTTTAGGATCTAGTCTGAGTCAACACAATAGCCAAGGTACTCTCTGTGGCATAGCAATAGATGATAAAAACTTTGCTAAAATTTGGACATGCTAAGATAGGAGTCATAGCAATGGCTTTCTTAATGCCTTCAAATGCTTCCTTTCCTTTAGAGGAACAACCAAAAATCTACTTTCCCTTCATCATTTGGGAAATGTTTAGTGTCAGCTCTACATAATTGGGGATGAATCTCCTCAGGAAGTTGATCTTACCAAAGAAAGAGTGCACTCGCTTTTTGCTTTTGGGAAGAGGAATCTTCTGGTTGGCTTGAACTTGTTCAGGATCAATCTTGATTCCTTGTTTGGAGACATGTCCTAACAAATTTCCCTCCATGACACAAGATATAATTCTTGGGATTCAAAGAGACTCCATGTTATTTGCATTTCAAGAGGACTATTTCTAGATGTTGAAAATGATCTGCTCTAGTTTTGGAAAACATAGTTAAATCATCTCGATACACAACAATACATTTCAGGAAGGCCAAATCCATTTCTCTCTTAAAGGTGGCACCAACATTAATGAGACCAAAGGGAATCCTCTTGTAGGAGAAAGTACCCCAAGGTGTGGTAAAGGCAATCTTGTGCTGATCTGCAGTATTGAATTTCACTTGATTATATCCTGAGAAACCATCAAGCATGGACAACATTTCCATACGTGTGACATCTTGCAACACTTGGTCCATCATGGGTAGGGGATAGTTGTCCTTCAAAGAGGCCTAATTGAGATTCCTGAAATCAACACATATCTAAATCTCACCATTGTTCTTCCTGACAGGTATAATATTAGCAATCCATGTTGAATGATGAATGGGGAAAATGATCTTGGCTTTCAAAAACTTTTGTATCTCTTGAAAAATGGTGTTAGCAATCTTTGGATTGTACTACCTTTGCTTCTTCTTGAAAGGCTTAATCCCAGGTTTGAGGGGAATGAAATGTTGCATTTCTTTTAGCTGGAAAGATTTCAGATCATCATATGAATAAGCAAGGACATCGACATACCTCTTTAAAGGGTACTTATCACCTTATTCCTCTCCTCTTGGGTACATCACTTTCCAACGTTCACCATTTTAGGTTTGGAAGGGATTCCAATGTTAATCTTTTCATATTCAGTAGACTATTAAGATCCTTTGAAATTCTTGGACCTTACATATCTGTCATGCTTATCAAATAGTTCCTCCAAACTCAACAACCATTTAGGGATCTTGTTACCTTTTATTTTGATGCATCCATCTTGATCCATGTCCTCCTTGACACCTTCCTCATTGGAAAAGGCACTCTCTCGAGGTAGATTGCCACTTCCCTAAAAATACAATTGATCAAAGATATCCTTAAGCTCCAGGAAAAAGAGAAAATGTTGATCATCATTAAAAACCTGCCAGTTTTTTTCATTATCTGGTATGCTTGGTCTATGGATCATTTTAATGGTGGATTTTTCGAAGAAAAATCAGGATGAGGTATCAATAAGGACCCTAAAATAGCTAGGGATTCAACCCTAGTGTTATTCTCCCTTGGCACCACTTCGATGGAGAAGCGTATAAAAGAATTAAATAGAACCCCATACCAAATTCCTATAATGCTTCAACCTTCTATTTTTTACTTGGAAAAGATATTTGACTTGTTTGAAAACTAGTTCCACATCTCCACGAGCCAGGAGGTTCCTCACACCTATTTTTTTTGTCGTGTTTAGTCCAAGGATGAGAGCTTCATATTCTACTGAGTTATTTGTATTTTCAAACTATAGCTTGAAAGAGAAGTTAGGGGACAGAAAGTCCTTCCTCTTTTAATGGGAGATATCAATACCACACCAGCCCCAGCACTAGCTGAAGATAAAACTATCCATCAAATGTCCAAATTCCAAATGATATTGAGGAAATCATGAAGTAATTATTTAGGGCGTTCTGTATCATGCCTTAGACATGATCATGTAGTTGTCATGCCCAATATATTCATAATGTATTAAGTGCCTTGGGATCATCAATCTTTTGCACAATATATTCAATTTGCTTCTTGGGAAGAATATTCTTCATCTTTCCATTGACTGGTATAAGGGCATGTGATTAATCCTTATGAATTTCTCCTCCTAGGATCCTATACAAAACTACTCAACATCATGTCATATGAAGGAGGAATATCAACTACCAAAATAGTAGTTCATAGACACTTTTTCTCTGGAAAAGCAGCAAAAGAATACAAATATGCATCCTTAACTGCTTCTAACCAAAGGCACCTCACACTACTCTCCATGGACATAGCAAGAGACCAAAAATGTGTGTGAGGGTAAGACCCAAAGAATGAGCCACTTTGGAAGGGCATCACATTATCTGATGTTCCTGAGTCTATGATAAAGTTGCTGAGCACTATGTCCAGATATGAGGAGGGTCATATAGAATGGTTTGGATTTTCTCATATAGGTGAGGTGACTGCAGCCACAAGATTTGTTTGGAGTTGGTAGAAGAGGGAGTTTAGACCAAAATACCTAATTAAGGAAGTGTACACGACATGAAGTCCTTGGAATGGGAATTGACAAAGACCCGAACCATTTTGGCAAAGGATTTTAGATGGGTCAAGATAAAAATCAGCCTCTGAGACATCTAGATTTTTGTCTTCTTGAGGAGGTCCCATGATATCAAAATATCTAGAGGATGGATGGGGTATCATCACTTCTTCAATCCTAGTCTTATCATATTTTGAAGCCCCTAGAGAATCATTGAAATTTTGGAAGTAGGAGAGGAAGAATGCCTAGGCACCTTCTCGATATCTTTTGCATGAACTGCTGTGGGAATTGGAGATCCTCTTCTTACCACCACTGGAATAGTCATGGGATACTCAAAATTTTTAGTGGGTTGCATCAATTTTCCTTCTCTTTTTGGTCTGCTCCCGATTCATAACAACATATGACTCACTGTTCATCCTCTGCCACTAAAGGCTTCATCATAATCATCTTCTTCATCAATTGCCTAAGTAGTGAGGAAATTAACTTTAGATTCATCCTAATTTCTTCCAGTTCTTCCTCAGCCTCTTCTCTAGGTTACTTCACAAGTCTTCATTAGACTCTCCTTCATGCCATTAGGTTCTTCAACTTCACAAGTTACATTAATCAAGGGACCTTGATGGGTGATCCACTCGATGCTACCAATCCTTTTCCTGAGAAGAAGGAAAACGGTTCTTGACATCATGAAACACATTGTTCCTAGGAAGATCTTGATAAGTTTGAGCCATGCTAAGCCAATTGTTTCTTGATGCCAATGAGGTCATTGGCAAGCTTTTTTACTAATTGATCTGCACTAGTTCTAGGAGTAGAGGAAGAGGAAGAAGAGGTTTTGGATTTTGAAGACCTT
This sequence comes from Taxus chinensis, assembly GCA_019776745.2. NCBI lineage: Eukaryota > Viridiplantae > Streptophyta > Pinopsida > Cupressales > Taxaceae > Taxus > Taxus chinensis. The sequence continues at coordinate 853,142,982 of CM034148.1, read as the reverse complement.
CTCATTATTTAATTGACCAGACATGATCCTAAATCAAGTCTTCAACACTGATGACCAGACATATCATCCACCATGGCCTTAATAGCCTTACCCATAAGTAGAATACTTGTGGATGTATTTGATGGTTTGGACCTAATCTTGGCTGAGAATTATGGGAGGTGGGAGAGTGGCCAATGGGGTTGGATCCAAAACTTTATCCTTTGCCAAAAAGGATCTGATAAAGTTGGAAAGAACTTGGTCTCTGTTCTTCCAAATGCTTCATAGTTTTCTTTCCTTTCTCCACCCATTCAATAAACTTAGTGACGGTTTCCCGAAGGTTATGAACTTTAATATAAGGTGTGGATTTTCCCATTAGAATTATGGAAAGCTCCAAGTCAGAGATCAAAAGATCTTTCTCCTCTTTATCTACTCTGGGTTTAACAACCTCTAGGAACTGTTGGCCTTGAGAATCAGTTACCAACCTCGAAGTAGTATCTTTCTTTCTTTACTGGAGGAGGGGGGGTAGTTCCAAGTAGAGCTACTACAACATCAAAGTCAAGCCCTATTAATTTGGAGTAAGATTTCCTTTTCTTTCTGTCGACTAAGGCATGTACCCAGGAAAAGGAAGAAGAATAAATAAAAGAATCAAGGGATCCGAGAACAAGTGAACTCATTGCACTCAGAGTATGAACCATTGTTGTCTCCAGTGGGGAAATGAATGGAACCCTCAATAATTTCTTTTGCACAAGAATCTGTTAAAATTGGAGGTTCAGTTCCTTGATCCTTCCTTCTCCACCTCAATAGTGGTTTCAAGGGTTTCTTCTGGTTCTTTCATCTCATCATCATCATTCTCACTTAGAACAATAATGTATCTCTAGCCCAATAGGAAATCCTGACTATTCCAGAAGATTATCTTCCTCGATCGGTTCCTTGCTTAACCTCTTTGAACTTCTTTTGATACACTTTGGTGGAAGAGGAAGGAGTAGACAAGTCAGGTTCTTTCATCGCAGAAGAAGAAGGATTTTGCTCAAGTACCTCGGTACTAGGAATATGTACTTCCTTCCTAGGCATGGAGGTCTCTCTTGAAGATGATATACCTTTGATTCCTCCTAAATTCATAATACCTTTCCTGTTGAACCAAACCTTAGTTCCGATGATGACAGGGGAGATTATCTCATTCAAGTCATCTATGTCCTTCACATACCAATCCAGGGTCTCCAAAGGAGTGTGTTTGATGGATCTTTCTTACTCAAAGGATTAAAAATATTCATCATCTTCCTTAAACCCTTCAGAAACCTGGTAAAGGTTGAGATCTATGATTTGTTGTAGAGAAAATCTACCAAAATTCCTCCTCCTGGCTTTAAAATCATCAACACAATCAGCCCAGTAATCCTTAGTGTCGGGATGGTGATGATAAGTTATTCTAAGATTTTTATCAATGAATTTATTTAGATTAAAGCAGGTCCTGAGATTAAATAAATGAACTGTAAGAGGAGCAATAGCCCTTTCTATATTTTGGGCATCTAGAGTTTTCCTGCATGTATAATTCCCCAAGGTGATAGAGAAATGAAGACCTGTAATCTTCTTATCTTCGTAGGTTCTATGAAGTTTATCCAGCTGTCTGCATGCCTCAACCAAAGCCATTTTTTCATTGTAGAACATGGGAAGCTTGAGAGGTGTGCTTTCAAAACAAGACAGCCTGATGTATGAGAACTTTTAGAACTAAATGAAGAAAGTCCCATACTTGGTTATCAAATCCTTAGCCTCATCCGAAAATCTTCTGGCAGTGTCACCCTCCAAGAGTCTCATAATTTCCATGGTGAAGGCATCATTTACCCTTCTGAAATTATGATTACTGACCTTGAGGGTAAACTGAGGGCAGTATGCATAGATGGGATCATCCTTCCTTCCTTCAATGAAAGTGAAGTTGAACCACTCACGAGATGCTGCCAAGGTGTACATGAGATAGGAGGTCATGTAGAAATTTTTGGTTTACTGAACATTTGACAATTGTTTAGTCAGGTTTCCACAAATAATCTCGGCCCAATTTATGTTTTTCTTACCCTCATAGATAATATTTATGAAAGGGAACATCCAAAAATGCAATTCATTGGTAGAGGGTATTCGCATAATTTGGGTGAGAAGAGTGATGAAATCTGATAGTTCTTCATTCAAATCAACTCTTAACAATGCCTTGGAGATTCAGGACGCTCCCTTCTTAGGACATTTAAGCCATGATTTAGCTACTCAGGCCTTATATTTCTTACTGTCTTGATCGAATAGAGCCTGACCTTGGGTGAGTGTGAGAATTATGGAGTCTTCAATTTTTGGGATGCATAGGGCAGCGATGATAGCGGCATCATCTAATTTTGTAATCAATTCACAATGCACATTAACAACCTCCTTGGTGTCTCGGTTGAAATTAGCTCCGCAAGTGAGCATAGTGTCAGCACATTGCATAGAGAGGGAAACTATCGGCGATGCGATTCCACTATCATTTATCATTTGGGCCATGGGAGCAGTGTTGTCGCATGCTAATCTACCCCAAAAATCATGGAAATCGAAATGTTTAACTTTGTTATCTCCAAAATTGGGTATAGAGGTCTCCAAAGGGGATAGGTGCTCGTGTCACTTGAAATTTGATCTTCATTTTGACAGTGAACAGACGGACTGGCCTTCAAAGAATGGATTCACGACCAAAATTGTAAAGGGATACAGGAAGATGGACAAATGACTCACTTTTGCAAGAATGCGGGCAAGAGATAATGACAAATAAATGTGACAAGTGTATAAACGGTTTCCTCTGTAAATATTGTTTTAGGAGAGAGAAGATAATAAATGTGTATTTAAAATACCTTCCGCTGATCCAAAAAGGTGAAATACGGGTAAAGTGGAAAAAAGTGGCCCAGACGGTCAATGGGACATTGGGACATGAGGGACTCGAAGAGCCGATTTGGCCAATTTTTACCAAAAGAGCACGGGAATTCCAGGGACACAAAAACATGAAGGACACGAAGAGCCGATTCGGCTAATGTGGCTGATTCGGGGAATCGATGAACAAGAGGCCCATGCGTACTTGGGACAGATGGGCTGAAAAAGTCCAAAAAATATGACAGACAAGGACTTGCAGGGAAATTAGTCAATCAGTGAACAAGAGGCCCGCCGGTACTTGGGACATGAGGGACAAATTTTTTTGAGAGACCCGCAAGTCACTAAAATGACCCCAAGAAAAAAAAACTATCATCTTTTCAAATTTTTACTTTACTAAAACATTCTGAAGGGTGCCAACTCAAAATTCTGACTTTCAAAAGAGGGGAATTTTTAGGGGACAATAGCTAGCTCTTTCTTTAGATGACTTGACTAGATTACAAGGATGATGTACGTTAAGAATCCAAGAAAAACTCTAGGGAAGAAGACCGGTTCCTTATCCATCAGGCAATAGAGTCAAAGGCAAAACAATACGGAAGGCAACACATGGAAAAACAACAAAACAAAGGCAATGAAAATCAAACACACACTGTACATAATATACAAAGGACTTCCTATCCATCTAGAATTTGAACAATTTAAGGTACTCGCCCATTATAAGGAAGTGGGAGAGAAGATCCATCCATGTAATCAAGATAGAAGGAATTTTCACCAGTAAAGTGCTTGATCCTGAAAGGACCAAGCCAAAGAGAGTCAAACTTACCATGGCTTCCTTGAGGTTCATGCCTTTTGTCCCATACTAAAAAAATTTATCCAAATTTGAAATCTCTAGATCTGGTTTTCTTGTCAAATAAGCATTTCAACTTCTACTGATGGGAAGAGATCCTATCAAAAACCTGCAGCCTTTCTTCATCTAGTTTATGAAGATACATGATCCTATTATCCAAAGAATCCTGAAATTGGGGTCCTCAATAGCTTTCATCAAATGCAACGCTGGTAATTCCACTGTCACTTGTAGTTGAGCTTCAACACCATACACCACTTGAAAAGGGGACATCCCAATTTCTCTTTTGGGTGTAATCCTATTTGGCCAGAGAGCATCATAAAGCTTCTTGTGCCAGTTTCTCTAAGATTCATTGGCAAGTTTTCTTACAAAGGTCACCAAATTTTTTTGGGTTGATTCTTCCTGATCATTCCCTTGAGGATAGTAATATGAAGAATGAGCAAGGGAAATCCCATACCCATAGCATAAATCTATCATCTCAGCAGAAGAAACATTTGATGCATTATCGATCATGATCTTGTTTGGTACTCCAAACCTTATCAAGATGTTTTCTTTGATGAAATTACATACTACCTCAGAAGTAGTAATTTTAACTAGAATGACTTCTACCCACTTGCTGAAATAATTTGTGGTAGTCAACACATGAGTATGCCCTGCACTTGAAGATGGGTTGAGTGCTCCAATGAAATCAAAACCCCATTGTTGAAAGGGTTCTTCGATCACAACTGGATTGAGTGGTAAAGCAGCCAACTTAGGTCTTCCCACAAATTTTTGATAAGCTTCACACTTGTCAACCCACTTTGATGCATCTCTAAACAAAGTAGGCCAATAGTATCCTACACGAATAATTTTGTGAGCAGTGACAACTGATGAGAAATGACCGCCATAGGATTGATCATGAAAGGCTAAGAACAACTTCTTCTGTTGTATTTTGTTAACACACTTCAAGAATCTTCCATCCACTCCTCATTTGAACAAAGCATTCTCCCACAACACGTATTGTGCTGACCTTAACTTGATAGCTCTCTTATCCTTGGCAGTTAAGTGAGATGAACACTCACCGTAGGTGAGGAAGTGAGCAATGTCAGCGTACCATTCATCTATTGAGCTGACGAATAGAATAGTAGGGATATAAACTTCATCCCTAGGCAACTCATGACCAGCTCCTTCGGTAATGAGTTCACATAGGCCTTTACCCTGAACCAACTTCATCGATCTGATGTCAAGATCATACTCTTGAACCTTTACTACCCAATTTTCTCTCTTGGTTCCAAACTCCTATTTTGTAATAATATACTTGATAGTCATATCAGTCACAAGCACAACATAGTGAGAGTTAAGAATGTAAAATCGAAAATGCTTAACAGATTTAACCACTGCAAAAGCATGTTTCTCCATCATAGTGTACTTTAATTCATGAGTTTTCAAAATATAACTCATGAATGCAATTGGTAGCTCATGGTCATCAGAATATTTTTGAGTCAACACAGTGGCCAAGGTACTTTACGTGGCATAGCAATAGATAATAAAATCTTTGCTAAAATCTGGGCATGCTAAGATAGGATCTTAGAAAAAGCTTTCTTAATGCCTTCAAATTCTTCCTTTCCTTCAGAGGACCAACCAAAAGTCCACTTTTCCTTTCATCATTTGGAAAATATTCAAAGTCAGCTCTACAAAATTGGGGATGAATCTCCTCAAGAATTTGATCTTACCAAAGAAAGAATGTACTCCACTTTTTCTTGTGGGAAGAGGAATCTGCTGGATGGCTTGAACTCATTCAAGATCAATCTTGATTCCATATTTGGAGACAACATGTCCCAATAGATTTCCCTCCATAACAAAAAAGATAGATTTCTTGGGATTCAGAGAAACTCTATGTTCTTTACATTTTAAAAGGATTGTTTCAAGATGTTGAAAGTGATCTGCTTTAGTTTTGGAAAACACGATTAAATCATCTAGATACACAATAATACATTTTCCTTTCAAACCTCTGAAATCCAAATCCATTTCTCTCTGAAAGGTGGCACCAACATTAATGAGGCCAAAGGGCATCCTCTTGTACAAAAAATTACCCTAAGGGGTGGTTGAGGCAGTCTTGTGTTGATCTGTAGTATTGAACTTCCACTTGGTTATATCCTGAGAAACTATCAAGCATGGAAAACATTTCTACACCTTTGACAACTTGTAACACTTGGTTCATCATAGGTAGAGGATATTTATCCTTCAAATAATCATGATTTAGATTCATGAAATCAACACATATATCTGAATCTCACCATTTTTCTTTCTAACAGGGACAATATTAGTAATCCATGTTCAATGATGAATGGGGAAGATGGTTTTGGATTTCAATAAATTTTGTATCTCTTGGAAAATGGTTTTGGCAATTTTTGGACTATACTGCCTTTACTTCTACTTGAAAGGTTTGATCCCAAGTTTGAGGGGAATGAAGTGTTTTATTTATTTTTGCTAGAAATATTTCATATCATCATAAGAATAAGCAAGGACATAAACACACCTCTTCAAAAGCTTTACCACCTTCTACTTCTCCTCTCGGGTGCAAGAATTTTCCAACGTTCACCATTTTGGCTTTGGCAGGACTCCCAATGTTAATATTTTCACATTCAACAAACTTCTGAGCTCCTTTGAAAGCCTTGGACTTGACATATTATGTCATGTTTATCAAATAATTCCTCCAGGCTTATCGGCCCTTAAGGGATCTTATTTCCTTTTGGTTTGATGTATCCATCTTGATGCATACTCCTCCTTGACACCTTCCTCATTAAAAGAGACACGCTCTCGAGGTAGATTGCCACTTCCCTCAAAATACAACTGATCAAAGTTATCCCTGAGCTCCAGGAAAGAGAGAAAATGTTGATCGTCATTGAAAACTTGCTAGTTGTTTGCATTATCCAGTATGCACTTGGTCTATGGGTCATTTCAATGGTGAATTTTTCCTAAGAGACATCAGGATGATGTATTAGCAAAGACCCTGAAACAACTAGGGAATCAGCTCTATTGTTTTTCTCCCTTTGCACCACTTTGATAGAGAAAGCATCAAATAATTCAATAGAATCCCAGAATATATTCCTATAATGTTTCAACCTTCTATTATTCACTTGAAAAAGGTCTCTGACTTGTTTGAAAACTAATTTTACATCTCTATGAGCTAAGGAGACTCTTCACACATCTTTCTTTTGCCGTGTTCAGTCCAAGGATGAGAGCTCCATATTCTACTATGTTATTTGTATTTTCAGACTATAGCTTAATGGAGGAAAGGATGAATATTTCCTTCTATAGATATCAATACCACACCAGCCCTAACACCAGCTGAAGAGCAAACTTCCATCAAATTCTAAATTCCAAATGCCATTAGGATCATGGAGCACTTATTTGGGATGTTCTACCTCATCCTAAGACTTGATCATGTATTTTCCATCCCCAATATCTTCATAAAGTATTTGTGCCTTGGGATCATCTGTCTTTTGCACAATATATTCAATTTACTTCTCGGGAAACAGTTTCTTCATCTTTCCATTTACTGGTATAAGGGTATGTGACCAATCCATTTGAATTTCTCCTCCTACATCTTTACAGAAATTCCTACTCAACAGCATGCCATATGAAGGAGGAATATCAACTACCAAAATAGTAGCTAAAACCTTTTTTTCTGGTAAAGAAGCAAAAGCTACTTGTGCATCTTTAATTCTTCTCGACCAAAGGCACCTCCCTACTCTCCATGGAATAACAAGAACCAAAATTACATATGAGGGTAAGACCCAAAGCATGAGCCACTTTGGCAGGCATCACATTGTTTGATGCTCCTAAGTCTATGACACAGTTGCTAAGTCTATGGCCAGCTATGAGGAGGGTCACATAGAATGGTTTGATTTTCTCATTAGGTGAGGTGACTGCAGCCACAAGGTTTGGTTGGGGTGTGGAAGAGGGAGTGGGAAAAATACCTTTAGAAGTGTTGGATGAAGTTTTGGAATGGGAATTGACAAAGTGGACCATTTTGGCAAAGGCTTTTAGATGTGTTTGATAAAACTCAGCCTCTGAAATCTAGATTTTTGTCTTCTTGAGGTGGTCAATGATATCAAAAGATCTAGAGGTGGATGGGGTATCATCACTAGGAATCCTAGGCTTATCAGGTTTTGGAGCTGGAGAATAAGAAGTTTTAGAAATAGGAGTAGAAGAAGAAGAATTAGCAGAACTCACCTTTTGCGTGGATGCAGTGGGAATAGGAAATCCTCTTCTTGCAATCACTGGAATAGTCATTGGGATGCTCCTTAGATTTTTTAGTGGGCTGCATCACTTTTTATCTCTTGTTTGTCTACTCCTGAGTCATAACAACATATGAATCACGATTCATATCTACCACTACTTCATCATAATCATCTTCTTCATCAATGCCCTCAGTAGTGAGGAAATTAACTCGAGATTCATCAAGTTCTTCTAGTTCTTCCTCAACCTCTTCTCCAGGTTCTTCAAAGTCTTCATTAAACTCTTCGTCATCAGGTTCTTCCACTTCACAAGTTACATTAACAGGGACCTTGATGGGTGGTCCTTAAATTTCCAACCTTGTCTAAGAGAAGGAAAATGGTTTCTAGGTTGAAAGTTCCTCCTTGGAACGTCTTGATAAGGAGCATGCTGAGCCAATTGTTTCTTGATGGCAATGAGGTCATTGGCAAGATTCTGTACTAATTGATCTGCATTAGCTCCAAGAGTAAGAGTAGAGGAAGAAGAAGTTTTAGATTTCAGAAGAGTCTCTTCTTAATTTTCCAGACATGATCAGGTCATCCTCAACACTAACGGCTAATCTCTGATCAACATCCAAAGTTGCAAGATTGACTCTTCTTATGTGCATAGCTTACTTTAGGAAATTAAGAATTTAGGAAGAATCATTTTTGAATTTTATCCATAAGCCATAGGTGTCTTGTGGGATTCTTGTTAATCAGCTTATTAAACTTGGCCACAAATTCTCTCATGGGCTCTTGTGGTTATTTCTTGATTTGAGAAATCTGGGCTAGCAAAGCATGCACATCTTCAGTAGGCTTTAAAATGGTTCTCAAATCTAGTTCATCATGGTAGTTCTAATTAGTGATGGCCCCAGTGGGGAGATGGTAAAACCAATCTGCCACATTGTCCATGCAAAGTCTCCATGAAAAATCCTTACAAGAGACATCCTCATGTTCAACTCCAAGGACTCCACATGCAACTATGAAGGCTACAATGTGTTCATCAGGATGTTCCTTGCCATCACCTTTGAACTTGGGAAAGTTCTTTCTGTTACCCCTGGGTAACTCATGCAAAGGTTGAGGGAGGGAAAGAGGCCCAACTCGTTGGCCCCAAGGTAATGGAACCACCATACTTGGAAAAATTTCTTGAAGTGGAACTGAAACACTAGACAAGAATTAAAGCTGTGAAGATTAGGGTTGAGTTGTTCTTGAGGGATACCACTCCCAAGAGCTCTATCTTCAATAGGGGGTGTACTTGGTGGAAAATGAGCTCTTATATTTCTCCTTGTTGAAGGAAGGGGAAAACCTTGTTGTTCCAGGAGTTGAAACTTGAAGAATATTCAATTCCAAGAGCCCTTCTTCCGCGAGTAAATCTTAGAGTCGCCAGATTGGAAATGATCAAGAAATTGTTCTTTAAAACTTGAATTCATTGAAATGAATCCCCAGTAGAGGTCACCAAAAATTTTTGGTTGTCAAATTAGGAATTTAATGAAAGTAACAGTCAGGGGACAAAAAGTCCCTCCTTTTAATGGGAGAGGTGCCCTTATTGAAAGCAAAGCAACAAAACTATTTACAAATGTACAAATTTCTATTTTAATGAGGAACTCTGATATCATGAAAGTGTTTTAATGCAAAGGTAGATCATCAATACAAAAGAACATGAAGAACTAAGGGAGGGAAAAGGTAGAATATAACAGCATCCCGAGGAAATATAGATAGCAAAATAGTTCCTTATAAATGTTGATGCAAGGATGATATATAGAACAAAATCATTCATATTAAACCACCAGATATTATTTCATAGACACAAAGTTCCAGAAATGACATCCATAAGAATACAAATCTTCTTAATGCAATAAATTAATGATTCACACACTTTAGAAAAGCCAGAGAGAATAAATCGATGCAGATAGAAATAGGAAGGGAAATCTTCTGTATTGATAGCTTTTTATTCTTTTACACTTTCAAAAATATCAGAGTTCTAGCCCCTTTGGAATGGTGTGGAGAGCCCAATATATAGCTTACAAAGTGGTTACATTTGGTAACCATTTCTTTTAACTAAAAGATTAATTAAGGAAATACACAACATAAAGTCCTTAATTAAATTACAAAGAGATCTGAACTAAAAATAGAAGAAGAGAGTCAAGAGCCAGAAGTAGAGACATCTGGTTGTGGCTGAGGAGGGCCCACTATTTTGAGGATCCTAGTTCCTGAATCTCTTCAATGCTTCCGCTATCTCCATGCCCCTGGGAATCATTGTGTTGGAAGTAGCATGAGTGGCCACGTGCCTAGGAATTTCTCCATATCTTTTTCAAACTCAGTGTGATCTAGATATTCCTTATTAGCCTTCGGCTATAGCTGAATGGAGAGAAAAAACTTCCTTCATTCTCTCTTTGGTGATTGACTCTTCCTTGAACAAATCATCCTTGACAAAGGTTTTAAACTGAGCCTTGATTTCTTGGAGAGAGAAGAATACACCTATGGTTTCATCCTAAAAATGGCAGTGGATATCCTTGAAGGCTGATAAAACACAAGTTTTAAAAGACTCCCCTTTTTCCCATACATTCCTCAATTCCCCCAGTGCTTCTTCTAGAACCTTTATTTTCCACTCGATGTATAAAGATCCATGTCCTTGACAAGTTATTCTTGACATCATCAAACACATTGTTGGCCAACAAGATCCTATCATTGGTTTGACCCATCAGACAAAGATCTGCAGATACATCCACTCCAGACTTTCAATTCCTTGTCCATAGCCTTGATTGAAGAAGTGAATTTCTGTTGTAGCTTGATCACCTTCTCATTAGTTTTGAAGGCTTCCTCAATGAAGTTTAAACCTTCTATAGTCATATCATCCACCATGGCCTCAACATCCTTCCCATAAGTAGAATACTTATGAATGTATTTGATGGTTTGGACCTCATCCTGATTGAGAGCTATGGAAGGTGGGAGAACAACCAATGGGGCTAGATCTAAAACTTTATCCTTTGCCAACAATGATCTGATAAAGTTTGGAAAGAACTTGGTTTTGTTCTTCCAAATGCTCCATGGGTTTGCTTTCCTTTCTCCACCCATTCAATAACCTTAGTGATGGTTTCCCTAAGGTTATGAACTTCACTCTCAGGTGTGGATTCTCCCATTGGAATTCTAGAAAGTTCCAAATTAGAGATCAAAATATCTTTCTCCTCTTTGGCCACTTTGGGTTTTGTAACCTCTAGGAACTGCTAGCCTTGAGCATCAGTTACCAACCTCAAAGTAGTATTTTGTTTCTTTATTTTCTAGAGGAGGAGGGTAGTACCAAGCAGAGCTGCTACAACATCAAATTCAGGGCCTTGTTAATTGGGAGGAAGATTTTCTTTTCTTTCTGTCAACTAGGGGTTGATACCCAGGTGAAAGGAAGAAGAAGAAGAAAAAGAAGAATCAAGGGACCTGAGTGCAAGTGAACTCATGGCACTCAGAGTATGAACCACTATTGATCTCTAGTGGGGAAGTGAATGCAAAACCTAGGAATTTCTCTTATGCAGAGGATTCTGTTAAACTTGGAAGTTCGGTCCTTGGTCCTTCCTTCTCTACTTAAGTAGTAGATTTCAAGGGTTTCTTCTAGTTCTTTCATCTCATCATCATCATTCTCACTTAGAAAAATAATGTTCTCTAGCCCACTAGGCAATTATGACTACTTCCCCAGAAGAGTCTCTTCCTCGATTGGTTCTTTCTTTACTTCTTTGACCTTCTTCTGATACACTCTAGTGGAAGAGGAAGGAGTAGACAACTCAGGTTCTTTCAAAGAAGAAGATGAGGATTTTTCTCAAGTGCCTCAGTGCTAGGTGTATGTACTTCCTTCCTAGGTGTGGAAGTATCTCTTGAAGAGGATCTACCTTTGTTCATCCTGAGTTCATGTACCTTTCTGTCAAACCAAATCTTCGTTCTATGACGATGACAAGGGAAATTATCTCACTCAAGTCATCTCTTTCCTTAACATACCAATCTAGTGTTTCCAGAGGAGTGTGATTGATTGATCTTTTGTACTCAAAGGATTGTAAATCTTCATCATCATCCTTAAGACCCTCAGGCACCTGGTAGAGGTTGAGGTCTATGATCTGTTGTAGAGACAATCTGCCAAAATGCCTCCTCCTTGCTTCAAAATCATCAGCACAATCAGCCCAGTAATCCTTAGTATCAGGATGGTGATGATAAGTTATTCTGAGATTTTGATCAATGTATCTCTTAAGATCAAATCAAGTCCTGGGCTTGAAGAAATGAACTGTAATAAGAGCAATAATCCCTTTCTATATTTTGGGCATCTAGAGTTGTCTTGCAAGTATAATTCACTAAGGTGATAGGGAAATTAAGAAATCAGTAATATTCTTATCTTGGCAGGATCTATGAAGTTTATCTAGTTGCCTACACACCTCAACAAAAGCCATTTTGTCATTACAGAACATGGGAAGCTTGAGAGGTGTGCTTTCAAAACAAGCCAGCCTGATGTATGAGAACTTTCAGAACTGAGTGAAGAAAGCTCCATACTTAGTTATCAAATCCCTTAGCATCATCAGAGAATCTTTGGTAGTGTCACCCTCCAAGAGCCTCACAATGTACATGGTGAAGGCATCATTTACCCTTCTAAAATTATGATTACTGATCCTTAAGGGTAAAATGAGGGAAATATGTGGTAGATGGGCTCATCTTTCTTTCCTCTAATGAAAGTCAAGCCGAGCCACTCATGATATGCTGCCAAGGTGTACATGAGATAAGAAGTCATGTAGAACTTTTTGGTTTGCATGAAACATTTGACAATTGTTCAGTTCAGGTTTCCACAGATAATCTTGGCCTAATTCATGATTTTTCGTACCCTCGCAGATAATATTTATGAAAGGGCACATCCAAAAATGGAAGTCATTAGTAGAGGGTATTACCATAATCTGAGCGAGAGTAGAGTGATGATATCTGGTAGTTCTTTGTTGAAGTTGACCCTAAAAAATGCCGTAGAGAGTCAGAGATGCTCCCTTCTTATGGAACCTTCAGCCATGACTTCACTATTTGAGCCTTATATCCCTCGACTGTCTTGATAAAATAGAGTCTGAGCTTGAGCAAGAGTGAGAACAATTGGAGTCTTCTGTTTCAAGGATGCTGCAGGGTAGTGGCGATGGTAATGGTGTCCAATCTTGTAATCCAACTCAACGTGCACATTGACGACCTCCTTGGTGTCTGGATTGAAACTCTAGCCCCATAGGTGAGCATAATGTTATAACATTACAAAAAGAAGAGGAAAAATAATGACGTATGTGATTCCACTATAATTTATCATTTGAGCCATGGGAGCAGGGTTTTTGCATGCTAATCTACCTCAGAAATCATCAAAATCCAAATGTCGAACTTCACTATCTCCAATATCAAGCACAAAAGTACTCCAATGGGGAAATATCCTCGTGCCCTTGAAATTTTATCTTCATTTTGATAGTGAATAGAGGAATAGCCTTCAAATAATAGACTCATGACAAGAATTTCAAAGAGATACAAGAAGGTGGACAAACATGACTCAATTCTTGCAAAAATACGGGTAAGAGATAATGAAGCAAGAAATGTGACAAGTGCATAGATGGTTGCCCCTTTAAATAGCCATTCAGGAGAGAGAAGATCATAAATGTGCATTAAATACTACCTTGCGCTGACTCAAAAAGATGAAATGCTGGAAAAGTAGAAAAAACTTGGCCCGGATGGTCCATGGAACATTGGGACATGAGGGATGTGAAGAGCCGATTCAGCTGATGTGGACAATGTGGTCAGGATAGCATGGGCAGTTTAAGGGACACAAAAACAGAACGACAAAGAGCTGGTCCTGAGGGACACAGAAATGGGTGAAGGATGTGAAGGAAGTTGATTCAAAGAGCCAATTCGGCTGATGCAGGGAATTGATGAAATAGGAGGCCTTGGCATACTTGGGAAAGAGGGGTTGAAAAAATTCTGAAAAATCCGATGGACCAAGGACTTGTGGGAAATCGGCCAATCGGCGAACAGGAGGCCCATCGCTACTTTGGGACATGAGGGACAAAAATGTCTGAAAAACCCGCAAGTCACTAAAATGACCCCAAGAAACAAAATTTTCACCATCTCTTCAAATTTATTACTTCACTAAAACACTACTAAAGGGTGCCAACTCAAAATTTAAAAATTTTTGACTTTCAAAAGAGGGGAATTTTGAGGGGACAAAAACTGGCTCTTTCTTAGGGATGACTTGACTAGATCATAAGAATGAGGCAAGACAAGAATTCAAGAAAAAATATGGGGAAGAAGACTAGTGCCTTATCCATTGGGTAATAGAGTCAAAGGAAAAACAATACAGAAGGTGACACCATGGAAAAAGAACACAGAACAAAGGCAAAGAAAGGAAAACATACACTGTACATAATATACAAAGGACTTCCTATTCACCTAGGATTTGAAAAATTTTAAGTACTGCCCACTATGAGGAAGTGGGAGAGAAGATTCATCCATGTAATCAAGATAGAAAGAATTTTCACCAAAAAAAGTGTCTGATTCTGAAAGGGACCAATCCAAAGAGAGTCAAACTTACCATGGCTTCCTCGAGGTTCATGCTTTTTATCCTATAGTAAAACAATGTCTCCAATTTTGAAATCTCCGGATCTGGTTTTCTTATCAAATAAATATTTCACCTTCTGCTGATGTGTGCAGAGATCTTATTGAAAACCTACAGTCTGTCTTCATCTAGCTTATGGAGATACATGATCCTCTTATCCAAAGAATTACTGAAACTGGGGGTCCTCAATAGCTTTCATCAAATGCAAAGCTGGTAAATTCCATTGTCACTGGTAGTCAAGATTCCACACCATACACCACTTGAAAAGGAGACATCCCAATTTCTCTTTTGGGTGTAATCCTATCTACCCACAGAGAGCATCATAAATCTTCTTGTGCCAGTTTCTCTGAGATTCATTGACAAGCTTTCTTACAATGGTCACCAAATTCTTATTTTTTGATTCTGTCCTGTCCATTCCCTTGAGGGTAGTAATATGAAGAATAAGCGAGAAAAAATCCATACCCATAGAAGCATAAATCCATCATCTTATCAGAAGTAAAATTGGAAGCATTATCGGTCATGATCTTCTTTGGTACTCCAAACCTTACTAAGATGTTTTCTTTGATGAAATTGCATACTACCTCAGAAGTAGTAATTTTAATTGGGATGGATTCCACCCACTTGGTGAAATAATATATGAGTAGTCAACACATGAGTATGTCTTACACTTGAAGGTGGGTTGAGTGTTCTCGATGAAATCCAAACCCCATTCTTGAGATGGTTCTTCAATCACAACTGGCTTGAGTGGTAAAGCAGCCATCTTAGATCCTACCACAAAGGTCTGACAAGCTTCACACTTGTCGACCCACTTTGATGCATCTCTAAACAAAGTAGGCCAATAGTACGTCGCACACAAAGAATTTTGTGAGTAGTGACAGCATAGATGAGAAACGACCCCCATAAGCTTGATCATGAAAGGGCTGAGAACAAATTCTTTTGTTGTTTTATTTGTCAACTCACTTCAATAATCTTCCATCCACTCCTCGCTTTGAACAAAGCATTATCCCACAACATGTATTGTGCTGACCTTAACTTGATAGCTCTCTTCTCCTTTGCAGTTAAGTGAGATGAACACTCAGCATAGGTGAGGAAGTGAGAAATGTCCAGCGTACCATTCATTTGTCGAGATGAGGAACAGAACAGTAGGGACATCAACTTCATCCTTAGGAAACTCATGTCTAGCTCCTTCGGCAATGAGTTCACATAGGCCTTTACCCTGAAATAGCTTCATTGGTATGATGTCAAGATCATAATCCCTGAACCTTTTCTACCTAATTTCATCTCTTGGTTCCAAACTCCTTTTGTGTAAGAATAGACTTGATAGTCGTATCGGGGATAAGCACAATAGAGTGAGAGTTAAGAATGTAAAATCGAAATTGCTTAACAAATTTAACTACTATAAAAACATGTTTCTCCATCATAGTGTACTTGAACTTGTGAGTTTTCATAATATAACTCATGAATGCAATTTGGGATCTCATAGTATTCAGAATCTTTCTGAGTCAACATAACAGAGTCCAAGGTACTCTTCTATGGCATAGCAATAGATGATAAAATATTTTCTAAAATCTGGACATGCTAAGATAGGAGTCTTAGAAATAGCTTTTCTTAATGCCTTCAAATGCTTCCTTTCCTTTCAGAGGACCAAACAAACATTCTTGCTTTCCTTTCATCATTTGGGAAATATTCAAAGTTAACTCTACAAAATTGGGGATGAATCTTTTTAGGAAGTTGATCTTACCAAGGAAAGAGTGCACTCCATTTTTGTTTGTGGGAAGAGGACTCTGTTTGATGGCTTGAACTCATTCAGGATCAATCTTGATTCCTTCTTTAGAGATAAAATGTCCCAATAGCATTACCCTCCATGGCACATAAATACATATTTCTTGGGACTCAAAGAAACTGCCATGTTCTCTACATTTAAAGAGGATTGTTTCTAGATGTTGAAAGTGATCTGCTCTAGTTTTGGAAAACACAGTTAAATCATCTAGATACACAACAATACATTTTCCATTTCAAACCCCCAAAATCCAAATCCATTGCTCTCTGAAAGGTGGGCACCAAAATTAATGAAGGCCAAAGGGCATCCTATTGTAGGAAAAATTACCCCAAGGAGGTGGTAGAGGCAGTCTTGTGCTTGATATGCAGTATGGAATTCCACTTGGTTATATCTTGAGAAACCGTCAAACACATGACAACAATTTCTGCACATGTGACAACTTGTAACACCTAGTCCATTATGGGTAGGGGATAGTTTTCCTTCAAAGAATCCTAATTTAGATTCTTGAAGTCAACACAGATCCAAATCTTAGTGTTTTTGTCTTCTTGACATGTACAATATTAACAATCCATGTTGAATGATGAATGGGGAAGATGATCTTGGCTTTCAATTAACTTTTGTATCTCTTGGAAAATGGTGTCAGCATTTTTTTTGGATTATACTACCTTTGCTTCTGATAAAAAGGTTTTAATCCCATGTTTGAGGGGAATGAAGTGTTACATTTGTTTTAGCTGGAAATATTTCAAATCATCATAAGAATAAGCAAGGACATCAACGCACCTCTTCAAAATATTTACCTCCTTCTTCTTCTCCTCTTGGGTCAAGCTCTTTCCGAAGTTCACCATTTTGGGTTCGGTAGGGCTCCCAATGTTAATCTTTTCACATTCAGTAGACTGCTGAGATGATTTGGAAGCCTTTGACTTGACATATCTGTCATGTTTATCAAATAATTCCTTAAGACTTACCAGCCCTTTAGGAATCTTGTTACCTTTTAGTTTGATGCAACCATCTTGATCCATATCCTCCTTGACAATTTCCTCATTTGAAGAGACATGCTCTCGAGGTAGATTGGAACTTCCTTCAAAATACAATTGGTCAAAGTTATCCCTAAGCTCTAAGAAAGAGAGAAAATGCTATTCTTCATTGAAAACTTTCCAGTAGTTTGAATTATCCGTATGTTTGGTCTATGGATCATTTCAATGGTGAATTTTTCTTGAGAGAAGTTGGGATGAGGTATCAACAAAGACCTTGAAATAGCTAGGGAATTAGCTCTAGTGTTCTTTTCCCTTGGCACCGCTTAAATGGAGAAGGCATAAAGGAATTCAATATAATCCCATACCAGATTCCTATAATGCTTCATCCTTCTATTCTTCACTTGGAAAAGGTCTCTGACTTGTTTTACAACTAGTTCTACATCACCATGAGCCAGGAGGTTCCTCACACCTCTTTCTTTTTCCATGTTCAGTCCAAGAATGAGAGCTTCATATTCTACTGTGTTATTTGTATTTTCAAACTGTAGTTTGAAAAAGAAAGAATGAATATTTCCTTTTGGAGATATCAATACCACACCATCCCGAGCACCAGTTGTAGAGAAAATTACATAAAATTCCAAATTCCAAATGCTACTAGGATCATGGAGCACTTCTTTGGGATTTTTTGCCTCATCCTGGGACATAATCTTGTAGCTGCCATGGCCAATATCTTCATAAAGTATTTGTGCCTTAGGATCATCTTTCTTTTCTATAATATATTTAGTTTGCTTGTCGGGTAACAACTTCTTCATCTTTCCATTAAATGGTATAAGGGCAGGTGACCAATCCATTTGAATTTCTCTTCCTACATCTTTACAGAAATTCCTACTCAGCAACATGCCATATGAATGAGGAATATCAACTACCAAAATAGTAGCTAAAACCTTTTTTCTAGTAAAGCAATAAAAGCTACTTGTGCATCTTTAAATATTCCCACCAGAAGCACCTCCCTAATCTCCATGGAATAGCATGAACCAAAAGTATGTGTGAGGGTAAGACCCAAAGCATGAGCCACTTTGGCAGGCATCACATTGTCCCATGCTTCTGAGTCTATGACACAATTGCTAAGTCTATGACCAACTATGAGGAGGGTCACATAGAATGGTTTAATTTTCTCATTAGGTGAGGTAACTGTAGCCACAAGGTTTGGTTGGGGTGTGGAAGAGGGAGTGGGAAAAATACCTTTAGAAATGAAATTTCGAAATGGGAATTAACAAAGTGGACCATTTTGGCAAACGCTTTTGGATGGGTTTGATAAAACTTATCCTCTGAAATCTATATTTTTGTCTTTTAGAGGTGGTCAATGATATCAAAAGATCTAGAGGTGGATGGGGTATCATCACTAGGAATTGTAGGCTTATCAAGTTTTGGAGCTAGAGAATAAGAAGTTTTAGAAATAGGGGTAGAAGAAGAAGAATTAGTAGAAATCACATTTTGTGTGGATGCAATGGGAATAGGAAATCCTCTTCTTGCAATAAATGGAATAGTCGTGGGATGCTCCTTAGATTTTATAGCGGGTAGCATCAATTTTTCTCTCTTGTTTGTATGCTCCCGATTCATAACAGCATATGACTCACCATTCATCTCTGCCACTACTTCATCATAATCATCTTCTTCATCAATGCCCTTAGTAGTGAGGAAATTAACTGGAGATTCATCAAGTTCTTCTAGTTCTTCCTCAGCCTCTTCTCCATGTTCTTCAAAGTCTTCACTAAATTCTTCATCATCAGGTTCTTCCGCTTCACAAGTTACATTAACAGGGACCTTGATGTGTGGTTCTTCAATTACCTACCTTGTATGAGAAGTTAGGATTAAATGGTTTCTAGGTTGAAAGTTACTCCTTAGAATGTATTGATAAGGAGCATGTTGATGCAAAATGATTATATTGTTGGTAATGAGGAGTTTGGAAAGATTCTGTACTAACTGATCTAGATTAGCTGCAGGAGTAGATGAAGAAGACTTTCTTGCCCTAGCGATTTGGAAGATTATCTCTTCTGAAAATAACCAAACATGATCAGGTCAGGAGGAACACTGGACGGATGGAGGCTACTGATCAGCATCCAAAGTTACAAGATCGGCTCTAGTCAGCACATAGCCTACTTCAGGGAATCGAGCATTTTGTGAAGACTGGTTTTGACATATTTGAGTTCACAAGCTAGGTGTCTGGTGGGATCTTGTTAATCTGGTGTGTAGAACTTCACCACAGATTCTCTCATGGGATCTTGTGTATGTTTCTTGCTTTGAGTACATGCGAGGCTATTCCTATCATGTTCATCTTGATCGTGTTGTGAAATAGTGGCGTGGAAGGTAGTTCAGTCAGTGAAATAGTCCCAATTACTGAGGGCAACTGGTGTCCAGATGGTAGAGGAGCAGTATGCCAGATTTCCTAAAAAGTATGCGTGAAAAGCATTATAGATACATCCTCATGTTTCAACTACACTTTACTCCACATGTTCACACTAAGGGGGCTGCAATGTTAGGAATAATTAGGATAGTGTCTTACCATTGTACCTATGAGTTGTTGAGAAAAAACTTCATAATTACCCCTATGGTATTATATGTGCAAAGGTTTGAGTGAGGGAAAGAGGCCCAACTCCTTGGCACCAAAGTAATGGAACTGCCATAGCTTGGAAAATTGTCTTGCAGTGGACCTAAAACTCCTACAAGTATTAAAGAGTGTTGTTTTGGGCTGATTTGTTCTGGCTATTTATTAGCCATGTATTGTGTAATGTCTGTCTTGCAGACAGGATGAATATATTATTTTATTTTGATCCAAGCTATGTCAATTTCTCCTTATTGAAGGAAGGGGAAAACCTTGTTTCTCCAGGAGTTGAAATTGAGAATATTCAATTCCAAGAGCCCTTCTTCTGCGAGTAAATCTTAGAGTCACTAGATCAAGAATTTGTTCTTTAAAAATGGAATTCGTTGAAACGAATTCTCAATGGAGTCACCAAAAGCTATTGGTTATCAAATTAAGAATTTAATGAAAGCAATAGTCAAGGGATAGAAAGTCCCTCCTCTTATATGGGAGAGGTTCCCTTATTGAAAGCAAGCAAAAAAACTATTTTAAAATTGTACAAATTTATATTTTAATGAGGAACTTTGATATCATGAAAATGTTTTAATGCAAAACTAGATCATCAATGCAAAATAACATAAGAACTAAGGGAGGGAAAATGCTATAATATAGCAGCATCCCGGGAAATATAGATAGCAAAATAGTTCCTTATAAATGATGTGCAAGGATTATATATAGAACAAAATCATTCATATCAAACCACCAGATATTATCTCATAGACAGAAACTACCATAAATGACATCCATAAGAATACAAAATTTATTAATGCAATAAATTAATGATTCGCACACTTTAGATAAACCAGAGAGAATAAATCGATCTAGATAGAAACAGGAAGGGAAATCTTCTTGTATATATAGCTTTTAATTCTTTTACACTTTTAAAAATATCAGAGTTTCATCCCCTTTGGAATGGGCTTGTAGAGCCTAATATATAGCTTACAAATTGGTTACATCTAGTAACCATTTCTTTTAACTAAAAGATTAATTAAGGAATTAAATGACATAAAGTCCTTAATTAAATTACAATGAGATCCAAACCAAAAATAGAAGAAGAGATTTAAGAGCCAAAATTAGAGACATTCAGTTGTGACTGAGGAGGGCCCACTATTTTGAGGATCCGATTCCTGAATCTCTTAAATGCTTATGCTATTTCCATGCCCTTGGGGAATTAATGTGTTAGAAGTAGCACGAGTCCACTTGCCTAGGAATTTCTCCATATCTTTGCTCAAACTTAGTGTGATCTAGATATTCCTTATTAGCCTCAGCTATAGTTGAATGGAGGGAACAAGCGTCTTTCATTCTCTCTTTTGTGATTGAATCTTCCTTGAACGAATCATCCTTGACAAAGGCTTTAAACTGAGCCTTGATTTCCTGGAGAGAGAAGAAAACACCTATGGTTTCATCCTGAAAATGGCAGTGGATATATTTGAAGGAAGATACAACATAAGTTTTAAAAGACTCCCCTTTATGCCATACATTCCTCAATTTCCCCAGTTCTTCTTCCAGAACCTTTATTTTCCACTTGATGCTAAAGATCCATGTCCTTAACAAGTTATTCTTGACATCATCAAACACATCTTTGGCCAACAAGATTATATCATCAGTTTGACGCATCAGATGAAGATTTGAGAAACACCCACTCTAGACTTTCAACTCCTTGTCCATAGCCTTGATTGAAGAAGTGAATTTCTGTTGCAGCTTGATCACCTTCTCATTAGTTTTGAAGGCTTCCTCAATGAAGTTTAAACCTGCTACAGTCATATCATCCACCATGGCCTCAAAATTCTTCCCATAAGTAGAATACTTATGAATGTCTTTGATGGTTTGGACCTCATCTTGACTGAGACTTATGGAAGGTGGGAGGAATGGCCAATGGGGTTGGATCTAAAAATTTATCCTTTGCCAAAAATGATCTGATAAATTTGGAAAGAACTTGGTTCTGTTCTTCTAACTTCTCCATGGTTTACTTTCCTTTCTCCACCCATTCAATAACCTCTAATAATTGTTGGCCTTGAGCATCAGTTACCAACCTTGAAGTAATCTTTTCTTTCTTTGCTGGAGGAGGAGGGGTAGTACCAATTAGAGCTGCTATAGCATCAAAGTCAGGGCTTATTAATCGGGAGGAATATTTCCTTTTCTTGCTTTTAACTAGGGGATGAACGTAGGAAAATGAAGAAGAAGAAACAAAAGAATAAAGGGACCCAAGTGCAAGTGAGCTCATGGCACTCAAAGTATGAACCACTGTTGTCTCTAGTGAGGAAGTGAATGCAACCCTAGGAATATCCCTTGTAGAGGAGTTTGTTAAACTTGGAAGTTCGGTCCTTGGTCCTTCCTTCTCTAGTTGGAAATGTAGAAATTAATCTGATCTAATACAAAGAATCCATGAAATAGCTACAGACAATAATTGAAATCAAGAACTCTATATTATATTTTCATTAATTCACTATTTCAATACACTCCATTATATAGGAGATGTAAAATAACAATCCTTACAACAACATTTGTCTTCATATACAACCATACACCCATATAGTTTCAACCTCTCACCAATATAATAATAAAACAATACTAATTGTTTTATTATTCTAACTTACTAACTTACCACATACTAATCACATTTTACATTTACATAGTAAATGTACTTTCACTAATTTACCATAATAATAATTACACATGGAATTATTATTCACCCATACATACAAATGGAGCACTAAGATATATTTCCTAACATTCCCCCCCTTAGTGCGAACATGGGAAAAACCTGCCTTTGTACTGCAATGTGCCGCTATGTAGCATGCTCATGATCTGGATGGTTTCAAGGACAATACCAACAACCTCTGGATGGTTTTCCAAGTGGTTAACCAACAACCACACAACAGATGGTTTTTGAGGACAGTACCAACAACCTCTGGATAGTTTTTCTGGATAACTAACAACCACGATATCATGATGATGCAGTAGTATCAACAACTCTCATCACTATCTCACTGCAAGGAATAACATAGGAAATTCTACTGAAATCTGTTGCTCGTACATACATAGAAAAAGCTGACATAATGGAAATGGAACATTGGATCATGTTCCCCCCCTCAATGTGAAATTTCCACTTATTGAAAACAAGATTACTGCAAACTGAGGCACACCACACTGGAAGCACTAAAATCAAACTGCACACACACCTGTCACCAAAGTTGATATGCGGCCCCGTCGTTGGCAACTGACGAGAGGTCGCTGAATGACCTCCAACCTTCGTTTGCATCCATCCTCTAGTAAATTCACTTAGTATAGAAATTCTTCATAATTATAGTCAATTTCATTTGTTATTTGTTCATCTCTAGTTTCCCATTCTACAATTTTGCTTACATCTGTAGGTGCTTTTTCGTTTCCATCTACTATCCTCCATAGATTTTTATTCATTAACTGCATCTAAATTTTTACTCTCCATGTATGGAATTTCAACCCATTAAATTTATCTAATGGTGTATCCATTTTTCTGAATCTAAATATCCAAAAAAAATTGAATGCAGATTTGAATTACCTCTGATTCTTTGATTTCTTCAAAAAAACAGCAGTGATCAATGTGCTGTATAGTAAATTGCATGTTTCTCCCAAACCGTGAACTGGGTTTTTCTGAAATTTCTACTGTAGCTTCTTGTATAACAGATCATTCCGTACGAAATTTTTTGGAGGAACCCAGATCGTGAAACAAAAGTTACGAGATCATCTTCGAGACAGATTTAACCTGCTCTGGTACCAAATGTAGAAATTAATCTGATCTAATACAAAGAATCCATGAAATAGCTACAGACAATAATTGAAATCAAGAACTCTATATTATATTTTTATTAATTCACTATTTCAATACACTCCATTATATAATAGTTGTAAAATAACAATCCTTACAACAACATTTGTCTTCATATACAACCATACACCCATATGGTTTCAACCTCTCACCAATATAATAATAAAACAATACTAATTGTTTTATTATTCTAACTTACTAACTTACCACATACTAACCACATTTTACATTTACTATTTACATTTACATAGTAAATGTACTTTCACTAATTTACCATAATAATAATTACACATGTAATTATTATTCACCCGTACATACAAATGGAGCACTAAGATATATTTCCTAACAGGAAATAGCTTCAGGGGTTTCTTCTGTGTCTTTCATCTCATCATCATCATTTTCACTTAGAAAAATAATTTTATCTAGCATGCTAGGCAATTCTAATCTCTCTAGAAGAGTCTCTTCCTTGATCGGTTCTTGCTTGACTTCTTTGATCTTCTTATGATACACTCTAGTGGAAGAGGAAGGAGTAGACAACTTAGGTTCTTTCAAAGAAGAAGGAGGAGTTTTATTAAGTGCCTCAGTGCTAGGCGTATGTATTTCCTTCCTAGGTGTGGAAGTCTCTCTTGAAGAGGATCTACCTTCATTCATCCTGAGTTCACCGTACCTTTCTGTCAAACCAAATATTGGTTCTGACGATGACAGGGTCGATTATCTCACTCAAGTCATCTCTTTCCTTGACATACCAATCTAGTGTTTTAGAGGAGTTTACTTGATTTATCTTTCATAATCAAAGGATTTCCAATCTTCATCATCGTCCTTAAGACCCTCAGACACCTGGTAGAGGGTGAGGTCTATGATCTGTTCTAGAGACAATCTCCATAAATGCCTCCTCCTTGCTTCAAAATCATCAGCACAATCAACCTAGTAATCCTCAGTATTAGGACAATGATGATAAGTTATTATGAGATTTTGATCAATGAATTTTTGTAGATCAAATCAAGTCCTGGGATTGAATAAATGAACCATAAGAGGAGAAATAGCCCTTTCTATATTTTGGGCATCTAGAGCTATCCTGCATGTATAATTCCCCAAGGTGATAGGGAAATGAAGACCTCTAATCTTATTTTATTTACAGGTGCTATGGATTTTATCCACCTATCTGCATAATTCAACTAAAGACATTTTAATGTTATAGAACATGAGAAGCTTGAGAGGTGTGCTTTCAAAATAATCCAGTTTGATGTATGAGAACTTTTGGAACTGAATGAAGAAATCCCCATACTTAGTTATCAAAGCCTTAGCCTCATTTGTGAATCTTCTGGTAGTGTCACCCTCTAAGAGTCTCACAATGTACATGGTGAAGGCATCATTTACCCTTCTAAAATTATGATTACTATCCTTGAGGGTAAAATGAGAGAAATATTTGTAGATGGGCTCATCCTTCTTGCCTCCAATGAAAGTGAAGCTGAACCACTCGTGAGATGTTGTGAAGGTGTACATGAGATAAGAGGTCATGTAGAGATTTTTTCTCTGATGAACATTTTACAATTGTTCAATCAGGTTTCCACAAATAATCTCAGCCCAATTTATGTTTTTCTTACCCTCGCAAATGATGTTTATGAAAGGGAACATCCAAAAATGGAAGTCATTGGTAGAGGGAATTCCCATAATCTAGGTGAGTAGAGTGATGAAATGTGATAGTTCCTAATTGAAATCAACCCTGAACAATGCCTTAGAGATTCAGGACACTCCCTTCTTAGGGCACCTTAGCCATGAATTTGTTACTCAAGCCTTATATTTCTCACTTTCTTGATCAAACAGAGCTTGAGATTGAGTGAGAGTGAGAAAAATGGAGTCTTCTATTTCAGGGATGCGCAGGGTAATGTTGATGGCGGTGACGTCCCATTTTGTAATCAACTCACCATGCACATTGACGACCTCCTTAGTGTCTGGATTGAAATTAGCCCCACAGGAGAGCATAGTGTCGACACATTACACAAAAAGAGGAAAAGTTGTGGTGTATGTGATTCCACTATCATTTATCATTTGAGCCATTCGGAGTAGGGTTGTTTCATGCTAATCTGCCCCATAAATCACCAAAATCCAAATGTCAAACTTCACTATCTCCAATATTAGGAAAAAAGGTCTCCAAAGGGGATAGATGCTCATGTCGATGAAACTTAATCTTCATCTTGACAGTGAACAGAGAAACGGGCTCCAAAGAACAGTTTCAGGATAAGAATTGCAAAGATATACAGGAAGGTGGATAATTGACTCACTTTTGCAAGAATGCGGGCAAGAGATAACGAGCAAGCAATGTGACAAGTGCATAGATGGTTTCCCCTTTAAATATTCATTCAGGAGAGAGAAGATCATGAATGTGCATTAAATACACCTTGTGCCGACTCAAAAAAGGTTAAATTTGGGAAAAGTAAAAAAAAAATGGCTCGGGTGGTCCATGGAACATTGGGACATGAGGGATGCGAAGATCCGATTCGGTCGATGTGGGGAATGTAGGCCAAAAAAGTACGGGTGGTCCAAGGGACAAAAAATGTGAAGGACATGAAGAGCTGATTCGGTTGATGCGGGTGATGCGAGGAATCAATGAAATGGAGGCCTAGGCATACTTGGGACATATGGGCCGGAAAAGTCCGAAAAATTTGACAGACAAAGACTTGTGGGGAAATTGATGAATTGGTGAATAGGAGGCCCGCTGGTACTTTGGGACATGAGGGACAAAAATTTCTGATAGACCCACAAGTTACTAAAATGACCCCAAGAAATGGAATTTTCACCATCACTTCAAATTTATTACTTCACTAAAACACTTCTGAAGGGTGCTAACTCAAAATTTTCAATTTTTTTTAACTTTCAATAGAGGGGAATTTTGAGGGGGCAACACGCAACAACACGCAAAGGACAAGAAGCTAAGCAAATTGTGTGAAGGGAGAAATCTTGAGTGCACACAAACCTAAAATGTGAAACATCAGAGTCATATTGAAAGTATAAGTTATTTGGATAACTAGGAGGGTTATTTGGATAACACATTCTATATAGACGACATACTAACTGTATCATTATGGTAATGTGTTGTAACTCTGTGACTGAACTTTTTCCTTTGCTGGGAAATTTTGGAAATGCTACAAGGTCAAATACCATTTTGAGAATTTGAATTTAGTTCCTATAAATATTTTATATTTTAAATTTTTTGAATTTAACTTTGTTTGGAGAGATATTTCATGTTTTCAAAGATCCCAGGTAATGTATAATCCGATACCCCAATTTAGGGTTTTTGATAAGATAAATATGTTTGAATAGAGATATTTATCCAACCACATCACTCATAAATTTGGATATATCTTTGTGAAGGGTTTTAAAAACATTTTCAAGAATATTCATATCGAATGGAGTGTGGAGTAATAATTTCATTGCAGAAGTTTCAAAAAACGTGTACAATTTTCTCTCTTGACAGTGCAACTATATATTTGACTCTTTCTGTGAAAACCATTTCAACCAAGATCATGCTACAGGATATTCAAGTTTTCTAGTGGTTTTTCATCACATTGGGGCACTCAATTGTGTCTGAACAAGTCTTTCATTTGAGATTGCAATCAATCATTTCTCTCAAAGATCAAGAAATGGACACAAAGAAGTCTTAATAGTCTACTTGTCAAATTGAAATTCTCACAAATTAAAGTCCTGTCGAATGGAACCTAAATAATAGAGAAAAAGCAAAAGGTCTTGAAAAATTTGTTAAAGCCAAAAGATTTCATAAGATCTTGTTGAAGTTATTGAAGTAAAAATTTTTTAAGACCAAATTTCAACAAAGAACCGAATGTGATAAAGGAAATATTTTCATTTGAAATTGAAGAAGCTTTGAACATGTTTTTTTGAGTTGAAAATGTCTTGAAGAAGGCAAAGAGACATTAAAAATTTCAAAAGTCTTGTAACAAATTTCTCCTTCAAAGAATAAGCTCAAGAGTCTCTTGACTGTCAACTTATCTCTTCCAACCTTTGAAATTCCAAAGGGTATCCACAAGTCCCATGCATTGAAAAAAAATGATGATGCATATAAAAAGGTGAATAATAATGTAATTTGAACTGAGAAATTATTTGTGAAGTTAAATAGCCTCAATTTTCTTTTCATAGTTGAATAGGGAAGTTTGTTTGAATGATGAAAAGATAGTTGCAAGTATATTGTAAGAAGAAATGAAAGATAAAGGTTGCAATTTGAATTCCTATTCAAAAGTGTGCATGCAGATAAACATGAAAGTACTGAGACAATAATGAAAAGTGAAAAAACAATGAATGCAAGGAAGGTAGAGAGAGCTCATTCAAATTAGATACAATGAACAAAGTTTGAAGTTGATTGATATTAAAATGATACAGGGATGGAGAAACAATATTGATGGTCAAGGTAGTGAGATAATATAATATTAGAGAACATTTTTGGAAGAGAGTGAATACACTAAATAAGAGAGATAACAATATAAAACATAGAGCCTATATAGAACACATGAAGAACTTATCAAATTAGGACTAAAGGGTTAGACATCAAGATTGAATAGGAAATTCATACAGTATAATGAAAAATGTTTTTCTAAGAGGTAACAAAAAGTGAATAATAGAAAGAAGTATACACAAGAACCATAATGAAAAAGAATGTGTTGATGAACAAAAAGGTTAAATCAGGCTCATTATTAGTTGCGTGATTAGAAGAATAAGTTAGTTTACTAGAAAATTGATCATAACCAGTTGATGTAGCAACAAAGTGATTATATGATCAAACTATAAAATTTTTATTGTATTCTCCTAAGTGGGTGCTTAGGTTACAGGGGTAGGATCTCCTTGTAAGTTTTAGCTTGCTAAAATAGCCTAGTGGTGATTGGAAACCTCCCACTGGGTGCTAGAAGGACTAGTAAATGGGTGCTTCTTAGGTTGAGTGGGTGCTTAACCAAACTGGAAATCATTGTAAATTGGGAATTGGTGTTCCTAATAAATATATTTGATTTCAAGTGGGTTTTCTCCCTCTAAGGGGTTCCTACTATAAATTTAGTGGTCTGTGTTCTTGCATGCACTCTAATTTGTTTATGATTTGATTTTTGTTTCTAGTCAAGGAAGGTTTAAAGGTTGAAAAATATTGATCTGCATTGATTCACCCCCCCTCCTGTAAGTGATTTTGATATATCCAAAAATTTATATCAGAGTGTGGTCCTCATGAATCAATACAAAACAGCTTAGAGGTGATCCTGAAGTCATAAGCATGTGTACATCAAAAGAGTTATATGTTCAATAAGAAGCATGAGATTGCTCAAGCCCTAATTAAAGAGTTAAAAGCATGAAATCAAGCTCAAGAGATGCAAATTATCTTAAAGGACTCCAATGAAGTGGCAGTAGTTGATAAATTATCAGAAATATCTAATTATCAAGATAAAGTCTGAGTATTAAACTTTAGGAAGAATTGAATACTTCCTAAAGGATGAGAATGGAGCAAGTTAAAGTTACCATTGAAGACTGAACATGGAATAGGTAGCTACCCTAACTTGAAAAATCGAGTCTGGATAGTAAACATAGAAGCAACCCAATATAATAAGGGAGTCATGAACCTAGTCATGAGTCATGCTAAGTAGCCATTCAAAGCTAAAAGATGAAGAATGTGGTGAACTAAATGAAAAATCTGATAATTCTCTCATAGAATAAATGGAACAAGCAAGGAAAAGAGAGTTGAAGTTTGAATCAAGACACAAATGTTTCCAAAGGTGTTCAGAGAATAAGAAAGAGGAAAAGAAAGGTCCCAACAAATAGACAAATGAGAAGAAAACCAATGAGATCAACACAGGAAGGTACAAGTCCATCAAAAACCAAATACATCTAGGTATGAGGGAAAGTTTAATGGATATTGTTTTTCATACTATGCTTATAGACATAAAAATAGATGTTGTTAAAGAAAGATAGAAAAGGAGAATCCATGGAGAGATTGTATAGTTGAGCATGAGAATAATAGAGTCTATTATAACTACTATAAGAAGGGTCACATAGCTAAATTTTGTCTTGAGGAACATATGAAAGAAGAATGGACAAAAAAACACATAGAGACATAAGTTAACTTGTATGTTTTAAATTCAATAGAGTTAGACACTTTACAAGACATTTTCATAAGAGGAAGCTCATATACAAGATAAATGATGAAGTCAAACATACTCATATAGAATCAGCCAAATAACAATTAGAACTAGTAAATAAATATGCACAACAATATAATGTAATGACATGGGTAACCACATCACATGAGAGATCAGAAAATGTTGACAAAGGAAACAAACATGAAAATAATTCCAGTTCCAAGGATGAGGAATTTCCTCCTCAAGTTGTGGTAAAATAGGTGTATGAATTGTAACATGCATGTTTGTAAGGAACTCTAACAAATGATGAGAGCTCATGTAATGAGGTTATCTTACCTAGAAATGTAGATAAGAAGATCAACATGATTCGAAGGAAAAGAAAAGGGAAAATGGATGAGTCATCTTGTTGTTTTGATGACTTCATGTTGTTTTGAGATTATTCAAGGCCCACAGTATGCCTTCTCTAATCTTCTAGGAGGCATATTCACTCAAATGACACATTGGAGTCAGAGTGATTTTTCTCCATGATGCATAAGGTATGTAATCCTATTATGTGTAAAGGTTTGTTTTGGGTTCTCTTGTGGGTAAAAGTCTTGAAATCAGCTATATGGTTATCTTTATATCATGTTAGTCCAATCATGATAAAAATACTTATCTAAGATAGTTTTGCATGTTCATAAGTTTTATGATCTTTTCTTGTGAAGAATGTAAGCATTGTTGAAAATATGGAGCTAAGAAGGTATATATTGTCATATCTAAGTGTTGGAAAGAGTGGCATCATTTTCAAGAGGTATGTTATTTGGTCAAATGCAACATCAAAATTTTCATTTTTATGTTCTTAGTCATGAATTCTTTGTAAAAATCATTCTATGGTCAAAGGTCTAAAGTCATATTGAGCATAATCCTAGGGGGAGTTAGTAGATTCATGAAGTATAATATTTATATTTTCCAAGTCTAATTTTTGTGGAGTATCATGAAGTCACCATGTGTTGTTGTAGATTACATTCAATGTTTTCATGAGTCCATCACATGTATGGAGCTATGTAGATATCACAAAAGTTGTTAAGTATTATAATGTACAAGTATTATTCTCATGAACTATTTGGACATAAGTCTTGGTTTGTATCATGAAATGAAAATGTGATGTACAATTCCCTAAAATCCCTTTAAAGGTGGTTTACGGAGATCAAGTATCACTTAATCAGTTAGATCTCAAATAGCTTGACTGAGATAGTGATATGATCAAGTAATCACATTATCAAGTTTTCTTTTCCAAGCAAAGTCAGGTGATACAGGTATGAAAATGGGATGAGCATGATTAGTATTCACTTGTAAAGGTACTATAAATGGTTACAAATGTTTTTTCAAGGTGTGGACACTAGTTTTGAGGAGATAAGAGAAAAATTAAGAGAAAATTCTTCCTCGCTACCTTGACTGGGTCTGAATAGTCCTCTTAAGAGGTAAAGATGGAAACTTGGTTTTGAATGATCAAATGAAGGAATTTGAAGCTAAAATTTTGGACAAATCATATATTATCATAGTGTTATAGGATGGAAAATTTATAAGGCTTCAAATGTATATTTTCAGTTATAGATGATAGATTTGGATTGTTTACTCTTGATCAACAGTGTTGGTGACTCAAGTATGGAAGATGGTTCCCTTCATTTTTGAAAATTTGCTTGAGGTGTATATACTATTGACATGATTTCAAAGTTTTTGGAAGGTATGTTTTAAATTTATCATTCAAATGCCCAAGTTTCTTTAAATGTAAGGTAAAATGATCAAGTTGCAGAGTATATGGATAACTATGATAGTGAATAGAGCTTGAATTCTTGTAATATCATTCATGAAATATTTGATGCCTAAAATTGAGGCCTAAACATATGGATGAGGGCATAGTGGTCTATGATAGAAGCTAAAGGGAAGGATTTAATTTCAAAACTTCATATTTTACATTGTCTATGAGTTGAATGTGAGTTCAAGGGTTTGGAGTCAAAACTCTAGATGAAATATTATGTGACAAAACTTGTATCTATGTTTGGTAATCTAGAAGGAGTTGCATGTGCAAACAATGAAATGATATAGGGGTCTAATTACTATAAGTATAAATGGGAAAAAAATTTCTTAACATGCTACAATGTGTTCCATAAATGATTCTACATGACTATAAGCGTACTTGAAGCATTGTTACAGTCTAAGGTTAATGTGAGACAGAGGGAAAAATTAATATGTATAGAATATGTGGCATGAATTGTTGAGTTCTTGAATACATGTAAGAAGTTCTCTAAGACCATTTAAGCCTCATAAATGATGTTGATGAAGATTTACAGGTTTGATTAGCTCATCAGAGAAAAAGGGAAGCATAATTTTCTCCATAGACAGGAAAGAAATGATGATTTTGGCATTGACATGTCATTATCAGTCTTCTAACAGTGTTGGCATGTTTTTATTACAAGAATAAATGTTTCTCATACTAAGATAGGATATTTTTCTACAAAGAAAGAGTTCTTGTGCTCATGAGGAGTTCAAGACAGGCACATGAGCTCAAGAAAGAGAAACACCATCCAAGGGGGAGTTTGTGGATATGTAAGTTTTTCTTCCTCATGTTTCCTTGTCCTTAACTATCATTGGTTCATGTCAAGTGATCAAGAGCCTATTTTAAATGATGTCAAAGGGGGAGAGATACATATATTTTAGTCAGAAACTAGGTATGTAAATGCTTGTCATCAAAGTTTGTAGGTTTCTAAGGTGTTGTCATCAATGGAAAATGGGGGAGTTTGTTGGACCCCAGTCATTTCCAGTAGTTTTTTCCTATATGTCAAGTGGTTTTGATGAAAAAAGGGTTGATTGGTGAAGTGAATAAGTTAAGGACATGAAGGTTGATTTGTAGTTCCCTTTCAAGATAGTTTCAAGTGCCTGATGAAGTGTGAAACATTTTTACAAGCTAGATAAAAATCATGTAAGCATGGGATAAGCCTTGTAAGAGTGTGTATATCATGTGTGAGAAAATATTAGGCTCATCTTAGCCCTAGGATTCATATTTCTAAGTTGTATAGAAGAAATGGAAATGTTCTTACATGTAAATAAGGTTGTTCAAATCTCCATATGAAAACCTATGGCTAACCAACACTTGGAAAATGTAGAGATATGCCTTACAATGATCCATGTCAAATTTCATTAGATTCTGAAATGAGGATTTTGAGTTATTCAAGTTTTTCTGAAAAAACCTTCTTAAAAAGTACATTTTGAGATGCCTTTCTTCTTAGGTCTCACGAAAAAATATGGGGGATTCTTCAGATAAATAATAGAAGGAATTTTTTTAGTAGACTCCAATCCAGAACTTTTCCAAAAAAAATTAGGAAAATTTACTAAGAGACAAAAAAGTTATGAATGTTTTTCTAATAGGGTTTTTCTCTCTCCAAGACTTCTTCTTGAAGTTGTAAGCACAAAATGAACTATTTTGATTCCAAATATTGTGTGCATATGGATTAGAATTCTTGGGGGTAATGGAGAATTTGTTTTTCAGTCAATATAGTTTTGTATGGTACTCTCCTTGGCTGAGTGTACCACAGAGAGATGTCTGAAGTACTTGCAAAACATGTATCTACTACCTGATATGAAGATCCTCATAAAGTAAATTGTTCCATGAATGTTATTTTTGAATCATAGTTGTGTTAGTCATAAAGTGATAAAACAATTCAAGTTATAGAACAAAACAAAGATTTCACATATTTTCCATCTTCTTAGATTCAATATAGTATACCTTATCATTTCATTATAGTTAAAGAAAGAGCTAGTGTGAAAAATCATAACAAGTTGACATATGGATTCAATTCTTTGATATAGGTCCTAGTATGTGTATGTTCTAAGTTATTTGAAGGCTCTACAGATAGAAATTAATACCTCTCCAAGATTTTAATATGCTATCCAAATTTATAATACACATTCAGTCATAAGAATGGTCAATGTAAAATAACAAGTGTGTAACAAGTTTGGTCTAAAATCAATACAACAGGGTGATCAAATACAAGAATTTATCAAATAAGTGTTCTAGACAACAAGAGCAGTGTGTTGCTTCCTTGAATTTCTTATCCTTTGTTAAATTGTATCAGTTACTTTGTGACAAGGATGTCTAAATGTGACTGTCAACCAACTCTCATTGCAAAAATACAATCATTAAGTGATTGACTACTCTGAAATGGTATAAGGTGGTGAAAAGATGCTCAAGGTGCTATAAATTTATTACAAGAACCAACACGTGTGAGAAAAATTGAGTATGGTGACTAAGTTTGAATATCAATAATACCATGTAGGATCTCAGATCTCTTTCTGTCCTTGTAGCATTGAGTATACAAGTGAAGGAAAGTGTGTTGAAGACTCCAAAACAATTGATGAGGGTTTGATATTTGAAAACCTAACTCTGTCTACACTTGTATGAACTATAATATACCTTGCACTGTACTTCTGTGAAATGTGGTAAAGGTATTTTTGGTTAGTTAAAGTTTTTTGGATGATTGGAGAATTTTTAGAAGGATTTTAACAAGTCTCAAAAATTAAAAGATTCATTTTTGATTAATGTTTTAACATCAAATATACTTATTTACTATCTTCGCCAGATAGAGTTTGAGAAACCCTAAAACTAGGGTTTGAAGATAAAAATGAGTGAAACCTAAAATTGAACCAACAGGAATCTCTAAACCTTCATAGATATCTCTACCTAGGTTATATGAACATGTTGTAATAGGAATGGAATGAATTCATGAAGAAATGAGGGAGATCTTAGTGGCAGTTATTGAAGAACTCTTTCTGAACAAGTTACTTGGTAGGTTGTTGTGAATGAAAATGAAAATTTATGTTGGATATTTATTGAATCCACTTGAAAATCCTCTAAAATATGATGCATAGCTTAATCCTTAAACTAATGTCTTTGTTGTGTGTTGGATTCTCCAAGATTGGTGCTAGTGGTGATAGAATCAAACTAGTTTTCATTCATGGTATCCTAGTTGACTAAGCATAATCTCAAAAGACACAAAAGGTGAATCATTGATTTTCACTTGAAGTTAAAGGGTATTATTTTCAACTATAAAATCCCTCTATCCTCTTCTAGCTCGAATAGTCATTTTCCAATCTTGAATGTGCCTCAAGAAGACTGAATTCTTGTAACAGTGAGATGATGTAATTTTTTTCTTATATAGTCATCATTCATCTTTTGAATTACTAAAAGGGATGGTGAATGTATTCATGTATTGAGAAAAGATAAATCATGTAATAAGGAGTTGAAGAGTCATTAAACTCTAAGTATTGATTGGAATATGAAAATTTGTTATTATGTTTTAGAGTGAGCTCAAGGAAAAGGACAAAGGAGGAGTTTAAGTGTCACGGGTTAATCATGTAAAGAGTCACTTTCTTGATGGATGAAAGGTCAGGTAGCTGAAGATTTTGTCTAAGGAATTTGAGCTACAAGAGATGAGTTATAAGAGACATGAATTGATGGGGTATTAGTGTAGAATCACTTGTGTTAATATGGTAAGGGAATGAGTGAAACAAAGATACACTAATGGGTAGTATGAGAGATCAAGAAATAGTATAGAAATTACACAAATGACTAAAATAAAGTATGAACCATGAAGTATATTGATGTAAGAGGTAGTGAGAATTAAGTGGTGTGTTCTTTTTCTTGAATGAAAACCAAAAGAGAGAAATAACATAATTACATGCAGATATATTTGTATATAGGGAAAACTATGAAATGAGAATGAAGATAGCAGTAAAATAGTGAACACAGAAGAAGATGCCAAGTGATAAATAAAGTTGAAGACTGAGATAAATATCAGAAATCTGAGATAATGAAACAAGGGGTGCAGATAGATGACGAGGATAAATTGTGAACAGAGAGTAAGTATGGACTAAATGTATGATGCAAAGCACAAAAACAGAGATGGGAAAATTAGTGACAGTGTAGAAAAAAAGAGGAAAAAGTAGAGAAATGGGTGAATTAGGGATTGGTGAATGAATGGTGACAGAAAAGTGATTATAACCAGTTGATGCAGAAAAATAGTGACTATATGATCAAACTAGGAAATTCTTATTTTATTCTCCTAAGTGGGTGCTTGGGTTATAGGGGTAGGAGCTCCTTGCAAGTTGCAGTTTGCTAAACCAGCTAAGTGGGTGCTTGGAAACCTTCCAGTGGGTGCTTGAAAACCTTTCAGTGGGTGCTAGGAGGACTGTGAAGTCAGTGTTTCTTAGTTTGAGTGGTGCTCAACCAAACTGGAAATTATTATAAACATGGAATTTGTATTCCTAATAAAATCTTTGATTTCAAGTGGGTTTTCCCACTAAGAGTTTCCCACTATAAATTTAGTTTCTTATGTACTTGTCTTCTTGTATGCACTATAATTTTTTCATGGTTTAATTTTTTTTTCTAGTCAAGGGAGTTTAAAGGTAAAAAATATTGATCTACACTGATTCACCCCCCCCCCCCTCTCAGTGCTTGTGATATCCAACATCAATGATAAATCTATTGTGATGGTGGTAAGGTAAAAGTATTCCACTAGTGATAAAATTATCACATGGGAAAAAGTTATTACAAGATAAAAAAAAATTTCTGCCAAGATAACAATCGTTTTGAGAATGATACACACACACACACACATATACATATATGCATATGTATATATATATATATATATATATATATATATATTAAGGTTTACGGAAAGGAAAAAACATATACAATGGTCATGGGTCCATTTATTCTTGGAAATGGACCCATGCCATTTAATTTATTCCACAAATATTAATATTGGATTTAATTAAACAATACATCATTTTTTTAAAATTTAACCAAGGTATTTCCCCCAAACTAAAACAATTAAATACACCCCATTAAAGTTGCACCCATACAACTTAAGTAAATTTAAAATTAAACAAGATCCTTAGGATTAAATAGATCTCCACTGTGAGATCATAACCCTAGAATTTGAAAACTTTTGAGGATAAATATATCAAACCTAAAATATTATTATTCATTTTCATTCATCTCCTACACCCAGATAACCTAGTTTTATTTTGCTTTGTATTTTATTTTCTTTAGTGTAGGGAAGGAGAACTCATGGAGAGCTCAAAGAATGAGATATTTAGTTGAGGATTATCCACTCTGTTTATATTTTTATATGCAGATCTAGTTTGTACACAACTATTTGATTTGTAAGGGTTTTTGTATTAGGGTTTTCATTCCATCTTCTGGGTCTAAACCTAAAGGATCTACAAATTTATTTACTTCGATTTTGTATTGATTTTTTTAAATTTAAATGCTCATATTCAAAGAAAATATATGAGAAAAATTTGATATGTGTGTGTGTGTGTGTGTGTGTGTGTGTGTGTGTGTGTATGCATGTATGTATGCATGTATGTATATATGTGTGTGTGTGTGTGTGTGTGTGTGTGTGTGTGTGTGTGTGTGTGTGTGTGTATATGTATCTATGTATGTACATACATACATACATACATACATATATATGTATATGTACATACATAGATACATATACATATATACATACATGCATACATACATGCATACACACACACAAACACACACACACACACACACACACACACACACACACACACACACACACACACACACACACACTTGTGTAGAAGTGATAATTCTAGTTGCATTGGATAAGGCCCAACGAGCAACTGCGGGGTTAAAAAGCCTTACGTCCTGGGCGTAAATGGGGTAGCCGTAGGCTGAGGAAATAGTGATGGGAAAGGGTTGTGGATGTTCCATAGCCCTAAAGGGATTTGAAAAAGGAGTGTGCGGGATAGATGGGACAACCCTCCGACCCCACCCCCCCCCCCCCTCCCAAAAAAAAATTATATATTTTAAACAAAAACCCCCAAATATAGTTTTTTTGTTTGAATATAACATCCAGTAAGCCATAAGTGTTCTAAATACATAATTTTATGATATTAAACTAAGTTTATAAATGAGTAAACTTAACAAGATTTCTGCTACTATGATGAAGATAACAAGAAACTACAACTTTTCAGATGGTGCAACAACCTTATTTTATTCTATTCAAAAAGTAAGATGTGGCTTTGAATGCTATAGTTGCAATACAAGTAAAAGAAAATACTTGAGGTTTTATATCAACATCCAACCATTATATAAGTCCATGAAGGAAAATTCATACATAGTAATTTCCATATTACAAATTTTTCCATACTCATTCCAGATTTATTTTACCCAAATAATTCATTTCTTTCACTTCCAATGAGATGTTTTGAGAGGGAAAATCAGGGATTTATACTAATATGATACTCTTTTGATTAATATTAATAATTCTAAGTTACAACATGCAACAAGATGTAATTTTTAAAACAACTAACAATCCTTAAACATGAATTTCCAACAATAATTAATTACTAAAACAATCCTTTCCTTGGAATAATTCATCACGTTTGACATATATTTACAAGAAGGAAAATAAATTAATAATGTAAGTACAAAATACCTCCACTCAAAGTGGAGATAACATGTTCCAGAATGCAGACTCTTTCACAATCACAACCTACAACTCCAAATGCACAAAATAGAAATCTGCAACTTTTACAATTTTAAAGACCCTTCTTCAAGCTCTATGCCATTCAAAAACAACTCCAAATCCCATGAGAAATAGACCTGTTTACCTCCCAACTTATAGGCACCATTACATGCCTTAAGATGGACCAAAAGGACATGCTAGCCTCCCTCCAAGCCCATGGGAAGGAGGGAGGGGAATGCCTCAAACTAGTAGTAGAAAAAGGTCACCAAACACAATCAAGGATATAATACTTAAGAGTAAAACCCAAAAAATATTGCAACACAACCAATCAAAGACTTGAAAAGAACGAAACTTCTCAATGAGGGAAGAGGGGATAAGATATCCCATAAATTTCTAATTTTAGAACCAAAATTAAACATAGTAAGCCACCATAACCTTATCTCTCCATGAGATATCATAATACTCTCCTCATCCCTCCATAAATTCCCCCTTGATCCCTCCATGACCTTCAAACCAGATGAAGGGGTAAACTATAGTTCCCTCAAGATTTTTCATCAAGCACAAGGGTGAGTAAAAAGGGGATTCTTCCCTCTTCCCACACATGCCGAAAATCCAATCCATGCAAGATTGGATGGGAAAATAAAAGACAAGAAAATTGAACAACTACTTACAATCCACACAACACAATTTTAATTATTACAAACAATAAGAAATTTTAGGTAATAACCTTAAGATTAAAATAATTTTCTAACCCAAACTTCCACAATCCACTTCCTTCTCCTTGCAAGCTCCCAAAATCAAACCCAAAGAAAGAAAAAAATGAAGCAAGTAACCCCAATCCCTTCCACAAGACGGGATGATATAAAAAATAGCAACCCAAAGGACCAAATGGGAGGGTGAAAATTGTTACCCTCCACCTATACTTCAACCAATCCAAAAAATCCCAAAATTTGCACACCAAAAACTACAAATTAAGATAAGAAAAAAATCCAAGCAATCATGGAGGATCCTCACATCCCAACACCATTCATATAATCAATAAATTTTTATAAAAGATGAGGGGGAAAAGGGGTAAAATGGCCAAATGGGTGCAATTTTCCTTGGAAGGAGCCCACCCATCCCTAGGTATAGGTCCTAGGGGCTCTTTCCAAGGAAATGTTAGTCCATAACTTGCCTTGTACACCTCCTAAATGTCACCTTTTCTCCAAATCCTAGTTTGGGGAAAATATAAAATTTAGGAGAGGTTGGAATCAGCTAATCCATGATTAGGTGTCCCAAATCCTCCATTAGGAAGACTAAATCAAGACAACCAAATTTACATAAAAGACAAGGGGTTAGATTTAAACTCAAGGTCAAAGCTAATAGAAAAGAGGATTGTAATTATTAATAGAAATTCCATACTAAGAGGGGTCAAAAAAACCATTAAGATAAGAAGGTAATAATAATACAACATCACTAGTGGGGTTTAAATAATCCACAACTAGACCAAGGTCAAGAAAGGTGACCCATAACAAAATAAAATAGGAAGGAACTTTGGCCTTTTAGGGCCCATTATGCTGGTTCAAGACATCCCCTTCCTGAGTCCCATGTTTCTCTTATGGCGAAACCTGTCATTTTCACACTAAATTTAAATATTATACCTACCTAATAATAGCTAAAACATATGAAAACAATGTAAGAAATATCTAAATGATAATCCACATATGATCAACAACTAACTAGTGAATAATCAAACTATGATCCACCAATAGTGTAACAAGAGGGGAACACGATAATGCATCTATGATATATATATAATCCTACAAGATTTTGTAATCTAGTCATAATCATCACATTGATACAATAAAAAATCAATCATATTGGCATCATATGCCATGTAAATATCTTTTGTAAAATGAATTAGCATCCAAAATTGACACATAATTATCCATGTAATTTAACAAAAACATCATCAAAATGAAAGATATCTCATAGTCAACGCCTCAATCAAAATAATATGATGCTATAATGAGTCAACATTGTCCAAAATGAAAAACAAAATAGGTGGGCACTACATTCCCCTCCCCTAGAATTAGACTTCCTCCTGAAATTAACAGGAAGGGGTAAAATGACCTCTTAAAGGTATCATATCATACCATTTAGTTGTTAGTCCAACAAACATGTCCCACCAATTCTAACTTGGTCATGCTTTAAGTGTATCTCTAATTGAGATAAATTTAATTAAGGAAAATTGCAACTTTTGAGAAATTCATTAACATTATCGTCTAAACCCCTACATGGTCCTATGTAAGCGGATGCTCATAAAAAATTAACTTTAAGAGATGAATGTCAGATGACCCAAGGGAACAAAATTTGATGTCTCAAAAATGTTCACAAGCTATGCACACTTGATGTGCATGAACCCACTCAAGAAAACCATAAAAGGCACTACAAAACCACACAAGAAGAGAAAAATTTCCAAATTTATAGGCGATTTCACCTCCTAGCACGCACTTAACTTAAAAATAAATGGAAAACGGTTCTAAATACTCTCCAAATCAGTCCTAGCATTTGCATTATTCATTAAGGGGGTCAAAGATGAAGGTTCACATAATACTAGGCATAATAAAGGGTGATGAATTTATTTGTAAATTCCTTTTACGTTTACACAAAGAAAGTTCCAATAGGTTGTATGTGAAATATATATCCACCCATAAAGTTAGGATTAATTTTCTAGTTTAGTTCCAAGGTTCATATCTTGAACCATTTTCTAGGACATCACAATTCAAGTACAAAATTTTCTTTAGAAAACCAATTGAGAATAATGTAATTTGTTATAGTTTAAAATTATATCATAGTTTCCACCATAACCATCTAATTTATGCACTTTCTACACCCTAACAAGGTCATTATCACTCATTAAAACATCAAATAACTAGTTTTTTAAACTCAACAAGACACATGAGAAGTTTACAAGAATTACAGTTCCTTTAAAATTATAGTCATGAGAAAACATGAATAAGATAGGTGGAAAAGTAATCAAAAGGAGGTGTCCCAAACCTATCCAGAT
Organism: Taxus chinensis; assembly: GCA_019776745.2. NCBI lineage: Eukaryota > Viridiplantae > Streptophyta > Pinopsida > Cupressales > Taxaceae > Taxus > Taxus chinensis. The sequence goes on along the minus strand of CM034148.1, from coordinate 853,101,538 downwards.
TCTAAGTAAAATTCCAAATTAAAAATTGGTTGGATTACAAAAACTTTCCTGGTCACACCTTTCCCAAGAGGTCAAGAGAACAACAAACACGTTTTCTTCTTGAGGAAAGGTAAAGCCTAACTCTTCTCCATATCACTAACCTATGTTATATTAACGTAACAAATACTTAGGTCACCATTGACCCATTATATCCAAAGGGAAGTATGTATATACTTCTTAAACTAGAGTGGTGAGTTTATTCTCAAACAAATGACTTCAAATTTATAACCCCATTGACTGGTAAGAATAATGGGACCACATTTTCAAGGGATCCCTAAAATGAAACACTCTCAAATCAACCCAAATTCACATTATTAACAAGGATTTACACCGTTACATAAGGATGTCATTACCCAAGGTAGGTGGAATGAACATATAATCATCATTTTTAGTCCTCACAAAAAAGGGTTAAACCATTTATCCAATAATAAGTTAATAAGAGTCCTTTAATGTGATTGAAATATTATACAAAAGTATCCTAAGAGTCGAGTAGCCAAAGGAATATCCAATTTGTTAGACAATATCAACCTTCTATTATTCTCTTTACTTTCACAAGAAGAACCAAGGAATGGCTAAACAATGCCTAAGTCAATTACATAAGACCAACCATTCAGTGTGTATTTGAAATTAGATGAACATCACACAATCATGAATAATGAACATCTATTATTTTATTTTATTTAATACATTATGATCATAATAATTTTTTAAGGGGGTAGCTAACGATAACATTGTCTTTCAACCAAGGTCATTCATGTATAAATATTCTACGTGTTCCCAATTACATAAAGTTGTTTGATTTTATTCTTGGGTAAAAGGCATAAGTGCATAAATATACTTATAGATATTTTTTTGTGGGTTTCCAACTATTGTATTCTTCATCCTTAACACCATATTAACTTGCAATCTCATGGAACAATGACAAGATTGGCATAAAATATCTCCCTATTAGGAGAGTGACCAAAATTAAGTGATTGTATTCCAGAGAGAGAAGATAATATAGTTATTTTTAGATAATCAATGTTCTTCTATCTAAGTGATATAGTAAGTGTGAGAGACCAATTCTATATTTTCCATATTTAAGCCTTACATTCCATAAATATGATTTTTCAAAAGTTTTCTAACCCATTTGCAAAGGATTACTATGACGAGTGTATCCTCTATGGTAAAAATGTTCAACCAAGTTCCATAACACTATCTCACGCGACAATGGACCTTCTAGATCAAGAAGGGTTTTAAATAGCTAAAACATTACCAAGATATTTTAAATGTTATATCAAGGGCATTGATGAAATTTTAAATTTTGGAACCTAAAGTCTTCTTTGAACCACTCAAGGGATTCTTAGTTTACAAGAAGGGTAAAATAGCTATGGATAATGCTTTGTATGAAAACATCATATATAAAGAGATACAAAAAATCATTTCTTCCCTATCATTTATTTAATGTAGAAAATTTATAGGATTGAATAAACAATTTTCCCCTCAAGTATCATTAATTTATATGTACAATACTGAAAGGGAAGTGTAAGGGTTATAAAAAATCTTCCAAATCAAAGAGGATTATAATAATGAGCTCCAATACAAATTCATGAGTAAATTTTAAAAAATTCCTAACACACATTGATAAAATTTAAGATGTGGATAAACCTTTTTATGTTAATAGTTTTCTTTACAATGGATTACATCTATTAATTTTGCACCCATCCCAAATGGGTTTTTGCTAGGTTTAGACGATATACTTTTTAGCATTGCAGTGAGTGTTTTGAAGATAAAGAATCAACACAGCGATGGATATCAAACTAACCAAACAACAAGGTATAACCCTTTGATCTAAGGGATAATTCTATATTCATATATCCAAATTAATAATTATTTCCAAAACCAAAACCAAAACTGCTTACAGTGTCCAAAATGACTAAGCCAAAACAATCAACACCCAACATGCTTCTTAGCATCTAAATCATATGGGTCACATCAATAAAACAAGAACATGTGTAGCAAAACATGAATACAACATTATAAAATTTTGTACCCTCCAAGAATGTCTTGAAAAAAATCAAATAGGTCACTAGGACCCAGTTCTCCCATTGCACAATCTAGCCAAAATGGCTACAAAAAGGGGTCTACCAAACAATTTCTAGATACTGAAATGGAAAAATAACACATCTAACCCATTATTTATTATATATAGAGTCCAAGGAGATGTTCAAAACTTAAAACTGGTGAATAGATCTCAAACTAGAAGTACCTTTTTGGGGTCAATTATTAAAATTTTACTATTGAATTTCAACAATTTTAGCGAACGTGACTATGAATTAGGTTTTGAAAACAAGTGTCTATAAATTGAATTTTTTTATATCAAATTTCATATATATTATCCTATATATATAATCCAATGCAATTGAAAAAATAATTTTATGATAACCATGGCTCAAACTATGACCTCTTTTCTGGAGGTAATTAGCATTATTGGGCTAGTTTGTTTTGTTACAGCATGACCAGAGACCTCCAAAATACACTTGAAAAATTATCTCCTAAAGATTTTTTCTCAAAACCAATGGTCGCAACCAATTGACATGGAGAAATACTAGAGGCTAGAAGTGATAGAATTTAATTTCCTACTAAGGCTCCCTAAACCACTGGTCCAAATTGAAACACATTTCTTAGTTTTCAGTTGTTTCATACAACAAAAAAATCAACTGGGCTTAAAATGCCTTCAACTAAATGATCCAATGATCCTATAAATTTGGTTTAAATTTTTTTATGACATTCGATGTCAACAGAGAACAAGGTAACCCTAAACAACCTCGAGTATGGAAGTCTGAAATCTATTTTTCACACTCTTTTTGAACGAATTTTCTTAACTTTTGCATGATGTTTTAAATTAAAGAATTTGAACGAATTACATTCCAAAAAAAACTGATGGTTGCATTCATAAAATTCTCTCATCTCAGCTTATAATCAATTACAAACTACATCCCTTAAGTAGGAACAATGCTCCAAAGTTGTTGTCCTAGATGTGTGGCATTCAATGCCTTGTAGCGGAAAATTTGGCAACGCAGAAGGAAAATATCCAAGTTTAGCGGAATTTTTTTTGTTATATGGTAAACCAAACCAAAAAAAAACTTAGTGTTTAACACCTGATCATTCTCGGTACACTCGGTTTTGGAATTCATCTCTAATACTAGATGTTGTGCCCCACTCAATGCGAGTTCCAAAAAAAAACAAAAAAAGACAACTAATAATTTTGATCAAATATGAAAAAAATGTGGTAATAATTTTTTTTTATAAATTACTTATATGATGATTACGATTACCTATAACAAAAGTAACATGACTAAGTCATACATACAGTGAAGCAACGCCAAACCATAATCACGAATGACAAGGAGAATTATAACAACTTTTGCAACGTTAATACAATGTCGCATCAAGATATCTCAAAGTTGAATGTGAATGATCCAATGCACACTACCACTCTAGCGATTTTAGCTTCTTTACACACTATAAAATATAGGATTGATAGGGCCTCCAAGAAATAACTCCCCTTGGTCTGTTATGCCCATTAAAACAACCCACTTGAGACCCAAGAAACAACCTAGGGTTAGTCAGAAAATTATGGAATAATTTTTCTTATTACAAGTGTCTACAACCAGGTTACAAGACAAAAGTTGTCACTAATAGGTTCGGTAACAAGTCTATATTTACTAGAACATACTTTTTATATATTAACAATTAGCAGAGGTCATAATGTCCAAATTATACGGTTAGAAGATTCAGTTAGGTTCAGGGGGTAAAATATCACCATACCCACTCTCTAATAGGATTATAGTTTCAACTTGATTTTTCTCATACTTAATGCATTCAAAATTTTCCTAAATCAATCCCATTGGATAGAAAATTTTCTCACCTTTCCAATGATATAAAGAATTCCTCCTAACTCCTTGTAAAACTCTAGATATGGATTAACAGAGCTTAGGGGTCAAATTTTCCCCCAAAGGGTGGATGTGGGGGCCCATGGAAGAAAATTTGCCTAAAGGGGTGGGTTGGCAGAGCATGGGGAGGTTTAGAAACTTATTCATTTGTGTGTGGGAAAATTCTCATTTGTGCCCGCGCCTCCACTGTGCCATTGAGGACACGTGGTGCTCCATGAGCCACATGGGTAAAGGATGAGGGAAGGGCGGGGCGGCGGAGTTTTTGGAGCAACCTCGCAAAAGGGGAAAAAGGGGTAAATGGTGCATGTGGGTCCACACGTCTGTAGAAGAGTCTCACCAATGCGAGGGTAGGAGTGTAGGGATGCGGGGGAAAAAGTAAAATTTTTCCAAACAAAAATTTCATACCATAAGGTTGCGAGGGTTTTCCCCACCCTGCTTTCACCCCATGCTGCCACATGGCAACCTCTGGTTGGCTGCGGGCCAGTAGGGAGAAAGATGGAAATTTTTCAAAAGTTTTAAAAGGTTCCAAAGACAAAATAATGCCATGCCTCTGCCGTTGCCCCTTGAGGACATGTGGTAGCCTCTGATTGGCTACAGGTTGGCGGAGGAAATTTCAAAAATTTCCTAAACCAAATTTCAATTTTTTTCTAAGGATATTTAACGGAAAATTTTCGGGCTACGAGCCCGCCAGGGAAAATTTTCCCAAATTTATCCGCCAAGGCAAAAAAAATTCAAAATGCCATAAATTTTGCTAGAAATCTCAATTTTGGAAAAACAAGGACTTTCTAGAAAACTGTTGATGCCCTATTTGCATAGAAAACATAAAATTTACATTTTGATAAAATTTAAGGGGTCAATTTTGCAAAAAGGATCTGCAGGCTTTTAAAAATCCAACTGGTAATTTCCAACTTTAAAATTTGATTCAATTTAATAACTTGCTTCACTCAACATGTCAAACAGACATGGATGATTACTCTAGGGAGGATTTAAAGTGTTTTAGGAAGGTAAATTCACTTGTTTGATTTTCAAATTGAAATTTTCCAACAATTGACAGAAAATGAATGTGTAAAGGTTTGGGATTTTATAATATTCTAAATTAATTTCTTAAGTTTTCTTTGTCCATTTGAGTTCATTGTTGACACAACGTACTAAATTTTAACATTTCCAAGTTGATTATAATGTGCAGACCCAAACTGTACATTTTGATTAAATTTATTTGCCAGTGTTAATTGTTTTATAACAAAGGTTTATTTCTTTTAAAACAGTATATCAATTTTATCATTCAAGTATGGCATTTCATTTCTAGTCTATTCTAATGCATTTAATTTTCTATAACAAATAATTTCAAAGCTAATTTGCAAGGTCTAATTTCCAATTTAATATATTTCCAAAAGAGACAAAGCAATATACTTCATACGTATTTCTTTCCTTTACAATTAAACAGATATTCCAATCACAATTTTATATTTCAACTCAACACAACAATGTAAATGAGAGATGAAATTGCAATTCTTTATTAATTCAAAAAGAGAGAATTCTTTACATTCTTTCATTCCTTTAATGCAATTAATAGAATTTCTATTTCTTTCCAATAACAGAACATAATATAAATTTCTTTCACAATTCAAATATCCACTTCCATAATCAATTACATACATCTTTTCTTCACAAAATACATATTACAATTTCATCCACTTCAAGTGGGAAAGGTTACAACTGAAGTATATTTCACAAGGGGATTGTTAAGACTGTATTTTCCTTTTCTCAAGAACAACAACATGCAAGTTTCCTTTTTCTCCAAGTTGATCACAACAAAATTAGGGGAAAGACAATGCTCTCCACCCAACAAAGACATCTAATGAAAGGAGAAGCCTTCTTTCATCATTAACCCCCGAGCCCCAACCAAAACACAATAAGAGGTGTGATTCAACCCATGGAAACAACTGAATTCCATAATAAATCATTCTTTCAACATGCATAATCCATATAAAAATATAGTCCAAACAAACATAACAGTTTACAACTGTAATTGAAACAATCAAAACAAAACTCAGGATTGATCATGCAAGCCAAAGGAGCAAGGTCTATGGGGGAATCTTCTTATGCCTCCAAAATGGGAATTGGGCATCCAACTATTAAAAACCACAAATAAAATTCACCATACATTTCCTAATGCCCCCCCATAATCCCTGCTTATGCCCCGAAGATATTTCCTTATGCCCTCCACAAAGTAAGAAATGGAAGTTATTTCTTTTCCATGGTGGATCCCAAACCCAAACTCCCTAAAAAAAAATTCTGATGCCAATAGCATTCCCTTATGCCCCCCCACATGGATTCCCCATAGCCTTCTCCTACACCATTTCTATGGTAGTCTACCCAAACATCCAACAAATAAATCAAAACATGCATCATTCACACATCACAACAAGAAAATAACAGCTTAAAAGAAGGATTAAACTCCTACCTCTCCATAGTAACTTTTGTTTCCAAATATCAAGCTTCAATTCCCAAAATACATTCCAAAAAAAACAATCTCCAAGCATGCAAAGCTTTCTCCAAACTTCCTCCAAAAATAAGAGCTCCAACACAAGAGAATGTGCCCCCAAAGAAGTTACAAAATGATTCAACAACCCAAAACAAGCAAGGAGTTTGAATTTTATAGAAGAGGGAAGAGAAGAGGATGATTTGGATCCATGTAGGATGCCACATCACACATCCTCAAAAATAAAACACAAAAGATAAAATTTCATTCTCCCAAGCACAATAAAGAGGTGGGTGAAAGCAATGGAGATACTGTCAGCGCGGTTTCTACAGTTCTGGCTGCAGAATGTTTGCACACTAAGCTTAAAATTACTGAGGAGAGGTTGATCTCTGGCTAGAATCAGATGGTTGTAAGCACGAGTACAAGTGAAGGAGAAAGCAATGGAGGTACTATCAGTGTAGTTTCTGCATTTCTGGCTGCAGAATGTCTGCGTGCTAAACCTAAGAATGCTGAGGAGAGGCAGATCTCTGGCCAAAATCAGACGGTTGAAAATCTACAAAATGAAAAAGTGGAAATGCTGGGATCCACACCTATGGCTTGGAATAAGATGCTTCAAAGCCCTAACATCAAAGTGGGTCCGAAATATATTGGTTAGTTCATGTGGGAAAAGGACAATGAGGTTGCCACCTGCCTAAGGGTCCCATATGGATGTGTTGATAGAGCTTTAAGCAAAGCGAATCTCTCCCTTGTTGGTAAGTTTCTTGGCTCTAGACCTAATATTGATTTCATTAGAAAATGGGCTTTGAGAAAGTGGAAACCTAAGGGATCCCTGAGTATTACCGTCATGCCAAAAGGCTTTTTTCTGGCAAAATTTAATCAGCAAGAGGATTTGGAATTGGTGCTTCGGGGAGGACCTTGGTGGCTGGATAATATGGGCCTTTTTTTGAAAAAATGGTATCCTGGATTTGACCCTAATACTGAAAATATAAATACCATCCCAATCTGGTGTAGGTTACCTAGACTACCATTGCATTTTTGGGATGATGAAATTCTGCTAAATATTGCTAAATCCTTAGGTGTTCCAATCGGTCTGGATGGGCCCACGAGAAATAGATCCAGACTTGCTTTTGCTCATTTCTGCATTTTTTTTGAAATGGAACAGGAGTTACCGAAGCACATCATCTTGAAATCTAGATATGGGAAATGGACCCAAATAATTGAGTTTGAAACTTTTCATTTGAGATGTAAACATTGTCATTGCATAGGACACTCTGACAAAAGCTGTTCCAAGAAGAAGATCTCTACAATGGAAGCTGAACAGCCTGTGGAGGGCTCAGTTCTAAGTAAGGAATGTAGAGTTCCTAACACGGATAGCCAGAATGAAGACAAAGCCCCTAGTCAGAAGGAGTTGGATTTCAATAGAAAGGGGAAAAAAGGGGTTTTAGAACTCAAATAAGGAAACATCTGGTCTGGCGTCCCAAAATCTCAGCAGCAGCTTTTCCTGAAGCACCTAACAAAGAGGACTTGGAAAATCCTGTAAAGGTATCCATGGTGGTGAACGAGCAAGAAGGCTCTGTGAAGATTAATATAGTCCCTAATGATCAATTTCAGAGCAGTAAGGAAGTTGAGATAGATAATCATCTGTGCATCATTAAGGAAACATCGAACAAGGACTGTATGGTTTTTAAAGAATCTTTACAGAAAAGCACTCCTAGGGGAGATGGTAAATCATCTGCAGATATACCTCCTTGCTCCAGCAATAGATCAGTGGTTTCACCTACTTGCTACAGCACCAGAACATCTAATACACACACACCTGATAGGATTCAGAAAGAACGTGAAGAGGGAGAAGTTACGCCTGTCAAAGATGAGGAGGATCCAGATTCTAGATTCACAAAGGTCATTTCAAAAAATAAAAAAAGAATGAAAGGATTTGAAATGATTCCAGAATCACTCTACAGTGATAAGAAAAAGAAAAAAGAAAACTGGGACACTTCAACATCCAGAACAAATAGATCTTCTACAAGACGACTAGTTGACTTTGGAGGAAGCACAAAAAGAGGAAGGACCTCTAAAAAGGCTCTTAGATCTAAGAGAATAGAGAGAGACATTGCAGATGGCATTCAACGTCAGTTGAACCATCAGGAAATTCCAACTACCAGTCATTCCAAATGAATATTATTTCTTGGAACATCCAAGGCCTAAATGGAAACTCCAAGCAGATAATCATCAAGGAGTTACAGGATTCTAGTAATCCTAGTATTTTGATTCTGCAGGAAACTAAGATGAAAGCTAAGGCCCTTAAAACTAATAAAAAGAGTTTCTAGGATAACTCTGAAATGGTGGCTGTAGACTCCCAGGGAGCTTCTAGAGGACTGGCTACTCTTTGGGATAAAAGGCACTGTACTGGTACGGTTCTCAATGTTAGTACTAATCATCTTGCAATCAAATTTATTGCTATTGAGAATAATGGTGAATGGATCCTTTCTAACATTTAGGCCCCTAATACAGTTAGTGGAAGAAGAAAACTTTGGGCTGACCTTAAAACATTTAGAAACCAACATTGTTCAACTAACTGGCTTATTATGGGGGATTTCAACTCTCCACTAAACCCAGGTGAAAAGTATGGAGGAATCTCCAGCTTTTCTACAGGTATGGAGGATTTTGCTGATTTTATTACTGAACATAATCTCTTAGATGTGGATCTTCATGGAAATAAATACACTTGGAATAATAGAAGGTTAGGAAAGGATTTTATCCAGGTGAGATTAGATAGAGCACTAATTTCAGCGAGTTGGATTCTCATACAAGACTTCCACCTCTCTTCCTTGCCCAGAGTTGGATCGGATCACAATCCGATTGCTTTAAATTTTCTCAATTGGACTAAACCCACCAGAAGCTCATTCAAATTTGAAAAGATGTGGATGGAGCATGACAATATTTATGACAAGATAAAAGAATGGTGGGGATGGAATGGTGAAGGCATTGCTCAATTTAGATTGGTTCAAAAGCTCAAAAATGTCAAAAAGCAAGTCAAAATATGGAATAAAAGCGTTTTTGGCAATATGTGTGATAATAAAAAGAAGTTAAAACAAAAACTTTAGGATCTGGAAATAAAAATGGATACTATGGGGAGATCAGCTGAAGACGAAGCTAATGAAAAGAATATTCTTTCAGAGTTACATACGATCTGCAGCAGAGAGGAATCTTTATGGAGACTTAAATCTAGAGCTATTTGGCTTAAAGAGGTAGACAGGAATACGAAGTTATTTCATATGACCACTTTGAAACATAGAGCCTTTAATAGGATCTTAGAAGTTTCTAAAAGTAACGGAAATATCATAAAATATCCCAATAGCATCAAGAAAGAAGCGCTTGATTTTTATAAAAAGCTTCTTGAGGAGAGGAATATCATCAATTCTAAAGCTATTTCTTTTATGTTGGAGGCCATTCCCCAAGATAAAATTGAGGAACAAAAATTTAGAAATATCACCAAAGTGGTCACGCTTGAAGAGCTGTAAAAGGCTTTATTTGCTTTAGAGGGTGACAAGGCTCCTGGTCGGGATGGGTTCTCCATAAATTTTTTCCAGAAATTTTGGGAAATCTGTTCAGAGGATCTTCTTAGAGTGGTGAATGAATTTTATAGAACGGGAAATCTTTTGAAAGAGCTAAACAACACTCACATTGTGTTGGCCCCCAAAAAAATGGATGTTAAAGACTTCAAAGACTTCAGACCTATCAGCCTCGTGAATGTCATCTATAGAATTTTTACCAAAATTATTACTACTAGGCTTCAACTCATTATGAATGATCTAATATCAAGGCAGCAGAGTGGCTTTATCAAAGGCAGGATTATACAAGACGGAGTCATCATGGTTCATGAGACCAGACATTCTATGGAAAATAATAAAAAGGAAAATATGGCCCTCAAGCTTGATATGAATAAAGCCTTTGACAAGGTCTCTTGGGTTTTCCTTAACAAAGTCTTAACTAAATTTGGTTTTCTAGACAAATTTAGAAAAATTATTAAGGCTTGTATCTCTACGGCCAGATTCTCAGTGGTGGTTAATGGTGAGCCTGTGGGTTTTTTCACTAGCAGCAGAGGGCTTAGGCAAGGGGACCCTATCTCCCCCTTGCTATTCATTCTTTTGGCTGATAACCTTAGTAGAACAATTGGAAAAATAGTTAATGACAGTCTTTTAAATGGCTCTAAGCCCACTTCCATCAGTCAAGCTGTCTCCCATCAGCAATTTGCGGATGATACTATCCTCCTTCTTCTGGCATCAGTCATTGAAGCCAAGGCTACCAAGGCTTTACTGCAGCTCTACAAATCTGCTTCTGGGCAAGAGATCAATTATGATAAAAGCTCCATCTTATTTTTCAACACTCCTGAGGAAAGGTAGCTTAAAATTGCTAAAATTCTGGGTTGTAAAATAAGTGTGCTTCCAGCCACTTACTTGGGCCTTCCTCTCGGCACTAGGAAAGTCTCTAGTAAGTTGTGGGATGATTTACTAGAGAGATTCCAAAAAAAAAATGGCTGGTTGGAAAGGAGCCATTTTATCTAGTGTTGGTAAGTGCTTGCTCATTAAAAGTACTCTTCAAAATCTGCCCATTTATGTCATGTCACTCTACAAGATCCCCTCTTCCTTCAGAGATAAGATTGAAAGGATTTAGAAATTTTTTTTATGGCAAGGCATGGAAGAGAAGTTCAAATTTCACTTAGTTTCTTGGGATAAGGTTTGCACCCCGAAGTTTATGGGAGGACTGGGTATAAAAGACATTGAGAAAATGAATGAGGCCCTCATTGCTAAAATGGGCTGGAGAATGCTATCTGAGAAACAACCCTGGATTGATTTAATCAAAGCAAAATACCTAAATCATCAAACTGTGTACTCTTTCCTGTAAGATGAGCACCTCCCCTATGGTTCCATCTTTTGGAACAATCTGGTTAAGAGCAGAAATTTCATTAAGCAGGGCAATAAATGGAAAGTGGGGGATGGTTGGGACATAAAATTTTGGGATGATAATTAGTTTAATGGAAATCTCATGGATAGATTTGGGATTGTTAAGGATAGTCTTGTAAGCAAGTATGGCATTAAAATCAAGGACTATATTAAGGGAAATGGCACCAGCAAGAATTGGAAAAAAATTTCTGTGGAGAGAGATGATCTGATGCAAATTACTTCCTCCCTTCAAGATAAATTAGATCTTATCCCCTTAAGTCAACTGGATTCCAAGGATGAGCTGGTATGGAATAATTCCAATGATGGGAATTACTCTGTCAAAACTAGATATAGTAATTTCTTCCACAGTAGTCAAACAGAGTTTAATTGGAATAAGATTTGGATGACTGAATTAACTCCTAAAATAATTTTTTTCCTTTGGCTGGCTATCAAAGGTAGGATTCTTACCACTGACAACCTGATGAGAAGAGGATTTATAATACCTAATAGGTGACATCTTTGTAAGAAATATTCTGAGGATATCAGTCATATTTTCATTCATTGTGAGTATGCTACCAGAATATGGAGTTTTTCCCTCTCTAAATTTGAAGCTCTCTGGGTGGTGCCGAAGGATCTAAATCAGCTATGGACTCAATGGAACCCAACCTTTAGGCATTGTGTTGTTAAAAGGATCTGGAAGCTGGTTATCCCTCATTTAATCTGGAGGATATGGAAGGATATAAATGATATTATCTTCAAAAATAAGAAGCAAAACTATGAACTTAGTATTGGTAAAATTTCTAATGGTATCAAAGAGAACATTGCTAGATTTAAACCCCCCAAGAATAAGATATATCTAGAGAATGAAGAATATATCTTATCCAACTGGTAGATTGGAATTGTCAATAACCGTAACAATCCCAGGAATAACATTGATAGATATTTGATTAAATGGCATCCTCTTGATTTAAATTGGTTTAAGTTGAACTTTGATGGGGACTCTAAGGGGAACCCTAGGATTGTGGCAGGGCGAGAAGCGATACGGGATCATAAAGGTAGTTTGATTGCTGCGTATGCTAGGAAAATGGGAATTCAAACCAATCATTTTGCCAAAGCATTATCTGCTTTATGGGGCCTGAGAATTGCCCAGACTTAAAATATCCAGAACCTCATTATTAAAGGGGACTCCCTAAATATCATTAATCTCCTTAAATAGTGCTCATCTCTAAGTTGGAGCATTAAGGATTTTACCTCAGAGTCCATAAGTATTTGTTAAACATTCAATAACATCAGGATCATGCAAACTTATTAGGAGGGTAATAAATTGGGAGATGCATTGGCTAATTATGGCATTAATGTTAATCACATTGTTTGGGATAACAATAGCATCCCTAAGCAACTTCAAAACAACATTCATGCAGATTTCTATACGCATGTAATTTCTTGAGTTGAGTTATGATTATTGGGCGTGGATCAGTATCAATAAAACTCCCACACGTGTTGACTTAAAAACTATGATTATGCAAATCTTGTCGAATAATAAAGATAGTGTGAAGTATATGGGGAAGTCCAAGTGGAGTTACATTGATATGAAAATCATGCATGTGGGCAGCACTGTGCTTGCTAAAATTTAGATACAAGGCTCCACGGATATCGAAGACAGTAATAATGTAATTGATGATAGGGAGTGGGCTAGCAAAAAGGTTGTTATTCCAACATGCAAACTTTCGCAGGCTCAGATCAGCAGGCACGTGGATGTTCGTGGGAAGAGTAACGGATCTCATTTTTAACATTGTGTGGATTACAACAGTAAAAAGTAGACTGGCTTCAGCGCTATCAAGGATTTTGGAATTTTTTGCAAACAGTTAAGCACAGTGAAGATGGGGGGTCCCCCTTGCCAAATTGAGCCTAGTGTGGACCCATACTGGAAGGATAATGTCGAGCTATGGAATATATTCAGCAAGGGTGGCATCACCAACTTCATAGAGAAGGTTCAGGGACATGATCAAAGCATCTCAGTACGTTTTGGGAAGGATTGGAAGGAGCAAACTGTGGAATATGGGGGGCAGAAGATCTTGGTCAATGAGGAGCTTATTGTTGAAGCGACCGGCCTTGGCATAGAGGGATACCATTTTTTTAACAAAAGGGTCGACAGAGATGATGAAGAGAGGAGATTTGTGGAGGGATCTGAGAAGCTGATCCATGTTACCGCGGGCCTGCTTGTTAGCTCGATCCCTCCACCTTATGATGAGGTTACTCGCATGATGATACTATTCATTTATTTGGAAGGGAGGTTTGTCACCGTACCTGCTAAGCACCTTATCTTTCTCAACCACTTCCGTAGGAATCACATGGTTTGTTTCCCCCATTATTTGCTGAACTCTCTTGAGCACTCCATTTTGGAGTTTCAAAAGCATACCCGGGCGGTTCCTTTACACCAGGGGATTATTTTGCTACTGTATAAATTCTGTCTTCTTTGGTATCCTAGTCTCCCTTCCTCTCCTAGCTCAGTTCCCCCTCTGCCAGGTTCTGCTAATGCTAGCCCTGTTTCTCCACTCTCTGCCCTCGCCACCGCTGCTGTCACCCCCCTACCGGTTGTCCAGGATTCATCTTCCATTCCCCCTACTACTGCTTCCACCTCCTACTTCACTTCCACCTCATCCAGACCAGTCACCAGGTCATCTAGAAGGCTTAACCTTGATACTCTTGTTGTGGGAAAGGGTCCTCATGAAATTTAAATTGCACATGACCTCCTGAATATTAATAGTGCTAGTCCCCGGGATGTGCATATGGAGAGATCTACAAAAGGGATGGAAGCCTTAGAAGCTGATATGAAGCTGTTGAAGGATGAGGTTAAGAACTTGGAAAAACAGAAAGGAAAGAGGAAGAAGGAGGAGGATGTGGATATTGATAATAGCTAGATTGAAGATATCTACAAGAAGCTGAACTCCTTAGACTCCCATTTAGGGAAGGCCAAAACTTGTCATGATTACAATATGGCCATTTTTAGTGCGATTGAAGAGTTCATTAAGCAGCATGTCAGAAGTGTCTCCAATCTTAACCGAGTTCCGGCAACACTTTGGGGCAATGATAAGGAAATCAAAAGGACCATTGATTAGTTGGATAAGACTGACGCTACCCACATGAAAACTTTGGGAATGTTCAAATCCTGGAAGAACATCAAAACCAGCATCGACAAAGCTGCCAAGAAGTAGTTGTAGGTGCTTTAGCTACTCTTGTTTGTGTTTTTTTGTGGTCTCTTTGCTACTTTTTTGTAGAGTTTTTGCTGTTTTGTCTTAATTGGGTAGCTATTTTTTGGCTACTTTGGGCTTCATAGTCACACTTGGATTCTGATCCTTTTTTCTCTGGTTTTCATTCCTATTCTAGCTCCTAGGCCCTATATTGTACACAAGGGTATAGTCCCTTTCAAAAAACTATTTGCCAATAATAAAAAAAAAGAGGTGGGTGAAAATATGACAAGTTACTTTCACACTCCAAAAAACCCACACCTCCAGGGAAACCAAAATAAATAAAATGTAAGAGAGTGAAATCAAAAAAAAGAAACATGATTAATAAAATTCATTATAAAAGTCACAAATCACTTATCCAACCATAAGTATGGTTGGTAAATTTAATTGAGAGGTATGTGACAAGTTTTACTTGTCCCATAAGCCTCCAAAAACAGCCCCAAGGACAAATTCAAATTTCCATGGAGGTTGAGTGTTTCATAATCCAAAATCTGACTTACACAACTCTTACACAACTTACATATCCCTTACATAATTAATACAAAGAGCCAAAAAATTTCATTATTACTTTCCCATATCCCAATTTAATTTATTTAAATTTTAATCATATGATTTCTCACATTAATCTACCTCAATTCAATTTAATTAATTAAAAGAAAAGGGACATATCACTAATAAAATACATACAATCAATAATAAAATTTAACCACATTAATAAAATACACAAACCCATGGTCACATATAAAGGTGATCCCCCCATGGGAATCCCTAACAAAACCATACACACACACACAAAACAAGTTGCCATGGTGAACTTGTCGAATTCACCTAGAATTCCATTGCGGTTGGTCTCCAATCCCACGATGTTTGTTGTGATATTTTAACCTAAAAAATACAAATACCTCCTTCGGCCTCATGTCCATATCAAAACATCCAAAATGAATATAAATAAAATCACAAAACCAATTATATGAATGAATCACAACAACATCAAAGTAACAACTACATCATCATCATGTAATATCCATTTTCTATATCTACTCATAATATCCAAAATCACACGTACAAACAACATCCATAAAACATCCATGTCAAATAGTATATCATCATCCACATATGAGTGTATCTAATAATCATCATGTATCATATACAAATCAAGATAAAAAATAATCCATGATCAAGTTTCTAACAACATACTAAATCAAAACATAATAATGTCCATAATGTGATCAACTATATCAACTTAGGTATCAAAGGGTGTCAAAGGGAAGTGGGTACTACATCCTTGTCCCCTTAGACTTGAATTCCTCCTGGAAGTCCCTAGAACAAATGTGTAAACTAAACTCGTAATGAAGTAGCATCTTCCCATGTAGCTGCAGTCTCATCATATCTATCCCATTGCACCCGAACCTAATCAACCTCTCTGCCTCGAAGGCCTAGGGTCCTATGATATAGGATGTGAATAGGCTCCACCATCACCTACCCCTTATCCTGCACCTGTAATTATGTCCAATATAACACATGAGAAGGATTTGTAATATATCTCCCGAGGACTGAATCATGAAAAACATCATGTATGCAAGACAAGCTATTTGGCAATGCAAGACGGTAGGCCAAAGGGCCTATATGGTCCAAGATCTCAAAAGGACCAACGAATCTAGGAGATAACTTAGAACCTTTCCCATAATGGATAGGGATTTTTTGTGGCCTGACATGAAGGAACACCTTCATGCCCACATCAAAACTACAATCGATCCTATGATGATCCGCATACTTCTTCTATCTATCCCGTGTCTCCTGCAATCTCTGCCTGATCAACACCACCTGCTGCTCCATGTCTTATAAAATATCTGGTCCAAGGGATACTCTATCCTCTAACCTATCCCAGCTAAGAGGTGTCCTGCACTCTCTACCATACAAATCCTAAAAAGGATCCATGCCTATGGAACTCTGAAAAACTATTATTATAGGCAAAATCCACTAAGTACATGTACTCCTCCCATTTAGACTGCTAATTCATCACATACATCTTGAGCATGTCGTCTAAAATATGATTCAACCTCTCAGTCTATCAATCTATCTCAGGGTAGTATGTTGTGCTGAAGTTGATTCTCATCCCAAGGACATACTGCATGGTAGTCCAAAAATGTGAAGTGTACAAGGGATTGCGGTCACAAATGATCTTCCATGGAATCTCGTGCAACCTAGCAATCTCATCCAAATATACTCGTGCCACTGCTCTAGCTGTATAAGTGGTCTTCACTGGAGAAAAGTGAGCCACTTTTGTCAATTTATCAACTGTGACCATAATGGCATCATGGTGATATCTCGACATCGGTAGCCCAACAATGAAATCCATGGAAATTGTGTCCCAATTCCATTCCAGTATAACATGATGGTAAAGAAGGCCTGCTGGATGCTAATGCTTAGCCTTAACTCTTTGGCACTCTAAACACCATGACAAAAAATGGGAAATGTCTCGATGAAGTCCTCTCCAATGATACAGTTGTCTCAAGGTGGCATACATCTTCTTCACCCCAGGATGGGTTGAATAGGGTGCACAATGTGCCTCTACCAAGATGCCCTGCCTCAAGACCCCATCTCTAGGAACATATACCTAGCCTCTGTGGCTGAGAATACCATCTATCTCTAAGGAAAAACCATCAAAATTCCCCTAAAGGGGTCTCTGTGACTCGATCTATACTTGTACTACAATGTAGAAGCTATCAAGAGGAAGCTGCTGAAGGATCCTACTCTGCAAATCTATGCTCATTGAGGTGGCCATAGCCACATGTCTCTATCTACAGAGAGTGTCTACTACCACATTCTCCCCTCCCCTTCACATGTTTGATCTCCATGTCATACTCACAAAGCATCTCCATCCAACACCATTGACGAGCATTGAGATTGGACTATGTGAAGAGGTGGTGAAGACTCAAATGATTTGTCCTGAGTGTGAATCTCCTACCAAGAAGAAAATGCCTCCATTGAAATAAGGCATGCACAAATTCCATAAGCTCAAGATCATGGGTTAGATAATTAAGCTCGTGATCCTTGAGTTTGTGAGACTCAAAGGCCACTACTCTACCCTCCTGCATCAACACACCTCTAAGGCCTGCCAATAAAACATCCGTACACACACATAACTCACCTAGTTGATTTGACACTACAAGAATAGGTTTTTTAGTGAGGCACTCCTTCAGTGTCCTGAAGGCCTACTTGCATCCATAAGACCAAACAAACTTCTTCCCTTTCCTCTGAAGGGAAGTGATAGGGTGTGTAATATGAGAGAAGTCCTAAACAAATCTCTTGTAGTATCCTGCTAATCCCATGAAGTTACACACCTCAGTCACTGTAGTGGGTGCTGGGTAATCCATAATGGCTCTAATCTTGGTAGGATTGACGATGATGCCTTCCCTAGAAATGATATGACCCAAATATTGCACCTCTGTTTGAAAGAAATAACACTTCTCCAAGTTCTCGTAAAGTTATTGTTCCCAAAGACACTAAAGAGCCTGGGGAAGGTGCCCCACATGCTCCTCATGTGTACGTGAGTATATCAAGATGTCATCTAGGAAGATGAGCATGAAGGGATCTAAGAAGGTCCTGTATACCCCATTCATCAAACTCATGAACAATGCTGGGGCATTAGTCAAACCAAAGGGCACCACTATGAACTCATATTTGTAGAAGGTAGTCTTATGAATGTCCACCTCCGAAATCCTCAGCTGATGGTAGCTTGAATTAAGATTGGTCTTAGAGAAAACTATGGCTCCCTTCATCTGATTAAACAATTCATCAATACGAGGAAGAGGATAACGATTCTTGATCGTTACCTTGTTCAACTGGTGGTAATTAATACACATCCGCAAGGATCCATCCTTCTTCTTCACAAAGATCACTGGTACACCCCTAAGGGGATACACTAGGATGGATAAGGCCCTTCTCCAAAAGTCCCTCAAGCTGCAACTTGAGCTAATAAAGCTCTGGGATGGTCATCTGATAAGGTTCCTGTGATATAGGCTCTACTCCAAGAACTAGATCTGTATGAAAATCAATTTCATGTGGGGGTAGTAACCCCGGTAGCTCCCCTAGAAAGACATCTGCAAACTCTCTCAAAATGGGATGATCATCTAGTGATGGTCCACTAGACCCATCCTCTGATCTATCACTAACTATAACAACATACATTTGACAACCTCGTCGCACACACCGCTTAAGCTACATAGTGGAGATGGTGCAAATGGAAACGGGTCTCCTGACGTTGGAAATCACTGAATCGGACTCCCAAATCATCTGCACAAGATATAGTATTGTGGTAACAATCCATCCTGGCCCTATGTGCAAATAACCAATCCATACCCAAAATGACTCCATACGATCCCAAAGGAAGGATGCAGAGATCTGAGGTAGTGGTGAAAGGTCCCAAATCCACTACAAACTCCTTAACTAAGGAGTCTACAAAGATCTTGGCTCCAGAAGCCATCTCAACATCCCAACTAAGACCTTGCCTAACTGCCACCTAGCCTACATCACTCTACTAAAGATGGTGCAATGAAAGAATTAGAAGAACTAGAATAAAACAATACAGAGGTAGGAATACCAAAAATGTTACCTGTGGTCTCAATGAATTTTCTCTAATGCTAATGCCTGATAGTTCTCAACTGCTGCATAAATCCTGTGGTTGTGTCCCATGTCACCAACAGTCAGCTCAGATATTTGTGTCTTACCCTTGTTGCTAGGGTTCTATGGGAAATCTCTCCAAAAGTGTCAAGTAACTCCACAACAAAAACATCCTCCTAATCCTCCCCAATGAGTAGCACCTCTTGTAGGTTCCCTGGAAGTCTGTGGCATGGATCTTGATGATATGATGGTAGTCTGCTGAGGTCTTTACTAGCGAGCTCCCGCTAACTGAGCTCTAGGTCCACCCTGTGTCCTAATGGGACCCCTAGGAGGAGGCCCCATACTCCAACCTCTCTATGCATCAACTCTCTATGGAGGTCTATGAGGTGGGTGGGACTACTGCTTCTGCTACTACTGCTATGGCCTAAAGGATGACTGTGCTATACCCTGGCCACCATGAGGAAGAGGTACTAACCCTCTCAATATACCATCTTACATCTGTTGTATGCTGCTCCTGAATTGGTCTCTAGCCTACTAGGTCTTTCCCCGAGTCTCCTCTATAATATAGGCCTTCTCGACGGCCTCAACTAATATTTATGGGTAGTGGATCCGCACTGGACCTCCAATATCTAAATTCAGGCCCCGGATGAACCTGTGAATCCACACCTGCTCATCCTACATATACTTTACATACTGGAGTAGATCCATAAATCTACTCTCATACTCTACTACTAAAAGGGATGCCTATCGAAGGTCATGGAGTTCGTCAATGCTCTGCTATATGAACCTCCGTGAAAAATACCTACTCTTGAATCTCTGCTAAAAAAACTCCCAGGTCACTGTCTCTGAATCTACATGGAGCTTCTGCTCCTCTATCCTCCACCACACTCCTTCTCCATCCCTAAGTAGATAGATCACAACACAAGCTTTCGTGTTGCTAGAACAAGGACAAATCGTGAAGTAACCACTCAAGCTCACTAGCCAGGACTCTGCTTGAAATCCACCTGTGTCACCTGAATAGTGTGAGGGCTAAAGCTTCAAGATCTCCCTGATGTGATTTGCTGCTATGGTCTGATGGCCTCTAGGTCTCTCAGCACACTCATCCCCTAAGCCTAGGGCTTTGAGACCCTCTCTCTATGCTCTAGAACTCTGTCACCCTATCCCTTAGGTGGCGACTCTTCTCTATTCTGACTTCGCATGGGAGTTCTCCTCCTCTATACTCCTCGCTAGGTCAAGGACATACCTGGCCCTCAATAGAAGGTGCTCTTTCATGACTGTTTGTATGTTCTCCTCCTAATCCTTCGTGTAGAGTGGTATTGACATCCTGAAGAGTCTGCAAGATCTGGGGTAGGATAGCTGCTACACCCTAATCCGTTGGTGGTGGCGAGTGGCGGTGGTAAGTCTGAGTCTCTATGAATGTTTCTCTCACTCCTTCTGCACCTCCTGCATAGACCAAAGTGAGAGTTAGTTTGTTTTGCTAAGTTTTATTCAATTCTCCATGTTTACTATAATACACAATCTCTAAACTAATTTGTCTTTTAGATTTAAAAGAAAATGGGCTAGGTTTAAGTTTCATGTCCCAAGTTTTTCTAGAGTGCCCAATGGTCCAAGATTTTGAACCACTACTCTAATACCAAGTGTGATGCCCATTAAAACAACCCACTTGAGACCCAAGAAACAACCTAGGGTTAGTCAGAAAATTATGGAATAATTTTTTTATTAGAAGTGTCTATAACCAGGTTGCAAGACAACAATTTTCACTAACAGGTTCTAGAACAAGGTCTATATTTACTAGAACATAATTTTCATATATTAATAATTACCAAAGGTCACAATGTCCAAATTCTAGGGTTAGAAGTTTTAGCTAGGTTCAGGGGGTAAAATATCACCATACCCACTCTCTAATAGGCTTAGAGTTTCAACTTTATTTTTCTCATACTTAGTGCATTAAAGATTTCCCTAAATCATTCCTATTGGATAGGAAATTTTCTCACCTTTCCAACGATATAAGGAAGTCCTCCTAACTCCTTGCAAAACTCCAAAATATGGATTAGCAAAGCTTAGGGGTCAAAATTTCCCCCAAAGGGCGGATGTGCGGGCCCAAGGAAGAAAATTTGCCGAAAGGGGCGGGGTTGGCGAAGCACGGGGAGGTTTATAAACTTTTTCCTTTGCGTGGGGGAAAATTCTCGTTTGTGCTCGCACCTCTGTTATACCACCGGGGGACAAGTGGCGCTACACGAGCCACGCAGGGAAAGGAAGAGGGAAGGGCGGGGCAGCAAAGTTTTTTGGAGCAAGCTCACCAAAGGGAAAAAAAGGGTAAATGGCGCACGCAGGTTTGTGCGCCCCAGCAGAAGAGTCTCACTAGTGCGAGGGTAGGAGTGCAAGGATGTGGGGGAAAAAATGAAATTTTTCCAAACAAAAATTTCATAGGATAAGGTTGCAAGGGTTTTCCCCACCCCAATTTCACCCCATGCTGCCATGTGGCAGCCTCTGGTTGGCTGCAGGCCGGGGTAGGGAGAAAGATGGAAATTCTCCAAAAGTTTTAAAAGGTTCCAAGGACAAAATAATGTTATGCCTCCATCGTTGCCCCTTGAGGACACGTGGCAGCCTATGATTGGCTGCGGGCTGGCGGAGGAAATTTCAAAAATTTTCCCAAACCAAATTTCAAAATTTTTCTAAGGATTTTTAACAGGAAATTTTTGGGCCACGGGCCCGCCAGGGAAAATTTTCCCAAATTTTCCCACCAAGGTAGAAAAACTTCAAAATTCCATAACTTTTGCTAGAAAGCTCAGTTTTGGGAAAACGAGGACTTTCTGGAAAGATCTCAATGCCCTCTTTGCACAGAAAAACATAAATTTTACATTTTGATAAATTTTAAGGGGTCAATTTTGCAAAAAGGATCTGCAAGATTTTTAAAAGCCAAATGGTAATTTCCAACTTTAAAATTTGATTCAATTTAATCACCTCCTTCAATCAAAATTTCAAACAGACATGGAGGATTACTCTAGGGAGGATTTAAAGTGTTTTAGGAAGGTAAATTCACCTGTTTGATTTTCAAATTGAAATTTTCCAATAATTGACAAAAAAACAACTGTGCAAAGGTTTAGGCCTGAGTTTGTAATATTCTAAATTAATTTCTTAAGTTTTCTTTGTCCACTTGAGTTCATTGTTGACACAGTGTACTAAATTTTAATATTTCCAAGTTGATTATAATGTGCAAACCTGAACTGTACATTTTGATTAAATTTATTTTCCAGTGTTAATTTTTTTATAACAGAGGTCTATTTCTTTTAAAACGGTATATCAATTTTATCATTCAAGTATGGTATTTCATTTCTGGTCTATTCTAATGCATTTAATTTTCTATAACAAATCATTTCAAAGATAATTTACAAGGTCTGATTTCCAATTTAATATATTTCCAAAAGAGACAAAGCAATATACTTCCTTCATACATATTTCTTTCCTTTATAATTTAAACAGAGATTCCAATCACAATTTTATATTTCAACTCAACACAACAATGTAAATGAGAGATGAACTTGTAATTATTTATTAATTCAAAAAGAGAGACTTCTTTACATTCTTTCATTGATTGAATGCAATTAACAAAATTTCTATTTCTTTCCAATAACAAAACAAAATATAAATGTCTTTCACAATTTGAATATTCACTTCCATAATCAATTACATAAATATTTTCTTCACAAAATACATATTACAATTTCATCCTCTTCAAGTGGGAAAGGTTACAAATGAAGTTTATTTCACAAGGGGATTGTCAAGACTGTATTTTCCTTTGCTCAAGAACAATAACATGCAAGTTTACTTTTTCTCCAAGTTGATCACAACAAAATTGGGGGAAAAGTAATGCTCTCCACCCAACCAAGACATCCAATGAAAGGAGAAGCCTTCCTTCATCATTGGCCCCTGAGACCCAACCAAAACACAATAAGAGGTGTGATTCAACCCATGGAAACAACTGGCTTCCACAACGCACAATATTATTTCGACATCCATAATCCATATAAAAAATATATTCCAAACAAACATAGCAGTTTACAACTACAATTGAAACAATCAAAATAAAACACAGGCTTGATCATGGAAAGCCAAAGGAGCAAGGTCTATGGGGGAAGCTTCTTATGCCTCCCAAATGGGAATTGGGCATCCACCTATTACAAACCACCAATAAAATTCACCACAACATTTCCTTATGACCCCTACAATCCTTCCTTATGCCCCCCACAAAGTAAGCAATGCAAGCTATTTTTTTCCATGGTGAATCCCAAACCCAAATTTCCTCCACAATATTATGATGCCAATGGCATTACCTTATAGCCCCCCACATGGATTCCCCATAGCCTTCTCCTACACCATTCCTATGGTAGTCTACCCAACCATCCAACAAATAAATCAAAACATGCATCATTCACACATCACAACAAGAAAATAACAGCTTAAAAGAAGGATTAAATTCCTACCTCTCCATAGTAACTTTTGTTTCCAAATAAAAAGCTTCAATGCCCAAAATACAGTCCAAAAACAACAATCTCCAGGCATGCAAAGCTTTCTCCAAACTTCCTCCGAAAACAAGAGTTCTAACATAAGAAAATGTGCCCCTAAAGAAGTTACAAAATGATTCAACAACCCAAAAAAAGCAAGGATTTTGAATTTTATAGAAGAGTGAAGAGAAGAGGATGATGTGGATCCATGTAGGATGCTACATCACACATCCTCAAAAATAAAACACAAAAGACAAAATTTCATTTTCCCAAGCACAAGAAAGAGGTGGGTGAAAATATGACAAGTTACTTGCACACTCCAAAAAGCCCACATCTCAAGGGACATCAAAATAAATAAAATGTAAGAGAGTGAAATCAAAACAAAGAAACATGATTAATAAAATTTATTATAAAAGTCACAAATAACTTCTCCAACCATAAGTATGGTTGTTAAATTAAATTGAGAGGTATGGGACAAGTTTTACTTGTCCCACAAGCCTCCAAAAACAGCCCCTAAGGACAAATTCGAATTTCCATGGAGGTGGAGTGTTTCATACTTCAAAATCTGACTTACACAACTCTTACATGACTTACATATCCCTTACATAATTAATATAAAGAACCAACAACTTCCATTATTACTTTCCCATATCCCAATTTAATTTATTTAAATTTTAATCATATGATTTATAACATTAATCTACCTCAATTTAATGAATTAAAATAAAAGGGACACATCGCTAATAAAATACTTACAAGCAATAATAAAATTTAACCACATTAATAAAATACATAAACCCATAGTCACATATAAAGGTGATCCCCCCCCATGGGAATTCCTAACAAAACAACACACACACACACACACACACACACACACACACAACAAGTTACCATGGTGACCTTATCGAATTCACCTAGAATTCCATTGTGGTTGGTCTCCAATCCTCCGATGTTTTGTTGTGATATTTTAACCTACAAAATACAAATACCTCCTTCGGCCTCGTGGCCATATCAGAACATCCAAAATGAATATAAATAAAATCATAAAACCAACTATATAAATGAATCACAACAACATCAAAGTAACAACTACATCATCATCAAGTAATATCCATTTTCTAGATCTACTCATAATATATAAAATCACATGTCCAAACAACATCCATAAAACATCCATGTCAAATAGTATATCATCATCCACATATGAGTGTCTCTAATAATCATCATGTATCATATCCAAATCAAGATCGACAATAATCCATGATCAAGTGTCTAACATCATACTAAATCAAAACATAATAATGTCCATAATGTGATCAACTGTATCAACATAGGTATTAAAGGGTGTCAAAGGGAAGTGGATACTACATGGTCTAGCTAGTTTCATTTTAGTTGTTGCTTTGTTTCAGATAGAATGTTGTTTTTTGGCTACTTAATTGTAGTTTTTTCCATGTTTTTCTTTTTCCTAGTAGCTACTGTTCGGGTTACTATTGGAATTTATATGTTATCTAGATTTTGATCCTCTTTTGATGTTTTTTTCATGTTTGATCTGGCTATTGATCCTTTCTTGTAACTGGGTATAGTCCCTCCAAAACTATTTGCCATTAATAAAAAAATACAATGTCGCAGTAACGACCATTCGGGACAAGAAGTCGTCTTAACATCGCTCCCACAAGTTATACGAATTATGGTTATTTTTAGAAGCATCGAACAATAAATCTATCATGATGGTGGTAAGGTAAAATTACTCTACTAGTGATAAAATTATCGCATAGGAAAAGTGATTACGAGATTAAAACAATCTACGACCAAGATAGCAATTGTTTCAAGAATGATTAAAAAAACTATATATTTATATTTTTTATTTTCTTAAGGTTTACGGAAAGGAAAAAATATATAAAAATGGTCATGGGTCCATTTCATCTTCAAAATGGACCCATGCCTTCAAATTTATACCACAAATATTAATATTCGATTTAATTAAACAATGCATCATTTTTGTTAAATTTAACCAAGGTATTTTCCCCAAAATAAAAAAATCAACTACACCCCTTTAAAGTTGCACCCATACAACTTAAGTCAATTTAAATTAAACAAGAGCCCTAGGATTAAACAAATCTCCACCATAATATCATAACCCTAAAATTGGAAAACTTATGAGGATAAAAATATCAAACCTAAAATTGTACTATTCATTTTCATTCATCTCCTTCACCTGGATGCCCTAGTTTTCTTTTGCTTTGTATTTTCTTTTTTTTTGTGCAGGGAAGGAGAATTCATGAAGGTATCAAAGAATAAGAGATTTAGGGGAGGATTATCTACTCGATTTAGATTTGTATATGTAGATATTATTTGTACACATCTGTTTGATTTGTAAGGGTTTCAAAATTATGGTTTTCATTCCATATTTTGGGTATGAACCCAAAGGATCTGTAAATGTATTTAATTTAAAAAAAAATTTCGTTTGTTTTTATTTAAATCATCATATTCAAAGCAAATATATGAGAAAATTTTGTGTGATACACACACACACACACACACACACATACATACACACACACACACACACACAAACAAACATACATACATACATATAGAACTCGATGTGAGGTCCATCCCTCTCCCTCTTGCTTTGATCCCATCCCTAGACACACACACACACTTGCATAGAAGTGACAATGATGGAAACATTGGAGAAGGCCCAACGGGTGATTGTAGGGTTGGAAAGCCTTATGACCTGGGTGCAAATGGGTGGCCATAGGCTGAGGCAATAATGAGGGGTGGGGGTGGTGGATGTGCCACAACCCCAAAGGGGTTTGAAAAAAGAGTGTGGGGGACAGGTGGGATAACCGTCCCACCCCCATTTAATATATATTATATATTTTTAAAAACAAACTCCCATTTTCATAATATGACCATACCAAATATTTTATAACACACTTTAATTTTACACACACGCACACACGCACGCACGCACGCACGCACACACACACACACACACACACACACACACACACACACACACACACACACACACACACACACACACACACACAAGAAAACCAATCTAGTAAGACTCATATTCAATTAAAGTTCCCAAACTTATTTAATTTTTTTTTATAAATATGATATATGGGCATATAAATATTCCCACTAGTTTATTACTTATATATCTATATAAATATGCAAACAAAAATCCATTGAAAAGAGATCTTTAACCTGATATTAAGTTATATTCACAACAATTCTTAGTAAGTGAGAAACGCAAGAGATCCATATTTCTAATCCTTTCATTTCATAATTTTTTTGAACAAATATAACATCGAGTAAGCCATAAGTGTTCTAAAAACATGATTTTATGATATTCGACTAACTTTATAAATGATTAAACTTAATCATATTTCTTCTACTATGATGAAGATAACAAAAAACTAAAACTTTGTAGATGGTGCAACAACCTTATTTTATTCTATTCAAAAAGTAAGATATGGCTTTGAATGCCACAATTTTAATACAAGTAAAAATAAAATATTTGATATTTTATAGTAACATTGAACCATTATTTAATTCCATGAAGGAAGATTCATACACAATTACAAATTTTTCAATACTCATTCCTGATATATTTTACCCAAATAATGGACAAGTATTTCTCTTCCAATGAGAATTTTTAAGTGGGAGAAGCAAGGATTTATAATAATATCATACTTTTAAAAATTAATATTAATAATTCCAAGTTACAACATGCAACAAGATGCAATTTTATAAACGAAAACTAACAATCCTTAAACATTAATTTCCAACAACAATTAATTTAAAAAAAATTCCTTTCCATGAAATAATTCATCATGTTTGACATAGATTCACAAGAAGGAAAATAACTTAAGAATGCAAGTACAAAATCTCTCCACTTAAAGTGGAGACAACATGTTCCAAAATGCAGACTCTTTCACAATCATAACCTATAATGCCAAATCAACAAAACATAAATATGCAAATTTTAACCAATTTTAAAGACCCTTCTTCAAGATCCATGCCATCCAAAAGTAACTCCAAATCCCATGAGAAACCAATCTATTTACCTCCCAACCTACAGGCATAATTACATGCCTTAAGGTGGACCAAAAGGACATGTTATACTCCCTCCAAGCCCATGGGAAAAAGGGAGGGGCATGCCTTAAACTAGTAGTAGAAAAATGTCACCAAAACACAATAAAGGATATAATACTTAAGAATAACACCCTAAAAAAATGCAACACAACCAATCAAATAATTAAGAAGCACCAAAATTCTCAATGAGGGAAGAGGGGATAAGATATCCCATAAATTACCAATTTTAGAACCCAAATTAAACATAGTAAGCCACCATATCCTTTTTTTTATTATTGGTAAATAGTTTTTTGAAAGGGACTATACCCTTGTGAACAAAAGAGGGCCTAGAATCTAGAATAGGAATGAGAATCATTACAAAAAGGATCAAGATCCATATGAGACATAGAAACCCAATGTAACCAAAGAGCAGCTACCCCAAAACAACAAACCAATTCGAACACTGCAGGAAGAGCAGCCAAAAAATAGCAAACAAACAACAAAAATTATGAAGAGTACAACAAGAACATCCACAATTACTTCTTGGCGGCTTTGTCGATTCTGGATTTGATATTCTGCCAAGAGGTGAACATAGCCAATGTCGTCATATGAGTAGAGTCAGTAACATCCAGCTGTTCAATGGTTTGTTTGCTTTCCTTTTCTGTGCCGCAAAGAGTTGCTGGAATTCCGCTGAGATTAGAGACGTTGTGGACATGCTGCTCAATAAATCCTTCAATTACACTAAAAATAGCCATATTATGGTCATGGCGAGTCTTGGCTTTCCCTAGACGGATTGTCTAAGGAGTTCAATTTTTTATAGATGTCTTCAACCTGTTTATTATCAATATCAATCTCCTCTTCCTTCTTCCTCTTACCTTTTTGCTTTGCCAAGTTTTTAACCTCTTCTTTCAACAGAAACATGTTAGCTTCTAAGGCTTCCAGCCTTTTAGTGGAGTTCTCAATGTGTGCCTCCTGAGAACCAGTACTTCTAATATGTAGGAGGTTATGAGCAATTTCCAAGTCCTGAGGTGCATTCCCCGAAACAGGGGTATCAAGGTTCAGTCTTTTAGAAGACCTAGTAACAGGTCTGGTTGAAGTGGAAGCTAAGTGGGTGGGAGCAGAGGTGGGGGGGATGATTGAGGGAGCCGAGAAGGAGGGAAGAGGGGTGATAGCAGTGGTGATGGGGATAGAAGGAGAAGAGATGGGGGTAAGCAAGCAGTGGTGTTGGGCAGAGGAGGAACATAAATGGGGGAGGAGGGGATGCCATGAGACCTAAGAAGACAAAGCTTATGCAACAAGAAGATGAGACCCTGATGCAGAGGGACCGCACGTGCATGCTTTTGAAACTCCAAAATGGAGCGCTCAAGAGAATTACGCAGATAATGAGGGAAGCATACCGTGAAACTCCTACAGAAGTGATTGAGGAAAACAAGATGCTTTGAGGGCATAGTGACAAATCTCCCCTCCATAGAGATATAATGCACCATCATACGGGCGACCTCGTCAAAAAGCGGAGGGATGGAGCTGACTTGTAGATCCGCCATGACGAAGACCAGTTTCTCATTACCCTCAATAAATTTCTTCTCCTCCACACCTTTGTCAATCCTTTTATTAAAGAAACAATACCCATCCATGTCAAGGCCAGTTGCTTCTGCAATTAACTCTTCATTGGTTGAGATCTTCAGTCACTCCATATTCCACTGTGTGATCCTTCCAATCCTTCAAAAAATGCATGAAAATACTTTGGTCGTGACCCTGAATCTTCTCCATATAATTAGTGATACCTCCCTGGCTGAGAAGCTTCCAAAGATCTTCATTATTTTTCCATTCTGGGTCCACACTGGGTTCAATCTGACAAGGGGCACCTCCCATTATCATCGTGCGTAAGCCACCATATCCTTATCTCTCCATAAGATATCATAATACTCTCTTTATCTCTCCATAAATTCTCCCCTTATCCCTTCACGCTCTTTAAACCAAATGAAGGGATAAACCATAGTTCCCTCAAGCTTGTCCATCAAGCATGAGGATGAGTAAAAAGGGGATTCTCCCCTCTTTCCACACATTCCCAAAATCTAATCCATGCAAGATTGGATGGGAAAAAAAAAGACACAAATATTGAACATTTAATTATAATCCATGCAACAAAATTTTAACTGTTTCAAATAAGAAAAATTTGAGGTAAGATCCTACCTTAATATTAAGCAAGTGTTCTAATCCAAGCTTCCATAATCCACTTCCTTCTCCTTGCAAAATCCCAAAAGAAAACCCAAAGCAAGAAAAAGGAAGAAAGTAACCCCAATTCCTTCCACAAGAGGGGATGATATATAAAAATAGAAACCCAAAGGACCAAATGGGAGGGTGGAAAGTGTCACCGTCCACCTTTCTTCAACCAATCCAAAAAACCCCAAAATTTACACCCCAAAAAACCCAAATTAAAATATAAGAAAAGAAATATCTAAAAAATCATGGAGGATCCCCACATCCCAACACCATTCACATAATCAAGAATTTTTTATAAAATATGAGGGAGAAGAAAACATAAAAATGGCCAAATGGGCTCAATTTTCCTTGGAAGGAACCCACCCACCCCTTGGTATAGGGCCTAGGGGATCTTTCCAAGGAAATTTTAGTCCATAACTTGCCTTATACACCTCCTAAATGTCACCTTTTTCCCAAATCCGATTTTGGGGAAAAGATGGCATTTAGGAGAGGTTGTTGGACTCACCTAATCCATGATTAGGTGTCCTAAATCCTCCACTAGGAAGACTAAAGCAACACATAACCAGATTTTCATAAAATCCAAGGGGTTAGAGTTAAACTCAAGGTGAAAGCTAAGAAAAAAGAGGATTAGAGTTATTAATAACAATTTTATACTAAGATGGGTCAGAAAAACCAATAAGATAAGAAGGTAATAATAATACAACATCACAAGGGGGGTTTAAATACTCCACAACAAGACCAAGGTTAAGAAAGGTGACCCATAACAAAATAAACTAGGAAGGAACTTTGGTATTTTAGGGCCCATTGTGCTGGTTCGAGACATCCCCTGTCCGAGTCCCATGTTTCTCACATGGTGAAACCTGTCATCTGCACACCCAAGTTAAACATTATACCTTCCCAATAATAGCTAAAACATATGAAAACAATGTAAGCAATATCTCATTGATAATATACATACGATCAAAAACTAACTAGTGAATAATCAAACTATAATCCACCAATATTATAATCCTGAGAGATCTCATAATTGAGTCATAATCATCACATCGATACCATAATAAAATCAAGCATATTGGCATCATATACCATGTACATCCATGTCATAAAATGAGTTAGCATCCAAAATTGACATATAGTTATCCTTGTAATGTAACAACATCATAATAAAAATGAAAGATATCTGATAGTCAATGCCTCAATCAAAATAATAAAATGCTACAATGAGTCAAAATGGTCCAAAATGGGATATAAAATAGGTGGGCACTACAATGCAGGTGGTTTTTATCTAGTTATGGTTCAAGTGGAGGATTTAGTTACGGTATTAGAGGTGTTACTAGGGGGTATGGTGTCAGGTATAGGTCTAGATGAGGGATCGGGTATGGTTTTGGTGGTGGATACGTGACATGTGGGGTTGCGGGTGGCTATAATTCTGGTGGCAATGTAAGAGCTAGGGGTGGCCATTATAGAAATGATAGTTACAAGAAATAGTCTGAATTCCTACTAGCAATGCTTATATTTTGTAATACACTAATAATAAAATGTAAACTCACATAAAGAGTATTGAATTTTATGTCTGTTTTATAAATTGTATTTAATCATATTGTTTTCTATTTCCAAAGTTTTGCTATTAACAAGATGATACAAAAAAATTTGATTATATTTTTAATGGATTAATTGAGTTTTTTATTTTATTATAATAGTCAAATTAATTAAATTTAGATATTAATCTCTACTTAAGTTGAGAATGGTCAATGGAACTAATGGAAAAGTATCTCCAAGAAATAAAAAATAGAAAAGAAGATATAAGGATATTTAATGAGAAGTAATTATTTTGATATTGGAAGGTAATATTATGCAATGAAATGTACATTTATTTGAGGATGTGATTCAAGTTCTCTCAGTATATGCTCTCTTAATGTTTGAGTATCCATGTCTATAAGTGTAAAGTAATACTTAACTAGTAATTTCATTCAAGTGGTGCAACAAATATGCCAATAGGGTAGAGAAAAGGATTATTAAGAAAACCTTTCCACTGATAGTGTTATTACTTGTGGGGTTTAAACACATGATATTACACTCTTATTATTTATCATTTATTGCTGAAAATTATGGCTTTGTTCATGGGAACTGAAAATGCCACTAATGGATGCTTTTAAGTGTGAATTTAAACAAAAGAATAAGTGAATTTAGAATAAATATTTACACAATTCTTCAATTTCACATTGATTTTGTTTCATGATTTTATTAATCTATCAAAAAAAAAAAAGTGACAACTATATTCAATACAAATATTGTGTTTCCCACTAGAACACAAACCATTCCTTCAATAATAAAAGAAACCTCTCTCGTCAAAACTACTTGCAAACGTGATTTATTTGACGAAGTACTTTAGGCCTAAGTATCTCGGGGATATCATTTTGCAACTCAAAGTTTCTCAATTATTCTTAAAGATCCACAACCCCTATGGAAGGGATGTTTGGTCTTATAAAAATAGGAATCTCATCCTTCTCTTTGGTTTTCATCAAATGATTCATCCTCATTTTATTTTGGTATAGAATGTTAGCTCATGGATTTCCTGCTTTTTACATGGTGTGCCTTATCTTCTTCTCTGGATGAAATTTTTCCATGTCTACCTTAACTAGGATGGTTGTAGAAGACCAATTCATCTTGATTTTATCTCCCAACTATTGGCAGAAGCTTCTACTCATCAACATTCTAAATTAAGCCAGAATGTCTACTACCAAGATCATCATTGAAACCTTCTTGTCTAGAAATTTGGAAAAGACCACATGTGAATATTTGATCTTCCCTACAAGTGGGACCTCTTTTAACTCCATGGAGTAATAAGAGACACCAAGTTGAGTGATGGTGAGTTTAAGAGCTTTTGTGAAATTTACATGTATTACATTATCAGAGGCACCTGAATATATTATATAGTTATTCAATATGTATTGTCCGACGAGTGATGGGTGTCGTTATTCCCTTCATTTAATCAAATCTTTGTTAATGTCATATTCAAACTATGGGTGGTGACCGAAGCTATATGCAATAAGAAATCTTAGTGATCTAGTAATTGAATGTAGGTACTTGTTTTATTTTTTATATGTTCTGGGGGATTTTATCAATGTCTTGAGGACTTCTTGGCCAAAACCTTATTGAAATCAAACTATGAAAACTTGTTGGAAGTAAAAACTCTTTGCAGAAATAAATTGTTGGAAATAAACACACATTTGTAGAATGAAATAGATTACTGTAAGTAAACAAACATTAAATAAATAAACAAACTTTCTTTAGAAATAAACACACAATTGAGAATGCTTAAAAGTTATTGCAAGGAAATAAGAATCTAATCTAGAACACCTGCAGGAACAAGCATACGACATATTTCAACTTGAATAATCAAAAGCATTTCCAAAATTAATAGATCTATACTATTTTCTATGGAAATATAAATAACAATAAAATAAAGATCCTGGTTCTTGGAGGAGTGGACCCTTGATCCACCTTGAAACATGATTTGACAACTTAATATTATTTCAAAACAGAAATGGTTATTTTATTGATAATTTTTTTTGCATTACAAGGACATATTGTCTCTTTCTATATCTCTATGTTTACATATATGTAATGTTAGTGCAAATTAACAACACCCCCAAATGAGTTATGGATTTGATTTTCTAAGGAAAATTCATTTGGTGTGATTACACAAAATTGAGCTTTCCTAGACTGTGGGACCTTTGCAAATGGGGAAAGCTCTCCAGAGAACACTGGTTCCTCTTCCTAAACTACCTGCCACAAGATATTCCAGTGTGGGAAAACTAGTCTAACCTAATCTAACTTCCAAGGAGATAAGGAGAGGAAGAAAATAAGGAAAAACAAAGCCTACACTAAAACAGTGATACACCAGAGAAGGAAAGTGTTGATTATCTATAAAAACTGCCATGGAAAAAGAAGAGGTGGGAAATGGAAAGGATGGACAAGTGCATCACAGACCAAAGATGTATTTCACACATAAAATGTTCCAAAACTCCATGAACATAGCTCCAAAACCTGCAATGAACATCTAAACATGCATGAATACCCTATAATGAAGAGAGGTAAGGAAAACACCAAAGAAAATGAGCCAAGGATGGAAAAATGCATCACAAAAACATGTTTTTTTATTGCTCAGAATTTACACAGTGCATAATTTCACAAGTAAGAGGAAAAAATGCCACTACAGAGTAGGGGAGGAGGTTAAAACTCCATTTTCAACCCTGGGAAATAAAATAAGGGAGAGGCAGAGAAGAAGGATGAACAACCTTTTTCAAAATGAGCCAAAACTAGTTTTTATCGCTCGAACAGAATAAAGGAAATGAGAAAACATGGGAAAATTGATTTTAAAACTCTAACCACTAACATGATCCATTTAATTAGCCTGAAAAATGATGGGTTTCCATGAAAAAGCCCATACTTCATCTCACATTGCTTCACAAAGCAAGAAAGAGGCCCATACTTCATTAATTTTGGTGGTTGGGGTTGTTTTCTGTAATTTTTTCATGCCAGAGACATTTTCCCATTTTTCTCACACAAAACTCCATCAAATTTTAAAATTGAAGTGTCCATCATGTAGAGGATTTCAACAGATTTCCATTGATACAAAAATCATGAAAATCTGAGCTCTGGATCGAAAGATATGGCCTTCTGAAGATTTAGGGCAAATAGGGCAAAAATCGGGTTGGCGGGCCAAAACTTGAACTTTTTCTCCTTTTCATGAAATTGGAAAGTTTCCAAAAATCCTTCGTGACCCCACCACTCCGATGACACGTGGCACTTTCTAATTGGTCATGGGGATGCGGTTCCATTTTTGCCTGTGCGCTTTTTACCACTTTGCAACAATTCCAAAATCCTCCCGATGCCTCGATCCCTGCCAATGAATGGGGACGTGGCACCTTTTTATTGGCTATGGGCCTTAAGCAATTCCATTTCCTTTGTGAGCTCATGGGAGCGTAAATGAATTTTGTGCTCTTAGCCCAAAAAGTGGTAAGTTCTCAATTTCTTCCTCCGCTCTGTCGGCCCAAGCCTCTTGGCACAAAAATCTCCCAAGCTCTATGGGCCCGCCTTAGGAAAATTTCCCCTCCAAACTCCACCTAGCCATAACTCAAAAAATACAAGGATCTAGGAGGAATTCTTTACCTTCCTAGAAAGGGGAAGAAAAATCCTATCTGTTGAAGCCATTTCTAAAATCTTTTGAGTGCTTGAAATTTGTGAAAATTGAATTTGAAGCACAAGGAAGGATAGGATGAAGGTAAATTAGCCAAAATAAGCAGGGGATCATTTTGTATAAAAAATTTGGTGACTCAGAGGGGTCATCTAATTTCTAGATAAATGATTAGTGACCTTTTTAAGCATCCATTGGGCATGGAGTCAAGCATGATAACCAACTCTAATTTGAACTATGAAAATATGACCTCTGAGCCAGTTGGAAACCCACTGAAACTTGGAGTTGATCTTCACCAAAAGCCACTAGATGCACTGTGCAACAGCAACCAAAAAAACACCAAACAACTATGTACAAAATTGGAAATCATACATACCCCAAGTGGGATATGCAGAGTTAGCACAAGAACTTATTCTACTGAAAGAAAACCTACCTACTCTACTCTAACTGGAAACAAAGGTGGGATAAACAAACCCTACAATTAGTTATGCAAAATAGCTTCCTTTCTTCAAAATTGGCAGCAATGTAAATGATTTGGAGCTGATCATGGCTGGTTAGATGAGTGGAAAATCAACAGGAATCTTAGCTTCTTCTACCCAAATTAGCAAGGTGTCAACTGAAAAAAAATTAGACACCTCTTTTAGTTGCTCTGCATTTGGATTGTAGAGGTATTGCAACTGATCCTTGGTACTTTGATGCTCATACTCATGCTTGGAAGTAAGCATGACTATTGGAAACTCCTCCTTTGGCTCCAATAAATCCAAATACCTGATTAGGAAAGGTCTGATCCTTTGAATGTGCCCATATATCTAAATTTAAACTCCAAGAATGGAGCCTTCTTGTTGACCCTCATAGATGGATGGTGTGGAAGAAATGATGAAGTTCTCCTGCCCTTTCTCTTCTTCCTTCTGTGAAGAGTATGGAAGGTTTAAATCTCCCAAAATTGATTCTAAAGAGAAACTATAAGATGTAGGCTGCTGCAAATGAATTCTCTCCTTCATGGTAGTAGGTTCTTGTGTTTGGAAGATGGATGATGAAGGAGAAAACAATGTGATTTCATTACTTGGTTCCTCTCCAGTTTTGATAATCATCCAAGTATGACAGATAAAATGCCTCCTTGTTGATCCTGTACCTTATGCTCATACCTCATCCATAATGTTCTTCTTGATACTGCACACCTTGCTTGCCATCGGTTATCTGTCATCCTAGGATAATGGTGTTACGTTATGATCTAGGTCACAACTCTTCTTCACTTGTTCAGAGAACTTGAAGAGAATCAAGTCATAACTCAGAACTGAAGGTTCTTAGTATAGCCTCATTGAGGGACTACGTCAATACCACGTCGATACTTGGGCACTTGTCTCCTCCAGAATTCTAGACTGTGACTCCTCTTCATATTGGATATTGTATTGTCACTATCCATCCTTAGGGTGTAGACTTGGCTGAAGACGATCTTGAATTCGAGTGAACTGTTACATCTAGGTGTTCATATGAGTGTTCTGTGATAATCACAACTGCATCCAATCTGTTGCATCTAGAGGACAAAATGTGGCTGCAAGATTTCTTTTAGACATTTCCTCCATCATGGATTCACTTGTACCAAATCATACATTTTAGGATTTATGTAAGCTACATACAAATAAATGATTTCTTCTAGTAATTCTGCTAAATCAAAATATGATTTGGTTTCTTCCATATGCTAAATTCAAATGGGACATCGAGCTTACAAGAAAACCTCTTCCATGGCTAACCTGTCCCACTTCTATGTGGAAACAACTTAGCGCCTATCGTTTGCTACAAGTCAAGGACCTGCGGAGCTATTAATTGACCATAGTGGTTCTTCAAGAGTCAGATTCTCTCTAGAGAAAAACAGAGATTAGACCTAGGTAGATTTGATGAAATCCTGATATTATAATAGCTAAGATCAATTATCTCACAACCAGTTCTTAGAATTCTTGGAGCTAAAATTCTCATAAGTTTTCCTTCTTGAAGCAGAATTTTTACTAAGGTCATCTAACCTACATGGAATTGGGGATGTAAGAGGAGATGTAAGGTTGGGATTCTTAGACCATAGATTCATTTGTTTGTGGTGGTGGAAGATACGAAACTTCCACTTCTATTTGGAGGGGAACATGTTTCTTTTATGCTCATTGTCGAAGGGGGACCCATCAAGAATACCTCACTACAAGAGAAGTTCATGTAAAGTAAAAATTAAGATGCGGTGGAAAATTCCCCTCCTCCCAAATGGAGGGATGAATTTCACACTAGGACCCTCATAGGTTAAAGATTTGGAATATGGAATTCAAAATATAGATCTTGTTAAGCTTGAGCCATGGAAACTAGAAAAATTAGGCTCTTCAAGAAGAAACATATACAAATTGACAAAGATGATCAAAACTAACCTAGCAAGTTTCACTTTGATCCATACAATGACTTCATACCATTGTACAAGTTGGGGAAGTACATCTCCATCATGAAGTCCAACTTCTCCTGAGGGTTGTAATGTCTTGGAAAAGGGCCAATAACATGGACAAGGTGCCCTACAACCAATCTGAAAGCCTTCATTTGAGCTGTAGCTCTTGACTACACCATGCCAATCTCCATTTTTTGGATTTTTTCTAGCAGACCAACATCTTGCATTTGATTGTCTTCATTGTGTACATACCCCTGTACTCTTGGAAAGATCCATAGCCAAACTGATTTTAGCATTTCTGATCATAGGGGTAGGCATGCTGATTTTGAATTTGTTCAAAATGCATATTTGGAGGAGTTATAAAACATATTGGAGATGGATTTGAATGGCACTGTTGCTGTAAATGTGAATTCCATGATGAAAATGAAGTCATTATTGCACAACTTCATGGAATGAAAATAGTGAAAGGGATGGAAAGAAGAATGAATGAAAAAGGAATGGAAATCATGTCTGCAACTTCAGAGATGGATTGTTGATCATATGGAGTCGCCATATGTGTTTGTAATTTCCTCTAAAGGTTGAAATATTCACAGGAACACACCAACCTATAAAAAATGAAATGGGAGACCTCTTTGGTCCCACCGGCCGTGCCAAAACTATTAGTGGCAAATTCACATCATCCCCAAATGAGTTATGGATCTACTTTTCTAAGGCAAAGTCATTTGGTGTGATTGCACATCATTGAGCTTTCCCAAAGTGTGGGACCTTTGCAAATGGGGAAACCTCTCCAGAGAAGGTTGTTTCCTCTTCCTAAACTACATGCCACAAGATATTCCAGTGTGGGCAAGCTTATCTAACCTAATCTAACTTCCATTAGGAGATAAGGAAAGGAAGAAAACAAGGAAAAACAAAGCCTCCACTAAATACCTTGGTGATACACCAAAGAAGGAAAGTGTTGATTGTTAGGAAATAAGGGATAAAATATGTGGAATAATCCCTCATAGAATCTCAACAATAGAAACTAATATGCAGAAATTATTACAGATCTCAAATAAAATTGTAGAATAAAATAACACAACACAAAGAGACAGTATTTAATGTGGTTCACCCAATTTGGGTTACGTCCACCAAGAATCACTTGCTCAAATTTTATTACAAGCCACCGCTCTCTCAATACAATACCCAGATCCATTTGGAGCTATGCTCAACAAACTCTATAGAATTCACAGCTGAATTCAAAGCACATCTGCAATGTTCTTCATATCTCTATCATATGCATAAAACCATATAAATAGACAAATGCTTAAGCAGTTTTACAAAACCGTGGGTATCAAAACCATGGGAAAAACCCGTCCCATAAACCTATGGGTCGAAAATCTCACCCATATGAGAAGAGCACGTTTTCTGATATGTCGGGTGCATTCTTTTTGAGGCCAAAAAAATTTATGCCTATTTTTTTTTTTTTCAAGGGCTACGCCCCCAAACCCCTACTACCGGGGGTTGCTGCCCCTGGACCCCCGCTCGAGGCCCGGCCCGGCCCCGAACCCTAGACGAGGATACATGAAAAGTGGATAGTACTGTTAGTGTACAATCTTCAACACTTTCACACATGAAAACAGGCTCCACAACCTAACAATCTCCCACTTGGAGACTAGTTTTCCTTTGAGCAAGCTTCTCAACCCTTCACTAGTTTTTGTGAAGACCAACCAAAGCTGAACACAACTTCAGTTTTTCTCTTGTGACCACCTTGGTCATCATGTCTACAGGATTCTGACTGGTATGAATCTTCTCCAACTTCAACTTCTCTTCCTCCAAAGCTGTCCTGATGAAATGGTACCTTAACTGTATATGCTTTATCCTAGAGTGGAAAGCAGAGTTCTTAGCTAGGTGTATAGCACTCTGACTATCACTATGAAACTTTCCTTCCTCTTGCTTATGCCCCAACTCCTCAAGTAATTTTTGTAACCAAATCATTTCCTTGCTTTGCCTCTGTGGCAGCAACATACTCAGCCTCCGTGGTTGACAAAGCCACCAACTTCTGTAGTCGTGAAATCCAACTTACTGTTGTTCCACCTATAGTGTAAACATAACTTGTTGTGCTCCTCCTACTATCTACATCTCCAGCCATATCTGAATCTACATAACCACACAAAATGGTGTTTGATCCACTGTAGCACAAAACTGTCCCCATCGTCCCTCGTAAATACCAAAGGATCCACTTTACTACCTTCAGTGATCTCTACCTAGATCACTCATAAATCTACTCACCACTCCCACTGCATGGGCAATATCAAGTCTAGTGCACACCATGGCATACATCAAATTGCCAACTGCTGATGAGTAAGGTACCTTGGAAATTTGGTTTCTCTCCTGCTCTGTCTTGGGACACTGCTCCTTTGATAACTTGAAATGGCCTGCCAAAGGAGTCCCAACCAGTTTAGCATCCTGCAAATTAAACCTATCCAAGACTTTCTTAATGTACTCTTCCTGAGATAAAGTTAGCTTCCATTCCTTCCTATCCCGAGATATCCTTATACCAAGGATTTGTTTGGCTGCCCCCAAATCCTTCATAGCAAAGGATTCACTTAGCTGCTTCTTGAGTACTTTTATTTCTTGCATGTTTTTACCTGCAACCAACATGTCATCCACATACAGAACAAAGGATAATATAACTGCCATCCTTAAATTTCTTTGTATACACACAATGGTCAGAATGACATCTAATATAACCTTGCTCCATCATGAAGCTATCAAATTTCTTATACCATTGACGTGGAGCTTGTTTCAAGCCATACAAGCTCTTCTTCAGTTTGCACACCATCTCCTCTTTACCTTTGACCTCATATCCCTCTGGTTGCTGCATATATAGTTCCTCCTCCAAATCACCATGGAGAAATGCAGTCTTTACATCAAGCTGTTCTAAGTGCAAGTCTTCTACTGTAACTATTCCTAGAAAAGTTCTAATAGAATTCATTTTTACTACATGAGAAAAAATCTCATCAAAATCTATACCTTTTTTCTATGCAAACCCCTTGACCACCAACCGGGCCTTGTATATTGTTCTTGCCTCCTTCTTCCTCTTTGACTCTGAACACCCACTTGTTCTGTAATGCTCTTTTTACTTCAGGTAGCTTTACCAAATCCCATGTCTGGTTCTCCATGAGAGCCTGATGCTCCTCATCCATGGCTTGCTCCCACTTCTTCCTAGCATCTACCTGTATTGCTTCATCAAAGCTCTCTGGCTCTCCACTATCAGTGAGTAATAAATAATAAAGAGAAGGAGAAAAACATTCAGGTTCTCTTCTTGCCATAGAAGACCTCCTCAATATAGGAGTTTGGGGTTCCTGTTGAAGGGGTTCTTGAACTGATTCATGTGTCACTTTCCCATCCAGAAGATCCTCTACTGCTGCATATTCTTTCTTGGATTCTTCCCTGTTTTCCTGTAACTGCTGCTTATACATTACTTTCTCATTAAAGACCACATCCCTAGATCGAATGATTTTCTTGTCCTTAATACTCCAACATTTATATCCAAAGTCATCACCACCATAACCAATGAAAGTACAATTTTCTGATTTAGCCTCTAGCTTGGTCCTATCATCCTTGTCTATGTGAACAAACACCTCACATCCAAAGACTCTAACAAATGAATAATCAACTTTCTTACCATACCAAGCCTCCTCAGGTATGCCTCCATCCAAGGCACTTGAGGGTCCTTTGTTTATCAAGTACACAACTGTGCTCACCGCTTCTGCCCAAAAAGAAAGAGGAAGTCCTGCATGTATCCTCATGCTCCTAGCGCGTTCCATTATTGTTCTGTTCATCCTTTCTGATACCCCATTCTGTTTCGGAGTTCCTGGAACCATCTTTTGCCTACGGATTCCATTCTTAGAATAGTAATAATCAAATTCATTGCTGCAATACTCCCCTCCATTATCTGCCCTGAGACATTTTAGCTTAAGACATGTTTCATTCTCTACCAAGGCTTTCCATTTAACAAAAGTGTCAAATACATCAGATTTGTTTCTAATACAATAAACCCAAACTTTCCTTGTTGCATCATCAATAAAATTAACATAATAACTTAAACCCCTAAGAGATGATACCTGAGCCGACCCCCACACATCAGAATGCACCAGCTCTAACTTACTCTCTTTCTTTGTAGGTCTAACCTTGAGAAACCTTACTCGCTTTTGTTTCCCATATATGAAATCCTCACAGAACTCCAAACATGTTTCTGTATATCCAGGAAAATCCTTCTTTATGATCTCTATGCCCTTATGGCTCATATGACTGAGCCTATAGTGCCACAATGTTGTATCTACTTCTGAAGCCACAAGATTACAAACATTAGTGCTATAAGTGGTTAAATACAGGGTTCCAACCTTCTTACCTCTTGCCACCACAAGAGCACCCTTGGTAACCTTCCAAGAATCCGGTGTAAGTATCAGAGTACAACCATCACTTCCCAATTGCCTCGTACTGATATCAAATTTCATCTTAATGTAGGCACATGTCATGACATGCTTCAATAGCCAAGTATTCCCATTCTGCATCTTAACCTGAACAGAAACTTTTCCAACTATAATGCAAGGCTCATCATCACCAAGAAAAACATGCCCAAAATCTCCTGGAACATAATCAACAAAATAATGCCTATGTGGAGTAGCATGAAAGGAAGCCCCTGAATCTAAAACCCAAGATTTAGTAATATTATGCAAAGAAAGAATCAAAGCATCCTGACATACATTACTCATTGCCACATTTTCCTCCTCATTTTCATCCTGTTATTTCTTCTTATCCCAAAGCTCCCAACAGTCCTTCTTTACATGCCCAGTCTTTCCACAGTGCCAGCATACTATCTTGCTTTTGGATTTTGACTTTACCCGATCCTTTG
This sequence comes from Taxus chinensis, assembly GCA_019776745.2. Classification (NCBI taxonomy): domain Eukaryota; kingdom Viridiplantae; phylum Streptophyta; class Pinopsida; order Cupressales; family Taxaceae; genus Taxus; species Taxus chinensis. The sequence continues at coordinate 853,058,938 of CM034148.1, read as the reverse complement.
ATTTTCCATGACTTCCTCTATTCTTTTGTCTCCCTCTAGTTTCCACTGTCAAAGCATTCCCTAAAGTATAAGATTCACTAGAGCTTTTACTTTTCATTTCCTCGCTTAGAATCACCCTTGCAACATCCTCAAACTTCAACTTTGAGTTAGCTGGAACTGATTTGCTTATCGCCATTACCAGGCTATTCCAACTTTCAGGTAAAGAGCACAGAATTAATAAAGCCCTAACTTCTTCATCAAATTCTATTGTAACTAAAGCTAGCATATTCACAACCGTATTGAAATCATTTAAATGATATGATACTGAACTATTCTCAGACATCTTCATATTAAACAATTTTTTCATTAAAAATATCTTATTAGAGGCAGAGGATTTTTCATACAACTTCCTTAATGCATCCATCAGTTCTTTTGTAGTCTTTTCCTTTGAAACATTAAATAATACCAAAGATGCAAGACACAGCCAGATCGTTCCAAGTGCCTTCTGATCCAACAAATCCCATTCCACATCTGTCATACTCAAGGGTTTTTTCACCTTCTCAGATAGCGAAGTATAAAGATCCTTCTGATAAAGGTAATCTTCCATTTGCATATTCCAAAGACTGAAATTCTTCCCATTGAATTTATCAACCCCAGATCTCCCATCATTTGCCATAGCTCCCACTCAAGATAAATTTTTCCCTGCGATTCAACACTTCAGCAAACCAAACCAGGATCTGATACCAATTGTTAGGAAATAAGGGATAAAATATGTGGAATAATCCCTCATAGAATCACAACAGTAGAAACTAATATGCATAAATTATTACAGATCTCAAATAAAATTGTAGAATAAAATAACACAACACAAAAGAGATAGTATTTAACATGGTTCACCCAATTTCAGCTACGTCCACCAAGAATCACTTGCTCAAATTTTATTACAAGCCACCGCTCTCTCAATACAATACCCAGATCCATTTGGAGCTATGCTCAACAAACTCTATAGAATTCATAGCTGAATTCAAAGCACATCTGCAATGTTCTTCATATCCCTATCATATGCATAAAACCATATAAATAGACAATTGCTTAAGCAGTTTTACAAAACCGTGGGTATCAAAACCATGGGAAAAACCCGTCCCATAAACCTATGGGTCAAAAATCTCACCCATATGAGAAGAGCACGTTTCCTGATATGTCGGGTGTATTTTTTCGAGGCCAAAAAAATTTATGCCTAATTTTTTTTTAGGGGGTTGCGCCCCCGAACCCCTACTACCAAGGGCTACCGCCCCTGGACCCCCGCTCGGGGCCCGACCCAACCTCGAACCCTGGCGAGGATACATGAAAAGTGTATAGTACTCTTAGTGTACATTCTTCAACACTTTCACACATGAAAAAAGGCTCCACAACCTAACATTGATTATCTATCAAAACTGCCATGGAACAAGAAGAGGTGAGCAATGGAAAGGATGGACAAGTGCATCATAAACCAAATATGGATTTCACATAGAGAATGTTCCAAAAATCCATGAACACAGCTCTAAAACCTGTAATGAACATCCAAACATGCACAAATACCTTGTAATGAAGAGAGGTAAGGAAAATAACAAAGAAAACGAGCCAAGGATGGAAAATGCATCACAAAAACACATTTTTTTATTGCTCAGAATTTACACAGTGCATAATTTCATAGGTAAGAGGAAAAAATGCCATTAAAAAGTAGGGGAGGAGGTTAAAACTCCATTTTCAACCTTGGTGAAGAAAATAAGGGAGAGGAAGAGAAGAAGGATGAACCTTTTTCAAAATGAGCCAAAACAAGCTTTTATCGCTCAAACAGAATGAAGGAAATGAGAAAACGTGGGCAAATCGATTTTAAAACTCCAAACACCAACAAAATAAATTTAATTAGCCTAAAAAATTATGGGTTTCCATGAGAAATATCATACTTCATCGTATATTGCTTCACAAAGCAAGAAAGAGGCCCATACTTCATTAATTTTGGTGGTTGGGGTTGTTTTCTGCAATTTTTTCATGTCAGAGATGTTTTCCCATTTTTATCCCACAAAAATCCATCAAATATTTAAAATTGAAGTGTCCATTATGTAGATTATTTTAACATCTTTCCATTGATACAAAAATCATAAAAATATGAGCTCTTGATCAAAAGATATGGCCTTATGAAGATTTAAGGCAAACATGGCAAAATAGGGAAAAAATCGGGTCGGCAGGCCAAAACTTGAACTTTTTCCCCTTTTTGCAAAATTGAAAAGTTTCCAAAAATCCTCTGCAACTCCATCACTTCGATGACACGTGGCACTTTCTAATTGGTCATGGGGATGTGGTTCCATTTTTTCCTTTGCACTTTTCATCACTTTGGCAACAATTTCAAAATCCTCCTGACATCCCTGATCCCTGCTGATGAATGGACACATGGCACCTTTTGATTGGTTGCGGGATTTAAGCAATTTTGTTTCCTTTGCAGGCTCACAGGAGTGCAAATTAATTTTACACTTTTAGCCCAAAAATCACTAAGTTCTCAATTTCTTCCTTCGCTCCGCCGGCTTGAGCCTCTTGGCACAAAACACTCCCAAGCTCCATGGGCCCGCCTTAGGAAAATTTTCCCTCCAAACTCTGCCAAGCCATAACTCAAAAAATACAAGGAGTTAGGAGGACTTCTTTACCTTCCTGGAAAGGGGAAGAAAAATCCTATATGTTGAAGCCATTTCTAGAATATTTTGAGTTCTTGAAATGTGTGAAATTTGAAGTTGAAGCACAAGGAAGGAAAGGATGAAGGAAAATTAGCCAAAATAAGTAGGGACTCATTTTGGATAACATGTATATTGATCTGTCTCTATATTATATATATCCTAAATCTATTTGCAGGTATGCATATATATACTCCTTCCAAAGGTGCATTTACAACCATAGTTGTCCTACCGATTCAGATGGAACTAAATCATGCCCAAAATAGATGTTAAATTGGAACCTGGATGGATGTATAGTTATATGATAGTTATCCCTGGATCTGCGAGTATGAAGAATAAAAAATATTCTAATATGATCTTGATTGAAAGGATTATTGATTGCTAAATCACTGTACATTGTTAGGATAAATGAATTCTTATTAATTCCAAAACTTTAGAGAAGTTCTGGAACTAAATGAAATCATCCCAGATCTAACTGTGAGGGTTCCGGAGCTACATGCAGGAGTTACAGAACTAAGTATTGGAGTTCTGGAACTAAGTCTGAAAGTTCTAGAACTATGTGATAGAGCTCATAATTGCGTAATGGAGTTCTAGAACTAAGTCTGGAAGTTCTGGAACTAAGCCGTATTGAAACCAATGCTTCCAAAAACATGTTGACCACTTCATACTTTGTTCTTCCGACTGATTGTGACCTATTTTATTACAAACTTAAATTTCCAAAGCTCTTTGTTAGGAATTACAAAGTTTTTAAATGTTAGAACTATAATCAACAAAAGACGAACAATTACATCCTAAATTATATTAGATCAAACAAAATTCACAAAATGCAGTCAAACTTGATAAAAAGGAGAGTAAAATAAGATCATTTAGTGTACATTAACGAGACATATTCTGGCCTTATCAATGAGAAGGGAGACACAAAAAGGGTTAACCTTATCGGTATTTTATTCACTCATAGAAATCATGTTATGTGATGGAGGTTTAGGTGGGTTTAGTAATAGTCATTTATAACTATGAGTCACAACATTGGGGTTTGAACTAATACTCTTGATATGTCAGACAAATCTCTCAAATTACCCAGGGTAAGTCCACAAATATTCAGTTTTAGAAATCAACATCTTGGTCTTGTTTGCATGTTTAATGTAATCAAAAGGAGAAAATGTGGACAAGGGGGATGAAAGAAATTATTTTAGAGTTAGGATAGGCTTGGAAGTAAGGGAAAATTCTTGGGGAAAAATACTATTTTGAAAGGTACACTAGGAAAATTTGAAGGGATAGATCTCATAAAAAAAATTAGAATTAGAAGGGGAATTAAAACACGTACTTGGAATAGCAGGTGACTTCCTTCTTGTGACAAGGTCAAGTTTCTCCAATGCGAATTCCATGCAAGGTGGAAGTTTTTGGAGGAATAACGAAGATCTGGAGGGAATACGTGAGCACCAAAACGTTGCACTCAACTACAAAATGATGTAGCTTCAAGATCAAAGCAAGAAATCATTCATGGAAGCAGTGTGCATGCATTGAGGGAAAAAAAATCTGAAAAAGCCAAACTCTATTCCATTCCCCATGTGTTGCTCAAGATGAAAGGGTGTATAAATAGTAGTGGGGTGTGTAACTCCCCCATAAATGTAGTCGTCGAGAAGTGGGAGTTACATTCCTAGAATAGCCGGTCAAATGTAACTCCAATGACACTCTATGACGTGTGTAAGAGTCATAATGACACCCTAGAACACCTAAGCATGGTGAATCACCTATGTGGAGGTATTCCATGTATTTAAAATAAATACATGGAAAATAACCTACACCAACACCACCCCTGAAGCATAGCTTAGGTGGAGACATAGATGAAAATAAGGAGAAGTGGGTCCCGAAAAGAAGCCTAATGAGGTACCCACATATAAGAAGCTCTCGAAAAGTGGAGTAAAAGGAGAAAACCCTGTGGGAAAAAACTCCCCCCCAAAAGAGAGACAAGTCCACTCTCTAATCTAATAAAGATGCCAAGGATGGGTCCTGGCCATAGATGAGCCTGAAAAGGTACCCATGTACAAAGAGGCAATCTCTCAGAAAGAAGAAGAGAGAAGAAGAGGGAGACGAGAGGGATGCAGAAGATGCCATGGATGGATCTGGACTCTGCAGCTCTAGGAAGTCTCCTAGAAGAATGTCGATGACGAGATCCTCTACCTCTAGACTGAAGAAGAGCCACCCACATCGAACTGTGTGCTTGCCCTTAGGAAGGACATAAATGATGTGTTGAAAGTTTGCCCACTCCATGAAGGAAACCAAAGGTAGCAACATGAAGAACTCTGAGTCTAGTGCACAAAAGTGTGACATAGGTCTAGTGAGTGAGTGCCAAGGAACCGAAGGTAATGCCATGTGTGTAGAATTGTCAGAGTGAAAAAGAGGAACACTCGCAGAAAGGATGTCCAAGTGATGTGAAGGGAAAAAAACATCCTCCACAATAGAAAAGGGATCCACAGCTAAGGGTGGATCAATGAAGGTCTCTGGAAATGTGGAAGTGACATGATTCCCGGAAGGGGCACTCCCAACAACAGAGATGATGAACTCCTCTGAAACACCTATAGATGGATGAGGGACCTGTAGTGCATCCCAAGTAGACTCTGCGAAAAGATGACTAAGGTCAAGAAAATACTCGTCCCAATGAGGGGGCTCAACAAATAGAAGAGCAATGTCAAATAGGTAGGAGTCATCTAATGAAGGTAGAGGAGTGAAAGGGGCCTCGCACACTGGAAGTGGAAAGGAGGTTGGTGTAATGATGGTGTGAGAATGAGTAGGAGACTTCTCAATATCTGATGAGATGTGGGAGGTGACAACAATGTATGGAATAGTGAGAGAAATAGGAGAAGAGTCCTCTATAGTACTCTCGACATCAGAACTGGGTGCACAATCCTCGTCATTATAAGTATAATCAAGTGAGTCTATATCAGTGGAACTATCATCACATGAAGAACAAGAGGAGACAACTGAATCAGTAGCAGCAACAAAGATGACAATATGTGAAGGGTCTCCATAAAAGTACTGAAGAATGCTCTATACATGGTGGGGTGGATCTGAGTCTACCACGTGAAACCAGAGAGATCTAGAGACATGCATCATCATGTGACCAAAGACATGGTCACAAGTGTCAAGGAAGTCCTCTAGATGACGATGATCAGCGGGTGTAGGAACTGGCCCAAGTAAGAAGGCTGAAAGACCCTCGTGGGTGAAGTAACGTTCCATGGAAGCACGCCAGGCTAAATAGTTCTCTCTCCCGGTGAGAAGTGGTGGAGGCTGTAAGGAAATCCTACAACACTCACATCTAGAAAGAGCACTCTCCATCATGAAAAAATGCAAGATGTAAGGTGCACGAAAGCAAGATGTCGGACTCAGCCGATAATGCGTCTGCGTGCGAAAACCCAAGAGTACAAGCAACCCCCCAAAATGTGGAACTTTATAAAAGTAGTTCATTTACAAAACTGATAACCCCATCATGTAATGTGTGAAAAATCATGCAACTTTTACCAAGGAAGTGCTCAGAAATGAGCAGCGAGTCAAAAGTTATCGCATTAAAACAATTCCCGCAAGAGATGGAAAATGCCACTAAACGCTGCAAATGCATTAAAAAGTGCTCGAAACAAGTGCAAAGGGTATCATGTGACTACTCACTGGAAACAACATCAAATTTTAGGCATAGTTTTTTTTTACTATGAGGGGGGATTAGCCTCTTGCCAACCCCGGACCTCGCCCTTCATCTTCGACATGCGAATGAAGGACATAATAACAAGCAAAAAACAACCTAAAACTTATTACAATGCCATAAATGAATGTTTTTAACCTTAAAACATGAAAAGGGATTATTTTAACTTGTAAATAATTCTAAAAGGGAAGTGGGGCCCATGCTATCAAGCCATGTGGCTGTTTGACCAAGTTGAGCTTAAACGGATTCTCCATGGAGTCTTCTTTGCAAAAAAAGCTGAGCTATGGGTTGTGGATTGTCAAACGCATGTAGGGGCTGTGCCAGGGTTTGAGGTGGTAGAAACGGCCATGATGTGAGTGCCACAAACAACACATTTGCAGCAAATGACCAGTCAAATTTTCAGTCGAACAATGAGTGCCCAATCCACGTGCCGTGTGAGGTTTGAACACAGCAAGGGGCCCCAAAAAAATGTAGAGGCAGGGAATAAGCCTACAACCAGACCAACATGCAGAAGCTCGAGCGGTGGATGTTGGGAATGCATTGAGTGTAGTTTGTAATAGCTAGAGACAGCAGGGAACCATGCCACAACAACTCCAAATAGCACGTTGGAAGGAGGGGTCACCATGGAGTTTGAAATGTGGCAGGGAGAAAAGACGTGCCAAGGTAGAGTGGCTTTGTAGACGACTGAAAAATGCAAGAAAATGAAACCACGTCCTTGCCAAATGAAACCACGTCCGTTACAGCAAAAACCACAAGTAGTCAAATCCATAGAGTTGAAATGAACAAAGAGGAAGGTGTGGTGATCTGGAGCAACCGAACAACAGGAGGCAAGATTAATGTAAAGCCACATGATGTATGCTACAGTGAGAAAGGAATAGATTGAATTGTGTAGCAACAAGGCTTTATCCATGAGCAAGATTAACCACAAACAATGCATAAAGGATCCTTCAATTCCAGAGATCAAATTAAGACTCAGAAGAACTCAAATGCAGGGAAAACATTAGATCGAGCTCGCAGGTCAAGGATCCCCGTGAATCAAAGACCAAGAACAAGCTCAACCAAAAAATATGAAGTTTGCAAAACCAGATCCATTGAGTTAAAGCAAACATGTTCTCACAAAAATGTCATAGAAGCAAAACTCAAGCCGAGTTGAAGATAAGGGAAGACGGAGCTGAACACGGTGCAGGGTGAGTTTGAGAAGGTGATCTAGGGCCGAGTTGACCCTTGAAGATAGCAGACACACCTTTAACACTCTCAAAACAACACTGAAAAAACTCAAATCTGAATCCCAATCCTATGAAAATGCCTTCAGAAGATGCATGTAATGGTGGAGAACCCGGAAAACAAAAAAAAATGGCAAGCACCCGAAGACTCGGACACAACCAAATGAACCACGAATAAACCCGCAAAGAGGTATGATGCCGAAATCAGTGCAAGTAGAGCACATGAAAATGATAGCTTGCACAAGAAACTACGAGACGGAGAGTAGTAAGCAACCGAGGTGAGCAACATGATTCTAATGCCCAAGATTTGATACCATGTCGGAGGAATGATGAAGATCTAGAGGGAATCCATGAGCAAAATGTTACACTCAACCGCTAAAACAATGTAGCTTCAAGATCAAAGCAAGAAATTATTCATGGAAGCAGTGTGCATGCACTGAGGGAAAAAAATCTTGAAAAAGCCAAACTCTATTCCATTCCCCATGTGTTTCTCAAGATGAAAAGGGTGTACAAATAGTAGTGGGGTGTGTAACTCCCCCACAAATGTAGCCATCGAGAAATGGGAGTTACATTCCCAGAATAGCCGGTAAAATGTAACTCCAATGATGCTTTATGACGTGTGTAAGAGTCATAATGACACCCTAGGACACCTAAGCATGGTGAATCACCTATGTGGAGGTTTTCCATGTATTTAAAATAAATACATGGAAAATAACCTACACCAACAGAAGTGAATATCATCGAATGATTTTTTTTTATAGAGTCACCATAAGAGAATCTTCGCTCTTTTTCTTCATAACAGTAGTGGAGGGAAAAGATCCCTTTTGAGACTGAGAGTGGGTGACAACCCCACATGAAAGACTAGGAGAATTTATGTCCTCATATTTGTGAAAATTACTCGGATCTAATACACAGAATACATGAAATAGCTACATATACAATAATTAAAATCAGCAACACTATATTATTCTCAAACTTATTTTTTATTTATTATCTGCATCTGGATTTTTACTCTCCATGTATAGAAGTTTAAGCCATTAAATGTATCTAATGTTGTATCCATTTTACTGAATCTAACTATCCAAATAAAATTGAATGTAGATTTGAATTACCTTTGATTCCCTTATTTCTTCAAAAAACAACAGTGATCAATGTGTTGTATAGTAAATTGCACATTTCTCCAAAACAACGAACTGGGTTTAGCTGAAATTTTTTCTGTGGATTTTTGTATAGTAGATCGTTCCACATGAAAAATTGTGGAGAAAATGTTGATGGTGAATCACAACACCCCTGAATGTCTGCAACTCGATGGGTTGAGACTCTCAGTGCCATTGCATAACATGGAGCTTTTCCCAAGTGTGGGACCTTGTGAAATTGGAAAATCTCTCCAGATGAAGGCCAGTTCCTATTCCTCTGTTCAGATGCACACATAAAAAATGTAGAGGATTTTCTCAAAAACCTAATCTAAATTTCCAAGGAGACTAGGGTAAGAAGATGCATAAAAATAAACCTAAACTAACAAAGGTGATGCACTGAGGAATGAAGAAACATCTGTCTTGCCAATAAACACAAACCATTAAAATGTAATGCAAGATCATGCACAAATAACCAAATTTACAATGAAAGATCAAGAGGATGAAAATGAACACAGAGAGGGTTGAGAATCATCCATAGACATGCATTATTTGCTCCAAAGATTGATACAATACACTACAAAATGCCAAGAGGCAAATTTGCATTACAGTTTTAGATGGGAGGTTTGAACTCCAAAAATTCACCTACCAAAGAGAAGAAGGGAGGGGAAAAACAATAATTTCCAACCTTTAGAAAGAATCCCCTCATTACAATTTATATGAAGAATGAGAGAGAAAAGAGAAAGGAATTCCAAATCTACCCCAACCACCTCTAGGTTGCATTTAATTCATCTCATTATGACAGTAGGTGAGAACCCTAGCAAACCCAAAAAATGGCGAATTGTATTTTGCATTTTTAAAGAAATTTTTCTCACCTAATTAAATATATCTATTCATAGTTAGACAGAGGACCTTGTAAGCTTTCTGAAAATTCCAACCTTGCGTGAATCTGAGCTCCCTGTGAAAAGTTATGGCCATCTGAATATTTGCACCAGGGTTCGCTTCCTGTCGGGGAGTTAACGCTCAAAATGTTGTGCCTCGTGAAGATTCGCCTCGTGAAGATGCACATTGGCACATCCATCCTTATGTCAACATACTCTTACGTGCACTATAGGCACTAAAAATGTGGTGTCGAAACTTTGTGTTGTGCGCCCTTAACTTGCGCCAGGGTGCATCCATTTTCGTGTTGACATCTTTTTACCTGCGCCCTTAACCTGCGCTAGGGCGCATCCATTTTCATGTCGACATCCTTTTACCTGCACCCTTAACCTACGCCAGGGCACATCCATTTTCATGTTGACATCTTTTTACCTACGCACTTAACCTACGCCAGGGTGCATCCATTTTCATGTTGACATCTTTTTACCTGCACCAGGGCACATCCATTTTCATGTGGACATCCTTTTACCTGCACCCTTAACCTGTGCCAGGGTGCATCCATTTTCATGTCGACATCATTTTACCTGTGCCCTTAACCTGCACCAGGGTGCATCCATTTTCATGTTGACATCTTTTGATGTGTGCCCTTAACTTGCACCAGTTGAAGATGCACAATAAATATCAGGCTTTGAGCTTCTTTGATTTCCATATTCTTTTGTTTGTCTATATCTACCCGGGGGGGAAGATATATACAAAAAAATCCCAGATCGTGAAACAAAAGGTAAAAAATATTATTCGAGACAGATTTAAATTGCTCTGGTACCAAATGTAAAAATTATTCTGTGTATTAGATCAACGTAATTTTTACAATCTTCATCACCTCTTGAATACTCACAAAATATGATTTATGTATCATTCTCTACTTCTTCAATCTCTAGGAAATCATCACCTTCCCTTTCTTGTTCAAGTTCCTCTTTATCTTCTTGAGTTATAAAACTTACATTGATGGGTGGGGACTCCTAGGAAATCCTTTAAGGTACTCCTGTAATCTTATTTATGCTTGGACATTGATGGGATCCTCATTGGAAAATCCCCCTCTTTAATGATGTCATTTCATTTGCTAATTACTACAATAATGGTTTAGTTCTATCATCTTTGGGATGCTGAGCCTCACCCTTCGAATGATTCTTGATATTTCTAGATAGGATGAGATCATCTTCTACTTCAATGGAAATTCCTTTTTCTTGTGCACGATTCCTTAGTTGAACCCTTAGAAGGAAGAATCCTACCTCTGCTGCTTGAGCATTGATGAAGAACCTTTTCACATTATTTTTAGATGGTGAATCATCTCTTGAGTAACGTATTGAAATAGGTCACAAAGTATTTCATAGTCTCATTTTCTTCTTTCTTCATTTGTACCAATTGAACAATGAGACCTTGGCAGTCTTCAAAAAAATTGAATATTTCTTCGAACCTAGATTTGATATCATCCCAATAGGTGATTGATCTGATAGGCAGGTGGTAGAACCATTTCACTGCTTTTTCATACATATATTCCACATGATGTGGTGAAGGTCAATATGTGCTCTTTAGGGAGTTGCATATTGTTACCTTTGAAATTTGGAAATTTCTTGTGGGAATCTATTGGTAGATTGTGAAGAGGATGTGCCAAAGCAAGTAGGTCTATATTTTCTCCCCACAAAATAATGGGTTGGGGTCTTTTTGCTCCATCCACCATTTATTCTTTAGCTTTTAAAATTTCTTCTTTCGGTCCTTCTTCTGGTTCTCATTCTTATTCACCAGGGAACACAATGTTCAATGGTGTATCTAAAATGGGAGAATTTGTAGAGGGAATATCAATAGGTGTTTGAATGGGATTTCTAGGGGTACCACTCGAAGATTTGGATGGAGATGAAGCTTGAGAGAAAAAGTAGGGGTTATATTTTGTTCCTTCTTCTGGGTTTTACAAAGCCTTGAAAATAGGATCAACAACTCTTATTCTATTCAGCCCGGTATATCTCCTTTCAGCCAATTTTTTGAGAAAAATCTTGCAATGGGAATATAAAAGGACACTATGGAATATTAAAAGTCACTCACATAGATCAACAATGGATTTTCTAGCAAAAAATTTCTATTGGTTCTCTTTTTTGTTTTTAATTTTTTGGAATATTTATTATTTTTATTTTCTTGTGATCGTATTTTGGGTGTAGATTGCTACCAAGTTTGCCCCATGGTGGGCACCAAAAATTGTTGGCAAGCAATTTTTTTGGGTAGAAAAATTGGTGGTTATATTTCTAACACTCAAGGAATCTAATTGCCTCTACTTGAATGGTGCAACTCCATATAGTTATGTGCATGTGAAATTGGTTTCTATGGTGGTCTAATGATTGGGGATCTAACAAGGGTACTCCACTGACCTTGCAAAAAAAATATTGCAAGAGTGCTAGGAGAGTGGGTAAGGGAGTGAGAAAAAGAGAGGGGGATTAATGTTATAGGTAGAAAATCATATTCCTATACTCATTAACCAGAGAATTTCAACACTTAGAAGAAAAATAATTATGCAAACGATAACAAGACCAGTTGAGATTTAGAGAAAAAAGTTTCAATAAATATCCCAGTCAAAAAGGTAGTAAAATACTTCTTTATTCATTGATGTTTGAGAAAAATTGTACATATCAAGAGTAGATGAGAAATAGAGGAAGTGCTATTTTGCATTTTGCATTTTGAAATAGAGCAAACCCAAAAAATGGTGAATTGTATTTTGCATTTTGGAAGAAATTTTTCTCACCCAATTAAATATATCTAGTCATATTTGGATAGAGGACCTCGTAATATTTCCGAAAAGTCCAACCTTGCGTGAATCTGAGCTCCCTGTGAAAAGTTATGGCCATCTGAATATCTGTGCCAGGGTTTGCTTCTTGTCGGGGTGTCAACGCTCAAAATGTTGCGCTTCCTGAAGATGCACCTCCTTAAGATGCACCTCGGCACATCCATCCTTATGTTGACATATTATTATGTGCACCATAGCCAATGAAAATGTAGTGTCGACACTTTGTATTGTGCGCCCTTAACCTCCGCCAAGGCGCATCCATTTTCGTGTCGACATCTTTTTACCTGTGCCCTTAACCTGCACCAGGGCGCATCCATTTTCATGTCGACATCCTTTTACCTGTGCCCTTAACCTATGCTAGGGTGCATCCATTTTCATGTTGACATATTTATACCTATACCCTTAACCTACGCCAGGGCACATCCATTTTCATGTTGACATCTTTTAACCTGTGCCCTTAACCTGTGCCAGGGCACATCCATTTTCATGTGGACATCCTTTTACCTACGCCCTTAACTTGCACCAGGGAACATCCATTTTCATGTCGAAATCCTTTTACCTGTGCCCTTAACCTATGCCAGGGCACATCCATTTTCATGTTGACATCTTTTGATGTGCGGCCTTAACCTGCGCCAGCTAAAGATGCGCAATAAATATTGGGCTTTAAGCTTCTTTGATTTCCATATTCTTCTTTTTGTCTATATCTACCTGGGGGGAAGATATATATAAAAATTTGGCAACTCAATGGGATCACCTACCAGCTAGGTACAAGATCAGTGGCCTTTTAACAATCCATTGGGCACGGAGTCATAAGAAATAACCTAAAACCAACTTGATCTCTTATCCTGAGCCATGATATCGTAACTCCTTCTCCGAGAGCACACTGAACCGTAGAAATTCAACCTGGGAGAAACAAAAAACTATGCCAAAGCACTTAGGGAAAATGAAACCTAACTATAACAAGACAATGTGCATGCACACTTAGAGGAAATGAAATCTAGGCTAATATTTACAAGGGTAAACCCTTTCCTTTTAGTAGCAATGTTTAAGATAGATTCCCTTAACCGGATTCGAGAGTTCTTCTCCGTCCAATGTAGATAATTGGAAGGCATTACTACTTTTACATCCCGTGACCATGTAGGGGCCACTCCAAATGGCATCAAACTTGGAATGCCTTCCTAGTTTTGCCTGATTTGCATCCCATTTCATAACTAGATCCCCTTCCTGGAAGGTCCTTGCTCTTGCTTTCTTATCAAACCATCTTTTTACTAAGGCCTGATCATTTTCAATCGTCTGAACTACATGCTCTCTAATTTCTTCCAATTCCATCAACTCTGCATAACTGGCCTCCATTGGTTCAAACTCAGACAACTCTAACTACTTTATGAGCTCTAATGCAGGCAATTCTAATGATATAGGCAATACTGCCTCTTTCCCATAGACCAACTTGTAAGGAGAACTACCTATAGACCTCTTTGGTGTTATCCTGTCAACCCATAATGATGATTTTAGCTTGGTATGCCATGTTCTTTGGTTTTCATCCAGAGTCCTTCTAATGATCCTTAGGAAATTCTTGTTCGTGGACTCTGCCTGTCCATTACCCTGCGAGTAATAATTTGAAGAGGTGCTCAAATAGATTCCATTCTTGACAGCCCATTCTATAATCTTGGAACCTATGAATGCCAATGCATTGTTTGATATGATAGTGGCTAGCACACCAAACCTGGTCACTATTCCTTCATAAAAGTCTAGTATGTTAGACTCATTTGCCTCTTTGAGCGCTACTGCTTCAGTCCACTTGGTGAAATAGTCCGTTGCCGTGAGAATCCACTTGTGGCCTTGGCTTGAGTTTGGTTTGATGACCCCGACGAATTCCAATCCCCATTGCATAAATGGTTGGTCAACCAAAATTGGGTGTAATGGAAGCACTGTTAGTCTTTCTTTTCTTGTGAAGAGCGCACATTTCTTGCACTTTCTTATCCATGTATAACAATCACTAAACACTATCGGCCAATAATACCCTGCCTTCATTATCTTGAGAGCTGTTACTCATGGGGTGAAATGTCCTCCAAAATCTCCATCATGAAAATATCATAACACCCTCTCAATTTGACCTGTCCCAATGCCCCTCAATAGAACTCCATTGATGTCTTTTTTAAACAAAACACCATCAACAAGCACATATGCAATGGCTTGTAATCTAAAGTATCTCCTCTTTGCTTTGCTCATTTCTGGAGGGCATAGGCCTGCCTATAGGAAGTGTATAATATTTTGAGTCCAACAAGGAGTGGGCACATCATCATTTTCTTGTTCTTGACCATCATGTAGTACTGAGACAGTCTCTTTTTCATCACCTGCTTTGACTTGCTAACTCAAAGCTAGTTATTCACATAGTCCTTTTCCATGTACTAGTTTTTTGACCTTGATCTCGATGTCATATTCCATGACATGGGTTATCCATCCTGCACATTTCTTATTCAAATCCTTGTTTAGAAGGAATTCCTTAACTCCCGCATGAGAGACAAATAATTGGATTTTGTTATTTGAGACTAGGTGCTTGAATATCTTTAAGCTCCTGATCACTGTAAGGACATGCTTTTCAATGAAAGAGTACCTATTTTTGTATCCCTCCAAGCCTTGACTGAAGAAATCAACTGGTTTTTATAATACTTCTTTGTTTTGTTGTACCAAGATTGCAGAAATGGTGTCTCCACCACCGAAGGCATATAGCATGAAGCCCTTGGAGAAGTCTGGATTGACAAGAGTTGGAGCTTGAGATATAGCCTCTTTTATTGCCTCAAAACTTTCCTTGCCTTTAGATGTCCACTTAAATGCCATGCTCTTCTCAAACATCAGCATTATTGGATTTACGAGAGCTACAAAGTTTGGAACAAACTTGCGGACAAAATTGATCCTTCCCAAGAAGCTTTGAAGATCCTTCTTGTGACTTGGCAATGGAAACACTCGAATTGATTCAACTCTTTCTCGGTCAATCATCAACCCCTCCTTTGAAATAATATGGCCTAGAATTTTTCCCTTGTGAGCCAAGAATATGCATTTTTTGGGATTCAACGATACCCCAAATATTCTACACCTTTGAAATACCTACCTCGAATGAAAGAGGTGATCCGCTGCATTTTTGGAGAATACAATGATGTCATCAAGATATATCATAACTATTTTATTGATCAACCCCTTGAATGCCATATCCATTGCCCTTTGGAAAGTGGCTCCAACATATTATAGCCCAAATGGCATCTTCTTGTAGGCATAGGTGCCCCCATTTGGTGGTGAAATCCATCTTAAACTGGTCATCTTCTTTCACCATTACCTAATTATAACCTGAGTAGCCATCTAGGAGAGAGAATTTCTCTGAGAAAGATACTATACGATGGAAAAAGTGACAAATGAGTGTGGGAATCTACAAGTAACTGTCCTCGCACCCGACCTCTCGAGGTTGTGCCGAGACAGCCAGTGGGGATGGAATATGCATGGGATGCAGACAAGCTAATTGGGCAATCTGATGTCTTTGACACACACTAGTGGAAATTGTGAATCTAAGGCAAAGAAGGCCCTCCTAACTTGAACCAGTGTGATAGATCAATCAGCAACGATGACTGCTCGAAGGCTCCAATCAATATCGAGCTCTGGCGTGATTTGGTCTATAGGTTGTGGAATACGTGGAAAATGACCTCGGATAGTTTCGTGTATATCTCCAGATAAGGCCATAGGGTGGATGGTAAATATAATTGACTCTATGGGCGATTCTCTGGCCTAGTCCAGAACTCTTTAGCTTTGTTAGCTGCTATGTCTAGGAAGGATAATTGTTCGATGATGATAGGTGGAAGTGGAGTAGATTTGAATACTAGTGTACGTAGGCTAGCATCTATGTTTGATTCACCTATGGGCTCGTTGAGCTGTGGGATTTGTGGGTCGTAACCGTAGATTTATATTTGTTGTGGTCTTGCTATGGTCATGTGTGGAATCAATCCCTAATCCCTAGTATCCAATAGTCATATGCCTTTACAGCTTCTATATTTAGAATTAATAATTGTGCGATCTTCTCATAATATCTTACAGGTGTTTGTGCAACCTGAATTCTCAAGCTGGTATCTATATTTGTGAGAGTGTCTCCTACATCTAGCTGTGGGACCAAAGGATCACAACCAAAGGTCTACTCTCTTTCAAACCCTTCTACAGTCATGTGGATATGAATCTAGAGTAATCTATAGTTTGGTTGATTTGACCACAATGTGTGTGCTTGGTCGTCTTCTATGTTTAACCCGTGCAGTTGGAAACTGATTTGTTGTAAGTTTACCGTTGTTTGGAAGACTTGGATCCTGAGATTATGATCTATATCAGTTATGGCTGTGAAAAGATTGGGTTGGGGCATGATTGGCTTGAATACATATTCCCTGGGCTCTGTAGGTCACGTGATTGTCATACAAAAGCAATAATGCAAACTGAATGCAGCAAAATAAAATTAACTATGTGAAGTATGTCTATAACATATATAGCTTCTATATTTTTGTTATTTTCTGATGAATTTTATAAATGAATTTGAAAGAGCAGCTATTTTAATATATCTAGAAATTGACAATTAACCTAGGGTCGAATTTAAAAACAAACAAAGTAACCGAGTATAGCTACTTGCCTGTGCAGTTGTAAATCTATTCTAAGCAATGAAATAATTGATCTAATCTATTTGAAAGACTCTCGATCCTACCTCAGAAGTGAGGAAAGCATCATAGCCTCTCAGAAGCTATCAATCCCCACAGCTTCCCTGGTAATAGCAAAAGTAAAATTGACTGAAATAAAGTGATTAACTACTCTATTTGATATGATTCTAATTAGAACTTTGAAAGCTAGAACCTGGATTCTGCAAAAAAGTGGTGAATCTGATGGTGTGTGTGATCTTGTCCCCTCAGTGTGATCTCCTTGTTCCTTCATGTTCACGTGGATCCAGAAAAGCGTGTAATGCTAGCATCAACAGAAGTATATTATGGGACAAAGATAGCTTAAGATACAGACTGAATACAATGCGAGTAAGAGAAGGATAGCGCAAGAGTACAGAGCTTGGCTTATGCAATTCCTAGTGGGATTTATTGTGAGTCACGCAACATAAAATGTCCAGAACCTGAAACTATCCTATGTGAAGAACAAAACCTACAACTTTAGTGGCTTCCTATTGAAAACAAACTATTCTACTCCAATGGATTGGATAAAATATCAACAACTCTTGCACAAGATGGATATGTGGCTTCCTAACAGCAAAACAACACTAACTAAGCATGCAATGAAAGAAACTAAGAATTCTAAGTAAAATGAAAGACTAATCTATTGTAATGAGAAATTTAGAGGTAAATTTGAGGGGCCATTTGCTTGAGCACATGCCATCTATTTATAGCATTTCCATTTACCCAAGGTAAAAACCAAATTGATCTCTTAAACTATAAACAATGGCAAAACACTACTCCAGGGAACCGGAATCATTAATGCAAGCTCATGGCGGTGAAAAAAATATTGTAAACATTGAAATTTACGTGATTCGTGTTAAAAGAGAATTCTGGAAAATGCGTAAAGGACCGCCACCCTGCTTAGGGCGACGGTTTCGTAATTGAAGAGAAAAAAGCCAAGAAAAGAGGGAAAAAGAGAAAAACAAAGCACGTGGGAGCTAAGCGGGGCATGCGGGATGTTAACGCACATTTGGGGAGCTTTTTCAGATCCCGAACACCTTGCGAGGAGACTTGTATCATCATTGGGGTACGTGTTACATTGTTTCGGCAGCTCAGTACCCTACAATTTTGGGTACATACATATTGCCCCCTCGGAGAAGCGTTTTAGCCATGAAGAGGAGTAAAACTGTGGGTCCGAGTATGGTGGTCCTGAAATGGGAAATTAGAAATTATACCTGATATGTCCATGTGTCGAAATGACGCCATCCAAAATTCCCACTTCCTGCAAAACAAAAGAGAACTCAAGTGCAGATAGACAAGATAGATTGGAAAATAAATGATAAAATAATGGGAAATGAGGATGTACCATTTGTGCGGGGGTAAGAACTTACCTCCATCGGCACTCCAAACATGCAAAAAAAAACATTCAAAACAAGCAAGACTGCTATATATATGAAAGTGGGCCCATTTTCCTATTCATTTGTGCGTGTTGATTTGATTGATTTTGAGCGCTGGGACCCACGGTGATGGTTTTTGATGAGAGTAGAGTCAAAAAATTCGTGGCGAGATAGTGATCATGCCTCCACGTGTAGATCATCAACCTGCGAGATCATAGGTTAGTTTTCCTCAATTTATCGTTTTTACCCCCTTAATTTTAAAATGCTGAAATCTTTGTTGTGGGGGGATTATTTTTTAAAATGTTAGGTTCAAAAGGTCCATCTAGGGGGGACGCCTACTGGGTAGGCCTTGTTTTAGTTAAAATGGTCATATTTTGGCATTTTTAGGCTTCTTTTAGGGTATAAAACCCGTGTGGGTTTTTGGGCCACGACTGCCGCCCTGCCCAGGGTGGCGGTTACATGACCACCGCCCTATTCAGGGTGGTGGTTACATGACTACCGCCCTTTAGGCAGTGGTTACGAAACAACCTCCCTGAATAGGGAAGCAGTTTTACACAGAATGCCAAAAGAACATTTGTTTGACGTTATTTTTGCGTTTTTAGCATTTCTATGTGTTTTTATGATTTTTCTAATCTCACATGGATGCTAACTTGCTTTGTTTTGTGTGTTTTTGGGTGTATGTAGGCGAGAGAGGAGTACATTCGGAGGAGCCGAGAGAGGGAGTGTGACTGGCTCCCAGTAGTACTAGATGCATTTTCGCAGGATGAGGAGGACACTCTTCAGAGGGCCAAGATACTACGTATCTCACGCGTACCACATGTTGCACCATCCAGTCACATTCTTTGTGACTTATTCTCCTATTGGGATGCTAATCGGAACACCTTCTGATTACCAGGGGTCCAAGGTGAGTGGACCATCACACTAGAGGATGTTTATCGTATTCTGGGGGTCCCGATCATTGGGAGACGTCTTACCCTTGAGACAGCAGGTTCACGGGCCTAGATTGCACAGTGGGCCACTTATATGGGAGATGCAATTATCTCCATAGGTTTGAAGAAGGGGGTCAGATTTCAATATATTCCCAGTTTTCCCATCCCCTTGCTTCGCTAGGATATTATGGGGATCCTTGCCTCAAGATTGATCGAGGACAAGGGAGGAGACACATTACTCTACTGCTGGTCCCCCATCATTGCACAGATTGAGGGCCATGGCTGAATTTACACCTGGGGAGTAGACATACTTAGGACTACCTACCATGACTTATATAGGGTAGTCCATTTACAAAAGCAATCTTTGAGCCACCTGACCCTAGTCATGAGTTGGGTTTACGAGCACTTCATTCCTTATGGTAAAGGTGTAGAGGTGACAGATCCCGGAGCTGTCAGGGCAGCCAGACGGATAGCTATGTCGGTGGTTAGAGCACCTCATCAGCCAGTTGCTTCTCTGACCACCGAAGACATGGAGCCTACACCATATCAGACCATGGCAGGTATATGGGGTGAGGAGGCTCTTACTTTGATCTCCTACTCCACCACAGGGTAGCTTATTGATAGAGTGGGGCAAGTGGAGATACACCCCTTTGGCCGAGTTCCTCAGTAGTTTGGACTACCCTACATGGGCATGCTTCCCCTAGTAGCGCCAGTATATAGGTCAGTTTGAGAGGCCAGAGGGGGTCCTAGACGCTGGGGTTGGACAGTTGTTACTCCTGGCGTTCCTATTGTGGCTGGGAGGGTAGTACATGCCCGAGGGAGAGCCGGTGCTCCTTAGGTACCCTTGCTTCGGATTGTCGTGGGTCATGCCCATAGCAGTGATGACCCCATTGACATAGACTTTGAGTCCAAGGAGTTTATAGGGGGAGAGACAGAGTTGGAAACTGAGGAGGATAGTGATCCTAAGTGGCATGACACTTAGGATATCATACAGGCAGAGAGGGCCGAGCAGAGTGCAGAGAGAGTTACTCTAATTTCAGAGGATCCACTCTCCCAGGGTCATGGTGGGGAGGATGAGTCCGTTGTAGGATGCTACGTCACTCCAGCCATGGGGGGTGCACCTTAGGCAGTGGCGGCATCTGTGGCAGGTGCTGACCCTAGAGATCCGTCCTGGAGGCCTGGTGATCCGAGTAAGTTACCACCCTTGCTTTTAATGTTTGTTTTTAGTTAAGATTTCCGTAGTTGCTATCTCTTTTTTTTTTTACACTTGTGTTTTATCTACTGTTCCATTTCTAATTCATTTTCTCCTTTGTTTGCAGAGATCACCGATGAGTGGCGAGACCTGATTCGTAGGGTATGCACAGATACCTTGATGATCCCCATGGAGAGGACATGCACAGAGTTGTCTGTGGATGAAGGGGAGCCCTCAGTAGCTGGTAGACACACATATGTCTTTTCCCCATTTTGGCATGTGGCCAGGATGGTATCGACTCTCCGTACGGAGCTAGTGGGGTATAGGAAAGTCGAGCGCCTGATGAGGAGTCATTCTTGTGGCGAGACTGCGGCTACCCCTCGGGATCCTGAGCCCTCCATGCACTCAGAGCACCGGCGCAACCGGAGTCCTAGGCGTGGGCATGCACCTTCAGAGGGGTCTCATAGGGATTGAGAAGCCACTTAGCTCTCCTAGATTTTGTATGATATATTCTTTTGTATATCCCAGGCTCTTTGAGTGTTTTGACCATGCTTAGCGCATGATGGCATTGTACCAAAATTTTGATTATTTATATATTTATATTCTTTTTGGATCAGACTTTTGGCATTTATGGCTTACTTGTATTTCCGTTTCCTCATGTGAACTGTGATATTATGCTTATATGCTCTTTAGAATGTATGCAATGGAGAACAAATGATGCAATTGTTTACTTTCTTTTGTATTTTATGATGCTGATATATGATAATGTAGATACAATGTGATTTTGAATCTTAGCTTCTGTAAGCAATTTTTCGATGCTTCATATTTGTTTTGAAAAAGTGGTGAAGATAAGCTGATATGATGAGCAGATAAACCTGCCCCTACTCCTAACTCCACACAACTAGTAAGATGTGAGGGCTTATCACCGAGAGTTGGGAAGGGCACAAGTTATGAAATGTGTTGAAATAATATTGATGAAAGATAGACAAAGTCTTGGAAAAACCAAATTAGGATGCCACAAGCCTACTCCACTCGAGTGACTTCATAGTTTTGGGATGCAAATTGCTTTGTGATTTATCTAGACTTAGATCCGTAGATGGCCACATGGTGGACAAAATCTGGGTTTTTAGGATTTGAAATTCTCTTGGAATTTTGGACATCTGATTCATTTGTTTTTGACTCAAGACTTCAAGATTTGAATTGTTTGTCTATGACCTTTTGCATTTGTTTGTCAAGAGGACCCCCTACACCTTGCCCCATGCTACTTGTAAGAAGCGTGGGTTTATCACCATAGGCAAGGCGTAGGCGAGTAAGGGCATTTCCATCATTTCCCAACCCTACGTCACTAGTAAGAGACGTAAGCTCATCACCAAAGGTTGGTGGGGCAGGGAAATGTGTAAATTTAAAATTTTCTGTTTGATCTATATTTGACTTGTTTACTTGAGAAAAATGTCAATGTGTTCTTATTTCCAAAGAGACATACACATGGGATAGATGTGACACCATGAAGCTTCAAGAACAGACCATAGGCAAGACACCCATCCTAAGAAGAAACAAAAAATGAGAATAAACCCGCAGATCTTAGCATGGTTACCGTTAAGGCCTTGTCATATCGAGCTTTATTTGATGAAATGATTCCGAAATAGTTTGATGATATCATGGAAATGGAGAAGAACAATTAGAGTGTTAATGCCAACAACATCATGAGTTTGTAATGAATTGCTTTGAGAACAAATTCCTTGATCATAATTTTTGTACGAAACAAGTGGAAAAAATGATCCTAATCTCTATGAAGATGCAATGTAGATATAATTATACAAGTATTGCTAGCTGCTTACGCGTAGAATCATTTGAGGTGTAGGGAATTGAATGCTTCACCAAATTCCTCACCTTCCAGCGTACATAGGAGATATACACCATTTCCGCAGTCCTTCATGACTCGGTGTGGGCCCAGCCATTTGGGCCGGAACTTCCTTCCTTCGCTGGTCTTTTTATTGATCTAGTTGTCTAGCCTTAGAACTAGATCACCTTCATATATGTTGTGTTCATAGACCTTCTTGTTATACTACTGACACATTCAGTCAACATAGACTCTGTGCCACTGTTCAACGTCTAACCTAGCTTTATCTAGGCTTTCTAGTTGAGAGAGACGTGCATCTCTATAAGCGTCTTCATCCAGAATCCCTTGTAATGAAATGCAGAGACTGGGTATTTCAACCTCAAGTGGGAGAACTGTTTCTGCCCCGAATACTAGAGAGAAAGGAGTTGCTCCTATTGGTGTCCTTATTGAGGTTCGGTGGGTCCATAAGGCTGGATATAACTTTAAATGCCAATCTCGTTTGTTTTCTTTCACCGTTTTAAGGAGAATGGCTTTTAATGTTTTGTTTGTCGCCTCAGCCTGTCCATTGGCTTGAGGGTAATATAAGGAGACTGTATGATGGCTTATTTTAAATTTATTACATAATTTGTGAACTTCGTCATTCTTAAAAGAAGTCCCATTATCTAAGATAATGACTTGCGGAACACCGTACCTGTAAATGATTTGGTTCAAAATGAACTTGGCGATTACAGATTCCGATACAGTAGTAAGAGGCATAGCCTCTACCCACTTGGTAAAATATTCAGTGGCTGTGATGATAAAATTATGGCCATCTGTTGAGGAGGGAGAGAATTTCCCTATCAAATCTAGGCCCCATGTGGAAAAGGGCCACGGAGTAGCAATTGGTTGTAGAGCTTATACTGGCATGTGAATCTCGTGGGAGAATTCTTGACACTTATGACACTTGCGTACAAACTCTACTATGTTGTGTTCTAGAGTGGGCTAGAAATAGCCCATTCGATGTATTTTATGAGTGGTGGCATGGCCACCGAAGTGACCTCCACACATTCCACTGTGAGATTCGTGGAGAATCTTCTTGGATTCTTCTGTGTCAATGCATCTTAGAAGCATTCCATCAAATGCTTTCTGATAGAGGACTTGTTCTATGATGACGTATTTAGCTACGATAATGCGTAACCGCCTTCTTCATTGTGGTGTAGCACCTTCTGGATACGTATGGTCCATGATATAATTAATAATATCAGTGTACCAAGGACACTCAGCGATAGAAGGTTGGGTTTCGACGTAGTATATGCACTCATCTGGAAAGTCCAGATCTACTAGATCGCCTCCGTCTAATGGATTATCAGCTAACCAATCTGTGATGATTTGTCCTTTGACTGAATTATGATTTATGAATGTTAATTCAAATTCACCCATTAATGTTATAAAGCGCCCAACCTTTTTAGACAAGGACCCTTGCGTGAGGAAAGTTCGTAAATGGTCTGTTTTTACAATGACCTTTGTTTCTTGATTTAACATGTAATGTCTTAAGTGTTTTGTTGCAAAGACTATGGTGAGGCATTCACATTCTACCTGTGTATAACATGTTTCATAGTTGAGCAATGTTCGGCTAATGAAATAGATCACACGTTCTCTCTTGTCATCGTCTTCTTGAGCTAGCATATAGGTTAGCGAGACATTGGTAGCTCGCGAGTATAAAATTAACGGGTGATCTGGCTTAGGTGGCATTAGCGTAGGTGGTGATAACAAGAAACACTTAACTGCGTTGAAAGCTTCATTGCAGTCTTCAGTCCAATCAATGCTATAATCTTTCTTGAGTAAATTGTTGATTGGATGAATGGTGAAGCTTAAGTCTGAGATGAATCTCTGGATTGCACCAAGCTTTCCGAGAAATGACCTGATTCCTGATTCATCCGAAGGTGGGACCATTTCAAGAACATCTTTAATTTTGGTTGGGTCAACATTGATCCTGCACGATGATATAATGTAACCTAGGAGCTTCCCTCCTGTCACACCAAAGACACATTTTTCTAGATTTAGCATGACTCCGTATTCTATCAGATGTGAAAGAATGACACGAAGCACCTCCGGATGGTCACAACGTTTCTTGGCCTTGGCCAACAAGTCATCTATGTAGGATTCCAAATTTTTTTGAATAAGATCGTGAAATATATATGTCATAGTCCACTGGTATGTAGCGCCAGCATTCTTGAGACTGAATGACATAACAACATAGCAATATGTTCCCCAAGGAGTTATAAACATGGTTTTAGCTTGATCTTGTTCGGATATTCTGATTTTATTGTATCTCGAGAATCCATCCATGAGAGATAAAATATCAAATCCAGCTGTTGTGTCAACAATGACATCTATAGATGGTAATGGGAAGTCATCTTTAGGACATGCCTTGTTAATGTCTCGGAAGTCTATGCAGATGCGTATCTTTCCATTCTTTTTGAGAACCGGGACGATATTAGATACCCATTGAGAGTAATCGATTGGTTTGATGAATCCTACTTGGAGGAGTTTCATTACCTCCTATTTAACCATGAGAGCTACCTTGGGCTTCATTGGTATCGATTTTTGTTTAATCAGTTTTGCATCAGATTTAGTGATGAGGTTGTGCACCACAATGTGGGGTGTAACTCCTGTCATTTCCTTATAATTAAACGTAAAAGCCTTCTGATGTTCCTTGAGGATCCGAGTGTGTATTTCTATTTCTGGTGGAGTTGATGAGGATCCTAACTTCAATATCCTTGGTTTACCTTCCGTTCCAATGTTAATATCAATTGTTTCTTTGATTAGAGAAATGTTACCTTCTTCAAACTTAGGCGGGGCTGGAGGTAGTTCCATCTCATCTCCATTCTCGACTGTGTATATGTTGGGTTCCTTTTGTAGGGGAAGCTCTGTCATGAGATTCCCATAATAGGAAGATGAATGTGGAATTAAAGACAAATCTATTATGTGATGGGTGAGATGTAATGCCGCATAGGCGTTTAAGAAATCAAGATTAGTTGTATCACTATTGATGTGGTCTAGGATAGTAGATTTTTTTTCATTTCCATTTAAAAGAGGATTTGACATTTTTTTTATCAATGGTTCATCATGAAGGGATACCATGAAACAGGTATCCTCTAACTTACTGTTTGGAGTAAAGCGTGATGCTGAGGTTGCTATTGAATCAGTAAGGAGATTTTGTTCTCATGGGATTGCTTCCATCTATATGAAGTCAAACTCCTTGCTTAAATTCAATACAACTATTTTTTAGAGCTGTAGGTGCTCGGCTTTGGTTTCATATACCTCAGCAACTTAGTTTGCTATCAATTGTGAGTCTCCTAAGACCCTCATATTATTAGCACTGATCCTCTTAGCTAAGATGAGGCCAAGGAGGAGGGCTTCATATTTGGCACCGTTGTTAGTGCATTCAAATTTTATCTTAAAGGAAAATGGTAGGAATTTTCCCTCGGGAGAAGTAAGGATTACACCTACTCCAGCTCCGTAACGACATCTAGCTCCATCAAAATGGAGAGTCCAATAATTAGCTGGGAATATGGATGATGGGACACTTGTTGTGTTAACGTTCTCTACCTCTATCATGCAAAGATCCGTTACTGGAAGAGAGACAACACCTAGAGTAGATCCCATGCCTACAGAATCAAATGGTAGGAACATTAGTAGATCCTGTTCTAGTAATTCGACAATTTTTGCAGTAGTTCCTAATGATATTGTTTCTATAGTGTTAGCCTCATCTTTGAGGGCTGGGATTATTTTGACTAGGCTTATAGTTTCAAGATCTATTATAGGCACCAAATTTTCTTCTGGTTTCGCGACAGTGGGTTTATTAAGTTGGTTTGTTGGGATTTCAAACTCCGAGTGCACGCCTAGTATTCTTTTTAAGTCAGCTAGGTGTATATCGAATGGTTTTGGATCACCTTTGGCTATAAAAACCTTTCCTAAATGCAAGAATCTTACTTCTTGAAATAGCGTAGAAGGGATTGCCTTCATACGGTGTATCCATTGTCGGCCAAGAATCATATTATAGTTGGTTTCCCGATCTATAATATAAAACTCAATTAGGATTGTTTTGGGTCCTAAGGTGACTGGTAGTATTATAGTTCTAATTGAGGTGGCTGTAAGGCTATCATAGCCTCTTAGTGTATTTCGAGTTGTGGAAAAATTGGTTTCTCCATACCCTAGCTTTTGAAGGAAAGAGAAGGGGACTATATTAACTGCTGCCCCATTGTCAACCATCGCGCATTTCACATAATTATTATAAACCCACACTTGTAAGTGTAAGGCTGGATCACCTCGGTGTGTGATCTTATCATCTGTTGGCATTTTTTTTATTTCAAATATGAATTCGACATCCCTATCCGGCTGCCCTGGAGGATGGATATCAAAGTCTACATGGTTTACCTGTGTTTCGAGAGGTGGAGTAATGTTAATTAAATGACCTAAGCCTAATGCCTCTAAAAGAGCATCCTTGTGAGTAGGGGAGATCTTTAATAAATCCAAAAAGGAGATGTGCGAGAAGGTTTTTGTTAGATCATTAATTAAATCATAAGCACCTACGGATTTTATTAATACTTGTTGGACATCGTCTGTTTCTAGCGGGTAGCTTGGAATTAGCTGAGAGGAATACTCTCGTGTCCTTGTTACATCTTCTACGGGTAGTTCGGAGTCTAACTCCACTAAACTAACTATCTTTGGTCGAGGCTGACTTCCTAATTGTGGCGCAACTAATGGATTCAGTGAAGTTGAAGCTTCATGATCATTGTTTCCTGCAATCACACCCTCATTTGTCCTACTTGGATTTAATTTGTTATTGTTGTGATTTCGGAGCGGATCATTAAAGATCTTGAGGGGTGCATTTTGAGGGGAAATTGCCCTTGTAAAAGTATTCGGTGCCAGTGACATAGGATCTACCAAGAACATATCTATGAACAGTTGTCTTTGTTCATCTAGCAAATGTTGCATGAATTTTTTGTAGTCACGGCATGTTCTAGTGTCATGGCCCCGAATTTTTTGGAAACCACAATACGAGTTGGGATTGTAATTCCTAGGTTGTTGGGTTGATGTATATTGTGGCCCAAAATTCTAATCAAACCGTTGCCTATTAGGATTAAAATTTTGCATTTGTTGTCTTTGGTTTAAATTCTAGTTTTGATACCTAGTTGAATTTTGATTTGGATCCCGTGTAGGGCTTTGCCATTGTTGTTGTTGTTGTGGGTGATTAAAATCCACTGTATTGATTGTTGGAGTAAAGTTGTTGTTTTGTTGATTGTTTATTTGTGGTGGAGTATTCACCACATTTACATTTCTAGCCTGATCAGTTACTCCATCCGTTGTCACTCCGTGATTTTTATTAAGGATTTTAGGTCCTTGATCGACATTCGTGATAGTAGGATAAGTTGTAGTGTTTTGGTTGGAGGTGATTAACTTTCCGTTTTCTCCATATGTCTTGCGACCACTATCAATTACCGCTTGATCTATTCAGAGAGCACTCTCAAGTACTTCATTGTAAGTCCTTAGTGGAAACTTCTGGACTTCTTCCTTTACTTCTCTGCTGAGAGAATGAAGGAATAAATCACATAGTTCTATTTGATCCATATTTTGAGCACTTGCCGAAGAATAAAGAAATGTACGCTACCTCTGGATGAAAAGGGCGATAGATTCATTGTGTTCTTGTTTAATGTGCAAGAATTCCCTGATTCCTGTTCTTAATAGTTTGTTCATGTCAAAGGCCTTGATGAAATCTGACACGAGTTTCTTGAAGGAATGGATGGAAGCCTAAGGTATTCTATAATACCAATCGAGAGCAATACCTTCCAAGGTTTTGGGAAATATTTTAGCAACAACCCCATCCCAAGGGAGTAATTCTCGAATGGTCGTAGCGTAAGCTTTGATATGGGCATTTGGATCTCCCTCACCTTTGTATTTGGGAAAATGGGGAAGAGGTCTTGGAAGTATGATGTTTCGTATGGTGAAATCTAAGGGCTCTTTCAAGTATTCTGAATATGTCCCTATCGCATAGGTTTCGACCATTGATGGTGCCTATTGAGGGAGTGGAGGTGGAATGGGTTGTTGATATGGAGTTACATATGCATTGGTAGGAGAATAAGGGAACCCCTGTGGTTGAGTAAAAATACCGAGAGAGGAGAACATATCCCCTTGTGGTGATTTGGAGTACATATTTAAGTATGAAGGGGTTTTGTCCAAGAATGGATTATTTTGTACTAGACCAGGAGGTATTGGAACGGTGTTAGAAATGGTGGTTCTAATCGGCGTTTTTTGTGAATACTGAGGAGTCATACCTAATGTACCTAATCCTGTGAGGAGGTCTACCTGGCTAGGATGGTGTGGAGGATTAGGATTTCCTGCCTACATGAACTGAGAATGGTGATGAGCAAGTTCTAATCCCCTAGCTTTTTCTATTACCGTTGAAATGACTTCATTTGGTGAAGTCACCGTGTTTTACTTTAGTGGCATCTGTTGTATATCATGGTGTTGTATAGACATGTGATATCCTGATATGAATTGTTCCCTACCGTGCCAAGTTTCCCCGAGGGCATTTCCTGTATGTGATGGCATGGAGGTATTTTCTTGAAAAGAGATCTCGGGTTGTGTTTGTAAACCTCCTATAGGTGGGTACATACTTCGAGGATGTTGTTCATTCCTGGTATAATGTATTGAACGTTCATCATCTAAACCCAGATATGGGTTTGATTGTTTACTAATTTGTGGTCTAAGTAGCACTTGAGGAGACGAACTAGATTCTCTTGTGAATGTCATATTGTTTGAGCCTGAAGGCTCTGTTTGTTGTGTTTGAGTGAGCTGATCCAACTCCTTTGTTTGGAAAGATGAGTTATATTTGATCTTTGGAGATGGAGTTTGTGTTGATAATTGGTTATCTGAATAGTTTTGATCCCATACCGAGAGCGAGGGCGATGACTGTCTATTCAGTTGAGCGTAGTATGCCTCAAGACCTAAGAGAGGCCTACCATATGCATCGAATCCTGACATATTCGGGGGGTATATGAATACCCGTAGAATAATGGGAAGGGGCGAAGGTGATGGTGAAAGCTAATAAGGTAGTAAAGATGAAAGAGACATTTTAATTTGAAAAAAACCAATAGAAATCTGACTCCAGACCAGAAAGTAGAAAGTTCACATCGGGTTCACCAATTTTGTTGGTGAAGCTGATATGAAGGCTAATGAGGTGGAAAAGATGAAAAGTATACTAATTTGGAAGAACACGTAATAATATGACTCCGAACTAGAAAGTAGGAAGGTTCACGTCGGGTTCACCAATTTTGTATGATGGAAAAGTGACAAGCAAGCATGGGAATCTACAAGTAACTTTTCCTCGCACCCGACCTCTCGAGGTCATGCCGAGACAGCCGGTGGGGATGGAATATGTGTGGGATGCAGACAAGCTAATTGGGAAATCTGATGTCTTCGATGCACACTAGTGCAAATTATGAATCTAAGGCAAAGAAGGCCCTCCTAACTTGAACCAGTGTGATAGATCGATTAGCAAGGAGGACTACTCGAAGGCTCCAATCAATATCGAGCTCTGGCATGATTTGGTCTATAGGTTATGGAATACATGGAAAATGACCTGGGATAGTTTCGTGTATATCTCCAGATAAGGCCATAGGGTGGATGGTAAATATAATTGACTTTATGGGCAATTCTCTGGCCTAGTCCAGAACTCTTTAGCTTTGTTAGCTGTTATGTCTAGGAAGGATAACTATTCAATGATGATAGGTGGAATTGGAGTAGATCTGAATACTAGTGTACGTAGGCCAACATCTATGTCTGATTCACCTATGGGCTTGTTGGGCTGTGGGATTTATGGGTCGCAACCATAGATTTGTATTTATTGTGGTCCTGCTATGGTCATGTGTGGAATCAATCCCTAATCCCTAGTATCCAATAGTCAAATGCCTTTTCATCTTCTATATTCAAAATTAGTAATTGTGTGATCTTCTCATAATATCTTACAGGCGTTTGTGCAACTTGAATTCTCAAGCTGGTATCTATATCTGTGAGAGTGTCTCCTGCATCTGGCTGTGGGACCAAAGGATCACAACCAAAGGTCTACTCTCTTTTAAACCCTTCTACAGTCATGTGGATATGAATCTAGGGTAATCTATAGTTTGGTTGATTTGACCAAAATGTGTGTGCTTGGTCATCTTCTATGTTTAACCCGTGTAGTTCGAAACTGATTTGTTGTAAGTTTACCATTGTTTGGAAGACTTGGATCCTGAGATTTTGATCTATATCAGTTATAGCTGTGACAAGATTGGGTTGGGGCACGATTGGCTTGAATACATATTCCCTGGGCTCTCCAGGTCCCGTGATTGTCATACAAAAGTAATAATGCAAACTGAATGCAGCAAAATAAAATTAACTATGCGAAGTGTCTATAACGTATATAACTTATATATATTTGTTATTTTCTGATGAATTTTATAAATGAATTTGAAAGAGCAGCTATTTTAATATATCTAGAAATTGACAATTAACCTAGGGTCGAATTTAAAAACAAACAAAGTAACCGAGTATAGCTACTTGTCTGTGCAGTTGTAAATCTATTCTAAGCAATGAAATAATTGATCTAATCTATTTGAAAGACTCTCGATCCTACCTCAGAAGTGAGGAAAGAATCATAGCCTCTCAGAAGCTATCAATCCCCACAGCTTCCCTGGTAATAGCAAAAGTAAAATTGACTGAAATAAAGTGATTAACTACTATATTTGATATGATTCTAATTAGAACTTTGAAAGCTAGAACCTGGATTTTTTAGAACAGTGGTGAATCCGATGGTGTGTGTGATCTTGTCCCCTCAGTGTGATTTCCTCATTCCTTCGTGTTCACGTGGATCCAGAAAAGTGTGTAATGCTAGCATCAACAGAAGTAGACATTGGGACAAAGGCAGCTTAAGATACAGACTGAATACAATGCGAGTAGGAGAAGGATAGCGCAAGAGTACAAAGCTTGGCTTATGCAATTCCTAGCGGGATTTATTGCGAGTCATGCAACATAAAATGTCTAGAACCTGAAACTATCATGTTTGAAGAACAAAACCTACAACTTTAATGGCTTCTATTGAAAACAAACTATTCTATTCCAATGGATTGGATAAAATATCAACAGCTCTTGCACAAGATGAATATTTGGCTTCCTAACAGCAAAACAACACTAACTAAGCATGCAATGAAAGAAACTAAGAATTCTAAGTAAAATGAAAGACTAATCTATTGCAATGAAAAATTCAGAGGCAAATTTGAGGGGCCCTTTACTTGAGCAGAATCCATCTATTTATAGCATTTGCATTTACCCAAGGTAAAAATAAATTGATCTCTTAAACTATAAACAATGGCAAAACACTATTCCAAGGAACCGCAATCATTAATGCAAGCTCATGGCGGTGAAAAAAAGCTAGTAACGTTGAAATTTACGTGAGTCATGTTAAAAAGAGCATTCTTAAAAATGCATAAAGGACCGCCGCCCTGAGCAGGGCAGCAGTTACAGGACTGCCGCCCTGCTTAGGGCGGCAGTCATGAGACTACTGCCTAGGCAGGGTGGCGGTTTCATAACTGAAGAGCAAAAGGCCAAGAAAAGAGGGAAAAATAGAAAAACAAAGCACGTGGGGGCTAAGCGGGGCATGTGGGATGTTATCGCACATTTGGGGATCTTTTTTAGATCTCGAACACCTTGCGAGGAGACTTGTATCATCATTGGGGTACGTGTTATGTTGTTCTGGCAGTGCAGTACCCTATAATTTTGGGTACATACAGATACCACTTGTAATATTTGTTCTATTGAAGGAAGTGGGTAATGGTCTTTAAGAGATGTCCTATTGAGGTCTCGGAAGTCCACACACAACCTAATTTCTCTCCGCTCTTCTTCCTGACCGGAACCAATTTGCAACCCTGCTTGAGTGCTTGATCGGGAATATAATGCTTGCCTCTATTAGCTTGTTTAGCTCTTTCTTCATTAGAGGCTTAATGTGAGGGTTGATTGGTCTCTGCCTCTTCCTGATGGGCTTAGAATCTGGATCCAATTCTATGGTATGTTATGCCAACTTCGATTGAATCCTCTCATGTCTTCATAGCTCCAAGTGAAGACATCTGAAAATTCTTGGCAAAGCTGTATGAAATCTGATTTCTCCTGCTTAGTGGCCACTTTACAAATTTGAAGTGCTTTTTCCTTTCCCAATCAGAATTGGCTCTGAATCTTCTCTCCTGACCTGTATGTTATCCTTTTCCTTATGGAATTGGTTGTTAGGGTTGAAGATAGACTCCAATGTTACTAAACCTTTGGGAAGCTTGTTTGTCCGTAGCTACACTACTTGATCCCCGTACTGTTGCTCTAGTCTGTCTTGATCCTAGCTGATAATTCAGCCTCTCTTGTAAAATATTGATGATCTGTTGATCATTCTCAAACACCTGCCAGCTTTTGTTTTTATGTAGAACTGCTGGTCTCACAATCACATGGATATGTGGTTGTGTTTTTTTCTTCTGATTTTGTCAACCACATCGAATGTTGCTCCAACCGGCGGTGAGGCCTATCCGTGGCTTCATTTTTCTTCCTGGGTATGGATACGATGTTGAAAGGCTTTGAAATCCTCAATGAGGTCCCATACCCTGTTCTTGTAGTTCCTCAGTAGGTCATTCTTTGTAGCATGTTGTTCCCCTAACTTGGTTGATGATTAGCTCTCTATCTCCAAACACCTGCATGTCTTTATGCCCTTTTTCTTGGCCTAATGAAGTCTATGAATCAATGCTTTGTATTCAGCAATGTTGTTTGACATGAAAACTGGAACAGAAAGCTGAATAATATTTGATGCCTTGAGGTGAAACAAGCATAAATCCTCCTCTTGCACCTTTCCTACTCCTTGATCCATCGAAAATAACTATCATACCTCATTTTCATCCTATGGTCTGGTTTGGGTAATGCTAGGAATAGACTGGTTTTCTTCATGTATGTAATAGACTCCTAGCTCAGATTCTTCTACTTCTTGGTAGGGATCAAAAGCATGTACCTTGCTTGCCCATTCATCAAGAGTTAAATGTGGGATGCTTCCAAATTTGGTGTCAACTTCATCTGTGCTTGGATAATCTTCTTGATCAAATGTTGAACAGTTGGTATTGATTTGGCTTGCAGTATGAGGCTCAATGTGAAAGTTTGCAATTGGTTCAGATCTGATTGTGACCTTAGTACCATATCTTGTTATGAACAACATGTGTGACCAAGTCAGCAGATAAGTAGCCTCCAATTCTAGCTATGAAATCCCTTGATAAGCATAGGGCAAAGAGTGGTGGAAAATCTATCACTGACACATCTTGCAACACGGTAATGTTGGGGCATGCATGCAAGGTAAGATTCAAACCTTTAATCACTCCCACCATTGCTACTACTGTCCCATCCAATTGCACTACCCCCTTTTATATGAGTTATATTGAAGACCCAGTTGATCAGCTATTTGCTTAGGCATGACAAACTACTTGCCCTAGAATCAATCATGCAATTGTGTACTAGTTTATCCCCAATGATTAATGAAACATAGAATGGAGGGGGTGCTTAAAAACTTTACCTTGTTGTCCTCCATGATTCACTTTAGGCTGAGTAGAATTTGTGAGGACATTCTCTTATATATGGACCTACTGGTTCGAAGTTGACCAATTCTTCATGGCAGCTTGTAGAAGATCTCTTTGGCCTGGGATGGATAAAGATTCCCACATTGATATATTTACCTTTGTCTTCTTCATTTGATCCATGATGCTAAATGGGGATGAAAACATCTCTTTACTATCCTTTAATCTGCCCCTTCCTTCTGCGCATCGGCAGCCAACAGCTGGCATTTGAGTTGGCTTAGAGGTGTGTTTAGATTGACATAGACTCCGAGTCCGAGGAGTTTACAGGGGGAGAGGGAGAGAGAGGAGAGAGGAGGAGTGATCTGAGGAGGAGGAGGAGTGATCCTGAGTGGCATGACACTCAGGATATCATGCAGGCAGAGAGGGCCGAGCAGAGTGCAGAGAGAGTTACTCTGGTTTCAGAGGAGCCACTCTCCCAGGGCCATGGTGGGGAGGATGAGTCCGTTGTAGGATGCTACGTTGCTCCAGCCACAGGGGGAGCACACCTCAGTCAGTGGCGGCATCTGTGGCAGGTGCTGACCCTAGAGATCCATCCTGGAGGCCTGGTGATCCGAGTAAGTTACCACCTTCTTTTTTAATGTTTGTTTTTTTAGTTAGGATTTCTTAGTTGCTATCTCTCCTTTTTTTTTACTTTGTTTTATCTCTTGTTTTTTTCTAATTTGTTTTCCTTTTTTTTGCAGAGACCCCGATGAGTGGCGAGACCTGATTCGCAGGTATGCACCGATACCCTGATGATCCCCATGGAGAGGACCCGCACGCAGAGTGTCTGTGGATGCAGGGGAGCCCTCAGCAGCTGGTAGACACACTGACATCTTTTCCCCAGTCTGGCATGTGGCCAGGATGGTATCGACTCTCCGCACGGAGCTAGCGGGGTATAGGATAGCCAAGCGCTTGATGAGGAGTCATTCTCGTGGCGAGACTGTGGCTACCCCTCAGGATCCTGAGCCCTCCGTGCATCTAGAGCGCCGGCGTAGCCAGAGTCCTAGGCACGGGCATGCACCTTCAGAGGGGTCTCATAGGGGTTGAGAAGCCACTTGGCTCTCCTAGATTTTGTATGATATATTCTTTTGTATATCCCGGGCTCTTTGATGTTATTCTTATATGCTCTTTAGAATGTATGCAATGGAGAACAAATGATGCAAGTGTTTTACTTTCTTTTTGTATTTCATGATGCTGATATATGATAATGTAGATATAATGTGATTTTGAATCTTAGTTTCTGTAAGCAATTTTGGATACTTCATATTTGTTCTGGCAAAGTGGTGAAGGCAAGCTGATATGATGAGTAGATAAACCTACCCCTACTCCTAACTCCAAACAACTAGTAATATGCGAGGGCTCATCACCGAGAGCTGGAAAGGGTGCAAGTTATGAAATGTGTTGAAATGATATTGAAGAAAGATAGACAAAGTCTTGACAAAATCAAATTAGGATGCTACAAGTTTACTCCACTCGAGTGACTTCATAGTTTTGGGATGCAACTTTCTTTGTGGTTTTATCTAGACTTAGATCTGTAGATGGCCACATGGTAGACAAAATCTAAGTTTTTAGGATTTTTAATTCTCTTGGAATTTTGGACATCTGATTCATTTATTTTTGACTCAAGATTTTAAGATTTGAATTGTTTGTCCATGACCTTTTACTGCGTCGAAAGCTTCATTGCAATATTCAGTCCAATCAATGCTACTAGTAAGAAGTATGGGCTTATCACCATAGGAAATATATAGGCAAGTAAGGGAATTTTCATCCTTTCCCAACCCTATGTCACAAGTAAGAGATGTAAGCTCATCACCGAAGGTTAGTGGGGCAAGGAAATGTGTAAATTTAAAATTTTCTGTTTGATTCTATATTTGACTTGTTTACTTGAGCAAAATGTTAGTATGTGCTTATTTCCAAAGAGATATATATACGGGATAGATGTGACACGATGAAGCTTTCTATAATAGACCATAGGAAAGACACCTATCCTAAGAAGAAACCAAAAGTGAGAACAAACCTACAGATCTTGGCATGGTTACCATTAAGACCTTGTCATATCTAGCTTTATTTGATGAGATGATTCCAAAATAGTTTGATGATATCATAGAAATGGAGAAGTATGATTAGTGTGTTTATGCCAACAACATCATGAGTTTGTAATGAATTGCTTTGAGAAAAAATTCCTTGATCACAATTTTTGTACGAAACAAGCGGACAAAATGATCCTAACCTATATGAAGATGCAATGTAGATATAAATTATACAAGTAGTGCTAGTTGCTTACGCGTAGAATCATTTAAGGTGTAGGGAATTGAATGTTTTTCCAAATTCCTCACCTTCTAGCGTACATAAGAGATATGCACCATTTTCGTAGTCCTTCATGACTCGGTATGGGCCCAACCATTTGGGCTAGAACTTCCTTCCTTCGCCGGTCTTTTTATCGATCTGGCTGTCTAGCCTTAGAACTAGATCACCTTCATATATGTCACATTCATAGACCTTCTTGTTATACTGCCGGCACATCTAGTCAGCATAGACTCTGTGCCACTGTTCAACATCTAACCTAGCTTCATCTAGACTTTCTAGTTGGGAGAGACGTGCTTCTCTATAAGCGTCTTCATCCAGAATCCCTTGTAATGAAATGCAGAGACTGGGTATTTCAACCTCAAGTGGGAGAAATTCTTCTGCCCCGAATACTAGTGAGAAAGGAGTCACTCCTGTTGGTGTCCTTATTGAGGTTCGGTGGGCCCATAAGGCTGGATATAACTTCAAATGCCAATCTCGTTTGTTTTCTTTCACCGTTTTAAGGAGAATGGCTTTTAATGTTTTGTTTGTCGCCTCAGCCTGTCCATTGGCTTGAGGGTAATACAAGGAGGCTGTATGATGGCTTATTTTAAATTTATTGCATAATTCCGCAAACTTCGTCATTCTTAAAAGAAGTCCCATTATCTGAGATAATGACTTGCGGGACACCATACCTGCAAATGATTTGGTTCAAAATGAACTTGGCGATTACAGAACCCAGTATAGTAGTAAGAGGCATAGCCTCTACCCACTTGGTAAAATATTCGGTGGCCATGATTATAAAATTATGGCCATCTGTAGATGAGGGAGAGAATTTCCCTATCAAATCTAGGCCCCATGTAGAAAAGGGCCAAGGAGTAGCGATTGGTTGTAGAGCTTGTGCTGGCATGTGAATCTCGTGGGAGAATTCTTGACACTTATGACAATTTGCGTACAAACTCTACTGTGTCGTGTTCTAGAGTAGGCCAGAAATAGCCCATTCGATGTATTTTACGAGTGGTGGCATGGCCACCAAAGTGGCCTCCACATATTCCACTGTGAGATTCATGGAGAATCTTCTTGGATTCTTCTGTGTCGACACATCTTAGAAGCATTCCATCAAATGCTTTTTGATAGAGCACTTGCTCTATAATGACGTATTTGGCTAGGATAATGCGTAACCGCCTTCTTCGTTGTGGTGTAGCACCTTCTGGATATGTATGGTCCATGATATAATTAATGATATCAGTGTACCAAGGACACTCAGAGATAG
This sequence comes from Taxus chinensis, assembly GCA_019776745.2. Classification (NCBI taxonomy): domain Eukaryota; kingdom Viridiplantae; phylum Streptophyta; class Pinopsida; order Cupressales; family Taxaceae; genus Taxus; species Taxus chinensis. The sequence goes on along the minus strand of CM034148.1, from coordinate 853,021,254 downwards.
GAGGTCTGGTTTCGATGTAGTATACACACTCATCTGGAAAGTCCAGATCTACTAGATCGCCTCCGTCTAATGGATTATCAGCTAACCAATCTGCGATGATTTGTCCTTTAACTAACTTCTGATTTACAAATGTTAATTCAAATTCACCCATTAAGGTTATAAAGCACCAAACCTTTTTAGACAAGGACCCTTGCGTGAGGAAAGTTTGTAAATGGTCTGTTTTTACAATGACCCTTGTTTCTTGATTTAACATGTAATGTCTTAAGCGTTTTGTTGCAAAGACTATGGCGAGGCATTCTCATTCTGCCTGTGTGTAACATGTTTCATAGTCAAGCAATGTCTGGCTAATGAAATAGATCACACGTTCTCTCTTGTCATCATCTTCTTGAGCCAGCATACAGGCTAGCGAGACATTGGTAGCTCGCGAATACAAAATTAACAGGTGATCTGGCTTAGGTGGCATTAGCGTAGGTGGTGATAACAAGAAATGCTTAACTGCATCGAAAGCTTCATTGCAGTCTTCAGTCCAATCAATGCTATAATCTTTCTTGAGTAGATTGTTGATTGGATGAATGGCGAAACTTAAGTCTGGGATGAATCTCCGGATTGCACCAAGCTTTCCGAGAAATGACCTGATTCCAGATTCATCCGAAGGTGGGACCATTTCAAGAATAGCCTTAATTTTGGTTGGGTCAACATCGATCCTGCATGATGATATAATGTAACCTAGGAGCTTCCCTCCTGTCACACCAAAGACACATTTTTCTGGATTTAGCGTGACTCCGTATTCTATCAGACGTGAAAGAATGACACAAAGCACTTCCGGATGGTCACAACGTTTCTTGGCCTTAGCCAACAAGTCATCTACATAGGATTCCATAATTTTGTGAATAAGATCATGAAATATATATGTCATAGCCCATTGGTATGTAGCACCAGTGTTCTTGAGACCAAATGGCATAACAGACGTAGCAATATGTTCCCCAAGGAGTTATAAACGTGGTTTTAGCTTGATCTTGTTCAGATATTCTGATTTTATTGTATCCTGAGAATCCATCCATGAGAGATAAAAGTTCAAATCCAGCTGTTGCATCAACAATGACATCTATAGATGGTAATGGGAAGTCATCTTTAGGACATGCCTTGTTAATGTCTCGGAAGTCTATGCAGATGCGTATCTTTCCATTCTTTTTGAGAACTTAGAACGATATTAGATACCCACTGAGAGTAATCGACTGGTTTGATGAATCCTACTTGGAGGAGCTTTATTACCTCCTCTTTTACCATGAGAGCTACCTTGGGTTTCATTGGTCTCGATTTTTGTTTAATCGGTTTTGCATCTGATTTAGTGATGAGGTTGTGCACCGCAATGTGTGGTGCAACCCTGTCATTTCTTTATAATTAAATGCAAAAGCCTTTCTGATGTTCCTTGAGGATCTAAGTGTGTATTTCTACTTCTGATGGAGTTAACGAGGATCCTAACTTCAATATCCTTGGCTCATCTTCCGTTCCGATGTTAATATCAATTGTTTCTTTGATTAAAGAAGTGTTACCTTCTTCAAACTCAGGCGGGGCTGGAGGTAGTCCAGCTCATCTCCATTCTAGACTGTGTATATGTTGGGTTCCTTTTGTGGGGGAAGCTCTGTCATGGGATTCCCGTAATAGGAAGACGAATGTGGAATTAAAGACAAATCTATTACGTGATGGGAAAGATGTAATGCCGCATAGGCATTTAAGAAATCAAGAGTGGTTGTATCACTATCGATGTGGTCTAGGATAGTAGATTTGTTTTCATTTCCATTTAAAAGAGGATTTGACATTGTTTTTATCAATGGTTCATCATGAAGGGATACCATGAAATGGGTATCCTCTAACTTACTGTTTGGAGTAAAGTGTGATGCTGAGGTTGCTATTGAATCAGGTGAGAAGATTTTTCTCTCGCGGGATTGCTTCAATTGATATGAAGTCAAACTCCTTGCTTAAATTCAATACAACTGTTTTGTAGAGTTGTAAGTGCTCGACTTTGGTTTCATATATCTCAGCAGACTTGGTTTGCTACCAATTGTGAGTCTCCTAACACCTTGATGTTATTAACACTGATCCTCTTGGCTAAAATGAGGCCAAGGAGGAGGGCTTCGTACTCAGCACCATTGTTAGTGCATTCGAAATTTTAGTTTAAAGGAAAATGGTAGGACTTTTCCCTTAGGGAGAAGTAAGGATTACACCTACCCCAGCTCCGTAACGACATCTAGCTCCATCAAAATGGAGAGTCCAATATTTAGCTGGGAATATGGATGTTGGGACATTTGTTGTGTTAACGTTCTCTACTTCTACCATGCAGAGATCCTCTACTGGAAGAGAACCAACACCTAGGGAATATCCCATGCCTACAGAATCAAATGGTAGGAACATTGGTAGATCCTGTTCTAGTAATTCAACAATTTTTGCAGTAGTTCCTAATGATACTATTTCTACAGTGTTAGCCTCATCTTTGGGGGCTGGGATTGTCCGTGACTAGGCTCATAGTTTCAAGATCTGTTGTAGGTACTAAATTTTCCTCTGGTTTTGCATCGGTAGGGTTTATTAAGTTGGTTTGTTGGGAGTTCAAACTCCGAGTGCACGCCTGGTCTTTTCTTTAAGTCAGCTAGGTGTACATCGAATGGTTTTGGATCACCTTTGGCTATGAAATACCTTTCCTAAATGCAAGAACCTTACTTCTTGAAATAGCGTAGAAGGGATTGCCTTCATACGGTGTATCCATGGTCGGCCAAGAATCATATTATAGTTGGTTTCCCGATCTATAATATAAAACTCAATCAGGATGGTTTTGGGTCCTAAGGTGACCGGTAGTATTATAGTTCCAATTGAGGTGGCTTTAAGGCTATCATAGCCTCTTAGTGTATTTCGAGTTGTGGAACAATTGGTTTCTCCATACCCTAGCTTTTGAAGGAAAGAGAAGGGGACTATATTAACTGCTGCCCCATCATCAACCATCGCGCACTTTCACATAATTGTTATAAACCCACACTTGTAAGTGTAAGGCTGGATCACCTCGGTGTGTGATCTCAGCATCTGTTGGCATTTTTTTTATTTTGAATATGAATTTGACATCCCTATCCGGCTGCCCCAGAGGATGGATATCAAAGTCTATATGGTTTACCTGTGTTTCAGGAGGTGGAGTGATGTTAATTAAATGACCTAAACCCAATGCTTCTAAAAGAGCATCCTTGTGAGCAGGGGAGATTCTTTAATAAATCCAAAAAGGAGATGTGCGAGAAGGTTTTTGTTAGATCATTAATTAAATCATAAGCACCTACGGGTTTTATTAATACTTGTTGGATATTGTCTGTTTCTAGCAAGTGTAGCTTGGACTTGGCTGAGAGGAATACTCTCGTGTCCTTGTTACAGCTTCTATGGGTAGTTCGGCATCTAACTCCACTAAACTGACTATCTTGGGTCATGGTTGACTTCCTAATTGTGGCGCAACTAATGGATTTAGTGAAGTTGAAGCTTCATGATCATTGTTTCCTGTCAATTACACCCTTGTTTGTCCCACTTGGATTTAATTTGTTATTGTTGTGATTTGGGAGCGGATCATTAAAGATCTTGAGGGGTGCATTTTGAGGGGAAATTCCCCTGTAAAAGTATTTGGTGTTGGTGACATAGGATCTACCAAGAACATATCTATGAAAGTTGTCTTTGTTCATCTAGCAAGCGTTGCATGAATTTATTTGTAGTCACGGACATGTTCTAGTGTCATGGCCCCAATTTTTTGGAAACCACAATACGAAGTTGGGATTGTAATTCCTAGATTGTTGGGTTGATGTATATTGTGGCCCAAAATTCTGATCAAACCGTTGCCTATTAGGATTAAAATTTTGTTTGTTGTCTTTGTTTTGATTCTGGTTTTGATACCTAGTTGAGTTTTGGCTTGGACCCTGTGTAAGGTTTTACCCATTGTTGTTGTTGTTGTTGTGGATGATTAAAATCCACTGTATTGATTGTTGGAGTAAAGTTATTGTTTCGTTGATTGTTTATTTGTGGTGGAGTATTCACAACATTTACCTTTCTAGCCTGATCGGTTACTCCATCCGTTGTCACTCCGTGATTTTTATTAAGGATTTTAGGTCCTTGATTGACATTCATGATAGTAGGATAAGTTGTAGTGTTTTGGTTGGAGGTGATTAACCTCCCATTTGCTCCATATGTCTTGCGACCACTATCAATTACCGCTTGATCTATTCGGAGAGCACTCTCAAGTACTTCATCGTAAGTCCTTAGTGGAAACTTCTAGGACTTCTTCCTTTACTTCTCTGCTGAGAGAATGAAGGAATAAATCACATAGTTCCATTTGATCCATATTTGGAGCACTTGCCGAAGAATAAAGAACTGTACGCCACCTCTGGATGAAATGGGCGATAGATTCATTGTGTTCTTGTTTAATGTGCAAGAATTCCCTGATTCCTGTTCTTAATAGTTTGTTCATGTCAAAGGCCTTGATGAACTCTGACACGAGTTGTTTGAATGAATGGATGGAAGCCTCAGGTATTCTATAATACCAATCGAGAGCGATACCTTCCAAGGTTTTGGGAAATATTTTAGCAACAACCCCATCCCAAGGGAGTAATTCTCGAATGGTCTGTAGCGTAAGCTTTGATATGGGCATTTGGATCTCCCTCACCTTTGTATTTGGGAAAATCAGGAAGAGGTCTTGGAAGCATGATGCTTCGTATGGTGAAATCTAAGGGCTCTTTCAAGTATTCTGAATATGTCCCTATCGCATAGGTTTCGACCATTGATGGTGCCTATTGAGGGAGTGGAGGTGGAATGGGTTGTTGATATGGCAGTTGCATATGCATTGGTAGGAGCATAAGGGAACCCCTGTGGTTGAGTAAAAATACCGGGAGAGGAGAACATATCCCCTTGTGGTGATTTGGAGTACATGTTTAAGTATGAAGGGGTATTGTCCAAGAATGGATTATTTTGTACTAGACCAGGAGGTATTGGAACGGTGTTAGAAATGGTGGTTCTAATCGGCGTTTTTTGTGAATACTGAGGAGTCATACCTAACGTACCTAATCCTGTGAGGAGGTCTACCTGGCTAGGATGGTGTGGAGGATTAGGATTTCCTGTCTACATGAACTGAGAATGGTGATTTTCTTGAGCAAGTTCTAATCCCCTCAGCTTTTTCTACTAACCGTTGAAATGACTTCATTTGGTGAAGTCACCGTATTTTACTTTAGTGGCATCTGTTGTATATCATGGTGTTGTATAGACATGTGATATCCTGATATGAATTGATCGCTGCCCTGCCAAGTTTCCCCGAGGGCATTTCCTGTATGTGACGTGGCATGGAGGTATTTTCTTGAAAAGAGACCTCGGGTTGTGTTTGTAAACCTCCTATAGGTGGGTACATACTTCGAGAACGTTGTTCATTCCTGGCATAATGTACCAAATGTTCATCATCTAAACCCAGGTATGGGTCTTGATTGTCTACTAATTTGTGGTCTAAGTAGTACCTGAGGAGACGAACTAGATTCTCCTGTGAGCGTCATATTGTTCGAGCCTGAAGGCTCTGTTTGTTGTGTTTGAGTGAACTGATCCAACTCTTCTATTTGGAAAGATGAGTTATATTTGATCCTTGGAGATGGAGTTTGTGTTGATAATTGGTTATCTGAATAGTTTTGTCACTCCATACCGAGAGCGAGGGCGATGACTGTCTATTCAGTTGAGCGTAGTATGCCTCAAGACCTAAGAGAGGCCTACCATATGCATCGAATCCTGACATATTCGGGGGGTATATGAATACCCGCAGAATAATGGGAAGGGGCGAAGGTGATGGTGAAAGCTAATGAGGTAGTAAAGATGAAAGAGTCATTTTAATTTGAAAGAACCAGTAGAAATCTGACTCCAGACCAGAAAGTAGAAAGTTCACGTCGGGTTCACCAATTTTGTTGGTGAAGCTGATATGAAGGCTAATGAGGTGAAAAGATGAAAAGTAAAACTAATTTGACAAGAACAAGTAATAATATGACTCCGAACTAGAAAGTAGGAAGGTTTCACGTCGGGTTCACCAATTTTGTATGATGGAAAAGTGACAAGCGAGCATGGGAATCTACAAGTAACTTTTCCTCGCACCCGACCTCTCGAGGTCATGCCGAGACAGCCGGTGGGGATGGAATATGTGTGGGATGTAGACAAGCTAATTGGGAAATCTGATGTCTTCGACACGCACTAGTGGAAATTGTGAATCTAAGGCAAAGAAGGCCCTCCTAACTTGAACTGGTGTGATAGATCGATCAGCAAGGATGACTACTCGAAGGCTCCAATCAATATCGAGCTCTGGCATGATTCGTCTATAGGTTATGGAATACATGGAAAATGACCTGGGATAGTTTCGTGTATATCTCCAGATAAGGTCATAGGGTGGATGGTAAATATAATTGACTCTATGGGTGATTCTCTGGCCTAGTCCAGAACTCTTTAGCTTTGTTAGCTGCTATGTCTAGGAAGGATAACTGTTCAATGATGATAGGTGGAAGTGGAGTAGATCTGAATACTAGTGTACGTAGGCCAACATCTATGTCTGATTCACCTATGGGCTTGTTGGGCTGTGGGATTTGTGGGTCGCAACCATAGATTCATGTATTTTTGTGGTCCTGCTATGGTCATGTGTGGAATCAATCCCTAATCCCTAGTATCCAATAGTCATATGCCTTTTCATCTTCTATATTTAGAATTAATAATTGTGTGATCTTCTCATAATATCTTACAGGCGTTTGTGCAACCTGAATTCTCAAGCTGGTATCTATATCTGTGAGAGTGTCTCCTGCATCTGGCTGTGGGACCAAAGGATCACAACCAAAGGTCTACTCTCTTTCAAACCCTTCTACAGTCATGTGGATATGAATCTAGGGTAATCTGTAGTTTGGTTGATTTGACCAAAATGTGTGTGCTTGGTCATCTTCTATGTTTAACCCGTGTAGTTGGAAACTGATTTGTTGTAAGTTTACCATTGTTTGGAAGACTTGGATCCTGAGATTCTGATCTATATCAGTTATGGCTGTGACAAGATTGGGTTGGGGCATGATTGGCTTGAATACGTATTCCCTGGGCTCTCTAGGTCCCGTGATTGTCATACAAAAGCAATAATGCAAACTGAATGCAGCAAAATAAAATTAACTATGTGAAGTATGTCTATAACATATATAACTTCTATATTTTTGTTATTTTCTGATGAATTTTATAAATGAATTTGAAAGAGCAGCTATTTTAATATATCTAGAAATTGACAATTAACCTAGGGTCGAATTAAAACAAACAAAGTAACCGAGTATAGCTACTTGTCCTGTGCAGTTGTAAATCTATTCTAAGCAATGAAATAATTGATCTAATCTATTTGAAAGACTCTCGATCCTACCTCAGAAGTGAGGAAAGAATCATAGCCTCTCAGAAGCTATCAATCCCCACAGCTTCCCTGGAAATATCGAAAGTAAAATTGACTGAAATAAAGTGATTAACTACTCTATTTGATATGATTCTAATTTAGAACTTTGAAAGCTAGAACCTGGATTCTGCAGAACAGTGGTGAATCCGATGGTGTGTGTGATCTTGTCCCCTCAGTGTGATCTCCTCATTCCTTCATGTTCACGTGGATCCAGAAAAGTGTGTAATGCTAGCATCAACAGAAGTAGATATTGGGACAAAGGCAGCTTAGGATACAGACTGAATACAATGCGAGTAGGAGAGAGATAGCGCAAGAGTACAGAGCTTGGCTTATGCAATTCCTAGCGGGATTTATTACGAGTCATGCAACATAAAATGTCTCAGAACCTGAAACTATCATGTTTGAAGAACAAAACCTGCAACTTTAATGGCTTCCTATTGAAAACAAACTATTCTACTCCAATGGATTGGATGAAATATCAACAGCACTTGCACAAGATGGATATGTGGCTTCCTAACAGCAAAACAACACTAACTAAGCATGCAATGAAAGAAACTAAGAATTCTAAGTAAAATGAAAGACTAATCTATTGCAATGAGAAATTCAGAGGAAAATTTGAGGGGCCATTTTCTTGAGCACAAGCCAACTATTTATAGCATTTGCATTTACCCAAGGTAAAAACCAAATTGATCTCTTAAACTATAAACAATGGCAAAACACTATTCCAGGGAACCAGAATCATTAATGCAAGCTCATGGCGGTGAAAAAAAGCTGGTAAACGTTGAAATTTACGTGAGTCATGTTAAAAGAGCATTCTGGAAAATGCATAAAGGACCGCCGCCCTGAGTAGGGTGGCGGTTACAGGACCGCCGCCCTGCTTAGGGTGGCGGTCACGAGACCGCTGCCCAGGCAGGGCGGCGGTTTCGTAACTGAAGAGCAAAAGGCCAAGAAAAGAGGGAAAAATAGAAAAAAAAAGCATGTGGGGGCTAAGCGGGGCATGCGGGATGTTATCGCACATTTGGGGATCTTTTTTAGATCTCGAACACCTTGCGAGGAGACTTGTATCATCATTGGGGTACGTGTTATGTTGTTCTGGCAGTGCAGTACCCTATAATTTTGGGTACATACAGATACCACTTGTAATATTTGTTCTATTGAAGGAAGTGGGTAATGGTCTTTAAGAGATGTCCTATTGAGGTCTCGGAAGTCCACACACAACCTAATTTCTCCGCTCTTCTTCCTGACCGGAACCAAGTTTGCAACCCTGCTTGAGTGCTTGATCGGGAATATAATGCTTGCCTCTATTAGCTTGTTTAGCTCTTTCTTCATTAGAGGCTTAATGTGAGGGTTGATTGGTCTCTGCCTCTTCCTGATGGGCTTAGAATCTGGATCCAATTCTATGGTATGTTATGCCAACTTCGGATTGAATCCTCTCATGTCTTCATAGCTCCAAGTGAAGACATCTGAAAATTCTTGGCAAAGCTGTATGAAATCTGATTTCTCCTGCTTAGTGGCCACTTTACAAATTTGAAGTGCTTTTCCTTTCCCAATCAGAATTGGCTCTGAATCTTCTCTCCTGACCTGTATGTTATCCTTTTCCTTATGGAATTGGTTGTTAGGGTTGAAGATAGACTCCAATGTTACTAAACCTTTGGGAAGCTTGTTTGTCCGTAGCTACACTACTTGATCCCCGTACTGTTGCTCTAGTCTGTCCTGATTCCTAGCTGATAATTAATCCTCTTCTTGCAAAAAATTGATGATCTGTTGATCATTCTCAAACAACTGCCAAATTTTGTTATTATTTGGAACTGCTGGCCTCACAATCACATGGATATGTGGTTGTGTTTTTTTTTCTTATAATTTTTTCAACCACATCGAATGTTGCTCCAACTGCGGTGAGCCTATCCGTGGCTTCATTTTTCTTCCTGGGTATGGATACTATGTTGAAAGCTTTGAAATCCTCAATGAGGTCCCATACCCTGTTCTTGTAGTTCCTCAGTAGGTAATTCTTTGTAGCATGTTGTCCCCTAACTTGGTTGATGATTAACTCGCTATCTCCAAACACCTGCATGTTCTTTATGCCCTTTTTCTTGGCCTAATGAAGTCTATGAATCAATGCTTCATATTCAGCAGTGTTGTTTGAACATGAAAACTGGAAATAGAAAGCTGAATAATATTTGATGCCTTGAGGTGAAACAAGCATAAATCCTCCTCTTGCACCTTTCCTACTCCTTGATCCATCAAAAAATAACTGTCATACCTCATTTTCATCCTTATGGTCTGGTTTGGTGATGCTAGGAATAGACTGGTTTTCTTCATATATGTAATAGACTCCTAGCTCAGATTCTTCTACTTCTTGGTAGGGATCAAAAGCATGTACCTTGCTTGCCCATTCATCAAGAGTTAAATGTGGGATGCTTCCAAATTTGGTGTCAACTTCATCTATGCTTGGATAATCTTCTTGATCAAATGTTGAACAGTTGGTATTGATCCAGCTTGGAGTATGAGGCTCAATGTGAAAGTTTGCAATTGGTTCAGATCTGATTGTGACCTTAGTACCATATCTTGTTCTGAACAACATGTGTGACCAGTTAGCAGATAAGTAGCCTCCAATTCTAGCTATGAAATCCCTTGATAAGCATAGGGAAAAGAGTGGTGGCAAATCTATCACTGACACATCTTGTAAAACGGTAACATTGGGGCATGCATGCAAGGTAAGATTCAAACCTTTAATCACTCCCACCGTTGCTACTACTGTCCCATCCAATTGCACTACCCCCTTTTATATGACTTCATATTGAAGACCCAGTTGATCAGCTATTTGCTTAGGCATGACAAAACTACTTGCCCTAGAATCAATCATGCAATTGTGTACTAGTTTATCCCCAATGATTAATGAAACATAGAATGGAGGGGGCTTAAAAAATTTACCTTGTTGTCCTCCATGATTCCCTTCAGGCTGAGTAGCATTTGTGAGGACATTCTCTTATATATGGACCTACTGGTTCGAAGTTGACCAATTCTTCATGGCAGCTTGTAGAAGATCTCTTTGGCTTGGGATGGATAAAGATTCCCACATTGATATATTCACATTTGTCTTCTTCATTTGATCAATGATGCTAAATGGGGATGAAACATCTCTTTACTGTCCTTTAGCCTGCACATTCCTTTCTTGCGCATGGGTAGCAACAGCTGGCATTTGAGTTGGCTTAGAAGGTGGTTCGGGCTGTCCTTGCATGTTTGGAACTGTATTTTGCTTACCAATACCTTATGGAGTGATGGAAGGTTGTATTTCACTTGGAGCCAATGACTGCCCTTCACCAATATTCCTCTTATTTGATCTTGTGTTAGCTTCTATACTCTGAGAAATTGTTTGATTCATGCCACAAAAATCCTCAGCTTGTCAATTCACGAGTGCGGTATCATTTGGAGCTATGTTTTGCTGAGATGTCCCTTGTTGCTGATTTGTTTCTTGACTCACTTCACCCTCTATGCCAGTAGTTACCACCATCAAGGCTTGGTTCAAAGCACCATTGAAGCACATAGATTGCTTGTGAGGTTCATTGCATGGGAAACACCAATCATACTCTTGAGCTATGTTGTTTTATACTGGCACTAATGCTTTAGAAGCAGATGCAACATTGGGCTTATAGGGCTGAAATGGTCTAGTGGCAGGAGGCCTTACTTGGCTTTGATTTGTAGCTGGATTAGGTGGCCTATTGGGTTGGTATGGTTGCCTATTAGTTTGAGCTTGAGGCTGATAAGAAGGTCTAAAGCTTTGGGCTTGCTGCCTCTTGAGTGTAACCACCTCATTTCCCAAATTTTGCAATTGTTTCATGACCTCTTGGAGTTCATTTGAAGCACTAGAGGATGAAGTAGAAGTATCATTTGAACTTTGATTTCTAGGAGTGGGAATAGGAGCCAAAGTGGGTGCTTGACTAGTGCTTGGATTTTATAAGTTTGGATGCAAGGGCATGGGAGGCCTAGGAGCCAGCTTACCAGCTTGAATAAGATAGTTTTCAGCCCTAATGGCAATGCTATAAGCAGCAGGTAAGGTTGTGCCTCCCATAGATTGAATTAACATAGAAATATTAGAATTCAAAGCCTTAAGATAATATAGAAAATCACCTTCGGTTGTTGGCCTGACGGTCACTAGAATCCTATCCCAAGACCTTTGAAATCTGAAGTTGAAGTTAGTCAGCTTCTCATGGGGAGCTCTCTTGATAGTTGTCAATTGTTCAAGTAGAGACAAATTGTCTCCCTTTTCTCCAAACTGCTCATGGAGAACTATGCATAACTAATTATAATTTTGTATAGAACCAGCTCCAAGGCTCCTAAGCCATTGCAATGCCTTCCCTTTGAACGAAGATGCAAAAAATTTGACAGGAACATCCATTTCATTTATCTCATGGATTGCACAAACGTTAGCAATGTCTTTGACATGATCACCAAGAGTGGTATGATTTTCTCCAGTGAAAAATGGAATGTTCTTCAATGCTACAATTGGAACTGGATTCTATGCATTAAGGGCAAGTGGACTGCTACCAGTGAAGTTGACAAAAGGGTTTTGTTGCACCATTTTGATTGGCATGAGAACCCTTGTTGATTGGATGAAGGGTCTACCAGGTGGAGGGGTTGATAAAGTCCTGTTAGGTGGAGATGGTGATCTTTGTGGTCTTCTTCCTCTCCTTCCTCTACCTGGTGATAGCTACAAGTAGAAAAATGACCCTTCTTCTCGAGTATCAGACCTGGTTCAAATTCTTCTCATGTACCTAGGCAACTTGTGCTACTATACCACTGAATTCTATCCCTTCAGAGTCACCAGATGTGTTGGGGAACGAGCCTCAAAAGGATAGATTCTGCCAAGTTACACACCAAACCTAACAATATTAAAAAATAGAATTTAAAATTTTGAAGGACCCAAAAGATATAGTTCTTCAATTCAGTTATCAGGTCTTGTTGTGCAGCTACCAAACCCCGAAAGGTACAGGCGAAACTTGGGACATGCTTGACACCTGGGAAAACCTGAAATACTAAAAACTATGAAATTTTGAAAGTCAAAATATCAAAAATCTAAGAATACCCTTTTGAATATTATCCCCCGATCTATCAACTGGTGAAATTTTGACTTGTTTTGAGCAAGTTAAGCCTTTGAAAATTGATTTTAGAGTTCATCCTGGAAAGTGAAAAATCTGAAATTGGAGAACCTGTAATTTCTAAGTCCAAATTTCTTGAAAATTCCTTCAAATCCTATGGAATGACCTCTTGGTCCCACCGTTGCGTGCCAAAAATATTGATGGTGAATCATAACACCCCTGAATGTTTGCAACTCGATGGGTTGAGACTCTCAGTGCCATTGCATAACATGGAGCTTTTCCCAAGTGTGGGACCTTGTGAAATCGGAAAAGCTCTTCGGATGAAGGCCAGTTCCTATTCCTCTGTTTAGATGCACACATAAAAATTCAGAGGACTTACTTAAAAACCTAATCTAACTTGCCAAGGAGACAGGGTAAGAAGATGCATAAAAATAAACCTAAACTAACAAAGGTGATGCACCGAGGAATGAAGAAACATCTGTCTTGCCAATAAACACAAACCATTAAAATGTAGTGCAAGATCATGCAAAGATAACTAGATTTGTAGTGAAAGATCAAGAGGATGTAAATGAACACAGAGAGGGTTGAGAATCATCCACAGACATGCATTATTTTCTCCAAAGATTGATACAATACACTACAAAATGCCAAGAGGCAAAGTTGCATTACAGTTTTAGATGGGAGGTTTGAACTCCACAAATTCACCTGCCAAAGAGAAGAAGGGAGGGGCAAAGCAAGAATGTCTAACCTTTAGAAAGAATCCCCTCCTTACAATTTATAGGAAGAATGAGAGAGAAAAGAGAGAGGAATTCCAAATCTACCCCAACCACCTCTAGGTTGCATTTAATTCATCTCATTATGGCGATAGGTGAGAACCCTAACAAACCCAAAACATGGCGAATTGTATTTTGCATTTTTGAAGAAATTTTCTCACCCAATTAAAGATATCTAGTCATAGTTGGACAGAGGACCTCGTAAGCTTTCTGAAAAGTCCAACCTTGCGTGAATCTAAACTCCCTGTGAAAAGTTATGGCCATCTGAATATCTGCGCTAGGGTTTGCTTCCTATCGGGGTGTCAACGCTCAAAATGTTGTGCCTCCTGAAGATGCACCTCATGAAGATGCACCTTAGTGCATCCATCCTTATGTCGACATACTCTTACATGCATCATAGGTGATAAAATGTGGTATCGACACTTTGTGTTGTGCGCCCTTAACCTGTTCCAGGGCGCATCCATTTTCGTGTTGACATCTTTTTACCTGCACCAAGGTGCATCCATTTTCATGTCGACATCCTTTTACCTGCACCCTTAACCTGTGCTAGGGCGCATCCATTTTCATGTTGACATCTTTTTACCTGCGCCCTAAACCTACGCTAGGGCGCATCCATTTTCATGTTGACATCTTTTTACCTGCGCCAGGGCGCATCCATTTTCATGTGGACATCCTTTTACCTGCACCCTTAACCTGCACCAGGGCGCATCCATTTTCATGTCGATATCATTTTACCTATGCCCTTAACCTGTGCCAAGGTGCATCCATTTTCATGTTGACATCTTTTGATGTGTGCCCTTAACCTGCACCAGCTGAAGATGTGCAATAAATTTCAGGCTTTAAGCTTCTTTGATTTCCATATTCTTTTGTTTGTCTATATCTACCCGGGGGGGAAGATATATACAACAGAAACCCAGATCGTGAAACAAAAGGTAAAAAATCTTATTCAAGAAGGATTTAACTTGCTCTGGTACCAAATGTAAAAATTATTCTATGTATTAGATCAACGTAATTTTTACAATCTTCATCACCTCTTGAATACTCACAAAATATGATTTATGTATCATTCTCTACTTCTTCAATCTCTAGGAAATCACCACCTTCCCTTTCTTGTTCAAGTTCCTCTTTATCTTCTTGAGTTATAAAACTTGCATTGATGGGTGGGACCTCCTAGGAAATCCTTTGAGGTACTCCTGTAATCTTATTTATGCTTGGACATTGATGGGATCCTCATTGGAAAATCCCCCTCTTTAATGATGTCATTTCATTTGCTAATTACTGCAATAATGGTTTAGTTCTATCATCTTTGGGATACTGAGCCTCACCCTTTGAAGGATTCTTGATATTTCTAGATAGGATGAGATCATCTTCTACTTCAATGGAAATTCCTTTTTCTTGTACACGATTCCTTGGTTGAACCCTTAGAAGGAAGAATCTGACCTCCGCTGATTGAGCATTAATGAAGAACCTTTTCACATTATTTTCAGATGGTGAATCATATCTTGAGTAACATATTGAAATAGGCCACAAAGTATTTCATAGTCTCATTTTCTTATTTCTTCATTTGTACCAATTGAACAATGAGACCTTGGTAGTCTTCAAAAAAATTGAATATTTCTTCGAACCTAGATTTGATATCATCCCAATAGGTGATTGATCTGATAGGCAGGTGGTGGAAACATTTCACTACTTTTTCGTACAGATATTCCACATGATGTGGTGAAGGTTAATATGTGCTCTTTAGGGAGTTGCATATCACTACCTTTGAAATTTGGAAAGTTCTTGTGGGAATCTATTGGTAGATTGTGAAGAGGAGGTGCCAAAGCAAGTAGGTCTATATTTTCTCCCCACAAAACAATGGGTTGGGGTATTTTTGCTCCATCCACCATTGATTCTTTAGCTTTTAAAATTTATTCTTTCGGTCCTTCTTCTGGTTCTCATTCTTATTCACCAGGGAACACAATGTTCAATGGTGTTTGTAAAATGGGAGAATTTGTAGGGGGAGTATCAATAGGTGTTTGAATGGGATTTCTAGGGGTACCACCTGAAGATTCGGATGGAGATGAAGTTTGAGAGAAAAAGTAGGGGTTATATTTTGTTCCTTCTTCTAGGTTTTACAAATCCTTGAAAATAGGATCAACAACTCTTATTCTATTCAGCCCGGTATATCTCCTTTCAGCCAATTTTTTGAGAAAAATCCTACAAATGCGAATATAAAAGGACACTATGGAATATTAAAAGTCACTCACATGGATCAACAATGGATTTTCTAGCAACAAATTTCTATTGGTTATCTTTTTTGTTTTTAATTTTTTGGAATATTTATTATTTTTATTTTCTTGTGATTGTATTTTGGGTGTAGATTGCTACCAAGTTTGCCCCATGGTGGGCACCAAAAACTATTGGCGAGAAATTTTTTGGGTAGACAAATTGGTGGTTATATTTCTAACACTCTAGGAATCTAATTACCTCTACTTGAATGGTGCAGCTCCATATAGTTATGTGCATGTGAAATTGGTTTCTGTGGTGGTCTAATGATTGGGGATCTAATAGGGGTACTCCACTGACCCTGCAAAAAAATATTGCAAGAGTGCTAGGAGAGTGGGTAAGGGGGTGGGAAAAAGAGAGGGGGGGTTAATGTTATAGGTAGAAAATCATATTCCTATACTCATTAACCAGAGAATTTCAACACTTAGAAGAAAATAATTATGCAAACGATAACAAGACCAGTTGAGATTTAGAGAAAAAAGTTTCAATAAATATCCCAGTCAAAAAGGCAGCAAAATAGTTCTTTATTCATTGATGTTTGAGAAAAATTGTACATATCAAGAGTAGATGAGAAATAGAGGAAGTGCTATCTTTTTTTATTCTTCATAAGTGGTGATCTCTCATGAACACATAAAATTGACAACTCCTTGGAATGATTCCGCATTTAAAATTAATAGAACTAGAAGAGACTCTTCACCTATTCCCCTCATGACCTTTCATATGTCTTACACATCATAGGAATTTTTCAAATTCTTAGGAGAGAATTAATTCCCCTTTTATGATTCAAGGGAGACTTTATTACATTATAATCATAAAGTCACTTTTTGAGTAAATAAGTCATAATGAAAAAGTGCAACCCCCAATAGAGAAATAGAACACGGGGGGAGAGAGAAAAGGGGGAGAGAGAAAAGGGGGAGAGAAGAGAAATAAAGAGGAGAGAGAGAACTAAGAAAGAATGGAGATGAAGAAGCTGCCTCTGAAAGAGTTCACTCTTTTCTCGATGATCTTATGAAACACTCCAATGTAGTGAACTTTGGATCCTTGAATGATTTACGCTATGAGAAACCTCCTTTCAATGAAACATGGACACCACAAACTAAGCGTTTAGAAACATTAGTGAATGATTCCTTTTGTGACCATGAGTGTTTCTCATGAAGATACCTTCTGAAGAGGTTGAGGCTGGAAAAGGACCCTGATGACATTTGCAACATGGCCATACTACTGCACTGGTTAGAAATATATGATGAAGTACATTTGAACATTGAAGAATGTCCATTCCACCATATGAAAAAATCACTCTGAACCATGAAGTTCCATCATTCCTTCATTCTTTTGGATGAGAAATTAGAACTACTTGAGCATTATAACCATTACGATCCTATCACCTTGAATACACTGATGAATGAAGATGAGACTAATCTGATTCTTGTGAATTAGAGATTCATGGTTTTTGAGAAACGTACCCATATCTAAAGGGGAAATTTATTATTTTTAATAAATGGGTATTTTTCACCCTTTTTTCTCCAATCACTCAAATTTTCCCTCTTTATGACCTCTATGCATACCACTTCTGACGAAATTGCTCTTTGTGAAGACTTAGTAAAAATATCAAGTTCCTATGTAGGAGGCTTACTATTTATAGAAAGTGGTGTTCTAGACCTCAGTTTTTGATGAAATCAATTTTTCTGATATGGGTTTTTCATTTTTTATTGCACCTGTTAAATTTCATCTCAACCCAGTCCCTGGAAACATAGATATTAAAATTCAATTTTTTTACAAGGAAATTGGGGTTTAATCACTGCAAAAAAATTTGGACCATGCACACAAATTATTTCACTTGGATTTTAATGGCCTCTAAAAATATGGATGCACACAAAAAACCCTGTGTCAATCCGTTCACCGGTCTTCAAGTTACGAAGATTTTCACTTTGCGGGTTATAAAGTCATTTTGGGTAAAAACAAGCTCGTGAATGGTTTTCTCTTCATTGGATCATGTGAACATGGAGGTAATGGATGGAGGATGAGAATGGTGGAGGGAGGATTAGAGCATCAAAAATCCAGCAGAGTTTTGGTAGTAGACGGAGAAATGTGGGGGGATGAGCACAAAGATGGTTAAGTCTAGTTTTTATAAGCTTTGAGAAAAATGACAGGGGGTGGGGTGAATTTATTGTACCCATTTTCCCCTTGGTTTGGGACAATATGTGCACAAAAAATTTCCTTATAATTGTTGTGACAAGTGGCACTCATTCATTTGATGAGAGGAATAGATGGGAGAGCTAAAAGTAAGCACTTGAGGGCTAGTTTAGGGTCATATGAAGGACCAAAAGGAAACAAAGGGGTGGGGAACATTTTTTCCCCATTTACCCCTTGGTTTGGGACAATAAGTGCACAAAAATTCACCTTATCCCCAGCCTGACAAGTGGCATGCATGCGGGAGTTAGTGGAGGAGGAAGTCAAACTGGTCAAAGGTGTTTAATTGAGCCGCCGAGGTTATATGGTGTGACCAAAGTGCTTAAAGGGGGGAGGGCACAATATTTTTTCCCTCTTTTTCCCATGGAGAGGGACAATGAGGAAACAAAAGTGTGCCTCAAGCTTGTGTTTCCACGTGTCCCTCAATAAATTTGTTAAAGAACTGAACACTTATCTTGGACAACTTGAAAAGACCATAACTTGAGCTCTCAGATGAATTTTTACACGCTTCTTTATATGATTGTGTATGGAAAATGAATTTTTAGAAGTAAGATATTGGTTAAATGAATTTATTATGCTTGAAACATCTTCAAAACCTATTTTTTTCTTGGGATCACTTGCTGTGCATGGAAAAAAAAATTCTTAGAAAAATGCATGGGATTTGAGATTGATCTATTTTTTCCACCATGTATAGGACTGAAAATGATTTATAATGGTACTTTTTTGGGCTCAAAACTCATTCCATAGATTCTAGAATCACCTCTTGAAGTTGAATTACTCTTCCATGGTGCAAGCTCCTTCGGCGTCAAAATCCCACTTTTAGTGAACCGACTCCTAAACCTGTGAATCTTTCCAGAATATTAAAAAATCAGCTCCTTGATGATCCTAGCTCTTGAATACTATCCTTAAATGAATTTAGACCTTTGATCAGCTCCAAGGGTTGTGCACTAGGCTTAGGAAGACTGATGATATCCCTTCTTAAGGTTTTTTGAAAAACCACTTTTAGAAACACTGCTCCAAACGTTATTTGAATGACTTTTAATTCCTAAATCACCTACATGGGAGGATGAAACTCACATATGTACCATTTTAATGATAGGATAAGACTGATACATGGAATAGGTTAACCTAGGGGTGTCTTGGAAAGGTATAACATAGAATTTTTTTGACACTATGGTATGGTTGTCATAGTTTCTACTGAATTTTTCCCATAAAAAAGCATAGGAAAATAAATTATAAGATATTTATATTTTAAACATATCTATAGTCCCTCTCAAAGTGATTTTATCCTTAGAAAAAAAATATAGAAGAATTGGTGAAGGAAATTACATCCGTGGGTTGACTATGATAAAACCCTCATAAGGTTTAGATAAATTAGGGTATTTGAAGGGACATAACACTAAATCAAGAGCTGAAAGTTTATACAAATCATCCTCACTATCTTCTAACCCTGAATCAAGTGGTATATTGTAAATTTATGGCCTTAGATGGGATATTTCAATGATATTTAGAGGATTTTCCTGATAGGTATGGATCAGATTAAACATAAAATCACAACAAATAGTCTTCATATTTTGCATGGGAAACAAATTAAATATATAGGAATAATATGTCCTATAGAATAGGAAGCCTATTAAGGCTCCTATGAAAAATATATAAATCTATACAAGTTGTTTTTAACAACTTGTAACCAAACATATAACACATAATATGAGTTATTATACCAACTCATATTATATTACAAATATATATTTTTTATTAATAATGTTAAACACTATTAATCCTAACATTCACCCCCTTAGTGTGAACATTATTAATTACTGCCATTATTCACCCCTTAATGTGAACACAGTGAAGAACCATATTTTGAATAAGTTGAATCATCTCCTGAAAACACTACTTAGACTAGGTAAAAACTCCATAGATTATTTTTGTACCCTCGTAAATGCATAGTGTCGAGATGAATTATAAAAGAATGCTCCCTTACTCTTTGGGTTCTTGTGGTACTTTCCCTTCCTCCATGGGTACCCCAATTATGAATCTTCAAGATTCAAAAGCTTGGAACTAGCTGGATAACCATCCCTTAAGTCTACCTCGAAATATTCTCCTACTCCCCAAAAGTGAGTTTTATGAAAATATGAATTTTCCCCAAAATTTTGGAAAGGGGTTTATTTAGCAAAGATTCACACTAAAAAAAGTAGGAACATTTAAAATAGAAGCATATTGAAACACACACAACTAAAAAAAATGCCACCAAATAATTTGTGTGGCCCCATCGTTGATGAATGATGAGAGGTTGTTGATCGACCTCCAACCTCTAATTCTTTCATCCTCTAGTTATATGAACTCAATACAAGAAGTCTCCAGAATTAGAATCAAGTTCGTCAGTCATTCATTCATCTTCTAATTCTAAATCTTCTGCTACAACTATATTTTCTTCATTTGGCTTCAATTTTCCAATAAGAATATCTTTAGCTCAAACTATGCAAAATTTAGATGTATATCCCTTTTTCTTGTAATAAAAGCATTCTTAGTCCTCTCTTTTAGATAAATTTTTGTATTTTTTTCACATACATTGTTGTTTCCTCTTCTACATCTTATTTAGTCCTATTTTCTTTAGCTAGAAGAGATGATATCGTATCTTCCAATGAGTTGGAAGGCATATGACCAAGAGTGAAAATAACATTATTGTATTTGGGGGGAAACTGTTCAACAAAATAGATTTTACATCCTCATCGTCTACTAGGGATTTGAATTTTGCAAGTTGTCTCAGAAGAGATGTTAAATTGTTGATGTGACTAGAAATTATATCTCCATCACTCATTTTGATCTTACACAATTGAAGTTTCAGGGGAAAATTTGCATTGACTACTTTTAAACCAAATAGTTTACTCATAGTATCCTACATTTCCTTTGATGTTTTCTCTATATCGACATAATGCAATTTAGAATCTAAAAGGGAAAGGCAGATAATGGATTTGGATTTATCATCTCTCATCTCCCAATTTTTCAATTTGGTTGGATTTGAAGGTGCTGGTTCTTTTCCATCTACTATCCTCTAGATAATTTTGTTCATCAACTACATATGGATCTTGACTTTCCAGGTGTGAAAATAGAGTCCATTTAATTTTTCCATTGGCATTTCCATTGTAACAAATATATATAAATGATATAACCTATTATTCACCTATTTGAATTTTGAAATACTTAATTTCGACAATAATAACTCTTATATTAAACTTGACAATGACAATTGTGACATATATAGACCTTAGAATTTATGAACTTTAACAATGAATTTGAATTATTTACTCACAAATGAAAAAAAAATTATACATTATACAAATTTACTCTAATAATATTGAAAATATAGATACAATAACAAGAAGGCTAAATATCCACGCTTAAAAACATGACACACTACAAAAGACTGGCGAAAAGAAAAGAAGAAACCAACCTTTATACTCCTAACTACAAAGAAGACACAATGGACCATTATATTTACATGCCACTAAGATACATGAGGTAGATCTATAGTAAGAGACCCACACACAGGAGAAAAGATTTCACAATGCAAATTCGTGCCACTGGATTATGGATTTTGAACATAATATGTCTTCAGATACACATTCGTGCCACTACAGGTATGTAAGTTATTGACTAACAATATAATGTCATGAATATCCTTTAGAATAGGTGGGTGATTTGATTCAGAATCCCAGAATTTCCACACTATTCACAATATATTTGCAAGTGAACCAATTACGCATTGACTTCAAATTCCTTTTGCTTAATTCAGTATGCACTATGAATCCACACGAAGTGAATTAGAACTTGATTAGTGTGAAATGTAGGAGTTGATGCCACCATTATAGGTTGATGTTGTATCTATATCATGGATATTTCCAATGCATGTCACTCAAACAACAATAGAATGTTGTAACTAAAATCACAATCCTAAGTACCAAATCAATGTAATGTGCCAATATAGATCAATTTCCTATACACAATATTTGACACAGAAAATTATGCATGCGTGAAGAGATGTTGATTGAAAGATGTGTCCTACTCAATCTTCTTGTTTACGTCTAATAAACTACAGTATCAATTTCCCATGTCATAGGTCTTCTTTCTTTAATAGACTGAATACCAAAATCTGACAATGGAGTTGACAAATGTAAAATGGATCAGATTAAACACATAAATTACAAAAAACTATTAGGAATAAAAATTAAATTAATTCATAATTAGTTGATATTTGGATAAATGTAATAAGTTAAAGTATTTAATTTAAATATTTTAAAATTATGTCAATGGGTATTAGTTATCCTTAGTTATTAGTTAAATAAGTGATAGTGTTGTCATCCTAATGTTTGTGGGATCATGTTTTATCTTGCATATTTTGTTCTCAGATGATTTCCATGAGGGACAATAGGGGAAGTTAGGGGCAATATGCTATTTCTGCATATTTTCTCATATTATTTGATTTTCTTCCATATATTGTGGATGAGATAGAAGTTGTCCAATATCTTTAAATATTGCATCTCTCTAATTTGTTTGTAATGCTTGATTTCATATTAATCAAATTATGCAAGCACCATCTTGTTTTTTGTAATCAAATCTGGGTTGCAAACAATATTTGGTATCAAAATAGTATTCTGATCAAGAGACGAGTGTAGGAAGTTTTAGGGAAGCTTAGGGATATTTGGAGAAATTACATAGCTAGGAGAAGCCATAGATGCCCCCAGCCATTTCATAGCCCCTACCCGAATCCACACCTCAGTTCACATTTGATTTATATTTGAAGAACACCTGGGTGTAATCATAGGCCCTTTAGACCTGGAAGTAACTCTCTTATAAAAGGTGACATTGCTTCATTATCTATTTTTTTTTTTTAAATTTACCTATATGTGCAATTTTTTAAAATTGGAAGCATTTAAAATATATATATATATATATATATATATATATATATATATATATATATATATATATAATATTTTTGATCTGTGGGGACCCAAGATTTTCAAGATCCCCATATTACTTGTTCTTCCTCTTCTCTGTACTTTTTATTATTCTTCCTCTTCTCTATATTTGAGCATTTAAAAAAGGGAGATCCAATCAAACATGGAAGTTTCTCTGTGAACCTGCATCTGCCAGAGGCCTAGAAGATAGGATATTTGAATGATATCCAATGTGCTTGCATCTAAAAAAAAGACTACAAATAGAATGTGGAGAATATGGAAACTTAGAGAAAAAAAATTTGTGTCCCAGAAGAAAAACCTGCATACAAAGAGAAGCAATAATAAAAATGTGGTCAAGGGTTATTATAACGCTTAGGTAAAGTGGTTGAACTACAGTTGTGCTCTAAAATGCACTACGCATGCACGTAAGCTGTTATCTATGTTTGGTTTTAAAAAATTTACTTTTAATTTTATTTCCATTTTTGGACATCATGGAAAAAATTAGAAGGAAAAAAATTCCATTTTTGAAAGGGGCCCGGAAAGATATTGAAATCGTAACTTAAAAGAGCCATAACTTTCAACTAGTATCTCAGATTGAGGTGCCATTTTTTAAAAAGTGTGTGTTTTTGCAAGCTCTACGTCTTGGTCCAAATTTTAATAAGCTTTGTTTTGTAAAACTTGAACAAATTAGATATTGTTTGTATTTCAAAAGAGGCCAAAGAGTCCAATTTTTTTTTTTTCAAATCAGCCAAGAGAGCCATTTTATTTTTACAAATCGGCCACAAATCCAGAATTGTAATAGGGTCAATAGTGCTAAAAATTCATTGTACACAGCTGAAAAGGAGCCCAAAATAAATAAAATAATATTTTTTTGGGGGGGGGGGTGTGTGCATGCTTTAAGGGGGGAAAAGTGTTCAATTTTTCCTTCTACTGTTCATCACTTTTCACAATGGCCATAATTATGGCACCAAAATTCTTTTTTCCAGATTCTCAACTTTTGTGTTCTGAAAATTATCCAGCATGGAAAAAAAATTCTCGCACAACTTGATCTTGAAAATCTATTGTCCGTTGTTTCTGGTACATTAACACGATCTGCAACTAATGTTACACAACAAGCTACATTTGATCATGCAAATAAAAAAGCAAATTTAATAATCTTGTTTAGTGTTTCAGATGAGGTACAACCTCGTATTCATGAAACCATAACAATAAAAGAATATTGGGACAAGTTGAAAATAGTATATGAGTCAAAAAATAAGAACACAATACTTCATCTCTAGAGTCAACTATTGAGCTTGAAAATACAACCAGATGAAAAAGTTGAAATGTTTTCAAGAAGAGTAGAAACTTTACTTCCATCACTTCAAGCTTTAGAAGAAGAAGTAGTTGACACATCACTCATGCCTATAGTATTGAGAGCTATTCCTCCTTCTTATAGGATTTTTGTGACCACGTTAAACATAACTGGTCAAATAATAACTTTTGAAGAGTTAGTGAATATGCTATAACAAGAGGAAGCTATTCACTCAACTACTGAAACTGAAGAGCATGCAATTTCTTCTAATTAAAAAGGAAAATAATAGGCTAAGTCTATTAAACAGCCTCAGAAGCAAAGTAATACTCAACAATGCCAAAAGGACCAACAATGCCTCCAAAATAGGGACCTCAACCTCCTTCCTTTTTCGAGCATTGAGTCCACTTCACATCTCCCGCCTCTTCTCAGAAGACAGCCAAAATTTGACCTTATGTAATATTTGTAGGTCTTTTTGGATAGATCTTCTAAGATGGAGTATGGTCCTTACCCCTGTGAAATCAGAAAATCCTGCACACCCAACTTTCTTATCCTATGTTTCTTACTAATTTCTCCTTTCATCTTCTTAGGATCATTTCCATCTTGGTTATCTTTTTCTTTCTTTCTTTTTGTTACAAACACATTTGCTTCATTATTTATGCTCCTATCTACTACATTAAAAGAATTCACAGGTTCTTTTCCTTTATCATTATCTCTTTTACTAGATGTAGAAGCTCTATCTGGACAATTATACTTATAATGACCCTTTTTATGACAACCATAACATACAACTTCAGAAATATTTCTTTTTGGACCTCTATCTCCTCCCTGAGAACTAAATTATTTTCCTTGAAGAAGATTAATAGTTAACTAGCCCATCTCCCTGAGTAGATCTTCATACTCAGTATATGTACTAGGAGAAAGATTTGTGCTCACCGAGAGTGGTTGTGGATTCTAGACCAAAGGTGTTGGTGTAGGCTCTACCTTAGCAATAATTTCTTTGGGCTCTTCTTTCATGCTTTCTTCTTACCTTCTTGCAATCTCCTTTACTTGTTCGAGGGTTGTTGGGTGGTCATACTTCACTCATTATCTAATCTCTAGCTTCATCCCAAGAATGAAGTGCTTATAAAGGAGATTATCCATGCCATTCATCAACCCATCTGCTAATCTTTCCTTCTAGATCTAGGCATCGAGCTTCCTCCTTAGCTCTAGAACACGAGCATGATAATCCCTTATCTTCTCCTTCTCTCCTTGGGATAGCTTTGTGATATCGATCATGAGATCTACATATTTCTATTGTTCACCAAATTTTTCAAGAAAACTTTCAGTTAATAAATCCCATGAGTTTTTCACATTATCACCTAGTGTTTCAAACCACCTAAGGGCTGAACCATCCAAAAAGGTAGGAAAAAATTTAGTCCATTGTTCCCTTCTTATAAAGCCATTACAAGTACAAGATTGTTTAAACTTTTGAATGAAAGAGAAAGCATCTTCATTAGATTGGGCTGAAAAAATAGGAATCTTCCCCATTTTCAAAAGTAACCACAGTGAAATACCAATCGATAAGTACAATCAACAAGACTTATGTTCACAAATAATTGGTATCACTATAATAGAAAGTTACTTTACACCTTTCTACGGTAAAATAGGAATGACCACGGTAAACTATGGTAAAACTTGATTTACTGCGGTAAAAACTGACTTTACTGTGGTAAACACTATTCACGATAAAAAGTGAAGTTACTGTGGTAAATATTATTCACGGTAAAAAGTAAAGTTACTGTGGTAAATACTATTCATGGTAAAAAGTGAATTTACCATGGTAACTACTATGGACAGTAAAAACAAGGTTACCCTCCAAATGATTTCTAACTAAGTGGGAATATCTCTCCAAAAAACCCACCAATGAGTAATGGTCCTAGCAATAGAACCAAAATGTCAACACCAATCCGGCACTATGATAATTCTCCATCGGTAACTCCTCGTGCTATGATTATTTACTAATGCA
The DNA here is from genome assembly GCA_019776745.2 of Taxus chinensis. Classification (NCBI taxonomy): domain Eukaryota; kingdom Viridiplantae; phylum Streptophyta; class Pinopsida; order Cupressales; family Taxaceae; genus Taxus; species Taxus chinensis. The sequence continues at coordinate 852,995,217 of CM034148.1, read as the reverse complement.
CAAATTTTAGTTTGGTGGATGTAATCTAGAAACATAACAACAAACATAACATAAGAATACCATAGACTATGATACAAAGGAATGATGACAAATCTGAAATATAAGTGTAACTTATACTATCAACATGAAATTTTTACAATCTCACCCATGAGGTACTTCAAGTGTTACCAAATCCACTTTCCTTCCAACAATAACTATGGGAGAAACTTCACAATTACACCGCTTAATGGCTTCTTTAACACACCTTCTAAATGATGGCTTCATTTACACACTTACTCATACAATATTTCTCACTACTTCCTTCTATGCTAAATGAGGGGGGTGGCCTCTCTATTTATAGAACTTTCAGGCTTATCCACCTTATCTCTAATATAGGATAAGAAATCTACTCTGACGAATCATAATCCATACCTTAACTCTTATATTTACATGTAAGCTTATCTTTTAAGATAAGATAAACCTTATCATTTCACATGGGTTCCACATTTTTAGAATTTTTACAAATAAAATACACAAAATATTTATGACCTCACTCCTTGTCCTTATTTCCAATTTAATATTTTTGATTCCTAATCATGTAGACCCTACTTCTCTACTTACCTTAACTTTGACATTTTAACATTACTAAACCACTTATGAAAAATATTTACTTTTTACCACAACATTTCTACCATACTTTTATTATTACTGTACTATACCTTATTGGCAATGTTGTACTGACAACATTGTTATCTTCTATCAGATGCTACTACTAATTATACTTAACAACATCATATTCCTAATACATACATTAATGAAATAGAAATTACGGAAGAAAATTTTAGTGTCGACAGAGCATCTCATTCAACAGGATTCCATACGATCCTAATCTTTATCTTAAAAAAGAAAGGGGGGGGGGAGATAGTGATCGTTGTAGTATATGTCGATGATCTAGTCATCACTGGAGGATCAGTGAGGATGATTGAGTCAAAAAATAAATATCTAACACAATCATTTGACATGACTGATCTCGAGATTCAGCATTATTATCTTGGACTTGAATTTTGGCAAAAAGAAAATCATATATTTTTGTCAAAATTGAAATACGCCAAGAAAACACTCAATAAATTCAATATGATGGATAGCAAGCCATTTTCCACACCTATGGATACAAGACTTCAACTTTCTCGAATAGATCCATCACCACAAATAAATTCAACTCTATATCAGCTATTGATCGAGAGTCTCATCTACTTGAATTACACTAGTCTAGATATCAACCATGCAGTCAACTATACAGTTAGTTATCTTTCACGGTTCATGCAAGAACCAAGTGTTTCTCACTAGAAAGAAGCAAAGTAGATATTGAGGTACATCAGAGGAACTATGAACTATGGCCTAGAATATAAGAAGAATAATAACTTCTTCTTGATAGGATATTTAGGTTCAGATCATGCAGGAAACATAGATGATAGGAAATCCACTTCAGGATTTGTATTCTTTTTGGGATATGGACCAATATCATGGGGGAGTAAGAAACAGACTTGTGTTTCAAGATCCTCCATAAAATCAGAATATCATGTAGCAGGTGGAGTTGTATGTGAAGCGATATGGCTTTGACATATACTTGAAGGATTGGGAATACCACAAAAATATCCAATTATCCTACATGTTGATAATGAAAGAGTAGTAAAACTTGTTCGGAATCTAGTTTTTCATGAGCACACAAAACACATTGAGGTGTAAGCACATTTAATTCATGAACATGTTTAGAAAAATAATATCCAAATCCAATATTACCTAATAGATATGCAACAAGTAGCTGTCTTCACAATGTCACTTGCTTGAGTTAAATTTGAGGGTTTTAGAGAATTTTTTTCCTATTCACTTGAGACCATGCTGAATTAAGAGGGGAATGTTAGGAATAAAAATTAGATTAATTCATCATTATCTAATATTTAAATAAATGTAATAAGTTAAAGTATTTAATTTAAATACTTTAAACTTATGTCAATACGTATTAGTTATCATTAGTTATTAGTTAACTAAGTGATAGTGTTCTCATCCCAATGTTTGTGGGATAATGTTCTATCTTACATATTTTGTTCTCAGATGATTTCCATGAGGGGCAATAGGGGAAGTTAGGGACAATATACTATTTCTACATATTTGCTCAGATTATTTGATTTTCTTCCATATATTGTATCTCTCTCATTTGTTTGTAATTCTTGATTTCATATTAATAAAATTATGCAAGCACTGTTTTGTTTTCTGTAATTAAATTTGGGTTACAGACAAGACAAATGGTCTTCGTATTTTACATGGGAAACAAAATAAATATATATAGGACTAATATGTCCTATAAAATAGGAATCCTATTAAGGCTCCTAATATCTAAATATATACGAGTTGTTTTTAACAATTTGTAACCAAACATATAACAAATAATATGATTTTTTATACCAAATCATATTATATTACAAATAACAATTTATGATTAATAATGTTAAATACTATTAATCCTAACATTTCCCGTAGCAAGTTAAGAAGACCTAATGAAGAGTATGAAACAATGAAGATTAGAGGAATTTTAAAAAAATATCTTGAAACTTGGTAGTCTGAGAGTAATCCCAAATGGGTTCTTAAAATGGTAGATAAATTGTTACCTGACTCAAGACAATAAAAGTTACATTAAATTTTGATTGGAAGCATGGCTGGTAAGGGAGAGTGAGGTAAGAGAGAGTGATTGCTAGGGAAGTAACATTTCTAAGAAGAGTTGAGACAAAATATTTTGACCACACTTTAAACACCAAAAAGGGTTTCTAAGAGGGCATTTAGTTTGGTTGATTGAATTTTAGAATGTCCTAACTCATGAGCTTCCATCATCAACCTTCTTAAGAAGCCAAATTGGCAATTTTAGCAAAAGAGAGAAAGTTAATCAATTCTTTTGGTTTCCAAGGATCTATATGGTTAAGATAGGTGGTATAGGGGATAGAAAACATGAATAAAGCATTAAATGAACAATTTTAAGCTCATAGGACACATTTGCTTGACTTTTCTATTTCCTAGTATTGAGGGAAGAAGAACAATTTTGTAAGATATAGATTGAACTGAAGTAGTTATCTAATCCATCTTGTTGAGAGTGTGTGAAGGTACTAGATGCTTTACATCATATTATTATCAGAGCTGAGAATGAGAAGAAATTGATAGGAAGAAGAAAAAGGAAAGATAAATAAGTTGGGAAGAGGAAAGAGTTTCAGAGGAAAGTGAATAGTTGAGAATATGCCACCAAGAAGAGTGGGTAGAGAAGGAAATGGAGAGAAGCCAAGAGATGATTATTAGTTTGTAGTATTTAAAAAAATTCAAGGAAATTTAGGAGCACTATAAGTAGCTCAAAGAAGAGGGAAGACACTTGATGATGATAGTGATGAAGAAGAAAGAGAAGGACAAGTGGTAGCAGAGAGAACAACAGAAGAGGAAGGACCAGATTTAAACTCCTAAAGGTAGTCATAGGAGTAGGTAAAAAATAAAGAATGAAAGTTCCAGAGTATGGAGGAATTTTACATCCATAAGAGCTCATAGATTTGATATCCAATATTTACAAGTAATTATATTTTGAGAGCGTTGCAAAGAACAAGAAAGTGAATTTTGCATGTACCAAACTGATAGGGAATGCTGCAATATGGTGGGACTTTGTAAAAGAAGAAAGATTGAGTAGAGGAAAATAAAATATCAAGAAGTGGGAAAAGATGGTGGCCAAATTGAAAGGTAAGTTCATTCCTTCTAACTACCAAATTATTTTATTCAAAAAGTTACAAAATTTGAGACAACAAGAACTAAGTGTGGTTGACTATACCGAAGAATTTAACAAACTAGCTATGAGGTCTGGTCATATACAACATGATGATGAAGAAGTGAAAAGGAACATGAATGATTCAAGGTTGAATATACAAAATGATATTATTTCATTTCATTTGAGATCATTTGAAGAGGAATATCATGAAGCCTTAAAGGTAGAGGAGAAACTATCAAGAAAGAAATCTCAATATTTGAGAGGTGGAGGAAGATGAGTGAGAATAAGAGGTCAACAATCAGGAAGAGGACAATAAAAAAATAAACAAATGAGGAAGAAGTGAATAGTTCACAAACAAAGACTTCGTTCAGAGGTGGCTACACAAGAGGTGTATATGGAAGAGGTAGAGGTGAATTCACTGGTATATGCTTCAAGTACAACAAATTTGTTGGAAATAGATCATGTAGTCTATTTTCTTACTCAAAACACTATACGCACTGACACATCACTGAGATAGATCTAAGTACTCACCCAAAGCATGTGAAGGTACCATTTTCCCTCTTTTATGTCATCTTTTTCAAGGAGTTAACATGTATGAACATATATTCCATAATCATAACACTAGATCCATGAGCTTAATTTGGAAATACATATAAATAAGTAAGCATATAGTTCACATAACCATTAGGATCAAATTAACCATATAGTTACCAGTAATAGAGACATCAAAAATCAATATCCATTATATTAATCCATAATGATCCATTATATTAATCCATAATAGCTGAATACATACATATGACTGTCATGAGTCATGCACACTCATAAACATACCTTATAACTATAACACTAATGATACTCTAAATCGTGCAAATCAATACATATATATAGGGGTGCAGAACCTGCCATTCACTTCCCATGAACTCTCAATATAGGTTGCATGCTAATAATATCCATGCACCGCTATAAGATATCTATAGAAGCATGCAAAATTTTCCTATTAATAGATCATCTATAGTGAACTATAGTTTTGATCCTATTATTAGCTCCATGTGCCTATTTGAACTACACGTTCTATCCTAAAAAATAGACTGGTCTTGATCGCTTACTCCTCCTTGCATGTCGCACACTCCAAGTCTATATTTACCTCCACATACCAAAAACTCACAAAGTACTCTTCCCTTCTGATGCAGTTCTCACACATATATCCTTTTGTGTTCCACACACAAACCCTATCCTTTTAGCGTGTTCACCAGGTATAACCTTCCGTATGTTTCTTCTATGGCCCTTCCCGGACATTTCTTTTGTGGTCCTTTCTGCACATGTGTGAACCTCTACATACTTCAAACACCTATCCATTTTCCTATGCCCAACATTAGCTCAAACTAGGTATTTTGTCTGTCCTCTACAACACCCTATTTGATCACCCAAATAACGATAAATAATCCTCCAAGAATGAAAAAATATATGTCTAGATTGTGCTAAATAATGAAAGAATCCAAGTGATATTGTGAAAAAAAGGAGGGGGAATTCATTATTCACTTATTCTTACCAATGTTTTCCACCCCTCTAATTCACTACTCATTTGAGTAAAGGCCTCACCTAAAATGACAAGAACCTCCTCAATAGTTAGATCCTCACCCTTTCCATTAATGTATCAACCAAAGTTTCTATTTGTTTTCTTTGCATCAGCCAATGCGCCCATCTTGTGCATAACTTGAGGGTAGAGATCCTTCAACTTATTCTTAATCGAGGCCCTTAGTGAATTAATTTCCTCACACTTATGCTTAACCTCTTCCAAGATTATTTCCCATTCTACCCTATTTCCTTTATTCTTGGCTTGGAACTCCTTCATATCCACTTCATCTTTTGCAAAAAGTATTCCTACTATGTGATCACTATCTTCATAATTATCATAGACAAATTCCGCCATGTTATCTGCTTCTTTCACTGATTCAATTAACTTAGTGTATTGTGTTATGATGGCTTCAATTTTTTATGTTTCATGTTGTTTCTACCTTGCCATAACTTCTTCTGTAGATTCCAATGTAAGGGGTGGCTATTAGGTTGTGATTATGTAGCTAAATCTTCCAAATAATGGAAGATAGTTTCATACTTGGTTGTATCAGGAGGGTCCAAATCTAGGTGCACTAGTAAGATTACATCAACTATGTATTCAAAATTTTTGTAAGCCATGTGTGTCTACCCTTTTTCATCCTTTAATTTTTATTTTAACCATGCAATAATCTTTTACTTCTCCTTTATCTCTCTATCCCTTTCTTTTATCTCTTTATTTTTATCCTCTAGCTCCCTTTTCTTAAAACATATATTGTTTTTCTTGTCAAAAATCTTGGAACCCACCTCCAATGATAGCTTTTTAAGTGTGTTGCATGCTTATTCATATGTCAACTACTAGGAATCAAATACTGGATACATTTATCTAGAAAATGCTAAATCATAGGTATCCAGTAATGAATGGGTGCTTACTTCAGATTATGGCTCTTCAATATGCGACTCAAGCACCCAAAACAACATCTTCCTCATGAGTGCTAGCACATTGTCCTTATTGAATGATGACCAACAAAATAGTTTATCTGAAGGGTATCATGATCTGATACCTCATGAGAAGAACCTTGTTGGGATATTCAACATACTACATTATAGGTCTTTATGGGATGTATAATTGTCTCCTCTTTCTGTAAACACCCTTAGGGAAACCTATAGAAAGGTTTGATTCTCCACCCATGATCCCTTCCTCTTCTTCAATCTTTCCTTCTTATAGAATACATGTCACCTCATGCTCTATGATCTTTTTGACTTATTTCTCCACTTTGTGTTCTAGCTCAAGGTCAGGAGTGTGACTATTCTCATACTTTGTAGTTAGGCCTGGGTTTTCCTCTACAACCTGTGTGTTGGTCATGCTGACACCCCCTAAATCCACATACATGACATGTGCATCCTCCAAGTACTCAGTTTTTCCCTCTGCATCTGATTCTTCGATGGTATGCACATGTGGGATAAACTTCCCTACCAGCTCATCCTCATTTTCTGCTTCTTCTTCTTCTTCTTTCAGGCTCTCTATGTCCTTAGAGTCCAAACTAGGGACTATTTTCTATTTCTTCTGCACCAGAGATCTTCCTCTTGTAGGATTCCTGCTGACTTAGGTGCTTGTAAGTACCTCCTTCTGTTTTGAATTTTTCCCCTAGGGGTGCACTTGAAACGCGAGTATTATCCTTGCCTCTTCTCTTTTACCAACATAAGGAGTATCTCTGTGCCCTAATTTGTTTGGTTCAACCTTCTTCCACACAAAGGGCTCCCTAGGAATACTTACATCATCCTCCATGAATGATCCATCAAAAAACTAAGGCATTAGATAAATGTATATTCTTTCTGCATCCACCGAAGCTATTGGTAATGTAACTGGTTTTGAAAAATGTATGCTTTCTTATACATAATTCTCTTCATAGGCATGCTTTTTCGGCTAGAAAAGTGTTTGAAGCATATCATTGTGCTTCTTATCCACTTTTCTTAGATCAAATATCAATTTTTGTGCCTCCTTAAATCTATTCACAGCAATCTAAAAATATTGCGTTGTAAATGCAAATGGGAGTTTGCAGCATGTTCTTTTAGTTTTCATCAATTAATGTAAACCTCCCAATACAAAAATGTTGATAGATAGTGAAATCAACAACTTCCCCTACAAGAGCAAGAAACTATTCTATAATTCTCCACTCAGCACCGAATGCATCACACATCCACTTATAGCAATTTTCCACATACACCTTATATGTTGGTGTCACCATATCACATGTATACTTATAAAACTATTTTACGGAGAAGGGATCTTCTACAGGATACTCCCATATCTTGTCTTTCGGCCCATCAGACACTCCAATATCAGAGAACACTATCACCAGTAAGATTTTTCCAAACAAGATCTTATCACCATCGCATGCAAGATCACTAATATCCTCTACTATAAAGGAGGAAATATTATATATGGTTCCTTATGATATTTTCTTGCATACATACAACCATATTTTATTCACTTGTGTCCATATTTCTTTCCCACTAAACTTCGTGAGTAAGCACACAACCATCCTCATGAAAGAATCATTCAACTTAATAATATCAAATTCATGCCCCCCTTTCTTGTACTCAAACTCCATTGCAGATTTCTTTACCTTGACATCATTATCTAAGTCATCATCAAAATAATTTCCAGTATTAATCAGTCCAATATACTTCTCAATTAACTACATGGTAATGCAAATCCTTTTTCCAGAAAAATATAAATATTCCTTATGAAAAAAAAATATTAACCATTCATATAAGCTCTCAGGCTTCCCAAAGAATAAAAGATCATATAACTGTAATATTCCAACCTTATTCAACAATGTCTTCACCTTGTCATCATATACCGACTTATCATCTGGGGTTATTTCCTCCATTAGCCAAACCAATTTTGTTGTCATGTCACACACTGTCAAATGTATTTGATGGTTATAATCACTTACAAACATGATCCTAACATGAGATACCCATTCTTTTCCCATCATTAATCCATCTAGGTAATGCATCTCTAAGTACCATTCCTCCTAAACGTCCAATGTAGGGGTCATATTTTATTTTCCCTTTCCCCTCTTCTTTGATGACACGGTTACTACCTTCCTTGGTGCCATTTCAGTCATGTAAAATAAAAATCTTACCTCGGCCCTTTCTCTCCTTAGTACTTCAAACCTCTTGCCACAAACCTTAGGCACAATGTTGCTATACTTCTCCGCTCAAACTCTATAAGACGTATAGTAAATTGATATAAGCTCTCAGGATTCCCAAAGAAAAAAATATCATACAGCTGTAATAGTCCAACCTTCTTCAACAATCTCTTCACCTTGTCATCATATACTGACTTATCATCCGAGGCTCTTTCCTCCGTCAGCTGAACTAACTATGTTTCCATGTCATGCGCTGTCAAATCTATTTGATGGTTATAATCACTTACAAGCATGATCCTAACATGAGATACATTCTATTTTCCCATCAGTACTCCATCTAGGTACTGCATCTCTGAGTAACATTCCTCCTAAACATTTAATGTAGGGGTCATATTTTCTTTTCCCTTTCCCCTCTTCTTCAGTAACACAATTACTACTTTCCTTAGTTCCATTTTAGTCATGTAAAATAAAAATATTACCTTATCCCTTTCTCTCCTTAGTACTTTAAACTTGCCACAAACCTTAGGCACAATGTTGTTATACTTCTCTGATCAAAATTTGTAAGACGTGACATAATTATTGAAACCATAATTAGAGAAATCTTGTTTCCTTCAAAAATCCAATTCAATCCATCTCAAACTGATGGGTTCCCTCTAATAGAACTCACTGTACCCACGAATGTGTTCTCCTTCAACCTTTGGTTCATGATTCTTCAGCTCGACAATTGATTTCTCTCCAAATCTCTCAAGTTTTCCCCAGGTCACACAAAGCATTCATGAATTTCATGCAAGGTAAAAATGATTTTTCCTTGACATTCTATTTATAGGAATTTAAATTTTACACACATTAATTACTTTCCAACCACCAATGTACAACTGTGGTGTCCTTGAGATTTCACCCTGAAATCTGGGACCACCCATTTAAAACTTTTTCATTATTTTCAAAGTAACGGGTTGTTTTATGTTTTTATTTCATGTAATTGTCTCCATTTCTCTAAGGTATCCCTAGTGAATCAAAAAATCCAAATTCAAAAAATACCCACATGTTAAAACTCACTCTATATGTTCAACAGGATTTGTTTAAAAGCGTTTTATTTATTAAATAAATAAAGTTCTTTTAAAAATAGTTTATGCTCAAGTTAAACCCCATTATGGATTTCCACTCCAATATTACTTTCATCTCTGAATGGAGCATTCCGCAAGGATGGGTTTTTACACACTGGTTAATTGACATGTTATTTTCAGGAAATTGTCTGCAACTTCTGATGTGTTTTTCATTTTTATTTATTTATTTTGTGTTTGGTTTTGGTTTTTTCTCTGTGGTTTTTCTAGAAAATCCCCGTAGCCTATTCATTCTTCCTACCAGACCTTTTTCCTAAGCCTAGGGTTTTGAAAAGCTATCCAACATTTTTAATTGCTAATTAATTTGTCTAAAGGTGACCAAAGCTCAAGATTCCTTCAAGAGATTGTAAAAGGTTGCTTGGTCTAAAAAGGTTCAATAATAGGTTGTATGAAAATAAGAAAAAATACTACTACCAATGTGTAGAGCTCGAGAAAATATGCACTTTTAGAGAAAACAACACCTAAAACGGAGTCACAGAGTGAAAGTTATAACACTTGCAAGTTTTTACTGCTTCGTCTTCTCAAACCCTTTCCAAAAATGGAAAATTTTATCGTATTTGTGTTTTCTTCACCCAAAATTCAAAAATGGAAAGAAATGCTTGTTAGACAAAAATGTAAAAGTGCAAGCTACCGACACTTTCTAATTTCCATGCAAAACATAAGAGAAATTTCTTCATGCAAGTCACATTTTTCAAAGTTTCCCTGTCACTTGAATTTCCATGCAAATTATATAAGTCAAATCACTTTAAGTTAAAAGTGGGAAATTTGGAGCTTCTCAATAGGTGGAATTTGGAGCTTCTCGGCAGGTTGTTTTTTCCCACAATATAAGTCAAATCACTTAAGTGAAATTAGGGAAATTTAGAGCTTCTCAATTGGTGGAAATTTGGAGCTTCCTGGAAGGTTGTTTTTTCCCACAATATAAGTCAAATCACTTAAGTGAAAAGTGGGAAATTTGGATCTTCCCGAAAAGTGGAAATTTGGATCTTCCTGGTAGGTAGAAATTTGGAGCTTCCTGGCAGGTTGTTTTTTCTCACAATATATGTCAAATCACTTAAGTAAAAAGTGGGAGATTTGGAGCTTCATGGAAGGTAGAAATTAGGAGCTGCCCTTCCTTCATGTTTTTTTCACAAGCATTAGCCAAAAAGTGTGACCCATTCTGGCATAAATTCATGCCTAAAAGCTGATTTCTTTTAATTATTTTTAGCAAGGGTTGGCACTAAAGTTAGGGAGGAAGTCATTGCATGCAAAATACCTTCAAGAGAACATGCATGTTCTCCCAATATTCTAGTTGAAACCTTCATTGAATTTAATTATAATTTCCTTCACCCGGAGTGCTTTCCATAATTCAAAATTGCTCATATGCAATTAAAAAATAAAAGGTGACGATTTTTTTCTAAATTGTTTATGGCAAGCATTTTACTGGTGTATGTACTAGAGAAAAATTGCAAAATATTTAGGGATAAAATGGGAAGATAGGTCAAAGGAAACACCCACAAGAAAATTCATAGTCAACAGCTTCCAGATCAAGTTTGGTGAGAATCAAAGGCAAAGATTCAACCACATATATGAGAAAAAACATCTTAGGTCCGAGGTAGAAATATCATCCAAATGATTCATGAGGTAGAAGTGCAATACAATCTGGATCAACATGCATAGTAATGAAGAAGAACAAAACTGGAAACGTTGCATATTTGTTCTAATTTCTTCTATTTTTTCTTCTTCTTTCTCTTATTTTTCTCCAACAAAGAAATTGACCAATCAATTAAAATTGTAAAACTTAGGTAACTAGCTTTAAAATTTGTTACTTCTAGTTACTAGAATAAGTCAATTACTTAGAAATATGTGGCATGCATGAAAAATAGAAGGTTCTATTTTCAGTTATAAATCATGCATGTCATGTAAAGAGAAATGCCAGGAGGAATATTGTAGCTGATTCCCTTTTTCATAGCTTCCACATGTGGAAATTCATTAAAAAAATCCTATTTGTAATTTCCCTATATACACTATAAATAGAGGAATATCCTACGGGTTAAAGGATCACAATTTTTCTAGCGCATTCTTGAATTTCAGACTTTGTGCTTTTATTTTTGTGAAATCTGGGGAATTGAATAAAAGGTGAATTTATGAAGAACTTTGGGTCTACATTGCTTTTCTTCTTTCTTCTATTTTAATTTTTAGATAAACTTTGTGTTATCGAAGATTTAGGTTAGAAGCTATTCCTTTCCTTTACTTGTGAATATTGTGAGATCTATTTGTTTATTTGATTTGTATGGATGATAGCAATTCTGAAAACTATTGGTTGAATCACATACCTTCCTTTTTCTTTCCAAAATTCTATTATTTTCCCCCCTTCTAAAAATACTTCATAATAACTACTTGTTACAAAATTACTAAGCTATGGTTCATGAGCTTTGTAATTAACTTAAAACCCCCTGCAAATATTTATTAGGATTCATACTTACTAGATTGATAAACATCTTACACAGGAGCCTTACTGGTAAATGACAGATATTTATCTCATGATTTCCTAGGATTTATGTTGTGCATAAAATCTAGCCAACAAACTACAATTAATTCAACTTTTATGCTTTTCCCGCATTTTCAACATTTTTCATTATGCTCAACATGCATTTTCATCACGCACTCAAGCTGCAACCTTATGGCACACAAACTACTCTGACCGCAGACCTCATTTTGTGCACTTCATGCACTGAAGTACATTGACCTTTGGGCTTTAAACCAAGTATTTGCTCATGTCACTTCCTACCTCACATTACACTGCATGCTTACCGTATGTGGATTTTCCTTTGGCCTCATCCTAAGTATCACCCTTTTTCTTATGAAACCTTACCACCATTCTCAACAACCAACATCACCAACAACACTCACGCTCCTTTAGGACTTAGGCCTTCTTAAACCCCACACTAATTATATGCACGGTCCTTTGCACATGAAATCACATAGATAGTAATCAACTATAGGCACGTAAGCGTGTTTATTACAAAAAAACACAAAAGTAAAATGGAAAAATCATATCAACGATGAAAGGGAACACATAAAAGAAATGAATTAAAGGAAAATCTAATCTAAAAGGAAACATAACCTTATTAAGAATACCAAGAAGGATTATTTATAGTAGGGATTCAACCTAATCCCATTAAAGTAACCGAGTAATAAATTTCCATCCAATGCCTATAGCTAGAAAGTGTTTGATTTTAATATCTTTGTTACTAAAAATGATCCCAACCAATGAAATTTCAGCTTCTTAGGGTGGTGTACAACTTTGAATCATATAGAAGAACCATATTTCCCACCTCAAATTCCTTATTACTTATGTTTCTTACATGCCATGCCTTTGGTCTTGAATTTTATTTCTTTTGAATCCATCGAGAAATGGTGCACCACTCATACAATTGCATCAACTTACATATGCACTCTTCCACCGCTTGTTCATCATTTTGGCCTCTTGCGTGCACAATAAACAAAGAGGGAAACATGAAATCAACAGGTAACATAAAATCAATGCCAAACACCAAATTAAAGGGTGTGACCTTATTTAACCTCTTGTAGGTAGTTCTATATGCCCAAAGTACAATAGAGAATTTATCATCACAGTCCTTCCATCCAACATCAAAAAATATTTGTTAATGTATGGCCCAATATCTTATTGAATTCTTCAGGAGTCCCATTGACTTATGGGTGATAAGGTGTTATTTTGTGGTGCACCACCATGCATTTTGTCAATAAAATCTTGATGGTCTTATTCAAAAAGTGTGTGCCCTTATCACTTGTAAGACTTAAGGGACATCCATAGTGACTGATAATGTTATCCCTTAAGAATCTCACTACTATAGCTGCAGTGAAATCCCTTATAGGTGCTTCTTCTAATAACATTGTTAGATAATATGTACAAATGATGATATAGTGTTCACCAGTCCTATGTGTGGGTGGGGAAATAGGCGCATAAAGAAAATTTCCCATTTTCAAATGGTTCAATGCTTTCAATAGGCCTTAAAGTCATCTCATCTCTTGTTCTTGTCTTCCCAAGGCATTGAAAATCGTCACATGCTTTGACATATTCTATAACATATTTATAGAGAGTGTCTCACCATAATACAACCATAAAAATCTTGTGTGTGATGGCATCTCCAACATAATGTCCACCTATAATCCCACCACGAGCTTCTACCATTATCCCCTTGTGATCATGTTCCAAAACACACCGACAAAAAACCTCTTCCTGACAAGTTTAATACAAGTATCTACATATTAAGTGATAGGGCATCATGTTTATTCTAAATTTCTTCTTTTCTTAAGTCTTCATCCCCTTAGGAACCTGACCGTTACACAATAATACTGCAATGTCCTCAAGTTTAGTGGGTATGTGATTCAATTTGAAAAATTGTACATCTAGCATTGTGTCCTTAATGCTTTGTGCATCCTCAATAGAATTGATCTTTGACAAGTGGTCAAGTCATGAGTTACTTTTTCCTAGTTTTACTACAACTGTAAACTGAAATTGTTGAAATAGTAGGATCCACCTTCATAGGAACTTTTGTAAAATAAGATTATTGACAAAATACATAAGCTCCATATGATATGTAAAGAATATGAAAGGCGTAGCCAACAAGTATTGTCAAAACTTTTGCAATGCGTAAATCATAGATAAAGCCTCATGCTCCATAGTTGTAGAATTTTGTTCAGTTGGTGTTAAACTCCTACTCACAAAATGAATGTGGTGGTCCACTATTCCTTCCCCTTATTGGGCTAGTACTATGAAAATTTCCATTCCAGAAGCATCTACATAAACATGGAATTGTTTTTCCAAGGAAGGAAAGTGCCAAATGGGCGCAGAAGTAAGTATTTACTTCAATGTCTCAAACGATATCTGTTGCGTGTCATCCCAATGGAACTTTCCTTTGCTCTTCAACAATTCCTCCAAAGGCGCATAAATCTTAGCATATCACTTGATGAAATTTCAGTAATAACCTTTATGTCCTAAGAACCTACACACCTCGCTATGATTGGTAGGCTCCTCTATGCCTAAAATAACTATGACCTTAGTGGGATCTACCAACAAGCCTTTTTTTGCATATGATATTCCCCAACGGTGTCCCAAAGATGCACTTTTTAATGTTCAGTGATATACTTAATTTTCTGTACCTTTCAAATATAAGTCACAAATTTTCACAATGGTCCTTCACCAAACCATATACTATCCAATCATCCAAATAAACTTGCAATAACTTATGAATGAAGTCCTGAAAGGCTTGTACCATGATGCAAAAAAACGCTGCATGCACATTTTTCAATCCAAAAAGCATCACATTGTATGAAAAACTTCCCCATTATGTGGTGAAAGTGGTCTTTTCCTAATCTTCCTTTGCATTTTGAACCTGATGATAACCAGAGAACCCATTTGTAAAGGAGTAGATCTCATGCCCAACAATGCCTTCAAGTATTTATTTTGTAAATGGGGAGGGAAAAGGATCAATTACACATGAAGAATTCAAATCCCTATAATCCACACAGATCCTTATCCACCCATCCTTTTTAATGATGATGACCATGGGAATTACCCAATCAGATTCCTCAATAATCTCAATGATACCAGACTTTAAAATTTTATCAATTTCTTATTTTACTTTAATGTGCATATTAAGATTCATATCTGTAAGGCCTCTTCCTAATCAAGTGTGCGTACCTTCTTTAAGTTTGGTTCACATCTCCCTTAAAGAATGATGCACCCCTTTCAATTCATGATATCCTCCTAGAAAATAGATCCTAGAATTTGCGCAAGACCTCAATAATCTTATAAACCTCCTACTCCAACCAAAAGTCACGCAATAATGGCATCTTTGGGCTCTGTACATCTATCCCAATGTTAAATTTATTTGTTTTAATAGGTTCATGATACGTGTGCACCTTTGCATATGGTTGTATCCATCACCTCGAGCATACCCTAAATGTGATTTATATCCAGATTATTATCCTCATCATCTTCACCATCTATTACACATATAAAACTTACCCTTTTACTTTTTCTTCACTAGGCACAAACCTTTTCTTCTTCTTCACTCTCTTCAAGGTCAAGGCATGCCTCTAGGTCTAATTCCCCAAACATATCTAGCAATATTTCTCCACCATTCACATTGTCTCCCATGGTAAGGAACTTTACAATTTGATAGTGCTTCATTGGCCTGGGGCTTAGTTGGAAACTAATAAAAAGTATGAATCATACTACGAGGTCATCTCCTACCAATTTATTGTTACTCTTGTTAACTCTGCATGCACATAGCATGTACACATGCAACCACCTAAGGTAGTGTATAAATTATGTACCTAGAGTGATGGTGGAAAGGTACATCCTACCCCTCGGTCCAGAGTCTCTCACACCTTCTAAATGTGGTGTGAAGCAGAGTCCTTCCCATGAAAGTTCACATATTTGTGAGGGTAAATTACTCCTGAAAAAACCTAGTAGAGATGGAGATTCTCACTTCCTGCCACTCCACAAGGTTATCTCTGTGTGTAATCCACTAGTGCATTGTATTCTCGCATAGAGTATATGCAAGAATATTCCTCCTATCTCCTTCATTCATCCATTGGGATTCTATTGCATGCAATAATACGTCAGGGTTCCCTTCACCAGTATATCGAGGTACCTGAGTTATGACCTAAGCATTGAATTACGCATGCCTCTTGACTACGCGAGTAACAATATTCTTGATCTCCCATCCTACTACTTCATATGTTCCATGTGCACCGAATTGTCACAAGAAACACTAGTGGTGTCACTAATTGAATGAGCATCATCCCACTGTGTCACTCCTTCCTTATATAGCTCATTTACTTCAATATCTCTTACAGTGCGTGCGTAAATTCTATTCAAGTCTTCTTCACTCAAGGGCTCAACATAGGGATCAATTATTTGAATCTATCAATTGGTATAATGATGCATACTCTTCTTTATTCTTCAAAGCTAATGTACCCCTTGTTAAAGTGAAAATATATAGCATTATTTATATAACACTAATGAAACCCAAACAATGATGGGAAACTATCTTACCTCTAACAAGCTCTAATACCTCAAAGTCCCCAGGAAACTTGGCCCCTTGAATCATGATACTAGCATCCTTTAACACTCCAATAGGGTTGACCCTAGTTATGTTTAGAATGTGCAACAAATTTTTAGAAGGCTATAATGGTGATCTTCCCATATGATCCCAAGCATCCAACATGAGCACCTTAGCTTTTGCACATGTATCTATCAAAATATTACTCAAGATCCATCCATCTATAACTACATTTAGTGTAATTTATTTTTCATAATCATGATTATGGGGAGGTGGATTTACATGGAGGATAATCTCCTTTTGCACTCATTTCCTACACATGTATAACCTGTTCTCTCAACCATTCTCCTAGTAAGGGGATGATGTTTTCCTGTTCGAAACATTTAACATTACTTCTTTAAAATCATCTATGTATTTTTGTGTAAGGTCAACCTTCTTTTATCTGTCCATCGTGTGCACTTGTTCCTTTAAGCTCTGAATCTCTCCTTGTAAATTCTTGATGACGTCCATGGTATTTAGGTAGACTTTATTTCTGATGTTCAGTATCAAAGTACTTTGAAATTGATCACTTCTTTCTTTATTATAAAATCATTGTCTCCTCGGTAGCCTCACGCGCACGTCTTGCCTTAGCGGGGGTAGTGACTAATAGGGGTTGTGATTCAGAATTTAGTCCCAACCTTTAGGTATCCATTTACCTCCATCTGCCTGCTATATTTTAATCATATCCATGTGCTTATCTTTCTTATGTATCTTACTCATGTGCTCATATAGATCTGAGCATTCTTCAAACTTGTGTTGTTTCCTGCACCATGAGAAAATTATATTCTGAGGGCCTTTGTGCTGATAGTGATCAGGCATATGCACATGTAAAGAAAGTACCTTTAGGAAATCATCCTAGCTTCCACCACCATGTAACCTTAGACCTTTGTATCCTCCATGAAATCCCCTACTCTAGTTATTACCATTATTGCATGCCCTTCATTATGTTGCTCTCATTGATCCTTAGATCCACTTGCTACACTGGTTTGGTGCACACCAGTGTCAATAGCTTCATAAATATGATCGATTATTCTATAGTTAATAGTGTCATGAGTATGAGACTTACAAATATTGCAGTACATTGATACATTTTTATAGAATGCAAATTACAAGAGGGGAAATCTACTTACATCATGGTCCAAATGACATATCTCACAATCCAACAACATGGTCAGACACAAAATTATGAGGAAAAATATCCTTAGTATTTCCTTCCACCTTGGAATCCATGTATACCAAATACCACTATGCATCTCACGAGTTGAATTGAACTGATAGTTTTATCTAACTTCATTTTCCATGGATACAATCTATGCTCTCTAGAAACATGGGCTAAATCCAATGTCTATGCTTCCTACTGCCTCAGTGTAGAAGAGTTACCTCCAAAGCCTTTCGCGTGGATCTGTAAAAGTCTTATGTGAAATGCAACCTTCTGAAAGGGTGTGATCAAACCATGCCAATAATACCACTATGCATGCTAGATATGGTGGATATCATAGGATAAATTAGATAACAAATGTTTTAAATAATGCATCATACTCCCTTATGCTCTCATTCATACCCTGTTTAATATATTTCAAGTGCGCTAATGATTTTCTATTCAAACTCAAGTATGTGGAACTACAACCAAGAGTGCATCATGTAGTGTGTTGCAATCCACAATGGTCTAGTTCAGATCATACTTCCTATACCAACTATAGCACGCACCCTTGCAAAGTCACTAGAAAAACTGGCTTTGCCTTATGCTTCAGGAGTTGTGATCCCTTTCGCGAGCTCATAGAATTTCACACATGTGAATGTTATCTTCTACATCCTCAATGCCTCAATATTATAGAAGGCAAAGTGATATTACATAGATAACTTGTTGGGAGTTGATGTGGACTCCATGCCCACCAGATCCAGAACCTATATTACCTCAAAGTGTTTCCTCCACCTCTAGAACCACCACATCCACTTAGATCCCAAGCCTCCAAAACCACCACTTGCCTAGTAATGGTAATTAGACTAGAAGATGTGATAATTCCTTCAGTTACAACTATTTTTACTAATTTAAACTCCCAAAGTGTGTAAATTTGTAGCTACTTCTAGATGACATGGTACCAATGATTCTACGCAACCAAGCTCTACCTGACAGATGACATGCTAGATAATATACCTTCAACCAGACCCCCAAATAATAAAGATGAGCATCTGCATTGCCATAGATGAAGTGTGTTATTTGATTAAATTCATGTAATCAATGGAAAATGAAATTCTACTTGTTGTTACTCTATTACCAACACTAACTTTCTTATCGATAACTATTTCAAGAACTTGAAACACCAAGCGCAAGGGCAAGGTCACTGAGGTGGGATCAAATGTATGCTCAATGGTCCTTATGCTTTCTTTCTGACGTGCACTCTCATCTGAAATCTGGGAGGGGTTCTCTTCCATGCTTACTCAAATGGGGGAGAACCAGATTCTCGAGCCCCTGGTATCTTCCACATGAGCTACATAAATCCTTGATAAGCCATCTCTCTCCGCAACACTATTTTCAATCCTCAATATCATGATTACTTCACTAAATCCCTCTCTCATGCTTCATTATACTTAATCCATGCCTTTCTTCTCTTTTCCTTTCTTACAGCAAGGTATGCCATCTTTCACCACACCTATTCCTGGCCTCTGCATGTGGTGGTGAGTTTAGCTAGCCATCGAGAGGCACTCTAAATTCAACATTGCCATCAAGATATTAATTGCTAAAGGAATACCACAGAAGGTAATATTCTCTGGGCTCGTGTATAAACTCAAACTCTACAACTTTTAGGAAAGAATACATGTGGAAACAAAATACTCCATAGTATAACTGGTCACAACATTAGCCCACTAGTGATCTACAACACACATCCATGGTTCATCAAAATCAAAGAAGGTCTAGTATTCTTCCTACATACATACCCTTGATCTATAATACCATCTCCTCATCAATGCATACGCAAACAACTCACTTGATATAATTCTATAGGGAAGTAACTAAAATAATGAACTCATAAATCTCATGATAAAGGTATTCCTCAACCCACTTGCACGTGCATTAAAATTAGGTACAAAACCATATCTTTGAGAAAACTGGATCATGTCCATCAATAACCCAATCTTCAATGGTCATAAGATTCAACCGATAAGCCATCAGTGTGCATCATCCTCGCAATAGCTTAGAAAAGAGGTCCTGACAATAGAATCAAAATGTAGTCTATTTTTCTTACTCAAAACCCTATACGCACTGACACATCACTTAGATAGATCTGAAAGCTCACCCAAAGCACATGTAAAAGTAGCAGGTCCCTCTTTTATGGTCATCTTTTGTCAAGGAGTTAACATTCATGAACATATATTCCATAATCGTAACAACTAGATTCTATGAGCTCAATTTGTAAACACACATAACCAAGTAAGCATACAGATTCACCATAACCACTAGTTACCATATAATTGCTAGTAAAAGTGACATCAACAATCAATATCTAACCACAACTGATTCATTTTATTAATCCAAAATAGTCTAAATACATATATATGACTTTCATAAGTTAGGTGCATTCTCATAAACCATCAACATAACCTATAAAATTCATTCATTATCTGCTACATGATCCTCCGAATTGTGTTAATCAATACATATATAAATATATATATAGGGGTGGGGAAATTTCCCTTCACCATCCCATACATTCTAAAAATAGGTTGCATGCCAAGAATAGCCATGCACTGCGACAAGATATCTATGGAAGCATGCAAGATCTGCCTATTAATAGATCATATATAGTTAACTCTAGTTCTAATCCTATTATTAGCTTCATTCACCTATTTAAAATTTAAGTTATTTCCTAAAAAATAGATTCCTCTTAATCTCTTAATCCTCATTGTACGTGTCATGACACTCCAAGTCTATATTTAGTTCCACATACCAAAAACTCACTAAGTCCTCTTCCCTTCTGACAAAGTTCTCACGCACACATCTCCTTATGTCTTTCTACACGTAAAACCATGTCATTCCAGTGTGACTCAGTAGTTATATCCTTCCACATGTTTCTTCTATGGCTCTTCCCATGTGTTTCTTCTGTAGCCCTTCCATGTGAGCACATGAACCTATGCATACTTCAAAAACTTATCCATTTTCCTGTGCCCAACAAATCATTTGAATGTCCTAAACATCCATAAGAAAGGAAAAAAAGTTTAATGAGGAAAGATATCAAATTACACATGAAGATGAAAAGGAGAGTGTAACATCACTACCCTTAGTGGAGGAACCTGAAACTAGAGAAGCTTTGATGATGAGAAGATCCTTAGTGAATTCAAGAAAGAATGAAGAAGCAGTGTGGAGGAGAACATTGTTTAAAACAATATGCAAGGTCAAAGGTAAGTTCTTGAAACACATTATTGATAATGGTAGTACTTATAATTTATCCTCCATTGAAATGGTATAAAAACTAAATTTGAAGAAAGTAAGGCATCCTAATCCATAAAAAGTATTTTTGGTACAAAGAAAGCATCATGTATTAGTGAATCAATAATGTTTGATTAATTTTCAAGTATTTAGGTATCATGATTAGGTTTTGTGTGATATATTTCCCACATATACATGCCATATTCAGTTGGGAAGATCATGTAAATTTGATAGAAAATCCATCCATGATGGATGGGAAAATACCTATACATTTGTAGGATGGAGATAAGCATACTTTTAATCTCTTGAAGGATAGATGTGCATTACCTGGATAATATTCAAGAGTACTGTTCATGGGGTTGAAGACATTATTTTAGTAGAGAGAAGAAGGTGAAGTGAAAGAGAGAAAAAACAACATAGTCAAGAAAATGTGGCAATGGATAAGTGGAGAAAGAGAGTACCAAAAAAACTTGAAAAACAGGGTGAACATGGAAGTTTAGGATGGATATGTAGATCATGTTGAGAAGAAGGGAAATCATGTATCTAAGAAAGGATGTAATTCAGATCACAAAGGGAAAGTGCATAAGTCAGACCTAGTTGGGAGTGAAAATAATCTTAAAGAATGCCTAAAAATAGTCCAAGAATACCAAACGGTGCAAGAACAATAAGAGAACATGCATGACAATGATATGGTAGTCAATCATGAAGGAGGGACTTAGATTTTGCAAACTAACTTTACTTTGGAAGTTGTGTATGCAAGTTAGGGGCTTGAAGTGATGAAATAATGTAATTAAATTACTTGTATAATTCAGATTAAGAGCAATAGTAGAGCACCAAATAACACAATATTTCAGATTAATGATCTCAATATGCAATTAGAATAGCTTCGCCACTTCGAGGGGGCAACCTCCAAACCATATAACAAGACTCAAATTCTCAAATGATAATGAAATACTACCTATAATACCCTATATATACTAGTCATATGCTATGGCCATCACCAAGGCTGACATATTAAGCATGAGAAAGTATAAATGATATAATAAAATGATATGGTAAGCCACAAGTCGGCTACTCATATCCTAATACAAGCAATAGGTTAAGGGCGTAGCATGCCCTTCCCCTTCAAACCAATGTTGTCCTCAACGTTGAATAATCCTGGATGTTGCTGCAGAAATCCTTCATCCTCCCAGGTGGCATCTTCTATGCTCAGATTCTTCCACTTGATCAGATATTCCTTAATGTCTCTAGTTCTCATCCTCTTAGTACATGTTTGCAGAATCTTCTCTGGCTCCAAAATGATTCTTCCTTCCTCATCAAGTTCTAGTAACTCTGTCTGGGCTTCAAATTTCTGTCCAATAACCTTCTTCAGGCATGAAACATGGAATACTGGGTGTATGTGTGAAGATGGAGGCAACTCTAGTTTATAAGCAACACTGCCAATTTTCTGTAGAACCTGATAAGGGCCATAATATTTATGAGCAAGTTTGTTTTCCTTTTTCTGTTGCTTTAGGGACATCTATTTGTAAGGCTGGAGATGTACAAAAACCCAGTCCCCGATTTCAAAATGTCTTTCACTACGGTGTTGATCTGCTTGTTGTTTCATCCTGTTTTTTGTTAATGCTAAATTCTCCTTCAAACTAGCCAAAACCTGTTGTTGATGTTGAATGTGTTCCTCAACATCTTTGACCTTAGTCTGCACCCTCAAGGAGGAAGTGATAGAAGGTGGATGGTAACCATATAATGCTAAAAATGGGGTCATTTGAGAAGAGGTATGAAAAGATGTGTTATACCACCATTCTGCCAGTGGTAGCCATTTAATCCACCTTTCTTGCTTATCTGATACAAAACAACGTAAATACCCCTCTAAGCATTTGTTGACCACTTCTATTTTCCCATCAGTTTGAGGATGA
Organism: Taxus chinensis; assembly: GCA_019776745.2. Lineage (NCBI taxonomy): Eukaryota > Viridiplantae > Streptophyta > Pinopsida > Cupressales > Taxaceae > Taxus > Taxus chinensis. Next base: position 852,972,158 of record CM034148.1, on the reverse strand, counting down.
TAAGATGAACTGTGAGCTAGCTGAGTACCCAAACATGAAAATAATTCCGTCCAAAAATTACTTGTGAAAATAGGATCAAGATCACTCACAATTATCTTTGGGGTTCCATGTAGCCTTTGAACTGTCTCCAAAAAAATAGTTGCGACTATACTGGCTACAAATGGATGTGATAGGTCACAAAAATGGGCATATTTTGTGAGCCTATCCACAATCACAAAAATAACATTCTTACCCTTTGAACAAGGCAATCCGGTGATGAAATCCATGGAGACCTCCTCCCATCTTTGGCTAGGAATTGGTAAGGGTTGTAACAGACCTGGTGTCTTAATTATTTCCCCTTTGTTTTGTTGGCACACTAAACACTCTAATACAAACTTTTGTACATCCCCCTTGAGTCCTTCCCAAAATAATTCTCTTTTTATTCTATGATATGTCTTCAAAAACCCAGAGTGTCCTCCAACAGGTGAGGCATGTAGCTCTGCAAGAATCTTATGCTTCAACTTAAAATCTTTACTCAAGTATAACCTATCCTTGTACCATAGGACATTACCTTTCCACTCAAATTTGTTAGATGTCATAGATCCTTGCTTGATATTCTGTATTAGAGATTGTGTATCCTTATCTTGATTCCATTCCAATCTTGCTTCCTCCACCCAATCGGCCTTCAACATGGACATTCCACATAGTAAGGCATCTGCGGATGTATCCCTTCTAGACAATGCATCAGCTACTACATTTTCTTTACCTTTTTTTTATATGATTTCAAAATCATAACCAAACATTTTTGTTACCAACTTTTGTTTTTCCTCAGATGATAACCTTTACTCCGAAAAGTATTTGAGACTATCGTGATCAGTTTTTACCTTGAAGTGTCTACCCATGAGATATGGCCTCCATTGCTTGACTGCATGAAGAATAGCCATCATTTCTTTCTCATAGACAGGTTTGAGTAGATATTTTCCTTTGAATTGATGACTCTCAAATGCAATTGGTTTTCCTTCCTGCATTATAACTGCTCCAAATCCTGATCCTGAAGCATCACATTCAACAATGAAGGTTTTTGAGAAGTTGGGAGTAGCTAAAACTAGGGTGCTGCACATGGCTTCCTTCAGCTGCTCAAAGGATTTAGTGGCTACGTCTGTCCAATGGAAGGAATCCTTCTTTATCAATGCAGTGAGTGGGGTTGCTATTCTACCATATCCCCGCACAAATCTTCTGTAGTACCCTGTTAGTCCTAGGAACCCATGCAGATTTTTGAGATTTTTGGGCCTTGGCCATTCCACCATAGCTTTGATCTTCTGAGGATCAACTTTGACGCCTTCATGGGATACAATATGACCCAAATACTCTACCTCTTGTACACCAAAATAACATTTGGATGGCTTTGCATACAGAGTATGTTTCTCCAAAACTTCTAACACGTTATTTACATGTTGTAAGTGTTCTTCCCATGTCTTACTGTAAATCAATATGTCATCAAAGAAAACTAATACATATTTCCTTTAAAAAGGCCTAAAAATAGTGTTCATCAAGCTTTAAAAGGTTGAGGGCGCATTTGTAAGACCAAAAGGCATTACCAAAAACTCATAATGGCCCTCATGAGTCCTAAAAGTTGTTTTATGAACATCTTCCTTTTTTACCCTAATTTGATGGTACCCTGAACGAAGATCTAATTTCGTGAAATAAACAGCACCATGCAATTCATCAAGTAAATCATCAATTACTGGAATAGGAAACTTATCTTTGATGGTGTACTTGTTGAGTTCTCGGTAATCTGGACACATCCTCCATGTTTCATCCTTTTTACATACCATGACCACTGGTGAAGAATATGCACTCTGGCTATGCCTGATGATACCTGCCTTCAACATTTCCTCCACCATTTTCTCGATCTCACTTTTCTGGGAATATGGGTATCTGTATGGTCTAATGTTAGGTGTTTGGCTCCCTGGAATCAACTGAATGGCATGATCATGATCCCTAACTAGTGGTAGTCCCTTTGGAATTGCATCAAAAACAGATGAGTGAGCATCCACAATCTTCTGAAGATTAGGTGGCATTGAAGACTCTATATTTTGTACTTCTATGGAAAATAGCTTTGCTATAAAGCCATCCACTCCTTTTCTAAGAACCTTCTGCATCTGATGAGAGCTAATAATTTGTGGAGACTTAGCTACCATCCCATTCAATTGTATTGTCCTTCCATCTGAATGAAATCGCATGAACAATTCTTGGAAATTCATCTCAATAGTACCTAAGGTTATGAGCCATTGGACCCCCAAAACAATATCTGCCCCTCCCATAGAAATAGCAAACATAGGTGAGTCTAACATGTAGTCTCCCATGGAAATCTTGATACTATGGCACTTTCCTGTGCACTTGACTGTCCCACCATCCGCAATCATAACTTGCATTTCTGGAGCTGGGTAAATAAAACAGTTGAGGCAGGTAGCTAACTTACTATTTATGAAGTTATGAGTACTCCCCGAGTCAATCAACACCATCACCTTCTGTTTTTTGAGATAGCCAATAACCTTGAGTGTTTGAGGAGTACTAATACTTGAAAATGCATGACAAGAAATTGTAGGTTGGTGATCCTCTACTTCATCTTCTACTGGTTCCTCAGCCTCTCTTATAATTTCAGCTTCCTCATCATCCCCATTACCTCCGTCAATATAGAACAACTTCTTCTCAGCACATTTATGTCCCGGTCCATATTTGCTATCACAGTTAAAACATAATCCTTTTGCTCTCTTTTCTTCCATTTGTTGAGGAGTCAGTCTAATTGGCCTAACAAATGAAGGGGAAGAGATACTACGGTCTTTGGTGTTAATGAAAGGTGGCCTCCTACTACAAAGAATTTTTTCCTCTGCACACGACGTGCCATGATAATAGAATCAGACAGCTTGATTGGATTAAACATCCATACCTCATGCTCGATGTGGTCCTTAAGACTCCCAAGAAAAAAGTCATTCAGATTCTCTTCTGGAATATTCTCCACCCTTAAGGATAGGTTTTGGAATTGATGCACATAATATTTGACTGATCCTATTTGCCGTAACTTTGCTAATTGACTAAATTAGTTATCTAAAACACAGGAACTATAGTGCAATTGCAACTCCTCGATAAAAATTGTCCAAGTGACACCTAGACCATTCTTTTGCCTTTGAGCACATAACCAACGATACCAAACAAATTGGTCAGGTTCAAGATATAGGGATGCCAATGTCACCTTTTTTCCTGATGGTGTTTGATGTAACTCAAAGAAGTTCTCCATTTGATTTATCCAATTCAGGGGATCCTTACCATCAAATTTGCGCATATCCACTTTCGGCATCATGTTCCGTGGTTGCGGATAAGTTTGATTCTGATGGGACTGGAAAAGTGATCCCATATGGTTAGTTTGTCCATGATTTTGAACTGAAGGTCCTCCTTGGTTGATATGGGCTGGATTTGGGCCATACTAGTTACCCTTTACATGTTGCATGATATCATCCAACCGATGATTGATTTGGGCTATGTCTCCTTTAGAGGCCATCTTAGATTGTACAATTCATAACTCATACTCAAGTTGGCAAACCTTATGATCAACTGAGGTAAACCCTAGTGGTGAGGAATCTATATTTACCCTTCTGACTCCATCTCTTCAATCACTTCCCCTTCTTTATCTGGGGTTTTACCTGGAGTTACCGAATTCTTTTTTGCTCTTGTAGAAGGCCCCGCCATGATGTCAAATCTTAGGGTTTAGGGTTTTGATACAATTTCGGCTGAACAGGAAAAAACACAGAGAAGATACTAATACTATTTTTTTGAGAGATTTCCGAAAATGTAAAGAACTTAAAAAATTTCCACAATTTGCACCCTAGGGAGCGATTTTATAAAAAAACCTAAATTTGTAATAAATTTTTCAAAATAAATCAAAAAAGTCTGAAATTTTCAGGGAACCTTACTTGATATGCTTCACAACTCTGGTAAAACTATCTCCCACCAATTCTCTCTGGTTCACAATATGTGGCGAAAACAAAAAATTAGGGTTTTTACCCTAAATTCGGCCCAGATCGCAGCTCTGATACCACTTGTAATGAAATTACTTGTATAATTCAGATTAAGAGCAATAGTAGAGCACCAAATAACACAATATTTCAGAGTAATTATCTCAATATGCAATTAGAATAGCTTTGCCACTTCGAGGGGGCAACCTCCAAACCATATAACAAGACTCAAATGCTCAAATGATAATGAAATACTACCTATAATCCCCTACATATACTAGTCATATGCTATGGCCATCACCAAGGCCGACCTATTAAGCATGAGAAAGTATAAATGATATAATAAAATGATATGGTAAGCCACAAGTCGGCTACTCATATCCTAATACAAGCAATAGGTTAAGGGCGTAGCAAATAACAATCATATGAAGATGCACACTTCAAGAAACACTATAATTTCTCAATTTTTAAGGTGAAAGGAATCCAAGAGAAACAAATGAAGGTGTCAAGTATGGTTTAACAATCAGGGCACCTCAAGAACCATCACATGAGGGAAAAAATAAAGTGAATAATCTTAAGAAAAAGCTAACAAGAACATCATACAGTCCTAATCGAGTCAAAGAGCTCATAAATATGATTACTATAAGAATGAGAAAACTTGTAAGGATCATAGTAAATCTACGAAGATGAAACAAGCCAAGATAGTAGTCAAGAATTTCCTTCAAATAATTATATGCAATTGGAAACAAATAAGGAAGGAGTATAAATCATCTTGCAAGAAAAACACCACAGGAAGTTTTTTTTCCTTTGGTAGTATGATGTAGGTGCATCACTACAAGGGTTAGTTTAGGAATGAAAGGTCAATTTTTTGTTTTTTTAGGTATTTAGGGGGTCTATGAGTCATTCATGATGTCCTTGTAGGATCGTGAAGTTAAAAAATTTAATTTGGAGGTTTCCCTCCATTTTGATTAATTTAAAAATTTGAATTTCTAAGAGCTAATTTTGGTTTTCTATTTAGGAGTAGAGGCGTGGAGGTATATTTTCAAGTTTGGTTTAATGTCTATAGTTCCTATTTTTTGTCTTGGTGCCCCTCATGATGCTCTATGGGGTTTGGGTAACTCCTAATCATCAATGATGCACTTCTTGAATGTAACTCCTTTTTCCTTTCTTAACTTTCTTGGTTCTTGATGTCAATTATGGAAGGAATTCGAGCCAACGATGTATATATTCCATTTTTTAGCTATTTTATATTCATTTATCAATCAAGGAAATGCATTTTTGGAGCTCCAAAGGGAAGTTGAAATATTTTTGTTGTATGCATGCAATTGTGAGACCAACTTTGTGAATGGTTGTGAAAGAACAAAGGAACAAATATTATTGTGATTCCTGAATGATTAGTTACTGGAAGGAGATATATTAGGTGGAGTTTCCATTAATTTGTATGTTATTACACTACTTTTGTGATATTTTCTAGAAAATACCTGAGAAGCCCATGGTTACGGTCATAGCATCCAAATTCAGACTAGATTGGAAACTTGAGTGAATATAATTCTTACATGAATGGAGATAAAGGTATCTCAAAATACCTAGTCCATGTACAAAACTTATAGGGCCTAAGTGAGATTTTCAAGTGAAGATTAAGTCAAGATATTACTTGAAGAAGCCTTACAGTTAGCTAACTCAGTGTTTTAATGATAGAGTAGGGTATTTCTTGAATAAATAACGTGTTTCAAGTAGAGGAAGAGGTTACTGGTAATAAATTTAGGTTCTAAACATCTCTACGGTACCTCTCAAAGTTATTTTATCCTTAGAAAATAAATATGGAAGAATTGGTGAAGGAAATTGTATCCCCGGGTTCACTGTGATAAAACCCTCCCAGGGTTTATAAAAATTAGGCTATTTGAAGGGGCAGAACATTGAATCAAGAGCTGGAAGTTTGTACAAATTATCCTCACTATATTCCAACCTTAAATCAAGAGGTATCTAGAAAATTTATGGCCTTACCTAGGATATTTCGATGACAGTTGGAGGATCTTCCTATAGCAAGCTAAGAAGACCTAATGAAGAGTATGGAACAATGAAGATTAGAGGAATTTTTACAAAACAAGTTTCCTTGAAACTTGGTAGTCTAATATTAAGCCCAAATGGGTTCTTAAAAAGGTGGATATATTATTACCTGACTTAAATGGTGACCTAGAGGAAGAGATCTATATGGAACAACCTCCGAGTTATGTCCAAGATCCCTCCCTCATTTGTAAGTTAAATAAGTCTCTTTATGGCCTTAAACAAGCCCCTCAGGATTGGAATGCCAAGATGGACTCCTTTTTACTTACATTAGGGTTTAATAGGTGTCATTCTAATCCAAATGTTTATATTCTATGGAAAGATGACTCCATACTCATTCTTGTTCTCTATGTTGATGACTTGTTGATCACAGGCAACTCTTCCTCTATTATTGATTCTGTGAAGATCACCTTGGCCAACAAGTTTTCCATGACTAACTTAGGTCTGCTTCATTACTTCCTTAGGATCCAGATTTCACAATCTGACTTGGGAATTTTGATTTCGCAACCTAAGTATGCTCTTGATTTGCTAGCTCGTTTTCAAATGTCTGATTGTAATTCTTCTCCTACTCCTTTTATTTTCAGGGTTAATTTGGTTTCAGATTGCTCTACTCCCTTGGTTGATGGTACTCTTTATCAAAAGTTGGTGGGGAGATTGATTTACTTGACTCACACTTGACCATATTTATCATATGTCATTGGGATCATGTCCAGATTCATGCAAAAGCCACATGAGCTACATTGGAAAGTAGCTAAATGGATCCTTCATTATGTTCATGGCACTTATACTGATGGCATTCACTATCATGGAGGGGTAGATATCGACTTAATTAGGTTCACAGATTCCGATTGGGTTGGTGACTTAGATCATTGGAAATCTACTTCTGGCTACATTTTCTCTCTTGGTTTGGGTCCTATTAGTTGGTCTAGCAAGAAGAAAAATGTAATTGTGATATCATCTACAGAGGTAGAATACAGAGGAGTAGTTAACGCTACCACATAAGCTATTTGGCTATAGGGTATTCTGACAGAGTTTGGCATCCACTTTCGGTGGCCTACCATTATCTACTGTGATAACACGAGAACTGTCTCTATTTGTAGAAATATAGTTCAACATAAGTGGACGAAGCACATTGAGATCCATATGCACTTCATACAAGAGCTTATTCATGATGGCATCATCGACATTCAATACATTCAGATAGCTGATCAAATTACAGATTTATTTACCAAGCCCTTCACTGAGATGAAGTTTCTTCACTTACAGTCTCTTCTTGGGGTGAGGTCTTTTGCAGCTTCTCATCTTCTTTAGGCTAAGTAGTCCTTATTTTCTTCTTCTTCTTCTAAGAATATTGTGTTTGTATATGGGCACCTTATCGGGCCTTTAGCTACCGGGCCCCATTGACACATCTTTCTTAGTTGTTTAGGAGTGTCTTCTCTTTCTGTCTGACTCATCATAGCTGCTACCCCCAGCTTCGATGAAGGTGGGGTGTTGGTGTGAGTTATCCTATGTGTCCTCCTCACATATTGGAGGGTCATCTCACATGGGTTAGGTTTAGGTTTTGCTATTGAGTCATGCACTAGGGTTACTCAACACCCTATATGTACCCTTTCACTATTCATTTATGAGCATTTTAAGACACTCCACTATCTTTTCTCTACATGTGCAATTTTTTTTCTATTATGCAAGATTGTTCAGTTATTGATAAATTCTTCCTTGTGATTACGTTGGAGCCATTATGATTCAACCAGAGTGCAACTTGATCGTGGTGCATAGTTTTTGATACGATCCGTCAACTCTTTCAATCTATACTATTTTCTCTTAAAATATAAATACCAATAAAATGAATATCCTAGTTCTTGGAAGAGTGGGCCCTTGCTCCGCCTTAAAACAAGATTTGACAACTTAATATACTCTCATAACAGAAATGGCTATTTCATTGATAAAATTTTATGTATTATAAAAATGTACTATCTCTCTACGCCTTTATCTATGTATACATATATCTCTCTATTACTATCTATATTAAATATATCTACAATTGTCCATATATATACTAATTCCAAAGGTTCATTTACATCCATAGTTGTCCTACCAATTCAGATAGAACTGAATCGTGCATAAAATAGATGTTGAATTGGATCATGGCTGGATGTAATGTTGTATGATAGTTATCCCTAGATCTACAAGTATGAAGAATCGGAAATCTTATAATTTGCTATTGATTGAAAGGATCATTGATTGATAAATCACTGGATGTTGTTGGAATAAATAAATTCTCATTGGTTCCAGAACTTTAGAGAAGTTCTGGAACTAAAGGAAATCATTCCATATCTAACTGTGAGGGTTCTGGAGCTACATGCACGAGTTCCAGAACTAAGTCTGAAATTTCTAGAACTAAGTGATGGAGTTCTAGAAATACATCTGAAAGTTCCATAACTAAGTGATAGAGCTCGTAACTACGTAATGGAGTTTTGTAAATAAGTCTGGAAGTTCTGAAACTAAGCCGTATTAAAACCAATGCTTACAAAAACATGCTGACCACTTCATACTTTGTTCTTCCAACTGATTGTGACCTATTTTATTACAAAATTGAATTTCCAAATAACTTTGTTAGGAATTATAGATTTTTTAAACGTTAGAACTATAATAAAAAAAAAATGGACAATTACATCCTAAATTACATTAGATTGAACAAAAGTCACAAAATGCAGTCAAACTTGATAAAATGGAGAGTAAAATAAGATCATTTCTTGTACATTAACGAGACATATTTTGGCCTCATCACCTCCCTCATATTTACTTTTTTTTAAGTCCTCTTAAAAAATTTACTCTTCAAACCTTGGGTTGTGTATTCTGCATTCCAATTGAGTGCTCAGGTCAAATGGCTGAAACTAAATATCCCATTTTTTTAGTTTCCTCTTCCATTCCTCAAATTGAGTATGATCTTGAGGTTCTCTATTTTCCATGGATACATAGGAGCAAGAATAAGGGGAGGCCTTGTTCTCATTCTCATCCATATGCCCCTGTACTTTTCATTGATATGAGGGATTATTGTGCATAAATCATTTTCTCTTTCCAGACTCCAGGTCAAATTTGTGGGAGATATTACTTCCCATCTCCTCAAGGAAACTATAAGAAGCTCCCATCTTTTTAAAAATCCATCATAAATCTCCTCAAAATTTCCCACCTCATAAAAGGTGCAGGCATTAATACTTTAATCATCAAGATAATGTTTCTTGAAATGTCTATTAAAGGCATGGGTTCTAAAATGTTTAACAAAAGTAGATGGTTTATCATAATGATCCTTCATGCAGAGACCAGATGAGATAACTTTTAATAGATTCTCAGAATCCCTTTCCTTCCATGTAATCTGATTTTTAAGAACAAAAATAAATGCATTAAGTTGGCTTTCTCCCACATACAAATTGATCATGAAGCCTGTGTTCTTTTCTAGCATAAGATTACAGAGATAGAATTCGCAGAGAATATTTTTCTATTCTGCACTAGCTGAAGAATAGGTTTTCATGAAATCAAATTCATATTTTATTTCATGTGGAAGGCCGCATGCAATTCTTGAAAAATTCCAACAAATTAATTGTTCTTCTAGAAACACACTATATGTAGAATAAGGTGTCTTGCATGCAAGCAATTTTTCACTCATTATGAAAACCATTTGTATTTTTACAAGACATTTAAATTTGTCTCCTGTTAGTGCAAATCAGCAGCACCCTTGGATGTTGATCAGATTTCTAGTTTGACATTTGGACATCCAGTGTGATTGCACAACATTGAATCTTTTCCCCAAGTGTGGGACTTGTAAAAATGGGAAAAGAATCTCTAGGTTAGAGGCTGGTTCCTCAACTCCTCTGATCAGGCGTATTACTTGAAAATTGTAGAGGTTTAAACTCAAAATCCTACTATAAATTCCAAGGGGACAAAGATAGAGAATGCAAAAGAATTAAAACTAATGCTAATAAGGTGATGCACCAAAGGAGTGGTGAGTAATTTTTACTTCTACAAATTGACACAGATTATAGAAATGCAGAAAAAAATCATGCACAAACTGATAAAATGTAATGAAAGATCATGGATGAATCAAACAACACAAGAAGAGGACTGAAACTCATTCACAGAGCTTACATTGTCATTTCCAATATCAAAATACATGCATTACATCAACAGAAAGACAGAAAATATGTTGCAGTCTTGAAAGAGGTCTAGTATTCCACAAAATCACTTTCTAAGTTGAAAGAGGGAGCCTGCAAAACATAAAAATGTCTAACCACCTCAAAATGAGCCAAATCTGGCTTTTAACAATGCCCATTCGAGCTTAGGAGAGAGAAACACAAGAAAACGTGACAACAGCTTCAACCACTAACCAAAATGTAATAAAACAGCATGGGAATCCTTAAAAATTCATTCCCTGACATTTTTGACCATGTTGGGAGAGAATGCGAGCCATGCTGCATTAAAAATGGTGGTTGAAATGTCATCTCTGTTGGTTTCCACGTGCCAGAGGTGTTTTCCAATTTTCTCTCTCCAAACTTCACCAAAACACAAAATTGACCCTGGAATCAAGTAGATATTTTCACCAGCTTTCCATTGATATAAAGAACATAAAAAACCAAGCTCTGGATCGAAATTTATGCTCATTTGAAAATTTAGGGAAAAACAGGGCCAAAATGGGTTGGCGGGCCGAAAATTTGAAATTTGAAAATTTTGAAAATGTGAATTTTTTGGCACGGGCCAGTGACTTGTTCGCCTAAAAATTACCCACTTTTTGCATTTGGGAAAATTTCCCCAAAAATCTTCGTGCCCCGCCACTCTGGTGCCACATGGCATGATTCTATTGGTCGCGGTCTCTTTCTGCTTCATTTTCCATCGTTTCGGCCTTTGGAAAATTTTTTGATGAGAAAGCTTTCTGAAAATTCTCCGCCGGTTGGATGACCTGAGGACACGTGGCATGATGTGATTCACTGCGGGCATCTGCTCTTAAATTTTTGTCACTGTTGACCATCTTCTCTAAGATGGACATGTGGCACAACCCCTTCTTCATTTTTGGCTGGATTGGACGTGGGCCTGTCTTCTTCATTTTTGATTACGGGTTTGCCTTGTGTTTTTTGCCGCCACATGGACACGTGGCATGATCTGACTGGTTGGCGGGCTTTGGGAGGTGGGACTTCCTTTCAAATTTTTTCTTTGAATTTTCTTTGGGAAAAAAACCCAACTTTCCTCCGTGGTTCACTGGTCTTGGGATATGTGGCTTCTTTCAATTGGCTACAGGCCTTGTGGGGGTGGGCTATCCTTTTTAGTTTTTCACACTTGGGTGAAAAGGAAAAGATCCTTTCGCGCCTCCGACCCCCGACGCCACGGTGACACGTGGCCTAATCTGATTGGCCAGCGGGCCTATGGGCCAATATTTCTCCTTTTCTCCCCACCAAAACACTTCACCAAATTTTCTAAGTCAAAGGGTGAGGTTTCCCTCCGCAGCCCGCCAATTCTTTGTTGACGTGGTGTGCTCTGATTGGCTCGAGCCTTCCTTGGAGATATTTCCATGGCGCCAATAGTTAGGAAAAATTTGAAAATTATCTCCCACCTCCACCACTCCTTCGGCCTAAGGAAACGTGGCGCAATGCCATTGGATGTGGGTCCTGCGGGAAAAAAAAAAAATTTTGTGCCAACCCTTGGGAAAATTTCCCAAATCTTCCCTTCCTGGACACGTGGCTTCTTCCCATTGGTCGCGGAACTCCCTTAAAATATTTTTTCATTGCACCAAACACTTAGTAAAATTTCTAAATTTTCCTCTGCCCTCTGCCACTTGATTGCTGACGTGGCGCTCTTTGATTGGCCGACGAGCCTATCCAGGGAAAATTTCCCACAAAAACTCCATCGAGCCATAACTTCAAAAATACATGGAGTCAGGAGGAAAACTTTACCTTTTTGGAAAGTTGAGAAGGAGCTCTATCCAATGGTTCCATTTCCAAAACATCTTGAGTGCTTGAAAGCAAAATAAATTTGACTGAGACATAAGGGACACAACTCCTTGGGAGGAATGAAATGAAGGGAGTTAGCCACAAAATGAGCAAGGGGCTCATTTTGGATAACAATTTTGGTGACTCAGAGGGGTCATCTGCCTGCTGGATGAAGTTACCAGTTGCCTGAAGCAATTCATTGGGCATGTAGTCATCAAATATTTTCTTGGTACCCCTACTAATTAGAACAATGCAAGGAGGAAGATGGAGGGCAGAACACCATCTGATTGGGACTCAAGGCCTACAAGATACATTTCCTGGAACAACAAGCTTGTGCCAAAGCACTTAGGGAAAGAAAAGCTAATCTACAACAAAATAATGTGCATAAGCACTTGGAGGAATGAAAACCTAAGCTAGTATGTACAAGGTGGAGAATTCCCTTCAGTAGCAATGCTTCAGATGGATTCCATTAACTGGAATCTGTAATTCTTCACCATCCAATGAAGACAATTGGAAGGCATTGTTGTCCTTACACTTTGTGACCATGTAGGGGCCACTCCAAATGACATCAAATTTTGAATGCCTCCTTGGTTTTGCTATATTTGCATCCCATTTTAACACTAGATATCCAACTTGGAAATATCTATCCTTGGCCTTTCTATCAAAGGTCTTCTTGATCAAGGCTTGATCTTTCTCCATTGCTTGGGATGCCTGATTTCTGATTTCTTGGAGCTCCATCAATTCTGCATACCTAACCTCCATGGGTCCAAACTCCAACAACTCCAACTACTTCATGAGTTCCAATGTTGGCAACTCAAGTGAAATGGGAAAAATTACCTTTCTTCCATAAACGAGCTTGAATGGAGAATTACCTGTAGATCTCTTGAGGGTTATCCTATCAGCCCACAAGGCTGATTTCAATTTAGTATGCTAAGACCTCTGATTTTCATCAAGAGTCCTCTTGATGATCCTTAACAATTTCTTGTTTGTAGATTCCGCTTGGCCATTACCCCAAGGATAATAGTTTGATGAAGTGCTTAGGTAGATCCCATTCTTGACAGCCCATTCAGTTACCTTAGACCTAATGAATGCCAATGCATTATCTGATATTATTGTAGTAGGTATGCCAAATCTGGTTGATATCCCTTCATAGAAGTCTAGGATGCTAGATTCATTTGCTTCCTTGAGTGCTACTGCCTCAGTCCACTTGGTGAAGTAATCTGTTGCTGTTAGAATCCACTTGTGTCCTTGGCTTGAATTTGGATTAATGACTCTAATTAAGTCCAAACCCCATTACATGAATGGCTGGTCAACTGAAATTGGATGCAATGGAAGGGCAGCTAGTCTCTCCTTACCTGTGAAGAATGCACAATTATTGCACCTCTTGATCCATGCAATAGTCACTGAAAATATTGGGCCAATAATAGCTAGCCCTCATGATCTTGAGAGCTGTCACTCTTGGTGCAAAATGACCACCAGCTGGTCCACCGTGGAACTCTTCCAACACTCTGTGAATCTGATTTGTCCCAATGCATCTCAGCAGCACTCCATTCACATCCCTTTTGAATAAAACACCATCAACAAGGGAATATGGGACAACCTGCAATCTGAAGTTTCTCCTTTTGGTTTTTTTCATCTCTGGAGGGCATAGGCTTGTGTGTAGGAAGTGCATTATGTCTTAGGTCCAGTAAGGAGTGAGGACACCATCATTTTCTTCTTGAGTGCTTCCTTGCTCATGGCTGTCTTGCAACACCAAAACAACCTATTTCTCATTGCATGCTTCCTTTTGTTTGTTCAAGACCAACTGCTCACACAATCCTTTTCCTATGACCAACTTGGTGACTTTGATCTGAATGTCATATTCCATGACACGAGTAATCCACCCTGCTCTCTTTTCATTTAGGTCTTTATTGAGGAGGAAGTCTTTAACTCCCACATGAGAAACCAACAGTTCAACCTTGTTTTTTGAAACTAGATGCTTAAATTTCTTCAAGCTCCTAGTTACTACAAGAACATGCTTCTCAATGAAAGAATATCTCACCTCATAGTTCTCCAGGCTTTGGTTGAAGAAAGCAAGTGGCTGCTCATCATTTTCTTTGTTCTACTATACCAAAATTGTAGAAATAGTATCATCACCTCCAAATGCATAGAGGATGAAATCCTTGGAGAAATATGGGCTAATGAGAGTTGGAGCTTGTGAGATGGCCTCTTTGATTGCTTGAAAACTTGCCTCGCCTTCTGCTGTCCATTTGAAAGCTATGCTTCTCTTTAACATCTTGGTGATAGGTTTGACTAGGGCTGTAAAATTTGGGACAAACCTCCGAACAAAATTTATCCTTCCCAAGAAGCTTTGAAGGGCTTTCTTATGACTTGGCAATGGCAGTGATCTTATAGCTTCAACTCTTTCGGGATCAATTGCCAATCCTTCTTTGGAGACAATGTGGCCAAGGAGCTTTCCTTCATGAGCTAGAAAAATACACTTTTTGGGATTCAAGGATACCCCAAATCTTCTGCACCTTTGGAATACTTGTCTTAAATGAAAGAGATGGTCTGCTACATTTTTTGAAAAAACAGTTATATCATCAAGATATATCAGCACCATGTTGTTAATCAAATCCTTGAACACCACGTCCATTGCCCTTTGGAATGTATCCCCAATGTTGGATAGCCCAAATGGAATTTTTAAATATGCATAAGTCCCCCCATTTGGTTAGGAAGGTTGTCTTGAATTGATCCTCTTCCTTCACCATAGTTTGATTGTACCCTGAATAGCCATCAAGCAATGAAAACCTTTCAGATCTAGCAACAATGTTTAAAATCTACTCCATAGAAGGAAGTGGGTAATGATCCTTGAGAGATGCTCTATTCAAATCTCTGAAGTCAACGCACAATTTGATTTCTCCACTCTTCTTTCTAACTGGAACCAAGTTGGCTACCCAAATGGAATGCTTGATAGAGAATATGATACTTGACTCTATCAACTTATTCAATTCTTTTCTCATGAGAGGCTCCATGTGTGGATTAACTAGCCTTTGTTTTTGCCTAATGGGATTAGCACTTGGGTCTAATTCAATAGTGTGTTGATCTAACTTGGTATTGAAACCTTCAAATCTTCATAGCTCCAAGCAAGCATATCAGGGAATTCTTGACAAAGCTATATGAACTCATGCCTTTCTTGCTCAGTTGTCACTTTACCAATTTGGAGTGACTTGCCTTCTTCCACCAAGATGGGCACTGAATCTTCTCCCTTGACTTGGATATTTACTTTCTCCTTCTTGAACTGATCATTAGGATTTAAAATGGACTCCAAAGTGACAAGTCCCTTTGGCAGTTTGTTGGTTCTCAGTTGTACCACTTGATCACCATACTGCTGTTCTAAATTTTCCTGATTTTTAGCTGAGAACTCAGCCTCTTCTTGCAAGAAATGGATGATTTTTTGATCATTTTCAAACACTTGCAAACTCACATTGTTGTTTGGCACTGAAGGCCTTACAATCACATGAATGCTTAGTTGTACTTTGTCTTTCTTAATGCTTTCAACAACATCAAAGGTTTCTCCAACTGTTACAAGCCTGTTAGCAGCTTGGTTCTCTTTCCTAGGGATGGACTTGATGCTAAAGCCCTCAAAATCTTCAATGAGGTCCCACACCTTGTTTTTGTAGCACTTGAATAGATCATTCTTGGAAGCATGCTACCCCTTAACTTGGTTGACAATTACCTCACTGTCACCAAAAACTTTCAAGTTCTTTATTCCTCTCTTGATTGACCAATGTAATCCTTGTATCGAAGCTTCATATTCAGTAGTGTTATTAGAACATGTAAAATGAAATCTAAAATTTGAATAATACTTAACTCCTTGAGGTGAAACAAGCATAGCCCCCCTCCTGCACCTTGTCTACTCCTTGATCTATCAACGAACAACTGTCATACCTCATTGTCATCCTTGTGGTCTGGCTTGGTGATGCTAGGAATAGGCTAATTTTCTTCATGCATGCAATAGAACACTAGCTCAGATTCTTCTATTTCTTAATAAGGATCAAAATCATGCACCTTGCTTGACCATTCATCAAGATTCAAATCTGGGATCCTTCCAACCTTGGTGTCAGCTTCATCATTGCTTGGATAATCTTCTTGATCAAACGTTGAACAATTGGTATTGATTTGGCTTGGAGTGTGAGGTTCAATGTGAAATTTTGCAATAGGCTCAGATATGATTGTGGCTTTGGTTCCATACCTTGTTCTGAACAACATGTGTGACAAATCAACAGATAAGTAACCTCCAATCTTAGCTATGAAGTCCCCTTGACAAACATAGGGCAAAGAGTGGTGGAAGATCTATCACTAAGACATCTTGCAAAACAACAATGTTGGGGCATGCATGCAAAGTAAGGCTCAAGTTTTTAATCACTCCCACTATTGTCACTGATGTCCCATCTAATTGCACTACCCCTTTGGATATGACTTCAAATTGAAGCCCCAACTGATCAGCTATTTGCTTGGGCATTACTAAACTACTTGCTCCGGAATCAATCATGCAGTTGTGTACTAATTGGTTTCCAATGATCAATGAAACATAAAAACGAGGGGGCTTCAACATTTTAATTTGCTATCCTCCATGATTCCCCTCAATATGGGTAGAATTTTTGAGTAACTTCTCTTGCATTTGGACCTACTAATTTGAAGTTCACCAGTCCTTCATGGTAGCTTGTAGAAAATCTCTTTAGCCTGGGATGGATAGTGATTCCCACATTGATATTTTTACATTTTTCTTCTTCATCTGATCAATGATGTTGAATGGGGATGAAGCATCTGTCTACTATCCTCTAGCTTGCACATTCATTCCTTGCACATGGACAATAGCAGTTGGCATCTGAGTTAGTTTAGGAGCTGGTTTGGGTGGCCCTTGCACGTTTTGGAACTGCATTTTGTTTGCCAACAGTATATGGAGTGGTAGAAGGTTGTGGATTACTTGGAGCCAATGGCTGTCCTTCACCCAAATTTCTCCTTTTTTACCTTGTGTTGGTTGTAACACTTTGAGAGATTGTTTGATTCATACCACAAAAATCTTCTTCCTGTCAGTTTACAAGTGTGGTATCATTTGGAGCTGATTTTTGCTGGGATGTTTCTTGTTGTTGGTTATTTCCTTCACTCCCTTCACCCTCCACACTAGTTGTTGTTACCATCAAGGCTTAATTTAGAGCACCATTGAAGCACATAGACTGGTTCTAAGATTCATTGTAGGGGAAACATCAATCATACTCCTTAGCTATGTTGTTTTGTACTGGCACTAGTGCTTTGGAAGTAGATGTAGCATTGGGATTATAGGGCTGAAATGGTTTTTTTGCAGGAGGCCTAAATTGATTTTGATTTGCAACTAGATTGGGTGGTCTTTGAGGCTGATATGGATGCTTGTTAGGTTGAGCTTAAGGCTGATATGAAGGTCTGAAATTTTGGGCTTGTTGCCTCTTGAGTGTAACCATCTCATTACCTAAAATTTGTAATTGCTTCATGACTTCTTGAAGTTCATTTTAGGCACTAGAAGATGAAGTAGAAGATTCACTTGAATTCTAATTTCTAGGAGTGGGAATAGGAGCTAAAACAAGCACTTGATTAGTACTTGGACTCTCTAAATTTGGATACAATGGCATGGGAGGCCTAATAGCTAGCTTGTCAGCTTGAATCAGATAGTTTTCAGCTCTAATGTCAATGCTGTAAGCAACATGGATAGTTGTGCCTCCCATGTATTGAATTAACATAGAAATATTATAATTTAAAGATTTGAGGTAATATAGAAAAGCACCTTCTGCTGTTGGCCTTACTGCCATTGGAATTCTCTCCCAAGTCCTTTGAAATATGAAGCTGAAGTCAGTCAGCTGCTCATTGGGAGCTCTCTTGATAGTTGTCAATTGTTCCAAAAGGGACAAGTTATCCCCCTTTTCTCCAAACTACTCATGGAGGGCTATACATAGCTGGTTCCAATTTTGGATAGAGCCTGAAGCAGGGCTCCTGAACCATTGTAAAGCTTTACCTTTGAATGAAGATGACAGCAGTTTGATAGTAACTTGCATCTCATCAATCTCATGGATTGCACAAATATTAGCAATATCCTTGACATGATCACCAGGAGTGGTCTGATTCTCTCCAGTAAAGTATGGAATGTTCTTCAGTGCTGCAACTGGGATTGGATTTTTTGCATTGAGAGCAAGTGGGCTGCTATCAGTGAAATTGACATATGGGTTGTGTTGTGCCATTCTGCTTGGCCTCAGAACCCTTGTTGATTGGATGAAAGGTCTACCAGGTGGAGGATTTGATAGAGTTCTGTTTGGTGGAGATGGATACCTTTGGATTCTTCTCCCTCTTTTTCTTCTTCTTGGAGATGATTTCAAATACTCAAACAATACTTATTCTTCTCCAACTCTTAACCTTGTGGTGATTCTTCTCATGATTTTTCAGGTATGTACTGCTAAAACCAGCTGATTCTTCTTCCTTGGAGTCACCAGATGTGCAATTCAAATATATTTTAAGCAAGAAACTTGTAACAAATGCACATCAATTTTGTTGCAATGGAGATGAAGACCTCTAAGGTCCCACCGGGTGTGCCAAAACTGTTAGTGAAAATCAGCAACACCCCTGGATGTTGATCATATTTCTAGTTTGACATTTGGACATCCAGTGTGATTGCACAACATTGAATCTTTTCCCCAAGTGTGGGACTTGTAAAAATGGGAAAAGAATCTCCAGGTTAGAGGCTGGTTCCTCAACTCCTTTGATCAGGTGTATTACTTGAAAATTGTAGAGGTTTAAACTCAAAATCCTACTATAAATTCCAAGGGGACAGAGATAGAGAATGCAAAAGAATTAAAACTAATGCTAATAAGGTGATGCACCAAAGGAATGGTGAGCATTTTTTACTTCTGAAAATTGACACAGATTATAGAAATGTAGAAAAAAATCATGCAAAAACTAATAAAATGTAATGAAATATCATAGATGAATCAAACAACACAAGAAGAGGACTGAAACTCATTCACAGAGCTTGCATTGTCATTTCCAATATCAAAATACATGCATTACATCAACAGAAAGGCAAAAAAATATGTTGCAGTCTTGAAAGAGGTCTGGTATTCCACAAAATCACTTTCTAAGTTGAAAGAGGGAGCCTGCAAAACATAAAAAATTTCCAACCACCTCAAAATGAGCCAAATCTGGCTTTTAACAATGCCCATTCGAGCTTAGGAGAGAGAAACACAAGAAAACGTGACAACAGCTTCAACCACCAACCAAAATGTAATAAAACAGCATGGGAATCCCTAAAAGTCTATTCCCTGATGTTTTTGACCATGCTGGGAGAGAATGCGAGCCATGCTGCATTAAAAATGGTGGTTGAAATGTCATCTCTGTTGGTTTCCATGTGCCAGAGGCGTTTTCCAATTTTCTCTCTCCAAACTCCACCAAAACACAAAATTGACCCTAGAATCAAGTAGATAATTTCACCAGCTTTCCATTGATATAAAGAACGCAAAAAACTGAGCTCTGTATCGAAAGTTATGCGCATTTGAAAATTTAGGGCAAAACAGGGCCAAAATGGGTTGGCGGGCCGAAAATTTGAAATTTTCCCACTTTTTGCATTTGGGAAAATTTCCCAAAAATCTCCACGCCCTACCACTATGGTGCCAAGTGGCATGATTCTATTGTTCACGGGCTCTTTTTGCTTCATTTTCCATCATTTCGGCCTTTGGAAAATTTTCTAAAAATTCTCCATAGGTTAGATGACCCGAGGACACGTGGCATGATGTGATTCACCGCGGGCATCTGCTCTTAAATTTTTGTCACTGTTGACCTTATTCTCTGAGCTAGACACATGGCACAACCCCATTGGATGCGAGCCTGTCTTCGTCATTTTTTCCTGCGGGTTCGCCTTGTGTTTTTTGCCACCACATGGACACGTGGCATGATCTAACTAGCCAGCGGGCTTTGGGAGGTGGGACTTCCTTTTGAATTTTTTCTTTACATTTGCTTTGGGAAAATTACCCAACTTTCCTCCACGGTCTGCTGGTCTTGGGACATGTGGCTTATTTCAATTGGCTGCAGGCCTTGTGGGGCGGGCTTTCCTTTTTATTTTTCACACTTGGGCGAAAAGGAAAAGATCCTTTCGCGCCTCCGACCCCTGACACCGCAGTGACACATGGCCTGATCTGATTGGTCAGCGGGCCTATGGGCCAATATTTCTCCTTTTCTCCCCAACAAAATACTTTGCCAAATTTTCTAAGTCTCCCTCTGTGGCCCGCCAATTCTTTTTTGACGTGGTGTGCTCTGATTGGCTCGGGCCTTCCTTGGAGATTTTTCCATGGTGCTAATACTTAGGAAAAATTTGAAAAATTTCTCCCACCTCTACCACTCCTTCGGCCTAAGGACATGGTGCAATGCCATTGGATGTGGGCCCTGCAGGAAATTTTTTTGTTTGCGCCAACCCTTGGGAAAAATTCCCAACTCCTCCCCGCCTGGACACGTGGCTTCTTCCCATTGGTCACGAAACTCCCTTAAAAGATTTTTTCATTATGCCAAACACTTAGAAAAATTTCTAAATTTTCCTTCACCCTCTACCACTTAATTGCTGACGTGGTGCTCTCTGATTGGCCGAAGGGCTTGTCCAAGGAAAATTTCCCACAAAAACTCCGCCGAGCCATAACTTCAAAAATACATGGAGTTAGGAGGAAAAATTTACCTTTCTGGATAGTTGAGAAGGAGCTCTACCCAATGGTGCCATTTTCAGAACATCTTGAGTGCCTGAAAGAAAAAAAAATCTGACTGAGACACAAGGGAGGAATGAAATGAAGGGAGCTAGCCACAAAATGAGCAAGGGGCTCATTTTGGATAACATCTCCCTCTTCTTTGTAAAACTTTTCTTCCCATTCCTTTCTTTCTTTCTTTTCATCTTCCATCTTGCTTCTCAAATCCTCATTGGATGTTTTGATTTCACTGAGTTCCTTGCTAGTATCATCCCATAACTGCTTGAGTGGCCAATAAGTTAATTCAGTCTGTGCATAGACTGTGGACATAGTACTCTACCTTCTAGAAATTTTACATTGTTCCTCTTTCTCCATCATTTTTCATTTAACTCTTGTCAATTCCTCAATCTTATATGTGAGCTGAGTTGTTAGTTCCCCAATGAGCATTTCTCTCTGTACCAATTTGAGTTTTAGGAAGTTCAACTCCTTATCCTTCTCTTTGATAATAAGTTCTACTCTAGAAAAGAACAGTGCCTATCTAACCTGTTGTTTCTCTTCTTTCTCTGAAAGTTATTTAGGGGTTAAGCATTCCTCTTCTACCAAAGGAAATTTCACTTTCCATCTCCAAGATGCCAACTCTTCTTCTTCATATGATAGTGTTGTTGATTCACCCAACTCTTGAAAAACTTGTTCCTCAAATATCTCATCTTATTTTTCCATCTCAGTTTGGCTTCGTCCAAGAGGATTCATGGCCATGCTTCCTAAAATATCAGTAGCTTATTTTTCCAACTTGTCCTATTATTTCATCTTCTCTAGAATTTCTATAGACCTTTTATGAATTCTTCTTCTTTGAGGAGCTTTAGTATGTTCAAAAGTAGGTTTCCTCCTAGATTTTTTTCTATTTTTCACTTCTTGCTCTTGCCTAGGTGAACTGTCACTGTTAGAGACAAATATTAGCTCTCATGTAGCCGCTGTAAAGGAAGGAGTTTCTTTTAAAGGTACAATAGGTTCTGTAGTTTTAATTCTTCTTCTAGATCTTATCCTTTTTGGTATAGTATCCCCACCTATTTCCTTCTTTTCCTTTGTAGGGGCATCAATTTCCAAATTAGTTGTAGGAGAAAAAAGAGTTAATATTACCCTCTTGATAATATCAAGGTTTTTCTTAAACTTATTAAGAAATTTCTCCCATATTTCTTCTTTGCAAGAAAATGGTGTTGGCACACCAAATGAACTAACCTATGATGTTTGATTGTTCCAACACCCCACGAATACCTCTGGGCCATTGTATGAATGGATTAAAAAAGAAACCCTAGAAGGTTTACAATATATTCTATTTTTGTAGCTCCATATCTAAGATGTATGAGCATCTTCATGATTTCTCTTCCTACCGACCTAACATTGACCATCACAAGTTAAATACTTGATTATCCAAAATGCCACTCTATCAAAGGGTTTGGGCAAGATGGCCCTTATGACCCCTTTTATGATTTTCTTATTGTTGTAAATATATTGGGGTTCCGTTTCGCCCTCTTGTAGCAATTTTTTAACTAGTTATTTTAAGGTCCCTTTGACAGGATTTGCGACATGCAAAATTGGCACACTGGATACATTGCTTATTGTATTCATAGAAAAAAGAATTACAATATTTCTAACCATAGTTTTGGATTTTTCTAAATTTATAATGAATTATCTTACCAATTCCTTGTTATAATTCGAGAACTTTTTTAGGAATTCCAACCACCCTTCCTGTTCAAAGACATCTGCCACTTCTTCATCTGCAAGAATTTGGGTATCATCCTTAGGTTCTGGTTTCTTTTAATCCCCATGGTAAAGAGGGAGATTCAAATTCGTTCTCCTTCAAATTATTGCTCTGCCCAGATTGGCTATAGAACTCTTTGCTTAGCTATGGAACAAATGGGTTTATCTATGGAACTGTTGTGTTTAGCTACAAAATGCAAATTTAATTCTTTTGTGTCTTCCTTGGAGTTTTTTCTGCAACTACTTCTTCACTTTTTTTATTCCACACAAATGATAGATCATTATAAACATGTTGTCACTTTTGTTCCACCGACATCACCCTCATGATTACTCTCTTTTAATCATAATATACAATAGATGACTCATCATACCACTTTTAAATCAAATCCAATTACACATAAAAACTTTTAATCTAACCTTTAATAAGTTAAAGACATAATTATTGTCCTTGATGATGTGATCACTTCGTCATGATGACTCATCATTCCTAAAAGTGAAACAAAAAAAGGAAAATGGTTAGAAAATACAGTTGGAATTTCAAGGAAGTTCCTTTTATTTTGGATTAGCCATTTATTTGAGGAGATAAACTGCCATTGTTGGTTTTCAATTGATCTCTGAAAGAATTATTTTTGGGGGAAGAGAATGCCATTTTCTGGTTTTCATTCCTTCCCTTTTTCTTTTTTCTTTTTTTTTTCCTTTTTTTTGGGAAGAGAATACCATTTACTAGTTTTCATTCTCTTCCCTTTATTCTGTATTTATCCATTTGATTATTTGATCATTTTGGAATAACTGGGTTCTTCCATATGATCAAATTCTTTGTCTACTTCAATTTGCCTCAAGAATTCATCCTTATTAGGAGGCTTCCTATAAATTTTTATCCTATGTCCATTTACTAAAAGTGTCCTTCTGATGCCATTAATGGGAAGTAACTAAATAGAACCATTGTCAAATATCTGCTCAATATGATACGGTCCCAACCATATGGTTCTCAACTTTCCCTTGAATTTTTGAAACTTAGAATCAAATAGTAATGCCCAATCTCCTACCTTGAATTTTCTCTTCTTGGTATGTGTTTCATGTCATTGCTTTCTTTGATCCTAGATTATCTCTGTCTGTTGAAGTGCTTCCATCCTTAACTCATTCAACTCATTGAGTTGAATAATTATCTTTTTTTGTGCTACATCCAACTCAATACCTATTCTAGCTATTGTCCTCAATGTTTGTAGTTCAAATTCAATAAGTAACAAGGTATTTTCCCCATAGACTAACTCATATGGTGAAAATCTTGTTGTAGTCTTCCAAGTTGTATTATAGGCCCAGACAGCTTCAGGTAGTCTCGTTGCCCAATCTCTTCTTCCTGATTCAATGGTTTTAGTAAGGATGCTTTCCAACTTTCTATTTGTTACTTCAGCTTGTCCATTTACTTGTGGGTGATAGGGAGATGACTTCTTATGGTTGATCTGATAATGCATTGTGAAGGCTTGGATCATATTAGATATGAATTGTGGCCCCTGATCTGCAACCATACTTCTTGGTGCACCAAACTTTACCATAATTTTGTGCCAAAGGAAATCATAAACTGCTTCTTCAGTAGCATTTGTTAAAGCCTACACTTCTGCTCACTTTGTCACATAATCACTACACACAAGAATGTACTCCTTTCCTTGTGAAGGAGGACTAAAGGGAACAAAAAAATATAACCTCCATCTTTCAAATGGTTCAATCACCACTTGAGATTGCAGAGGCGTTTCATTGGTAAAATTTGGTTGTCCCATCTTTTGACAAGGATCACACCGCTTGATATATCTCTTCACATCCTTGTACAAAGATGGCCAATAATAACTAGTTCCAAGTATCTTGTGAGTTGTTCTTTTCACTGAAAAGTGTCCTCCACTTGGTTCATCGTGACATGCCCTCGATATGTCAAATATTTCTGTCTTCTCTCAAACACCTGCGTAAAACCAAATCAGGACCACATTTAAACAACACTCCATTTAACCATTTAAATTGTGCACTGGTTTTGATCAACTTTTTCATTTGTTTCTTAGTGAAAGAAGGAGGAAGATTACTTGTTGCAAGATAATTTTCCATATCAGCAAAAAATGGTGTATTAGTTGAAATAGAAAACAATTGTTCATCTAGAAAGTTGTCCTTAACTAGATCTTGCTCCCCTGTAGTGGTCAGTCTTGACAAGAAATCAGCTACCACATTAGATTTCCCTAGATTATCTATTATGGTAATATCAAATTCTTGTAAAAGTAATAACCATATAATTATCCTACCTTTAACCACTGGTTTGTTCATTAAGTACCTAAATGTTGAGTGATATGTATGTACAAATATTTTGTACCCTGTGATATAATTTATGAATTTATTAATTGCATAGATCACAACAAGAAATTATTTTTCAGTGGTAGTGTAATTTCTTTCAGTGGGAGTAAGATTTTTACTGAGGTAATAAATGACATACATCTTACCTTCTTCATCTTTTTATCCCAAAATTGCACCAATGGAGTTATTTGAGGCATCTATTTGAATGTGAAAAGTTTTTTCCCAATTAGGTCCTCTCAATATTAGGGTAGTGATTAATTTTTCTTTGATTTCCTTAAAAGCATGTTGACATCTTTCATCCCAAAGAAATTCACAGTCCTTGGTAAGCAAATTAAACATGGGGGCAAAATTTTTACTAAAATCCTTGATAAAGCACCTATAGTATCCCGCATGTCCTAAAAATGACTTGATATCTGTGGGGGTTTGAGGAATAGGTAAGTCTGAAATAATTTTGATTTTGTTTTGGTCAACCTAATTCTTCTTTTAGAAATGTGGTGTCCTAATACAATCCCCTCATCAACCATCATCAAACACTTCTCATGACTAAGATATAGATGGTTTTTCTCACATCTTGTTAATACTCTGTCTAAATTCCTCAAAGCATTGTCAAATGTGTCTCCATGTATAATGAAATCATCCATGTATACCTCTACACAAGTCATTTGTTAGGTCTGTAAAAATTACTAACACATCTCTTTGGAAAGTTTCCAGAGCATTACATAATCCAAATGGTAATACCCTATAGGAAAATATACCCCATGGACATGTAAAGGTAGTTTTTTCTTGATCCTCAGCAACAACTCTGATTTGATTATATCCACTAAATCCATCTAGGAAGGAAAGTACTACTTACCTAAAAGGTTGTCTAGGACTTGATCTATGAATGGTAAGGGTAAATAATATCTCAGTGTGGCTTTGTTTAGTTCCCTATAGTCAACACAAATGATCCATTTTCCATTATTTTTAGGAAAAATTATAAGAGGAGATACCCATTGACTATCTGAGATAGGGCAGATAAAACCTACTTGTAATAGTTTTTCAATTTCTTGTTTGACTATATCTCTTAAGGCTGGATTAATCCTTCTTTGAGGTTGCCTAATTGGTATAATGTTTTCAGTATAGATATGATAAGTGAAAATACTTGGATGGATTCCTTTCATATCTTTGTATTCCCAAGCAAAATCTCTAGTATGATTTTTCAAAACATCAAACAATTTAGCTTCTTCATCATTATTCAACCAATTATTTATGTTCAAAATCTTACCCAGCTCAATCTCAACATGTTTGGTTCCAATGTGTGATGAAATAATTTGTTAAAAGGGTTACATTAAGGTATTTATTGGAAATTCATGTGGCAACAACATATGATATATAGCAACATCTCCAAAAGTTCCTTGAGATAGAATATTGGAAAAAGGACAGTAGGCAAAGTTATGATACTTATCTTGTTCTAGGTCAAACTCCTTGTCACTGTTGCTTTCTAGAAATTCTTCACAATTTCCTAATATATTAGAAACTGAAGGTACTATTCTTCCTCCCCCCAAGAGAAATATTGTTCCTCCAGAGAAAAATTATGTACAATCACAGGGAATTGTTGTTGGTTTGGTTCCAGAACTAAATGTGATGGTTTCAGAACTAAATCTGATAATTCTGGGATAGAGTCTGCTAGTTCCAGAACTAAGTTCGTAGGTTCCAGAACTATTCCCGATTTCTCCAAGGAAAATTGGTGTTCATTCAATGGTTGATTAATCATATCTTCTACCTCATGTACGTGATCCTACAATATGATCATGGCCAAAGAAGACAGGTTTTACTTATTAGTATCGGGAGCATCAACCCACAATTGTTCTTGATTATCAATAGAAGGTCGTGCAGAAGGATATAAGGAGATTTACTTAGAATTCTTACCATTTGAGATAGTCATATCACTTGATCTGTAATCAATTAAAGTAGCAACTGTAGCTAACCATGGTCTTGACAAAATAATGGGATAACCAAGTGTTTTACCTTTTGGCTGCAATTTAAGGAAATCAACTAGATATTCCCATGACTCCACCATAACTGCTACATCTTCAATAATTCCTTATGGTTTTGCTACAGATTGATCTGCCATCTTCAATATGGTGTTATTAGGTTGTATACATGTTAATGTTAATTTTTCAAAGTGTCCACTATCATCAAATTTATAGTCGCTCCCAAATCAGCCAAAACATTATGTATGTCTTTATTCCCTATAGAGATAGAAATAACAAGACTTCCAAGATCTCCGTATTTGGGAATAAAAAATTTTCCTGCTAATAATTCAGCAAGTTTCCCATCTACCTTAATAGTCCTAGGGTACTACTTCTTCCTTCCATGTCTTTTTAAACATATCATTTTGATTAATTTGTTCAATTCTAGAATGTCTTTAATTTCTTGTAACAATGGCATTTCAATATTTAATTTCCTTAATTCATGTACCAACTTAGATTCCTTAGTCTCTATGGCTTCTTTAAATCTCTCAGGAAATGGAGTCTCAGTAGAGTTTCTATCTGGCTCCTTATCTTTTTCTTTTACATCCTTCTTGGGAACAACTGTAATAGGGGTTTCAGTTTCTTCTATCATCTCCATGATTATAATAGGTGGACTGTTAATTATTTTTCAAGATCTAGTGTGAACATCCTTACAATCCATGGAATTTAGATCAACTGATTTTTCTTGGTTTTATTCCATAAACATGGAGTTGTTTGTTTGTTTCTTAGGTTTGATACTAGTTATGCTAGTAATTAGGTTTGGACTACATTTTCATTTTGTGAATTTTGTGTTGGGGAACCCATTATGGCTTGTTGATTCTGATTGGGATATGTTCCTCCCTTGAACATAATTATTAGGGTTCCACCTAGGTTGTGACCAAGCATTTGGGTTTCCTTGACCAGACCATGGTTTTTTGGTGTCCTTGGGCATACCAAGATTGACATGCCCAATCCTGAGGATTCCATGTTGGTTGAGGTGACCAAGGTGGTTTCCTCCAATTTTTGGCATCTGTCTGAGCTTCCCATGGCATCATCTAGGGGTTAGGAAATGACCTAGGCATGAATTGCCCTTGGCTAGGTTTTCTCTAGACAAAATTTACTTCTTTTGATGTGGATGGAATGTTGCTTTGTTTAAGCTAGTTTTTAATAAATGGAAGAAGATAACAGACATTACTTTCATGTTCCCTCGATTCATAGATAAGACACATTTATGTTCTTGTCTAGGGGACAATCTCTTATTGCATGATTCTTCCTACATCTAGGACAATACATAGCTAATGGTTCAGTTTTAGCATTTCCTTTAGCTTACAATCCATCCATGGTGGAGGTTAATTGAACTAAAAAATTTGTTTTGAAATTTTCCAATTCATCCACCAGTTTGTTCATATCTGGGTTTAAATCTTTAACTATTTTTTCCTTTTCTAGGTCTACCCCTTGTTTGTGAATAGCTTCTACAAATGTCTTTAATATCATTCATTCTTATTTGATCAATATTTCCACCTCCCATCAGATCAAGTGCCTCCCTTGATTCATCATCCGGACCTTTAAGAAAAATGGTTTTTCTTAACTCTTCTTGTAGTACAAATCCACATCTTTTGCTCAAAAATAGGAATTTATCTAAATAATCTTCCATATTCTCATCCTCCTCCTACTTGTTTTTGAAAAATTCTTCCTTCTTATTCCTCCCTTTACAGTAATCTTGATACTTGTCTAGGAAGGAAACTTGCATTTGTGCCCAAGTGGTAATAGAATTAGATGTTAATACCATAAACCACCTCATTGTTACATCCTTCAGGGTAGATGGAAGCAACTTGAGTTTCTGATTATCTATTTTGTAATCATAAGTTTGACATAGTACTTTAAATTCAAACAGAAATTGGTCAAGGTCTTCAGATGACATCCCTCTAAATGTGGGTAAATGTGCAGGTGAAATATTTTTCATAGGTGTATCATCATCATCCAATTAAATTGGATAAGTGAAGGTCCTATCAGGTTCTCTTTCATCTTCTCATGCCATTTCTGTAGTACCTTCTAGAATTTTCTCCCAATCAATATGGTATGTGATTTGTTTTGGGGAAGGTGAAAAGTCAAGAGTAGGAGGTTGACTACTCAATTGTGAATCAAAACTTTCTCTAAACGGGTCTTGGGATATGATCTGTTTTCTAAAGGTTCTAATTCCTTCTGGTGATTGATCTAAGAATTCCAAAGGTGGAAATTCTTCTTCATGCCTAACAGGGGAAAATGGTTCTTCTAATTCTTGATCAACTTCCTTATTTGATTGAGAAGATGATGATTCTTGTTCAGATATTTTTGGGAGGAATCGACGCTTGGAGTCTCTTGGTCTACTCATAAATTTTATGATGACGTAGGGAAGATCCTGCAATTACTAGATGTATGATTGCTGCTCTTTTTGACACCTAATTAGACAATTATAACTATTGTGTCCCCGAAAATGGTGCCAAAAATGATGGGTGTTATTATTCCCTTCATTTAATCAACTCTTTTTTGATGTCATATTCAAACCAAGGGTGGTTTCCGAAGCTATATGCAACAAGAAATCTTAGAGTATAACATCCCCATTTCAAGATACTAGAACAAGGGAAATTTTTATTAAAAATTTTTTATACAACGTTCCCTGTTATGAATTATATAATTCAAACACACGTTCAAGTTTTAATAATTGTTCTCTGCCCAATTAATGCAGTTTGGATCACACAATTTACTTTTTAAAACTAATGTTCTCTTGTTCACATATTTGCAATATGGAACACACATTCAGTGCCATTCAATCATATAACAGATACCATATGCTGCTGTAAATGACTCGAAGAACTACCAACCTCCCACTTTATGGCTCGGAGTTTCAGCGATCTTTCATTTCATGACTCAGTGACTTACCGATCCTTCATGTTAATTCATGCATAGTATAATGAATATACAGGGTTCTTTTACCATTTCCGGTTATCGAAGTGATCCATTTAAGAAGCCTATATGGATATCTGTTACTGATATTCATCTGACATCCTGCATCTTAAACTAGGT
Source organism: Taxus chinensis (assembly GCA_019776745.2). Lineage (NCBI taxonomy): Eukaryota > Viridiplantae > Streptophyta > Pinopsida > Cupressales > Taxaceae > Taxus > Taxus chinensis. Next base: position 852,942,255 of record CM034148.1, on the reverse strand, counting down.
GATTAGGACAACGCAACCAGCACTTGTGATACTTTGGCCAAAGATTTTCACATGCTTTGCATGATCATATTCCTAGATGTGATACACACCAATGGAATATGTCCTTCACCTCACTTCATCTATTATCTAGAATGGTCTTTCCTGGTCTCTACCAGTCCTTCCATTTAAGGTCAAACTCTAACCCCAACTAGCAATATGAACGAGTATAGGAATTTACTCATGGTAACTAAAGATACGCATACATACGGTGTCATTCCTAGATGAATCCGTGTGTCTAGTTACCTTTAGTCCTTCGGAGTCACTCCGTATACGTGATCACATTCCTATCCCTCAGCCAAGAACTTATTATCCAGCTTATGTAAACTTGATGATTTAATTCGGGAGGGAATTGTATTATGTCAGCTATAACATTGTGTCGTCATGAAGGCCTCGCCTTCATGAAGACACCATATTGTAGCTGGCATATGTCAATGTCCTACGGAATCCTCTCATCGAGGGTACACATCCAACTCAATTGTGATTTGGTTATAATCTTAGTATTTAAGATCAACTTTCAGCAGCCATGCTGATCCTTTATCCTTGTTCTTGTTAGAGTTGTATGTAGCTAAGAGAAACTTAATCCATATTCTAGCTTAATACGCATCTCCTCCTTCATACTGAAGGGTTGCATATTCACTTCTTGGTTCCTTTCTTAATCTTTGGACTAATCAGTCCATTATCGATAAACTTAATAAGTTTAACCTATTAAACTTAACCAAGTTTTTCCACAACTATAAACAAATTCAGAATTCCATCTTATTAGATGTCATTTAAACGAGGTCTAATTCTAAATTAATTTATTCATTTATCCTCCTTAACCTTACTTAGTTAAGGTTTGTTAACAATAGATCTGATTTCCCATATCTTTATTTTCTGAATTTAAACATTTGAGGATATTAATGGAGTCCGAATACAAGGTTCGGCTGCCCCTAAGTTATTTAATATCCCTTAGCTTTCAAACTAATCCTGAATACCTTCTAATTAGGATTTCGTGTTTATCTAAATCTTTTTAAAGTCAATTCAAAATTCATCTTAACCCAAGTATGAACTAATTGCACATTTCAACGTAAAAGTTGCATTCAGGTAAAGAATAGATGTTATTTCCTTTTAAATTCATGCATTAACATTTGAATAATTCCAAGTCAAGGAATAATGTTATATCCTCAAACTTATTCAACAATATCAAACTGATACAGTTATTGAAAATATCACACTTTTACTTGTATTCATCCATCAGATTTACAATCTATACATTTGCCAGTCCAAACGACTAAACTTTGTTCATATCAAACAACATTACAACTCATAAAGATATAAGAATGTAACTTCTCCCTTTCTCATTTCCTCGTGGAGGAGTAGTAGCTATCAATACAATCCATCTTCAGTTAATCAAAGAAGTATCAGAAAACAACCATGTCTTCATTTATACTCAAGTTTCATCTGCAAAATTACTTGCACGGGTCAGTTCATTGAACTGAGCATATTAAGCACTTGTCTTTAAAATGAGGTGCTTTTAATTAACTGTCTCAATAAAAGAACCCTGCTTTTATGAAATGTTAATATGAACATCATTCAAGAATTAAATACCAAAAAGGATGAACAACATATTAAATCAATCATCCAATAACCCTCCTAATCAGACAAAGGATTACTGCCCTCTTTCCCAAATAAATATTACAAGAAGTAATTTCCTTCGACAGTTCCAGATTACAAACATCTGTAAGAACTAAAAACACAACTATGCAACTGATGTTCTAACATAAATGCTATCAATTTCATTCTCTTACAATAGTTGTGAATTCAAAAGATAGATCTTAACTAAAATCTAAACCAAATTATTGTCCCTTCCTTCATACAACTCATCTGATTTCAAGTAATCAAATGCTGAAGAGAACAAGCAAACAAAAATTAAATACAAATGCTGAACCCAAGAAGTACGAAATTCGTTCCATAACAATTATAGATTTCCAACTGTATGAGAGAAAAATGATCATTAATTCAAATTATCCATTCACACTCTCTTTCTTTTCCTCATAGTTGTACTAGAAGTTTTTAATCCAAACATGATATCAATCAATGATAACAGTCCAAAAAGAAATAAATGAAAATCAATAATCGAATATAATGGAGCAAGATCATATCACCTCTTCTTACTATCTATCCAAATACCTCTTATTTAGAGCAGACATACTCCAATAGTATAATTCATTCAGATTAGTATATTCAGTAATTGAAAACTACTATTACCTTTCCAAAAAGTTGACCAGAGTTCATTGCAGCTGGTCTATAAACATTAGTACCAAAAGGACCTATAACGCAATCATTTCCTTTTAAACATTTCACTCTACAGACATTCACGTCTTTATAAAATGCAAGAGTGTACACCGACTACAACCAGTCACACTTTCATCCTAATAATGAGAGTTTTCACTTTCCAACAACAAAGAATAATTCCATTCATATTTTGTTCTTAATGAAAATGATGAAAGGTCCACAATCCTTAATATATATATATATATATATATACATCCTTGAGTTTAGCAAGACACAATATAATTTACATGCTCTACTCAATCTATTATATAGACTGATTTTCAGTTCATCATCAGATTAAAATTTCCTTCCAAACAGTCCTATATGAATACCAGAACTAGCAGGTAGAATACCATATCAAATTAGTACAGCAAAGTAAGATGCTAGAATAACCTTATTGTCCCAGGGAACCTGTGTTTTATGCAATGAAAAAAAATTCAAGACCAAATCAAATAACCAAAACCCCCATCATAAGAGCAGGGTTGTTTTAATGAGACTATTAAGCAAAAGCAAGTGGTTTAAGGAGAAGGGCTTAACATGCCTGTTAATTTTTCTTGTGGCTCGAAGAAAACCGCGCCCACTGGAGCTGTTTCTCTCCACGACGTCCTCGGCCAGGCTTTCCAACCAGTCACTAACTTCCACAGGCTCAAGAATAGCCTTTGTTTTTCCAAAGAATAGAGATAATAATCAAAACACAACTGGTTCGACAGAACCATGGAGAAACAAAATGCAGAGCAACTAAAATCCAAATGCACACAGCAACAAACAATTTTCCTTTTTCCTCTATCCTCTTTCCAAAGATGAGCTGGTCACTAAGTCCAAGATAATTAATGCATTGAATGCACTGCCTTTCCTCATTCCTCATGCCACCGCCGACTCGGGTTGGTGAGTTTCCAAATTTCAAATTTGCATATAAATTCAATTTAGTTTCTAAGCTAGTTGGACGCCTCCAACTTTTCTTTGTTCCCGCCAAACTTGGTGCTGTACATGTAAGGACTTCATTTACTGTCCCATTAAATTTCCTACCTTCCCCCCTTATCCTTTCCATCCACATGGGTCTATGCGTCCCCTTCCTTAGGTTAGGATTAGTTTAGGATTTTAATAGTCCATATCTAGGTCATTCGCCTAGTTCATAGGTTAATGGAGTTTATATCTATTTTCTCCCTTATGAAATCTAAAATCCATATAGGATAGTAGTTAGGGTATAAGATAAAACTTAGGGGTAGGTTAGGGTTTAATCCCCTAATATTTAATTAACTAGTTTCCATATCAAGTCTTTTCACTTGACATTCATATTCAACATTAAGCAGGACATTTCGTCCTAAGTTCCACATATCTTGTGCCACTTACATCCAGGCCCTTATCGTCTTACGCTATCTAGCGTTACAACGGTGTGTGGTTCGAGAATCGAGCCTTTTTCATTGGCATCTACGTACCAGATATTCATACCTAAAATCAGGTGCTGCAACATTTATATCAACCTTCAGTCTGGTTTAAAAGTAAATCGACAAAGCGATCATAAGAAGGCCACGGCATACCTTGGATCAATGGAATTGATTCAAGGTGTGCTTTCAATTAGCGAATAGAGTTCATCAAGCATACGAAAAATATGTTGTCACATCAGCAATCACACAAGAAATAATAACTACTGTCCCAAGTAAACAAATTACAACATATAAGGGTCCAGATTAACAACACATTCCTTTAAGATCAAAGATATGTATCTTAACATGTTTGTCTTCATTTCTGCAGTTACAACATCATGAAAAGTAATTGCCCATGATAACTTACAAAAATCAAGGCATTACATAGAGATCTAGTAATTGACTGTAAGTATTTCTTTTCTTTTTTTTCTAGGGGATTTTCTCAATGTCTTGAGGATTTCTTGGCCAAAACCTTACTGAAATAAAACTATGAAAAATTGTTGGAAGTAAACACTCTCTACAGAAATAAATTGTTGGGAATAAACACACATTTGCATAATAGAATAGATTATTGTAAGTAAACACATGTTACATAAATAAACACATAATTGAGAATGTTGAAAGTTGATTGCAAGGAAATAAGAATCTAATCTAGAACACCTGTAGGAATAAGTATACGACAAATTTCAACTTGAATGATCAAAAGCATTTACAAAATTAATAGATCTATACTATTTTCTCTGGGAATATAAATACCAATAAAACAAAGATCTTGGTTCTTGGAAGAGTGGGACCTTGCTCCACCTTGAAACAGGATTTTACAACTTAATGTACTCTTAAAACAAAAATGGCTATTTTATTGATAAAATGTTCTACATTACAAAAACATACTGTCTCTTTCTATCTCTTTGTGCCTTTATCTATGTATACATATATCTCTGTATTATTATATATATTAAATCTATCTGCAAGTCTGCATATATAATCATTCCAAAGGTGTATTCATAGCCAACGTTGTCCTATTGATTCAGATAGAACCGAAATGTGCCCAAAATAGATGTTGAATTAGATCATGGCTGAAAATACATTTGTATGATAACTATCCCTATATCTGCAAGTATGAAGAATTGGATATCTTCTAATATGCTCCTGATTGAAAGGATCATTGATTGCTAAATCACTGGATGTTGTTGGAATAAATAAATTCTCATCAGTTTCGAAACTTTAGAGAAGTTCCAGAACTAAAGGAAATCATTCCAGATCTAACTATGAGGGTTATAGAGCTACATGCAAGAGTTCCAAAACTAAGTCTGAAAGTTCCAGAACTAAGTGATGGAGTTCCAGAAATAAGTCCAAAAGTTTCGAAACTAAGTGATAGAGCTTGTAACTACGCAATGGAGTTCTGGAACTAAGTATGGAAGTTATAGAATTGATCCGTATTGAAACCAATGCTTCTAAAAACATGATGAACGCTTCATACTTTGTTCTTCTGACTAATTGTGACCTGTTTTATTACAAAACTAAATTTCTAAAGCACTTTTTTACGAGTTACTTAGTTTTTAAATGTTATAACTACAATCAAAAAAAGATGGAGAAATACATCCTAACTTATATTAGATCGAACAAAATTCACAAAATGTAGTTAAACTTGATAAAAAGTATAGTAAAATAAGATCATTTATTGTACATTAACGAGACATATTTTGGCCTCATCAACAAGTACTTCTAATTATTTTTGGATGGCCACTCTCAAAAATATGTGGGTGTTTTTTTCTAAAGAAGAAGAGTGAGGCTCTTCACCATTTTCAGAATTTCTATCAACGTGTTGTGAAAGAGACCAGACAACCACTTCTTCTACTCCACTCAGATCGAGGGGAAAATTCAGATCAAAGAAGTTCTTAGCCTTCTTGAACCAAAAATACATTAAGTAGAACATGAATGTTCCCTACACACCCTAGCAAAATGGAATTATGGAGTGATGCAATCGCACAGTGATGGAGATGGCTTGCTACATGCTATCAACAACAAAACAAGAGGAACACTATTGGGATGAAGTAATACAAACAACAGTATATCTTCTCAACAGGGAACTGATAAATATTGTAATGGATAAAACACTAGAAGAGGTATGGAGTGGTAAAAATCCATCAATTTCTCATTTACAAGTATTTGGTTGCACAACATATATGCATGTCCCAGCTCAAAAGAGAAAGAAGGTTGAGCCAAAGATAATCCCGTACATCCTACTTGGCTATAGCACTACCTCGAAGGCATACTGTCTCATGGATCCTGAGACAAAGAAAATATATGAAAGTCAAGATGTGGTTTTTAATGAGTCATCCTTTGACTTAATAATTACAACAGAAGAACCATTACCAACCACCTCTCACCGACTAGTCTCTGAATCAAATGATCATCCAGAGGAGACTAGTCAAAGAAAAGATGTGCTGAAAAGGGAATTATATGTTGACCTTGGAGAACTCAAGAATATTACTCTACATCCATCCTCACTTCAAGGAAACTGTTCTTCACAAAAGAATTTGAGTTCTCATCCGATGTGGGTACAAAACACCATCAAAGACTCTCATTTGCAACAACTCCCATATACTTCATCTAGAGTCAAAATGAGGAGTCAGACAAGAAATGAGGTAATTTTTACACTCACGAGTTCATTGATTAATAGCTCCAATCTTGATAATGTTCGTGCAGCACTTATTCAACCTCAGTGGAAAGAATCCATGGATGCAGAATATGACTCACTCATGCAAAATCAGACATGGGAACTTGTCGATCTACCTACATGAAAGAAACCCATAGGCTAAAAATGGGTTTTCAAAACAAAATATAAGGTAGACGGATCCATCGAAAAACATAAAGCATGACTTACAGAAAAAGGATATGTTTAGAAAGAGGGCATCGATTATGAAAAATTCTTTGCACCCACTGCAAAGATCAAGACCATCAGAGTAGTTTGTGCACTAACAACGCATAAAGGATGGAAAATTCAGCAGATGTACATAAAGAGTGCTTTCCTAAATGGATATCTGAAAGAAGAAGTGTACATGGCCCAACCTGAAGGATTTGTTGATGAATAACATCCTAAAAAGGTATGTCATCTCATCAAATAATTATATGGATTGAAACAAGATCCAAAGGCATGGTATATCAAGATAGATGATCACCTTTTGTAGCATGGGTTCACTCATAGTCCCTCATATTCAAATTTTTATATAAAGAAGGTAGGCAAAGAAATTTTCATTCTTGTTGTATATGTGGATGATATTGTGATCAATGGAAGTTCAGAAAATCAGGTTGATATTGTGAAGAATGGTCTCAAAAGAACCTTCAACATGATAGATTTGGAGATATGGAGAAAGTAGCATCACATTTTTGTCTCCTAGATGAAATACGCCAAGATACTCCTAGAAAAGTACAAAATGTTGAACTATAAACCTATATCCACTCCCATGGAAAAATATTTGCAACTTTAACAATTCTAGGATTCACCTCAAGTAGATGCTACTCACTATAGGAAATTTTTTGGAGGGATCATCTACTTGACATATACTAGACCAGATCTATGTTATGTTGTCAGCTATCTTTCCGGGTTCATGCAGGATCCGAAGAAATGTCATTGGATTTTAGAAAAGCATGTTTTGAGATATGTCTGAGGTATAGTTGATTATGGTCTATAATATAATAATAATGATCAATTCTTCTTACAGGGATACATTGACTCAGACCACGCCAGATCTATTGATGACAAGAAGTCAACTACATAATACATTTTTCATCTTGGATCTGGACCTATCTCATGGATAAGCAAGAAACAAAATGTTATTTCTATTTCATCCACAGAGGCATAATATCGTGTTGCACGAGGAATTTTGTGTGAAGCGATATGGTTATGTCGCATTTTGGATGACATGGGCATTCCTAAATAGTAGTCACATATTCTCTATTGCAACAATTAGAATGTGTTGAAGCTCATGCAGAATCCTACTTTTCATGAATGAAAAAAGCATATTGATATTTATTGTCATTTCATTCAAGATAATGTCTTGAACCATCACATTCAGCTCTATTACTGTCCTACAGAAAAAGAAGTAGCTGATATTCTCACCAAATCCCTTCGAAAAGTGAAATTTGAACTTTTCAGGGGTTACATTTGCAAGAATAATGTAATAAGGGGAGAATGTTGGCATAGTCTACGTAGTAAATAATTATATATTAGGAGTGTTTGTTTCATATCCCATTATTCTTTATCCAGTTGTAACCCCCTCCTACTAGTTCTTTTTTATATTAATTGAATGAATAAGAGATATTTAATCTATATTTTCTATCCATTTTTTCTCCTCTCAATTATGAGGAGAATTTTTCTCCCACAACTAAGATAAAAACTTTCAGGTTAATATTTTCTCTAGCTACACAATTTGGTTGGAAAATACACCAAATGGATGCGAAAAGTGCCTTTCTTAATGGTGATTTATAGGAAGAAGTTTACATGACTCAACTAGAACGTTTTGTCATGCCAGGTAAAGAGTAAAAGGTATGTAAACTCATAAAATCACTATATGGTTTAAAGTAGTCTCCTAGGGAATGGTATATTAAAATCGATGAGCATCTCATTCAACATGGATTCAATATGAGTCCATACAATCCTAATCTCTATCTCAAAAATCAAGGGGGGAGATAGTGATCGTTGTAGTATATGACGATGATCTAGTCATCATTAGAGGATCAATGAGGATGATTGAGTCAACAAAGAAAGATCTAACATGATCATTCGATATGATCGATCTCGGGCTTATGCATTATTGTCTTGGACTTGAAGTTTGGAAAAGAGAAAATCATATCTTTTTTTCACAATTGAAATACGCCAAGAAAATGCTCAAGAAATTCAATATGATGGATTGTAAGCCATTTTCCACACCTATAGAGACAAGACTTCAATTGTCTCAAATAGATCCATCACCACAAGTAAATGCAACTCTCTATTGGAAGTTGATTGGGAGTCTCATCTACTTGACTTACACTAGTCCCGATATCAACTATGTAGTCAATTATCTTTCACGGTTCATGCAAGAACCAAGGGTTTCTCAATGGAAAGCAATAAAGCAGATACTGGGGTACATCAAAGGAACAATGGACTATGACCTAGAATACAAGAGTAATAATAACTTCTTCTTGACAGGATATTCAAATTCAGATGATGCAGGAAACATAGATGATAGGAAATCCACTTTAGGATTTGTATTCTTTTTGGGATCTAGACCGATATCATGGGGGAATAAGAAGAAAATATATATTTCAAGATTCTCTACAGAATCATAATATCATCCAATAGTTGGAGATGTATGTGAAGTGATATGGCTCTGACGTATACTTGAAGGATTTGGAATACCTCAAAAATATCCTACTATCCTACATGTTGATAACAAAGGAGTCGTAAAACTTGTTTGAAATCTAATTTTTCATGAGTGCACCAAACACATTGAGGTGTAGGTACAATTCATTCATGAACATGTTTAGAACAACAACATCCAGTTCCAATATTGCCCAGCAGATATGCAACATGAAGATGTCTTCACAAAGTCACTTACTCAAGGTAAATTTGAGGGTTTTAGAGAATTTCTCTCTCATTCACTTGAGACCATGTTGAATTAATGGGGGCAATGTTAGAAATAAAACTTATCTTAACTCATCATTAGTTTATATTTGAATAGATGTAATAAGTTAAAGCTATATCTAATTTAAATACTTTCAACTTATGTCAATAGGTATTAGTTATCCTTAGTTGTTAGTTAACTAAGTGATAGTGTTCTCATCCCTATATTTTTGGGATCATGTTCTATCTTGCATATTTTGTTCCCGAATGATTTCCATGTGGGGCAATAGGAGTAGTTAGGGGAAATATACTATTCCTGCATAATTTCTTAGATTAGGTGATTTGTTTCCATATATTGTGGATGAGATAGAAGTTGTCCAATATCTATAAATATTGCAGCTCTCTCATTTATCTGTAATGCTTTATTTTGATATTAATAAAATACACAAGCACCATCTTGTTTCTATGTAAATCTTCTGTTTGAAATATTTTTTTCAAGTATTCATTTTCAAGAACCTTTATCTTCTTGTCTAACCTCTTCTCATATTCCTGTTGTTGTAAATCAGCAGCACCCCCTGGCTGTTGATCAGATTTCTAGTTTGATCATACTAAGCATCCAGTGTGATTGCACAACATTGAATCCTTTCCCCAAGTGTGGGAATTGCAAAATGAGAAAGGAATCTCCAGTTTAGAGGTTGTTTCCTCAATTCCTCTGGTCAAATTTATCACTTACAAGTTACAAAGGTCTATATTCCTAATCCTACCCTAAATGCCAAAGGAGACAGAGATAGAGAATGCAGATAAACTAAAACTAATGCTAATAGGTGATACACCAAAGGAGTGGTAAGCATTTCTCACTTCTCCAGATTGACACAATTCATAAAATGCAACAAAATAACATGTACAAACTGATAACTGTGATGAAGAATAAGAAATTAGTCAAACAACACTAGTAGAGGATGGAAAATTAATCACAGGGCCTGTATTGTTATTTTAACATCAAAATCACTTGCATTACAACACCTGAGAGGTAAAAATGAGTTGAATTTCTTAGAAAAGGTCTGATATTCCACCGAAATCAGTTCCAAGGTGAGAAAGGGGACATGCAATACACAAAAAATGTTCAACCCCTTTGAAAATGAGCCAAATCTGGGTTTTACATTGCAAGGGACGAGCCTAGAAGAGAGAAACGCGGGAAAATGTGGGAGAGGTTCAATCATTGACCAAAATGCATTCAAAATAGCATGGGCATCCTTACAAACCCATTCCATGACATTTTTAACCATGCTGGGAGAGAATGCGAGCCATTCTTCATTAAAAACGGTGGTTGAAATGTCATTTCTGCTCATCACCACGTGCCAGAGACGTTTTTTTATTTTCTCTCTCCAAACTCCATCAAAATGAAAAATTGATCCCTGAATCTTGTAGTTAATTTCACTATCTTTCCATTGATATAAAGAACGTGAAAAATTGAGCTCTGGATCGAAAGATATGGCGATTTGAAGTTTTAGGTCAAAACAGGGCCAAATCGGGTCGGCGGGCAAAAATTTGAAAATTTTACCTTTTTGGTCATTTGGAAAATTTTCCAAAATTTTCCCACAGTCTGCCCTTCTAGGTTCCATGTGGCACATTTTGATTGGGCACGGGGGCATCCTGCTTCATTTCCCTTTGTTTTTGCCTTTGGAAAATTTTCCCAAAATTCCCCACCGGGTCGGTGAGCTGAGGACACATGGCGGGTGCTAATTGGACACGGGCCTATCTTTGTTAAATTTTCTGTGGGTCGCTTTAATAATTTTCACCTGGACATGTGTTAAAACCCCATTGGATGTGGGTTAGACCTTCAAAAATTTCCTCGTGGGCTTGACCTTGGTTTTTTGTCGTTAGCTGACACGTGGCGAGATTCTATTGGCTCGTAATAAGGGGGTGGGATTTCCCTTCTAAATTTTCCTTTATTTTCTCCTTGGGAAAATTTCCCAAATTCTCCCCTCACTCCGTCACTCCAGGACACATGGCGACATATAATTGGTCGCGGGCTCCCCGCAAGCATTTTAACCTTTGCGCAAACACTTTGGGAAAAGCTCCCAATTTCCTCCCTCGCCCCGCAGCTCCAGCCTTCGGCGACATGTGGCATATTTTTATTGGCTACGGAGGCCATCTCTCCAAAATTTCCATATGCCAACACTTAGCCAAATTTTCCAAATTTCACCCCGGACACATGGCAGCTTCTGATTCGTCGGCGGGCCTACGGGGGTAATATTTCCTTTTGAATTTTTTTTTGCCAAAATAGTTGGTAAAAAACCAAGTTATCCTCCGACCCCTGCCACTTCCCTGGACACGTGGCGGCATCTCATTGGCTACAGGCCTTGAAGTGGAAAATTTCCCACCAAAACTCTGCTTAGCCATAACTTCAAAAATACATGGAGTTAGGAGGAAAACTTTACTTTTCTGGAAAGCTGAGAGAGAGCTCTATCCAATAGTATCATTTCCAGAAAGTTTTGGGTGCCTGAAAATAAAAAAATTGTGACTGAGGCACAAGAGAGGGAAGGATGAAAGGAGTTAGCCACAAAAAATGAGCAGGGGCACATTTTGGATAACAATTTTGGTGACTCAGAGGGGTCATCTGCCTACTGGATGAAGTTACCAGTTGCCTGAAGCAATCCATTGGGCATGGAGTCACCTGATTTTCTCTCCGATACCCCAACTGACTAGAACGTTGCAAGGAGGAACATGGGACATCCCCTGACAGAGAAAGGCCTGCAAACACATTCCCAGGAATAGCAAGCCTGTGCCAAAGCACTTAGGGAAAGCAAAACAAAACTACAGCAAAACAATGTGCACAAGCACTTGGAGGAATGAAAACCTAAGCTAATATTTACAAGGTGGAGAATTTCCCTTTAGTAGCAATGCTTTAGATGGATCCCATTGACTGGAATCTGTAGTTCTTCGCCATCCAATGAAGACAATTGGAAAGCATTGCTGTCCTTACACTTTGTGACCATGTATGGGCCACTCCAAATGGCATCAAATTTTGAATGCCTCCCCGGTTTTGCTCTATCTATATCCCATTTTAACACTAGATCTCCAACTTGGAAGGATCTATTCTTGCCCTTTCTATCAAAGGTCTTCTTTATCAAAGCCTAATCAATCTTCATTGCTTTGGATGCCTGATTCTTGATTTCTTAGAGCTCCATCAATTCTGCATATCTGACTTCCATGGGTTCAAACTCTAACAACTCCAACTGTTTCATGAGTTCCAATGTTGGCAACTCAAGTGACATGGGCAAAATTACCTCTCTCCCATAAACAAGCTTGAATGGAGAGTTACCTGTAGATCTCTTTGGAGTTATCCTATCAGCCCATAAAGCTGATTTCAATTTAGTATGCCAAGACCTCTGATTTTCATCAAGAGTCCTCTTAATGATCCTCAACAAGTTCTTGTTTGTAGATTCAGCCTGGCCATTACCCTGGGGGTAATAGTTTGATGAAGTACTTAGGTAGATCCCATTCTCGATAGCCCATTCAGTCACCTTGGACCCGATGAATGCTAATGCATTATCTGATATTATTGTAGCTGGTATACCAAACCTGGTTACTATTCCCTCATAGAAGTCTAGGATACTAGCTTCATTTGCTTCCTTGAGTGCTACTGCTTCAGTCCACTTAATGAAGTAATATGTGGCTGTTAAAATCCACTTGTGCCCTTGGCTTGAATTGGGATTAATGACTCCAATGAAGTCTAAACCCCATTGCATGAATGGCTGGTCAACTGAAATTAGATGCAATGGGAGGGCAGCTAGCCTCTCTTTACCTGTGAAGAGTGCACAATTCTTGCACCTCTTGATCCATGCATACCAATCACTGAGAATCTTGGGCCAATAATAGCCAGCCCTCATGATCTTTAGAGCTATCACTCTTGGTGAAAAATGACCACCAACTGGTCCACCATGGAACTCTTCCAACACCCTATGAATCTGATTTGTACCAATGCATCTCAGCAGTACTCCATTCACATCTCTTTTGAACAAAACACCATCAACAAGGGCATATGGGATAGCTTGCAATCTAAAGTGTCTTCTTTGGGTCTTGTTCATCTCTGGAGGGCATATGCCTATGCTTAGGAAGTGCATTATACTTTGGGTCTGGCAAGGATTGGGGACACCATTATTTTCCTCTTGAGTGCTTTCTTTCTCATGGTTGTCTTGCAACGCCAAAATAGTCTCTTTCTCATTGCATGCTTCCTTTTGTTTGCTCAAAATCAGCTACTCACACAATCCTTTTTCTCTGACCAACTTGGTGACCTTGATCTCTATGTCATATTCCATGACACGAGTAATCCAACCTACCCTTTTTTCATTCAAGTCTTTATTGAGGAGGAAGTCCTTAACCCCCACATGAGAAACCAACAATTGAACCTTGTTGTTTGAGACTAAATGTTTGAACTTCTTAAAGCTTTTGACTACTGCAAGGACATGCTTATCAATGAAAGAATATCTCACCTCATAGTCCTCCAGGATTTGGCTGAAGAAAGTAATTGGCTACTCATCATTGTCCTTGTTCTGCTGTACCAAAATTGTAGAAATAGTATCATCACCCCCAAACACATAGAGGATGAAATCCTTGGAGAAATCCGGGTTGATGAGAGTTGGGGCTTGAGAGATGGCTTCTTTGATTGCTTCAAAACTCTCCTTGCCTTCTGCTGTCCATTTGAAAGCCATGTTTTTATGTAACATCTTGGTGATAGGTTTGACAAGGGCTGCAAAATCTGGGACAAACCTCCAAACAAATTTTATTCTCCCCAAGAAACTCTGGAGGGCCTTCTTATGGCTTGGAAATGGTAGTTCTCTTATGGCTTCAACTCTTTTTGGATCAATTTCTAATCCTTCTTTGGAGACAATGTGACCAAGGAGCTTTCCTTCATGGGCTAAAAAAATACATTTTTTAGGATTCAAGGAGACTCCAAATCTTCTACACCTTTGGAACACTTGTCTCAAATGAAAGAGATGATCTGCTGCATTTTTTGAAAAAATAGTGATATCATCAAGATATATTAGCACTATGTTGTTAATCAAACCTTTGAACGCCATGTCCATTGCCCTTTGGAAGGTAGCTCCGGCATTAGACAGCCGAAATGGCATTTTCCTATATGCATAAGTTCCCCATTTGGTTGTAAAGGTTGTCTTGAACTGATCCTCGTCCTTCACCATAATCTGATTGTATCTTGAATAGCCATCAAGTAGTGAAAACCTTTCGGAGCCAGCAACCAACTTGTAAAATCTGCTCCATGGAAGGAAGTGGATAATGATCCTTGAGAGATGCTCTATTCAAATCTCTAAAGTCAACACACAATCTGATTTCCCCACTCTTCTTTCTAACTAGAACCAAGTTGGCAACCTAACTAGAATGCTTGATAGGGAATATGATTCTTGACTCTATCAACTTATTAAATTCTTTTCTCATGAGGGGTTCCATGTGTGGATTGACTAGTCTTTTTTTTCCTGATGGGCTTAGTATTTGGATCCAATTCAATGGTGTGTTGAGCTAACTCGGGATTGAAACCTTTCAGATCTTCATAGCTCCAAGCAAACACATCAGGGAATTCTTACAAAGTTGTATAAACTCATACCTTTCTTGCTCAGTTGTCATCTTTCCAACTTGGAGTGATTTGACTTCTTCCACCGAGATGGACACTGAATTTTCTCTCTTCACTTGGATGTTTTCTTTCTCCTTCCTAAACTGATCATTAGGATTGAAAATGAACTCCAAAGTAATAAGCCCCTTTGGTAGTTTGTTGGTTCTCAGCTGTACCACTTGGTCACCATAATGCTGCTCCAACTTTTCCTGATTTTTACCTGAAAACTCGGCCTCTTCTTGCAAGAAATGGATGATTTGCTGATCATTTTCAAACACCTACCAGCTTACATTGTTATCTGGCACTGAAAGCCTCACAATCACATGGATGTTTTGTTGTACCTTGTCTTTTTGAATGCTTTCAACAACATCAAAGGCTGCCCCAACTGCTACAAGCCTGTCAGCAGCTTGGTTCTCTTTCCTAGGAATGGATTTTATGTTAAAGCCCTCAAAATCTTCAATGAGGTCCCATACCCTGTTCTTGTAGCACTTGAGCATATTATTCTTGACAGCATGATGCCCCTTGACTTGGTTGACAATCAACTCATTGTCACCAAATACTTGCAAGTTCTTTATTCCTCTCGTGATTTCCCAATGCAGTCCTTGCACCAAGGCTTCATATTCAGCAGTGTTATTAGAGCATGCAAACTAAAATCTAAAAGATGAATAATACTTAACTCCTTAAGGTGAAACCAGTATGGCTTCCCCTCCTACACCTTGTCTACTCCTTGATCAATCAAAAAACATATGCCATACCTCATTGTCATCCTTGTGGTCTAGCTTGGTGATGCTAGGGATAGGCTTATTTTCTTCATGCATGTAATAGACTCCTAATTCAGATTCTTCTATTTCTTGATAAGGATCAAAAGCATGCACCTTGTTTTCCCATTCATCAAGAGTTAGATCTGGGATACTTTTGACCTTGGTGTCAGCTTCATCAGTGCTTGGGTGATCTTCTTAGTCAAATGTTGAACAATTGGCATTTATCTGACTTGGGGTGTAAGGCTCAATGTGAAAGTTTACAATAGGTTCAGACCTGATTGTGGCCTTAGTTCCATATCTAGTTCTGAACAACATGTGTGACCAATCAGCAGACAAGTAACCTCCAATCTTAGTTGTGAAATCCCTTGACAAACATAGGGCAAAGAGTGGTGGAAGGTCTATTACTGAGACATCTTGCAAAAAAACCACGTTGGGACAGACATGCAAAGTAAGAATCAAGTTTTTAATCACTCCAACTGTTGTTACTACTGTCCCATCCAATTGTACCACCCCTTTGGATATGGTTTCATACTAAATTCCCAACTGATCAGCTATTTGCTTGGGCATTACTGAACTACTTACCCTGGAATCAATCATGCAATTGTGTACGTATTGGTTCCCAATGATCAATGAAACATAGAATGGAGGGGTCTTCAACATCTTACCTTGCTGTCCTCCATGATTCCCCTCAGGCTGGGCAGCATTTGTGAGTACCTTATCTTGCATTTGGACTTGCTGATTTGAAGTTGACCAGTCCTTCATAGCAGCTTGTAGCAAATCTCTTTGGCCTGGGATAGATAGTGACTCCCACATTGATATGTTTACATTTGTCTTCTTCATCTGATCAATGATATTGAATGGGGATGAAGTATCCTTTTGCTATCCCTTGGCCTACACATTCATCCCTTGTACATGGGCAGCAACATCTAACATTTGAGTTGGCCTAGGAACTGTTTTAGGCAGTCCTTGTGTGCTTGGGATTGCATTTTTCTTACCAATAGTTTATGGAGTGACATAAAGTCGTGAATTACTTGGGGCCAATGGCTGTTCTTCACCCAAATTTCTCCTCTTTGACCTTGTGTTGGCTGCAACACTTTGGGAAACTGTCTGGTTCATGCCACAAAAATATTCTGCCTGCCAGTTTACAAGTGTGGTATCATTTGGAGATGATTGTTGCTGGAATGTTTCTTGTTGCTGGTCATTTCTTTGACTACCTTCACCCTCCACACCAGTTTTTGTCACCATTAATGCTTGATTCAAGGCACCATTGAAGCACATGGACTGGTTATGAGGTTTATTGCATGGGAAACACCAATCATACTCTTGAGCCATATTGTTTTGTACTGGCACTAATGCTTTAGATGCAGATGTAGCATTGGGGTTATAGGGCTGAAATGATCTGTTGGTAGGAGGCCTTGCTTGATTTAGATTTGCAGCTAGATTAGGTGGTCTTTGGGGTTGATATGGCTGCCTGTTAAGCTGAGCTTGGGGCTGGAAAGAAGGTTTAAAACCTTAAGCTTGCTGCCTTTTGAGTGTAACCAGCTCATTACCTAGATTTTGCAATTGCTTCATGACTTCTTGAAGTTCATTTGAGGCACTAGAAGATGAAGTGGAAGCTTCACTTGAATTCTGATTTCTAGGAGTGGGAATAGAAGCTAATTAGGCACTTGGCTAGTACTTTGGCTCTCTAAACTTGGAAATAATGGCATTGGAGGCCTAGGAGCTAGCTTGCCAGCTTGAATCAAACAATTTTCAGCTCTAATGGCAACGCTATAAGCAATGGGGATAGTTGTGCCTCCCATGGACTGAATTAACATAGAAATATCAGAATTTGAAACTTCAAGATAATAAAGAAAAGCACCTTCTGCTGTTGGCCTGACTACCACTGGAATTCTCTCCCAAGTCCTTTGAAATCTGAAATTAAAATTAGTCAGTTGCTCATTGGGAGCTCTTTTGATAGTGGTCAGCTGCTCTAAAAGGGACAAGTTGTCTCTCTTTTCCCCAAACTGCTCATGGAGGGCTATACATAGCTGATTCTAATTTTGAATAGAACCTGAGGCAAGGCTCCTAAACCATTGTAAAGATTTCCCTTTGAATGACGATGCCAACAATTGGACAGTAACTTGCATCTCATTGATCTCATGGATTGCACAAATGTTAGCAATATCCTTGACATGATCACTAGGAGTGGTCTAATTTTCTCTAGTGAAGTATGGAATGTTCTTCAATGCTGCAACTGGAATTGGATTTTGTGCATTGAGAGAAAGTGGGCTGCTTCCTGTGAAATTGACATAGGGGTTGTTTTGTGCCATTCTAATTGGCCTTAGAACCCTTGTTGATTGAATGAAAGGCCTACCAGGTGGAGGAGTTGAGAGAGTTCTGTTTGGTGGAGATGGAGACCTTTGGATTCTCCTCCCACTTTGCCTTCTTCTTGGAGATAACTGCAGCTCTTCAAACAGCACCTCTTCCTCTCCAGCTCTTGACCTTGTAGTGATTCTTCTCATGTGTTTTTCAGGTCTGCACTGCTAAAACTAGCTGATTCTTCTTCCTTGGAGTCGCCAGATGTGCAATTTATAGCTATTTTAAGCAAGAAACTTGCAAAAAATGCACATCAATTTTGTTGCAATGAAGATGAAGACCTCTAAGGTCCCACCCGGCATGCTAAAACTGTTGTTGCAAATCAGCAACACCCCCTGGATGTTGATCATATTTCTAGTTTGATCATACTAAGCATCCAGTGTGATTGCACAACATTGAATCCTTTCCCCAAGTGTGGGACTTGAAAAATGAGAAAGGAATCTTCAGTTTAGAGGTTGGTTCCTCAATTCCTCTAGTCATATTTATCACTTACAAGTTACAGAGGTCTATATTCCTAATCCTACCCTAAATTCCAAAGGAGACAGAGATAGAGAATGCAGATAAACTACAACTAATGCTAATAGGTGATACACCAAAGGAGTGGTAAGCATTTCTCACTTCTACAGATTGACACAATTCATAAAATGCAACAAAATAACATGTACAAACTGATAACTATGATGAATAATCAGAAATTAGTCAAACAACACCAGCAGAGGATGGAAAATTAATCACAGGGCCTGTATTGTTATTTTAACATCAAAATCACTTGCATTACAACACCTGAGAGGTAAAAATGAGTTGAATTTCTTAGAAAAGGTCTGATATTCCACCAAAATCAGTTCCAAGGTGAGAAAGGGGACATGCAATACACAAAAAATGTTCAACCCCTTTCAAAATGAGCCAAATCTGGCTTTTACAGTGCAAGGGACGAGCCCAGAAGAGAGAAACGCGGGAAAATGTGGGAGAGGTTCAATCATTGACCAAAATGCATTCAAAATAGCATGGGCATCCTTACAGACCCATTCCATGACATTTTTAACCATGCTGGGAGAGAATGCGATCCATTCTTCATTAAAAACGGTGGTTGAAATGTCATTTCTGCTCATCACCACGTGCCAGAGACATTTTTTGATTTTATCTCTCCAAACTCCATCAAAATGAAAAATTGATCCCTGAATCTTGTAGTTAATTTCACCAGCTTTCCATTGATATAAAGAACGGGAAAAATCAAGCTCTGGATCGAAAGATATGGCGATTTGAAGTTTTAGGTCAAAACAGGGCTAAATTGGGTCGGCGGGCAAAAATTTGAAAATTTTACCTTTTTGGTCATTTGGAAAATTTTCCAAAATTTTCCCATGCTCCACCCTTCTAGGTGCCACGTGGCACATTTTTATTGGGCATGGAGGCATCCTGCTTCATTTCCCTTTGTTTTTGCCTTTGAAAATTTTCCCAAAATTCCCCGCTGGGCCAGTGAGCTGAATGCACGTGGCGGGCGCTAATTGGACGCGGGCCTGTCTTTGTTAAATTTTTCATGGGTTGCTTTGATAATTTTCACCTAGACATGTGTTAAAACCTCATTGGATGCGGGTTACACCTTCAAAAATTTCCTCGCGGGCTTGACCTTGGTTTTTTGCCGTTAGCTGACACGTGGCGAGATTTTATGAGCTCACAATAAGGAGGGCGGGCTTTCCCTTCTGAATTTTCCTTTATTTTCTCCTTGGGAAATTTTCCCAAATTCTCCCCTTGCTCCATCACTCCAGGACACGTGGCGACATATAATTGGTCGCGGGCTCCCAACAAGCATTTTAACCTTTGCGCAAACACTTTGGGAAAAGATCCCAATTTCCTCCATCGCCCCGCAGCTCTAGCCTTTGGCGACATGTGGCATATTTTTATTGGCCACGGAGGCCATCTCTCCAAAATTTCCATGCACCAACACTTAGCCAAATTTTCCAAATTTCACCCCGGACACGTGGTAGCTTCTGATTCGTCGGCGGGCCTACGAGGGAAATATTTCCTTTTGAATTTTTTTTTTGCGAAAACACTTGGTAAAAAACCAAGTTATCCTCCCACCCCCTCCACTTCCTTGGACATGTAGTGGCATCTCATTGACTACGGGCCTTGAAGTGGAAAATTTCCCACCAAAACTCCGCCGAGCCATAACTTCAAAAATACATGGAGTTAGGAGGAAAACTTTACCTTTTTGGAAAGCTGGGAGAGAGCTCTATCCAATAGTGTCATTTCCAGAAAGTTTTGAGTGCCTGAAAATCAAAAAATTGTGACTCAGGCATAAGAGAGGGAAGGATGAAAGGATTTAGCCACAAAAAATGAGTGGGGGCACATTTTGGATAACAATTCCTTCTTCAACTTTCTTTCATTGGCTAAATAATTCCCTTCTTCTAGTTTTTTTCCTTACTTATTGATTCAATGATCTATCTCAGAACTAACACAGGCCAGTCCTTCAACACACTCAATCATAAATCTTAATAGGTATTCATGATGGTCCTTAGGATTAAACCTTTCTCCTTATTATGATTCAATCATTTGGTACAACCCACTCTCTCTAAACAAACCTTACTTTACTAGAATCTTCTTTCAGCCCTTAATGTTTCTCAACTCCTTTATAGGATTATATTGTATAGTATAGTTTTCAAATTCCCTTTGAACATTTATTTTTGTCTTCTGGAGACTTCTTACACTTTCTATCACTTCTCTCTAATCCTTCACTCAATCTAAAACATCCACTTTCATTACCCTTTTCCAATTACTCTTGCTACAGTATGCTTCATTAAGCCTCAAACTGGGCATGTACGTTTTTTTGAGAAGTCTAAGGTTCCTTCATAATCCTTATTTTGTTATGAGGTTTATATTCCTTCCTATTATCAGCCAATTTTGACTACGCAAAATTCGTAAAATAAAAATAATAATAATAATGGAAATTTTGAAATTTTCAAAAGTGTTACTTTGTGTGATTTATCACTCTTATCATCACCGTCTCATTTTTGTAATCATTCTGGTCTTCGTTTCATCCATTTCGGGAGAGAACTCCTCACACCAAGTCTCAAATTAGGTTAAATATTAATTAATTAATATTTAATTAATTAATTACTCTTTGTTTTATAAAATTAATTTTTAATAACTTTGGAGTATTTAATTAAATAAATATCAATTAAAATTCATTCGATAAGTTTTTTCCGGGTAAAAATAAGCTTCCGATTCCCATTGCTGGGGATGCCAAATTGGCTTCCTGGGCCCAGATTTTCCCTTTCCTGGAAAAATTGTTTTAAATCCCTGCTTGTGGGATTTCTTCTCATGATTACCAAATTAATAAATTGGGAAATGGGCAAAAAATATCCCGATTTCCCACATGGGGAAATTGTGTGGGGATTGCTAGCCCACTTTTCGATTACCATTGGCAATTGGCCGTTGCTTTCCCCATTTCCCCCTCGCAATTAATTCCACTACTTGGGAAGAGGGGAAGTTAGGTTAACCCTCATAAACTCCTTCATCGAAATCATTGGAAAGAGTCATGCAAAGCTTTCTAAATTGCTTCTTATTTCTTCTGAAGGAATAGAGTAATGATGGTGAAGATGTTATTGATCCCTCAAATGATGTAGTTACTTTTACCCCTTTCCTCGGATTGACTAGACCAAAAGAGATGAATTTTCTCTTGATAGCAAGAATCAACTGATTCTTGAAAGAAGCTTATCTTGGTATGAAAGAGAACTTGTCAAGTTACAATCAATTCAAGATCATACTTCAGGATCACAAAAATTTCCAACATGAGGAGGTATTCATTCAACCAAAGCCCCTTCTCGATCAACCTCTGTACCATCCAATCATACACAACAAGCAAGAAAAGAGTGGTTGCCAAAATCTACTTCACCAAGTAATGTGCCACGAGGAGAAAAGTCTAAAGACCCTAGCCTCGACAAAGGAAGAGAGCGTGTATAAGGATTTTCTACTTCAAGTAGAGATTATTCTACCCACATTGTTAATAGTGCTCAGAAGCTCGTGGCGAATGATCCTTAGCCATGCTTTGCACAAGCGTCCACTCAGGTGTAGGTACTCCAAATATAAAACACTTCAGAGCATGCAATTAATGAAGATATTTCCTAAAATCTCCCAAATGATCAACAGGAGGATATTGAGGTTAATTATCCTCAAATTGAGGTCGTGGATAGGATTCTTCCAGGATCTCATGATGTTGAGAACAATGAGAATATTGATTTGATCTCTAGGATTTTATATATGGAAATAGTGCATGCTACTCATTCATGGATTGATTCTGAGGTTAAGAAAAGGAAGAGGGTTGTTAAGGTAATTGACATTGATTTTGATACCCTTTTCAAACTTTTGAATGACATCATTCCCAAGAAGCCTAAGATGCTTTCTCAAATAATGGTGGATAATGACAGAAAAAAATTTACAGATCTCACCATCCCACAAGTTGATAAGGAGCGTGACATCATGACACCTGCTGATTATGAAGTTTTCAGACTTGTACTTAGGAGGTCCACATTGGAAAGTGACATGGTGATGGCTCGAGATTCAATTGATATCATGCTAAAGAGACTTGAAAATTATAAGTCTCAAAATTCTCAGCTTAAGGCCAAAAAGAATCAATTGGTGGAATATGTTCAACATCTGATAAATGCCATATCATCCACTTTCCCAATACCCAATGCAGTGGCTGCCCCTGATGAAGAATCTCAATTTTTCAAAAGAAATAAACACATTGGGTCATGTCACTAAGACTTGGCTTTAAGAGATTCTCATTTTAGGCCAAGGAACGATCAAAACATCGGTTAAGCTCCATGAAGATGTCAGTGCGTATCTTGATCCAATTATTTATTTCAAGGAAACTTTTGTTTCGAATATATCAAATTTGGATGAGATATTACCCAGTATGCAGGAGATGATGAGTATGGAATCCTCAGTTTTATCCATTAAAGGAATTCTTGAATTTGAACATCGAGGGACACATTTTCTTTGGTGTATGTGACCAAGGGATCATTTTCAAAATTTCCCTAAACATCCCTAAATGATTTCAGTGTAGAAGATCATCTCAAGAGCTTTCCAACGACTGTGAGAATGCGGAAAACAGACATCGGGAGCTCTAGATATGTTCGGCCAAAGTGCAGTCAATGGGAAAGTCAACTCTGGTCAACTGGTCAACATTGGACCAATCGCACTATGACATGTGGCAAAAATTCGTTGGAAAAATTGGAGGGGTTTTAACCATCAGTCGTCAACAATCATGGAATGGAATGGTGCGTCGGAACAAGAGGCTCAACTTTTGTTACGGCAGGGAGCTCGGCCGCCGTGTGGACTATGGTATTATCGCCGACGTGGTGGGTCCACAAGCCACCACGTGGCTTGCCACCACTCGTCGAATTCACTAAATTTTCCTATCAGGAGATGAAAAGTGGACTACATGATGAATGAGTTAATTATTTTCTATACCCCATAGTATGGGTCGAATTTATATTTACTTGGTAAGTCCACTACATACCAATTTCCAAAATGCCACGCATATGTATATGTCAACTAGTATATTAATGTTCATACATAAGTATTCAACCGCCAAACCAAATGCATATGCTATGACCACGTGAAAGGTGGTGAAGCAGTTGTTAGGGGGCATTAAGCCATGTGTGGATGTTTCCACATGGAAGGATGGAGGATGAAGCGGTTGAGATGGGGGCGGTCAAGCCTAAGGTGGTCCATTGACCACTATACATTTGCGTGGGAAAAGGATTTAAAGCCTTAAACAAATTACATCCCACAAAATATGGGATTTAATCCCATTTCAACAAATCCACTTCAAAGGGATATTATCCCATTAACCCACTTCACGCCAATTTGGGGATTTAATCCCATTAAAAATGTAAACCGCCCTATATGGGTATGTAATCCCATTAATTTTGCTACGGGTGAGGCTAAGGTTTAAATATAGCCTAATGATAAATGATTTTCCATTATTTTTGGGCCCTAAAATTGTATAAATAGGGAACCCATTCCTTTGTAATGGACACATTGGCACAACAAAGAAGCTCATTGCTAGAGCACGGAAAGGTGGACACATTAGTCCAAGAAGCTTATTATTTTTTAAGCTTATTTGTGAGATGTGTCAACAAATGTTGTTTATTGGCCTATTATTTTAGGCAATAGTAGACGGAATATTTGTGATTGGGAGTAAATTATAAACTACCCAATAAGCCCATTGAGCCACACCAATTACTTGCAAATCCTAGATTGTCGACCGGAGTGCTAGCATCACATTGATAGCGTCAAGAAGGCCGATCGAAGCCGAAGAACTAGTGTACTGATAGGAAAGTAAAATTCCATTAGGTTTTCTTGTGAAAGTCTATTGTAACTTATAAATTTTGACTAGTGGAACGGTTCAACCACTAACAAAAAAAGTAAAAGGATCTACCGACACGATAATGAACTAGTGCAGGTTAATGTCAAACACTTACTATTTGTAAATTGATTACTTAAAAGGATCTAAAATTATCGGCAAATAATTAAAGCCTAAGAGGTGATCCGAAATCAGGAAGGAACTTGATGTGGTGCTGGTGCTTCCCTGGATCAGTTTGCATCTCAAATGAAGGAAAATGGCTGTGTCGATTTCTTTTGGTGTTGGCTATGGATGCTTTGATGTGTGTACTATGTACTGAAGCCTTCTGCTTCACATGCAGCTTTGGTTTTCTCACTTGAATCTCAAAAGATGTGATTATCTCTCATACAACCTGTGCCAATGAGCAAAATCAAAGGTTGTTCATGGGGGTTAAATGGTAACCGATGGTGGTTCTGGCTTAATTGGAGGTAGTTTAGGGTAGCATGTACACTCCCAGTTAGGGCGGGATTTCTCATCAGGTTTACTAAACTAGGCAGATCCCCTTGATTTTCTGGGATCTAAAGAATTTGTTTGACTCCACATGATTAGCATGGAAGACTTCCTTCTAATGGGAGGGAATGTGGTTAGAGGGAATGTAGAATTCTTTAATTTTTAGTACTTTGGGTAGGCTATTCTAGTTGAGTTAATGGAAACTCTAGAAGAAGAATAGGTCTTAGGGTGAAACTTTGGCTAGATGAGGTGGATATGTTGGCATTATCCCAATTAGGATAAAGTGGCAAATAATAAATTCATTGTGAGGATAATGGGGATTAATTTAATTGGTATCTAATATTAGAGTGGGGTGAAGGGGGCCATGGTTAGGTGAATGTGTCTCAAAGTGTTTGATTTGATAGAGTGGACCCCATTTCGAGTGTGACCCAATTTTGGCACTGGTCTACAATTGTATATTTTAAAAAGTGGATTTTTAAAGAAAAGGATTTTCTTATTTGCTTTCGGGAAGTTGTGGATAACTTAAGTGATTTTTATTTTTAGTTGTTTTAAAATAAAGTTGGTTAGAAAAAGTCAAAGTTCACTTAAGTGCCTTATTTAATGATCATGTAAAATCCTAACTACTTTGTAACCAACTTTTGGGTTATAAAAGGAAGTGAGGGGCTCATTTGTAAAGGGTGACTTTGAGAGAGGAGAAGAAAATACTTTTGTGTGCAAGCTTTACTTCTAGGAATAGAAACTTTGTGTTCTTTTGTGAAAACATTTTGGAGTTAATGAAATATAAACTTTGTGTCTCATTCATTGTCTCTTGTAACATTTGATGTTCTTATGTTCATTTGATGTTAGATGTTTTAATCTTGCATGAAAATATTGTCTTTGATCATATTGTCAACGTTATTAATCCATGTTGTTCTTGTTCACAGTGATCAAGCTCTGTATATTCTACTTGCTCATGTGTGTTCCCTTTTACTCATTCTTGTTTAGCTAACTGCAAACTCCATTTTATTTGTGTTAGTTATTGTTCTGTTCTTCTCCATACAATATAAGGCTCTACTTTTACCTAACTCTTGCATGTTCCTTCCATTCATTCCTTTCCATTCCTTTCATTAATTCCATTCCATCTCCATCATTCAATTTTCTTTCCATTGATGTTCTAAAACACCCCCCCACATACAATTTTGAGTGTACATGATGTAAATACAGTTTTGGTTTTTAATAAAGGCAACCTCACCTTCATTGAGGAGGGACTTTGTTCCCACACCATTGCATGTCCTTTGCATGCATGAAAATTCATATGCTAATAGTTTTTGGTGACTCCGCTGGGGAATCAAAAAATCATTAACCAGTGTTTGGTTAAATCTTTATGACTATCCCCTCTGCACAAGCTCCAGTTCTTCAACCGAACCTTGTGCCCGACGAATATTTTCAAGGAGACATTTCTAGAAAACCTTTGAATAGTAGGTTGGGAAAACCAATGCAAAATTTTGCAGAAATTTTTGGCTATTGATAGAGCCATTGACAGAGAAATCTACATTGAAGACCTTAGAAGAAGAGCACTCGCACTTATGGCCAGAAGACCTCCTGGACACGTGTTGATCATTGTTCACCGATGTGGTCCTCTTACTACCAAAGTAATAATTTGTATGACTATTACGGGTAACCCACCTATATTGCAACCAAATATTGTTTTTACAGATACTCAAGAAGACATATCATTAGATTTGAGGCAAGCTATTTGAGAAAAGCACATGAATAACTATCATTTTCATCTCGCTGCATTAGTACTAGATAACGAAGAAGAGAAATCCACGAGAGTTGTTAGAGTTATTCATGGCACAAATATCTCAAGAAAGAGAGTGAAGAGAAGAGACTAGAGCTGATCAAAACATGCCAGTGATCCCTTCACAATCAAGATTTCAAACTGGAAGGAAAGAGGTTTGCACGCAAGGAGAAAAAGCTAAAGGTCGATCTTATCCCATTTTTGACTTTCAAGGAAAGTTTGGTTTC
Source organism: Taxus chinensis (assembly GCA_019776745.2). NCBI lineage: Eukaryota > Viridiplantae > Streptophyta > Pinopsida > Cupressales > Taxaceae > Taxus > Taxus chinensis. The sequence continues at coordinate 852,915,260 of CM034148.1, read as the reverse complement.
AAGTTATCTCCTCTAAAGAAGAACACACCTTGTAGATCTACAAGCCTTACATCAAGTCCTGAAAGAGTAAGCAAGGAAGGAATCACTACCAGTCAAGCACTTTACCTTGATCATGTTGTTTTACCTTCACATACCATCTTTCCCAAAATGGCAGTCAACGTACCATGGGGAAATGCCATAGGCCCATTAGCCTTACCGGCTTGACATGACCTCCTGCAAGAGGATCAAGAACATATTCTTCACAAGTTTGATGGAGATGGGAAGACATCACCAGATGACCAAATTTATGCTTTATTTACTGCATGTGACAGCTTTTCTCAGTGGAATATGAAGGTGTTGCTATTTGCCTCTTTGTTGAAACATTTGCATGATGTTGCTGCAGATTGGTTTCATCATCTGCCCAATGAATGCATTACAAATTGGAATGATATGAAAACTAAGTTTGAAGATCGATTCAAAACAATAGAAGATGAACATGATCTTCTCACCCAAATATCTCAGGTGAAGAAAGAGCCAACAAAACCCATGAGGAATTTCGTGGCTAAATTCAACAAAATGGTGAATAAAGATCCTGTCTGAGATTCACCTGAATCATGATGGACAAAAATGTTTCTTTATTAATGCACAACAACTAGAAGTGTGCTATTAGTTGAGAAGGGATAGAGTGGCTACTTTGGAACTTTCTCAATCCTTAGCCATAGAAATTGAGGATGACTTAATCATGGCCGGAAATTTCAAGAAAACTTCCCTCAAGGGAAAGAGGTCAAGAAAACTCCCAATGCTTTAGAAGCTATAATTACTAAGTTAGCTAATGATGTGCTAGCTTTGAAAAAGCAAGTTGCTCAGAGTAGTAAACCCTCTCCTTACAAAAACATTCAAAGGAAAGGCTACGTTCCCAAAAAATCTAGGATTGTAGGTCCTCTGACGAGGCTTGCTATTAAAGCATCTCCTATGCAACTAACTCAAAATGTGATGTCATTGAAGAAAGTGATGATGAAGTTGAAGTCATTGAGGTTGATGAGGAAGATCCAGATTCTAGAACATCTGAACCTGAAGTTGAAGATCATGAGGGATAAAGTAATAATCATTTCTTTGAGTATCATTTAGAGGAAGAAGATGAATATGAAGAAATTATAGAAGATATGAATAGCCAGTCTTTCACTGTCTTCACATGCTCTCAAAAAAAGGAGAAGAATTACCACTAAGATGGGAGATAAAGAGGTTTCCAAGGAAGTTCCTAAAGAATCCAAAATTAAAGAAGCTTCCAAAGAATCAAAGATAGCTGAGACTCATAAGGTCAAAACTATCTTAAAGAAAGGAGAACCTTTTTCGGAGTCAATCCATAGAGAAATCAGCTACGAAGAAAGTTTATTCTTCTGCATTACTATCAACCAATCCTGAAGCAAAGGTCAAAATTGTGCCATCATCAAGTTCGAAAGAACTAGTATCTGAGACATCAAGTACGATTACTTTTCCCAATTTTGATATCGTTGATCATATCAATAAAACTAAAATTTCCATGTCACATGTAGAGTACTTAAAGTGCTAATAAGGATCAACTCAAGAAATTGGTCCAGTTTATCAAAGGTGACTCTACTATTCATTCCTCTAAAGGAATTTTGAAAAATCCCAAAGATGGGAAAACTCAAAATATTGTGACGGCCACTACACCTTCAAATGAAAAAATTGAACCTTTCTTTGTGTCCTTTTTGATCAATGGATGCAAATTAAGTAATTACATCATAGATTCTAGAGCCTCAGATAATGTGATGCCTACCAAGGTAGCACATGATCTTGGTTTGACTTGTACGAGAACATTTGTATCGTGTTACTCCATGGAAACCAAACAAGTTCCTCTGATTGGGTAGATTAAAGATGCCCAAATGGTTTTAGCCCAATTCCCTCAAAAGTGAGTTAAGGTAACTATTTTAGCTGCTAACATTCTCGCTTCGTATGGTATGTTGTTGAGCAGGAAATTTTATAGAGATCTAGATGGAGAGATTCAAATAGATTGGTCTCATGCCATGAACCCTATCAATGGAGAAATGAAGAAGCTAATGCCGGAAGCTTAAGAAAATTTCACGGTAACTAAAACTGAAGATCCTCGTGCACATAGATCCTTTTCCAAGGCTCAAGTATGGGTAATTATATGATGACTGTAGAAATTCATACCCCTGAGATCACTTGCAAAGATTCTAATGAGATCTAGACTCTTGAGTTCGATGGAATTTGTTGTCTCGATGGGTTTTGGTGCAGGAGTGGTGCTCATATCTCCAAATGGTAAAATATTTCCTTTTTCCTACAAACTTGAATTTTCAAATACTAATAACAGTGCAGAATACAAGGCATTAATCCTTGGCCACCAAGTTGTAGAGGAGAAAGGGATGAAAAATTTGGAAGTCTTTGGAGATGTGGAATTGATCATGAAACAAGTAAGAAATCAGTTCCAAGTAAAGAATGATCATTTAAGATGCTACATAAATAAAGTGTGGGATGTGATAGAAGTCTTTGATGATTTTTTTATAAAATCTATCCGTTGTGAAAAGAATGACAAAGTAGATTCTCTAGTAGTCTCAGATTCATTAATGATTCCTCGTTCAGAGTTTGATCAAGACAAATACACAATTGAAATGGTTTTTAGGCCAAGTGTTCCTGAAAATGTAGAAAATTTGCGAGTATTCAATGATGATCAACAAATTATTGCCTATCTTGGAAAAGAGGGATAATTTTTAACAATTGTACTTTGAGGGAAGTGATTTTGAATGTTTCGTGAATCAACTACCTCAACCATTCAGGAAGGAGTTGAGAATGAAGATCCTGGTGATGGCATCATCTAACTCAAAGGAAATAAAATTCCCAAAGGATTGGTTTCACTTGAAGAATTTTTTGATAAACATGACAAGTTTATTAAAGAGAAAGAGCATGCAGGACCTGTGAATTCTTTTGACTATGAGAAAGTTAACATTGGTACCAAGGATAAACCTCACTTGGTCAACATTGAGTACAGTGTTGCTCACCTGAGGAGTGCAGGAAATTCATAAGCCTCCTTACCAAATATTCTAATGTTTTGGCTTACTCATATGAAGACTTGAAGTCTTTCTCAACCCAAGGAAATGGAGCATGCCATACCCTTGAAGCATGGTGCAGTTCCTTTTAGGCAAAAGCAAAGACACATATAATCCCAAGATTGTAGGGACAATATTTCATGAAGTTCAAAAGATGTTAGATGCACGTAGATAGTGTTTCCTATTCGACATTCAACTTAGATAGCTAATATTGTACCATTTCGCAAGAAAAATGGAGAAATCGAGGATTTGCATGGATTTCTACAATCTTAATCAAGATTCCTTGAAGGATAACTACCCACTGCTAGTCATGGACCATATTCTATAGGAAATAATTGGATTGGAAATGCTATCTATGCTAGATGGTTTCTCTGGCTATAATCAGATTGAAGTGGCTAGAGAAGATCAACATAAAACCACATTCACCACCCCTTAGGGTACGTTCGTGCATATAGAAGAATGCCTTTTAGTGTGATCAATGTTGGTGCTAATTTTCAAAGGGATATGTATATGGCATTCATAGATTATAAAGACAAGATCATCATGATATATCTAGATGAATTGAAAGTGTTCTCAAAGAAACGAGAAGATCACCTAAGAAATTCAGAGAAAATATTGACAATGGTGTAGACTTCATAATATTTCTCTGGAATCCAAAAAAGTCTGTGTTCATGGAGTTATGGAAGGGAAACTCCTAGGTCATATTATTTCTAAGGAGGGAACTAAAATTTATCCTAAGTGTGTTCAAGCTGATCAAGAATATTTCCTTTCCTACGAGTAAGCCTGGGGTCTACTCATTCTTTGGGAAGGTGAATTTTTTGAGAAGGTTCGTGCCAAATTTTACCGAGTTGACTAAATAAATCGCTGATATGATGAAAGGAAAATAATCCTTCAAATGGTCTAAGGAAGGTAGAGAGGCATTTGAAAAAATCAAAATGTGCACTATTGCAAAAGCCCCTACATTGGTGTGTCCTGATTTTGAGAAAGGATTTCATAATTTATTGTTATGATTCGCCGCACACAATCTCCACCCTTTTTACTCAACACAATCAAGAGGGAATAAAATATCCTATTACATTCATGAGTTATGGGTTCTAAGAAACATGAAATCAATTACACCCCCCTTGAGAGGCATGCGTATGCAGCTGGTGAGAGCCCTAAAACACTTCAGGTACTATGTGTTGAATTCGCATACCAAATTCTTTGTTCCAGACACCGCAGTTAAATCAATGCTGACACAACAGGAACCAGAGATCTAAAAGAGGTAATTGGGTCTCTAAGATCTAGGAATATGATTTGGATATCAAGCCTACCAAGTTGGTTTGAGGAAGAGGACTCTACAAACTAATCGTACGGAAAATGAACCACGAGATTACTCTGAAGAAGAACCAGTTGAAGGTAAATTTACCACTGGTAGTTTTTGTTAGTACCACAGACAAATGGTATTCTGATATAGCCTGACTTTCTCATATATGGTGAGTGTCCAAATAATTTGACAGACTAAGGAAATAATTATCTATCAAACTAAGAGCTATCCAGGTACGTCATTTGGGACAACACTTTGTTCAAGAAAGGAGTTGACGACATGCTCCTCAGATGTGTTGATAAAGAGCAATAGTTTAGAGTTGTTAGAAGCCTTCCATAGTCATGCATTGTGGTGGTAATTTCTCTGGCCCATGTGACATGGCTCATAAAATTTTGCTAGCACATTATTACTGGCCCACTATGTTTTCTAGATGCTCAGAAATGGGTGAAAAAATGCGAAGCTTTTCAGTAATTTGTTGGAAGACCAAAATTGGCAGCTTTGCCTTTGAGGCCAGTTGTCATTGAAGAACCATTTCAATAATGGGGTTTAGATTTCATTAGGGTTTTGAATCCTAATTCTAGTGCTGGTCATACTCACGTGCTCACCACAACTGACTACTTTACAAAGTGGGTAAAAGCTACACCAGTGAAACAAACATCTACTGTGGTAATCTGTGACTTCATCAAAGAAAATATATTGGTTTCATTATGGAATTCCACACAAGATCATGACGAACAATGCCTCAAATTTTTATTCTGGAGAGATAATAGGTTTTTGTTATGGGTATGGGATATCTTTATCTTATTCATTAGATTACTACCCTCAGGGAAACAATCAAGAAGAATCTAGTAATAAAAACATCATTACTATCGTGTGCACAAGTTAGTCGAAGACAATCAAAGAACTTGGCACAAAAATTTATATGATGCATTTTGGGCTAACCGCATAACTCCCAAAAGAGAAATTAAGATGTCTCCGTTTCAAATTTTGTATGAAATCGATGCTCAAATTCCCATCACACTGGAGTTACCAACATTAAAATTAGCTCAAGCAGTTGATGATGAATGCTTCACCAATGTATTAGATAAAAGGATCATGTTCCTAAGCAAGATTGAGGAACAAAGAATTCAAGTGGAAAACATGATCGAGGAACATCAATCCAAGGTAAAGAGGTTGTTTGATAGGAAAACCAAAGAGAGGCAATTCCAAATCAATGACTTGGTTCTTCTCTAGTTTAAGAGACGTGAACCAAAAGGAAAGCATGGGAAGTTTGATTCGTTATGGCTATGCCCTTTCCAAATTAGAAATTTATGTGGAGATAAAACCTATTACTTGGTGTATCCTGATGGAACTCATTTTCCTTTTCCCTACAGTGGGAAATATCTCAAGCACTATCAAAATTGAAAATGGGTTGTTCCCCTTATGTACATAAGTAATTAGGATTTTGGTTTGTTTCTTTTCCCCGTCTTTCAGTATCCTCTTTTGTATCACCCCCTTTTTTGTGCCCCATCATTTTGAGATCATGTTCATGAATATTTTGGTTTGGGTCCATTGCTGCATCCATGAATTCCTTGTCCCTAATTAGAGCCAACTGTTATCAACTAATTTTGACTTCGCACATTTGGTAAAAAATAATAAAAATGGAAATTTTGAAAATTTTCAAAAGTGTTACTTTGCATGGTTTATCACTCTCATCACGATACCGTCTCATTTTTTTAAATTGTTCCGAGTCTTCGTTTCGTCCATTTCAGGTGAGAAATCCTCCTGCCAGGTCTTAAACTGCACGTTAACTATTAATTAATTAATATTTAATTAATTAATTACTCTTTGTTTGATAAAATTAATTTTTAATAACTTTAGAGTATTTAATTAAATAAATATTAATTGAAATTCATTCGAAAAGTTTTATTTTAATTTCCGGGGGAAAAATAAGCTTCTGCTTCCCATTGTCTAGGGATGCCAAATTGGCTTCCTGGGCCTGGATTTCCCCTTTCCTGGAAAAATTGTTTTAAATCCCCGCTTGTGGAATTGCTTCTCACGATTGCCAAATTAATAAATTGGAAAACATGTAAAAAATATCCTAATTTCCCACATGGGGAAATTGTATGGGGATTGTTAGCCCACTTTGCCATTCCCGTTGGCAATTGGCCATTACTTTCCCCATTTCCCCTTGGTAATTAATTCCACTACCTAGGGAGAGGGGAAGTTGGATTAACCCTCATAAATTCCTCTGTCAAACTCATTGGAAAGATTCGTGCGAAGCTTTCAAAATTGCTTCTTATTTCTTCTGAAGGAACAGAGTAATATTTTATCACATCCCTCAAGAAATACACTTAAGGCCATTGTAAAAGAGGAAGGAGGAAGAAAAATTTCCACACATTCATCGGGGAGAAAATACCAAACACACTCCAAGAAATCTATAAGTAACTCCATCAATTTTTCATGCAAGGGAGGGAGAAGAAAGTAATAGCCCACACATTCTAAGAGAGACCATGTAAGAAAAACTATTCCCACGCATGTAACAGTTCAGTGCACCAGTCAAAGAAAAAGACTGCCCACGCATTGGTAAAGGAATACAACCACATGCATTCCCAGTTGTCAAGTAAAAAAAGCCACGCATTACCATTAGAGAAGGGGGAAAACATAATCATTTTTCCATGCATTAGAGAGGAGGACAGTCCAAAACAGCAAAGGGGACAACAAGAACAAATTTCCACGCATAGGAAGGGGGAAACAAAGTGAAAGCATAGGACCACGTGGGAAACCAAAAGAAAAGGAGAACAATCCAAAGAACCTCTCCCATGTAGCCCGAGGGAGATAAAAGAATGTTGCAAAAGTAAACAAGTTTCCAATTTACATCAAGATTTCACACATTCTCCAGGTCTCTTACCACATAGCCTTCATGCAGCAAAAGCCAAAAACTCATCCAAGCTAATCTCTGTGCAACCAAGGAGCAGGAAGGGAGTATTCACTAGATCCAACACAGTAAAGGAAAATAGATTTCAACGTAGGGAAAGCAAGAAAGACAGTCCAAACAAGCAAAATCTACGCAAGTTTTTTTTAAATAAAGGAGGACAGTAAAAACAAGAACCCATGTGCTGGAGGATTAGAGGAAAACAACAAACATATAAAAAAATAAACCCACGCATTCATCAAATCAGGCCAACTCCCAAAATGCCTATGCAGAGGAAAAAGACAAAGCAAAAATCAGAAGTAAAGTTGAAATTTTGTTTTCACGCATTGGGAAAATTCATACAGTCCAAAACAAGAAAGAAAGACATATCCACCACGCATTCTCCAGGTGTATCAACACATTTACAAGAAGATTAAGCAAGTATAGTCATGCATCGATCAAAAGATCGCATCGAAGAAGTAAATCTCAAATTACACAGTCATTAAAATATGGCAATTTTCATGCATACCAAGGAAAATTTGCTCCGTCAAATTAAATAAAATTTGGAGATTTTAATTTTATATATATATATATATATCGTTGTATCATCAGATTTTGAACTCAAGCTTAGTCTCAATATATTTGTATTTTTTTAATAAATAAAATTTGTAACTGGGACTGGTTGTTATTATTATTATTTTTAAAATAATAATAATAATAATAATATTAAAGTGAGTCATATTTTTCTTGCATTGACGGGGGTTTCAGAGATTGAGACCCGTCCCCGCTTGTGTTGTTTTACGTGCCTGAGTCATTCTTATGTGAAATTCATAATGGCCGAGAAATTTAACAAATCCACAGGAAGATCAAGGAATCCAGTGGAGAAATTGAATAAGTCTGCACTCAAGTATGAATTCAAAGGAATCATCCCTCCCAATTCCATTAAGTCAGCATACAACAATATCACTGATACAAATTTGGGTCACATCAATGTGCAACAATTCTGTGAATAGGTGAAAACTGAAGGCAAAACCATATTCTTGGATATGCTTTACCATAGTGGTCTACCTCAAGTAGCAACATTTCTTATCTCGGTGCAGTGTCCAGAACTGGTTATCGCTTGTGTGGAGCATTATGATCCTGAGAGGCGGGGAATTTTTAAAGATAATCACGAGCCTTTCCTCTTAATCACACCAGAGCACATTAAGGAATTTCTCGGCATACCTAACTTTCCTGAGAATGCGGATATCACTCGCCAATCAGCACAAAATTTTTGGGATGAATAACCCCTGAGATGGAGCAAGATGGTTAATAACAACTAGTTAGTGACCAAGAGGCCTTGAATTGACCGGCTTCCCAAAGAACTGTACCATGTTGAGTTCGTGGAAGAAATTGGGGACCTGATTACTCTCCTAAGCTGAGTTTTCGGTTTACCCTCTGCTAGGATTTTCCACCCATGGATGTATTAGTTTATCTATATCATCCTTGCCAAGAAAGAGTTTGTGGATTGGGCCACCATCATTAGTAATACCCTTCATAAACAATTGATAGAAGTTAAGATGACTGGATTCTTCTACATGACATCGTATCTGACTTATGCAATAGCAAGAAGAAAGTAATTTTTTGGACTCGAAACAAGAGGAGTCATGGGGTCGTCAAATAATGTTTTTCATTATTACCCACAACTAAGTTTCAAAAATATCTCTCACCATTTTAGAAGAATCAACGATGCATTCACCTTCCGCGTGATTCAGAACCTGAATTGGAATAGAAAGGAAAGTTTTTTCTAAAGAAGCCATGAGTGTCATTTCTCAATGGGGAACCTAGTTTATTCAATTTTCATCATTTTCCTACATTCACATGAGTGGCTTTGTTGGTACTCCATGGAATCTTCCTAAGTACGTCAGTGATAGATGGGCATTAATGGAGCTTGCGTGACAACTATTCCAAGTTCAATGTCTTCTCAGTGAGAAGCATTGTTCAGAAATTCATTTCTGAATCCAAATCAGGGAATACCAATGTCTAAATCTTTTCAGTGCACAACTCATGGAAAAAGAGTTCGCTCTCATAACAATTCATCCATATGTGAAGAGAGCCCAGTTTGATATCAATGGATATATGTAGAAGATTCTTTGAAAAAAGTATCAACATAACCCTACCATGGAAGATTTATGGGCTTCCTGTTTGGACGAACATGAAGTAAGAAGACGAGAGTTTTCTTGCCTAACACTTTCTCAAATCAAGATATTTGACATCAATAACCCTCCCGATTCGTTTGTAAATGATGATGAAGATGTTATTGATCCCTCATATGATGTAGTTGCTTTTACCCCAATGCCTTGGATTGACTGGACAAAAGAGATGAATTTTATCTTGATAGGAAGAATCAATTGATTCTTGAAAGAAGCATATCTTGGTATGACAGAGAACTTGCCAAGTTACAATAAATTCAAGATCATACTGCAGGATCACAAAAATTACCAACACGAGGAGGTCTTCATTCAACCAAATCCCCTTCTCAATCAACCTCTGTACCATCCAATCATACACAAAAAGCAAGAAAAGACTAGTTGCCAAAATATACTTCACCAAGTAATGTGCCACGAGGAGAGAAGTCTAAAGACCCTAGCCCCAGTGAAGGAAGAGAGCGTGTATCATGATTTTCTACTTCAAGTAGAGATTCTTCTACCCACATTGTTAATAGTGCTTAGAAGCTTGTGGCGAATGATCCTCAGCCATGCTTTGCACAAGCATCAACTTAGGTGCAGGTAGTCCAAATATAAAACACTTCGGAGCATGCAGTTAATGAAGAGATTTCCCAAAATCTCCCAAATGATCAGGAGGTGGATATTGAGGTTATTTCTCCTCAAATCGAGGTCATGGATAGGATTCTTACAGGATCTCATGATGTTGAGAACAATGAGAATATTGATTCGATCTCTAGGATTTTGTATGTGGAAATAGTGCATGATACTCCTTCCTGGGTTGATTCCGAGGTTAAGAAAAGGAAGAGGGTTTTCAAGGCAATTGACATTTATTTTGATGCCCTTTTCAAACTTTCAAATGATGTCATTCCCAAGAAGCCTAAGGTTTTTTCTCGAATAATGGTGGATAATGAAGGAAACAGATTTACAGATCTCGTCATCCCACAAGTTGATAAGGAGTGTGATGTCATGACACCTTCTGATTATGAAGTTTCTAGACTTGGACTTGGGAGGTCCACATTGGAAAGTGACATGGCGATGGCTCGAGATTCAATTGATATCATGTTAAAGAGACTTGAGAAATATAAGTCTCAAAATTCTCAGCTCAAGGTTGAAAAGAATCAATTGGTGGAATATGTTCAACATCTAATAAATCCCATATCATCCACTTTCCCAGTACCCGATGCAATGGCTTCCCTTGATGAAGAAACTCTCAATTTTTCAAAAGAAATAAACACATTGGGTCATGTCACTAAAACTTGGCTTTCAGAGATTCTCGTTTTAGGCTAAGGAATGATCAAAACAACAGTTAAGCTCCATGAAGATGTTAGTGCGTATCTTGATCCAATTCTTTCTTTCAAGGAAACTTTTGTTTCTAATATTTGGATGCGATATTGCCCAGTCTGCAGGAGATGACGAGTATGGAATCCTTAGTTTTAGCCATTGAAGGAATTCTTGAATTTGAACATCGAGGGACACGTTTTCTTTGGTGTTTGCATCTCAAATCAAGGAAAATGCTTCTCAAGGATTCTATGATCCATTATGAGAGTATATGCAATGAAGCCTTCACTTCACTCACCTTGATTCAAGAATTCATAGCCGAGATTCCTTACAACCTCGTAAATGAGCATAATCAAAGGTGTTCATCGAAACAGGTGGAAGAGCAATTTTCACAATTGTTTAAGGACATGTACACTCCCACCAACAATTTCTCATCATTTTCAATGGAGCGGTGCATCAAATTAAAGAACTTATTTGAGAATGATCAATCAAAGATTATTAATTTAAATGATATGCCAAGTAGGATTCTTGAATTGCAGGTATTATGTGAGGTTATTCTTCGACCAAATGAACCTCCAGAAGAAGAAAAGATATTTGAAACTTTGGGAAGGTTTAGATCCTTTCAACTAGCAAAAGCGGCAGATCCTAATTTCACCGATGGTTCAGGGGGATAATTTTCTTGGTATCTAATGAAGTGGGAGAGCCCATTTCTAATACGTTTGAGATATGTGGACCCCATTTCAATGGATAAGGTACTGGTTATTATTGTATACTTTAAAAAGTGGGTTTTTTTAAAAAAAGGATGTTATTATTTGCTTTTGGGAAACTGTCGATGACTTAAGCGATTTCTATTTTTGTTTGTTTTTAATAAAGTTAGACAAATTCAAAGGTCACTTAAGTGCCTTATTTAATGATCATGTAAAACCCTAACTACTTTGTAACCAGCTTTTGGGTTATAAAAGGAAGTGAGGGGCTCATTTGTAAGGGTGACTTTGAGAGAGGAGAAGAAAATACTTTTGTATGCAAGCTTTACTTCAAAGAAAGAAACTTTGTGTTCTTTTGAGAAGACATTTTGGAGTTAATGAAATATGAACTTTGTGTCCCATTCATTGTCTCTTATAGCATTTGATGTTCTTATGTTCATTAGATGTTAGTGTTTGAATCTTGCATGCAAATATTGTATTTGATGTTATTATCAATGCTATTAATTTGTTGTTCTAGTTCACAGTGATCAAGCTCTGATTATCTACTTGCTCATGTGTGTTCCCTTTTACACATTATTGTTTAGCTAACTCAAACTCCGTTTTATTTGTGTTAGTTATTCATCTTTCCTCTTTGTGCAATATTAGGCTCTTTTTTTACCTAACTCTTGCATGTTCTTTCAATTCATTCCATTCCATCTCCCTCATTCAATTTTCTTTCCATTGATGTTCCAAAACACCCCCCACATATAATTTTGAATGTAGAGATGTAAATACAGTTTTGGTTTTCAATAAAGGCAGCCTCACCTTCATTGAGGAGGGACTTCGTTCCCGCACTGTTACATGTCATTTGCATGTGTTCAAATCCATATGCTAACACTTCCACAGTCTTCATCAATCCTAGACCAGCCCTTTTCTTTCCAAATGTTAGCTTGTGTTAGATTTTTAAGGAGTTTCTTGGCAAATATAATACTATTTATTTTTATAATTGTCACAGGGTTTAACCTCTAGACTATGTTTTGTATTCTCTAACCCTTTGATCTCTATCCCTTGGCTTGAATGGTAGTTATACTTTTTCCTTAACATATAATGCTTTGTAAGTGAGTTTATATCCTTGAGCCTCTCACAATTTATAACCTTCCAAACGATTCACATAGTCCTAGGCTCCTCAACATATAGTATTGCATCCATCTCATCAAAATTTTATCATCTAGATCTTCCAAACTTTGCATATACAGTTAGAACCTCAATTAGTACATTTACCCTTCAAAATTCTTCCTTCTCACCGTCTTTACACTCAATATTGGGTTTATTCACACCTTACTCCTCCCAACCAATCACTTTCTCTCTATTTTTATAACTTATAGTATACTATAATCAATAATCTCATGTCTAACTCCTTGAAACAGGGTAGAGACACAGTCAAACTATTTTGATTTAGTTTTATCCAACAAAACTCCATTCTTTCCTCTCCAAAATTTTCCCACATCTAATTCATGCATAAATCTCCCTTTCTATAAAAATTAAGAGATTTTCCAGAGTGGGAAAGAAATTGACAAACAAAATGTCACTTAAACCCTAGATTGGGCAGTGAACACTATCTCTTCGATATTATTGTTGTTGTAGACCAACTCAAGGTTTCTTGAAGGTCATGATCATGTTCATTGGTGGCTCACATAATATAATATATTATAACTTCCAAGTCTTATTTCATATCATACAACCATGTTCTATCACTAAGACCAAGACAAGACAATATAAGAGGACTATGTTCACAATATTATCAAACACCAATTTCTTATCATTCAAGGTAGTTCAATAACCTTTGAAATGATATAGTACTTAATGCAAAATCACTCCATGTATAATCGAATACCTTTACTTCAACAACTTGCATGCATTTGGATGTTTGAGGGAGTCTTACTAGACCCTTACAGTCAATCTTATGAAGACACCTAAGCCAACAGTCTTAAATAGTCTAAGTCTCCATTTCCATACTGAAAACACACTTATTTACCTGTAACAACATGAAAAAATCAAGAAGAACATTCAAAATACACCAATTCACTCATTCATCAACAGTTATCGCAATCTTTATGCTTAAGAAGCCTTTGATTAGATAGTTCTTGGATTGTACAGAGTTCAATAGCCCTAAGGCTCTATAACAGAGATCTATCCCTCTCATCAATACTTTTTCCACCTTTCAACAACCTCCTATTCAAATTGCTCATCAACCAAGCAAGATGAGAGTTAGTTAGGTTTATTTCTTCACTCTAGCATAATTAGAACAACCATGCTGAGTTTACACATAGATAAGGTGGGTTAAGTGAGTTAACAACAAGACCACCCTTTTTGCATTCATTTTAGGCCTACACTAATAGCTAGAATTCTAACTCACTAATACGTAGGCTAGATTACTTAACTAGGCTAATTTAAATATTCAAATATGGCTTTTGGATGGAAACCTCCAAAATGCTACTTATTACATTATTAGGGGTCCCCCTAGAAAACACCTAAAACATCCTATTTAGACTAATCAAGCCAAAATTTGAACTATGTATATGATGCTCCTGCATCATTGATTGGTATAGGCGTCCCCGTTTCGTTGTGATTATTACCATTTAGATGCACAACAAAATGTCATAAGAGCAATTACCAACACCAACACATGATTCAGTTAATCATTTAATTACTACACCATTTTAGTCTTCTTTAGTCTTCTTTAGAATGACAATGCTTTAGATTCTTGAAACTCAATGCAAGATAAGATCAATTAATTTACTTGTTCCTACAATCTTGAATCTTGTATAAGTCTTTCAAAAATCATTTACAATTCACAAATAAGTGTTAGCTACCCCCAAGAGTTCAAAGTAGCTCATCTAGTTAAGGTCTTGTTGTTCATAACTAGGTTATCAATTCGAGATCTCAGTTGGGCATTCATAAACCTTTACAAAGGGTACCCTTAGCTACTAAAATAGTTTTTATTTCAATTTAAAAACTAACCATCCAAAATCAAGTATAACAATCAAATAAGGCTCATAGAGTCGTAGAATCATTTCCAAAATATACTTACAAGGTATATCCAATTTAGGATACAATAAGACATGTATTTAGAGGTAATTGAATAAAAAAGTTGGATTATAAAATTTGGATAGGATAATTAGAATGAAATATTTTAATAACGTCTACAAGACCATACCGTTTATGGGATCAAGAGCTGAAATGATATTGATTTGTGCAAACCCAACCATTTACCACTAGGGTCGCATTAGGAATCATACAAAACTTTCAATCCCGTTTTAAGGTTGGAACTTCAACAATAAATCTTGATTAAAAAAATTATTTTATTTAGCATAATTTCCTCAAACAAATGGATTAATCTACCCACAATCAGGTTATACTTGATATGATGTGAATATAACATGTAATTGTCGGTTAGTAAGAGAACCACTTCCCGGCTTCATAGTAATGTGGCCTCACGAAATACTTATAGCTAGAATTCAAGGCTTTATTGGAACTTTCGATACCTTGGAAAAGATTATCAACTTCAAACGAATCTAATATCGTGTAGTTTAAATGGACATCCATGTCGATCCAGCCCATTCTCACGCGGAGGCGGAAATATCGACCGTCATACGCGTTAGATTCCTTTTGAACGGTCTTGTAATGTCTCGGCCCACACAAGACTTACTTACCACTTCATGGGAAATCATATGCCATTTGGTCACAATATCTCGATTAAATCCGCGTTGAAATATGAAGAGAGCTGGCTTATACTTTTCCTAAATTCTAAGCTCTTTTTCTACCGAACTCTGCAATAAATTGGCATATGTGAGTGTTCGCTATTTATAATACAGATCTGTATGCGTGGTTTATGTTGTATGAGGCTATGCGACGTAGACAATATTTAACGTTGCCAAATTTTATGGGTATGCTGAAATAAAAGGTAGCATAGATTGTATATGAGTTTGGAAAATTTTATTTACTTTTCCGGTTGGGACAAAACCCAGCCGATCCATGAGGATCAGGAGCCAAAATTTCGCAGGAAGCATGCAGAATTCCGTGCTCTTATTGATATATCTCGATGGGAGGGCCCGGACAGACGAAAGGAGGTCGGAATGTTAAGACCAATCCCTGCAACTACAAATATTACATGAGAGCTTAACCTGCTTAAGGGTTGAGCTCCACCAAAGAGAGAGGGATTGAGGAATAAGGTAATACCCAGCTTATGGAATCCATGGATTTCACCTTCCCCAATTCTTTTTTAGCATCTTCTGTCAACTCGAGGGGATATTAGTTCCAGCAGGTGCAAAAGGGTATCAAAAGATATGGGAAAGCGAGCGGTAAGGGAAAGAGAGCATAACGCATCTCAATGCAATATACATGGAATTAATCAAGGCCGGGAAGAAATAATATGAGACATAATTGTCTGATAAGTTATTTATATCCAGAATGAGTCATTTCCATTGCAGCCGAGCAATCATGCAGCCTGTGAATCAACCTCTAATGTCAGTGAAAAGAAGCTCAAGCATTGAAGAGTTCAACAGTGATTCTGGGATCTACACATATCTCTCTCTCTCGTCTTCGCCAATACAATCCAGTTTGATTGCTCCTTTCCCTTCCATACAAGAGCCTGTCAAGCTGAATTTTGAGGGTGCGGACCTATTGCCTCTATCACATTTTGAGCTCTTCAAACAATGTGATAAAACATTTCTTCCTGTAGAGGATTGTCAAATGGGGTACCTGCCTCTAGGATGCGGTCCAGCTAGTAGATATCCAAATTCGGATCTTCTGGAACGGGTAAGCTTATTCATGATGATAGTATAATGCAATTATCTCTCACATCTTATGTTTTGTTTCATGTTGGATTGATTTTAATCAACAGTTTATATTTCGAACAGCCATTTCTACCGAGATAAACATCGGTTAAACCCACTGGGAATTGAGGGTTTTCACACCTAGATGAAGTTTGGGGGGAAGCCCCTATTTTGCCCATACGTTCTGATTTCGATACAAGTCGAAATATATATAAGTCTGGACATATATTTAACATATGTGTGTAATGGTAAGTTGGTTAGTCCCAAGCATTTAGGAATTGCAGATCGAAGTTTCATATCCTTTTGAAACGATTAGCCGGTTAAACCAGTAGCCTTTATTTTGTATTAGGATTGGTTTTTGCCATTTCCTCAAATAAACATTGGTTTAGCTCATGGGGAACTGAGGATTTCCACTCCTAGGTTAGGCTGTAGGGGTTTTGAACTTTAGAGCAGTTGCTATTTTCATTATGGAATCTAATTGTTACATACTTTCATTCGGTTGAACCCATTGCAATCCATTTTTTTTTCTAGATTCTTCAAAGATTTTCCGTTTCCTTTATTTTACTATAATATATCATATGCAGGACGTTTTGGCTTCAAACACATGCATTTCAGATCTCCTCCGACACCAGCAAGAACACATTTCAGAGCAGCAGCAACATCTGAACGAAACATATCTGAAGCAAGAGCAACACCATTATTCAAGTCGTGAAGATGGAAATCGGCATCGGATTTCAGAGAATAAATCACCTGTACTAAAACTAAATGCCCACTGGCAACCTCCTTATGAATCTGTAGTCAATGACTGTCAAATAGCAGCAACCTATTCAACCTCAGAAGATTTGGCTTCTAGTGCACCCATAATTAGCAACCATGGAATGCCTACATTACCATTAGATTCACCTTTCCCAACTACGAATTTGAACGGACGAGAGGATATATCTCCAAATGTTTATCCACTACAACCGTCTGTAGATGACCATGAAATGATGATAAATTCTCTGCCTGAAAAAGGAAAACTGTTAGAAGCTGTACTGAAAGCTGGACCTTTGCTCCAAACGCTTCTGCTTGCAGGGCCACTTCCTCTGTGGCAGCACCCACCTCCAGCTCTAGACTCCTTTGATATTCCATTAGTTCCAATATCACCAAATCCACCTCTAACTATTTCTCTATCAAGCCCAAGCTCGCCAGAGATGACACTCTCCTTTCCCAACAGCAGCACTGGTTCTACCAATAAATCACCACCAGAGCCGACTGTTTATGATAAAAATCTCAATCTACTGTCACAGGCTTCTCCTTATGCTCCATTGCCCTCATCAACCCCAACGGGTTCATCTTTGAAAAAGAGATTCATGTCTATGGATGACTCTTTGCATAATGCAAGGTCATCTCTCAAGCATACCAAGTTGCAATGAATCAACACCGAAGCAAGTTGTGACAGCTGGCGTCACAAGTCGAAGAACCAACAAAGAAATCCTGTTTCTTGTCAGCTTTTGGATTACAAAAATAGAAGATGCTTCATTTTCGAGCCTGTGGATCAGGAAATGCTCGCCAAAGAGTTGAAGATCATTCTCTTGTTTGTCCAAGAGGTGTTCCATTTCCGCCATTTCCTTCACAATTATTTATGGTGATGTGATGATTGGAAAGACTAAGCAAAATGCTTAGGGAAAAGGGTTCCAAGGATGAAGGTAAACATTACCAAGTTCACTTACAGTTAGACAGTTTATGCATTTTGTATCTCGTTTAATGTGAGAAAGTTAAGCTGATCATATGCACAAAGATATAGAATGGAAGCAACTCTTCTCTTTCATACTTGTGTATGTTGCATGTGTATGTGTATTTTGGGTATATGATAACAAAATAAAGGTTATACATACTTTTTAAAAACCATGTTGCAAGAGACTCTAATTTAGGGGTAGTTTAGTTGAATAAGATTAATTTAGGGCTTGTTTAATTAATGGAGACCAAATTGTGTGTAATCTTTATCATAAATATTTATATTTATATTATGTAATTGTTTTCGATCATTGTTTTTAAATTTTAACATATATTTGTGAATTAATTTAATAAGTTTAACCATTGTATATATTGATTTTATACATATTAAATAAATTATATGGATTTTTGTAACTTATTTAGAGATGATTTATTTTATTAAACTTATTTTTTTAATAATATATTTTTATAAAAATTTGTTTAAAAACTTGTTAAAATTTAGAATTAATTTGTATATTTATGAATTATAGTATATTTGGATGTTTAATTAGAATGAGCCTTACATGTCATGAATGCAAAATATCATGAATGCAAAAGAGAGATTAGATCCAACAAGTTATTTTACAATATCACAATTGTATTTTATGATTGTTTTGTTGATATATTTTACTTTTTGTTAATAGATTCATCATTGTTCCATGTTATCTTAGATAATCGAAATTTTAGGTGTTAGTCTTATTATACTTTCAACTTCCATTTCTTCATATTTACTAAAAAAAAACACTATTTTATGCCTATGCTCATCAACATTTCCCATATATTGTGATAGCTAGAAAAATAATAAGATGCACATTCTGAAGTGAGAAGTAATTTAAGAAAAACAATAAAAGGCTCATGTTAATATGACAAGCACATTTCAAGGGACCCTCACAGATCAAATGCTCTAATGGATGATGAAGTTAAAAGCATTTCCTAAGAAAACAATAAAGGATTCAAGAGTATGGAATCCATATTTGTATCAAGCATAAATTTGGAAAGAATCATTTAATGGTGCTTATAAGAGGTTACTAACATATTTAGAAGTTTAGTTTGATCAATGTTTGTGATTTATGCAATGAATTGTGGTTCTCTACAATTGAAAATCAATAGAAGACTTGTTTCCTTTAAAAATGACCCAATTCTCGAAGTCACACAACACATTACCTACAATGACGTAATATATTAATGAAAATTTCCACTAAAGAAATGGATCAATAGAATTGTGTTTCCAATGAAAAATTCATCTAACAATATACTATAAAGATCAATTTTTAGAGTATAAAGTATGAGAAGAATTGAGTGAACTTGCAACAAAGAAATCAGCACAATTGATTTAGAAAATAAGAGATACAACCATATTAAGGAAAACATCACTCAATCATTAAGAAAAATTATTGAATTGATGAGATTAGATGCAATGGTTACATCATCATTATTATTATTATTTATGTGAGTTTTTAATAAGACCAACATGTCATTGAGCCATGCTTCTGTATTTATTCTTGGTTGATTTTATGTTGGATTGATATTTCTCATTTCATGAAAATACATATATCCAATAGTGGTAACGATGATGGATTAGAGACAACATTGGAGGCAATAGAGTGGTGCCAAAAATATAAACACTACTATATTTAGCGCCCCCTTTCATCTAATTTATATTACTACTCATACAAATATTCATATGTATTTGTGGGTCTTCACACCAAAGGCCTAATAAGTAATTATTATCATCTAAACATTACACTTCAAAAATTTAATGGATGTTTTGGGATGGAAAAATATTTTAGATATAACATATCTTGCAATTTTGTATTACAAAAGGTAATATTTTATTGATTATATTAGTAATATGGTCTTTACTTTCCTATACTATTTTAGTTTGACAACATTATCCTCTATGAATTCTCCAACAAAATGGTAATGAACCATTATATATTTTGATCTAACACAATAAATACGAGATTATTTTCATGACTAAATAGTATTTTGATTGTAGATAAATGGATAACAAATGTTTAGGATAGATGTAGTTCTCCTCAAGTAATCTCCAAAATTATCTTACTACTTGAAATGCATTTGATGAACTAGTATATTTAGCTTTAATAAAAGAAAGAGAAAATCTAAATGAGATAAATATACAGTACATATCTCACTATTTCTTTGAATTTTAGTTTTCCTTTCATTTTTGTGTAGGTTTTTGGATCATCAATCTACATTTAACTCTTTTTAAAAGAGCATAGTTAGCAATATGTCAACTAGAGTCAAACCTGCATCAATTTTTGGAATATTAATTGTTTTTGTAGGTTGAGTTTTATTATCAACATCATGTGCACCCATAGGAGATATATTATTAACTCTTTGATATAATTCATCTTATTTATTAGAACAATCTATAAATTCATGTATATTGATCACTATCATATTCTAGAAGAAAAATTACACAAATATTATCAACAATTTTATTAACAAAAAAAAAAATCATCAAACAACACATCTTTAAATATTTAAATTTCCACATACACACATGAAATCTTCATTATAATGGCTAATTAAAATGAGCTTCCCAAATTGTCCATGTGAAACTTTTTTATTTTCCATAAGGAATATGAGCATTAGGATCATAACATGCTTAAAAAAGAGAAATAGAAAATTTCTTATCACTCCAAACTTTTTTGTATACCATGTCTTACATACATGCGTGCATGCATGCACATGTGTCTATATGTGTGTGTACTTTCAAATACATGGACTTAGATCCATTTCTATCAATATTTTATTACTTTTTTTTGCAAATGTATTTTATTAAGATGTATAAGCAACATTTAAATTATTTTAAAGCTTGTATTTTCACAATTATATGAAAAATAAGTTTCTTCTTAAAATCGTTGCGTGAAAGATTTTGCGTCCAATGTTTTGAATCATAATATTATTGGATCCATCATCATGGTTGTTTTCAAAGTGAAGTCATTTGAATTATTTCTTAATATTATATATTATTTGAAGAAATTTATCAAATATTATTCACAAAATCAACTTCTCTAGATTTATTTTAATTAAATTTAAAGAAAATTTCCAAAAGCTTTCAATTCTTAAAAACTTACAGATATTTTATTTTTATATTTTATAAAATATATCTAAATTTTCTATTAAAATTTTCAAAAATAATGAGCACTTAATTTTAATTTGGTAGTGATGGTGTTTCTAGCGATTGTTTCTTGTGAATATGTATATTAAATGTTGTAGACTTAATTCAGCAGTGAAATTATGAATTTATACATTACTTAAATTTTGGTATTTAAATTTTGATTTAGTTTATCAAATTTAAATCTTTCTGGGATTAAGGTATATATGCCTTGCTTAGTTAAATGCCTCTTCTACATTGAAAATATGAGATAGTCCCATAATATTATAAATTACCTGCAAACTTAAAAATAAGCTGTTCAATATCATAAACTGTAAAACTAATAATAATAAAATTATTATGATTATTATTATTATTATTTACTTCTTTAAATCCTACTTTGCTTATTATGATTCATTAGTCGCGTTAAAAAAAATTGTGCAAAACATAAAAAGTGTCAAAAGAACTTAATTAAAAAACACTTCAACCCAGCTTTATACGAAAGAGTGTTTCGATTGAAAAATAATTCCTTTAGGATTATAAAGTGAACGATAAGTTTTTATTAAAAATAAATTTAGAGAACAGTAAAAAACTCACAGTATTAGAATATTTGCAACGAATTTCTCAGCAGTTTTTGTAATGTGACCATGACAATCAGTATTAATGTGAAATGTGACCATGACAAAAGCTAAAGTCTTATCTTAATATGACTATTACAATCACTAAAACCTTATCCTAATCTCATGAGACCATAACAATAAGTAAAGACTTAGCTTAATATAGGCACGACGATAAATATAAATCTATCTTAATCCGACCATGAAATATATGTTTATGGTCCATGTGGCCCTGAAATTGAGAAATATTTGATGCCATTTGAATACCTAGCGTGGTTGTTTTCACAATGTTGCCACCAACATGGACAAACAATCGAATAATTCAGGACGAATTCAAAGCACTTTCTTAAAATAGAATTACATTCATCCCATCTAAGCGAGAAAATAGTTGATTAGCTGGTAAGGATAAGATAAGATAGAAGCATCCGCTTATTCGTGTCCTCTATACCATATGGGAATAATTGACTGCTGAGAATAATACGAACTATTGCGAAAAAGAAATTAGCTGACAAAATAAGAGATGCAACAATACAAAAGATGACACCACTTATAAATAATCGAGAAATTTTGTTGATGAGATTCAATGGTTACATCAATACAACTTGCACTACTTTTTTTATAAGCATGCGGGTGAGTCATGCTTCTATACCTAGTTGGTATTCAGTGAATTCGGTTCCTTGTCGATGGATTGCTATTCCCATATTCCCGAAGTCGTTATCTGATCAAAAACAAAATCATATTATGAATTTAATATTTTTACTGAGGAGAACTTCTAATTTGATGTAACTATTGAATCTCATCAAGAAAATTTCTCGATTATTTAGTAGCGAGATCTTTTGAATTGTTGCATCTCCTATTTTGTCAGTCAGTTGCTAATTTCTTATTCGCAATAGAATGGTATATAGCACACAAATAAGCGGATGCTTCTATCTTATATTATCCTTGAATATTAAATATTAGAAAAATTCACTGCAATACACATCTCAACGAGTCGGCATAAACTTTGTAGCACAAGAAATTTTGTATACCTATATATATAGAGGGTAAACATGAAATTTTTTAATTGCAATAGATTCCAAATATTTACCTATTAAACAACAATTTTTTTATATCAATAGATTGCAAAGACATATTAAAGATAGGATGAAAAGGGCATAAACAGTGTGCAAATTCTTATTAGAAATTTGAAGATATCAATAGAAATTATGAAGCATTAAGGAGAGTGGCTTGCATTAAATCTTATATATGATATTGCTAAAATTTTGAGGTTTAAAATTGAAGATAAAATTTTAACTTGAAATGTATATTATTCTCTAAAAAATAATAAATTTTCATTTAAATTTTCTGTATTTTTAAATAAGGAAACATTTCATTAATTTAAATTCATATGAAAAATACAATTTTAAAAATTTTAAAATCTATTTTTAAATTATTAAATATAACTTACATTTTTATTTATTTTTTATCCCTTAATAAGGGTTGGCAGGTTCCTTTCAACATTTGTATGCACCATGGAAGTCATACTCCTTGAAAAGATCTGAGTCCAAAATTCATGCTAGGTCTATAGTTATCACCTTCATAATGGTGCCATAGCCTTCCCTTACCGTCACCTTTAAAATTTAACAAATAGTTTCCACACTTATCTTCAACAATTTCTCTTATGTCCAACTTGTTTTACAACCCTATATAGACATTATTGAACTAGACTTAGATATGATCCTTATTCAATTGAAAATTGTTAGAATCTAAAATATTATTATAATAAGAAATAATTTGTTATATAATTATTGTAATGACTAAAGAAATTATGTTAAGTTGATGGCTTCATAAAAAATTAATTAAATTGTTTATTGTTATGAGATTTTTACTTTTGTGATGTTAGTCACCATCCATATGACATCCACAAACACTGGAGGTAGTATAAATCCTATTGAAAAAAATATAATCAAACCGCAAACAAATGAAATTAAAAATATATAGAAATTTCAAAGAACAATATATAAACTAATAAATATCATAATTACTTTTGTGAAAAGAGGTGCAACCCATAACTCTCAAATTCATATATAGCAATTTCTTAGAAGAAAAGTAAAGTTATCTTGCTCTTTGATTAACAAAAAAACGTATACATCTATAACTAAATGAGAACATATACGAAGTTGACATACATTTGGATTGCAATATTTATTGGAAAAACGAAAACACTTGTTTTACATTCACATGAAAATTCCTTTTAGTTATTTTTAGCAAGAAATGAAGAATGTAAATATAGAAAGTGTTGTAAGACGTGAAAATACATGTGAGAATTTTTTTTGTGACACAAAACTAATCAAAAAATAAAATTTCCACTAGACCTAATTTTATTTAGAAAATTTTTATAAATTTTTGGATTTTGTTTGGGTGTAGTTTTCATTGTTAAAAAATTTGTTGAATAGAGTTCTACACCATCTCATCATGTTTGTACATAATTTTCTTTCCAAATATTTTTAACAAGTGATGTCCCTACGAACATAACATATTAGTTGTACATATATGTGCTATTAGAATTTATTTGGGGTTGTGACCTCGAATGGTAGTGTCTATTTTGGGAGAAAATGACCCCATAGTTTATAGTTCTAATTTATTGTGAATATAATATTTTCAGTGCATGAGTTCAACTTATTTCCATTTGAATGTGGCAATTCATTCAAATTTTATTTTCAGTAATTGTGAGTATTTATAAATAGCAGTGTCATTAGTCCAACATATAGGGCTCTTCTAGTTAGACTTTCCTCACAATTCCTAAGGATGAAGATTCTAATAATAACTAGAATCATGGGGATATGTATTCTTCATTTTGCCACAATATTTTTGTAAGTGATAATACAAAACATATGCATCATTCTATTTTTGTAGGAATGGTGTTTGTAGAACTTATCTTTAAAATGATGAATCCCTTTTATTTATTATTGATACCTATATTATATTCGTACATTAAAAATACCATGATTATTTTCATGTTCACTTCAAAAAAACTAATCCAACTTGAAGACATTTACGCTATTTTTCATTTCCCATGGTATAAAGGGGTGGTACAAGGGAAATATTTTTAAAATTCAATTTAAGTTGTTTTCAAAAATTAACTTTATATTATAAAAAGGAAACTTATATTACTTTATTAAAAGGGGTTGATTTTAATAAAGAAATTTAACCACAAATTAGAAGTGGGGCATTGCTTTATGGGTGGTTACCTTGGGAAAAGGTGAAAACAAAATTATAAAGGAGCATTGGGTTCCTTTGGAGGGATATTTTTCCAACCATTTTTTCAATCAACCAATTTCATTGTGAGTTTGAGCATTAACTTCATATTTCACCCAACGAGGATGAATGTTCTCTGTTGGATCATAAGAAGACGAAAAACCTTATGTGGATAAGGGCTTGGGGATGAAAACAATTCAGTTCTTTGTGGTGATTCCACCCAAGAATTACGATTGTGCTTTAAATCTTATTTTCATCAAATAGCAGGTAGGGAAGTGTTGGGAGCTCCAGATCTACATCAAATTCAGCCAATGAAGATTCCACACCTACATCCAAGATTAGGTAGGTCATTATTTCAGGGCTTGGCATCATAATTCTAGCATTGGCGTCACATTTTTGTCCCATTTTCAAGGATGATGTCATCAACCTAGGGCTAACATCACATTCCTAGGGATGACATCATCATTTACAAATTTTTCCCAAATCAAATTCTACATATTTGTATTCATGTGTTGCTTTGGAATAAAATACAATTTCTGCACTTTGTTGTAATAAAATTTTACAATTTATTTTCATAAAAAATGTTATTTTCATCTTTATTAGGAAAATAAGAATTAAATGTTTGCAAATCTAAGGTTTGAGTAAATATCTTAAATTTTAAGAATTTTGTATTTTACTCTATATATCATAAATTCTATAATTTTTATATGTTTCATCTATAAGGGTTTGATAAAAATTCAAATTTCAGATTTTCCAATTTGCAAAAAAGGATATTTTGGAAACATAGACTATTCTAATTTTTCTAGAAAAGGGAAATTACAATGGTATTAGAGTAATGATATTTCCATCATTTGAGTTATGAGGACAATGCAAGAATGCATGTTATAAATTTTGTAAGCTTTACAAGAATATCATAAGGATCTAAAGGCATGGATGTAGATGGCAATAAATAAGATGGAAGGGTGAAAATCTAAGCCTCAAGAATCTATCGAAGAGTCAAAAATAAAAGCATTTCTCTTGAAGGAATACAAATATCTAGAGAATGTGGTTGAAAAGAAACTAACCACATTATGTACAAGCACGTAGGATTTATTGAGGACCTATAAAATGTGTGATGAATGGATAAGAAGAGATAAGGAAGCTAAGTTAGTAACCCAAATTCCCATTTTCATCAATAATCTAGATCTAATGCCTTTTTTTTTTTTTCAAATGAACCAAAAGCATTACTTGAATCCAAATCTGAATGGGAGGAAGAAGAATCATGTGGTGAATAACGTACAGTGCATTCATCGGTCATGGTTTCTGCATCTGAGGTAGAAGGTAAATCCTTCTTGAGTTTACCCCACTGCAATCTGATCAAGATCTCATCCTTGGGTTCCAGATTTGATTTCAAGTGTTCAATTTATTCTTCAATGGAATAAAGCTTTCATCTCAGGAAAGTCTTATCATCCTAAATTTATTTGTTGATGATTTTAATATCTTCCAACATTTCTCTTTTCAAGTATTTCCCCATAGCAATCTACAAACCACCTGTAATTCCAAAACACTGGAAACTGCATAACGGAAGAACAAGCCACAAAGTCTACAAATATGATGAAATTAAAGCATCAAAATGATATCAAATGCAATCCGAAAGAAAACCATTGAATGAAACTAGGTCTGATACCAAAAACTTGATCTGTAAATGACAATAGAACCCCTATTATTTTACTTGTTTAACAAATCTTTTAAATTTATCAACTTTAGTGATTGAATGAATTTAAAAATGGTTAAAATTTTGATTTAAAACTAATTTTAACTGATCAAGAAATGAATTTAATGATTCCTAAAATAAATTTTATTCACTGTTTGATTTAATCATTCAGATTTCCATTGTACTAATTTTTCACAAATGTCATAAAATGATAAATCTTTTCAAGTCTAAATTTAAGTATTACTGATTAAATGTGAAAATAAATCAACAAGTTAGAAGAAAAAATATGCCACCAAAATTGTTTATGGGGTTTGGAAATTCCTATGTCCCTGGGTTCATTTGAATCGATCTATTAAAATTTTCAAAACTGTAAGTACAATAAAATAACAATTTACAATAATAGTTTCAAAACCTACAATTTCATGTCTCCATACCTTTGAAAGACTCCAACGAAGCTCATTGTTTTTCCTCCACCTTCTCAAAGCACTTGTAAGGTTTCTTCCCTTCATTTCTATGTCTTCCATCGACTACCATGCCTCAAAAAGACATCAATAAGACTCCAAAGTGGGGAAACAACCATATACAAAATGAGCATCTTGGAATTCTAGACAACTTTCCAATTTATACCAAGTTGTGTAAAATCTCCTAATTGTCTCAAAATCTTTGTTTAGGAAACTACACTATTACGCTCAATATACAATCTAAACCATTAGGTACAATATAACCCAATTGATCCATTTATAGCCTTGGTCAAGTCATATGACACTTTGGAACAGGCTTATTTTTTGGCACCCAAGTGATTGGGGGTTCAAATTACCCCAACCATTGCCTCTTTTTATTTGATAAGTATGAGAATATAGTCTCATATTTGTGGGTTGGAGGTTTTTCATAAGCCTTTAAAAAGGCTTGGACCTCCTTATTTACTCGTGGATGTGGCCACGCTTACATCCATTTTTCCATGTTATAATGGCCATGTGAGCTTGGCTGTTGGGAGGAGTTCCAAGGTTGGCCTGTCGGTTTCCCAACTTTTTGAACTAAATTGATAGGTTGAGTTGGCCGGTTGGTGTGGTAATTCAGTCAATGCACTGTAAATATGCATAAAATAATTTACATTTACAATGCTTGATATCCCACATACATAGTGTGGTGAATAAAAAATGAATTTAAATACAAAATCTTGATAATGGTAATAATAAAAAATGGGGGCAAAGGAATCCCTCCATAAAAAGAGTGTGTTGAACCTGGCTGAGGGCACCCAGCCAACAATTAGCGGGGCCCACTTGTTTCAAAATGGGTTTCGAAGACTGGAGGTACAAAACACCCTTTTTTCCAATACAACATTACCACTTTTCATATTTTGATTAGTCCGCGTGGAAAGTGTGCATGCATCCATGTCATCTCAATCCTGCGCATAGCCCCATATTTTTGCCAAATTGACCAATATTTCAACGTGCAATAACTTTTGCATTCAACTTCCATTTTCAACATTTAATATACCACTAGAAATATCTCAACTTTCTCTTCCATAAGGAAAAAATTCAAGGAAATTTTGGAAATATATGAAGTGTGAAAAATCCTTTGGATCATAAATGGGTGGTACAAGGAAAATATTTTAATAATTTAATTTAATATTTTTTTCAAAAAATAACTTTATGCTATAAAAAGGAAACTTATATTTTTTGGAAAAGGATGAATGTGGGGGTTTTGAAAGGACCTACATCCTTATACAAGAGGCATTAAAGGAAAGATACAACAATGAAGCAGAACAGAGAAAAATCCCACAAGTATAGGAACAAAGGCCACGAAGCTAAAACAATAACAAAGAAAGAAAAAGGAGTCGACAATGAAAAAAGAAGAAGCTACTACAACCAAAGTTATAGCAGTGTGACTACAACCCAAAAAAGGGAGAAGCATCCCAACACTCAATTGTAAGAAGAGGAAGATGCCATAGAGGAAAGGAAAAAGGAAAGACTAAAGATGAAGCCTGGAACAAGCAACAAGACCATAGAAGGAGAGAAGTTGTCTAGGAGGGAGAGTGCAGACAGAGAGAAGAAGATAAATGCTTGCCCTTCTTTCCCTTCGTCGAATGCACTACCTGTCACTTATCATGAGAAATCACCTTTGAATCAAAAGGGTTATATTCAGGCAAACCCAAGGGGGTGGGTATCTTTAATTCCTTATCCTGGCACTAGGGACCATCCTTGTCTGAATCAGAGTGATTAGAGTCATAGGGCCGCTTTATCCCTAGAGTACGACTTTCTAAAGAGGTAGGGTAAACTGGTGGCAACTCCACCTCCTTAGAAACAATAGTGTCAGAGTGTGTTGCAGTCGGTTGAGATGCATTCAATTGAGTTGTATCTTTTGCTTCTTGATTTGTGTCTTCTTCTTCTTGATCTTCTAAGTCAATATTGTCCTCTTCCTCAAGATCTAGTGGGCTCCAGCGTTTGAGAGAAAAACCTTTTTTCCTAGGAGCTTGGGCTTTTTTATGGGTGTAGGCAGCTTGGATGTGTCATGGAGTCCTGAAATTACAACATTTGAACATCTTATTTTCATAGCCAAGCATTTGGGTATGAGTCCAATCTCCCATCTTAAGGGTCATTTTATCTGACAATACTTTATTGAGGTCTACTTCAACACATATCCTAATGAAAGTATGAATTCCACTCCGCATACACTTGTTATCCTCTTTGATGAACCACCCTAGAAGATTCCTGATATCCTCTGCAACAAAGAAGAAGTGAAGGGGAAGATTAGGTAATATTACCCAAACATGGACACAAGAGATGGAAAAATAGTTTGGATCGAATTCAGGAAACCATGGGGTGGTAAAAAGACTCACAGTTCCCCATAACCATGGACCTTCTTCAGAGACCCTTTGATAATCCTCCTGATCATTGAAGAAGCCCTGTGCACATAAGAAATATTTAAAATTTTCCATCCACAAGGTATGAATCCATTGAATCCGAGAAATTGTAGATTGGTAAGCACCATTAAATCTACATATGAATGCCTTATATTTCATCTTTTGTAATAAATCGAGAGATTCCTCGTCATTGAGTTCTAGAGTACAAGATTCTACTACTTTCTCTACAAAGGGGAGGAGGAACTGTTGAAGCTGATGTGGAATTCAAATTTTTAAAAGAGCCTCATTAAAAGATGTAGGGTTTCACCCTTTAACTCTACCCATTAGAATTCCATCCATAGAAATAGTAGAATCCCATTCAATACCATAAGAAATGAGTAGGGATTTGTCCTCCAGTTTTTTCCATTGAACCAGGTCTATAAGCTCAACCCTGTAATTTAGTTTATGGGATAACACTGATTTCAAGTCTGTCACTCAAGAAATGTGGTATCTGGATGCAGAGTGTCTTCTCTTGTAGAGTACGTGTAAGAACCTATGTAGTGTGTGTGATAGGATCTGCAATAGGAGCCAAGGAAGACCCATCTAACCCATCATTTCCATCGATCAATTCATCTCAAGCTCCTTCTATGTCGGCGCCATCGTTCTCAAATATCACCAACCAAAGAAGGGGGCCATATTTGGAGCTCAGAGCCGAAGACGGGAATCTTCCTATTCTAAACCCCATCTTCGCCCTTCCACCAAGAAGCCCTAGAACATAGATAACATCCCAGAAGGCTATGTCACCATCATTTTGAAGCTTAATTCACAAAGAGCCACCAAATTTTTTAGCGCCACCATTGTTGCCACCAGTTATCCTAAGTGCACCGTCAATCATCAGTATGTTGTTTAGCCCCTTTTTAACACCATTTTAACCTCAACAAAATCTTGAGGGAGTTCACTTTCATGCTCATCTAGTTGGCCCTAACAAACCGATGTGAAGAAATTTTTAGGGTTAGGGTTAGAAACCAGAGCCATCACAGAAGTCCCAAAGCTGTTATTACGTGGACACTAAAAGGGAACTGATATTACTTTGTTAAAATGGGGTTAATTAAAAGTGGGGTGTTGCTTTATGAGTGGTTGCATCGGTAAAAGGTGAAAGTAAAATTATAAAAGGGGCTTTAGGTTCCTTTCGAGGGTTCTTTTTCTAATTGTCTTTTAAATCAACCAATTTCATTGTGAGCTTACACATTCAGCTTCAACATTCAACCATTAAGAATGTAAACCCTCTGTTGAACCATAAGAGGATGAAAACCCTTGAGTGGATAAGTTATTGGGAATGAAAACCCTCTAATTATTTTTGGCGATTCCACCCAAGAATTATAATTTTGCTTCAAATATGATTTTCATCAAAGTTCAGTTAAGGCGGTGTTAGGAAATCCAAATCTACATCAAATTCAACTAATGAAGATTACAAACCTACATCCGAGCTCAGTTGGGGTTATTTCAGGGCTTGGCATCATAATTTTGGTATTTGCGTCATATTTTTGGGCCATTTTTAGGGATGACATCATCAACCTAGGACTTGTATTGCATTTTAGGGATGATTTCGTCATTTGCATCTTTTTCCAAGATCATATTATAAATTTTTGTATTCATCAGCTGATTTGGAATAAAACATAATTTTTGCACTTTGCTGTAATAAAATTCCACAATTTATTCCCACAAAATTGCTATTTTCAAATCTTTACCAGGAAAATCAAAATTTAATATTTTTAGATCTAGGGTTCGAGTAAATATCTGAATTTTCTAGAATTTTGTATTTTCAGTTACAATTTTTTACTATAAAAATAAGAAATTCCATCATTTTTATATATTTCATCTATAAGGGTTTGATTGAAAATTTTGATTTCAGAATTTATATTTCAAATTTTAGATTTTCCAATTTTTAGAAAAGGTGTTTTTTTTGGAAAACCCATATTATTATAATTTGTCTCTAAAAGATGACACTACAATTATAGATATCTCTTAGAGATAATTGAACACAATTCACCCAAAAATGTGGTATGCTCTCACCACCAATTAATCACCTCAAAGATGTATCCCTACACACACCCACACGCACGCGTTTGCTTTAATTGAAGTGAAAATTGTAGTGAGGTGATAAGATGTCCTAACACTAGAACTCATGCACTCCAAATAAGAGGTTCTAAAAATTTTCAACACTCTTTTCTAAGACCTTGGTTGGTGCATTCCTTTTTTTTTAAACAACTTGAAATCAATTATTTTTAAATGTTTTTAATAATCACCAAATGAATTTGAGGAAAGATCATATTTGTGAGGAATTGTAATAATATATCATGCTTACTTTACAATTTTTATGCATCTATTAGACATGGTTTCTTCTCTTTCATCTTTGTGACTTCATTCTATAATATGAAAATATTACAGATGAATTTCCTTATAAATTGTTGAGATGTTTAAGTTAGCTTTTAAAAATATTTTTCATGTCTTGATTGAATCTTTCCTATGATCAATGCAATGTTTTTATGATGTAATTTTTAAATTGGAAAATATTCTTTAGTATTGTTATAACTTTCTCTATAATGAGATCAACATTGTTTTACAACCATTGGTTCACATCACTTAGGTTTCAACTTTCTTCAATTATTTACTCGCACTTTTTGAGGGCTTAAATCATATTTTCATCTTAATTTCATTCCTTTTTAAAATTATTCCCTTTACCTTCCTCATAGTACTTTCAAGAGGGCTATACATTTTAGATGTAAAACGTGAACTAATCATCCCCTTACTAGGTGGTAGAATGATTCAATTGATGATTTTATAGACAACACTACATTTTACGATCTAAATTATATTCAAATGATATCAAATACAATTTTTTTTTTAAATTATAGAGATGGTTGTCGAATTTTAACTAAATGAACAATGAAAATTGGAGATAAAATTGAATGAAATGAAATTCGCTACTCTATGATTCAAACAAGAAGGTGACAAGTAAGCTTTGAGAAAATATTTAAATGTGACACTCTCATTAATACATACAAGGTAGAAATTTATAATTAGAGATGTGAAACCACACTATGCTTTCATCTTTATCTAGACTGAGCCACAACACTTAAATGATTTGAACATTTAGACGTCAAAATTTTCTTCATAGTTATTTTTAACAAGAGAACATCTGAAACTAGAAAGAGAAAGTTATTTTCCTTGGAATATGAAAATACATTGAGAAACATACTCCCTTTCATAAGTTATTAGGATTTTCCATGATAAAAAACTTATCATGGTTATCCTAAAATTTAATTTTTTAAAAACTTAGAAAATTTCTATTTATTTAAATTTTTTGATTTGTGAGTCTTTTGATTCAATTTTTTATCGTCAAAATTTACCAAACATTGTATTTTTCTATTATAAAGCTATTATTGTGTATCTAAAGACAACATAAATATGTTTTTAATTTTAACATTTTTTTGATAATGCAGATGGATCAATGAATACCCAAGGACTCAGGGCTTTGAAGAGAGGAGCACTAACACAAGGTGAGTGCCACAAATCAACCTCATATGGAGCAACATTAGTAAAGATTAGGTCATGGACTACCTAGGGTTTTTGACCCAGTTAGAATGCAAAAGAATGGATGGGGAATGACGCGGGGACCGTTAAAGAATGCATCTTTTTAACAATTACAACATATCAATATTAACAAGATGCCCAATATTGTGTGAGAGATCCTTTGAATCATCTAGATTTGCAGGTGCAATCCAACCTTGAGTGTGTAGGTGCTCCCATTTCTATTTTTATGAGTTATTTCTAGTTTATATTTACATTTCCATTCTTCGTATTATGGAACACTACAAAAGTATTTGAGCTTTAATTGATTGTCACAACCATTGTCAAAATGTTGAGGGGATTTTATCAAGTAGGCAACTCTAAGTTTGTGCCCAAAGAGAAGATGAAAGGGATATTTGATAATTTTTGTAAAAACATTATAAGATAGATTTGTTCGTTGAGAAGGTATCTAGAGCATCTAGTTAAAGAGGGGGGCATAAACCCTTGGGTAAATATAGGCACATGAAACAAATGATGAAGAGAAATCAAGTGTTGTAATAAAGGAAAAAATAATTAGCCCTAATAGTATGGGATGATTATCTTGATAAAGAAGAGTCTAACAAAAACACTTTAGATTGAGAGGAAGATCTACTTATTGAAGAGGAGAAAGATATTTCACAATGTGAAAAAATATTGAAATAGAAAAGTCAGACATACAAATAAAAGCAAGACATGTTAGAGAAATTTCTACTCTAATTAAATTTTTAGAATTGATCATATCTAAATACAAAATGGAATAAATTTGATATTATTACTAAAAAATCCTTAAAATCTTAGAAGATGTAATATTTCAATATTGTAATTAAGGAAAAATACAGTGCCATAAAAACTAAAACATGATCATTAATTGACATGGATGTACTCATAAGATTTGATGGAATAAAATTATAGCATATCCCTTTATTTGTGTGTGTAAATTGCAATCAATTTCATTGCACACGAGAGGTTTCACACGGCACAAGGATGTCTCGTTTGACAATAAGTGAAAAATTCTCTTTAAATTCCAATATGAAGTAACGAAAGGACATGACAGAATGGTTTGGAGATATATAACTAAAAACCAAACTAAAAAGAAATTTAAATTTTAGAAGAAAAAGAAAAACCTAAACTTGAAAAGAGTCACTTTTAATAGTGTATAGATGTGAAAAGAAGAGGAAGTCTGTAAAGTCGCACTTAGTCCAGTTTTTGGCGGCACAAGTCCAACCGTCAATCTCGGAAATATTAGTCTACCTTGCCTACCAAATCAATAATTTAAACAAACTAGGGTGTTTCTAGATTCCCACGGACATAAAGCGATTACTATGGGCTCTCCGTCTAATCGTGTGCACTATGCAAGAATCAGAAAGACGCGTGACGAAATTGGATTGAACATACAATTTCGGCTTCGCGTTGAAAGAGGAGCGGACGAGTCACCAATCTACTGTTTGTATTTTGAAAGGATGATAACAATTTCGGTGGTCACATTGATAATTTTTAGTTCAATGTTTGGTACTGTTGCAAGCTCGGCCCCTCCCATCAATTTCAAAAGGACCACTTTCACACCTATTTGTGTACGTCGAGACAAAGGCAGTGTGCTTTATTATGAGGGGGAGATGTTGACACTTTTGAGGGAATGGAAGCGATTTTTTCAAATAGTTTATTTATGCTTTTGCTTCTGTTTGGTCCCTTACAGTTATGCAAAGGTCGATAGGATATTTTGCTGTAAAACTATTGCCAAAGGGAGGGAATATTTGTCTGAAGGCCTGCTTCTAATGCAGATGGAAGACATAGAGAAAAGTAGAAAGGAACGGGTGTTCGTATAGGAGACAATAATATGTATAGAAGGTGGCGAAAGTAACATCCAAGACAAAACAAGGAAAGAGAAAAGTATTTTAGTTGAAGGTGGAATTGGAAGTTGTTGAGCTGGTTAAATTTTGATTGCATAATTGGTGCGCAATATAAAGGACACGTAGGCATTTCTCTTCTTTTTTCCTAAAACTGGATATAGGCCCCACGAGACATGTTGGAGTACATTTTCACAAGAAAAAAGCTACTTAAATAGGTAGCCGACTTGGAGACTTTGAAGGTGGCTATGAAAGTAAGACCCTGACATTACGTATTCCCAATATCAATAGTTTCCCTATCTAAAGCAAGCCTTTGAGTTTATGTATTGTGAGTGCCCACACCATTTTTAGTGGGAGTTGTCTCTCAAGAGTGCGAGATACATGGGCCAACAAAATATGTAGAGGATTTGCTTGGATCTCATGCAAGGCTAATGTATCTTTCAAATTTAATAACAACAAAAAGGGGTAAGTCTAGTAGCCGTGAACTTGTTATGTAAAATATGGAAACCACGATGCCAATGGACCCATTGACAAATCCAACCTCAGCCCAAAGGTTTGTTGTAAGCATTACTTTGTGCCCATTGTAGAGTACAAGTTCATGTTGCAACTAGTCGTCGTCTAGGTTGAAGGTAGTTTTTTTCCTTGTGTATTTGGTGTTGTAGCACGCAACATGGACACCCAAAGATCGCAACATCAATTTTTTGTGATGGTCCACGAGATCATTAATGGTGAACAAATGGGGCATTGTCTTAAACTATTTCAATTCTTTAATGGACAAAACATGTCAGTACAACCCATAAATGTTTCCCAATCAATAACATTTGGCTCAACATTTTGAATGTTGAGAAGAAGGCGATGAAAATAAATATGAGAACCTAGGTTAAAACCTTATTGATGAAAGATAGTCTCGAGGGTGACAGATTATTTGAATTCTTTCCACACGGTTCCAACGTATGATTTCCCAACATACATAAGCACATCCTTGTCAAGAGGAAGTTGTCTAAGGTCCCCAACAATGATGATTGATCTCCTCCCAAAGGGCATATTTCTGTCATGGGGGAAAGCATCTCGAAGCCTCTGGTCAATTATGGAAAGCAAATAAGGTCGTAGATAACTCATCTCATCAATAAAATGTAGTGCACATGTGTGAGTGATTTTTGCAAAGCAGCTAGTGGTTGTCCCTCTAGAAATTTCATTTATTTTACTGATATTTGGAGATATGCATGTATTACTGTAGCAAAAATGTTAAAACTTGTGACACCAATTTGAGCTAATACTAGAAAGGGGGATGATGGAGATCCAAATGGAGATGTTCTTATGAATGTGATTCACAACCCTAAAATCAGGGTTTCATTGTGATAGGGAAAAGTAGTAGGGTTTTTTTTTATTATATTAGGTTATCAGGTACATGGACAAGGCATAAGTCCCATTCTACCTCACTAGCATGTGTTAAAAAATCCCTCCTATCATGGTCATACATCTATATAATAGGTGCACATGATATAAACAATACACTTCCAGGTCTGAGACAGTCTGTGATAGGGAAGAGGTAGTGAATTTTCTCTTCAAACATATGTAAGACTTCCAATATATCTTATCATATCTCTAATCATATAACAATCCCCTAACATTCCAATAACATACATATATGTCAAGGAAAACATGAAAAACACATGACACTATTTAAGAACACGGGAAAACACATAAATTTACATGGTAGTATCGTATAAATTGAAAAAATGAGGAATTACCTTATTAAGAAACAATGCCATCATCTTATTCATTCCCTAACACCATGCACATCATTCACCAGGAGCCTGACAATATAGAAAAATGTGTAAACCCCTATTTTTTTAGTTCTTAATAGATCTGTGCCAACAATTTTTCTAAAAATTTGTGATTTTAGGCCTTTAAAATGCTCTCTCCTGCATTCAATTCTCTTCCATGTTCTCATTGTTCTCTCTCCCACAAATGAATCCCTTCTTCCTCAATTTTGGCATCAAATTTCAGTTACAAGAATAACCACCCTTGGATTTTTTAACCCAATGTGGTGAAGGTAGTGATTTACTTGAGTTAGAGCATTTGGGTAGGATATTGTATACCTAGATTTGGATCACCTACAAGATGTGTTAGTTAATATGAAAATATCCAAATCAACACTACTAAATAAATGGGATTACTCTTTCATTGAAAAGAGAAGGAAAATCATGGGTTCTTTCAATGAATAAAGTGGGTAAACTTATTGATATGAATCTATAACCTGCACACAAACACAATTAGAAAAATGTTAGTTATTTTTTGTGGTTAAGGGACCTACCTAATTCAGATCCCTAACCATTTAAGGAGATAATAGACATTTTACTATAGAAACGATGACAAAACAATGCATATAAATGAATGGTATACCTGACTCAGTAGAAAACCCATCGTAGGGGTGATTCACCGAAAATCACATAGAGGTTGTAGGCCAGTCATAGGTATAGCTGACACCTGCATTGAAATTTCAACAAAATAGCGATTTTGCAAGTTTTACCAGTCCTTTGTGATCATCCTTCACCTCTCTGAGACCTCCAATATTGGAATACACAAGTAAAGAAGAAAAAACTCAAGTATGGGTTCAATTTCACAAAGAGTTAAGGGTGTTAAGAGGATGAAATGATGGGGTGAGTGGTGTTTTATAAATTTTTAGTACATAGACAATTGTTACACATATGAGTGCAATGTGAATAGATGGGTGAGATGATAAGGGTCCGTAGTGTATTGGGCATGCAAATGGGTAGGTGCAATGGAAAAAATTAAATGCAAGTAGGGTGATGGTTAGTAAATGAGTGATGACATTTCCTTTATCACCATTTTGTGGGGTTTTACATTTTTTGGTTGATTTTGGTTGATTATTTGATTTTGGGATTATTGTGTTTTATGATGTTTTTGGTATTTTTAAAAAGGAGACCTTATGCGTAAGGTGCATTTTATAGTGTCTACATTTTCCCCCTTTTGGGCTACGTGTTGTAGCAGACAGGATGTAATGAAAAAAATGAAGACGATATGGGGGCCATCTATCCCTATGAAAATGGTTGCCACTGTTGCAGACTTAAATGGTTGATTGGATAAATAGGAACCTGGAAATGCGATTGATGGGAACTTCAGCCAAAGTCCATGAAACGATCGATAGGTTGATTTGGTAAAATAGAAACTATTGAGTCAATTGACTAAGATAAGTGATGATTGGATGTCATAAGATTGGAAAAGAATCATTTTGATATGATATCTGCCCTCAAGTGATTATTTTTGGAGCCACAAGTTGCCCCAACATAAAACAAGATGAAAAGTAGTAATTGATAATGATAGAAAATGAACCTAGAAAAAGGCATGATGAGTCAATGTGAGGACAATATTTCCCTAATTATATGGAGGTGAGAATGTGATGATAGATTTGTACAAGAATGGATGCAAGTAAGAGAGTGTGAGAGAAATTTTTCCCAACCTATAGTGATGAGAAATGATTGCAAGGTAAATGACATGAAAAGTGGTGGTTATGCAAAAGTGTACAGAAGGAAATGAAATCCCATGGATGTTCATTCCAAATGAGGTGGAATGTAAGTATGAAAGTGACTTCATTGTAATAATGGAGTGTGTTGTCATAAATTTCACCCCATGCAATTTTGAACAACTCATCTAAGTTGGGGACTCAAATAATTTTTCTCAGGAAAAATAGTGAGACACTAGGACAATATTCTATAGAGTGTGTAAATGGAGTGTTCCATGGGTTCTCCTAACCTGCCAAACCAATAAATGAGCACTTGAGACTTAGGTATATTTTGACAGAGATAGTGCTTCAAGGGGTTTGTTAGTTTTTCACGATACTAAGGAAATCAATCTTCCATGGGCACAAAATAAGACTCTCGCGGGTCAAAGGAAAATCAGAGTACCATGGGATTTCATACCCACGAAAACATTTAGAAAATCAGCTAAGGACAAGGTCCACAAGGTGAGCGAAGGAATGAAAAGTTTAGTGCTTCGTGGTGTGGAGAAACACAATGTTACGTGGACTTGGAATACATAACATTCTACAATTTTTTTCAATTCCATGGAGTCAAGGATGAAGTCCGTCAACATAAAGCTCCACAATGTAGAAGAAGGTAGTACCATAAGGCACCACGTGGTAAGGAAGAAAAGATAAATTTCAAATGTGACTAAGGTTGGAAACTGCATGGCACTAACTTAGTCCTTCGTGGGTTTCCTAAATCATAGTGTTCCGTGGATTCTCAAGGTTTGCAGAATGAAGGGACATAATCGTGGGTAAAGTGTTGTGAAATGGAGAAAGGAAAGACCTCTACAACATATAAGAAAGTGTTAAATGTATAAGGGTGGAAACATTCAAGCATCACATGAAAAAGGAAACTCCGTTCATCACTTAGGGAGTATGGAAGGGCACATGATGATATAGATTAAAGCAAGTCCATAAGGCAGAAGTGAAAGGAACACATGTTTCTAAACTAGATGACCAACCACCTCAACCACTAGAATTTAATGAAGCATGCAATCATCATGAGAAATCTGATGGAATGTGATGGAATCAATGTGTCATGCTATGGTATTTTCATCTTTTTAGATGGTACCCATGCTTGTACTATAATTCAACACTATAAGAAATCATGGCATTCATGCTTGTTCAAAAATATTTCAAAGATTGATTTGCTAACATGACGCTCTCTCCTTCCCTCTTCTGTTTCTCTCTCTTCCTCCTAGGAATTCTATAAATGCAAGTGCTCACACATATTGAAAGGGTTCTTCTCATGTTCCTTCTTTGCATATTTTGGAGTTTCACACTTGTGAACTCAAATTTCATGCTTTCAACCTCTGTAACTCGTGGGTTGAAATTTTCATGCCTCGATTCTATGTATAAATTATAAGGGATTGATTAATGAAAGTTTGGCTTCTTTCTTTCCTTCAAATACTTTGTATTTGACATCCATACATTTTTCCTCTTGTGTAATTTTGTATTCTTTCAATTACTTGTGTTATAACCATGTGTGTCCTTATGATCTTCATTTTACAAACTTGCATGTGTCACTTAGAACTAGATAATCTCCACCTTTCATTCTAGTGTTATCAATGCCACCTTCAGCTTAGGATTTTCATTTTGAAATTCTCTTTCCTCCTCTCTCTCCCTAGTTACTTGGATGTCTAGTGTAGGTTAGTTTAGGAGTAGTTTTCTCACTAGATTAGTTTGTGTTATGTAGATTCTCCAAATCCATAGAATTAGGGAACCGACATTCTCTGGAGGTTTATCTCAATCTGTAATTCCCAAAATTTGAGGCAATCCCATGTTGAGAAAATGTTTTTGGTCTTCCATGATCAAATTTAAAGTGTACTTTTTACATTCAACAGTTCTGGCATGACTGGTGGGACAAGTTTTATGAGCTCTAGATTATTTCTACTGAGTGTGGTGTGTGACTTAGTAAGTTTCAACATTTAGAGGTGTTCCTTCAACACATATGGTGAATCCTAAATTCCAAATATCATGGTTTCAAGTAGTTCAATCCTCCTCATTTCATGAGAAGAGTGAAAATAAGGTTAAGCATATCTAGAGGTAAATCATTCGACTACTTACAATTATCTCTGTGAAGAAAAAGAAAAGGAAGTAATCTAGGGAGGTCCACATCACCTCCATGTTAGGAATAGTCCTCACATTTGGGTGTTTGTGTATATGATAGATAATATTACATCGAGTTATATGTAAGTTATTGTTACATATGTAACAATAACATTGGGTTAGTTATATTTGTTATAATATATATTATGTAAGTTGTTTTAAAAAATTACATAATTAGGGGAATAGTTTGTTCTCCCATAGGATATAGGAACTCCCATTTAGAGGAGTGATTATAGGAGTTTAAATAAGACTCCTTATTTTTAGGATTTCCATTCCTATATATTTGTAATGCTTATATTATGGTAAATGTTGATTTGAATTTTTGATTGATCTTATGCTCTTCTTCAAATATGGGGTAAAACCCACATATGGTATCAAAGATGGTTTTGAAACGGGCCTCTCTAGTTTTTTCACTCCACCCATGCCTTTGTTTGTCAAGTAGACTTAGAGAATGTGGGAGAAAATACCATGGACCTTACAGAAAACCCGTTACCTTTGTTCGTGTTCATCCATCTATTGTAGATCCAAAACGTTCAAACACTGGATGTACAGAGCAGACCTCATGCAAACCCCATTGCTGGTTTGTTCACCCTTCTTGTAGTCTGTTAGCAGTGCAGAAGATCGTACCTCGTGTGAACCCATTTGGAAAGCGTAAATCATTTGTATCATCTTTCTTATTACACCTTGTTCACTCTTTTTACAGTTTTTCTTCCATTTTGTTCACTATTTTCATATTCAAAATTAGTAAAAAAAAATTTACAGCAAAAAATATTTTGCATGAAGGATTTCAGATCTGGATTTAAATTATTTTATCATTGCACTCATAATATCCACACTAGGTTCTATATGCAATGGAAAATTTAAAAATCTATGGAATGAGGCTAAAGAACCTCAAAGCTTTTCTAACTCATCTATGCACCATAAGATAAGAGCTAAATAAGACACTATCTATTCACATGCATATATAAATTTGAAACAAACATTCAAACCCTAGCATATCTAAATCTCTTTCTACTCCATGAAAGCTTAATGAAAGTGAACCTAGTTAGATTCTAAGCAATCAAATTTGTGTGTTGTTTGTTCCCAACAATAGTGAAGAGATATCTCTAAGTTGGCTACATGGCCAAGCTTTAGATCTTCCCTTACTAACTATATTTGGAGTTGATGGATGTAAGATGGAGGAGCTCTTAATAATGGAGTATGACCAAGATCCAAATGTTCTATAGCTTAAAGCTACCACAAATTATTTCTAATGTCTTTCCAAAGTGCTTGAGATATTTTGTTATGTAAACAAGGTTTAAATTGAAAGGGAGGGGTAACCCTTGTATTTTTATTTTCCAAATGGAAGACTTTGAAATTTGGGTGCATGTGGGACTAAAGCTCAAAAATCACTTTTAGATTAGATTAGGATAAACATGCTTTAGGCTTAGTTAAAATTGGTTTAGGCTAGTTAACTAGGGTTTAGGCTAGTTAAACTTGATTAGCAAGTGATTAGAGATTCATTGAGAGTTGGGAGGAGTCTAATTAACCATTTATTGACTGATAGATAGCCTAGGAAGCCTACAGAAGTGGTTCAGAAAGAACTAGAGAGATTATGAATGGTTGAAAGGAAGAATGTTTAGCTAATAAGAGAGATATTATTTCAATTAGCTGATTATAGGAGGAATATGACCGATAAGGTGTTGTAAATGGGAATCCGAGAATGGAGCAAAGAATAGGGAATTAATGAAGTATCACCAATTGGTTGAGTTGGAGGAAATGCTAAGTGTAAGAATATTTTAGGTGTCTACATTTTCCCCTCTTTGGGGTGGCGTAAATAACGTCACTTCGAAGAAAGTAGACAAACATAATCAAGTAGAAATTTGGAAGGGTAGAAGAAAAATGATTAGAATGAAGGATGCCCCCCTAGATTGTCGATGGGGTGATAGAAGAAATCGATTGATGATTGAAAATATGATAGAAAGAGAACAAAAGAAAGAATAGTGTGTAGAAAAATAAAGGGGATATAGAAGAAAATGAGTATGAGGAAGGGGGAATGAGCTAACATCCATCCATTTCCTTTTAAACAACTTTATTTTTCATCATATTGTTAGGGATCTTCATCATCGATCCTTATTGAAAAGAATTAACAAAAGTGTAGTATGACATGAAAAGCCATATACGAACAAATTTCCATTGCTAAAAACATCAAATCCATGCAACATGCAAAATGCAATGCAATACGAGAAAGTAAAATATTCCTAACTCCATGCAACATACATAATGCAATGTAATACGAGAAAGTAAAAGATGCCTAACTCCATATAACATACATAATGCAATGCAATACGAGAAATTAAACAAGCTAACCTAACAAATAAATACAATGTAATTTTTTTATTATCGAGCTTCAGTTCCAACCTATTCGAATTAACGACAAGGGTTAATGATGTTTCCCTAAGAAAGGATACATGTGAGGGGAGTAACGGAGGACACTTGGGTATGATGAAAAATCTTTGTGCACTACAAAATAGTACCATGCACTCATTGTGACCCAGAGTATAGACATAGTAATCATCTTAGCTTTGGTTGATAGATGTAGATCAAAATGATCCGTGAGTCACACACATGAATAGGTGAGAACCAAAGAGTGACATTTTGTAGGATGATTTTTCTATTTTTAGAAGTTTCTTGAAACATATTTCATTGTTTTGATTTTTCTAACATATTTGAATGTTTTGATGATTTTTGAAAGTTTTAT
Source organism: Taxus chinensis (assembly GCA_019776745.2). NCBI lineage: Eukaryota > Viridiplantae > Streptophyta > Pinopsida > Cupressales > Taxaceae > Taxus > Taxus chinensis. Next base: position 852,871,876 of record CM034148.1, on the reverse strand, counting down.
GAAACTATGTACAAGAAGAAAAATAAATTTGGATGCCTCCAACGATAGATGGGATGTACAAGTGAAGAATGCCATGTACATGAGCAAGAAATTAAAGATGTGAAAATTCACCAGCATTAGGTGGGAGTATTCAAAGGAAAAATCTTCACACACTTACGATGAGTGGGGGATCAAGGAAAAAATAGATAAGTTCAACATGATGATGAACGCAAACCAATAAAGTGTTGGGAAGGAGAAAGGATGCCCCCAGTGTAAGCTGGCAAAGAAACACATGATAGAAAGGAAGTAGCGAGATTGTTTTTTTTGAAAAGTGACAAAGGTGTCCGTAAACATGGCAAAAAAGTAATCTTATACACATGGATGTTTTGAATGAAGTAGAAGAACTATGTGAAGATATTAATGTATCTTAGAAGCCTCGCGATGAAGAAGTGATTATCCAAAGGCACGAATCATGAGATGAGATAAGGACTAAAGCAAGACTCTGAACAAGGTCCAAAAAAGACACTTGGAAACATACTAATCTTGTTTACTCAAAGAGATCCATTATGTGCTAATAGACAACAAGTGAAGACACCCTAGCCAATGTGTAGGGATGATTTATTTTGATAGGTGATAGGTGATTTGTGAATGCATGGTGGAAGGATAGCCATACATTGCTCCGTTGCCAGCCATGCATCCATAGGCCCGACAGAGATGCATTTGATTCTAATCACAACATTTCTCTACTGACAGTCAGGAATCCATAGCCCTAATAGAGATTATTGGAAATACCCCAAGAGAGATTTATATATCAATTTGCATTTGCTTTTAGATTTTAGTTTTTAATTTTTGATTGATTTTGATTCTTTTTCTTTTTGAAAAATTATTTCATCTCTCTTTTTTGACAAGGGGTTAAGAACCAAAAAATGGTTTGATGGAAGGAGGTGGAGGTGATTACGATGACGACATTGGCTAATGTCAAAAAATATGTCCAAAAATTTCTTTGCAACAATTTTATTAGATGTTGATTGTGATAGGATCTCTAAGAGGCCAGTCGTTCTTTAATTTACCAAGGTGATAAAAGACCAGGGTCAAATGGATACCATAGAGATAAATGTCACAAAATTCATGCAAAAAACCCAACCAAAATATCACCGCAGGGATGAAAATGGCAGGAAGACTTGTAAAATAATAACAAGGAAGGGAAGAAAGAAACATCCATGTGTATGCAATACCTGATTGCAATGGTTGATCTTTGTACCTTTGATCTTTTGATGCTTTCTCAAAAAATTTCATATTTTTGAATTATTTTTTATTTTTAGATTTTTGATAGTTTTTTGGAAAGTTGGGACCAACAAATTCACTTCGTGTGATAGGATCCAACAACGATGTTTGTGACTTCCTTGATAAGGGAGACTAGGCATGTTTGTTTATCAAGTGTAATATTTTCCCCCAATCTTAATGATCACGGTGAGCTCATACTCAACAAATGAATGCAATTTATCTTGAAACAAGGATTGTTCATGTGGGAGCTTGAGTTCCCTATGCACTTTACACCATACTTGATGGTTACGTTGATGTGTGTTCTTGAATCGCGCTTGATTTACAATTTTGAGATTGTTTGAGTTGTTGAGGGCTTTCTAGATCTTGGAAGTTTTGACCTGAGCTTGATTAAGAAACTGTTTGGGTTTCTTATAAGCTGATGCATGACTTGTCTAATCTTAAGAAGGAGAAGAAAGAGAACATATAAGTTTAGACCTGATGTGAGAAATGATTGTGGGTTTGCCACAACCATTGATAGAAGAAAGGTGTGATGGATGAAAAGGATACGGTCCAAGAATTGAAGAGGATGGGATACCTGAAGGTGAGCCACTAATAGAAGATGAAAAAAGGATGCTAGAATATGGTCCTAAGATGGAATAATTTGGGATATGAGGGCATGGCCCAAGAATAGAAGAATATGATGAAGGGATGCTTGGGTGTGACCCAAGTATAGATGAGGAGGGACTACCAGGAGGCATCCCATAGATAGAAGAGGATGAAGGGCTACTAGGACATGGCCCAAGAATAGAAGGGAATGGGCTACCAGAACATGAGCCATAAGTAGAAAATGGAGGGCTACCTGGGGGTGGCTCCAAGATAGAAGAAGATAATGGGCTACTCAGCGGTGACCCAAGGTGAGATTTTGATTGAGGAATGATGATAGATAAGGAATGGGTTGGTAACGAGAAGATAGGCCATGGCTCAATGCTAGACCACGACATCTCATCATGCTCAAAAGAAGGTGATGGTGGAATGCCAAAAGAAGAGTCAAGTTCCATGACCTTATGCTCCTCATCTATATTATAAGAAAAGGGATAAAATTATTTTCCCTAATATGTGAACGTATCAAGTTCTAGAAAGAATCCTTGTAGAGGGATATCATCGTGTAGTTTGATTGTTCCATCATCTTGAGAGAAATCAATTAGTAGAGGTTGTTTTTCTTTGGCCATAGAACTTTGAATAGAAGAAATAGGTTTGATAAGTGGGGAAGATTGATTGACAGAAGAAGATGAATCAAAAGAGGAAGTAGGATTGGAGGCAAGCGTCTCATGAATGGATGATTTGGATTTGGACCTAGGTCATTTTTCTAGAAGATGACCTAATGTGGGAGAGAAAATAGGATCACATAGCCATCTAATGAGTTGCCACATAGGATTCAAATTGGATGATTGACTAGAGGGAATTTGAGTCATGGAACTCTTTGATGGAGGAAGAGTTCATTTAAGTGACTGATAAAGGTGGTACTGTAAAGGATGGGAGGACCGTGACTCAAGAACTGAATCAAATGTTTGATTGATGGAACTTGGAGTCGCATGAGTCTTAAAAGGAGGAACACATCGTTGAGGTGATTTGGAATAAAGGTCCTGTGAAGGAAGGGAGGACCGTGATTCAAGATTTGATCTAGGGGTATCCGAACAATAGTTGGGATCCAAATCTTCAGAAGAAGATTAGGAATCCGAATGGTAGTTTAGATCTGAATCAGAAGAAGAGTGGGGGGAACCCAAATAACAATTTGGATCAAAAGAATCCAAACCATACCACCGACTATGAGTTGAAGGTGGGGAAAAGGGTACCCAAATGTGAAGAACTAGATGAGGTTTATTTGTAATGGGAATATTTTGATTTGAATTCCTAAACCTAGGTTTTGTATTGTTGTAAGTGTGAGGAACCGCATGATAATCAGTCATTTTTGGTGTTGCTTTAAGAAAAAAATGTCTATATCTAGATAGTGTTATGGAACTCCTTCTAATGGAAGGAAGTGACATGCCGATTTGGGTAGCATAAGGGTAACCAACTAGACATTTCGTAAGTATGGAGATGCGTGCTTGATTTTTCGAATAAGGTCTAAGGAAAATAAACATCATGATGATGCAATCTCGACGAGATCAAAAAGGATTTGTCTTAGAAAACAAGTTTTCCCAATGAATGATCACAAGGAACAATCATGAAAGTGTAAAACACCAAATCTAATGCATAAGGAAATAATACCTATGTAAAATGTGTGTGCAAAATGATAGTTTGATGCAAAGATGATCAACACAATGCCAATATTTATGTCAAGCTTGAAATGAACAAGGCGTAAATATTAACAAAGGGTAAATGCGACTCCCAATCAAAGGATACCAAAATGAATTTAGTAACCAACAAGGCCTAAATGTAAAAGGGTGAGGATTACAAATGTAAGCCATGTAACCACACCAATTGGAAATGTTAATCAAGCTTCACGAAGAAGTAAGATATTAGTGCCAAAGTGGTATCGAAATGAAACAAACAAAGTAAGCGAAACTCTTCAATATTTTGGACAATGTTTTAAGTCAAACTAAGTCAAAGTATACTAAGGATTTGCTAAAATGTGGGTAGCATAATGCCACAATGCGGACACTTAGATCCTATTTACGAGAAATGAGACATAAGTATCTTAATTGTGTTGAGACAATGTAAACAAGGTAACATGTTAAAGAGAGATCAAATGATGAATCAATCCTAACTATGATGATGATCTCAAAATCAAGATCAAGTTTGCATCAAAGATATAAGGACACATCCACGCACTTTATACGTTTAACAACTCAAGCACAAACATGGATGAGTATAAATGCACAAAAAAGTGGTGAACACTATCCATGACAACACTCCCGAAAGATTCCTTCTCTTGTCCCAAGTGGGAAACAAGAATGCAAAGGTGTAGATAAAAAGATGAAAATAAACCAAGCACCACTTGGGCAGAATTTTGCCTCGTCCGAAGGCGAGAAAGAAACCGAGCTAAGTGATACATTGTTTAATTTTGTGATGAAAGACACTTGGATCTAACTTAAATGGATTCGTTTCCGTGTTTGAAAAACAAGGTTTTTGAATCCAAAAAAGTTGTCACTTCATGATTGCTAAGACGTGATAACAGACTAACAAAGTGGGCTCCAAGACAGAATGGCTTCCCTAATAAGATCTCTCAACTAGGTGTCACAAGTTGTCTAGGAGCAAGTGTGATTTAGCCAAAGAGTTACACTGACTGATTTAGGAGTATCTCGAATTTACTTTACCCCCTTCTGATACAATGAGAAACTACTACATTAATTTTTACCATCACTGGGGTCGTGATATGGACAACTTTGACACTAACTCACAATACAAACTAGTCAGGTGGGTAAGCGGAGTGCTTCTTGTTTCATCCACGAGATTACTTAGCAGTGGATTACTTTAGGGTTCCTGAAACCACCCTCATTGTTGTAGCTTAAGGCATTATGCCAAAGGGGTTATGTTCCAGTTGAGTGGATAAGGACGTACCCTTTTCTAAAACATGTAATACAGTGTGATGTGGAGTGGTATGTTTTTTATCTTTCTTAACTTAATGTGGTTTTTAAGTAGCACACCATTTGGTAACCTGTATGAAAATATGTGTTAGTGGTTTCATGTTTTGTTTTGAATCCTCCTTTCTTTGACAAGCGTTTAGGCCCTATATGTGAAGAGTTAGTAATTTTCCTCAACCGATCATGATATATAGAACAAGAGAGCTTGTGTGCTATTTTTGATTCCTAAGATCACCAAAAGGCACAAAGGAAGAGCATACACAACGTGAAAACTCCAATAAAATAAGTTTTATGTAAAAATACTTGTAAGTGTGCCTTGTAAAAGATAGAGTTCATTTTTAACCAACTTTGAAAGGTTAACCCAATTAGGTAACATAAAATAAGTGTGTTTGAAAGTAGCAAAAGAGTTTCCTAGAAGTGTTTTTGATCCCTAAGATCACCTAGAAGGTGTGAGGAGAGAGCATACACACTTCACTAAATCCCTTTCTAACTAAAAAATAGAAACACTTAGACTACGTTAGTTAAATAACCCAAAAGAAGCCTGTAATCACCTGTTAGAAAATGACTAGTTATCTAAAAATGTAAACCATAAATTTTATTTAATTCAAAATCCTAATTTTATGTTTCCATTGCATATTTTGCTTCAATACCTTTCCAACGCAACAAAAACGGAGTCATTTCGTGTTTTGGAGAAAAAGTTATGGCCTCTAGAAGATTAGTAATGAGCACAACTCAATGCATATGCACCCAATATTGACATGTACGCGCCTATTTCAATGGATATGCACCCAGTTCGACAGATAAAGGCCCCAGTGTAAGAAAAAGTGACAGTGATGGATGCACACCCAGAATGATGGATATGCGCTTGTTTTAACAAATATGCATGTGTGCAGGTGTTTTTACACCAGAAAGACATGTATGTGCCTGTTTTAATAGAGATGCGCCCAATATGACACCTACGTGTGCGCACAGGTGTTTTTGCAAACAGAAAGATGTGTATAGCACCTGTTTCAATGGATACATGCCCTATTCAATGTAGACTCTCCCCTTTAAGACACATGCGCATACCCCCCTTTAAAACCTACAAAAATCATGGAAATGAAATGTTTTGACAAGCAAACAAGTTAGTTGTTAGTCAAAGAGGCCTATTTCTAGTTCAAACCCATAAAATATATGCAAACAAGGGTGATTTAACTAGCTTTAGAAATGGAAATAAGAAAATAATAAGTTGTTTCCTCTAAAAACTTGTAAGTGAACTTTGAAAAACTTAAAAGACCTCCATTAATGGAGGATGGACATAAGTGTCCCACCGGGCATGCCAAATGTATGCAATGGAAAAGTTGAAAAGATATGGAATGAGGCTAAAAAACTTCAAAGCTTTGCTAACTCATCTATGCACCATAAGATAAGAGCTAAACAAGAAACTATCTATTTACATGCATATATAAATTTGAAACAAACATTCAAACCCTAGCATATCTAAATATCTCTCTACTCCATGAAAGCTTAATGAAAGTGAACCTAGTTAGATTTTAAGCAATCAAATTTGAGTGTTTTTTGCTCCTAAAAATAGTGAAGAGACCTCTCCAAGTTGGCTACATGGCCAAGCTTTAGATCTTCCCTTACTAACTATATTTGGAGTTGATGGATGTAAGATGGAAGAGCTCTTAATAATGGAGTATGACCAAGATCCAAATATTCTATAGCTTAAAGATATTACAAATGATTTCTAATGCCTTTCCAAAGTGCTTGAGAGATTTTTTTTATGTAAACAAGGTGTAAATTGAAAGGGAGGGGTAACCCTTGTATTTATAGTTTTCCAAATGGAAGATTTTGAACTTTGGGTGCATGTGGGACTAAAGCTCAAAAATCACTTTTAGATTAGATTAGGATAAACATGCTTTAGGCTTAGTTAAGATTGGTTTAGGCTAGTTAACTAGGGTTTAGGCTAGTTAAACTTGATTAGCAAGTGATTAGAGACTCATTGAGAGTTGGGAGGAGTCTGATTAACCATTTGTGACTGATAGATAGCCTAGGAAGCCTACAGAAGTGGTTCAAAGAGAGCTAGGGAGATTCTGAATGGTTGAAAGGAATAATGTTTAGCTGATAAGAGAGATATTAGCTGAATTAGCTGATTATAGGAGGAATACAACCGAGAAGGTGTCGTGAATGGGAATCCAAGAATGGAGAAAAGAATAGGGAATTAACAAAGTATCGAAAATTGGTTGAATTGGAGGAAATTCCAAGTGTAAGCATATTTTAGGTGTCTACAGGTTCGAATATTCACTACAGATCATTACCTGGGCACAAATCATTTCGAGAATTTTTTTCATAATTGAGATTTATATAGAACTCCATATTTGGTAAGTTTTTTTAGATATGGTTTTAAAATTGATACAAATTTTAACATGGTGTATAATACTAGTTTGAAGGGTTCAAGCTTTATTTAGATCTACAATCTCTTATGGAGCGAAAGTATGCAAGGACCAACTCGGCCTTGGGCACTGTGTTGAGTGTTTCCCCTTGTTGACGTTGAATGGATCTTACTCAGGTTTGATCTACCTTGGGAAGATCCAAATACTTCAAATGAATTCGACTGTGTATAATTTCCTCCTTTGACAGCAAGGTCAACCTACTTCACTTGAAAATGGTGGGTTGAATCATCTCATCCCTCCTTCCATAGTCGATTTGGTGTTGCCTCCCTAAAATTGACCTCTGGTTTGTCTCAGGAAACTGTAAGATCTCATCTCCTGATATTATTCGTGAGCACTTATCTCTTAGAATAGTCATTCGATTTGGCCCTATACAATACATGGTCAAAACATATTCCTCATATCTGGTTTAGCCCCTTTCACATGACACTACCTAGTTCACAACTTAAATAGGCATTCACGACCCTCAAAACAACGGCTCCCCTCTCTGTGATGGCTTCATGTTACCTCGTGATTTTTCAACATGGCTCATCTTGGCCATAGATCTTGGCATGAATCATCCCTCCTGTGCATAATCCCTCAACGATTTCTCCCATGAGACGTTCCCTGCTATCAATGGTGAAGATCTTGATTTTTTCTTTCTTCCCAACTTAAAAATTCCTATCGATTTGTTTTTTCTCTTAACAAAATTTTCTCTCAACATGAAAATATACAATAATGAAGTGCTACATTCATGGATAAGGATATAGATCAATTTTTTTAATTTTCAAATGGAAAATATTTTGAAACATATGGTGGTTAGGGAATTTTTTTATTTTTTTTATTTTCAAAAATATTGTAATTGGATGCTTTTTCGGATGTAAACGACATCCCATTATTATTTAATTTGAGGGGGGAAACTATGAAAATGGATGTAATAGCAATATTCCTCACCCCATGTTAGCACTAAGGGAGGGAATGTTAGGAATAGTCCTCACATGTGGGTGTTTGTGTATATGATAGATAATATTACATAGAGTTATATGCAAGTTATTGTTACGTATGTAACAATAACATTAAGTTAGTTATATTTGTTAGAATATATATATATATATATATATATATATATATATATATATATATATATATAGAGATACACACACACACACACACACACACACACACACACACACACACACACACACACACACACACACACACACACACACACACACACACACACACACACACACATACAAACATGTATATATTATGTAAGTTATTTAAACAACTTACATAATTAGGAGAATAGTTTTTTCTTCCATAGGATATAGGAACTCTCCTATAGAGGAGTGGTTATAGGAGTTTAAATAGGACTCATTTTTAGGAGTTCCATTCCTATATATTTGTAATGCTTATATTGTGTAAATGTTGATTTGAATATTTGATTGAGGAAAAGGAAATGGTCTACCATGAGCAGGAGTTGAAAAACATTTGGTCTGTTTCTCGTATTGCAATTAATTTGTATAAATCCATTGGTTTTAATATTTTAAAACACATACGAGACACCTAAAACTCAATCTCAAGATAAGAGTTCTAGATCCTAAAATCATATTTACTTGACATTTTATTTCACTTTCATTACATAAGGGAATACTGACATGAAATCAAGAGGGATGGAAATTATGTCTAAGAATGGAAAAAACCCATTTTCCATCTTCGTTACGACATTTAAACATCAAGTATACACTTCATTCAGTTAATACATTATTATTACAAAAACTATGTAATTAACTATTTAGTTGCATCATTCATGATATACAGGTAGATCGTAATCCACTTGTTCCTGATTAGGATTCCTTGTTTTCAAAAGCTATATTATACATTATAAAAATTGTTTTACTTGTATTAACCTAATGAGTCCTTACATTGAGTAAGGGGGTAAGATCATGGTTTTCGTTTATCCTTATGCTAAAGGGAATAATCCTAAGTTTTAACTTATACTAGTGGTACATATTGTAGATATATTTGGTTGGGAGCATTTATAAGATGCACATGAGTCACATGTGGTTCATGTTCAAGTCAATATTTAATGTTACATGATTACATGTTTGGATAAGGATCCATTCATCTTATCATTAATATCATGAAAATGTTTCACAAGGTTTTTAATGGGATACATCTCAAATTTCAATTTACTCCTAATCCAATATCGTAAGAATTCAATATTGATAGCTAAGAGTTAATTACATATTATGCACACAAGTTAACGTCTTAATGGTCCTATGTATAACCTATTTCCATTTACTCCAAGGAATCTAGGCCCTACTACAAGTCAATACTGGAGTGTGCACACATCTTTAACTCACAAGACCTTCATAAAATCCCAAGATATTCATTGTTATTATCCAAGGTAAAAAATTTATCCATAAGGCCTAGAAATGTCGCAACGGGTTTACTTCACAAAGTGATCTTGGCACCATTAACAAGACAATCAAGGAAACACAATTAAGACTCATTTTCTCATCATGGGAAAAAATTAAACCTCAATATAGTAATGGGAGGTAACATAGTTAAGAGTTGACTAAGGTGTTCGGTCCCACTATGGAAACAAGGGCACAAGGGTAAGATCAAGGGGGCCATTACATACAACAAGGGTTATTATTTCATATTATAAGTTTGATTTTTGTTTTCCACCCAAAATGGAAACACATAAATACTAGTTGTTCTTTTTCTTTGAAGACTAAATGATTCCTAGGTAAACACATCACTAACAAATAGGTAAAGTACACAATTTTCAAATTATTACTATCAATTTTATTGGTACAATCAACATCCAAAATTACGACAATACACATAATTTTAAATTCATCTGCTTCTAATGATTCAGATACTATCTATAAGATTCCATTACATTAGTTTCCATTTAAACATGATACAATAAAATTCTCTTACTTAACCGAACATACATAAGTACGACTAAGTATGAAATTATTCAAACATATAGAAGTACAAATAAATAAGAAAATAGTACATTTTCCTAATATGCTATTTCATATTCATCACGAAAAAATAATAAATAACATTTCTATGTATAGCAATGTCGTTGATATATACTATAAAATTACATTGTTTTCAAGATAACATGTTATTACGAAAAACACAAGTAATGCTTCACTTTCTTCTTGTATTAGTACCTGTAACCACCACATGCTTAGCAAAAAAGATGGCATGGCATCTACCTACAATCTAGAATAATTCATGATTTCATAAGTTTCCATTCATAATGATCACAACACTTAGCACACAATAAGAGGGAGTAACAAATAAGTAATTCATTTTCATTTTATTTTAAAAAATAGAGGTAGAGAGAGGAGAGAGAAAAACACCATATATCCCACAATAAATTTTATCAAAATAAGAAACCAAATGGAGATCCATACATTCATATGTTAGTTTTTATAAGTTTTCTTGACAATTATTTGACTTGAAAAGGGTCCCATGTCAATCTTCCTCATTTTGTTACAATATTACAAAAACATTTAAATCAGCCCAAGTGGCCATAAAAATGCATTTTAAAAAATTATGAGGGTTAAACACACCATGTGAAAAATCCTATACAGTATCTTATATACATGGAAACCCTTAGAGTTGACGGAACTCGAATTTGGCAAACAAGGTTGAATGATGACTACCTCTCCAAAGCCACTAATCGTAATTTGCCATATTGACCTTGTCTCCCAATGACCAAAGGCCTACAAAACCCACTTGTAAATATAGTTTGTAAAGTTATTGTATCATAACTAAGTATTTATAGTGATTTACATAGATAAATACTATAGGTATGAATATGTTGAATTCCATTTCTTCGCTCAGGGCCTAAACTGCAAGCCATAACCAAACTAAACTTTTAACTTTCAGTAGTTGTTTCCAAGTTGTGAAATGGTCAACAAGACTCCTAAACACGTGATCATAAATGGTCAAATTTTTTTTTGAAGTCATTCTATGGTTTGGTGTTTAAATCCATGTGAAAAGGAACACAGTCAGAAATTTTCTTTCCCATGTCGTGGTTTGGAGAGGTTGGTTTACACATCACCAAAAATTGTGTTTTATTAAATTTTTCAAGGTAAACAAAAGGTAATTTTACTAAATTTATAGTTCAAATTGCCAACCACATGGCTTCATATAAAATACTATTATCAAATTTTTTCAAACATCTCAAGAGGTAATTTGGGAGCTAGATTTATATTCAAAGTAAATTTTCTAGTTGCATATAAAAGGAGGTAAATTTTCTATTAGTTACTATGTCTTATCTAATTCATTGAAATATTATTCTTCTTTAGTTTTTTTTAAAATCCTATAAAATGGGAAAACTATAATCATTAAGATTACGCAATAAAAAATTAAGATGACCATGCCTATGAGAAAAAGAAGTGGGTAATGTAGCTTCAAGCAATTTGCATGCTCTGCAAATAACGTTTGTTGAAAACTCCCAATCCCTTTTGGTAGACCTGTAGAGAATACCCCTAGCTAATGTTATAAGAAACCCCACCTTGAAGACTACTCGACATAACTCCAATTATTACAAACCTAAATCCTCACAAATGTGGTTTCATGGGGAGAAGACAATCCACTTTTGAATTCTCATGGTGATTATATGGCCTTTGCTACACCCAACTCCTCCTTAAACCTCATTTTAATAAATTTCAAGTTTAGAAGCTTGGTAGATGACCATTAGGTGACTGACTAATTGAAAAAATGAGATAGATAGTTCCTTATGGAAAAATATTATTGAAATATAAAAAATACATAGGTATTGTTACAAGGAAGAAACATTGTTTATTATTTCACTTCTTATTGTTGTTGCACATTGATAATGTATTATCCTCTTCTTGCTTTGAATTGAAGGCATCCCACATACAAATGGACTAGCTTGTCCAACTGAGATATTAGAACAACTATTTGGCATGTTGTGATTTAAGTGGTGTCATTGATGTAAAATCCCATTAATGAAAAAGTGTATGATGGAGTATGGTCATATGATTCTCAGAGTGATGGTGTCATGGATATTCAGGTGTGTTCTTAGTTGAATGAGTTGATTCAGTGAGAATTTCTTGTTCTAGCAAAGCCTAATCACGTGACCTAACTAGCCTAGGTGATGGTGAATGGTGATTGGAGCTTCTTGGTAGCTTAAGGAGAATTTTGGCAGCATGTAGAGCATGTTTTGGGAGTTCTTGGGCACTCAAATGAGATTCATGGTACATGTACAGGTTAAAGACCAAGTTATAAGTGCTCATTTGGACCAAACATGGGTGATAAGAGGCATGAGGTTGAGTTATGAAGCCATGTGATCTCATGGATTCATGTAGGAAATTGTTTCATGGTGTACTAGGTATGTTAGGATCTTTTGGAGAGTTTCTATGATGCGTTGTGGTGCTATTTCAGTTGACCCTAGCATAGACAATGCAAAACCCTAAGGGTTAGCCATGCAAATGAGATGGGATACATATATTTATATATATTTAAGCTATGATTATTATTTTATATGATTAAAATAGGTGTCCTTAATGTGTGAGTAAACTTTTAAGTCATTTTGAAGAAGAGTTTACAAGTTATGTCAGTTTTGGTGAAACATGGTCCAAGAAAGGGTGCTTTCTAGCTTGAATTACACCTTCTGATGTTCACCTTCAATTGTTTTATTTGTATGGGAAATTGTGGCTTTCAAATATCTTTACACATTGATTCTATAAGGTTTTAAAAAAATAATGAGATCATTTCATCATCACATTTTTATGAACGAATGTTAAGAAGGTAAACAAATTTTTATGTGTTTGAAACCCTAGCTCAAAGGAAGTAGGAGAGACAATTATAATAAGTGCATAAAATTTATTTATAGTGTATGGATGATAATTATATGGTTTAGATCAATCCTCCAAATTTTCAGAAAGGTATGGTAGTGCTTGTGGTAATGAGTGGACCCCACTCAAATAGGCCTGTTTCTAAAGAAGTTTAGTTTAGGACAAGGTTGTCTAAAAGAGTTGAAAAATAAATGGAAATTTATTTTACTATGTGAGTTTTTATTGATGTAAATGGTGGTTTTAGGTAATGGGGATGCATGAAAATATTAAAGTGTTCCCTATTTGTGAAGACTAGTCAAAGGGCAATTTTGGGGCAATTTCAGACAATTTGCAAAGATTGAATTGGTTAAAGGTCTTCCACTTGGAAATGGAAGGATTTAAAATATGTTATGGAAAGGTGATTAAAATATATTTAAAATTTTATAATTCTTATCTCATGAGATGATATTTTATGGGTGTGTTCAATGAAATATTTTGCAAAGAACTATGGATATGGGGCAAGACCCCAAAGCTTTGTGTAAAAGACCCTTAATGGACCATATGATAAGAAATGAGAAAGGAACCATATTTTCAAGTGTTTAAAACTTGAAATAAGTAAGAAATATAACAAATAACATTAACCTCTATTCTTGAGAGCTTAACAAAATATGCCTACTAAAGACTTAAGCAATTAGTTTTGTTGTTTACTCCATGAGGGTGAATGAATCTCACTAAATGGCTACATGGCCAAGTTTAGCTATTCCATTACTAGCCTAACATGGGTGCAAGATGAAGCTATTTTAATGGTGGATGACCCAAGATAAAATGCCTTATTAGCTTGGCTAATGCAAATGAGCTCTTAAGCTTTCTTAGGCTTTTTTTGGCTTTAACTTATGTAAAGTTGTGTCTTTGAATGGGTAGGCTTAGCATTGTATTTATAGTTTTTGGTTTGGAAAAAATTGAAATTTGGGTGCATGTGGGACTAAATATCAAAAATCACTTTAGGATTATATTAGGATAAACATGCTTTTGGCTTAGTTAAGCTTGGTTTAGGCTAGTTAACTGGGGTTTAGGCTAGTTAAACTTGATTAGCAAGTGATTAGATAATCAATTATGACTAATAGATAACCTACGAAGCTAATAGAAGTGGTCTAGAGAGAACTAGGGAGGTTAAGAATTGTCAAAAGGAGGAATTTTTAGCTAATAAGAGAGATATTAGCCAAATAAGCTGATTATAAGAGGAATATGTACGAAAGAGTGTCATGAATGGGCATTCAAGAATGGAGCAAAGTATGGGGATTTAACGAAGTATCGTTAATTGATTGGATTGGATGAAATTCTAAGTGTAAGCATATTTTAGGTGTCTATAATGGGTATTCCAGGTCATCTTTTTGGAGATGAAGGTTTCTTGGTTTTCAGGACAGGACTGCTTTTCCTGAAAGATTGAATTCGTTAAACCAGGATATGGATGATTTGATTCTTGATATCACCTAGAAATTGGAGAGGGATGAATGTTTTTCCTAGTGAATTAATTTATAGGTCTTTAAAATGTTATAAATGATGCAAACTATTTAAGTTTACAAATTTGGTTTTTGGGTAGCTTGTTTTGGTGAAATGTAAAATTGTTGTGGTTTAAGTAGATGGATGTTTAAAGAGGTATAAATTTATTATATTTTTTATACAAATTTTGAGGTTTCCATATATTTTTCACATTCTATATTTGATATCATCTTAGGTGATATTGAGATCCAAAGGTGAAATCAAGATGCTGATAGCAACTATTTTATGAAGGAAAAGAGCTAGTGGGCCCATTTAATGAAATATTTGATTGGTTAAAGTAAATTTGAAACAATTTATGATGATTTTATTCTATATTAATCATGTGTAGTGAATTAGGGATCTTGAATAAGCATGGTTTTGGCATGAGTGGATTTTTCTCATCCTGGTGATGGGGTTTTGAGGCATTTCGGTGCAAGTTGGATGATTTTGAGCATGGTTGACATACATGGGTCATATTATAATGTTTAAATGATTCAAATGGGATTTTTAAGTTGGTATGGTCTTAACAAAGGATGGAAACTGACTTGGTTTGAATTTGAATCAAGGAGAGCCTTTAAAAAGTGATGTTTTGGGAGTTATTTTGCACTTGTTAATAGTGCATGAAAAGTGTGAGCTATGTGTGATTGATTTTCAGGTTTGAGGGAATTTTTTGAGAGATGAGGTGTTTTTTAAGTTTAATCATGATAGAAAGAGTGTGTGCAATGGTTTGATTCATTGAGAAGTTAAGATAGTGCAAGTTTGTGTAAGGTTGAAGACCTAGGGTTTGAACAAGGGTTTGAAGGAGAGAGAGTTGAATAAGAGATCTCAAATCAGTTGTGGAAGTAAAAATACATCATATATATTACTCTTAAGGTGTTTGAGTGGGTGATTGATTATCTTGGGGGGTTGTATCCTCCTTTTGGAGTTGGTGCTTCACAAAACTAGGGGTTGGTGCTCTACTAAACTAGGGGATGGTGCTCCTTGTGGGTGCCTCAATAAATTTGAAACATATCAATATAAAGTTTTTTTTTTCAATGGTTTTTAATTCCCCATGAGGTTTTCCCATGTATATATTATGTTATGGTGCATATTTCCTTGTTCATAGTTGATTGCATGTATGGTATTTGATGTTGTGCACACATTAATGGCTGGATAAGTGGTTTGTGATTTAAGTAAGTAATATGAAAATGAATTAATTTTGTAAGGAATGATTCACCCCCATCTCATTCCATTTTTATTCTAGCACAACTCATATGCCAAGTTCATGCTTCCAAATTTACATACATATCCACCAACACACTAGAAACTATCACATTTGACAAAAATATGCTTCCTGCAATGCTTTGATGGATGGTCATTTTTTGTTTTAAAGATCTTATTTTAACACAAGTGGAGAGTGCATTGGTAGAGAGGATGATAAAAAAAAGGGATTGACCGGGTGGACACCTACTGGTTTCATTTGATGAAACAATAGCATTTTTGTGTGAGGATGGCCCTACTTACTCCAACATTTAATACAAAAGTTGGAAGGATGATCTTAGTGGTTAGGAAACCTGAATTTACACTTGATAATCGTATTTTTCTTGAAAGTTTCTAGCACCTTTTCAACAAATATAATGTGGAAAATTTCCCACTTTTTTACAATATAGAGGAGAATAGTCCAAATTCAGCACAAGATGGAAGAAAGAGGAATGAAATAAATAAAAACAACCAAAAGAAGTTGGATTAAAGTCCATAAAGTGGTTTGATGATAGTTAGAGGAGATGCTAAAATTATTCTCACTACCTACAAGACTCTTCCCCCTCCTTTTTTCACAATCAACAACCACTGTAGATCATGAGGCCACATCTCCTTGAGCATTGAAACCATATATGGGACACATGTTATGTGTATGTTGGAAATGTGAATTAATTGGACTAGACACCAGTTCATTGGATTAATCAATTCAATGCCATGTGAGGATACTCACATCATTCTCCCACTGCCTTGTCTGTAACATGTTGCATCCCTTAACACGCCCCTCACCCTTCATCAAGGCTCTACCAATGCGTCTTAAATTCTCACTCGTATCCCATTTCAAAATAACATTATTTATTTATTAAATTTTAATTTAATTTTTTTATTATTAATATTTATTTATTTATTCCTCGATTAAAAATTATTGTTTTTTATTATTTTACATTATATATACACACATATATATAATTTAAAAATCCTCACCTTCCTATATTTTAAATTGTTCATTTCACTTTTATTTTTTATTTTTAATTCTTATTCATAGGTTCGTGAGAAGGTTCACGTATGAACCTATTAAGGTCGAGAAGGTCATGAATTGGATGAAATAGACATGTAATTTTCATATGAAATATTATCCGTGCTGGAACTAGGAAATGAAAAGGGGCCTCGATACAACAATTTGCTTTCACAACAACACACCATGGGACCAACTCAAGCTCAAGAAAGAAAATTCGATGCAGAAATGGGAGGGGTGTTACTTCTTGGGTGTGATCAAGGATTTGGAGTTAACTCTTCATTTTTTCCCAAGCTTAACTATAATGCAAGATACCTTCGTGATTAATTTACCAAATTTATTCGACCTCTTCCTCTCTAGAAATTTCACATCCAAAATGGGTGGATACCTATATTTAGATTGGTCTCATATGCTATTAAGAACAATATATGAGACTAATTTTACAATTAATTTTCATCCCATATTAGTTTATCATGTTGAAGTTCATGATCCTAGTCCTACTAGTGCAAACTACGTGGTCCAAGGAGAAGTGAATAGTGACCATGAGTCCACCAAGACATTGCATTTAGATCATTTAATTCCTAATATTATGCTTGATGATTGGGCTAAAGAGCATTATGATTTTTATCCCTATGAAATAGTCGTGGAAACTAGTCTAGGTGCCTATTGTATCCATGGAGAAGAATTAACAGTTCCCATGTTGCACAAATTTGACAATGGTGTTTATGGTTTATGGAAAATGTTCTTTGACAGTTCTAGAAGTAGAAATGGAGCTAGGGAAGGTGTATTTCTTATCTCCCCCAAAAACAAAAAATCTTCTTTACACATAGGCTGCAATTTGCATGCTCAAAAAATATGGCGTAGTATGAAGCATTGGCTCATGGTATGCTAATTGCAGAAAAGAGACAAATCAAGGCCTTGAATATTTTTGGGGATACTAAATTGGTCATCCATCAAGTCAGAGAATGGTGTGTGGTAAAAAAAAAAGATTTAAAAATCTTATAGGCACTAAGTTTGGGACCTTTTAGATATTTTTTATGCTTTTAACCTTAAAGTAGTGTCGCGGAAGTAGAACAAGGAGGCAAATCAAATGGTGACTGTTGGCTCCCAGTTTTCCCTGAGGAAGACATTGTCCAAGGTAAACAAATATTTCAATATGGTTGTAAGGTCATCCATCCCAAATGATTAATTCATCTAGAAAGTGTTTGAGAATGATGAGAAGATATTTTAGTTCATCCAAAATGAGTTTGAACTCGCTTCTAGTTTGTAGCCCTATTTGTAAGAAATTTATGGTGATCAAATCATTTAGCTGTGAACTAACAAGTTACCAAAAGGGTTGGTAACTATTGAGGATATATTCAATCTTGATGATGAGGTCAAAATACAAAACAAAATCATATCAGTGGAAAGACATGATTGCATACTAGTTGACATTACACAAAACAAGGAGCTATTGCTTGGAAAATTATGTGATCAAGATGAGGAGAAAAAACATTTATCCCTGTGTTAAAGGTTTCATGATGTAGTTTTCATGGAAATATGAATACCTTAGATGTTTTTACCCTGACATTACTTAACACACAATTGATCTTGATCTTGCGGCAAAGACAGCTAGACACAAACAAAAACCAGTAAACCCCAAGATTGAGCTCCTCATGAAAAAAGAGTTATCCATACTAATTGAGTAAAAAATTATATTCCCCATAAATTACTCCTCTTGGGTGGCTAACTTGGTCCCAATTAGAAATAAGAATGGAGAGATAATAATTTTCATGGATTTTAGGGACTTGAATAAGGCCTCCTTAAAATATCATTACCCTCTTCCTTCCATAGAACAAATTTTGTAAATAATAACAAGAGGTGAAATATTCTCTATGTTTGATAGTTACTCAAGTTTCAATCAAATCACAGTTAGAGAATATGATCGATATAAGACTAAATTAAAAAGCAAGTGGGATCATATGCATATGAAAATATGGCCTTTGGTCTGTCAAATGTGGGTGCCACATGTCAGAGAGTAATGGATATTACTTTCTACAAATTCATAAATGATTGCATCCTTGTCTATTTGGATAAGAACAAGCTTCTCAAAGGAGAGAAAGGATCACATCAGTCATCTTGGTAATATATTTGAAATATGTAGAGAGTTTGGGGAATATTTAAGCCACAAGAAGTGTATTTT
Source organism: Taxus chinensis (assembly GCA_019776745.2). Taxonomy (NCBI): domain Eukaryota; kingdom Viridiplantae; phylum Streptophyta; class Pinopsida; order Cupressales; family Taxaceae; genus Taxus; species Taxus chinensis. The sequence goes on along the minus strand of CM034148.1, from coordinate 852,852,830 downwards.
CCCAGTTCCATGGGGCAAGCTTCTAGGTCATGTTGTTTCAAAAGATGGTATTGCCACTGACCCAGGAAGAATCTCCATAATTTTCTCTCTCTCCCTACCAAATCACAAGAAGGCGTTGTAGTCTTTATTAGGTAAAATAAATTTTATGAGGAATTTCATTTCTACTTTTGTGGGACTAGTAACACATATCAATTTAATGCTTAAGAAAGATGTGGCTTTCAAATGGACCACAAAGGGAAGAGAAATATTTATAAAGATAAAAACTACAATTTCCCAAGATTAAACTCTCATCAACCCTAACTATTATGTGGATTTAATACTCTATGTATATGGGTCTAATAGTAGTGTTTATGTGGTTTTATCACAACAAAATAATGTAGGATCAAAGAAACAATGGCGTTCTTAAATCAAACATTGAAGAATTATAAGTTAAAATACAATCTTGTAGGCTCTTTTTCATCTTGTAGGCTCTCAAAAACTTCAAGCCCATGCTAGCCTACAACTGCATAAAATTTTTGGTCTCACATCCCAGTGTGAGAAATTTTAGCATGGGAGTGGAAATCGGTGAGAAGATATCTGTATGGGTGACCAAGATTATGATGTTTTATGTGACCATCAAAGCCAAGAAGTTGGCAAGAGGAAAATTAGTTTGTGAGCAACTTACCTTAGATGCATAGGATAACCAAGGCCCCTCCTTCTTCATAAAATAGGAACTAGAACAAATAAAATTACATATGTAGAATTTAGAGGATCCTTAATGCGAATATCCGTGGAATATTACAAGTTCGTGGGATGTTGAAGAGCTATAGACTATTGAGTTCCTGTGTAACATGAAAATTCTAAAATACATAGGAGATCAATGTAGCCATGGTGGTTGGATTAATGACATGATGAAATTCTTGGCAACTGGTGGTTGTCCTCTTGGTTTGAACAAAGAAAAAAATACATCTTAGGTTACAATCAATCCCTTATGCATTAATTAGCAGGTTTCTTTTCAAAAGGAATCTTGATGGTGTCATGTTAAGATGCATTGGATAAGAACAAGCTAACAAAGCCATGGTGGAATTCCACAATGTTTTCTAAGGTTGACACTTCTCTTTCAAAGCCATAGTGATGAAATTCATGAAAGGAAGATACTTTTGGCCCACATTATTCACGAATGCACATTAATGGGTTAAAAAATGTAAATAATGTGCTTTCTTCACCGGTATAAAGAAGATGGTGGCCCTTCCCCTTCATCCTATTCAAGAAAATGAACCATTTTCTCAATGTGGGATTTATTTTATAGGTATCATTAATCATGCATCAAGCATAGGTCATAAACGGTTTTTTATAACAACCGATTACTTTACCAAGTGAACCAAAGTCATACCACTAAAGGAGGCCACTGAATAAGTCATCCTTGATTTCCTAGAATATATTGTAATGAGGTTTGGGGTTCCCTTAACCATCATCTTAGACAATGTAAAGGCCTTCCTAGGCTTTAGAATTTATAATTGGGCTCTTAAGCATGGTGTATTTTTGAAAATAATTCCTCCAACTACTACCCATAGGGTAATAGATTGGCAGAGTGCACTAATAAGAATATAATCAAAATCATGAAAAGGATAATGGAGATACATTAAATGCAATGACACACAAAGGTAAGGAGTTATCTTTGGGATAATAGGATCGCATCAAAGAAGGAAATTAGTAATTCTCCTTTCAAACTTGTATATAGTAGAGGATCTAGGATTCCTTTATCTCTAGAGTTACCTTCATTATATCTAGCTCAGTAGTTGGAATTTAAGGGTGAAGATAAAAGAGAAATTAGAATGATAGAGTTTGGTAAAGCTTAATGAATTAAGGAAATCTGCCATGAACAGGTTAGAGGAGCATCAGGGTCAACCAAAGGATGGTTTGACAAGAAAACCAAAGCTCAGATTACAAGGGAAGGTGATTTAGTCCTCAAGTGGGATGTCAATGGAGCTAAGCTAGGGTGGCACTCCAAGTTTGATGTACTTTAGAGTGGTACATACATCATCACTTCCTGACAAAGAGGCCAACTCTTTTGAGTTTTATAACCTTAATGGAGAAGCATTGCAGATCCTATTCAGTGGGATTCATCTTAAACATTTCCATTAATTATGTATATTACATCTTGTAAATACTTGTGTCTTTTGTGTTTTTTTTAAGGTTCCCTCCTTGGTTGTGTGTTTATCACCGGTTGAATATCTTTCCCTCAACCCCATAGTAGTCATCTTGTTTATAATAAGTGCTTGTGAACTCTCTACATGTTTCACTTAAAACATGTATGATGTTATTTCCTTTTTATTACATAGTTTTTTTTTAGTTGTTGAGCTCAATTACTTTGGATTAGCATGCAATATGAAACTTGCTGGAAAACACAGTAATTGACATCGGTTATGGAGTTACTAGAATCGGTCACCTATGACCGGCAACGGTCAAGAAAGGAGGAACCATCATCGGTTAGGGATAACTGACATCGATTACCTGTACGAGAGTGTTTTATTTAACTCTTGGGAATTAGATCTATTTTTAGTATTAAAGCAGATCTATTGATTGTAATTGCATGGCTAAGTTACCTAAGTTTGTATATGCCTATATAAGCATGAAAGCTAGGGTTTATAATTAAGAATGATAAGAACTTGCAAAATTAGATGATTAATGTGAGAATAATTGTGTGAGAGAGAATTCTTGGAGAAGAAAAAAAATCTTGAGAGAAAGAAAGTATTATACATATGATAGGTGTGGAAGATTGTAAATATTCATTGTATATCTTGTCAAAGATTTAGATAATAGATTGTCTTGTTTTTTAGTGGATGATGAGACCATAAATTGGCCATAAGTTACCATTATTTTTTCCTTCTAAGTTACCTTTGAAAGTAGATTTAAATGTAATCTAGAAACTTATAGTTTTCTTAAGATAAAATATAGGATATATATCTTGTTCATTCTTTAGAAATAATTTTTTATCTATTTTGTTGAATAATCCTATTGATTATTTGGGAAAAGATGCAAATTCTTGTGTATGCAAACCATAAAGGAAAGATAATGCTAGTATTGGGAAAAATGGAATTGATTATGGATGGTATATCTAAACTCAAAACTGATTTCATATTTAGAATCCTCTCGAAAAATTATGCAAGTTAAAAAAATGAATCATCTCAATCCGAGATCGTATGTAAAAGTTATAGCTATTTTAAGTTAGCTACGAAACTCACAAATTTAGTTCTGAAACTCGTAGAGTTAGTTCTAGAACTCGCAAGTTTAGTTCTGGAACTCGCAAAGTTAGTTCTGGAATTCACAGGTTTAGTTCTGGAACTCACATCAAATGGGGACTGTGAATAATCAGAGATTCAAATAGAAAATTTGAGAGTGGTTTTTTTTCATAGCAATGTGTTTAACATAAACCTCATTGAGATTTGCTACAAGTTTTACCAATGAAGATAAATCTAACTTTTAGTGAGCTGCAGTCTGAGGAAAAATGTATTAGACGATTGCTAAAAGTTCCATAAAAAAAATAGAAAAGTAAAATGGAAAATGTGAGAGAGGTTTTTGTTCATAGAAATGTGTTTAAAAAAACCCCATTCATATTTGCTACAAGTTTTAGCAATGAAGAGAGATCTAACTTTTAGTGAGTTGCAGTCTAAGGAAAAGTGTATTAGACGGGCACTAAAAGTTCTATAAACAAAAATAGAAAAGTCAAACGGAAAACCTGAGAGAGGTTTTTGTTCATAGCAATGTGTATCCCCAAAAATAAGGAGGTGGTTAGATGCATAAATTATAAATGCAACCTTCCACACTCAGATATGTAATGTTTTACTACCAAGAAATGAATCTATTCTTTTCTCTCTAATATTTTACAATTTTGAGTTAAGATCTTGAATCATGGTTTAAACCCTCTTCTAAGGAATGAGCTAGCCATTCATTCTAAGGAAGATGAATATGTATATTTGTGTTTTTATTTTGTAATAATGTGTGTTTATTTTGTTTTATGTAATTATCATCTTATTATGTTGTTATTCTCTTTGTATTGTAACATTTAGTCTATTGTAAACTTGCAGGTGTTTCATTAAATTTTACTTATTTCCAATTCAAAAATTTCAATTTATGCAAGTGTGTTTTATTCCTACAAGTTTGATTTCATTTATGCAATTGTGTTTACATTTCTGTAAGTGTGCATTTAAATTTCCGCATGTGTGCTTTCAATTTATGTAAGTTTTGATTATGTTTAAGGGAGCTACTTTCTAAGATATTCTTCTCTTAATGCATACAGCCTTCGGAAACCAACCCGGATTGACATTATTAATGGTGAGGATTGATGTTATATTTATCTACCAGTGTTACTAATTCCTTTTCTGCATTATCTACTTTAGATTTAGATGCATGCATGTGGCATAATCGGTTGGGCCATATGAGTCAAAAAGGAATGTAAATATTAAAGGCTAAGGGTAAGTTATAAGATTTGAAATATTTAGATCTTGATTTTTGTGAGCATTGTATCTTTGGAAAGAAAAAGAGAGTGAGATTTCTCAAAGTTGGGGCAACTAAGAAGGAGTAAAAATTTGATCTTGTACACTCAGATGTGTGGGGACCATAGCTTCTTATGGAGGATCCCAATATTATGTTACTTTCATTGATGATGCTACAAAAAAGGTATGGGTTTATTATATTAAACATAAATATGATGTTTCTGAGAATTTTAAAAGATGGAAAGCCCTTGTTGAGAATGAATCAAATTAAAAGTCAAAGTTCCTTAGATCTGATAATGGTGGTGAATACTATAGCAAGGCTTTCAATGATTATTGTTCATTGAACAAGATACATAGAGAAAGAATGGTTCCAAGAACACCACAAGAGAATGGTGTTGTAGAGAGAATGAACAAGACAATCATGGAACGTGTTAGAAGTATGATGATACATTCTAGATTACCCTTGTAGTTTTAGGTGGAAGAAGTTGATACAATGGTTTATTTGATTAACCGTGTGCCTTCAAGTTCACTAAATGGAGGAATAACAAAGGAATCTTAGACCGGAAAAGAGGTAGATCTTTCTTTTCTTAAAGTTTTTGGTTCAAAAGCTTTTGTGCATATTGATAAGGAAAATAGAAAAACTTTGGATATAAAATCCAAGAGATGCACTTTCATTGGTTATGGATCTGGTGATTTTGGATTCTATTTTTGGGATTTAGAAAATTCTAAAATTATTAAGAGTCGTGATATTGAATGGAATGAAAAGAGAATGTATAGGGATCAAAATTTGGTACCCAAGGATGAAATAGTTGAGAATTTTTTGAATGAAAATGAACTCTCAGATTTAAAAGTAATACCTACAGGTTTAAATAATAACCGGTGTCGGTTGACCCCTAACTGACATTGGTCAGCAAAATTGGTATCAGTTATAGAAGAGCCAAACCAACATCGGTTAGCAGAACCGACATCGGTTACAGGTGACCGGTGTCGGTCATTGACATATTTGGATACAAATGTCTAGGAGGTCCAGAATGAACCTCTGGTACCCCAAACTCCTGTGATAAGGTCGCAAAGAGTAAGTAAACCTCTAGAAAAATTTACACTTCTATTTTATTTATTATTGACTGATAAGGGTGAGCCAGAAAGTTTTGAAGAAGAAATATAGGATAAGCCCCACATCTAGTGGGAGTATGACATGGATGAGGAGATGGAATCCTTGGAATAGAACAAGACCTAGGATTTGATTAAGTTAATAACAGGTAAGAGGACATTGCAAAACAAGTGGGTTTAAAGTATCAAGGAAGAAGAGGGTGGATAGAAGAGGTACAAGGAAATGATTTTAGTAAATGGATTTACACAGAAAGGAGGTATTGAATTTGGTGAAATATTTTCTCATGTTGTAAAGATGACTTATATTCATACTATATTGAGTTTATTTGCAGTAGGGGATTTTCATTTAGAGAAACTAGATGTGAAGATGGATTTTCTTCATGGTGATTTAGATGAAAATATTTATATGTAGCAACCACTTGGGTATGAAGTCAAGGGTAAGGAGAAATTAGTGTGCAGGTTGAAAAAGAGCATATATGGGCTCAATCAAGCTCCAAGGAAAAGGTACATAAGGTTTGATAGTTTTATGAATGAGCATGGTTACTTGAGATGTGAATTTGACCATTATGCGTATTTCAAGAAGCTTGAAAATGGGAGCTATATTATTTTGTTAATATATGTGGATGATATGCTTATTGTTGGATCTAGTATGGAAGACATTGGTGAGATTAAGGGAAGGCTAGCTCACACATTTACCATGAAGGATTTAGGAGCTTCAAAAATAATGCTTGACACGAAAATACACAGAGATAGGAAGAACAAGAAATTTTATTTGTCTTTGGAGGATTATATCTACAGGGTGTTAGAAAGGTTCAAGATGTAGAATGCAAAACTTGTTAGTACACATATGGTTGAACACTTCAAATTGAGAAAAGATCAGTGTCCTTCATCACATGAGGAGGTCAAATACATGACACAAGTGCCATATGATTTAGCAGTTGGGAGTCTCATGTATGATGTGGTTTGTACTAAATCACACATTGCATAGGTAGTGGGAGTTATGAGTAGATATATGGCTAATTCAGGTAAAGATAATTGGAAAGTAGTCCAATGGATACTCAGGTATTTGAAAGGGACATATAACATGTGGTTATGCTATGGAGGTTTAGATATTTCATTATGTGGCTATGCTGATTCAAATATGGATAGAGATATGGATGGTAGGAGGAGCACTACCTAATATATTTTCATAGTAGGTGGGATGATAGTTAGCTGGATTTCAAGATTGTAGAAGGTTGTGGCTTTGTCTAATACAGAGGCAAAGTATGTTGTAGCTACAAAGGCTAGTAAGGGGATGATATGGACGAGTAGGTTCATGAAAGAGTTGGGAAAGGAGCAAGATGATTACAAATTGTTTAGTGATATTCAAAGTGCAATTCATTTGGAAAAAAGTTCATCGTTTCATTCGAGAATGAAACACATTCAGTTGAGGTATCACTTCATATGAAAGGTATTGGAGGATGGGAAGTTGAATCTAGAAAATATTAATACGAGCAAGAACCCTTCAGATATGCTAACAAAGCCATTAGCAAAGGATAAGTTAGAGTTACACTCCACTTCTATTAGTATTCAAGTTTGAGACTTGAAGAGGAAGAAACAAAGCTAAGGAAGGATCCAAGAATGATGTTGTACAAGTATGGTGTAGTAATTAATCTCCAAGTGGGAGATTGTTGAGTTGTGGAGCTCAATTACTTCAGATTAGCATGTAATATGAAACTTGCTAAAAAACACAATAACCAACATTGGTTATGGAGGGACCGACATCAGTCACCTATGACCAACATTAGTCAGGAAAGGAGGAAACGTCATCGGTTAGGGATAACCAATGTCAGTTACATGTGTGGGAGTGTTTTATTTAACTCTCAAGAATTAGATCTATTTTTAGTATTAAAGAAGATCTATTGATTATAATTGCATGGCTAAGTGCCCTAAGTTTGTATATGCCTATATAATCATGAAATCTAGGCTTTAGAAGTAAGAATTAAGAAGAACTTTCAAAAGTTGATGATTATTGTGAGAATAATTTTGAGAGAGAGAATTCTTGGAGAAGAAGAAAAAGCTTGAGAGAAAGAAATTACTGTACATCTGAGATGTGTGGAACATTCTAAATCTTCATTGTCTATTTTGTCAAAACTTTAGATAATATATTGGCTTGTTTCTTGGTAGATGTATCCCACACTAGGTGAACCACGTTAAATTTGGTGTTGATTTATATCTCTTGTTCTGTATATTTTTTTGGGTAGAATATTCACTTTTATTTGCATGTATGCTTAGATCTGATATATTGTCTGTACAACCGGTGTGCTAACCCCAACAATTTTTTTGGCCCCTTGATGTTGTTTGTCTGAGTTATTTTCCTTTCCATCTCAGAGAATTATCCACCTCACATGGTAAGTCATCTCACTTGGGTGAGGTAATAGGTATTTAGGAGTTATATGACATATGAAATATTTTTTCATAGAACATGTCATTGTCATATGCATCATTGGCATCATACGGGAGTTCCATTCCATATTAGGAATTGTAAATCATTTTCTCCTCATGGGGGAATGATTTGTTGGTGTAAATATATTAAATTACACATAATAAGCTCATGTTGAGAAAATAGTTATTGTTTGGTTTTATTAAGAGTTCGTTTCAAACTCCTGGAGCTTGTTGAGATTCTCTCCACTCCTTTTATGGAGGATTTTTTATCTCCTAATTTAGATTGATATTCCTTATATCTAGGAATATCAAACAACTAGTTATTCCTATTTAAATGGTTCTCTCAGATGGTGAGAACATCATAGTTAAATCATTATTTCTTTGATCCTTTATTGTGTTTTTAATATAATTTTTGAGTTGTTTCCTTGTCTATGCTCAATCCTTCCTGAACTAGATCTATTTGTTATATTTTTCATGGTATCAGAGCAATAGGAGTTGTAGGAGAGTTGAGCCAATCTCTCAGGAGAGATGTTTGTTTGTTGGTTGCTGGTGGTTTGCACATAGTGAATGGTTGATGCGTGGAGGAATAGTGGATTTTTTTTGTGTGGTTACCTAACTATTCTTCCTCCTAATAATTCCTTTGCTACTCACCACCTTTCTCTCTTCCTCCAGTGACTTCTCTTCTATCAACTGTTTTCCTATTTTAAATTGATTAGTGGCATGTTGTTGATGCTCTAGGCACTCACGTATGTGTGTTGGAGATTTACTGGTTAACGAGGAGTTCAAAATCTTGTTTTGGACTGTCAAAAATTTAGTTGGGTGCTAAATTTGGTGCTCAGCCACTTCTAAAACTGCCACCTACCACCCTTTTTTGGCCGATGCGCCCTTTTTTGGACATTTTTGCTGCTACAGTCTAGTTTTTGGATGCATGGAGTGTTTTTCCATGGCCGCGAAGGAAAATATAATGAGCCACCCTAGCTCCTCTACGTAGTCCACCTATAAGGTGATGTTGAGGTTTGTGTAGTGGTTACAGTGGCGGAGGCCGAGGGGAAGAGTCCATCATTGGATACAAGGGTTGCTTCAATGCCATGTTGGTGCATATGGAAGGGAGTGATGGAGGTACTTCTTCCTGTATCCGTTTAGATATGCGGATGGTTCGCTGCTCCAAGTTCTTGGTTATTAGAGCATTTCTTGGTGGAAGTGTTGTGTGCATCCATTCTAAATTTACTTCTGAGTGAATTTATTCTATGCCATCTTTGTGATTTGTAGTATTCAAAATGTACTGAGCTATGTGGAGACTACGTGGAAGCGACGTTGGATTTTTTTAGCCATGGATACCGTGTTGAGCCTGTTAGCATTGAGGTCAAGATCTGTTACATTATCCAAGCCTACATGCATTAGTGTCGAGCCAGGGTTTTTCAAGCATTCTCAAGTGAATATTGAAGAAATTGTCTTGAAGTTGAAGGTAGTAGGATGTTTTCCAATTCAATACGTGTGCTAATCAATTTAAAAGGCTGGGTTTCTATTAATTGTTTTAAATATATTTTGAAGACAATAACATTGGAGGATATTGTTTATTTGGGAGTTATAAGTATTGTAAAATTGCTTAACATGTCAAGAGGTTTTCTATCTTCTTCTTCCTCTCACACAAGAGATATACGGTTGTTTGAGCCTCTAAACTCGATGAATTACCATGCTTGGAAACTGAAAATGTAGTAGATCTTACAGTCTCATGGATTATGGCACATATTCGATGATACAATTCCTACATTCACCATGGAGAAGGATAAGTATCTATATGCATGCAAACAATATGAAGCTCTTGGATTGATCACCTTGAATGTAGTGGATAACCTCCAGTTTCACATTTCCATAGCCACGACTCTGAAAGAGGTATGGGAAAAATTTGAAACATTGTTTGGAAAGATAAACAAATTCAAATTAATTCAACTAGATCATGAATTAAACTCTTTATCGCCTTCAAATTTTCCTTCTATAGAAGAATTTCTGTCAAAATTTAAAGAGATTCGTAGTCAATTGAAAGTAGGTGGCAAAACTAAAAAGGATGATGAATGCATATATATGATCCTAACTAAACTAAAGGGTCCATTTTCTTTATTTACGTCAACCTTATTTTCTACTATGGATACACTAGACACTCAGTTTAAAATGCCTTCATTTGAACAATTTTGTGAACGTCTCTCATGAGAACAAGAAAAATTAATCTCTCTGCATGCTATGCCTACCTCGAATCATGTTCTTCTGGCCAATTCTCCTAAGAAAAATTGGAAAAACAAACCCAAACAAAGTTATGATAAGTATGTGTCTTCTCACAATGTGGTTTCTAACCCTTCATTTCCTATATGTTGATAATAATAAACCACAACATAATGGAAAATCAAAGAAACCATTTTAGAAGCGGGTGTTTGATCCTTGTTATTTTTGTGGGGGAAAAAATCCTTTTGAATCTAGATGTTTTTTGAAGTTGGAATCATTATAAAAGGCTTGTAAAATAACACAAGATCATAGTTCCATCACCTTCATCTACTTCTAATGCTGGCAAGGGTAAGGATATTTCTGCTAGATCTTCTTCTCCTTTGCAAGACAGGTGGATTCTTGACTCAGGGGATTCTCATCATATTACATATTGCAGGGATTTGTTGACTTCTATTTCTACTTGCAACACTTCACAGATTTCAGTGGGTAATTCTGCTTCTATATATGTATTGGGTTTTGGTACTGTAAATATGCCCAATGGGCATCGAAATGATGTTCTTTATGTTCCCCATATGTCTAACAATTTGCTTTACATATATCAAATTTGTAATTCTAGTGACGGTAGAACTATTGAATTCTCACCAGATATGGTTGTAATCAAGGAACTTCATGATCATTATGATATTATAGCTACAACATATGTGCATTCATGTTCACGTTTGTATGTATTTGAGAGATTTGATAACTCTGCAGGATCTTCACTAATTGCTCATGCTGATTCTTTGAGAAAATTGTGGCACGACAGATTTGGACACCTCAATTACGGATATCTGCAGCAGCTTTCTTTGCAGAATATGGTCATAGGAATTCCGAAGGTAAAAATCACATGAAGGTGTCTGCCCCGGTTGTATGTTGGGTAAGTAACACTTGGATCCTTTTCCAAAAGGACAAGAAAAAAGAGCTAAGGCTTGTCTTGAATTGGTACATAGTGATCTTACTTATTTTCCTCATAGATCGTTTTCTGGTGCTAAGTATGTACTCACATTCACAAATGATTTTACTAGGAAAACTTGGGTGTACTTTCTCAAATTCAAAAGTGATGTCCTAGAGCATTTCAATTTTTTTAAAGCTATTATAGAAAAACAATCTAGACATTGTATTAAACTAATTTACATGGACAATGGGGGGAATATGAAAGTAATGCATTTCCTACTTTTTGTGCTAATCATGGAATTGTGCACCAGTATACTATTCCTCACACCCCTTAGCAAAATGGAGTTGTTGAATGAAAGAATAGAAAACTCAAGGAAATGGCCAATTGCATGGTTCAGTCCAAGAACATGGCACCTCAGTTCTGGGAGGAAGCAATCAACTGTGCAAATCATATTCAAAACAGAATGCCACATAAAGAAGTATAAGGGGTTACTCCTAAGGAGGGATGGTCGGGTGAAAAACCTGACGTATCAAAATTCTAGGTTTTTAGATGCAAGGCTTGGGCCTTTTTTCCTGACGACACTCGGAAAACCATGGAGAAGAAAAGTAAAGAACTTATTTTTTTGTCATTGTGAGCATGTGAATGCATATCACCTCTTCGATCCCGCTACCAAAGATGTTGTGTTTTTGTGGGATGTTTGAGTTGATGATACCGAGGCTCCTTTAGATCATACAGTAGTTATTCCTTCTCCATTATTATCTCCTGATCTTGCTACTGATGATGTTTTTGATGGACTGCCAGATATTTCTCCTGCTCCTGCTCCTTCTCCCGCTCATGTTGCTCATGCTCTGAAATGGTTGAGATCTACATTGGCTGCATCATGTGATTTGGAGGGTGAATCACGAGATCTATGACACACTAGAGCATAGACTTCTGGTGTTTTCGATCATCTTCCCTATTTTGGTATGGCTCTTATGATCCAAGCTATTTCTAATGATCCTGTTTTTTTTCACAGACATCTAGACAACCAGAATAGGGTTCAGCAATGCAGGATGAATATTCTTCACTTGTGATGAATAATACTTGGGATTCGGTTCCTCTTCCTAAGGGAAGAAAGCTTCTAATATGTAAATGGTTCTATAAGACCAAATATATAGTTGATGGATTGATTGAAAAATACAAGGCACGTCTTGTCTCCAAGGGTTATTCTCAAGTTGAAGGAGTAGATTACTCTGAAACTTTTTCTCCTGTCGCAAAGATGGATTTTGTTCACCTTGTTCTCTCTCTTGCTATTTCTCATCGATGGTCAGTACATCAGATGGATGTGAAGAGTGCATTTTTGCATGGTGATCTCCATGAGGAGATTTATATGGAGAAACTTCAGGGGTTCGTGCATGACTCTTCATTGGCTTTTAGACTTTGATGTTCACTCTATGGTCTCAAACAAGCCCCTCAGGCTTGGTATGAGAGGATGGATGCTTTCCTATTGTCTATTGGCTTTCATCATTGTAAGACCAATCATAGAGTTTATGTTCTGAAGACTAATGATGAATTGTTGCTATTGGCATTGTATGTTGATGATCTCCTCATTACTAGTAGTTCAAATTCTCTAACACAGGACATTAAATGAAAATTGAAAGCAAAATTTGATATGACATATATGGTATTGTTTCACTACTTTCTTGGCCTATAGGTTCACTAGTCTGTTGAGGGAATCTCTATTTGTCAGAATAAGTATGCTACATATCTACTTCAGATATTTCATATGGCTGATTGCAAGCCATCTCCCACACCTTACTAGTTAGGTATTGAATTGACTGTAGCATGTAAGTCTAACTTAGTAGATGCCACTTTGTATAGATAGTTGGTTGAGATACTTTTATATCTCACTCATACTCATCCCAATATCACCTTTTTTGTTTATATTGTCTCTTGGTTTTCACATGAGCCTCATGAGAGTCATTGGGAAGCAGCCAAGTGGATCTTGAGATATCTTCAGGGGACTTTGAGTTTTGGTATCCATTACACACCTCAGACTATTCCCAGTATTGAGGTTACAGATTCTGATTGGGGTGGATGCCGCGATACTCACAAATCCACATCTGGCTTCTTTTTTCATCTTGGTTCTGGTCCAGTTGCTTGGTCTTGTTGTAAGTAGTATACCATTGCATTATCATCCACTGATTCTGAGTATCGAAGTACTGTGATAGTAGGGCAAGAGGTTCTTTGGATTCATCATATTCTTGATGAGTTTGGGTTTTCACAGGAGTCTCCTTCCATTCTTTGGTGTGATAACAAAAGTTTTATTCACATTGCATGTAATCCTATTAAGCACCAGTGCACGAAGCATATAAAGATCCACATGCACTTCATTCAAAAATTAATTCAGGATGGGATCGTTCAGATGGAGTTCATTCTTATAGCTGATCAGCTCACAGATATCTTCACTAAACCCTTGGTTTCTCCTCACTATTTGGAGTTGTGAGACAAGCTTGGGGTGAAGAAAGTTGTCCTTGGGGGGGAGCTTTTATAGTCCTTCCTTCCTTCTTTTCTACTATTGTATCGGGTACCTTATCAGGCCTAGTAGCTGGAACCCTTCTTTCTTTTTACTCCCTAGCATTCAATTATGGGAGGGTGTTGGTGTAAATATATTAAATTACACCTAATAAGCTCATGTTGAGAAAATAGTTATTATTTGGTTTTATTAAGAGTTTGTTTCAAACTCCCAAGCTTGTTGAGATTCTCTCCACTCATTTTATGGAGGATTTGTTATCTCCTAGTTTAGATTGATATTCCTTATATCTAGGAATATCAAACAACTAGTTATTCCTATTTAAATGGTTCTCCCGGATGGTGAGAACATAAGAGTTAAATCATTATTTCTCTGATCCTTTATTATGTTCTTAATATAATTTTTGAGTTGTTTCCTTGTCTGTGATTAATCCTTCCTGTACTAGATCTTTTTTTTTCATGATTTTTCAGACATGGGAGTTACATAGCACTCCCATATGTACCCTCTTATTTTTATCTATGAACATGAGTAATTTTTTTTCTTTATGCATGATTCTTGTTATTTTATTAAACTCTTGTTGATTACTTGGAGCATGTTCGATTCCATTGGAGTCCAACATTGTTTATTTGCATGGGCTTCCATTTGATCCTCACATTCCAATATCACATGGTATACAAGTTGTGGTTCGGTAAACGTGTACTTGTATTTATTAGTTTCTGAATAGTTATGATTTCATTTTTATCAATTATCGTCCAAATTTATTAATCATTTTATTGATTATGCTAATTCTAGGTTAACATCTTGTTTGGAGTTTATTGTTTGTGGTTTATTTTGTACATGTGTAGTTCTATGGGTTTCTCTACTAGATTTGGTTGGATATAACTATTTTTGGCAGAAATATCTATTTTAGAGGTGTTTTTTGGTTTAATATTTTCTACTGGAAAATTTTTAGTTCAATTTTTTTGAAATATTTCTCCTATTTTTTGAAAACTAGCCTCCTCCATCCCCATGCCATGCTCATCTCCTAGACCACAAATATCCTCCTTCCCTAGCTCGGTCAAGCTCTATGTTATCTCAATAAGCTAAATGTATATCTCCTCGAGATCTCTCTTTATTTTCCTCCAACTTTTTCTGATCTCCTCTTCTAACTCAGGCTTGTTTTTTGCATTCTTGTGCCTTGTTCTCATCCAGTTTGTATTTTTTGATCGACATGTGTTGCTTGGATCTCTACCCTATTGTGTTGCATTCAACCTTATCTCACATGAGCTTGACCCATAATTCTCCAAATTTCTTTTCTTGTTCCTATTCTCGTCTCAGCAAGTCCCTTTTACATCTCATAATGCTTCATTTTCTTTCATTACTCAACTATGGATTTAAACTCAGAATTATCTCGATCAAGCATGTCGACCATGTTTTCCTATGGACTTGGCATTGAACCTAATTTTAATGTCTCCATCACCATGATATTTCCCATCCTACTCAGCCATTTTCCTATTTTCCCCTATGTGAAACCCAATATCTTGGACCTATTGTGTTGGAAACCCTAATATGCATCACTATTACCTCCACCCTCAACCTATGTGTGTGTCAACCGTTGAGCCATGAGAACTATGTGAAACAATATTTCCATTAGATCCCCACCCTGGTTGTGTGTTTGGATCCTTCTTTGACCATTTCACCCCTATCTCGTCAGGTGTAATTGATTTCTTTGCTCGACGAGATAATCTTGAGACTCCTGCCATGTTCCCCTCACTTGCCACATAGTGCTACCTCCTCCCACCTTTGACCTTGTTTTAATTTTTTTCCCTCCTTGAATTTCAAACTAGCCTTATTTTTTTAAGACAAACCTTGTTTTTTATAGCTTAGGCTATTTTTTAATCTAGCTTATATTAAAATTAATCTTGGGTTATTTAAACTAAGGTAGGAACTAATTTTTTAAGGAAGGAAATTAAAATTTTAAGTAGGTCATTTTAATTAATCAAGAGGCTATTTTTTTTTCAAATTAAATCACGTGTTAATTTATTAATTACTTCTAATAATTAATTAATTAGGTAAAATATTTGTAAAACTAGTGTTATTGGACGTTGCTAATCAGATGCTTGTGAAAGGGTGTTTTTTTTTCTTTATGGAGGCTTTTCTTGCATTTTGGGAGGTTTCTGGCTCATTTTTGAGTAATATGTTTCCTATAAGAGAACTCTTATTATTACTTATATGATAGTGAGAGCATCTGCCACAACCTTGTGGAAAGGGAGTTCCTTGCAACATGAGACACTATTTTTCTCTCCCTTATTTTTTCTAGGTTGTGTGCCTGCTTATGGTGTTGAATTGTTGTGATCACTCAAAACTTGATTGTGGTATCCAAACTAGTGCATTTTTAAGCTGATTACAAGGTGATTGGACAACTATTTCATGATGCATATTCACATATGATTGTAATCAACACACTAAATGATAAAGTTTTATAAACGAGGGGTGAAAATATTGTTCTGGGGTGTGTGTTCTTCCTTTCTTTTTACATTCTCTCCTTCCCTCTTCACAATGGATGATAGTTTAATTCCTTTGATCACGTCATTTAATTTATTTGAATATAGATCGAAAATGGCTATCAATTTTTTTTCATGTGAATTAACTGAAAAATTTTCATTATGATAACCAAGCCACAAATTGTAAACTTGTTTCAAAATCTTCCTGGATCCCTCTCTTGGTCAGTTTGTCTTTTGTGTCATGATCATATTGAACTTACAGTTTTTCCTAATATACTGAATAATAATGTACAATTTTTTAAAATTATGTGATAATGTCAATTATTCCATTCAATGAAGTGCAACCGAAGACTAGTTCTCTGGAAGGCCTGGAAAGGCCAATTTTAGCCATTTTGGGGCTTGTGTAAATCCTCTGTGAAGGTTATAAAAATATTATAAACATCCGAAGGTGGTATTGGAGAGAATTAAATATTTTGGAATTATTTTAGGAATATTTAGGAAATATTTTTTGATTCAGAAGCAGTCAGTGTAAAAGAGGATTTTTCAGGTGTAAGGATTGAATAGTCAAATTGTGAACCTGAACTTATTCGAATGATTTCGGGAGCTCCGTAAAGATTTAGTAGGAAATGAAAATATTTATGAATACTATACATGGTGGTATCATATAATTTGATCCAAGATCTGATGATTTATTAAGATAGTTAAATCTTTGTAGCTATACCTTGTTGTATCGGTCAGAAAGAGGGAATTTTAGAGTTTTAAGTAGAATTAAGGTCTTAAAATTGTCCCATTTGTCTTAGAATTTATTTTAGAGTCATATTCATATATAATTTGGCATAATAAGTACATCTTGAGCATATGGGGTGAAGCTTTCATGCTTTCAGGCTATTTCAGGTAAATAAGTGCAAAACTTGGCTTTCTGAATGGGGTAAGGTGCACTTTGTTGCACCTTTTGTCCCTTTTCCTAAACGAGACAGGGGGGATATTTTTTCCCTTATACATTCTTGTAACTCTTCCCAACACCTATGTGTTATCAATTGAACTTGGGTAGTGTTAAAGTTGAGTTAGGGAGAAGTGTGAGTGAAATCACATCCTTACCCATTTTTCCTTAGTTCCACGTGTTACCACCTTTCTCTAAGGTTACCTTTTCTTCCCTTAATTTACCTTTACCCCCAAGGAGATAATGGGGACAAAAAATTGTTCCCAGGTGCTTGCTTGGCTCCTCCATCTCACTCACCTTCACTCTAGGGTTTCCATTTGTCTCAATATTACTCCAAAGAACCCTTTTATTTCCCTATTTTACTTTTTTCCCATTTTCACCATGAAAAACTAGATCCGAACTTCATTCAATATCTCATTTAACATAGGTTAAAACCATGGTTAGGATGGTTAAACAAAAAGTGAAATATAATGCATTATTACTATTTTTTGGACCATTTATTCAACATAGTTTTCTATTCTTACATTGTTCTTATTATCACACCTTCTAACCTCCATTAATGGATACCTTGCCACATCATCGAAAGTACAAAAATACCCTTCTTCATTTCCCAAATATCTAGAAGGTGAAATCCACTGAAAATTGGAGCAAGTGACCATAAAAATTCTACTTTCACGCAAGCTAATTTTTGTACCATGAAGAAGTTGTTTTTTAGGGATATTGAAGACTATGTTTTTTTCAGATTTATTCCCTCTTTGAATAATTTTTCACTTTCCTGAAGATCTAGTGGGTGAAAATCTATAAAGTTTTGAGAGAAGAATCCTTGAAAAATCTAGTTTTATCCAAGACATTTCTTTCACGATGAGGTTGTTGATTTTTTAAGATATGGAGGATTGATTTTTTCTTAGTATTCTCCCCCCTCTAATGAAAAAAATATATCACTTATCCAAATGAAGGAATCATTTGAAATTTGGAGCATGGAATCCTGAAATAAAACCCATAATTTCAAGACTATTTTCGTTGCAATCGGACACCTATATAATACTTAATAAAAATAACATGTGTTCATAATGGGGTCTTTCGAAAAATAGTAAGTAGTAAAATGAGGTGAATTATTAGCATCCTTTGTCCCCTAAACTAGAAAGAAACATCAGGAAGTGAAAATGGTGCAAAATTTCTAAAAATAACACCTCCTGACCCCACTTGCTTAAAATACAAAGTTTGATAATCTAGTGTAGAAAATTACAGGTGGCTTTATTTTCACTCATATTTTTTATTTTTTTCATCACCGCAAGGTTAATAAGATGTTTCATGGCCCAAAAAATAAAATTAACCCTCCACGGGGTTTCAAAGGATCGTAAAGCATCATTCTAATCACATTTGTGTCAAAGAGCATATTAGAGCACATCAATACGTAACATGTGAAACCAAGAACATTATGAGGTGAAAAAATAGTTTGAAAAGTGTCAAGAGCTCCATTAAAATAAAAATTTATCAAGAGGTTGATTATCATAAGAATGATGAGAAAATATCACTGAGTAAGAATGGAATTCATCTCAAGAAATGCACATCGTCATGAAGTGTTTCTAAACACTTGATTTAGGCTTGATAAGTAGCACACATATTGTAAGTTAGAGGAAGTGGAATTTTTAGTGTCTTAGTAAAATTTGGAGGTCAATACATGTAATTCATCTTCGAGGAGAAAATTGATAAAAAGAGTTTTTTAGATGTTGTAGGCATGTTTTCACTCAATTAGCATCTTGATAGAGGAAGTGAGTTGTGAAGTAGAAAGGCATGCCATCATGATCAAATGAAATGAGAGATTCATGGAGAAATATGAGGGCCATCTCTTTGAGAAGTAAGTCAAAGTGAGATAGTTAGCATATAAAGGTACTCAAATCATCATGTGTAAAGAATCAAGGGATCATCATTTCCCATCAAAAACATCTAAGAACTAAGGTGCTCACATGACAAAAATTTCACTCAAGGGTATTCCTTTCATCTTTCCAATGAATACCCATTTCAATAAGAGGAGGACATGCATAAAAATTATGAGCATCATAGAGTTGTTTCTTGTGATCATTGGGGTAAATCATAAAATCCTAATAAGCAAAAAAACGATCCTTATGTCACAACTCTTACTAAAACCATCATGTTTCTACCATAGTGCATATTTCATAATAGTTTTCTTCAACACTAATTCAATGACTTAGATTGTTTTTATATCTCATTAGAGAATTGATTTGCAATCATGGTATTATGATTCCACATATGGTCACTCATGCAATAGATAAATTCAAGAACATTATGAAGCCTATGGGGTGTTAAAACATCTGAATTTAGCCCAATGGATAAAGAAATGGTCATAAGAATCATGTCATGATATGACCATAATGGGTGATTCCAATGGTCATCCTAAGTTCACTTTTTAATACCTCTCAATAGTGTTTATAAACAGTTATTCAAAATTTTGGAGTGTCCTCGCATCTCACAATAGGAGGAAGCATATGAAATCACAATGCTTCAGTTCAATAGGTGATGAGAAGTCAAGATTCTTGTCCATGAAGCATTTCCTCAAAACACAAGAGCTCATTCTGAGAAATCTCCCTTAAGGATCATGAATGATTAGTGCTCCATAAAAAAGTATTCATCCTCATCAATTCAGTCAACCCCTTCTTTCTCTCTCTCTTTCTTCTCTCTCTATATTATAATTTTCAATTAAGAATGTACTTTTTCTATTTCTTCCTATTCACTTAATTGAACCTCAATTAAACACTGTAAGAGTCCTTTTTCACTAATAATAAAAAAGAGTCACCTCTTAGGAATATGAAAGGTCACAAGTGATATGGATAGGTGAAGAGTCATGTGGGGGGTAGAAAAAGAGTCTATTTCTAATTTTATAAATTGGAATGGCTTATCCATTCCCAAGGGTTGGAAATTGTAGATTGAATGTATGTTGTTGAGATTACCACTTCTACATCAAGAAATAAAAGATATAATTCTTCTATTTATTGTCTTATGTTCCTCTACCCTCTCTTCCCAAATTTGCATACATGATAATATTGTAAAACCAATAAAGGTTTCTACACCTTTGATAAATGAGTCAATGGAATTATGTGTCTATGATTTTTTTGTCTTATCATTGTTATCATTGTTGTGTTATTCTAATTGAATGTGGACCTACTCTAGTAATTGTATGTGCATTTTGTAAGCCTATTCACAACATTAACCATCTCTCTTTTTTCCCCCAAACTCCCCATTACATCTCTTTACTGCAAATTCCTCCCTTATACCTTGTATAAGCACTTTTCCATAGCTTTAGTGGATTATTCCTGTGTGATCCCTGACCTAATGGCCACCCAAAACTTTAGGTTAGTTTACATTTAATAATGGGAGCCTCCCCATACAAAGAATGCGGGGTTCATCCCTAGAGCGTTGGTGAAAAATCAATATTTTACAACACAAAAAATCATTTCGCCAACAATTTTTGGCGACTCTATTGGGTATAGATATGCCCTCGTGCACTCTTAAAGATATATAGAAAATACAAAAAAAAAAATATTCCAAAAACAAAAAAAATCATATATCAAAGTAAAAATCATATTTTTGAAGGAGACTCTATCAAGAAATGGATCCATGCTATGCTTGTTTCTCACATCATGATGATGAAGTTTCAAGATTGGTGTTTGACACCAATAAGTGAAAATAACCATAAAGAAGAATATGACCACCAAGATGTGTAATTTTTTTAACAGTCATCATTCTGGACCAGCTCTCACAAAAGTGAGGAATCTAGCACACTGAAGAGGTCTAATGCTTCAGTGAAAAATATGTAATATAAAAATAGAAGGAATGTTAATAACATTTTTGTAGTATTTATGAAAAGAGTTTCTAGAATAGAGAAAATTAATTCTTGCGAAGATCCTATCATCAAATCCTAGTGGCTTCAATTCTATTGGACTACTTCTAGATGAAAGAAAATGGCAATTACACTGATTGATGATTGAAAATTCAAGATATTGAAGAGAAATATGTAGAAGAGATATGAAATGCTATATGAAGAGAATGACAATGAAAAATCTACTGAAGGTAATATTTTGAACTTCACACAACTGATAAAGAGACTCAAATCCTTGTGTTTTGTCTCTCTTCCTATGGATTATTTTCTCACATATGGAGATGAAGAAATGGAAGTATTAAAAAGGGAGTTTGTGTGAAGAATTTTGTGTTTTGAAGAAGAAAATTCTGATCCCAAAACCAACCATGCAATTTTGAATTATGCTAAGGCTATACAAGAATATATCAGCAACTTGAAGCACTCCATAATGGTGAAGAAGAAGAGATTCATCCATTGGAAGAATATTATGACAACTCTCCATATTTTGAGGTATTTTTTCTAGAAATAATCCTATTTGTTTCTCATAACTACCTTGTTCTTGAGATTTCCTATGAAATTCAACTCAGAACCTTGGAGGATAATGAAGAAAACATGAGAGTTGAACCTCCATTCATAACTTTTTTTTGGCTTGAGACAAAATATTTGGAAGGATAAATGTGCATGAGATATGAAGATTATTTTTCCATGAAATATGATCTAGTGCTTTATGAGGAATCTACCAACCACGAAGATGTTAAAGATATCAATCCTCCATCCCAGACTCAAGTTCTTCATGAAGATGACGTTGAGGTAGTTATTGAAGTCTTTGTTTCTAATTTTGATTCTTCCTTTGATGTACAAATCCAAAATGATGGAATGAAGAAAATAAAAGAGTCAAACTTCCTTCTTGATAAAATCATGGATGAAAAAAATTGAGCATGACCTCTCTGAGGAGTTGATTTCACTATCCTCACCAAAGGAGTATAATGTTGATCACCATGGTGAGTATGGAGCCTTCCCTTTTCCTTATGAAGAAGAATAAATTCTAGGATATGTTTGGAATGGAGTGAAGGGATGTTATCATATTGCTGACATAACATTTCATTCCTCATGAGGATGATTGGACAAACATTGAATTGAAAGATGTGCCCTTCCCATGTATTAGTGAAATAATATTTCATGTTTCAAATTATGTGTTTCCACCAACACTCATGGGCATATGCCAATCCTTATAATGTATGGGGAGGCTCCCGTTATTGAATGTAAAACTATCCTTAATTTGTGGGATGTCTAAATAGGTCGGGGATCACACAGTAATACTTCACCGATCCTATGGAAAAGTTCTTATACTAAGTACAAGGGAGGAATTTTAGAGATGGCAGGTAAGGGAGAGAAAATAGGAAAGGGAAGGTTCTTGTTGTGATTAGGAACTAACATAGTTCACACATAATAACTGGTGTAGGTCCAAATTTAGTTAGAGGAAAGCAAAAATGTAGGCAATTAGCGAGACTAACAAACTAGATACACACATTTATTTAGATTCATCAATCAAGGATAAAAAGTTCCTTCTTGATCACTATGCTTGAAAATTGCATGATAGAGAGAGAGAAAAGAGGAAAACATGAGAAAAGGAAATGGAATAAATGTAGATTTATTTCTTGTGTATTTGTGATACAAAGCTCAATAAACATACACCAATTCACATTTGATATATAAAACTAAACTTTCAAGATCCTTGTGAAGGGTGAAATTTCACACTTGAGCTATGGGAAAACCTTAAAATCATGTGAGGATGGAAAAAATTAGTGAGATGAGTGAAATTAGAGCCAACTATAACTTTCTACATCAAAAACCAAAACTTTCTATTTTTAGTAGGTGGGACTATGACCTACTATTTTGGGACATTTTTCCCTTTTTCTCAAATTTGGTCTTATGAATCCCATGGAACACTCAATTATAATCCATTAATGATTATTTATTATTTTTATAAAGTTTCTATTTTTAGTGATTTGTTTTGTGCTAATTTTGGAATACTACTTTTTTGCTCAAATTGCTTGTTTTGTCAAGTTTTTCATTTTCACTATTTCTAGATGTGCTAAAGTAGATAGTCCTTATTATTTTTGAAGATTTGATATTTTTAGTAATTGAAAACATCATATAATATATATTTTCATAATGGGAAATTAACAACATCAATTTTCAACGAAAACATCATCATCGGATTCGGCTTTGTGCTGTGATCCTGTGCTCCAATTTTCATCGTGTTTCACATGCTATAATTCTTGGAAATTGAAAAATAAACTTTATAGGGCATAAGTTTCAAGTATAATTATGTTATGGAATCCATTAATGGATTCTTTAAGTAACAATGATCATAGGGACCTTGGGAGAATAAAACTCGGCGTAATCAACTTTCTAGATGAAGAGTGATGGAAAAAACTTTGTTTTTTACAAAATTGGATAGCTCTGGAACGTGATGGGAAGCATGATGGATGTGTTTGTCAGTTATTTTCATGTTCAATTGCATCCAGATGGGTATAAAGGTTGAACCATGTGAAGGAAATATCTTGCAAGTTATTTTTTGTTTTATAATAACCAGACAATTAGTTTTTTGCACAGATGAAGTAGTATCAGATAATTAGAAAAATAGGGTTTTAGAAGCATGGGGATGGGGTGATTTTTTTTGTCCATTATATCCCCTTAGTAATTATGTTAAGTGGGATAAAAAATACACCTCATTCTGATGAGGAAATGTGGTGGCATGAGATGCGATGATGGGGAAATGGAGAAAGACTAGTTTCAAGCACCTAGGAGCTACAACTTAGGCATATGAAGAACCAAACTAAGGGGATAAAGATGGGATATTTTTCACCTATATCTGCTTAGGAATGGGTACAAAAGGTAAAATAAAATTCACCCTCACTAGATGTTTCCAAGTGTTTCCTTTAGGATACGAGATGAGGAAGGTGAGTTGATCTAGATAAGCCCTTTAGAGTATTGAACTTGGTCATGTGGAGAACCAGATGGAAGGGCTGAAGTGGGGAATTTTTTTATGTCCTCTATATCCCATTGGTAATGGGGAAAATAGGAGAAAAAAAATGTTCCCTCACTAGGAGGTTACAACTGTCCTCACCGAAAAAAACTTAGTATGAGAAACGTACCTCGCAAGAGAGAGAACTTGACGACGAGATTTTCGAAGCTCCATGTGGTCTTTTTTTAATGAATTATTATTATTTTTTTTACTCCTAAGATCATTATAAGAATAATGGGATGTTTTTTAGACCTCAATTATTCTTGCATCATCACAAATTGGCCCCTTTTTCTTTAGTACAATAGGGTGTGTCTGCCAAAACTGAGCTTCCATGAGAAGAAATAAGGTTTTGTGAAATATTTCATGATTCCATCATGTATATGATCTTGTAAGATTTATAATTAATATTTTTATTATTTACAATTCATTACACAACTCCCGAAATCCTTTGCATAAGTTCAGGTACTAATTTTGACTGCGTGCTCCTCACCCCTAAAAAACCTACTTTCACATCAACTATTCCCAAACCTCCAAAAAATCCCTAAATATTCCTAAATAAGCTCCATCACTTTCAAATATATCAAATACCACCTCTGAATGATTTTTTTCCTTCAGATCTATCCCGGAGGATGCACACAAGTCCTGAAAAGGCCAAAATTAGCCTTTCCAAGCCAAACAGAGAACTAGCCTTTGGGAGAAATTCACTGTATGAGATTAATGACATTATTATCTTATTTCAAACACTAGGAACGTATTTTTAAACACATGGGGAGGACTTACAAGGATAGTGTGAGAATTATGTAGAAGACAAGGTAATCTGGAGAGGAGTTTGAGAAGACTCAGGAGCAAATATTCAAATTTGGCTTAGTTTTCATGCTTGAAAGTTTGAATTTTTCAGGCTACACATTTTCATGAAAAAAAACTAACTCTATCTTAGGAAATTATTATAGATCAAACAAAATGAGTAAAAGAAAAAAAAGAACCCAAGAATCTTAAGATGCTACATGGATAAGTGCCTTATCCATTAGGATATACAAAGTTATTTCTTCCACACAAACAAAACCAAATAAACACATTGATGAAAGGGAAACACACCAAAAGTGAAAAAAACACACAAAAGAAAGGGAGAATATATTATAGGGGATGGAAATTTATAGAGGTAGGGGAATCATGTACACATACCCCTAAAATGGGTTTGGAGAAGTACGTACCATCATGGACTAATGGACTAAATTCAGACCTCTGAATCTCAAAGATCATTATCTAATCATGCCATGATATCATGATGGCTCTACATGGTTTGAGAAGAATGGGAGATACCAATATCCTATCCTCATACTTACATTACATTGAAAACAATCTTGCATTCAATGAACACTTTGTTATGTGTTATGAATCCTTATGTCTTGTAACCTCATCCTGATGTTGTATAAACATATGTAGCCACTCCTCCATGTTCTCAAAAGTGAAATCATGAGTTTTTTTATGGAGGTATTCACCATCCTCAAATTAACGTTACAAAATGAAACCATTCCTTGAATGAGTGATGAACTTAGAGGAAGTAAGAACAATCTGATTCTCTTCCCATTCAACAACTTCTTCAAACCTGTCACTTTCTTGTTATGGATAATTTCTTTCAAAAATAGAGGCTACATCATTGGTAAAACTTTCTTCATTATCCTTGAGTGAATATTGCAGCATGAATTTGTGTTCAAAACCATCACGGGATTTGGAAATGGTGAGTGTAAGTTGGCCTTCTTCCCATTCAAAAGATTCCTACACATTCCTACTTTTATGACTGAGACAATTTTCTTCTATGTAAACCAGCTCAATGTTGACCTTAACATAATTTTCAATGGTGGAGGTGTTGTCTTCATGATTGAGAATATCAATAGGAGATTCTGTACTTTCCTCCCTCTTTTATTATCATGGATACACTTTTCTTCATAAAATGAAAAAGGTAAAATATTACCTTCACACACATGCTCATCTTCCAAGGCTTTAGAGAGAACATCAAACTCATCCATTTGCTCCATCTCATTATTGATCAGTGGTGAATCGAAAGGAAAAGTACAAACTAAATCATACCTATCTTTCATTTCCATGGCCCAAGTCAGGATCTCAAGACTAAGTTGAGGGTATTCAATTTCTTTTGTAGTTCTCAATATTTCTTTCTCTGTTTACTCTTTCAAATCTTCCATATACTCATCTTCACATTTGTTTGAAAAATCCTCATATTGAGCCTCGAAGAGTTGATTTGAAATCTGATTTACATGTGGCCAAAAATCATTTTAATAATTTTTTTCCCTTTTTTCCATGTTTCTTATTATCTAGAGATTACCTTCTTACAAGAGTGGACATACTTGGTTTTCATCATTTTCAGATAGGGAGAGAGATTAATGCTATGCGGGAAGGGAAAACCTTTGAACTCAAGATCCATTAGATCATCCTTCTGATAGGAAGGAGAACACCATGTTTGGGATACATATTTGTCATTCCTTATAGAATATTCTTTTTCACAAGGAAAATGAAAGAATCCATATGTGTTATGGTGATCAACATTACACTCCTTTAGGGAAATCAAATCCTCAGATAGATCATGTTCAATTCACTCATCCACCCTATTTTTGAGAAGAAAAATGGAATATTCCATTTTTTCATCCATGATTTCATCGAGAACAAAATTTGAATCTTCAATTATCTCCATTTCATCATTTTTTTCTGTTTTCCTGAGAATTTGCATGGTCAAAATCCACTCAAAAATAGGACAACTTTACCCCTAGTGTCAAAATTTTCCATGTCTTACCCCCCAAGACACCCCCCGGTCAGTCCATCCTCAACACTAGTCATATCCATTCAGTCAAATGATCCTTATGTGAATGTAAAATGTCCCCCTAGGTTATTTAAGAAAGAAAATTCAATCCCCCTAGGTCATTTTAGGAGCTTTTGGAGAATGCCAAATTTTGAGCAGTTTTGGGAAGGGCTACCACTAGCCTTCCCAAGACTAATGCACCCCCTAGAGTAGAAAAGAGGAGAAAAAATTAAACATTGAAGTGAATTAAAGTTACAAGAACATCAAGGAAAATATTTTTGAAGATTCAGGGAAGATTTGGAAGGTTTGTGGTATGTCCACCAGAAGTGGGTTCTCAGGCCTAGGCAATGCACAATGTTAAAAAAGAACCTAAGGTTTGGAAAGAAATTCAAGGATTTATTTAAGGATTCAGGAGCTAAAAATATATAAATGGAAAGGTAATTAAGATAAATACAAGATAATTGAATCATATTTTTCAAAACAACTATGATAAATATGTTTACATTTAGTTTTTTCATCATGTTCAGTCATAGATCAAGAAAACACATCCAATTTTTCATGGATAAAATGGATGAATCAAGAGTTGATAATCCTACCATTAGATTAAAAAGACAAATTAAAGTCAGAATAATATAAAATTTTGTCAAAAACCTCCACTAGGAACTCCAGATATGGCCTTCAAAAGTTTGCTCTCAAGGTAAAAATTCTCACAGTCAGTAATTTTTCAAGTGGACATGTGTCAGCACCAGGAGCCTGGTGGGATTCCCTATCCCTATATTACCTTTAGAAAAGGGGAAAACAAATGTGCCCCACCCTTTTTAGGCCCCATAACACCAATGTGACCTCCTGCAACGCAAGTTAAGCCCCCAGGAGCTAGTTAGAGCCTTTCCTCTCATTGCATGGATGATCACCAAGTGTTGTAACCTGACGCCATGTGAAAATTTATGTCCCTTTCATCCATTTATCAAAGGGAAATAGGGGAAAAAAATTTAACCCAGCCATATCTAGCCCCTTGATTCCTCATACACCTGAAACTCAACTCCCAGGTGCTTCTCTCAAGGCCTCTCTCTCAAATGCACGTCCAGTCAAAAACCACCAAGTGTCGTGACCAGGCACGATGGGGAATTTTGTATCCCTTTCATCCCTTTAGAAAAAGGACATAGGGGACAAAAAATTTCTCATCCCCTTATTCTTTCTTCTTCGATGAACAAAATTCAGACTTAGTCATTTTTGCATGCCTGTTCATCCCCCCACATCTCCATACCGTGCCCAAACTCTGGAAATTTTTTCTCAAACATCCCAAACTCCATTTATGCACTTAACCAACTTGAAAAAATCCTTATCACATTTAAAATATAGATATATACAAAGATAGATGGATCGAAACAATGAAGAGTGAAGAGAAAATGAATATATTTTGCGAGATAACTATGAAGTCTCCAAATTGAAAAATCTTTATATCTTACAAAATAAAAGTCGGATTGAGATGAAATTTTTTTTAGACCTCCTCATTTTCTAAGGACCTTAGGATGCAAAAAATGGGAGATCGAATGATGCCAAAAATATTTTGTTTCATAAAAAACCTCATTTCATGCCCTAGCTCACATTTGTTGGATTTCCCATCAATCCGAAAATGGAATCAATCTAAAAACTTGCACACAGACTCCAAGTAAAAAACCTATCGCAATGGAGTTATTTTCATCACAATTAGAGATAAAAACTAGACCTGAAAACTTCAAATCCCCATTAATGGCTGTCATGGAAACTTCATGTTCGAAGTCACTGCCAAGTGAAAATTTTGTTTTTTATTTCCAAGCGTTCTAGTGGGTGAAATCAAGTGAAATTCAGGGGATAAGATCGCGACGATGAGGTGAATCTGAAAATATATGTTCTATAACAAAATAATCACTTGAGATACATTTTATAAAAATAGTAATCTTTCCTACACATCTTTTCTATTTTTGGTTAGTCTTCATCAAAAGCAGTGGCAACAAAAAAAGTGTGCACCGAAGATGATCATGAGGTCAGAATGATTGTTTAGAGTAGAAAACAGTGAAAATGACCACTTACTAAATTTGATAAGTTCCCTATATGGGTACCTACTAAAAATAGAAAGTCATTACAAGAAGCGGTCGAGGTGAAGATAACATATAAAGGAGAAAATAAAGAAGATAACCTAATAAAGATGGTCTATAAAGGTAGAAATCACCATTTACTAAATATATTAAGACTCTCATCTGGCAACTTTCTAGAAATAGTAAGTCACATTCAAGGGGAATTTTTGGAAAAATGAGATGTATGGGGATAATAATTCAGGTCAATATCACCATTTGGGGTCCAAAGAGGAAAACTCGAACACTTACCAAATATAGTAACTGTTAAGGAAACATAAATTTCAAGTGCGCAAGTTGGTATAGTTTCTCTGTTGTGATCAATCATGAAGAGATGGCAGTTTTTCGTGGTTTAGAACAATCATCTCATATTACAGAACAAGAGATCCATCATGGTCTCAATGATGTACTCATCACTTATGTAAGCATATATATCATTCTAGAGGCAAGTGGAACATAATAGTCTCACATGGAATCATCGTTAGCATGGTTTGTAGGTCATCTTGAATTCACTTAGGGAAATTCTCAAACAATTTTTTTAAACACTTATCCGATGGTCCAAGGGGTTTGTGCATAATATATTTTTTGGTCATCACTCAATGGGGAAAATTATTCAAAGTTATTCAGGGGAGAAATCTTCACCAACATGGAGGATCACCAGTGTCAGAAATCTTCACTCAAATTTTATGACTGCATCAAGGCATTCAAGCCATTCATCACGAGGAGTGATTTCCCTTCAACCCTTCCCTCCTCCTCTCTTTCCCTCTATTCTTTTTCTCTCTATTCTAATTTTTCATTGGGCCTCATCATTGTCTTTTGTATTATTCACTTAAGTGACTTATTGTAATATTGTAAAATTATTTTATTAAATTATAAGAGGAATACTTAATTGATGGAAAATAAAAAGTCACAAGTGGAATATGAAATAAAAAGAGTCATATGAGGGAGGTGAAGGGTCAAGTTTGAATTGTATAAATCGGGATGTCTTCTCCATTCCAATCCATTCCAATTTTTGGAGAAAATTTCTAATCTGGTAGCATTGTGAACTGTAGTAGTTTGATTAAAGCTTTGTATTCATCACTACACACGAAATAGAGATACAAGTTCTTCCACTTCTCCCCTCTTGCATATTTTTCCTCTTTTCCCATACTATGAAAAACTTTTTTGAGATGTTAAGAAAGGAAAAAAAATAGTTTTTTTGAGACATTTGAATGTGTTCATATTTGTATGCATGGTTTCCTCTAGCCGGGTAACATTAATACCTTGTTATCTTCTTTCCATAAATATGTGTTATGGTAACTTCTGGTTAATGGATGTAGGACTTTGATTCTATACCTACAACTTATATCCCTCTTTTCTTATTTCCCACTCCTCTTTTCTCCCTTTCAAGAAACTTTCATCTCTTGCGAGAAATTGCAAGCCTTTCCACAGGATCAGTGGAGTGTTCTTACTGGATCCCCGACCTTTTTTCCACCTACAAATATTATTTCACCAACACATAATAACGTGGATCTATACCATTCAAGAAGAGGGATCTATAATCCTAGAGCGTTGGCAGGAAACTCACAGATTTTTTCCACCTAAAATTTTTTATCGCCAACATTTTTTAGAGACTCCGCAGGGGAGGTATTTTCCCAAGTGTGCCCAAGAAGAATCTCTTCCCATAAAATAAAAAAAGTATATATTAAAAAAGCAAAAAAAATCAGATTTCAAATAAAATCATTTTTTAAGGTGAATCCGCCAAGGAACAAACCCATGTCACTTTCATTTCTTACACCATGAATAAATTTCCATATTAGAGCGAAGTACTAATGAGTGACAATGAATAAGAAGAAGAATATTGTGATCGAGAAAATAAGATTGTTGATTAGCCATGGTTCTGGATCAGTATTTATAAAAGGGAAAATTCAAGGTTAGTAAAAGAGACTCCTACTTCAAGCAATAATATGTATTTAGAAAAAGGAAAGAAAACAAAACTTGCTAGTGAAGAAGAAAGCAGGGAACTATTGGAAAAGATTAAAACAAAATACAAGATAAGGCATGAAGCTCACGGTTATTCCAAAGGTAATACTCTTACTTATGAAAAATTTAAGGAAAATCTTGGGGCCATGTCTTTCATCACTCTCCCTTGGGATGATTTCCTTGTATATAGGAATGATAAAATGAGAATATTAAAACTTGAGTATATGGAAATAATCGTGAGCGCTATGTAAGGAAATACCAATCCCTAAATCTACCTCAAAATGCTGAAATATGTTGAATCTTTGTAAGAGATGTATGAGAAACTTGAAGCAACTCATAGTAAGGAAAAAGAAGAGGACATTTTTCTTATGGAGGAAGATTCTAAGGATCATTCACACCATAGGGTTTTCATTCCTGAAAGGTTCTTGAACTTTGCTGAAGAAAATCCTATCCTTGATCCTTTTGATGAAGATTGAATCAACATTCAAGATGATGATGAAAGATAGGGCATGTTCTCAAAATAAATATCCTAGATATTTGGGTAACTTATATACATATTCTAGCTCTCAACTCCTCATTAAATGTTGCACAGTGCTCAGGTTCAGTTGGCACATTTACTTGGTTGAAGTTTTAACTTGGCACCCCCTTCTTTTCCTCATGGGCCCTCGCACACATTATTTTCTCTCCTTCCACTTTCCTTTTTCCTCTTTGTTGTACTCCTCCCTTGCGCCTACCTTATGCACATTTGCCTTATTTCCAAGTGGTTTCTTCCCTTTGTGCACATCTCACACTTACTTCAATTAGCTAAGTCCATGGCTCTCTCACGCGACACACCCATTACTTTATAATAGTTATGCCTTGACCATGTGTCCTTTGCCCACCATTTTACCTCTTTTTCCCACATGCGTCGTGCGTACATTCCTCTACGCCTTCCTCTTTTTTTCTTCCCTCACACCCTCCTTTGTGCCCTTCTATGCTAGGTCATCTTCTAACATGCTTGAGTGTGCTATATATAACCAGTCAAAGCACACCAATAGGGCACCAAATCCTTCCAACAAATCGATGAGTGAAACATGGTAGAAACGACAAAATATTTGCATAGTTGGCCATCATTTCAACAAATCCGTGCGTGCCACGTGTCTTGCATGCCACCAATGGCTCTGAATTTTTTTTGAAAGATGTATCTTCTGATACAGAGCTCCGGTCAGCACATGCCTAGAATTTTTAGAGAGATGTTAACATCAGCCACAGTGCTAGACATTCAAATTGAAATTTTTGCAGATCTAGTAGGTGAGAAATGGGGAAAATGTCTTTCTGAGCATTAATAAAGTAGATCTAACTACTTCAACCACCCGATTTGATATGATCCACCCTCCCTTCCTCATCCAACATGCCAAATAGACCTAGGGAAGTGCATTCGATAGATTCTTTGGTGGATTTCTAGGCATTGAATGCTTCTTGTTGGTGGTTGTATTTTCAATATCAAGTTTCCCCTCCTTGTCTTCTCCCTTCCATTGGACACTCAGGATCCTTATGATTTTTGCTAAGGACTTCATATTTTTTGTATTTTGAGTTGAAGACCTCTAGATCTAGCTCTTGCATGTGGATACTAGCCTCTTTCATCATTGTGATAGTTCTGTCCATTTCTAGAAGTAATAGAAGCATCATTTTGTGACTATTCTCTATCGTAACATGTTTTCATTCCTTCTTCTTGCCTTTTCTTTTGTGTTGTGTGCTGTTTGTGCCATTTCATCCCTTGCAACTTCTTATCTAGTTGTGTCCCATGAAACTAATCTGGTGAATACATTTTAAGTCATGGTACACATTCATAGCCTTCTTTTATGCATTTCCTCTCATTTTCACTCAGAATAGATAGTATTCAAACCTCTTTTCTAGTGTTAACAAATTTTAGTGTAGTTTCCTTTCATGTTGTCTTTCTATCCATGGTCCCTTGGCATTTATTAGCTTAGTTTCCCCTTTTAGGACTAGGTGTAGCAGTACCAGTAGAAATAGATAGAGAAACTGACCATCTCCGAAGATCCATCCCAAGTGCACAAGGTCCCACAACTTGGGGATGGTTCCATTGATGTCTCAAACACCTCGATCCTTCTAAATTGGAGATGCAGGTACATGTTTGAAGACCAAAAGTTTCTGGCACACTCGGTGGGACCAATAATGAAATATTAAATTTCTTATTTGCTAAGTTCTAGTGTGTGGACTTAGTATTTCAGCATTTGAAGGCTCATTTCAACACATACAACAACTCCCAACATTTCTAGATCTTTTTTTTAGCATCCTGAGTGTCTCTCATGAGAAGAGTGCATACAAGAAGAAGTGCAATAACTGAAGATTATTTTGAGTACCTCTAGCTATCCCCAAGAAGAGTTCATTCTAAAATTCCCATGCGCACATCTCAATTTCTAGCACACCACACGCATTCAACTCCTCCTCAAAGTAGACAACTTGCACACCTTGAAATGGCACATCAGCCTCCTTCTCCACTGAGAAACTTTGCTAACTTCACAAGATAAGTCCCTTGGTGTTGGATGTACAAAATGAATGCCAAATAGTGCACTCAAAATTATCCCATAATTCACTGGTGAGAATCAAGTCACCCCTTAGGAGCATATCTAGGATGTAGCAAACGTATTTTCACTCTATTTGATCACGCATGATGATGTAGCAGTAAGGTTATTTGTAGCCTCTTTCAAAGGTAAAGCACTTTAATGGTACTAAGGCTTAAGACTTGGATCTATTACCACCTGAGATGAGCTAGGAAAAACTCTTTGTAATTAATTTGAAGATAAGTCAGATCACCTATCTCTAATGGAGCAACTGACAACAACAAGAAGGGAACCCAATGAGAAGATGACTGATTTCATTCAAATTTCAGAAGACTTGGGACATAATCCCTCTTGTGGTAAGACCTATAACCTAGCATGATTTTTTGTATTATCTAAAGGCGCTGAATAATGATATCTCAATCATGATTTAATCTATGAGAGGTAGGACCTTACCAACTACTTATATTATTGCAGTAAGCGTAGAAAATAATTTATTATTTAGGTGGTAAAGATACCTCCTAGACCGCCTATGCCCTTGTTCCCAGAAATGTCACAAAATCCCTAGTATTCTATGGCCCCTACCCATGTTCCTAAGCAAAGCGCACAACAAGTTGTTGTTGCAAATCAGTAGCACCCCTGTATGTTGATCAGAATTCTAGTTTGACATCATGGACATCCAATGTGATTGCACAACATTGAATCCTCTCCCCAAGTGTGGGACTTGTAAAAATGGGAGAGGAATCTCCAGATTAGAGGCTGGTTCCTCAAACTCCTCTGATCAGATATATCACTTACAAGTTGTAGAGGTTTGAATTCCTAGTTCCTACTCTAAATTCCAAGGGGACAAAGATAGGGAATGCAAGAAAATGAAGCTAATGCTAATGAAGTGATGCACCAAAGGAGTTGTAGACACCTGATACTACAATACATACACAATCCATAAGGAAACATAGCACAAAGCATGCACAAATTGCTTAAAATGTAATGAAATATCAGGAAAACAATGATAGATATATGAAAGGATGGAGGGATTTTAATCACAGAACATATATTAACATTTCAGATCCAATACAATGCGTTACAGTGATCAAGAGGTAAAAGGGGGTGCTGTATTACATGGAAAGGTAAAAAATCTTCACAAATTCTGTGAAGGAGGAAGAAAAGGGAAGTTGCAGAGCTGAAAAAGTGTCTACCCTTGCAAAAATGAACCCATTCTTGCTTTTATAGTGCAAGCCACGACCCCAGGAGAGAGAAATATGGGAAAACGTGGGGGATATTCAACCATTGACCAAAACACAATCAAAACAGCATGGGCATCCTTACAGGCCCATCCCCTGAAATTTTTAGCCATTATGGGAGAGAATGCGAGCCATTCTTCATTAAAAATGGTGGTTGAAATGTCATTTCATTCCATGACCACGTGCCAAAGGTGTTTTTCAATTTTCTCCCTCCAAACTCCATCAAAATGAAAAAAATGACCCTGGAATCTTGTAGAGAATTTCACCAGCTTTCCATTGATATAAAGAAAGTGAAAAACCAAGCTCTGGATTGAAATATATGGCCATTTGAAATTTTAGGGCAAAACAGGATATATATCTTATTCATTCTTTAGAAATATTTTGTTATCTATTTGTTTGACTAATAATATTGATTATTTGGGAAAAGATGCAAAGTCTTGTGTATGCAGGCCATAAAGGAAAGATAATGCTAGTATTGAGAAAAGTGGAATTGATCATGAATAGTACATTTAAAATTAGATATGATTTCATATTGGAGAAAATTCCTCTCAAAAAATCCACCAGGCCGATGAGTTTAAAAAACATGGCATGTGCTAACTCAATCGCAGAGGTTTCGCATGCAAAAGTTTCTGTGGGCCGTTTTGACCAGTTTCGACTGTGGACACATCGCAGAACCCCACTAGCTGCGGGTTTACTCCTTCAGAGTTAGTTCCTTGCGAACCTGTCCTCAGAGTTAGTCTGCCAGATGGACTTGCATGGCATTAGTTCCATTGAACTCACAGATTTAGTTCCAGAAATTGTCCTCTAGTCAAATTTCCCTAGTTAGTTCCCTTGGGAAAATTTCTCAAATTCGTGGACAAATCATATCCGCCAGTTCTGGACACTTGGCCTGATTTCAGTTCACCGGGGGCCCTGCATAAAAGGAATGACAGCTTTAGTTTCGGAATCTTTTGGGATCAACGGAATGAAATTTTTTGAGTGATTGCTGAAAACTTTCCGAGATTCCAATGGTGAAATATGAGAGAATTCGCTGATTGTTCGATAGGGCAATGTGTTTAACAAAAACCTCATTCAAATTTTCTGAACTAGTTGGTACCACACTTCACCAGATATATCTAACTTTTAGTGTGCCGCAGTCTGATGAAAAGTGTATCAGACAAGCACTAAAAGTTCTATAGGACATGAAATAGAAAAGTAAAATGGAAAATATGAGAGAATTTTTTGGTCATAGCAATGTTTTTATGCAAAAACACTCATTCATATTTGTTAAAGATTCCTACCCTATGACACGAGGCATCATGTAACTTTTACCGTGCAGGCTGTAGTTCGAGGAAACGTGTATCATATTTTGCACTAAAAGTTCACCATAAACACTTGGTAATAGAAACCATGTTTTCCTCCTACCCCCCGAAAATTCCTTGGAGAAGAGGTGGCATCTCATTGGTTGCGGGCCTTTTAGGGGAAATGTTTCCCACAAAAACCCCGCCGAACCATATCATTCATATTTGTTACATGGTTTTACCAATGAAGAGATTTCTAACTTTCTAGCGAAAGCTTTAGTCCGAGGAAACGTGTATCCAGACGGTGCCACTTCCAGAAAGTTTTGAGTAAACAGAAAAGCAAAAAATTCATGACTGAGAAACATATGAGAGAGTTTTTTGTTCATAGAAATGTGTTTGATACAAAACCTGCAAGGTCAACATTTTTGGATAACAGGTTTTACCAATCAGTATTCTACTCTCTAGTACAGAAAAAGGAGAATGAAGAATTAAAGGTTCTGATCAGAAATCTATCAAACAAAGTCATATCATTAGAAAGGCAACATGTGAAGCCCATAGAGGTAATTCTAATCAGGTGCATAGCCAGAACAATCAGCCTTGGAAAAATAAATATGGAAACCAAAGATACGCACCCAACCAACAAAATGATAGATGGCATGCTAATGCGCATCTACCCTTACAAGTCATTTATCCCACACCCTCTCTTTCAGTACCTAATATGAGTCAGGCACTCATTCTAGTTTGGAACAATTTTGTGAAAGAGTTAGAATGGTTCTTCCCTTGCAACATGCCTCAGACCTTCAATATCACTATGTGAATGCTATACCTTCCCAGTCCTACATGATCTAGAATGCTTTAACTTGCAAGCCTTCAACAAGTTCCTCTAAAACAGAAAAAAAAGGAAGAGCTAAAATCTCCTCTAGAGGAAAATTTGATATTATTTAGTGCTGAGGACTTCTATGCAATCAACCAAGTAGCAAATGATAAAAGTAGATCACGCATCCAAGTTCCAGACAACACAAGATATAAGAAGAGAATGTTAGAGTCAAGTGTGCAGGTCACACTCCCAACAACAAATTCTGACCCTAAAAAGTAGAATGAAGTAGTCAAGGCATCCAGTAGTAATATTTCTCAAGTCCCTATACAAGAGGCCCTATACAGGGCTCCTGAAATAGCATGCATTACTCCTTTGGTAGGTCAAGCTCCTGCTTCCACACCTGTAACAGTCAAAAAGGGATTTTGTTCCTTAAATGCACAAGTCAGTGAGTGTTACATTTATCATTGTTTCCCAGATAAAGAAGAAAAATATAAATGTGAACACAACGTGGGATGCCCTGACTATTCCATCTCAGTGATATCTATTACATGAAGCTTTGGTGTAACTCTCGCGTGTTGATCTAGCCATACATAATTCACATGCTTCTATCAACATCTTCCAAGAGGAGGAGAAAAAAGTAAGCAAGGTTGTTAAAACCCCACCCTTCTACATGTCTTTGGTCATAGGAAAACATCTCATCCATAATTGCATGATAGACTCAGGCACTATCACCTCTGTTATGCCTAAGAAGATAGCTAATGTCCTAAATCTTAGGTATAATCTCTTATCTAAAGGATTCCTACAACTCGATGACTCAATTTTCAATACCTTAGGAGTCATTAAGGATCTTGATTTGACCCTTCATGCATGTCCAATCTTAATAATTACTCAAGATGTGTCAATCATTGACTTACCTCCTTTGTTTGCCCTTTGTCTGTCAAGAGACTTTACTGCTAAAGTGGGTGGTTACTCATCTTCTGATTGGTCTCATATGTTACTCAAGACAAGGTATGGTACCCGGTTTACCATACAAGTTGAGCCTATTTTTTCTTATCATGTAGAGTCATATGTCATATCCCCTCTCCAAGCTAGCTGTTTAATCCAAGAACAAGCTTCATTTTCTGAAGAGAAGCCTCTTCCACCCTCTATTCCTGACTTAGTTCTTGATGAATGGGAGGAGAGGCACCATAAATTTTATCCATATGCTGAAGAACTAGAAGCTTATGAAACTAGGCTTGGTACTTACTGCATTCTTGAAGAAGAAGTTGTGTTGTCGTGCATGCTTAAGAAAGACCAAGTTGAACATGGTCTATAGAAGTTATACTTTGATGGATCCAGGAGCAGAAACGATGCGGGAGTAGGAGTGGTTCTCATTTCCCCCAAGAGTGAGAAATTATTCTTTACACATAGATTGCAGTTTACATGCTCTAACAATGTGGCAAAATATGAAGTGCTGGTGCATGGTCTTGTTGATTGCTGAAAATAAAGGAATTAAGGCATTGAGATATTCAGGGACATAAAATTGGTCATCCACTAGGTTACCAAAAAATTCTAGAAAAAGAATAAGCTTCTTAAAGCTTATAAACATAGTGTTTGGGACCTCCTTGAGAGATTTGATGCTCTAAATTTACATGTAGTACCATGCAAAATGAACAAGGAGGCTGACGAAATGGCCGCTCTTAGTTCACAGTTCTCTCCCGTAGAGGAATTTTTCAAGGGAAACACTCAGCACATCAAGATGGTGATTAGGCCATCCATTCCAGACAACAATACCAGCTGACAAGTGTTTAACAAGTGATGCATAGATCATCCAATTCATCCAAAATGAAGATGAGTTCTCATCAAGCATGCAAGCTGACTTGCATGATAGTTGTGGTGACCAAGTAATATAGCTAAAGATAAATAAGTTACCTAAAGGGATGGTCATGTTAGAGAAAATTTTTAGCCATGATGATGAGTTCAAGGGTGAATAAAAGTATATGTGTGCCACACAAGAAGACTGCTCCCTCAGTCACTATTGTGCACGGGAAGGAGTTACTACTCAATAAAGCTTACACGTATGAGGGAAAACAAGGCCTTCATATCTCTCTGTCAAAAATACAATGATATATTATCATGGGAGTATGAAGACCTCAAAGGTTTTGATCCAAGTGTTGCTCAACACTCCATTTATCTTGATCTCGGTATCAAGCCCGTTAGATAGAAGTAGTGTCCATTTAATCCAAAGATAGAGCCTCTCATGAGAAAGGAGTTATCTAAATTCATTGAGGAAAAAATCATTTTTCCCATCAATTACTCTACTTAGGTTACAAATTTATTCCCAGTGCGCAAAAAGAACGGTGAAATCAGACTCTATGTTAATTTCAAAGCTTTGAATAAGGCATCTCTAAAGGATCATTATCCTTTGATTTTAATGGAACAAAATTTTCTAGACTGTGGATGGCGCACACAAGATTCTCAATGTTAGATGGGTATTTAGGTTTCAATCAGATCCTAGTCAAGGAAGATGATCAATTCAAGACAACATTTACAACCAACTGGGGAACCTATGCATATCAGAAAATTCCCTTTGGTCTGTCAAACACAGGCACAACATTTCAGCTGCGCCATGGATATTTCCTTGAAAGGTTACATCAATGAGTTCATCTTGGTTTACCTTGATGATATAATAGTCTTCACAAAGTAGAGCGCAAATCATATGGTGCACCTGGAGAAAGTATTTGAGAGATGCAAAAAGTTTGGGGTATCTCTTAACCCCAAGAAGTGTAATTTTTAGTGGTGCAAGGAAAGCTTTTGGGACATGTGGTTTCAAAGGATGGCATCCCAATTTATCCTGAGCACATCTTAACCATCCTAGTTGTTTCCTTGCCAACACATAAAAAGGCCTTGCAGTCCCTCTTTGGCAAGATAAATTTTGTTAGGCATTTTATCCTTAACTTTGCATGACTTGATTGACCCATCACCTTGATGCTCAAGAAGCACACAACCTTCAGATGGACAACAAAAGTAAAATAAAGATTCAATAAGATCAAGTAATAAATTTCTTATGCATCAACACTCATCAACCTAGATTATTCCAAGGATTTCATCCTTTACGCTTATGGCACTGATACTAGTGTTGTTGTTATCCTAACACAAAAAAATGAACAACAGTTGGAACAACCAGTGGATTTCTTCAACCAGATGCTAAAGGATTATGAATTAAGATATAATTATATGTAGAAGCAGGTCTTTTCCATCATGCATGCACTCAAGAAATTATAAAGTATGCTCGCCACAAATCATATCAAGGTATTAGTCTCCCACTCTTCTATCAGAGACTTCATCATGGGAGTAGAGATCAATGAAAAGAGAGCACGATGGGTGACCCAAATTATGAAGTATGATGTGACTATCAATGCCAAAAAAATAGTAATAGGTAGCACACTTTATAGGTAGATTACTAAGGAGATGCAAAATGAATCCGAGACTTCATTATTTTTGGATGAAGGTTTTTCATGCATATATTTTGAGCAGAATATAGATCCTGGCATGCATGACACAATGAAGGACATGATCACATTCCTTTCCAAGGGTGCATACCCTCCTGGTTTGAATAAGGAAAATATAAGACATTTGAGGTTACAATCTATCCCTTATGTTTTAATTGATGGAATTCTCTTCAAGAAAAATCTTGATGGCGTGCTGTTAAGATGTATCAATGATGCGTGGACTAAAAAGGTACTAGCAAAATTTCACGATGGATTCTATGGTGGAAACTTCTCTACCAAAAATATAGCAATGAAGATCATAATGGAAGGTATATTTTGGCCAATTCTATTTGCAAATACACACAAGTGGGTCAAAAAATGTAGAGAGTGCACTTCCTTTGTAGGAAATAAAAAATTAGCAGCGCTTCCCCTCTGACCATTCCAAGAAGATTAGCCTTTTGTGAAATGGATTTTTGACTTAATAGGTATGATCAACCTGCCATCAAGCATTGGACACAAGTGGGTGCTAATAGCTACAGACTATTTCACCAGATGGACAAAAGTTGTCGTGCTCAAAGAATCAACCAAGTCAGTCATCCTTGATTTTCTTGAAGACATAGTCACAAGGTTTGGAATCCCTCAAACCATTATATCTGATAATGGAAAATCCTTCCTTGGTAATAAAATCATTGATTGGGCACTAGATCTAAACATCTACCTAGAGAATTATTCTAACTATTACCCCCAAGGCAACGGTTGAGAAAAATCAAAAAATAAGAACCTGATCAAAATCATGAAGCACACAATGAACATTAGCCAAAGAAAGTGGCATACAAAGGTCTCACGTGTGCTTTGGGAAGATAGAATAACATTCAAAAAGGCAATAGGAACCTCACCTTACAAGCTTGTCTATGGTAAGGAGGCTACCCTTCCTTTGACACTAGAGTTGAATTCATTAGCACTTTCCCAACAATAGGAATTCAAAAGCGCAAACTAGAGAGAAATAAAAATGGCAGAGCTGGTTAATCTTAAAGAGATAAGGAACTCTTCAATGATCAAGCTAGAATAGCATCAGTAAGTAACAAAGTAGTGGTTTGACAGAAAATCTGGGCCTCAAGCTTTCAAAGTTGGGGACTTAGTTCTAAAATGGGATGCTGACAGAGCTAAACCAAGGTGTCATTCAAAGTTTGATGCACTTTGGAGTGGTCCATACATCATCATTTCCTGAAAAGAGGATAACTCTTTCCTATTAACTCACCTTGATGGAGGCACGTTGTAAATCCCAGTAAATGGGATCTATAATACCAGTAAATGGGATCTATCTCAAACCCTTCCATTAATTTTGTTGCATCATTTTATATATATTAGATTAGTTTCAATTCCTCCAAGTGCGATGCACACACATTGTTTTTTTGTACATATTTATTTAGAATAAGAGTCAAGAGATGATCTTCAAGTGACTATGGGGATATTTTCATGACTACATAGCAGACTCCATGCCCAACAGATTCTCCAAGATATTGATCTCCTTCATCTAGCAAGAAGATGGCTGTGAAAGTCACCAAAAATGTTATCTAAATAACTCTCCTAGATATTTGGGTAACTTGTATACATATTCTAGCTCTTAGCTCCTCATTAAAGGTTACACGTGCTCAGGTTCATTTGACACATTTCCTTGGTTGAATTTTTCCCTTGGAAGCCCTTCTTTTCCTTACATGCCCTCACATGATTTTTGTTCTCTCCTTCCAATTTCCTTTTCCTCTTTGTTCTAATCCTCCCTTGCACCTACCTTCTGTGCATTCACCTTCTTTCCAAGCAGTTTATTCCCTGCATGTGTGATTCACACTTGCTTCAATCAACTAAGTTCCTGGATCTCTCATGCGCTACACCAATTACTTTATAATAGTTGTGCCTTGACCATGTGTCCTTTGCTTACCAATTTTCCTCTTTTCCCCGCACACGTCGCACATGTATTCCTTTGCACCTTCACCTGTTTTCTTCCTCTTGCCCTCCTTTGTGCCCTTATTTACCAAGTAATCTTCCAAAATGCTTGAGTGTGCCACATGAAACCATTCAAAGCACACCAATAGGGAACCAAATCCTTACAACAAATCACTAAGTGACATGTAGCAGAAATGACAAAATATTTACACAGTTGGCCATTATTTCTGCCAATTCGTGCATGCCAAGTGTCTTACGTGTGCCGAAGGCTCTAACAAACATCTGACAAATGTATCTTCTGATACGGAGCTCCAGTTGGTGTGTACTTTGCCTTGTTAGAGAGCTACTAACATCAGCCATAGTACTAGACATTTAAATTCAAATTTTGATGGATCTCGTAGGTGAGAAATTGGAAAATGTCTTTCTGAGCATTAATGAAGTAGATATGACTTCTTCAACCACCTGATTTGATATGATCCACCCTCCTTCCTCATCCTACATGCCAAACAGACCTAGGGAAGTGCATTCGATATATTCTCAGGAAGATTTGTAGGCATTGAATGCTTTTTATTGGTGGTTGTATTTCAAAATCAGGTTTTCCCTCCTTCTCTTCTACTTCAATAGATTCATCTATAACTGTAATATATGGGATCATTATTAATGTTGGACACTCTAGATCCTTGTGATTTTTGTTAAGGACTTCATAATTTTTGTATTTTGAGTTGCAAACCTCTAGATATGGCTCTTGCATGTGGATACCAACCTCTTTCACCATTGTGATAGTTCTGTGCATTTGTGAAAGTAATAGAAGCATCATTTTGTGACTATTTACTTACCTAACATGTTTTCATTCCTTCTTCTTCCCTTTTATTTTGTGTTGTGTGCTAGTAATGTCATTTCATCCCTTGTATCTCCTTATCTTATTGTGTCCCATGAAACTGATATGGTGAATATGTTTTAAGTCACGCTACATGTGCCTAGCCTTCTTTTACGCATTTCCTCTCATTTTTTTCTCAAATTAGATAGTGTTCATCCCTCTTTTCTAGTGTTATCACCTTTTAGTGTAGTTTCCTTTCATGTTGTCCTTCTATCCCTGGTCCCTTGGAATTTATTAGCTTAGTTTCCCATTTCAGCA
Organism: Taxus chinensis; assembly: GCA_019776745.2. NCBI lineage: Eukaryota > Viridiplantae > Streptophyta > Pinopsida > Cupressales > Taxaceae > Taxus > Taxus chinensis. The sequence goes on along the minus strand of CM034148.1, from coordinate 852,809,497 downwards.
CTAGGTTTAGCAGTAACAATAAAAATAGATAAGGGAACCATCCATCTCCAGAGATCTATCCTAAGCACGTAAGGTCCTACAACCTGGGGAAGATTCCATTGTTTTCTCAAACACCTCAATCATTCCAGATCCAAGATGCAAGTGTAAGTTTGAACGACCAACAGGGAAATTTAGGATCCACTAAAGAAGACTTTTTCAACCCCACAAATCTCATTACAAAATTGAGAACATTGTCCTTCTTCTGCCACTCTCTAGATGAACTCATCGCATACGGTGATGAAGAAATTAATATTTTAAAAAGAGGATATGTGGAAAGGCTTCAGATTATAATAGAAGGAAATTTTTACCCCGAATTATTTGATGAAATTTGGAGGTATACGTTAGCTCTACAGAGAAGGTATGAACATATTGAAGCACTACATCAAACGGAGGAAGAAGATGAGATACACCCTATGGAGGAAGACCCTGATGAATGCCCATACTATGAATTGTTCATTATCAAAAGATTCTTGGATGATCTTGAATAAGATATTATCATGGAACCTTTCAATGAAATCAAAAGTGATTTCATAAAGGAAGAGGCAGAAGACATTAAGACAAAAACCACCATGTAACAATTCCCTCTGGATTGAGGCACAACCTATAGGGGGAATACTATATTTGATAAAGGAATACTCTTGTTACATAATGGATGATTTAATTCTCTTTGAAAACTCCAACAATGATAAAGAAATACAAGATGACCATTCTGAAGTAAGCATGAATAATCCCCTTTCAAATTTTGATTTTTCAACTCATGATAGAATGGAGATATGTGACGAAGTGCAAGAATATCGTCCCACATCCCAGATTCAAGATAATGAATTCAAAATGGTCAAGGATGATTTTACCTCCCATTTTTATTCTTCAAGTAATGTAGAGATGTTGCATAAAGAAACAGAGATAATTGAAAGATTAAAATATAGCCCCGACTTAATCATGGATGATCTGATGGAAGAAGATCACTTTGTTTTTGAAGCACAAGAGAATGAATGAATCAAACATAATGTCTTCTCACCCAATGATAAAAATTATCAGCACGATAAGTATGAAGTAATTCATTTTCCATTTATGTAAGAGGATTCAATAATGGATGATCAAGATAATGTTGAAAGTTCTTCCCATGTTTCTGGATCAACATGGTCCTATCAAGAGGATGATATGGAAGTCGAGCTCAAAGGAGTGAATTTCCCAAAAAGCATGGACCTTTACTCCTTGTTAGAAGGTGTCATGAATCAAGTGTACCCATGTTTGCAAGAAATATAATATTAGACAACACAAAACATGAAAGGAGTGAATGATTATGTGCCAAATGAATCATGGACACAAATGGATCAAATTTTCAATCAGCTCTTGATGACACAACATGAAGATTCTTCCCATGAGAATGAAGATGATCCTATTGTGATATTAGAAAATCCATTTGTTCAAGACATCTTTAAGGCTGTAGAAGAGGACAAAGACCCTCAATGTAGTCTTTAACTCTTGACTCGGGCTATGGAGATACAAGATAGGTATGAGTATAGTTGTGCTCCTTATTTTGACATGCCAATGTTTGATGTCGAAATAGAGTAGTTGGTTTAATTTGATGATTTAATTAATGCCTTGGCGGATGAGAGTGAATTTGAAAGAAAATATTTATCTTTCACACAATGTGAATAGGTTTGTGGATGTAACTGGAGGAAGGTTCTTAAATATCCTTCAAATATCCTCAATATTGAAAATACCATTTTTGCTATGGAAGAAGATAATAGAGAGAATAGTGAGATGATTTTCATTGAAGAAAGTTGTTTAGAGAAAAGTGAAAAGTTACAAGGTTCTTGGGAATTTGTGTGAAATCATTTTCTTTTAGCCACTTCATAATACTCCACCAATTCAAAACAAGAGTTCATATGGACAAATACACTAGAGGGTAAAGAATGCCTCTATGTAGAAATTGAGGATGGTAATTTTGAGACTGATTTTAAGATGAGATTTGAATAGTTGAATATTGGTGGAAATTTCCCTGAACAAAAAAGTGAGGGTGTGCATGATTCTTGTGAAATGATTACAAATCATATTCACTAACCATTATTCAAGCTCTGACGTGCCTTGAGCAGGTTCCCATATTGCAAAATTCCACTGAGATTGATGAAGGCTTCGATCTCAATGATGTATCTGCTATTTTGGAAAGTACTCACTTAGAGCATCAGAGAAAGGTGTTCAGAGAAGTTATTGAATGGGAAGGAAGTCAATTTATTCTCACTCCTCCTATGTACCTTATAAATGTAATAAATGATTTAAATTTGAAATTCAAAGGAGGTGAATGATTTAATGATAGGATAAATTTTCCCACTCTTGAAGACATGTAAGAATGATGTTGCATGATCATAATACGTGAAGCAGAAGCATCAAGATACAATAATTTTGAGAAAGTGATGAAGTATTCTATGAGTGCAAGAACATTCTTAGTGTATTATCAATGTGAAGATGGAATATTGGTTGGTATTATTCTTCTTAAGCCATGTGAAGCCATCAAAATAGCATGGTTTTATCCGATAACAGACTTTATGTATCAAGCATCACACTTCAGTCCTTTAGTCCATGATGGCATGTAATTTTCCCAACCCATTTACGGGCACGTGTATATTATTTTCCAACCTCTATAAATATAACTCCCCCTGTATATAATTTTCCTTTCTTGTTGTGTGTTGTTTTCCCTTATGTTGTGTTTCCCTTCCATTTTTTTATTTGTGTATGTGTGTGTTCAATAAGGGAAGTTGTGTATCCTATCTTTCTAATAAATCCAAAAATCCCAATGGATAAGGCACTAGTCCAAGAAGAAAATTGAGATCCTAGGATTTGCACGTTATGTCCTCGCTATGCTTGATCTACAACACATCCCCGAGCTAGAGCTAGCTATTGTCTTGGGAATTTTCATGGGAAAAAACCACCAGAAAATAAGACAAATTTACCCCTAATGTCAAGATTTTCCATGTCTTACCTCCCCGAGACACCCCTAGGTCAGTCCATCCTCAACACCAGTCCTATCTAGTTAGTCAAATGATCCCTATGTGAATGTCAAATGTCCCCCTAGGTAATTTTAGGAGCTTTTTTAGAGTGCCAATTTTTGAGCAGTTTTGGGAAGGGCTACCACTGGCCTTCTTGAGACTAATACATCCCCTGGAGTGGAATAGAGGATTAAAATTCAACATGGAGGTGAATTCAAGTGCCAAAAACATCAAGGAAAATAGTTTTGAAGATTCAGGGAAGATTTGGAATTTTTGGGGCATGTCCACCAGAAGCGGGTTCTCAGGCCTAGGCAACACACAATGTTAAAAAACACCTGAGCTTTGGGAAGTAATTCTAGGATTTATGTAAGGATTTAGGATCTAAAAAAGATATAAATAGAAATGTAATTAAGATCACTACAATATGGTGGAATAATATTTTTCACAACACCTAGGTGCAATATGTTTACATTCAATTTTTATCATGCTCAGTCATAGATATAGAAAACAAATATAATTTTTCATAACACAAATGGATGAATAAAGAGTTGATATTCCCACCATTGGATTCATTAGACCATTTCAAATCATAATAATATAATTTTTTTTCAAAACACTACACCGGGAACTCTAGATATGACCTTCACAAGTTTGTTGTCAAGGTAAGAGTTCTCGCAATTAGTAATTTTTCAAGTGGACACGTGTCAGCACCAGGAGCTTAACAGGATTTCCTTTACCTTTATTCCATTTATAAAATGAAAAAATGGGACAAAACAATGTGCCCAACCCTTTTTAGCCTCCAGAACACCAATGTGACCTCCCACATCACCAGTTAAGCCCCAAGGTGCTAGTTGGATCCTTTCCTCTCATTGCATGGATGATCGCCAAGTGTCACAACCTAGATCCATGTGAAAAATGAGGTCTCTTTAATTCCTTTAGAAAAGGGACATAAGGGACACTAAAATTTTCCCAGCCCCACTTAGCCCCTTGATTCCTCATAGACTCGAAACACAACTCCCTAGTGCTTCTCTCAAGGCCCCTCTCTCAAACACACGTTCAGTCAAAAACTGCCAAGTGTCACAAACAAGAGCGATGGGGAATTTCACATACCTTTAGAAAAGGGTAATAGGGGACAAAAAAATTCACTCATACCCTTATGATTTCTTTTTTGATGAACAAAATCTAGACTTAGTCATTTTTCCATGCCTGTTCATCCCCCCACATCTCCATACCCTGTCGGAACTCTGGAAATTTTTCTCGGACATCCCCACATCCATTTCTATACCTAACCAACTCCACTAAATCCTTCTTGCATTGAATATACATAGATCTTAGAAGATAAATGGATCAAAATAATGAAGAATGAAGAGAAAATGGATTTTTTTTCTAGATAACTAAGAATTCTCCAAATCAAAAAATCTTCATATCATGTAAAATACAAGTCAAATTGAGATGAATTTTTTTTCACACCACCTCATTTTCAAAGGACATCACGATGCAGAAAATGGGAGACCGAATGATTCCATAAACCATTTATTTCATTAAAAACTCCATTTCATGCCCTATCTCACATTCATATGATTCCCCATAAATTCGACAATGGAATTGAGCTAAAAAGTTACACACAGACTCCAAATAAAAAACCTATCCCAATGGAGTTATTTTCATCTCAATCAGAGATAAAAACTAGATATACAAATTTCAAATCTCCCTTAATGGCTTCCATGGCATCTCTGTGTGCGAATTCATTGCCAAGTGATTTTTTTTTTTAACTTCTAAGTGTTCTAGTGGGTAAAATCAAGTGAAATTCAGAGATAAGATTGCGAAGATGAGCCAAATCCAAAAATATGTGTTCCCTCGCAAATTGAGAATCATAGAACCACTTTCAAAAAATAGTAATATTTCCATCAAAGGTTTTCTATTTTTGGTTAGTCTTCATCAGAAGCAGTGATAGTGAAGACAGTGTGCACCTAACATGATCATGAGGTCAAAATGATTGTTCAAAACTGTTAGGATTAAATATTATTATCCTAATATTAATTATGCATAGTTTAAATTATTTAATTTTATTAATTAAATAATAATTGTTATTTGGTTATATGGTTAATCAACCATATTTGTCTTTTATTTCATACTGTTATATTGTTGTAAACAATATATTTGTATCTATTCATTTCCTGCTTCCCGGATGTTATTGGAAGCTTGTTTATTCTGGCATTTGGTTGCACCTATGCAACTTATTCTCCCGGATGTATTTGGCTGTGCAATATCTATAAATAATGCAGCCCATTCTCTATAATTTTTTAGTTGATTGAGATTAATAAAATTATACAGGCTTCCGTCCCTGTTTCTCAATCTACATTTGGTACCAGAGTGAATTGAATCTCCTGGCAAGGTTGGAGAAGGTTGCAGAAGAAGGAGAATTTGTGGAGAAGAAATCTGCACCAGAAGGAGAGCCAATGCTACCTCCTGCAGCTTCCCAGAATCCCTTGCAAACTCACAACCTCCTGTTCAGTTCCAGGTGTTTGGAATGCAAATTTTTTTTGCACTGGTGCACTCAGCACCAGGCAAAATTTGTTACAGGTACTTGAAATATAACTAAAATTTTCTTTTTCCAATAAGGGTTTTGTCTCTACATTGGTCTTTACTGTATTTGGAAGTCACTTTGCTTGTTTTGGAGGTTTGTGTGTATATGCACCTGCAGTGAACAAACAGCCTCCTCAGACTGGATTTGGAACTCTGATCAAATCTGGTAGTGTTAAAAGCTTGGTCCATACGGCCTGCTCCACTCTCCAAGCGACCTGCGCACCAATACAAAAGCAAAAGCAAAGAAAGCATCATTGTACGCCACATCATCTACCAATCTTGGTCTGATATTTATGTGAAAAGAAGTTCGTTAGACTCAAAGTCATCAACAAGCAAAAACAAAGGTGAATCAAGCCGCCTGCATGACAGGAGAAAAACAACTGGTGCGTTTTTTTAACAGCAAGAAAACAAAAGAAAAAAAAGCAGTGGAAATCCACTCTCCATGCATCTGCCTCCTCACGCCTCGGTCTGCACACCCAACACGGTGTCAACAAGCAAAGAACAACAACAAAAAACGCGGCCAAATAGAGAGTAAAAGAGCGGCCTGCATAAAGAAAAAAATGTCTTTTGTGAGCAAAAACGACCTCATTATCACTGTTTGGTAAGGCAGTCAGCCTGCACAAGATGCCCAAGCCTACAAACAGAGCAAAGAATAAAAAAAAGGGGAAGGAGGCACCCATGCTGGACCTGCACAAATAAAACAAACAGTGATCAATCTTCATTTGGTAAGGAACATTTGGTAGAAGCGGCCCAAACAGTGCGTGGAAAGGTAGAAGCGGCTGAGGAAGAGAAGGGGGGGCAGCCATACAAAAGGAAAGACAAACAAAAACAAAGCTTTAGATCTCGTTTATCAAGCCAAAGGAACCCTAAAAATTCCCTTCACCAGCATGTGCCACATGGCATCTTCTCAACCAAATCACATTTCCAAGAGGTAAGTCATTTTACTTGTCAATAAATACAAGTTCCTTCCTTTCATAGCTCAAGCGCCCTATGTGGGCAAGTTGGTTAGTGCATGCGCCTTGGGAGTGAGAGGTTTGGGGGTCAAATCCCACCAAAAACACTCAAAAACTCACCTTTTGCATCTGGCGGAATTTTTGGCGGAACTGCTAAATTTAGCAGACTTTTTTGAATTTAGTTACAACTAACTAAATTTAGCGGAGAAATCCCTAATTTAGGGTAAAAAAAAATTTTCTCCCATCTGGTCTATTTTTTCATTCCAGACATTTTTTGCAAAAGGAGACCCATCTAAAAATTGCATTTTCAGCTATTATTTTGCAATTTTTAGCATTTTGGGTCATATTGGGCTCAGGAGGCCACCAGGACCCCGAAACTGATTTTTTTTGCCTGTCATTCAAATTGTACATTTTTTTGAATGTAAATTGTATACTGCTGCATATTGTACTAATTTGTAGGTTGCCATAGTCAACTGAAAAACTTTGTAACTGCTCAGAAACTGGCAGAATTGTAATAAAAAACTAGTAAAATTGGTTCTGTAACACTCACGAGATCCTAGATCTCATTCGCAGCGTTCGGTATATACAGTGCCTCTGGGAAGCACTTACGGGTAAAGCCATCGTGACTACTACTACACTTAACTCCTAATATAGCTGCAACAATGTCGTCTGGGCATCGTCCCTATAAATCGACGGGGAGTAATAAGGTCACAGTGCACACACTATGAACCATCCCATCCGTCTGTGAACGATTGCAAGACATAAATCCGGACTGAGAAATTATCCGAGTATATAGTGAAGTTACGCATGCGTATGAGGATATTTCTTTGAGCCGGGTGTCAATAATCACACAGACCCCATCAGTACTGTCTTGGTACCACGTATTGAATTCTTTCACGTACGTTAACGCCTCTTTCACGTACCACCGGGTATATAGAAAGGGCGAGCTTCTTCCACGTACCGATGGGTATATCGGAAGGGCACGTATATAGAAAGGTTTGGTATATCGGACTGACGGTATATAGATTGGGAGACCTAATACCTGGAGTGATAAGAGCCAAACCCTGTCAGTGATCTCTGCAAAATGGGCACCAATGCCCCCAAATTTTTTCTTCTGGATTCACAATTGCTCAGAGGAAGCAACTATGCTGCATGGAAGACAAAAATAAAGACACAACTTGAGTTTGAAGAGATCTGGCCTGTTGTGACTGGTACTCTAACCAGATCACCAACTGATGCAACACAACAATGACAATTTGATAGAGCAGATTAGAAAGCAAAACTCATCATCTTGTTTGGAGTGTCCGACGATGTGCAAGCCCACATTCGAGATGCCACATCAGCAAAAGAAGCATGGGATAAGCTGAGCACAATATATGAGGCCAAGAACAAGAATGTCATACTCAATTTGCAAAGTCAGTTACATACATTGAAGTTCAAGCAGAATGAGAAAATTGAAGCCTTCCTAAGAAGAGTTGCAGAGTTGAGGGCTTCACTTCTAGCCCTAGGAGAAGAGGTCAAAGATGAATCTCTCGTTCCCATTGTTCTGAGAGCTCTCCCTTCTTCTTACCGCATTTTTGTCACAACTCTAAACTTGTCAGATACGACAATTAGTTTTGACAAGCTAGTAAACCTACTGTAACAAGAGGAAGCAATGCACAATAAGGATGATGAAGAGGAGCAGGCACTATCTTCACATCAAAAATGGAAAGGAAAAGGTAAAGGAAAACCTAAATCCTATCAGAAGTCCCCACATCAGAATCAGTATCATGGGGACAATCAACAGAAGAAGCGATGTCCAATTTGCAAAAGAGGACATGACTTGCAAGAATTGTTGGTATAACACTTATAAGAAAGGTTCATCAAGCAATTCTGGACCACAACAACAACAATCTTACAAGGGAAATTCAAACAACTATCACGGGCAGAAAAAGGGGAACTAGAAAAGAAGACCCCACCAGCAAGGTAATATTGCTGAGCAACAAGAATAGTCAGATAATGAAGACTTCTTGTTCACTTCTCGATCAAGTGAACCATCCACGTCATCTAGTGATGTCTGGTATGTTGATTCGGGAGCCACTCGACACATGACCAGCCATAGAGACTGGTTTATTTCAATGAGGGACACGCCATCAAAAATCATGTTTCGTTGGGAGATGATTCTTCATATACAGTTCAGGGGATTGGAAACATTTCTCTACCCCTTAGTTCACACAAATGCAGACTATCAGATGTTCTATATGTCCCTGGGTTGACAAAGAATCTTCTTTCAGTTAGTCAACTCCTAGATCACAACCTGAAAATTGACTTTGATAGTCAATCCGGCAAGAAAATGTGTTTGATTCGAGATAAATCCAGAGGCTCGAAAATAATTGCAAAAGCCTCAAATGTGGGACGAATGTTTCAACTTGATTTCATTCACAAAAAATTGATCAAGCACTTGTGGCTAAAAACTCCACCTCAGCCCAGTTGTGGCATCGGAGATTTGGTCATGTAAGTTTCAAATATCTCGAAACACTTCACCGGTGTAATATGGTACATGGGCTACCATCTCTTCAGAAGGATACAGACAAGTGTCCTCACTGCTTAGTAGGAAAACAACACAGAGTTTCATTCCAAAAGAGTACTTTTCGAGCTCATGGTAAACTTGACCTGGTTCATACCGATCTGTGCGGTCCGATGCAAGCCAAGTCATTCAGGGTTCCAATACTTCATGCTCTGTGTTGACGACTATTCACGAAAAATGTGGATTTTTTGTCTTCGCAAGAAAAGTGAAGCCTTTGAAACATTCAAAAAGTTCAAAGTTGCAGTTGAAAAAGAAACTGGTCGTCACATCAGAACTCTCCACTCAGATCGAGGGGGGGAATTCACCAGTGATGAGTTCAGAGACTACCTACAAACTCACGGGATTTTTCGACAAATGCCTCCTCCACACACACCCGCAGCAAAATGGTGTTGTCGAGAGAAGAAATCGTACTATCATGGAAATGGTGCGATGCATGATCGATGATTCCGGAATTGCAAAGACATTTTGGGCAGAAGCAGCAAAAACAACAGTGTATTTGTTAAACAGAGCGCCCACAACTGCTCTTGATGGAATTACACCACAAGAAGCATGGTCAAAAAGGAAACCATCCATTGCACACCTCAGAGTATTCGGGTGCAAAGCCAGCATGCACATACCCAAACAGAACAGAAAGAAATTAGATATGAAGTCACAAAATCTCATCTTCATTGGATACAGTGAAGAGACTCTTGGGTACAGACTGATGGATCCTAAGACCAGAAAAGTCTACACAAGCAGAGATGTTGAGTTTTTCGAGAAGAAGGAAGCAGAGACTCCTCCTCCAGACTCGCAAGATGTAGATTTTTCACCTACTGTAAAAATTGAAGCTGATGTTCCCTCAGAAGATGAAAGTGATGATGGGGATGATGGTGTTGATCAGATAGAACCACAACCCATGGGAACAGGTCAACGTATGCCTAAATGGTGTACAAGTACATTACGAGATGCAAGATTGGATGCTCCACCGGATACATCCACCCCTGGACCACAGACTCACAGTAAAGCAAGAGAAGAAGTTAACTTTTCCTTGATGAGTAGAGTTATTGAATCAGACAAGCCCTCTACAGTCCAGGAAGCCCTACAGTCAAAAGCTTGGAAAAATGCCATGGATTCTGAATATCAATCAGTGATGAAGAATAACACTTGGCAGCTTGTTGATCTTCCACCAGGGAAGAAACCCATTGGATGCAGATGGATATTCAAAACTAAGTACAAAGTAGATGGGACAGTGGACAAGTGCAAAGCAAGACTTGTAGCAAAGGGGTATGCATAGAAAGAAGGCATTGACTATGAGGAGACATTTTCTCCACAACTAAGATCAAAACGATTAGGATGATCTTTGCTCTAGCTGCACAGTTTGGATGGAAAGTTCACCAAATGGACGTAAAAAGTGCCTTCCTGAATGGAGATTTACAAGAAGAAGTCTACATGACTCAACCTGAGGGATATGTTGTACCTGGTCAAGAAGAAAAGGTATGCAGACTCAGGAAATCTCTATATGGCCTCAAACAGGCACCCCGGGCATGGTACATCAAGATTGATGAGCATCTCGTACAACATGGATTCGTTAGAAATCCATATGATCCCAATCTCTACCTCAAAAAGCAAGGGGGGGAGATGGTGATTGTTGTTGTTTATGTCGATGATCTAGTCATCACTGGCAGTTTAGTGAAGATGATTGATGAAACGAAGAAAGATCTTAAGCGATCATTCGACATGACAGATCTCGGGCTTATGCACTACTGTCTTGGACTAGAAGTATGGCAGAAAGAGAATCACATCTTTGTTTCTCAGATGAAATATACCAAGACAACGCTCGAGAAGTTTAGGATGATGGATTGCACACCAATTGCTACACCTATGGAGAACAGATTACAGTTATCTCGTTCAGATCCATCTCCTGAGGTAAGTGCCACTCTCTATCGGCAGCTGATTGGGAGTCTCATTTACCTGACCTACACTAGACCAGATATCAGCTTTGCAGTGAGCTATCTATCCAGGTTCATGCAGGAACCCAAAATTTGTCATTGGAAAGCAGCAAAGTGCATTTTGAGATATCTCAAAGGATCAGTGGATCTTGGTCTAGAATACAAGAAGAATGAAAACTTCTTCTTGACTGGATATTCGGATTCAGATCATGCAGGTAACATTGATGATAGAAAATCCACTTCCGGATTTGTATTCTTTATGGGATCTGGACCAATATCATGGGGAAGTAAGAAACAACACTTTGTTTCTCACTCTTCCACAGAAGCCGAGTATCGTTCTGCAGGAGAAGCTGTCTGTGAAGCGATTTGGCTATGTCGCATACTGGAAGGACTTGGAATACCACAGGACAAACCGACCACCATGTATGTTGACAATGAAGGTGTTCTCAAACTTGTTCGCAATCCAGTTTTTCATGTAGAGAACAAAGCACATTGAAGTTCAGGTTCATTTCATACGTGAACATGTGTTGAAGCACAACATCCAGCTTCAGTTTTGTCCAACGGCTGAACAACGAGCAGATATTTTCACAAAGTCACTTGCACGTGACAAGTTCGAGTTGTTCAGAGCATTTCTCTCCTCATCTCTTCAGACAATGCACAATTAAGGGGGGGAATGTTAGAGATTAAATATTATTATCCTAATATTAATTATGCATAGTTTAAATTATTTAATTTTATTAATTAAATAATAATTGTTATTTGGTTATATGGTTAATCAACCATATTTGTCTTTTATTTCATACTGTTATATTGTTGTAAACAATATATTTGTATCTATTCATTTCCTGCTTCCCGGATGTTATTGGAAGCTTGTTTATTCTGGCATTTGGTTGCACCTGTGCAACTTATTCTCCCGGATGTATTTGGCTGTGCAATATCTATAAATATTGCAGCCCATTCTCTGTAATTTTTTAGTTGATTGAGATTAATAAAATTATACAGGAATCATGCATCCAGAGGAATTGATCAGAGGTGGATAGAAAAAAATGGATAACATACTTTGATTTTAGGAACACTTACTAGAGGATAAGAAGGTCCCTATATGTTTTCATACTAAAAATAACATGTCATTCCAGGGCAGTGCTGCTATTTGGTGAAGGCATTTTGTACAAGAGGAGAAGAGTGAGTAGAGGATAAGGAAATCAAGATAATCTAGAAATGGGGATGAATCACCATGGTTCCAAAACTAAAAGGTAAGTTTATTTCATTTAGGCACTTACTAAGACTAGTTTGTCACATTAAAGTGGGAAGTTTTGGACAAAATTTGAGACACAAGGGGATAATGAATGTCAGCTGATTATCACCATTTGATGTTCAATTTTTTAAACTCAGACACTTGACCAATGAGATAGTAAGTTTCACATTCCAGGATGATAGTAAGTGTCAGAGGTGACATGAAGATTAAGTGTGAAGGTTGATCTAGACACTAAAGTGTGATCAGGATGAAGATCATGATGGTATTTCATAAATTAGAATGAGTGAGGAAATGTTGAGCAGACATAATATTGTCTCTAAGGATAATGCACACAAGAATGCATTCATGTGCGGGATAAGTTGAACATTAGAAGGCACAAGAAGGATAGTAAAGGAAACGTGCACCATGAAACAGCTTTGATTCGGGACTTAGCAATTTTCATGGATACATGGCTATTTTTGGAGATAAAAGTGTTTGGAGCACACATTGAGATGGAGACTTATGCACGACACAAAAATTCTATTTTGGGAACGAGCATTTGATAAAGACCATGCATTCAAGTTTAGAGATAATAATAGGATATACTACTTCAAGTTAACTATAGGATGTCTATTATCAGCGCACTTGCATGTTGTGCATGTTATTGTAAAGGTAGCATGGCTATTTTTAGCATGCAACCTATATTGGGAAGTGCATGGGTAAGCAGTGAAGGGAAAGTCCCCACCCCTATAAATATGTAGTGAACTGTGTAGTTTTAAAAAAACTGAATGAGTTATTATAGAGTTATGCTGCTGGATCTTAATACGCACGCATAACTTATGGTAATGCTTATATGATGTAATAAGCTTCTATGTTTTACTGTGTTTAATGTCAATGGAGTAATTATTGATTGGATAATGGTGTTAAACCATGACTGTAATCTGGTTCTTGTATGGTTAATCTTATCGTAGTGTCAGTGTTTAGTTCATGATTCTCCTAGGATCTAGATCTGGTTTATGCATTGTGGAACATGTTTATGTCTACTTATGGATCTGATACATGCTATTACCTTCATCACACTAAAATCCTACACAAGATAACTCTAAAAAGGGGCCTAGTACCTTTGTGTGCTTTGGGTGAGCGCTCAACTTAGGCTTGGGTGATGTGCCAGCATGCCTAGTTTTTTATATAGTGGATTCTAGACTGCATCATTGGTTCCGTTACCGAGACCTCTTTTTCAGTTGTTTTTAGGATGGTTCACAATGAAGACGTACCCAGTTAACCTTAGTGAGTATTGAGGAGTGGGTAAAAGATCTGGAAGAAGAGTATGCTCAGAGGTTCAACTACTTGATATGAGTTTGATGCACATGCACGTGGGTGGAGCAATAATTTTACAGAATGTTTATATGAGAAGCTTCTTTGCTGATTTTTCTGGTAGATTTGTATGAGTGGCTGGTTTCTTATGCATCTAAAAGGAATTAGAGGTATCATACACTTGTTTGGATGAAGGAAGAATATCAGGGCCCTTTAAGATGCTGATTTGATTTGGACGTGTGCATTGTGGATGCTTGGTTCCATGGTGTTTTGACTAGATATATTTTAGAGTACTCAATTTCCACTTATTCTTTCCCAGAGGTAGATGAGTTCTAGTTTTTTACGTTATCACAAGGGGAACTTGTTTACAAGGCATTCCACTGGCGATGAAAATCTTGATGAGTAAACCCCTGAACTTGGAAGAAAAGCTGATGGCTAGCTAAAACCCTATGCACGCGTGGTGTGTAGGAGCAGGTTTGGTGAAAGGATGGCGGACCTAATGGCAGAAAGGAAACAGAGAAGAAAGGTGACTTAAGTATAATGAGGAGTGCATGAGAGGGAGATAGAGAAGCAACATGATATTGCAGAGTGGATGGTGATTGAGGAGAGAGATGACTCTTGAAGGATTTGGAGTTCCCGCAGGAGGCATAGAGGCCAGAGCATCTATGGAACTCCCCCCCTTTGGGAAAGCATGACAGGGAACCCTCATTGGCCTCATGTGGGAGGTGCACCAATAGCAGAGATGACATGGGCTGTAGGTGTGTACATCTGAGATCTACCTGGAAACCTAGCCCATGCACTTTGGTTTTCTAGTATCTAGTATAACCAATAGTCAACAAGCTATTTTGGGGGAGTATAAGACTATGAGTAAATCAAGTAGAAAGTCCATCTATGGCTAGGAAAACATATTATTTGTTATTTGGAGGTACCTTTTTAAGTGCATCATCGGCACATAACTCAAGTGCGCATAATTTTGGACTCACTTCTAAGAGTAGTACCACCTTGCAGACTTTAGGATTTTATTTTAGTACTGTTATCCAAAATTCACCCCCCAGGGTTAATTTGATAACATGCATCAAAATTCTCAAGTCCCAGGCAGATAATTGATTCAGAGCAAACATCATGTTTCTGGGGTTCCCTCGGAATTTTTTCTAACTCCCCTGGCCAAAGAAGGAAAGAGCAAGCTCTGAGAAAATGCGGAAAAGGTTGCAGAAGACAGGCTCAGGTTGATCCAGAAAAAATCATGAAAAAATTGGCTAAGTCCTGCTCAAGGTCACCTTTGGGACATATGGGATGAAGGTACGCGAAAGACCCGAACCGGCCGGTTCGGCCGGAACGGGGAATTGTAGCACCGGAACAGACAGACTAGAAGGACGTGTGGGACGCGGAAAGCCGGTTCGGCCAAAGGAGAAAAAATGGACTAACTGCTGAGCGGGACAGTTCGGGACAAGAGTACGCAAAGTACGCGAATCGGGCCGGTTCAGCCAAAATGGGAACAAACAGTCCAGACGCAAAGGGACATTTGGGCCGCGAGGACGCGATTCAGCCGGATCGGGTGAACCAGAAGAATTTGTCCCACGAAGCACTAGGACATTTGGGACAAATGGACGCGAACCGGCCGGTTCAGCCCGAAAACAGGGAAAGTTCAGCATTGGGGCAAATCCGGGACAAAGGGATGCGCGGGACGCGGATAGCCGAAGGAGCTGAAAGCCAATCAGATTGCGCCACGCGTCATCAACGGATATGGGACAGGGAAGCCCATTTCGGGTGGATCGGAATTTTTTGTCCCAAATAGCACTGGGACATCCGGGACAAAAAGACGTGAAGTGGACGCAAAGGATCCGAGCAGGCCCGATGGACCAATCACAGATCGTGACACGTGTCGCCAAGGGAAAGAGTCTAAAAAGTCAAAGGGGCGAGTTTTCGAGCACTGATCCGAACCAATGAAATAGCGCCACGTGTCCAAATTTTAAGGGGCCCACAAGAAAAGCCCACGAAAAGGTGGAGAGAGGGAATTGCTCAGCGAATCAGAGCCTGCCACGTGTCGTCCAGATGGCGAGAGTGCGGGAAAAGATTTTAAAATCCTGTTCTTGGTCTGTTTTGTGCCCTAAATCTTCAGACCTCCATATCTTTCGATCCAGAGCTCGGATTCGCACGTTCTTGATATCAACGGAAATCTTGTGAGATGCTCTACATGATTCCAGGGTCAATCTTGCATTGTAGTGCAGTCTAGAGAGAGAAAATTCAGAAACATCTCTGGGCACGTAGTAATGGCCGGAAGCTACGTTTCAACAACCAGTTTAATGCACATGGGTCCCATTCTTCTTCATCCCTAGCCAGAAGTGACATTTCAACGACCAAATCAATGCAGAATGGGTCACATTCTCCTCCAAATTGGTCAAATATGGTAGGGTATGGGTTGGTAAGGTTCCCCATGTCGTTTTAATGCATCTGCAGTCAATGAGGAATGGGCTTGCATGTTTTCCCCACATTTCTGTCCCCCTGGGCTCGACCCATGCAATGTAAAAAGCCAGATTTGGCTCATTATGATAACAGAGTTGTTCATCTTTTTCTGCTCTGCCCTCCCTTCTTTTCTTCTCTAGGGTTGAAAATGGAGTTTGAAACCTCCTCCCTTGCTCTGTAATGGCGTTTTTTGCCTTTTACTAATGAAATGATGTTCTGTGCAAACTTCTGAAGCAACAAAAAACGTGTTTCGTGATGCATCTGTCCATCCATTGCTCGTCTTTTGTTTGTTCTCTCCTTGCCTCCTCTTCATTGCAGGTATTTGCGCATATTATGAATGTTCAACATAGGTCTGGAGCTGTGTTCATGGAGTTTTGGGACATTTTCTATGTGAAATCTATCCTTGGGTTTGTGATGCTTCTGTCCATCCTTCCCATTGCTCACCTCTCTTTGTTCCATGGCAGTTTTGATAGAGGTTCAACATTCTCCTTCTCTGGTGTATCACCATGTTTAGTGTAGGCTTTTTTTGTTTTTTCCTCTCTCTCTCTCTCTCTCTCTCTGTCTCTCTCTCCTTGGCATTGATTAGATATAGGATTAGATTAGCTTTCCTGCACTGGAATAGCTTGTGGAAGGTAGTTTAAGAGCAAGAACCAGCCTTCTCTGGAGATTCCTTTCTCATTTTCACAGGTCCCACACTTAGAGAAAGGATACAATGTTGTGCAATCACACTGGATGCCTGAGTGATCAACCTAGAAGCCTGATCTGCATCCCAGGGGTGCTGTGATTCGTCATCAACAGTTTTGGCATGCCTGGTGGGAGATCACAGAAGTTAGAGTTTCATATTTTAGAGGTGTCTCATTATCAAATAGAAAATCTTAAGCCACCGTGCGACCCATCAAAAGTTTTGGCATGCCCGGTGGGACCTTAGAGGTCTTCCACTTCATCTTTTGCAGGATGGTGTGTTCCTGTGAAGATTTCAGCCTTTGGAGGCACTTACAAACACACTTCTTGGCAACTCCATTTGATCAGCAACTCATTCTCTGAAGTTGCAGACCTGTTTTTCATCCATTTTCATCCATCTTTCTTTCCATCTCATTTCATTCTTTTCCATTCCATGAGGGTTGTGCAACCACTGACTTCATTTACATCATGGAATTCACATTTCCAACAACAGCAGTATATTCACACCCTCCAACACGTTTTACAAATCCTCCAAATCAGCATTTGGAACAAATTCAAGATCAGTATGCATACCCATATGAGCAGCAGTGCCAAAGTCAGTTTGGCTATGGAGCCTTCCAAGAGCAAGAGTATGCATACAATGAAGACCATCAGATCCAAGATGCTGGTCTGTTGGAGAAAATCCAAAAGATGGAGGTAAAGATGGTGCAGTCCAGAGCAACAGCTCAGATGAGAGCTTTCAGAATTGGTTTCAGGACTCCTTGTCCATGGGGAGGCCCTTTTCCAAGACACTTCAGCCCTCAAGAGGAGCTGGACTTCATGATAAAGATGCTGCCCCCAACTTGCACAATGGACAGCAGAAATAGAGGCCTATACATTCGGTGTTGAACAACCTTGTCAATGGGTAAGTTCTACACCATCATCTGGTTTTTCTCTTCCCATTACTCAAGCAGCATCATCTCATTTGGACTTACAAATTTTAAACTCTCCATCTGCTGTCCCAAATGTTGATCCCATGTCTCCACCTCTCAGTCTTCCACCACACCTCAATTCTTCTTTCCTTTTTCCTTCCAAACAGTCATCCTCTCCACAAGAGATAAAAGAAATCCCCCCTCCCTCTAAAGAAACAAGAGGTTTCACTGCCTCCACCACCACAAAAAATTGTACAATCAGTTGAGTTTCAACCCATCCCTCCTCTTGCATTCCCAATTTCATGTGGGAAGAAGAAATTGCAAAAATCAGTCATCAAGGACAGCAAGAAGAGGAGCCCAACAGAAAAGAAATGACAGATGACTTGAAGGTTTGGGCTGCCAAGTTTGGGATGACAAAGATCCCCTTGATGGTTAAACCTACAGAAGAGGCTAAGGTTGAAAAAATGGTGGCCAGGGCTGATTTTGTTGCAGCAGTAGAAGAAGATCTTGAAGTCCCAACTTGTCCTCTAGAGTAGCAGACTGAAGAGTTTGACTTGAAAAACTTCATGCTGGAGGAGGAGCTCATTCAAGAGCAAGATTTCCTTCGAGTAATAGAGGAGGGAGAAGCTGCTCCAAATCCAAAAGAAGAGGAGCACATTCTAGTTGTGGAGGAGAAAAGTGCAGATCCAAGGGCTTTGAGCACAAAGCAGGCTACAAGAGAACCTTCAGTTCTTCTTTCTACTTCACCTCTCTCAAGTTCTAATGTTGAAGAAGAGTTTGATCTCTCAAACTCAATGTTGAAGGGTGAGAGAAACCATGGTGGTCAAGTTGCAGATCAAAAGGACACCATGGGAGAAGCTGAACACGAGCAGCAAGACAGTCATGAGGCAATTTATCTGTCAGATTTGGAGGACTGTTTTGATGGAGAAGAGCCGATTGAGTTTCCAACATTCTCTCTTTCATCATCCACATTCCAAACACCAAAGCCTGTTGTCATGGAGGAGAACATTCATTTGTAGAAGCCTGCATCTTATAGCAGCTCTTTGGAATCAAAATTGGAAGATTTAAATCTTCCATGTTCTTCATCGGAGGAAGAGAAAGGACAGAAGGATTCCACCATTTCTTCCACATCATCCATTCAAGAGGGTCTACAAGAGAAATCCATTTTTGGAGTTGAAAATCAGAGCTATGGGCATATCAAACGGATCATACCTTGCCCAATCAGGTATTTGGCTTCATTGGAGCCAAAGGAGAAGCCACAACCAGTCATGTTTGCTTCTAAGCATGAGGATGAGCTACAAAGTACCAAGGATCAGCTGTCATACCTCTTCAATCCAAATGCAGAGCAACTAAAAGAGGTATTGGATTTGTATTCAGTTGACACCTTGATGATTTGGATAGAATACCAGCTTCTTGTTGATTTTCCATCCATCCAAACAGCCATGATCAGTGCCAAATCAATTGCATGGCTGCCAATTTTGAAGAAAGGAAGCTATTTCTCACAACCAGTTGCAGGGTTTGTTTATCTTGCCTTTGCTTCCAGTTAGAGTAGAGTAGATAGGTTTGCTTTCAGTAGAAGAAGTTCTTGTGCACACTCTGCATGTTCCATTTGGAGCATGTATGATTTTTAGTTTTGTACATAGTTTTTAGTGTTGCTGGTTTTGCTCTTGCACAGTTCATTTCAGTGGCTTTTTAGTGAGGTCAACTCCAGGTTCAATGGATTTAGTGGCTTAGAGGGAGGTTTTCAAAGTTCAGATCAGTTGCAGGTTACAACTCAGGACTCCATGCCCAATGGATGCTTCAGGCAACTGGTAACTTCATCTAGCAGGCAGATGACCCCGCTGAGTCGCCAAATTGTTATCCAAAATTCACCCCCCAGGGTTAATTTGATAACATGCATCAGAATTCTCAAGTCCCAGGTAGATAATTGATTCAGAGCAAACATCATGTTTCTGGGGTTCCCTCAGAATTTTTTCTAACTCCCTTAGTCCAAAGAAGGAAAGAGCAAGCTCTGAGAAAATGTGAAAAAAGTTGTAGAAGGCAAGTAGGTTGCAGGCCAAGAAAAAATCACGAAAAATGGCTAATTCCTGCTCAAGGTCACCTTTGGGACATATGGGACGAAGGTACGCGAAAGACCCGAACTGGCCGGTTCGGCCGGAATGGGGAATTGTAGCGCCAGAACAGTCGGACCAGAAGGACGCGTGGGACGTGGAAAGCTTCAGTTTGGCCGAAGGAGAAAAAATGACTAACTGCTGAGCGGGACAAGTTCGGGACAAGAGTACGCAAAGTACGCGAACCGGCCAGTTTGGCCAAAATGAGAACAAACAGTCCGGAAGCAAAGGGACATCTGGGCTGCGAGGATGCGATTCCCACGAGGCCGGAAGAATTTGTCCCACAAAGCACTGGGACATTTGGGACAAATGGACGCGAACCAGCCAGTTCAGCCCGAAATAGGGAAAGTTCAGCACTAGGGACAAATGGGACAAAGGGACGCGTGGGACGCGGATAGCCGAAGGAGCCGAAAGCCAATCAAATTGCACCACGCGTCATCAGCGTAGATATGGGACAGGGAAGCCCATTTCGGGTGGATTGGAAGTTTTTGTCCCAAGATAGCACTGGGACATCCGGGACAAAAAGACGCAAAGTGGATGCGAATGGATCCGGCAGGCCCGATGGACAAATCATAGCGTGACATGTGTCGCCAAGGGAAAGAGTCCAAAAAGTCAAAGGGGCGAGTTTTCAAGCACTGATCCGAACCAATGAAATAGCGCCACGTGTCCAAATTTAAGGGGCCCACACAAGCCCGAAGCCCGCGAAAAGGTGGAGAGAGGGAATTGCTCAGCGAATCAGAGCCTGCCACGTGTCGTCCAGATGGCGAGAGTGCGGGAAAAGATTTTAAAATCCTGTTCTTGGTCTGTTTCCGTGCCCTAAATCTTCAGACCTCCATATCTTTCGATCCAGAGCTTGGATTCACACGTTCTTGATATCAACAGAAAGCTTGATGAGATGCTCTACATGATTCCAGGGTCAATCTTGCATTTTAGTGTAGTCTAGAGAGAGAAAATTCAGAAATGTCTCTGGCACGTAGTAATGGCCGGAAGCGACGTTTCAACAACCAGTTTAATGCACATGGGTCGCATTCTTCTTTAGCAACGACCAGAAGTGACATTTCAGTGACCAAATCAATGTAGAATGGGTCGCATTCTCCTCCAAATTGGTCAAAGATGGCAGGGGGGGGGGGTATGGGTTGGTAAGGTTCCCCATGCCGTTTTAATGCATCTGCAGTCAATGAGGAATGGGCTTGCACGTTTTCCCATGTTTCTGTCCCCTGGGCTCGACCCATGCAATGTAAAAATCCAGATTTGGCTCATTATTATAACAGAGTTGTTCATCTTTTCTGCTCTGCCCTCCCTTCTTTTCTTCTCTAGGGTTGAAAATGGAGTTCGAACCTCCTCCCTTGCTCTGTAATGGCATTTTTTCCTTTTACTAATGAAATGATGTTCTGTGTAAACTTTTGAAGCAACAAAAAACGTGTTTCGTGATGCATCTGTCCATCCTTGCTCGTCTTTTGTCTTGTTCTCTCCTTGTCTCTCTTCATTGCAGGTATTTGTGCATATTCTGAATGTTCAACACAGGTCTGGAGCTGTGTTCATGGAGTTTTGGGACATTTTATGTGTGAAATCTATCCTTGGGTTTGTGATGCTTCTGTCCATCCTTCCCATTGCTCACCTCTCTTTGCCCCATGGCATTTTTGATAGAGGTTCAAACATTCTCCTTCTCTGGTGTATCACCGTTTTAGTGTAGGCTTTTGTTCTGTTCCTTTCTCTCTCTCTCTCTCTCTCTCTCTCTCTCTCTCTCTGTCTCCTTGGCATTGATTAGATTAGGATTAGATTAGCTTGCCTGCACTGGAATAGCTTGTGGCAGGTAGTTTAGGAGTAGGAACCAGCCTTCTCTGGAGATTCCTTTCTCATTTTCACAGGTCCCACACCTAGAGAAAGGATTCAATGTTGTGCAATCACACTAGATGCCTGAGTGATCAACCTAGAAGCCTGATCTGCATCCAGGGGTGCTGTGATTCGTCATCAAACAAGTACCACTATTGGCACACAAGGTATTACATCCACTGGTCCACTTCCAGCTATAGATGGAGGATCAGGGGGAATATGTGGCTCTAGTTATGGTGGATCTAGTGAGTCTGGAGGTAGAGGTAACATTAGAGGTTCTGGATTAGGTGTGCATGGTCCTCACCAACCCTAAAATATTTACATGGAGATGTCACTTCATCTTCCAAAGTATAGGGGAATAAAAGATAATACTAATCATGTGCACATGTGTGAGATATTGTGGCATACAAAAGGGATTACGAATTCTAAGCACAAGGAAAATTGGTTTGTAACTATGTTTTAGGGACACACTAATAGTTAGCACATGAAATTTTACCTTGACCAAACTTGCATAGATTATGCAGCACTACAAGATGTCTTCCTTAAAAAGTTTCATATCCCTGAGTTTGAGTAGAAGAGTATAAGTGCACTCAAGGATATTAAGAAGGGCACTACTGAGAGCATTCAAGAATATGATTCCCATTTCAAAACAATTTTTTCTAACCTTTCATATGATATCCATGCAAGCCATCATACATAATGGTTTTTTGGGGGCTTGATCACACCATTTAGGAGGGAACTGTCACATAATACATATACGGATCCGTGTAAAGAACTTGAAGTAGCGTTGTGTGTTGAGGAAGTCAGAAGTATAGACATTGGGGTGATCCCATTCTTGGAAGCACATATTATAGCTATGGTGAAGCAGTTGGAGAAACTATCGACCAATTCAGCACATGAGACGTGCACTAGGATTTAGTGTACAAATTGTGAAGTGGAAGGGCACACTAAGGATAATTTTTCCTACAAGTCAATATGTTCATTGTTTCTAAACTGTGAGATATGTCATTTAGACCATGATGTAAGCTGCTACCCATTATTACAACGCATGATCAGAAAGAATGTATCTTGCTATTGTAAGATTTTACGCTCCACAACTCACAATACATAAGAATCCAAGTTGATTATTCAGATCCATGATGCCATCAATATTGGTGTGTGATAGACAGGAGTATCAGATAACTCTAAAATTAAAAGTGAGCACCATGATCATGATCACACCCAAGGGTGCTATGATCAGAATGAAGGATGATTTAAAGGAAGTCATGGTAGAGATCGAGGATACCATGGTGGATTCGAGGGCTGAGGTCATGGTGATGGATGAGGTGAGTTTTCTCATGGAATGTGTTATACATGCGGATCCCCTAACCACTATAGGAACGAATGCCCTCACAGTATTACTTGTTATTTTTGTGGGAAGAATCATAACTATGAGGAATGCCCAGAATTATATGAACATATTAGCAAGCAACATAAACAAGAGAACAAGGGCATAGGGATGGTTAGAATAAATTGTGCCATGAAAAATTAGTGGATGCTAAAGTTGGCACTAGAGCCTGAGGTAGTACCTGTAAAGATTACTACACACATTAAAGCTACACGTGCCAGAGAAACATTACAAAAGAAGAATACCATTACTAAGGAGGAGGTTTTACATGCAAGGTACCCAAATCCTACCATACGGGATCTTACAAATAAATAGGATATGTTGTTCCTATAATGTAGGAAACAATACACAAGTTGTTTTAATAACTCGTTATTACAAACCAAATAATCATTATTATAATTATGAGTTGTTTCTAAACAAATCATAATATAATAATAAACTAAATACAAATAATGTTAACACTAACATAATCCTAACATTCACTCCCTTAGTGTGAACATTATTTACTGATGGCACCCCCTTAATGTGAACAAGGAAAAAATGCACCATAGAACTGGAATCAGAATCGTATGCCTCTGCATACTTTTAGGTCTGCATACTGTTGGCTTGGATCTTGCTATCTGGATCTTGCTACACATGACCAATCCACTTCACCACAGTGAACCCCATATTTTATGATCACACTTCCACTGATTCACCTACATATGCAAACTCAACCGTTCCTACTTTCACTTCCAATGAATGATATATTTCACCAACCGATCGATGTTAAAAGTACAACAGTCAAAGGATCTCTACAGTCAGAGGATCACTCTAGTTTAGCTGCCCTCCTATACAACTTTTCATAGGTTCCAAATTGAACTTCTCCTCATTTGGATCAAAACAAGGGAAGGAAACCAAACACCATTTTATTTAGCACAAATCACACAACTGAAATAGTAGAAAATACTGCCACCAAATTTGAATGCAACCCCATCACTGGTGAATGATGAGAGGTGTTGATCTCCCTTCATCCTCCGATGCCTCTGAACTCTAGTAGATGAATTATTTACCATAAGTAGTCCTCATCACTAGGACAAGAAAGTTATTCAACTTTAGAATATTCATCCCAATCAGTTTCTTCTTCAACTAAAAAATATTTTCAATCTATTTTTTCATCAAGTAGATCTTTCACCCTCTTTTTACAATTCAAAATTACATGTCCTAATCCTTTGTAATAAAAAAATGTAACCATTCCTCGTGATGGAGCTTGCTTTGAAGTATACTTCCCCTTTTTTGATGATGTACTAGCTTTATTGTGCACATATAAAACCTCCTCTTTTGGCTCGGAAGGTTCATTATGATCAAGAAGAGTAGAAATTACTCCTTTTAAACCAACGTTAAGATTGCTCATAGTAAAAATCATATGAGACATTTTTTAGGAAAAATATTCAAAAGAATGGATTTGGCATCATCATCATTTACCTTTTCATTAATGCCGGTGAGATGATTAAGTAGAGAGTGAAAATTTCTTATATGATCTGACATTTTTGCACCCTCGTCCATCTTTAATCCATATAATTTTTACTTCAGAGTCATCTTGGCACTTTCCGCTTCAGATCTAAAAAGATTGTTTAAAGTCTCCCAAATTTACTTTACAGACTTTGTAAAGTCCACATGGTGTAGGTAAGCTTTAGATAGACCGTGACTAATAGTTCTGAAGGCCTTTTGATCCTTGACAGTCCACTTTACGAGATCTATTGCATTTTTCGGTGTTATAGTATTAGGTTTAACAACATCCCACAAATCCTTCTCAATCAAATTTAGTTTCATCCGAATTATCCATGTATAAAAATCTCGTCATTTGAACTTCTCAACAAGACTGAACTTCTCCATTAAAAAAAAATGACACACAAAACAATGAAGGACATTGGATGTTGGGTAACACTAAAAATGTGTTCGTAAGGCAAAAAAAATTATTTTTACAATTTTTACAATAACGATAACAAAATGACACTCACATATCAACAAATGACTATTAACAACTCAAACCATTAATTTTTTTAAACAGTCCTAAATATGAATTGATAATTAAAATATAGGTGAGACTAATCTTTACTCCTGAAAACACATATGACACTAAAAATAAAAGAAAAAAAAAGAATTTGAAATGGACTCAACACACCAGTTCATGAATCATTTGAATGGCCACGTGGAGAATGAGAAGATTTGAGACATGTTGACTATAGATTTGCTCAAGCATACCGAGGTTATGAATATTAATCACCGCACATTTTCCCATGCCCCTGCTCTGTTGTGTGCTCGATCCACCATATGATGAGATTGAAAATTTGCAATAAAAGACTTATGGTTTGACCTCTTGTTGATACGTGGAGAAGTCACGATTGGGCATTGACTATAATCAAGTTTTCACTATGGTGATAAAACCAATCTACATGCAAATCCTGCTTCAAATTCTCTAATCATACCAAAAACATCACATCAAATTATTATTGAATGAGGCAACAATAATAAATTCCAAGTTGAGTGTATCTGTGTTATAAGAATTTATACAAAAAATTTGATTCAACCAGTCACCAATGTGATAAGTCCTGTCAATGTAATCTATCCACATAGGTCACCACTATTACTATACAAACAGTTATAGCCATGAGAACTAAAAATTTGGCAAGTCACATCCTTGAGTAGTAGTAATGAAACATGATCAGAAAGATGTAGATCTAGGTTGCTATGCATGAAGAGCTCCAAGAATATTGGATAAAAATGTGTCCCAATTTAACACAACATTATTCTCATGTTGACTCAATAGAAAAAAATTGGATATTCCTTGAATAACTATAAGAACGTTGGTGATGACGACTGGTTTTTTATTGTGCAGCATATAATAAATATGACACAAGCATTCAATGAAACCATGAAATATTAGACAAGAACACAAATCTCTCAAAAAATATCCAAAGATGATAGGGACGCATACCTCTGATCAGAATAGATTTAAAAAAGTTTGAAAAGCAAACTGATAACGTACGTACCAAAAAAAAATTATCAACTCGGGACAATCAAAAGGATGTGACCATTTTGTCCCTTGACCAAACATTAGAACTCCATATCTACTTGAAGAAGATCGCTCTGATACCAAATGAGAGTTTTAGACTAAATTTACACACTGAATAATTCTATATTCTATGTATTAATCAACCATACACGATCTTACAAATAAATAGGATAGGTTGTTCCTACAATGTAGGAAACAACCCACAACAATACACTAGTTGTTTTAAAAACTCGTTATTACAAACCAAATAATGATTATTATAATTATGATTTGTTTCTAAACAAATCATAATATAATAATAAACTAAATACAAATAATGTTAACACTAACATAATCCTAACAAGAAGGAGATTTATCAAGAGACCATGGAGGTACTTAGAAATATTCAAGCTAAAATGTAGTGTTTAAAGGAACAGTCATGGAAGTTGGAAAAATGAAGGCATCAGAGACACTCCAGTCAGATATTGATGATTTGAAAGAGGTATGTAAGATGATGTGCGAAGAGAATATTATTCCATGACTAGGGAATTGGTTAAAGGGAAACACTCTGTGTGCAAGTATTGAGAATGGGAAGAAGATCCTGCATGCTAATATTCCCCCTCATAGCTTGGATTATGACAAGGAAATCACTCTGAATGTTGTTGTGGATGGGTGGATTTTAAGTAATAAATTGATTGACATAGACACAAAAGTGAATGTGCTTACTTTAGATGCATGGGTACAGATGGGAAATCCTCTATCATATCCATCCTCTAATGTATTGTTTATGGCTAATCAGAATAAGGCCACTCCAATTGGATTTTTAACGGATGTATCCATTGCTATACAAGGGGCCAAGTTCACTAGGGACTATGAGGTTTTGGAACTTGTAGAAGCAGAAAGCTTCCTAGCTCTACTTGGGTGTCATTGGTGTTATGCAAACAATGTTGATCTATGGTTCAACAAGGGGTATATAAGTTTTGAGAAAAAGGAAGAATGAGTTATTATCCCTTTAACAGATGGAAAATATACACCTTATTTTGAACCTTTGATTGAGGAAAATATGAACAAAATTTATATGCATGATATTCGAGATCTAGAAGTCCTTAAGCCATCTAAGGAAGGAATTGTCATGTGGGAAGATGCGCAGTCTATTATTGATACTACAAGTATTACTTGTGAAAATTAGGCACATGAGACCTATGAGATGGTTGGGTGTAAAGTAAGAAGCAAAATTTTATGGAGGAGAAAACCTTGTTGTATTAGGCAGATAGATAATAACTCTGTACCGTGGTACACTAGAGAAGGAGATCTTATAGTATTCCTACGCGCCATGGAGGACCAGTGGATAGATCAAGTGGAAATAAGAAATATGTTAGTGTATACCCTATGTAGGATGACAAGATGCTAGTGGATGGTTCACAGGGATAGTCTCATAGAATGGAATGAAGTAAGAATTTCTCTAATAACCCAGTTTATCATGAGAAATGCACCTACTCAGATCTACATGTATCATGGTAGTCAATGTATTCAACACCACATTCAATAGTATGAGAGAATATGGATAGAGGGGTAGGAAGATTTACCACCTTCACTTTGGGTGCACAAAATTTATTCCACTTTGCAAGGCTAGGCATGTGCTTCATATGTTTATGCAGAATTGCATATGGAGACTAGAAATTTGTAAGAATTAATTGCAGGAATCGTCTAAAATTTTGACTACTTCTCTACTACACCTCCGATGAGAGAGGCATTACACATTATGGAATTCTTGACTACGTGAGATAGTACAAAGGATGAAGAACTCATTTGGGAGTTATTTGGTAAGGAACAACTAGGAAAACACTTTGATGATATAGATGAGACAAATGCCAAACTATTTAAGCACACTTTCTTTGAGAAGGAAAAAAGAAATATTGTCTACATAGTGGATGATGAAGAAGTAGAAATTTTGAACATTAATCATTCTGTAGTTATGCACGAGGTTTTAGATAGTGTAGATAAACATGCACGTGCCTATCATGAACCTATGAAGACTAAGAAAGTGAACATTGGCACAGATGTTGAACCTAAGGAGGCCATAGTTGGAGATTATTGGTCTGATTCTGAAGTAGTGAAGATAATTGAGTTACTACATGATTTCTAGGACTTATTTCCTAAGGGATACCATGAGTTAAAGGTGGTGCATGCGTCATTATGTGAGATGAATATTAAGCTAAAGGAAGGAGTGGTCATGGTCAGGAAGATACCTTACAAGATGAACCCTAACATGTGCATAAAAGTTAAGGAAGAAATTGACAAAATGCTGAAATATGGCATCATTAAGCACAAGAATTAGAGTGGGTTAGCCCCGTGGTAATAAATATAAATAAATATGGATGAATTAGGATTTGTGTCGATTACACGGAGAAATGCTACATGTGTGATTGATCCTTTTCCTATGCCTTTCACTAAGGAAATATTAGAAGGCATTGCAGGTCATGAAATTTACTCTTTTACAAATGGATTCTTTGGGTATCATCAAGTAAGAATTGCCCAGGAGGATTAAGAGAAGACAACTTTCACTATTGAATGGGTAAGCTTTTCATATACAGTGATGCCCTTTGGTTTGAAGAATGTTCTTACTGTATTTTTGTGCATAGTTGTTCAAGCATGCCACGATTTTATCCATAAATTCTTGCAGGTTTACTTGGATGATTAGACGATATGGGCTTGTTAAGGATCATCATGAAAACTTGCACTTAATGTTTGAATGGTGTAGACAATTAAGAATATCTTTAAACATCAAGAAGTGTGTATTTTCTACACCTATTGAAACTCTGCTAGGGTATATCATTTGCAAGGAAGGTTTGTTAGTAGATCCCGCTAAGGTTACAGTTATTATAGGCCTGGAGGAATGTACCATTCAAATTGAGGTGTGCAGATTCTTGGGCCATACAGGGTATTGCATAAAATTTATTAAAGGATATAAAAATATTTCCGTGCCCCTGGAGGAGTTACTAAAAGGAAAAGGGACATTCTATTGGGGATAACTATAGTAGTACACATTTGAGGCATTAAAGGAGAGAATTACTACAAAACCTCTTCTACATTTTCCCTCATGGAACCAACCATTTCATGTACATGTGGATGCCTTTGGTATGACCATTAGTGTAGTGTTAGCTCAGCCTAGAGAAGGTATTATAGATCATCCTATCTGCTTTGTTAGTATAAAGTTGACTCCTGCAGAAAAAAATTATACAACTATAGAGTGCGAGGCCTTGTCAATGATCTACGAACTACATAAGTTTAGAAAGTACGTGCTAACAAAACCTTTTTAATTTTATACAAATCACATACCATTAAAATATTTGGTAAATAAGCACGTTTTACAAGGGATGATATTTCGATGGGTTATCTTATTACAAGAATTTGACTTCACAGTCATGGTAAAACTAGGTAAAAGTAATTTTGGCCCAGACCACTTATCAATAATTCAAGAAGGAGAGGATGCATAGATAATTGAAGATACAATGTCGGATGCATAGTTGTATAGGTTACATCATTTACCTTCAGAATTGGAGGATATTTTTGTCTTTTTACACACAGATATAATGTCAGAAGGAATGAAATCCTTAGAGAAGAAAAAACTTGCAATTTGCACTACACCCTTCATGTTGATCAGTGGTGACTAATAAAAACTAGGCCGAGATGAAGTATTGTGTCGGTGTGTATTAGAACATAAGCACACAGATATCATAGAAGAGGCTCATGGTGGTATTGTAGGTGACGCCACCACTTGTAATATTCTACTCACTAGATTATGGTGGGAGACCCTATATAAGGATTGTAAGGATTATTGTAAGGTGTGTAATCAATGTCAGCACCTTGGAAAACCTGGAAAAAGAGATGAAATGCCTTTGAGACTTATTACTAGTGTAGAGTTGTTTGAAAAATGGGCAATAGACTATGTGGGTCATATTTCCCCAGCCGCATGTAGAATCGGGTCATGCTACATCATCACTTGTATAGATTATCTTACATGATGGGAAGAAGCAACACCTACAAAGGATTTTATAGTAGCTACAACAATAAGGTTCTTATGGGAAAATATTGTTACTAGGTATGGATGTCCGTTGAGTTTGAAAAGTGATAGGGGCACACACTTCTTGAATGAGACAATCAGGATATTGTTGGATGGATTTAGGGTCAGGCACCATAAGACTACACCTTATCACCCTCAAGAAAATGGGACTACTTAGGCCTTAAATAAGATATTGGGCCATACCTTAACAAAACTTTGTGATGTTGGAAGGAAAGATTGGAATGATAAATTTTATGTTGTACTTTGGGCATATAGAATAACCTACAAAACATTGAATAATGTCACACCCTTTCAGTTGGTGTTTGGCATAAAAATAGTTCTTCCCATGGAATTCATATTACCTTCTTTGTGTATTACGTGTGTGGGAGGTCTAGCTAATGAGAAATCATTAGAAGAAATAATTGACAAGTTAATACAACTAGATGATAAGTGTGTCATGACACATTAGAGTCAGAAACAAGAAAAGGATAGGCAAAATGCATGACATGACAAAAACATCAGGGATAAGAAGCTTTAGGTTGGACAGATGGCACTTATTTATGATTCTAAGTTTCTGCACCATCCTGAAAAACTTAAGGTGTATTGGTTGGGACCAATGTTATCACTCACATCCTTGAATTAGGCACTCGATGGAACATGGTTAACCATTTACTTTAATGGGAGTAGGCTGAAGCCTTACTATAAATATATATTCTTGGTGTTTGTAATAAGGAAGTATTTCCATTTAGTATATATTTCCCTTTTTGTAGTTATTTTCAATGTATTTCCTTCTTCGTCGCTATGATTTGCCAATTTAGTTCAGTGTTTTGTGTAATAAGTGCATTTACGTGCTAGAAGCTAATTACAATATGAAGTATTTTATGTGTAGAGGAATGCACATACCATTGGTGTGGGGTGGTTGTTATTCAAAATTGGGTACACATGAAAACATATTGTTATAGGTGCTATTCAAAAATGGAAGGGAGCTGCTAGAAAGAATATTACTCTTAAGGAAGACCATAGTTGGGAATAAATGAATGAATAATATAATGCGACGGTAGCAGTGAGTTGGCTGAAGAAAATACTAGAGGAAGGCACAGTGGTAAGGTACATCGGTGCATGGACACGTGTAGATGGAGGTCTGTAATGAGAAGGTAGGAAGGCATCTTGGAAGGTTATAGCTGTGGAACGTAGGTATATCGCGTAGAAATCAAGAAAATTTTCAATTAATGAGAGGATCAGTGGTAGGTAGAGGAGTAATAAATGTAATAAATTTTAGCAACTCTATATAAAAATGTGATGCGGGTTTATTTTTACATTTGCAATCACAAGTATTTGAGCGAGTTAGTTGCAACCAAACCAAGAGAAATGTGTTGAGGTGTGGAGAGTTGTGAAAGCAAGCGTGGAGAGAAGATTTATGCACAGAAGTGGCTTGCGTCCCCATTGGAGAAGGGTTTGACCAAAGAAAAATAATTAAAAAAGAGCTAGGGCATGTGGTTTTGAGCTAGGGTAAGTGATTTTTAGCTAGGGAATGTGATTTCAAGCTAGGGTATGTAGTTTCAAGCTAGGGCACTAGAGCTTACTCGACAGAGGAAAAAAAGATGAGATTTTTACCATAGCACCAAGGAAAGCA
Organism: Taxus chinensis; assembly: GCA_019776745.2. Taxonomy (NCBI): domain Eukaryota; kingdom Viridiplantae; phylum Streptophyta; class Pinopsida; order Cupressales; family Taxaceae; genus Taxus; species Taxus chinensis. The sequence continues at coordinate 852,777,771 of CM034148.1, read as the reverse complement.
CTTGAAGCAGGAATGAAGGGGAAGAAAAAGGTGGAAATAGAGGTCGAAGATTCTCCCAAGAGAATTTTTTAGAAATGTAGTATCTAGAAGGTGTGATCATCAGACGAGATTAGGATTCTTGAGAAAAAAGTGCACAATGGATGACATGCCAGTATATGACAATGTTGGGAAGAATTTTCTCAAGAAGGTAGGGGTGTATCAGCTGTATGAAACTCTCATATTTTGGAAAACCATAAATTTTATACCAATGGCTTATGAGTAGAGTTCATGAGGACTTATTCTATTTTTTTGGATGGTGGGTAAGGATCACCGCACCTTTGATTTATACATTGACAGGACTGAAGGGAACATGGACAGAGGTTAGTAGTGATCTAATTGATAAGGAAAATGTTATATCTACAATCTAGGAGTTGGGATACACCAAGGGTATGCACGAAATGGACATCTATAGATTAAGGAAGTATTCTATGGTGCAGGAAGCTGCACATCTGCTTACTAATCTGAATGATCATGAGAGATGGTCACAAGTAAATACCATGTGGCTACATATTGTGAAGAAAATAACACAAGGATAAATATACAACTTAGCTGGCTATATATGAGAAATAATTATTGAGGAAGCATGCACATGTGAGGAGATAAGTTTTAGCGCTATCGTATTATCTCTTGTGTTTGTAGAAATTGGAGTGCCCGATGGGCCAAATAACAAAATTTGGTAATACCCTACTGAAAATAAGTCTCTCACACAGAGGTTTGAGAAGCATTTGTGTGAAGGAACAATGAGTGGCCCATTTAAACAAAGGGTAGAACTATGGTATGATTGAATTCGTGTGACCTTTGGGGAGGAATGGCACATTCCAAAGGAGTTACCCTCAGTGGTGGGAAAGGTAGTATAGTTCGTGGTGTATCAACAATTTTTCATTGTGCAGTTTGAAATGAAGGATGAGACATGGAGTCCCTGGTGCAAAATTCCATACACCTTCACATCATGTTATTTCCAGGTAGCAGTACATAAGTTTACTGATGCACGCTAGTTAAGCTACAACATGGACAAGGTAGACTGTGACTACCATACTCTAAGAAAAACATATGTTTATTCAGGTTGATCTGCCTATATAAAGAGGATTATTTATGATATTATAAGCATGAAGTCGATAAATTTGGCTATTGGGGATAGTGGATCCATGCTTATCTAATCTTTAGCTCAATCCTAGGATGGAAAAGAGAAAGTTTGTGGAGAATGAGTTTTTTCTCCCATGGCCGCCTAAGAGCAAACACGCAGTTGAGAATGTGGTAGCACCAAATTTTGCCTCGACCGTAGAAGGAGATGAGGAAGAGGAAATTCACAAGGATAGTGGAGGCTTGGACCATAGATGCCGAAGGAAGCCCACATAAAGAGTGGAGAGTGAGGGCATTGATACTCCCCCATAAATGCAAGGAGGAGAGGAAGATTTCAATGTGGATATAGTCCATGTGGAATGTTAGTTTAAAAAGGTGTTCAAAAGAACTATAACCCAAGGCATAGGAACATGTAAACCTTTACGAAGGTCACCTTGACTCTCCCCCAAAAAATAAGCACCCGAGGGAAAAAGAAGAAGAAATCTGAATCTTAATGAGAGGAGGAGTCTGAAGAAAGCACACCAGGAACCCTGGTCAAGCCTGAAGATGTGGAGGAACCCTAGGATAAGAAATGAGAGATGAAGAGGAAGGAGTGAAATAGGTAGAATAAACTATGCAAGAACAACCCAACGTACTTGTTATGACTCAAGTAGGAGAAAGGCCAACTCCAGACCTTGGCGCCCAGGTTCCTAAGGGGCCAAGAATAAAAAGAGAAACAATAAGTGAAGAGTATGTTGTCCCTAGTATGGGCTATACTAAGGACACAAGAAAAATCATTTGTACCTAGTTCCAGAGCATAGTGGGCCTTAAGGAGTTATATGGGTGGGAGTTTATGGATCCAGATATGGCCACTACATGCATAAGAAAGAAATTATCCCAGTCCATGTAGAATCATATGGATGAACTAGATTTTGACGTGTGCGAGGAGTCTTGTTTCTCGCAAAGAGTGAAGAAGGAACCCAAGAGCACTCACATGATAATAAAACCTACTCTAATGTCTAATGATTAGGTCAGTAATGTAGTGGTCAAGGTATATGCTGAGGTGGACTAGAGAAACATTGATAAGGCTGTCACCATTAGACTGCTGCTTAAAGATAACAAGGCTAAAACTGCAGAGATAACACATTTAAAGGAAGAGAAGGAAGGAGAGTGGGTAAATAATGAGGACTTCGTTAGCATGGTGGAGGAAATTGGTGATCACATCCTTAAAAAAAGCCTCATCTCGAATCTCAGGTACCAGAAACATTTCCCTCTATTATGAATTATGTGCACTCTTTGGTTGATTTGGTGTTAGATGATAGACCAATTCGAATGCCCACACCAAAAGATTTTGAACAAGAGGAAGAGAGAGAAATGGCCTCTTTGGTTAGGAAAATTTCAACTTATGAGGCATTTCTCCAAAATTTAAAGGATGAGAAAAAGAAAGCTGACCAAGCTATCAATCTATGTATGGCACCAGAAGTAGTAATAAGGACTAGAAGTCTAGTTTAAGATAATGAGGTTCTGACATCAATGAAAGATGAGACACTAGGGCACACATAAATATTGGCACTAGTGAAAAAAAAGTGCGAGGCCCTCACAACAGGCCCCAGATCCACCTACAAAAAGGATTAATGGGATTGAGAAGCTCATAGTGCAAAATATGGACCTCCTGGAAGGAATGATGTCTGGTATGGCCAATATTGTTTGGGTACTATAGAATGATAAAGAGAAGATTGATCAGGATGAACTAGATTCCATAGCCACATATATTCTAGAGAATAAAAGGAATGCACTAAGTGACTGGAAGACATTGGAGGCTGAAATCAAAAATTAATATCCACAGCTAATCCTCCCAGTTGAATAAGAGGGTGCTGTAGAGTGAAAATTCATTCTTTTGTACAATATTTCATTCCTTGTTCTTTATTATTGGGAACATTAGAAAGAATTCCCATTGTCTAGATGAAAATTTAGTTTATTGTGGGCTAATGTTGAGGAGACATAATGTTTCTATAAGGAGAAGACACACAAAGGATGGGTGAGCAGGAACAAGGCACATTTAAAGGAACAGGAAGATAGGGAAGGAAACACGCACATAGAACACTTTGGCTCAGGACTTAGCCATTTTTATGGATAAGGGCTATTTTTGGAGATAATGTGCATAGAACACAGAGATGAATACTTTTGTGACATACAATGGTATTTTGGGAACAAATGGTTGATAAGCACCATGCATAGTTCAAGATAAATATAGTATTTATTCTTAGAGTTAACTATAGGACATATTTTATTAGAAATATTTCATGTTTTGCATGCCATTATAAAGGCGTGTGGCTATTATCATCATGTGACCTATTTTGAGAAGTGCATGGGTGGTGAAGGGAAAGCCCCCACCTCTATAAATATGTATTGAACTATGTATTTAGAGAGATTAAATGATTTTGGAGTTATGTTGCTGATCTTAATACGCACATGACTCATGGAGGGTACTTATAGTGTAATAAGATTCTATGTTTTATAGTGTTTAATGCAATGAAACATAATGGATAGATAATGGTGTTATTCATAACTGAATTTGGTTCTTGTATGGTTAGCCTTATTTATTTCATTTTTTACTTCATGATTCCCTAAGATCTATATCTGGTTTATGGACTGTGAAATTTTTATGTTTGGTTATGGATCTGAATATGTATTATCATCATCACATTAACATCCTGCACAAAAAACTCTAAAGAGGGGCCTGGTACCTTTGCGTGCTTCGAGTGAGTGCTCAACTCAGGATGAGTGATGTGCCAACACGCCTAGGTTTTTCCATAGTAGATTCTAGGCTACAACAATATCATATTATAGAAAAAGACATCCATCATGGTCTCTGTGATGTACTCATAACTTATGCAAACACATATATCATTCCAGAGGAAAGTGGAACATAATAGTGTCACAAAGAATCATTGCGAGCATGGTCTATGGGTCAATCTTTGAATTCACTTCGGTAAAGTCTCAAATAGTTCTTTTATAAATTTATTTGATGGTCCAAGGGTTCTATGGATCATAGAGTTTATGGTCATCACTGGATGGGGAAAATTATTCAAAGTTATTCAGGGGAGAAATCTTCAACAACGTGGAGAATCACCGGTGTCAGAAATCTTTGCTCAAAGTTCATGATTGTATCAAGGAATTTAAATAGTTCTTGCGAGGAGTGATTTACCTTCAACCTTTCCCTCATCCTCTCTTTCCCTCTCTTCTTTCTCTCTTTATTAAAATTATTCATTAGGCATCATCATTCTATTTTGTCTTATTCACTTAAGTGACTTATTTTAATATTGTAAAATTATTTTCTCAAATTATAAGAGAAATACTTATGTAATGGAAAATTAAAAGTCACAAGTCGAATATGAAACATGAAGAGTCATATGAGGGATTTTAAGGATCATGTTCAAAGTGTATAAAATTGGGATGGCTTCTCCATTCCATGGGATTCCAATTTTTGGAGAAAATTTCTACTCTGGTAGCATTGTGAATTGTAGTAGCTTGATTGAAGCATTGTATTCATCACTACACATGAAATAAAGGTACAAATTCTTCCACTTATCCCCTATTGCATATTTTCCCTCTTTTCCCATACTATGGATAACTTTTTTGAGATGTTAAGAAAGGATTTTTTTTAGTTTTCTGAGACATATGAATGTGTGTATCTTTGCATCCATGGTTTCCTCTAGTTGGTAACATTAATACATCGTTGTCTTCTTTCCATAAATATGTGTGGTGGTAACTTTTGGTTAATTGTTGTAGGACTATGATTTTATACCTACAACATTAATCCTTATTTTCTTGTCTCTCAGTCCCCTTTTCTACCTTTCAAGAAAGTTTCATCTCTTGCGAGAAATTTCAAGCCTTGCCACAAGATCAGTAGAGTGTTCCTATTGGATCCATGGCATTTTGGCCACCCACAAAGGTTTTTTCACCCACACATAATAACACGTAGATGCACCTTTCAAGAAGAGATATATAGAATCGCAAAGCATTCTCACGAAACCCACAAATTTTTCCACCCAAAAAATTTTCTTGCCAACATGTTCATCAATTGAAGAATCTACATTGGAAAGGAGATTATCCATGATTACCTTGAATTCATCATCTTGATTCTAGGATGGAAGATTGACTTGTCATACATATTCATAATTGATGGAGTCTTTGGAAAGAAATGGATAAATTTTCATACAACAATAATCATCCTCTCTCGTATCCATTGCATCTCCAATGGGTTGTGCCTCAAGCCAAAATTAATTGATGAATAGAGGTTCAACTACTGTGTCTTATTCATCATCCTCTAAGGTGTTGATTTGATTTTCATTGGAAGGATTAGGTATATGGAATTCATCAGAAGTGCACAAAAATATTCTTGAGATAAATACCTCATAATGCAGACAGACATCAAGATCTTCTTTTGAAATATGATTTTCTTCTTCCTCAACATTATGAAGTGCTTCAAAAAGCTCATACATTTTTTGCAAGGCCAATGCATAATTACAAATCTTGTGGTATGTTTTAGGATCAAAATTTCCTTCTACTACACTCATAGTACTTTACACAAATTCTTTTTTCAAGACTTCCATTTCTTCATCTCCGCATGTAATAATTTCCTTTGAAGGAAGAGAGATGAAAGACAATACTCTGATATTCTTGGTCAACTGCATGAAGTTGAAAATATTACCTTTAGTATCTTCTTCATCCTCATACCCTTTATGCAACATCTCATATCTCTTATGAATATTCTTCATCCATTTCTTTGATTCTCAATCATCAAAAAGTGTGATTCCCCATTTTCTTTCCTCTTGTAGAATTCCACTTTAATAGGAGCCACTAGGACTTCATGATGAGATCTTTACAAATAACAATCTTCTCCATCATAGATAGTATTTTCATGACTACTATAGAAATAGTATGAGCCTTCTTTCCCTTAGTTGATTATGGGTTTTGTTTGAATTACGAGAAATTTTTACTATAACATAACCTTTACTTTTACAAGAGATGTTCTAGAATGATGGTTGGTCAGAAATTTGCATATCAAGGTCTTCTTATTCTTCCTCTTCATGGTGGTTGTCACTCCTTGGTGTTGAACACCACTCTTGAAACTTCATCATTGTGTGGCGGGAAATTAATGATATAGATCCATTCCTTGATGGAGTCACCTTTAAAATGTTATTTTTCTTTGAAATCTGATTTTTTGTTCTTTTTGGAATTATAGTTTTTTTAAAAATATTTTGCAGAGATATTTAATGAGTTCATGAGGGAATATTTCTCCCCAAAAGAGTCACCAAAAATTGTTGGTGAAATAATTTATTATGTTGAAAATTATGTGTTTCCACCAATGCTCATTGGGTTATGCTCCTCCTTTTGTATGAATATGATCCCATTATTAAATGTAATACTATCCTAATTCTTTGAGGAGGCCAAATAGGTTAGGGATCACACAAGAACATTTCGCCGAGCTTGTGGAAAAATGATTGTACGGAGTACAAGGGAGGAATTTGTAGCGATGAGGGGTAAATGAGATAAATTATGAAAGTGAAGGTTATTTTTGTGATTAGGCACTAGTAGAGCTCACACAAAATAATTGGAGTAGGTCTACATTCAATTAGAGGATAAAAAAAATGTAGGCAATTAGTGATACTAAAAAACTAGAAACCTAGTTCTTTAGATTAATCAACAAAGGATACAATGTTATTTCTTGATCACCATTCTTGTAAAGTGCAAGATAGAGAGATAAAAGAGGAAATCATGAGAAAATGAAATGGAAGAAAGGTATCTTTTATTTCTTGTGTATTTGTGATATAAAGCTCAACAACCATACAACAATCCAAAATTCCTATAGAAAACTAAACTTTCAAGATCCTTGTCAAGGGTAAAATTTATATTTTAAGCTACAAGAAAACCTTAAAATCATGTGAGGATGGAAAAAATTAGGGATACGATTGAAATCGGATCCAGTTGCAACTATCTGTACCAAAAACTGAGAGTTTATATTTTTAGAAGGTGGGACTAGGACCTCCTATTTTGGTATATTTTCCCCTTTTCCTAAAATTTGGTATTATAAATCCCCTGACACACTCAATTAAATTCCATTTATTTTTATTTATTGTTTTTAACAAGTTTCTTTTTTTAGTAAGTTGTTTTTTGCTTTTTCTAGAAAACTATGTTTTTTCTCAAATTGCTTGTTTTGTCAAGTTTGTCATTTTCACTGTTTCCAGATGTGTTGAGCAGAGAGACCTTAATATTTTTAGGTATTTGATATTTTTAATAAGTGGTAGCATCAAATAATTTATATTTTTATAATGGCCAATTACCAATATTTTTGTGCAACGAAAACATCATCATCGTATTAGGCTCTGCGCTGCGATCCCGTGTTCCAATTTTCCTTGTGTTCTACCTGCTAGAATTATTAGAAATAGAAAAAAAAATTATATGGAACAAGTTTCAGGTATGATTTTTTTCTGCCATCTATTAATGGATTCTTGAAGTTATAATGATCACAGGGAGCTTGGGAGATGAAAACTCAGTGCAATCAGCTTTCTAGATGAATAGTGATGGAAAAAGATTCATTTTTTACAATCATAGATGGATGTGGAACGTAATAAGAAGCATTATGGATATTATTGTAGGTAATTTAAAGTTTCATGTCATCCATAGGGGCATAAATGTCGAAATGTATGAAGGAAATAGCTTGCAAGTAAGTAACCTTATGTTTTATATCAACCTGACAATTAATTTTTTTACACGGATGAAGTAACAACATATAATTTGAAAACTATTGTTTTGGAAGAATAGGGTGGGGAAAATTTGTGTGTCCTCTCTATAAAAATTTTAATGGAGATAAGGGGGATGAAAATATTCACCTCATTTTGATGAGGAAAAGTGGCGACACAAGATGCGATGAGGGGGAGATGGAGAAATACTAGTTTCAAGCACCAGAGAGCTGTAACTTGGGTGCATGAAGAAATAGAATGCGGGGATAAAGAGGGGAAATTTTTTATGTCCCATATTTCCCCTTATGAATGGGGAAAATAGGGAAAATAAAATTCACCCTCATGAGATGCTTCCAAGTGTCACCTTCAGGATGCGAGATGAAGAAAGTGAGTTGAACCAGATAAGCCCTTCAGAGTGCTGAACTTGGTCATGTGGAGAACTAGATGGAAGGGATGAGGTGGGGAATTTTTTTTATCACCTCTCTCCCCTTGGAATTTCAGATAAGAGGGCCATAAAATTTTTCCCTCACAAGGAGATGACAAGTGTCCTCACCCAAAAATGACTAAGTATGAGAAACACACATCACAAGAGAGAGAACTTGACAATGAGATTTCCAAAGCTCCATGTGGTATTTTTTGATGAATTATTATATGATTTTGACTCCAAAGTACATTAAAATATCAATGGGATTTTTTTATACCTCAATTATCCTTTCATCATAAAAAACAATTGTCCACTTTTTCTTATGGGCAGTAGGTCGTGTCTGCCAAAACTAAGTTTCTATGATAAGCCATTAGAATTTGTGAAATATTTAATGATTCCATCATGTAGAGAATAATTTAATATTTAAAATTCATATTTTGTTTATTTCCAATTCATTATGTAACTCATGGAATCCTCTGTATAATTTCATGTACCAATTTTGACTACATGCCCCTCACCGATGAAAAACCCACTTTAACATCAATTGTTCCCAAACCTCCAAAACTTCCATAAATATTACTAAATCAGATCCATAACTTTAAAAACTATCCAATACTATATATGGATGATTTTGGGCTTTCAAATCTGTCTCAGAGGATACACACCAACTTAAAAGGCCAAAATTATCTTTTCTAAGCCTATTGGAGAACTAGCCTTTGAAAGAACTTCACTGTATGAGATGAATGACCTTGTTATATTATTTTAAACACTATGGAATGATTTTTCAACACATAGGGATAACATAAAAGGTCACAATGAGCATGATCTAGAAGAAAAATTAATTCGAAGAGGGGTTTGGGAAGACTCAGGAGAAAATTTTCAAATTTTTCTTAGTTGTCATTCTTGAAAGTTTGAATTTTTCATACTGCACATTTTCATGAAAACACCATACAACATGGATATTTTATCTCTGTTTGAAAATTACAAATATTAGGTATGCCTGAAATTGAAAGAAGGTAACCACCCAAATGATGAGAATTGTCAATCATTAAAAATAAGACTTTTCAAGTGAGTACTGGCCATATGAGGACCAGATTTCAAATTAGCTTCCCAAGGCCCAATATTAATATCATTCAATTGAAGGTAGAAATGAGTATGTGGTAGCTTTTAAAGAGGGATTTGTGTAAGAAATAATCAATTTTATGGAATAAATTAAAGACCGTCAACTTCGTCTTGAGATCTTAACCTACACCATGGCTATGTAAGATAATTTTGATTTCATTCATGATCCTTATTTTGATGGAAAAGTGATCAACAATGAGATGGATAAAATAGGTAAGATCAATGTTCTATTTGAAGCCTTGGTGGATGAATATGAATGTGAAGAATAGTATTCCCCTTTGTCATTTTATGAAGAAGACTATGAATGGAAAGGAAAGGAAATTACTAAATCTCTTGTGGATGTATTTATTCATGAAGGTGGTACCTTCAAAAATAAATTTCATATCAAGGTCAGTGATGAGTTGATAGGATCAAAGAGAAATCATTTGGAACAAATTAATGAGAATGTGCAAGAGTCTTTTGAATAGAGTTAGAGTAAAACATTTCTCACTATCTTATGATGCCCCCTGATCCTAGAAATGATTTCATGTTGTAAAATTCACTAAAGGATGATAAATTCCTTCATTTCAAAAACATGGACTTCATTTTTAAAAACATGAATGAGTGGCTTCTCTGTTCATGAGGCCTCGAGATGAGAATAATGGAGGTAAAAATTTCAAACAAGTAACAACATAGTCACTGGATGTGAGGTTGTTTTCTATACAGTAATAGTAGGAGGATAAAAACTTGGTATATCTCATTTTTCTCAAACCATGTAAGGCCATAGTGAGAGAATGACATAATCGGGTGATTTTCTTTGAGCTTTGGAAGTTTTAATTCATCCCATTGTTCCTTGATGGTACATAATTATCTCAACCCATTTCCAGATGTGTGTACGTTATTATCCCACCTCAATAAATTCCCCCCGTGTACTATAATTTCCCTTTCTGTTGTGTCTTCCCTTTCCAGTTTTGTTGTGTTTCTATTCAGTTTGGTGTGTTCATATTATTTTCCTTTTGTGCATGTTCATTGTTTGTAGTGTAGTGAAAGAACAAAATTTATGTCCCAATTTGACAAGGAACTCATCTACTCACCCATGAGAAATTTTAGGTCTTCTATTCCCCCTTGTGGTCGAATGTCACTTATTTAGATCCAATCAAGCCACAAAATGTAAAATTACTTCAAAATATTCCCAAATATATCTCTTGGTTAGTTTTTCTTCTATGTCATAATAATATTGAGCTTGAAGGTTCTCCTAATGTATCAAATAATCACAGACAAGCTTTTAAAATGATGTGATAAGGTCAATTCTTCCATTTAGTGAAGTGTAGTAGAAGACTAGTTCTCCAACAATCCTAGAAAGGCCAATTTTGGCCATTTCAAGGCTTGTGTGCATCATCTTGGAAGGTTATGAAAGGATAATAAAAATAAAAAAGTGGTATTTTTTATCCTTTAATGTTTTGGAAGTATTTTAGGAATATTTAGGAAAGATTCGTTGATTTAGGAACAATACGTGCAAAAGTAAAATTTTCAGGTATAAGGAATGAATAGTCAAATTGTGAACCTGGACTTCTTCAGATATTTTGAGAGATTTATAAGTATTTAGGAGGGAAAAAATTAGGAATTGGAAATCAAGAGGAATATTCTACATTTTGGTAGCATGAAATTTGATCTAAAGTCTAATAGTTTCTTGAGATAATTCAAATTTTACAGGTGTAACTCACTATCCCAATCAAAAGGGGGATTTTGTTAGAGTTTTAGGAATAATTTAGGTCTAAAAAATATTCCATTAGTTTTAGAATGGATTTTGGAGTCATATTCATATACAATTTTACCTTAGAAGTCCATCTTGAGCCTCCAGGGTGAAGATTTCATGCTTTCAGGCTATTTCAGGTAAATTAATGCAAAACCTTCCTTTCCAAATGGGGTAAGGCACTCTTATTTGTACCTATTTTCCCTTTATACCCAAGGGGACAAAAAATATTGGCCCAATTCATCCTTAAAACTTTTCCCAACACCCATGTGAAATCAAGTTAACCTGGGTTGATTCAAAGTTGAGTTAGGGAGAAGTGTGTGTGAAATCCCATCCTTAGCCATTTTTCCTCGGTACCACGTGTCACCACCTTGCTCCAAGGTACCATTTTATGTACCTGATTTCCCTTTATATGCAAGGGGATAAGGAGGATAAATAATTTCTCCCAAGTGCATGCCCCATCTCGTGGTCATCCATCCGACCTCTCCCAGCTCCATAGGGTGGTTACTTGGGTCCTCCATCTCCCCCACCTTCACTCTACAGTTTCCATTTGTTTCAATATTTCTCCAAGGTTACCTTTTCTGTCAATTTTTTCCCTTTTTCTCCTTTTAATCATGAAAAACCATAGCTGAACCTCACTCAAGATCTCATTTAACCCAGGTTTGAACCATGGTTAGTAGGGTCAAACAAAAAATTAAAATGCATTATAACAAAATTTTAGACCATTTCATCAACATAGGTTTATATTACTACATTATTACTTCTATCAAAAAATCCAACCTCCATTAATTTCTTCCATGTCATATGAACGAAAGGACAATGATACCCTTCTTCATTTCCTGAAGATCCAGTAAGTGAAATCACCTGAAAATTAGAGCAAGTGATCATAAAAAAAATATAATTTCACGTAAGCCAATTTTTTTCACCATGAAGAAGATAATTTTTTAGGGATATTGAGGACTATGTTTCTTGTCAAAATGATACTATTATTAAAGAATTTTTTACTTTCCCAAATATTTGGTTTGTGAAAATCTTTGATATTTGGAGAAAAGGATCCTCAAAAAATTGATTTTCGTCTGAGACATTTCTTTCATGATGGGGTTGCTTATTTTTCAAGATATGGAGGACTGATTTTTTCTTAGTATTATTTCCCCTCCAATGAAAATATTATTCCATCACTCTCTAGATGAAGGAATCATATTAAATTTAGAGCACAAAATCCTAGAATAAAACCCATTATTTTAAGACTGATTTTGTTGCAATCTGACACCTACAGAGAACTTACTAAAAATAGCATGTGTTAATGACAGTGCATCTCCAAAAATAGAAAATAGTCAAATGAGGTGAGTTCTTAGCATCCACAGTCCCCTAAACAGGAATCAAACATCAGGAAGTGAAAACAATGCAAAATTGCTAAAAATGTTAGCTCTTGACCCCACCTACTAAAAATAGAAAGTTTCCTATTTTGGTGTAAAAAGCTATGGGTGACCCTATTTTAACTCATATTTTTTCTTTTTTTCTTCACCACGAGGTCAATAAAAATTTTAATGGATCAAAAAATAAAATTAACCATCCGTAAGATTTTAAAGGATCTTAAAGCATTATTTTGATCACATTGGTGTCTAGGATCATATCATAGCACATCAAGGTGTAACATGTGAAACCAAGAACATTATGAGTTAAGAAAAGAGTTTGAAAAGATTCAAGAGCTCCATTAAAATCCAAATTCAACAAGACGGTGATTATAATAAGCATGATGAGAAAATATCATTCTGAGTAATAATGGAATTCATCTCAAGCAATACATACCATCACGAAGTGTTTAAAAACTTGATCAAGGCTTGATAACGAGCACACATATTGCAAGTAAGAAGAATTGGAGTTTGTGGTGTCTCAGTGCAATTTTGAGGTCAAGACATTTAATTCATCTTCAAGGAGAAAATATATCAAAAGAGGAGTTTAGATGTAGCAAGTATGTTTTCAATCAAGTAACATCTTAGTCAAGGAAGTGAGTTGTGAAGTATAAAATAATGTCATAATGATCAAATGAAATGAGAGATTCATAGAGAAGGATAAGGTCCATCTCTTTGAGAAAAAAGTCAAAGTGAGCTAATCAAACTATCAAGGTACTCAAATCATCATGTGTGAAGAATCAAGGGATCACCCTTTCCCATTGAAATCATTTGAGAACGAAGGTGGCCAAATGAAAATGATTTCACTCATGGGTATTCCTTTCATTTGATTGATGAATTACTATTTCAAGAAGATTATGACATACATCAAAAGTTTGAGCATCATAGAGTTACTTCTTGTGATCATTGGGGTAAATTGTGAAAGCCTAAGAAGAAATAAAGTGATCCTTATGTCATAAATCCTATTATTAAAACCATTATATTTCCACCACAGTGAAAATGTCATAACAATTTTCTTTAACACTAACTCAATACCTATGATTGTTTTTACATATCATCAAAGGATTGATTTTCAATCTTGGTGTTATGATTCCATAGATGGTCACTCATGTAACAGATAAATTCAAGAACATTATGAAGCATATGGGGTGCTGAAACATTTGAATTCAGCCCAATGGATAAGGAAATGTTCATCAGAAGCATGAAATGAGAGGATCATCATGGGTGATTCCAGTGGTCAACGCATGTTCACTTTGCAATACCACTCAAATTTTTTTCTAAACACATATTCAAAACTTTAGAGTGTCCTCACATCTCAAAGTAGGAGGAAGTATATGCAATCTTAATGCTTAAATTCAAAAAGTGATTGGAAGTCAAGATTTCCCATCCATGAAGCATTTCCTCAAATGACAGGAGCTCATTCCAGGAACTCTCGCTCAAGGATTATAAATGTTTATTGCTCAATCAATAAATATTCATTCTCATCAGATCAGTCAACCCCTTATATATATCTCTCTTTCTTCTCTCTCTAAATTCTAATTTTAAATTAAGAATATGTTTTTTCTATTTCATCTTATTCACTCAAGTGAACCTTAATCAAACATTGTAAGATTCCTTTTTTCATTAATAATAAAAATAATCACCTCCTAAGAATATGAAAGGTTGCATGTGATAGGGATAGGTGAATGAAAATTCTATTTGTAATTCTATAAATTGGAATGGATTCTCCATTCAAAGGGGTTAGGAATTATTGATTGAATGTATGTTATTGAGATTACCACTTTTACATCAAGCAATAAAAGTTACAATTATTCTATTTTTTTCTTATGTTCCTCTACTCTCTCTTCCCAATTTGTCATACAAGATGATATTTTAGAACCAAAAAATGTGTCTGCACCTTTGATAAATGAGTCAATGGAATTATGTGTCTATGATTTTTTGGTCTTATCATTTTTATAATTTTTGTGTTCTTCTAATTGAGTTTGGATCGAATCTGGTTATTGTATGTGAATTTTGTAAGCCTACTCATAATAGTAACCCTCTCTCTTATTTTTCCCCCAAAATATCCTTTACCTCTCTTTGCTACAAATTCCTCCCTTGTAACTTGTATAAGAAATTTCCACAGGTTTAGTGGAGTATTCATGTGTGATACCTGGCCTAATGGCCACCCATAAATTTAGGTTAGTTTACACTCAATCATGAGATCCTCCCCATATACAATAAGGAGAGGCTTATCCCTAGAGCATTGGTGAAAACTCAATAATTTGTAACATGAAAAATTATTTTAGCAACATATATTAAGGGGTAAAGGGTTGTTCCTTATCACTATGGGAGTGAAGAAAGAAGCAAAAAATAAACCCAAAAAAATTAGGTGGTTTAACCGATGTGAGGAATCCTTAGGTCTTTCATGTATGTCCATCTAACCTAACTTTCTCTTCCATATTGAGTCTTCCACAACACCTGATGGAGCCTAGAAAACTCTTGAAGATATGTTTGTAAAAGAATATGTTTGAGGATAACAAGATTAACTAAAATATAACTTGGTGTTTATCTTCTGTCACAATTTTCTCTAGAAGTGTTCCATAAATTTATTTTCTCTTTCATATACATCGTTGTGTGACATATTATGAAGCCTCAAAAATTCCCTCAAAATAGATTATCTACATGCATAACATCATTAGTTTTCTTGTAAAAAATAAAATGAGGTAAAAAAAATTTTAAAACTACTAATATAAATATACAATCATTTCCCTTTTGTGTTATAGAAATATCAAGTGCAAAATTCATTCTAAAATTCTCCCAATGTATCCAAGGTAATAAAATTGATTTATAAAACCCTGAATTATGAATTATTCCTTTTTAGAATAAAATTTTTATTTATCCCTACACATATGTACACACATCCTCACCATGTGTAGCTAGAAATATTATTCAACCAATTACATCAATGTTTTATAAACAATTAAGTGTCCATCCAATACTCCACTATGATTTTTCTCAATCAAATTTTCATACATATATCCTCTAGGTATCCATAGTTTTCTTCCTTTGAAAATATAATATTATTATTAAAATAATCCAACCAGGGTATGATATCTATAATTATTGTTTTTTGCATGCCTTTCATGCATCCTTGAAATTATCATCCTCTATATACAACTCCATATAATCAAATTCATGACTTCTACATGCATCTCAATCAACACAAAACATATTCTAATTAGACCACCTATAACTTTGTTGGATTTTACATTCATATATTTTAAGACAAATGAGTAACTTTATTAAACTTATAATAGTTGCATATTTCTTTGGTTAATATTACATTTATTTTTTTATAAATTACAAAGGTTGTTGGTCCATGTACAACACAAAAGTCTTCGGTCACAGATAATTCTTCCACTTCCTCAATCCTTGTACGATAACATAGAACTCATAATCATAAACTAAATATTTTTTCCTTGCAATATTCATCTTTTCAAAGAAGTAATGGGACCACCTTCCTAATTCATCAAAACTCCCATTATTATGTTGCTTGCATCATAATCCACCTGAAACACCTTATTGAAGTAAAACAACATCAACGCTAGTTGTTTTACCACATTCCTTTTCAATTTTAAGAAAATTTAGTATGTGTCAACAATTTAGAAAAAATATTTCCTATCACCCTTCAACACCTCTATGAAAGGTGTGAAAATTCCATGAAAGTGTTATTAAATTCTTGTAAAAACTCGTAAATCCATGGAAAAATTTTGTTTCAAAGGTGATAAAAATACCTCTCACCTTATCCAACACATCTTCAATCCTTCTTGAGATATAAAATATCCCAATTAAACCAATTCTTTCTTCATTACATTACATTTCTTCACATTTATCTATAATTTCTACTTACTAAAATGTTACAACACTTGTTGCAAGTGCGCAAGATGTTACTGGTTCTAAAAATTAAAATTCTATTCAAATAAAACAATAAAAAACTAATTAAGAAAATTCTTCAATACTTTATTCATGAGTATCATGATTGTAATTGGGGCCTTACTTTGGCCCAAAATCATAACCAACCATCCATACAGACCATCTTATGTTTTGAATGAAATCCTCCATTTATCTTCCTCTCTAATCCTGATGGTATATACTCTTTAAATTAATTTTGATGATGTATTAGTCTTCACTTAATAAATACATCAAATCATCCATGTGTGGAAATGGAAATATATACTTGATGTTGATATTCTTGACCTACCCGTAACTAGTGAATATCCTCCATTCTCCTCCTTTGTTTGATGTTAGCACAAAATGTACCACACATGTATCAAATTCTATTGACTCAACCCCTTCTTGAGAAGATCATAGAATTTATTCTTCACCTACTAATTTTCTTGCAGATTCATTTTGTATGTAGATTTTCTAAAAAATCAAACTTGGTATCAATTATTTTTGGTTCTTATATTGTCCATGGGTTACAACCCATATAGAAAATAGCTATAAAAAATATATTTAAACTCATAAAACATTTCCATTACTTCACATTAAATTTATTCTCATTTTATTATACTTCCTTTATTGTGTATGATTAGTTATTAGGGTTAAGGAATGAGAAGAAAATTTAAGTATGGGGATTAACTATGGTACACCTATTGGGTTTTTAAAATGATTCTTTTTAACAAACCACAATTAGAGGACAAAAAGTCCCTCCTCTTTAATGGGATAGGTTCCCTTATTGAAAGTAAGCAGAAAACTTATATACAAATGTACAACTTTCAAAGTGTGGTGTCGTAATACTTTAAAACGTTTTATGCCCAAAGATCATCAATACGAAAGAATGGAAGAATTAAGGAGATGAGAAAGGAAGAACATGATAATACCTTCAAGAAATATAGATGGCAGAGTATCAACTTATACATATTGAACCAGGGAGTTTCTAAATAGAATAATTTACTTTCATAACCAATATAATTCCAAAGACGCAAAGTTCTAGACATCATATCAAGATGAACGCAAAGTTTCCTATTATAAAAGATGGATGATTCCCAAGTTTCAGACATGGAAAGAAGAAAATAAGAGGAAGAAAGAGGAAAACTTTTGTATTGATTACTTCAAATTTATTACTTTATAGAGTACCAGGATCCAACCCAAACAACAGCATGGAGAAGCCATTAAATAGTTTCCTAAAATAGTTACGTTTGGTTATAAAAATGATGAAAACTGATTCAAGAAATATATATCTGAGTCTTTCCAATGCCTCATCCATTTCCATGTCTGGAAACAAAACAAGACACATTAAATTGCAGCCATCCACCCTACCTTTGCAAACTTTAAATCCAATCTGTCCACACGGGAGAGATTCAAACAAAGGCGGGCCTGAGGACACATTTTGCATTTGGTGCCTTTTGGAGGAATGGAATTTTGGAACATTTTGGCCCACCCACCCACTTTTGATATGGTCTTGACACGTGGCTTACTTGAGTGGGGACAGAGTTGTGGGTCACTTTTATTATTTTACTTCTTTTCAATATGGACTCAAAAACACAAATTACTCTGCCTGCCCGCCTTCGACTTTGACCTTTGATGCGGTCCTAATATTTGAATTTTTCCCTTGGCATGGGTGGGGTTGTGGGTCACTTTTTAACTTTAAGCTCCTTTATTAAAACAAAGCTCAAATTCTAAAATCACCTCGATGGCCTGCTTTCCCGCTTTGACATTCCATGCGGGCTTAATATTTGACTTTCTCCCTTTTGTTTGGCGGGGGCCGTATATCTAACCCTAAACATGTGGAGAGTTAGCGCTCATCTAAAACCTACCTCTAGATTTTTACCTTTGAAGTTGCACCAGGATGACATATGGGGAGCTCCACCGATTCTTTTATACTTAGCTGATTTGAGCCTTCTTCTCACTTGACTTATATTAACCCCAAGACACATGGAGAGCTAGTGTTCATTTGAGTTTCTGCTTTGAATACACCTCCTAAAATTACATCAAGCTAACGCGTGGCTCCTTCCACCGGTCCTGGATTTTTCAACAGCCAACTCTGTCTCTCCTTTAACTCTAACAACATGGCGATCTAGTACTCATTTGGAAACTAGCGCTTTGATTTCACTTCTGAAATTACATCGTTGAGGCACGTGGAGGCTTCCGCAAACCCGCTCATACTTAGTCAATTTAAAAATTGGCTTTGTCCCTTTTTTTGGACCTAAGACATTTGGAGGATTGGTGCAAGTTTGAGAACTGCCCCTGGCTTTGAATATTGAAGTTATGTCGTTGAGGCACATGGTGCCATCTGCTGAACCTTCTATACTTAGCCGATTTGGGCTTGTTCTGTCTTCATTTTGGACCTGGGACATGCATAAATCTTGTTCTTATTTGAGGACTATCCCCTACTCCCTTCCCTTGGAATTGTGTCATTTGGATGCATGGAGGCTTCCATTTTCACTTGAAACATGGCCATGCCACATCCAAATACATATGTCCCACGTACTACCCATAGATGTTGGAGAAAACATAGACAAGGAGGATACAACTGTCATTCCCAACTACGAGAAGAAATAAATAAGAAGGGGAAAAATTCCACCACTATGCCTGAATTTTAGATTGTTCTCCATGGAATAGAAAATTACAAACAATACTAGGCTTGACATGATCCAATACTCCAAGGTACTGACTCAATTTTTTTGAAACTTGACTTTAAATAGAAGGGAATTTTGAGGACGGTAATAGCCGACTCTTTTTAGGGATGACTTGACAGAGGAATGGAGAAAGACCAAGAACCATAGGAAAACTTGGGGAAAGTAGACCTGTGCCTTATCCATTGGGTAAATAGAGTCAAAGGAAAAACAACACAAAATACAAAACACATGAAAAGAAAACAAAACAAAAAGGAAGAATAGAAACAAAACATAAAGGAATGACCCAAAACCAGCAACACTCTACATAATATACAGAAGGACTACCTAATCACCTAGGACTTGAACAACTTTAAATACTACCCACTATAAGGAAGTGGGAGAGGAGAACCATCCATGTAATCCAAATAGAATGAATTTTTCTCTAGCAAAGTGCCTCCTTTTAAAAGGACCAAGCTAAAGGGAATCAAACTTACCATGGCTTCCTCGAGGTTCATGCCTTTTGTCCCACAACAGAACAATGTTTCCTACTTGAAAATATCTTGGTCTAGATTTCTTGTCAAACAAAGCTTTCACCCTCATTGATGAGCTGATATCCTATCAAAAACCTGCAACCTATCTTCATCCTGCATCTGGAGGTACATGATCCTCTTGTGTAAGGAATTGGAAAAACTTGAATCTTCAATAGCCTTCATTAAGTGCAAGGCTGGTAATTCCACTATCAATGGTAACTAAGCTTTAACAACATACACCACTTGAAAAGGAGACATCCCAATTTCTCTTTTGGGTGTAATTCTATCTGCCCAGAGAGCATCATAGAGTTTCTTGTGCCAATTCCTCTGAGACTCATTGACAAGCTTCTAAACGATGGTTACCAGATTCTTGTTTGTTGATTCTACTTGTCCATTCCCTTGGGGGTAGTAGTTAGAAGAATGAGGAAGGAAAATTCCATAACCGCAACAAAAATCCATCATCTCAGAAGAAGAAAAATTTGAAGCATTATCAGTCACAATCTTGTTTGGTACCCCAAACCTTATCACTATGTTCTCCTTAATGAAATTACACACTACCTCACAAGTAGTGATTTTGACTGGAATGGCCTCTACCCACTTTGTGAAGTATTATATATCAGTTAGCATGTGAGTATGCCTAGCACTAGAGGGTGGGCTAAGAGTTCTAATGAAATCCAATCCCCACTGTTGAAAGGGCTCATCAATCACTACTGGCTTTAGTGACAAAGCATCCAACTTAGGTCTACCAATAAAATTCTAACAAGCTTCACATTTACCTACCCATTTGGATGCATCTCTGAACAATGTAGGCCAATAGTACCTAGCATGAAGGATTTTGTGAGTAGTAATAGTAGAAGAGAAGTGGCCTCCACAAGCCTGATCATGAAAAAATGAGAACAACTTCTTATGTTTCTCTTTGTCTACACACTTGAAGAATATTCCATCTATGCATCACTTAAACAAAGCATTCTCCCATAGTACATACTGTGTAGACCTTAACTTAATAGCCCTCTTCTCCTTGGCACTCAAGTGAGATGGAAACTCTCCATAGGTAAGAAAATGTACAATATCAACATACCACTCATCTGTTGAACTGAGGAAAAGGACAACAGAAACATCAACTGCTTCTTTTGATAACGTCGCATCAACTCCTTCAGTAATAAGATCACACAAGGCTTTACCTTGGACTAGCTTAGATGGCCTGATATCTAGGTCATATTCCTGGACCTTTCCTTCCCAATTGCCTCTCTTAGTTCCAAACTCTTTCCATGTAAGAATGGATTTGATGGTTGTGTCAGGAACAAGCACAACAGAGTGAGAATTAAGAATATAAAAATGAAACTACTTGACGACTTTGACCATTGCAAAAGCATGTTTCTCCATAATAGTATATTTTAACTCATGAGATTTAAAAATATAGATCATGAAGGAAATAGGAAGCTCATGATCCTCAGAATTCTTCTGATTTAGCACAACAGCCAGGGTAAACTCTGTAGCATAGAAATAGATGATAAAGTCCTTGTTGAAATCAGGACATGCCAAGATGGGGGTTTCATAAATGGCTTTCTTAATACCTTCAAATGCCTCCTTACCCTCAAAATACCAACCAAATTTTTTCTTTCATTTCATCATGTGAGCAATGCTCATAGTCATTTTAGCAAAGTTAGGAATGAATATCCTCAGGAAATTAATCTTACCAAAGAAATACTGAACACCCTTTTTACTTGTGGGAAGAGGAATCTGTTGAATGGCTTAAAATATTTCTAGATCTATCTTGATTCCTTCCTTAGAGACGATGTGCCCCAGAAACTTGCCTTCAGTGACACAAAAAACATACTTCTTTGGATTGAGAGAGACTCCATGTTCTCTGCACTTCTGGAGAACTACTTCAAGATGTAAAAAATGACCTGCCCTTGTTTTTGAGAAAATAGTCAAATCATCAAGGTACACAACCACACACTATCCTTACAAACTACCAAAATCCAAGTCCATTTCCCTCTGAAAGGTGGCACCAACATTGATAAGACCAAAAGGTATCCTCTTGTAAGCAAAGGTTCCCTAAGGAGTAGTGAAATTAGTTTTGTGTTGATCTGGGGTATTGACCTCCACTTGATTGTATCCAGAGAATCCATCTAGCATAGACAACATCTCAGATCATGTAATAGCTTACAAAACCTGATCCATCATGGGAAGAGGGTATTTGTCCTTTAGAGAGGCATGATTCAAATTCCTGAAATCCACACAAATGTGAATCTCACCATTCTTCTTCCTGACAGGAACAACGCTGGAAATCTACGTTGAATGGTGTATAGGAAAGATGATCTTTTACTTTAGAAACTTTTGAATATCCTAAAAAAGAGTGCCTGTAACCTTGGGATTGTAATGCCTTTGTTTCTAATTAAATAGTTTGATCCTGTTAGGATAAAATTTATTATCCTAATATTTAATTATGCATAGGTTAATTATTTAATTAATTTTAAATAATTATATTGTTATATGGTTAAACAACCATATTTGTCTTTATTCAGATTGTTATATTGTTTTAAACAATATATTTGTCTTTATGTAATTTTGCTTCCCGGATGTTATTGGAAGCTTGTTTATTCTGGTTTTTGGTTGCACCTGTGCAACTCATTTTCCCGGATGTATTTGGCTGTGCAATATCTATAAATATTGCAGCCCATCCTCTGTAATTTTTTACTGATTGAGATCAATAAAATCTACACAGGCTTCCGTCCCTGTTTCTCAATCAACATTTGGTACCAGAGCGAAATTCTGGCCCTGTGAAGGTGTGGAAGAGAGAGCAGAAGAGAGAGAGAGGAGATTGGAGACGTGTTTGCAGCATTTGAGAGCCTGTGCAGCCTCGTGCAAACTCCCAGCCCCATCCCTGCCTCCCCCACATCCGCCTGTTCCTTCCAGGTACTTGGAAGGCAAATTTTTTTTGCACTGGTGCACTCAGCACCAGGCAAAATAGCTACAGGTATTGGAAATATTTTTTTTTTCCAATAAAGGTTTTTTATCTACTGTATGTGGAGGTTGTTTTGCTTGTTTTGGAGGTCTGGCTGTGCACCGTAGTGAACAAACAAGCAAAAACAAAAGTGATCTATACACAGAGCAAAGAAAATAAAAAAAAGAGAAGGAGGCGCCCTGCACAAAAATCATACAGTGGAAGAGGAGAATAAGCAGCCAGAGGTGAAAAAAAAAGTGTTTTTTTTTAGCATATGCGCCCATTCTCTGTCCCTGCGCGGCCTACATAAAGGAAGCATTTTTTTTGGAGCTAAAAACTCCATTCTCCTCTCACCCGCACCCTTTGCTGTCCCATGCGCGCCCTGCACAAGCAATAAACAATTAAAAACGAAGCCATAGCTAAAAAACGCACCCTTGCTGTCCCCCACGGCCTGTCCAAAGGCAAACAACAGCAAAAATGCGCACAGCAATTCAAACACGTGCCCAGGCATTCAAAATGCAGTCCAAGGAAAAAATACAGTCAAAAAATGTGCCCAGCAACTAAAATACGCGGCCAAGCAAGTAAAAAAAACACCCCATGGAGAAAAATACAGCAAATATGGCCTGTACAGTGCGGCCAAAGGAAAAAATGAGGCCAAGGAAGGAAGATCTGCGCCCAAACACCAAAAAACGCGGCCTGTACATGCAAATCAGTGCGTGGAAAGGAAAAAATGTGGCCAAAGGAGAATACAAAGGTGTGGAAGTGAAAAGAAAAGCTCCAAATCCATTTTTTGGGAAAATACAACCCTAAAAATGCCCCTTCACCAGCATGTGCCACGTGGCATCCATTTTCCAAGAGGTAAGTCAATTTATTTGTCAATAAATACAAATTGCTTCCTTCCATAGTCCAAGCGCCCCAAGTGGCCAAGAGGTTTGAGGATCAAATCCCACTAAAAACACTCAAAAACTCTCCTTTTGCATCTGGCAGATTTTTTGGCAGAACTGCTAAATTTAGCAGGTTTTTTGAATTTAGTTACATCTAACTAAATTTAGTAGAGCAATCCCTAACTTAGGGTAAAAAAAAAAATTTCTCCTATTTGGTCTGTTTTCTCATTCCAGACATTTTTTGCAAAAGGAGACCCACCTAAAAATTGCATTTTCAGCTATTTTTTTGCAATTTTTAGCATTTTGGGTTCAGGAGGCCACCAGGACCCTGAAACTGTAATTTTTTGCCTGTCATTCAAATTGTACTGTATATTGTACTAATTTGCAGGTTGCCATAGTCAACTGCAAAACTTTGTAACTACTCAGAAACTGGTAGAATTGTAATAAAAAATAGTAAATTTGGTTCTGTAACACTCACGAGATCCTAGATCTCATTCGCAGCGTTCGGTATATATAGTGCCTCTGGAAAGCGCTTACGGGTAAAGCCGTCGTGACTACTACTGCACTTAACACCTAATATAGCTGCAACAATGTCATCTGGGCATCGTCCCTATAAATCGAAGGGGAGTAATAAGGTCACAGTGCACACACTATGAACCATCCCATCCGTCTGTGAACGATTGCAAGACATAAATCCGGACTGAGAAATTATCTGAGTATATAGCGAAGTTACACGCGCGTATGAGGATATTTCTTTGAGCTAGTGTCAATAATCGCACAAACCCCATCAGTACTATCTTGGTACCACGTATTGAATTCTTTCACGTACATTAACGCCTCTTTCACGTACCGCCGGGTATATAGAAAGGGCGAGCTTCTTCCATGTACCAACGGGTATATCGGAAGGGCGCGTATATAGAAAGGTTCGGTATATCAGACTGACGGTATATAGATTGGGAGACCTTATACCTGGAGTGATAAGAGCCAAACCTTGTCAGTGATCTCTGAAAAATGGGCACCAATGCCCCCAAATTTTTTCTTCCAGATTCACAATTGCTCAGAGGAAGCAACTATGCTGCTTGGAAGACAAAAATCAAAACACAACTTGAGTTTGAAGAAATCTGGCCTGTTGTGACTGGTACTCTAACCAGATCACCAACGGATGCAACACAACAATGACAATTTGATAGAGCAGATCAGAAAGCAAAGCTCATCATCTTGTTTGGAGTATCCGACGATGTGCAAGCCCACATTCGAGATGCCACATCAGCAAAAGAAGCTTGGGATAAGCTGAGCACAATATATGAGGCCAAGAACAAGAATGTCATACTCAATTTACAGAGTCAGTTACATACATTGAAATTCAAACAGAATGAGAAAATTGAAGCCTTCCTAAGAAGAGTTACAGAGTTGAGGGCTTCACTTCTAGCCCTAGGAGAAGAGGTCAAAGATGAGTCTCTCGTTCCCATTGTTCTGAGAGCTCTCCCTTCTTCTTACCGAATTTTTGTCACAACTCTAAACTTGTCAGATACGACAATTAGTTTTGACAAGTTAGTAAACCTACTGCAACAAGAGGAAGCAATGTACAACAAGGATGATGAAGAGGAGCAGGCACTGTCTTCACATCAAAAATGGAAAGGAAAAGGTAAAGGAAAACCTAAATCCTATCAAAAGTCCCCACATCAGAATCAATATCATGGGGACAATCAACAGAAGAAGCGATGTCCCATTTGCAAAAGAGGACATGACTTGCAAGAATGTTGGTTTAACACATATAAGAAAGGTTCATCAAGAAATTCTGGACCACAACAACAACAAACTTACAAGGGACATTCAAACAATTATCACGGGTAGAAAAAGGGGAACTGGAAAAGAAGACCCCACCAGCAAGGTAATATTGATGAGCAACAAGATCAGTCTGATAATGAAGACTTCTTGTTCACTGCTCGATCAAGTGAACCATCCACGTCATCTAGTGACGTCTGGTATGTTGATTCGGGAGCCACTCGACACATGACTGGCCACAGAGACTGGTTTATTTCAATGAGGGACACGCCATCGAAAAATCATGTTTCGTTGGGAGATGATTCTTCATATACAGTTCAGGGGATTGGAAACATTTCTCTACCCCTTGGTTCACGCAAATGCAAACTATCAGATGTTCTATATGTCCCTGGGTTGACAAAGAATCTTCTTTCGGTCAGTCAACTCCTAGATCACAACCTGAAAATTGACTTTGATAGTCAATTCGACAAGAAAATGTGTCTGATTCGAGATAAATCCAGAGGCTCGAAAATAATTGCAAAAGCCTCAAATGTGGGACGAATGTTTCAACTTGATTTCATTCACAAAAATGATCAAGCACTCATGGCTAAAAACTCCACCTCAGCTCAGTTGTGGCATCGGAGATTTGGTCATGTAAGTTTCAAATATCTCGACACACTTCGCCGGTGTAATATGGTACATGGGCTACCATCTCTTCAGAAGGATACAGACAAGTGTCCTCACTGCTTAGCAGGAAAACAACACAGAGTTTCATTCCAGACAAGTACTTTTCGAGCTCATGGTAAACTTGACCTGGTTCATACCGATCTGTGTGGTCTGATGCAGCCAAGTCATTCAGGGTTCCAGTACTTCATGCTCTGTGTTGACGACTATTCACGCAAAATGTGGATTTTCTGTCTTCGCAAGAAAAGTGAAGCCTTTGAAACGTTCAAAAAGTTCAAAGTGGCAGTTGAGAAAGAAATTGGTCGTCACATCAGAACTCTCCGCTCAGATCGAGGGGGGGAATTCACCAGTGATGATTTCAGAGACTATCTACAAACTCACAGGATTCGTCAGCAAATGCCTCCTCCACACACACCGCAGAAAAATGGTGTTGTTGAGAGAAGGAATCGTACTATCATGGAAATGGTACGATGCATGATCGATGATTCCGAACTTGCAAAGACATTTTGGGCAGAAGCAGCAAAAACAACAGTGTATTTGTTAAACAGAGCGCCCACAACTGCTCTTGATGGAATTACACCACAAGAAGCATGGTCAAAAAGGAAACCATCCATTGCACACCTCAGAGTATTTGAGTGCAAATCCAGCATGCACATACCCAAACAGAACAGAAAGAAATTGGACATGAAGTCACAAAATCTCATCTTCATTGGATACAGTGAAGAGACTCTTGGGTACAGATTGATGGATCCTAAGACCAGAAAAGTCTACACAAGCAGAGATGTTGAGTTTTTTGAGAAGAAGCAAGCAAAGACTCCTCCTCCGGACTCGCAAGATGTAGATTTTTCACCAGTTATAAAAATTGAAGCTAATGTTCCCTCAGAAGATGAAAGTGATGATGGGGAAGATGGTGTTGATCAGATAGAACCACAACCCATGGGAACAGCGCAACGTATGCCTAAATGGTGTACAAGTACATTACGAGATGCAAGATTGGATGCTCCACCGGATACATCCACCCCTGGACCACGGACTCGCAGGAAAGCAAGAGAAGAAGTTAACTTTGCTTTGATGAGTAGAGTTATTGAAACAGACAAGCCATCTACAGTCTAGGAAGCCCTACAGTCAAAAGCTTGGAAAGATGCCATGGATTCTGAATATCAATCAGTGATGAAGAATAACACTTGGCATCTTGTCGATCTTCCACTAGGGAAGAAACCCATTGGTTGCAGATGGATATTCAAAACTAAGTACAAAGCAGATGGGACAGTGGACAAGTGTAAAGCAAGACTTGTAGCAAAGGGGTACGCACAGAAAGAAGGCATTGACTATGAGGAGACATTTTCTCCCACAGCTAAGATCAAAACGATCAGGATGATCTTTGCTCTAGCTGCTCAGTTTGGTTGGAAAGTCCATCAGATGGACGTAAAAAGTGCCTTCCTGAATGGAGATTTACAAGAAGAAGTCTACATGACTCAACCTAAGGGATATGTTGTACCTGGTCAAGAAGAAAAGGTATGCAGACTCAGGAAATCTCTGTATGGCCTCAAACAGGCACCCCAGGCATGGTACATCAAGATTTATGAGCATCTCGTACAACATGGATTTGTCAGAAATCCATACGATCCCAATCTCTACCTCAAAAAGCAAGGGGGGGAGATGGTGATTGTTGTAGTTTATGTCGATGATCTAGTCATCACTGGTAGTTCAGTGAAGATGATTGATGAAACAAAGAAATATCTTAAGCGATCATTCGACATGACAGATCTCGGGCTTATGCACTACTGTCTTGGACTGGAAGTATGGCAGAAAGAGAATCACATATTTGTTTCTCAGATGAAATATACCAAGACAACGCTCGAGAAGTTTAGGATGATGGATTGCACACTAATTGCTACACCTATGGAGAACAGATTATAGTTATCTCGTTCAGATCCATCTCCTGAGGTAAGTGCCACTCTCTATCGGCAGCTGATTGGGAGTCTCATTTACCTAACCTACACTAGACCAGATATCAGCTTTGCAGTGAGCTATCTATCCAGGTTCATGCAGGAACCCAAAATTTGTCATTGGAAAGCAGCAAAGCGCATTTTGAGATATCTAAAAGGATCAGTGGATCTTGGTCTAGAATACAAGAAGAATGAAAACTTCTTCTTGACTGGATATTCGGATTTAGATCATGCAGGTAACATTGATGATAGAAAATCCACTTCGGGATTTGTATTCTTTATGGGATCTGGACCAATATCATGGGGAAGTAAGAAACAACACTTTGTTTCTTTCTCTTCCACAGAAGCTGAGTATCTTTCTGTAGGAGAAGCTGTCTGTGAAGCGATTTGGCTACGTCGCATACTGGAAGGACTTGGAATACCACAAGACAAACCGACCACCATGTATGTTGACAACGAAGGTGTTCTCAAACTTGTTCGCAATCCAGTTTTTCACGAGAGAACAAAGCACATTGAAGTTCAAGTTCATTTCATACACGAACATGTATTGAAGCACAACATCCAGCTTCAATTTTGTCCAACGGTTGAACAACGAGCAGATATTTTCACAAAGTCACTTGCACGTGACAAGTTCGAGTTGTTCAGAGCATTTCTCTCCTCATCTCTTCAGACAATGCACAATTAAGGGGGGGAATGTTAGGATAAAATTTATTATCCTAATATTTAATTATGCATAGGTTAATTATTTAATTAATTTTAAATAATTATATTGTTATATGGTTAAACAACCATATTTGTCTTTATTCAGATTGTTATATTGTTTTAAACAATATATTTGTCTTTATGTAATTTTGCTTCCCGGATGTTATTGGAAGCTTGTTTATTCTGGTTTTTGGTTGCACCTGTGCAACTCATTTTCCCAGATGTATTTGGCTATGCAATATCTATAAATATTGCAGCCCATCCTCTGTAATTTTTTACTGATTGAGATCAATAAAATCTACACAGGCTTCCGTCCCTGTTTCTCAATCAAGAGATCCTAGGTTTCAGAGGGATAAAATGTTGCATCTCCTTTAGCTGAAAATCCTTGAGATCATCATACGAATAGGAAAGGACATCAACATACCTTTTCAATAGATTTAATGCCTTCTTCTTTTCCTCTTGATTGTAGCATTTCCCAATTTTCACCATCTTACGTTCATCAAGACTCCCAATATTAATCTTTTCACACTTAGCAGGCTACTGAACTCCTTGGGAAGTTTTAGACTTAATGTACCTGTCATACTTATCAAACAGGTCTTCTAAACTCACCAGCCCTTTAGGGATTTTGTTACCTTTCAATTTTATGCAGCCATCTTGATCCGTCTCTTCCTTGATATCCCCTTCATTAGAAGATACACACTCTCTGGGAAAGGTCTCACTTCCTTCAAAATATAGCTGGTCAAAATTATCCCTAAACTCCAAGAAAGAGAGAAAATGCTGATCATCATTGAAAACCTATTATTTATTTACATTATCTGATATGATGGGCCTATGAATCATTTCAAAGGTAAACTTATCCTAAGATAAATCTGGGTGAGGAATCAGCAAAGATCTTGAGACAACTAGAGAATCATCTCTAGTGTTCCTTTCTCTTAGTAGAACTTCAATGGAGAAAGTGTCAAGAAACTTGATGGAATCCCAAACAAGATTCATGTAATGTTTCAGTCTCCTATTCTTGACTTGAAAAATATCTCTAACCTATTTCACAATAAGCTCTACATCACCATGAGCACAAAGATTCTTCACTCTCATTTCTTCTACCATGTTCAATCCTAGTATGAGTGCCTCATATTCAGCTGTACTGTTTGTATTTTAAAAATAGAGCTTGAAGGAGAAAGGATGAATGTTCCCTTCTGGAGACGTCAACACCACTCCTAACCCAGAACTAGCTGAAGAGAAACTTCCATGAAACTCTAGAGTCCAAATGCCATTGGGGTCATGAATATCTCCCTTAGGAAGCCTTTCCTCATCTTGTGACATGATCATGTAGTTCCCATGCCCTACATCCTCATAGAGTATCTGTGCTTGTGGGTCATCGGTATTTTACACAATGTACTCAGTCTATTTCTTAGGTAACAACTTCTTCATTTTTCCATTTTGATCAGGATCAAAGCATATGACTAGTCCATTTGAATTTCCCCTCCTACCTCCTTACATAAATTTCTACTCATTAACATCCCATATGAGGGAGGAATATCAACTACCAAAATGGTGGCTAAGATCCTTTTCTCTGGAAAAGTAAAAAAAGCTACTTATGCATATTTAATTCTACCAACCAGAGGTACTTTCCTACTTTCCATGGAATAACATGAACTAAAGGTACGTGTTAGGGTCAGACCCAAAGCATGGGATACCTTTATAGGCATTACATTATCTGATGCCCTTGAGTCTATAACATAGTTACTAAGTTTATGGCCAGCTATGAGAAGGGTCACATAAAATGATTCAATTTTCTCATTAGGGGAAGTGATTACAGCCACAAGACTTGATTGAGGTGAGGAAGAGGGGGTGGGAAAAAGACATTTAGAAGTACTGGATGAGACTTTAGATTTGGAGTTTACAAAGTTTACCATTTTAGCAAAATCTTTTGGATGAGTTTGGTAAAAATTTGCTTCTAAAATTTGGATTTTAGTCTTTTTTAGGTGATCAATAATATCAAAATATCCAGAGGTAGATGGGGCATCATTGCTAAGAACTTGAGAGACTTTAGATCTATCAGCTCTAGGATTTTAAGGAGAAGGATTTTTGGAAACATAAGGAGAAGAAGGAGGATTGGAATTACTCACCTTTTGTGTGGAGGCAGTGGGAATAGGAGCTCCTCTTCTTACAATCACTAGAATAGTTGTGTGAATCTCCTTGGACTTCTTGGCAGGCTGCACCAATTTCTCTTTTATGTTTGTTTTCTCCTGAGTCATAACAAAATATGAATCATTATTCATATTAGTAACTCTCTCATCATATTCATCTTCATCATCCATACCTTCAGTGGTGAGGAAATGAACTTGTGACCCACTAATCTCTTCTAGTTCTTCAACTTCTTCTTCTAGTTCTTCATATAATTCATTACACTCCTCATCATTAGGTTCTTCAACTTCATAGGTTATATTGACCAAAACCTTGATGGGTGGGCCTTCAATAGCCAATCTGGTCTGAAAGGAAGGAAGGCAATTCCTAGGCTGAAAACTCTTCCTTGGAACATCCTAGTAAGGGGTATGCTGAGGCAATTGTTTCTTCAGAGTAGTAAAATAATTTGCAAGATTCTGTACTAATTGATCAGAACTAGCTCCAGGGGAAGAGGAAGAGGAAGAAGCTTTATATTTGGAGGATTCCTCTTTTTAGTTTACTAGACATGATCAAATCATCCTCAACATTGATAACCAAACGCTGATTGACATCTAAAGTTGCAAGGTTATATCTTCTTAGTGCATAACTCACTTAAGGAAAATAGGCATTGAGGAAGAAGAAATTTTGGATTTGATCCACTAGACAAGTGTTGTATGGAATTTTATTAATTAGCTTGTTGAATTTAGCCACAAACTCCCTCATGGGCTCAAATGTCTCCTTCTTCATATGAGAAATTTGTGCGAACAGAGCATGCACATCTTCAACATGTTTGAAATGCTACTCAAACTGAGTTGTCATAGTATTCCAATTAGTGATAGACCTAACAGGAAGATGGTAGAACCAATCAGCAACATTGCCCTACAATGTCTCCACAAAAATCTTGACAGAGAAATCTTCATGTTCAACCCCAAGAATCCCACATGCAACAATGAAGGCTATAATGTGTTCATCTGGATGAACCTTCCCATTAGCTCGGAACTTGGGAAAAAATTTCTTGTTACCCCTATGTAACTCATGAAATGGATGAGGAAGAGAAAGAGGCCTAACCTGTTGTCCCCAAGGCACAAGAACTACCATCTTTAGAAAAATTGACTAAAGGGGAACTAAAACACCAGCGAGGAATGAAAGCATGGATATTAGGACTGAAATTATCCTAAGGAATGCTATCTAGAATTTTTGTCCCTAACAGGAGTTGTGCTTGTAGAACGAGTCCCTATGTTCCTTCTTACTGGAAGAGAGAAGTTTTTTTCCTCAAAAAGTTGAGAATGGGTATCCTCAACCCTGAGAGATTTCCTCCCACGTGTATACCGTAGATTTTCCAGACCAAAAATGATCTTGTAGTTGTTCTTTTAGAAAGGGATCTGTTAAAATGAAATCCCCAGTAGAGTCACCACAAATTTTTGGGTTTTTTAAAATGATTCTTTTTAACAAACCATAGTCAAGGGACAACAAGTCCCTACTCTTTAATGGGAGAGGTTCCCTTATTGAAAGAAAACAAAAAACTTATATACAAATGTAAAACTTTCAAAGTGTGGAGTCCTGATGCTTTGGAACATTTTATGCCCAAAGATCATCAATATGAAAGACTAGAAGAATTAAGGAGATGACAAAGGAAGAAACATGATAATACCTTCAGGAAATATAGATGACATAGTAATCACCTTATACGTATTAAACTAGGGAGTTGTAGAATATAATCATTTACTTTCATAACCAATTTAATTCCACAGAAGCAAAGTTCTAGATATCATATATACAAGAAAATAGTTTCCTATTATAAAAGATGGATGATTCCCAAGTTTCAGACATGGAAAGAAGAAAAGAAGAGGAATAAAGGGGAAATTTTCTGTATTGATTACTTCGAATATATTAATATACAAAGTACCAGGATCCAACCCAAACAAAAGCATGGAGAAGCCATTAAATAGTTTCCTAGAATGGTTAGTTTTGGTTACAAAAATGATGAAAACTGATTCAAGAAACCGAAGTCTGAGTATTTTCAATGCCTCGGGCATTTCCATGTCTAGCAGTAAAACCAGATGCACTGAATTGTAGTCGTTTACCCTACCTTTACAAAATTTAAATTCGAGTCATCCACGTGGGAGATATTCAAACAGAGGTGGGCTTGAGGATGCATTTTGCATTTTGTGCCTTTTGGAGGAATGGCATTTTGGAACATTTTGGCCCACCCACCCACTTTTGATATGATCTTGACACATGGCTTACTTGAGTGGGGACAAAGT
Source organism: Taxus chinensis (assembly GCA_019776745.2). NCBI lineage: Eukaryota > Viridiplantae > Streptophyta > Pinopsida > Cupressales > Taxaceae > Taxus > Taxus chinensis. Next base: position 852,744,748 of record CM034148.1, on the reverse strand, counting down.
CTTGGGTCACTTTTATAATTTTACTTCTTTTCAATGCAGACTCAAAAACAAAAATTTCTCTGCTGGCCTAATATTTGACTTTTTCCCTTGGTGTGGACAGGGATGTAGGTAACTTTTTAACTTTAAGCTCCTTTATGAAAAAAAATCTCAAATTCTCAAATTTCCCTGATGGCCCACTTTCCCGCTTTGAATTTCCATGCGGGCTTAATATTTGAATTTCTCCCTTTTGTTTGGTGGGTCCGTATATCTAACGCTCATCTAGAACCTACCTCTAGATTTTTACCTTTGAAGTTATGCAAGGATGACATGTGGAGAGCTCCACCAGGTCTTTTATACTTAGCCAATTCCAGACTTCTTCCCACTTGACTTATGTTGACCCCAAGACATGTGGAGAGCTAGTGCTCATTTGAGTTTTCACTTTGGATACACATCCTAAAATTGTGTCGATCTGACTTGTGGATCCTTCTGTCAGTCCTGGATTTTTCAACAGTCAACTCTGTCTCTCCTTTGATTTTGACCACGTGATGATCTAGCACTCATTTGGAAACCATCCCTTTAATTTCACTTATGAAATTACATCGTTGAGGTGTGTGGAGGCTTTTTCCGACCCGTTCATACTTATTCAATCTAAAAAACTGGATCTATCCCTTTTTTGGGGTTGGGACACATGGAGGATTGGTGCAAATTTGAGAACTTCCCTTGGATTCGAATCTTGAAGTTGTGCCATTGAGGCACGCCATGCGTTGAACCTTCCATACTTAGCCAATTTGGGATTATTTTGTCTTAATTTTGGACCTGGGACATGCGGAAATCGTGCGCTTATTTGAGAAACATCTTTTGGGCCCTATCCTTAGAATTGTTCCATTTGGATGCATGGAGGCTTCCGCTATCACTTGAAACATGGCCATGCCGCATCCAAACAGATATGTCCACGTAATACCCATGGATGCTGGAGGAAAAATTGACGAGGAGGATACACCCATCATTCTCGACTGTGGGAAGAAATAAAGAGAAGAGGAAAAATTCCACCATTATGCCTGAATTTCATATTATTCTCCATGGAATGGAAAACTGCAAACAATACCAGGTTTGACGTGATTCAATACTCCAAGATCTGACTGAAATTTTTCGAAACTTGACTTCAAAAAGAGGGGAATTTTGAGGACAACAACAACACCTGAATAAATATTTGAGGTTTGATCCTTAGCGACAAGGGAAAATTTAGAATAAACCCAAATGTAGGATATTGAGGAAAATCCATCTGATCTAAAATTAAAAGTGAAGGTATCCACGGCTAGCCATTTTGCACTATGAAAAAATAAAAGGCATAGAGAATTTTAACTATGGTCATCCTTAAGGGAGCCATGAATAAATGCACATGTAAATCTAAGAGGTTACTTCCACCACCAAAAAACCATATAGAGACACTTGTTGTTGAAACATGTAGAGAGGATGTAGGCCATCCTAAAAGAACAGGAAGAAGAAGATGAGATTACTAAGTAAGAAGGGAGATATTGGTTGCCCAATGATGAGGAAAAAATAAACCACCACACAAATTACAATAAATTTATTACAAACATCTAGATATAGAGGTGTGTTGGTCATGGTGGTAAACAAGTATGATAAACTCCATCTCTATAAAAAGAAAGAAAATTTGAAGGTGTTATGGATTGCATTAATAATTCCCTATCTTTAGTAGATGATATCATGGAGATACTACCAACCTCGGTAGAATTTTTTTAGGGAGATTAAGAGGGAGGCTTCTACAATGGCATAATTAAAATAATAAGTAGTGTTAACCAAAAAATTGGAAGAAGAGGTCATGAAAATAAAATAAATACAAAATTAAGTGTTATAGACAAAACAACACAATGAGAACTGTATGAAGTAGCTAAAGCAACATAGGACATGGAGAAACTGAAAATAGATGAGAAGAACATTGAAGACAAAGGGAGTTACTTGAATGTATAAGAGAAAAAATCCCAAGTTAATATTGCAGAATTTACTCCAAGGGTGTAACAAAAAATAGAAACATATATAAAATTAAAGGAAGAAGAGGATAGTAAACATAAATTTCTATAGGCTCAAAAACTAGAAGAAGAAGGGAAAATGAAGGATGTATAAATAAAGAACAAAGAAAAAATAAAAATGTTGAAGAAAATAAATTTATCACGGAGGAAAAGAAAAAGTTATCCAAGTAGCCTCATCTCAAAAAATAGGCACAATAGGATGTGAAGGTTTCATAGAAAAAATCAAAGAAGGAAAATTTCATAGAGGAAGTGGCTAAAAAATGCAAAAAATAAGAATAAAAAAGATAAAAAGTTGTGTTGCATAAACTACAATAAAGTAGAAGCAAGGGTTAGTACCCAATTTTACACCTCCTTTGGGGCCAAGAAGTATTAGAAAACAAACTAAGGTACTTTAAGGATGGAAGACTTGGACATTTATGTCATTTGTAGCTAGGGAATTTTTTGACAAACTTATTGAGAATCGGATTTGGAGGGGTTGAGTGACACTTACAAACTGAATGGCCAAACTTGTTTCTTTTGGACCTTCCTTTGACTAGGGTGAGAAGACCGAAAGGGTAAACTGAAACATAGTGGGAGAGATAAACATTTTACTTCTCTAATTCTTTATCACAACGAATCAATCTGGGATAAGCATGGTCATAGAAAAAACACTTTACTTTCATAAGTTGTCACACAAAGTGATGTATACACTTATATTTTTTAGAAATAGGTTACTATAGGACAATAAGTTGTATTGTTGTTGCAATTTTTTATAAAGGAAACTAAAATCAAAGGTTCCTTTGATTGATATTTGTAAGTGAGACAACAAAATGATTGATGAAGGAATTATATTTCATGATAAGAATAGAAATATGTTTATATTTGTAAGGATGGGGGATTGTAAGATAATGGATCTTTTAATGACACTACTTATAGTATTCACTCAAACACATATAACATCCTCGATAATAAAAAATAATTCACTAATTAGTTACAATTTCTACTTAAAGGAAGATTTGCAGTCATTGATACTTAATTAGAACAAATGTTCCATACAATCCTTAAAATACTTAACACAAAGGCTTGATAAAATATTTCAATGAAGTGTTTCTTGCTTCTAATCTCATACACTTAATATTCACTCAAAATATTACAAAAAATCCATCAACAAAATGATTTCAGTGAGGATTTTATAATTTCATTCAATATTGCAAACTAAATGCTCACACCACAATATTAAACAAATAACCAAAGCTTAATCACTAAGGAAAAATACAATGTAATTGAGAGAAGCAAGAAATATAGAATTGTAATAGAAAATGTGATTGATCAACCAAATACTCGATATACAGAATCCAAAACACATAAGCTAAGCTCATAATCAAAAAAATTTCATTTAAATCTATCAAATTCTTGATAAGGGAACATGAAAACTAATGATATCAATGCCTGCTAATGACTATACATTGTAATCATCTTAACATTATAATTTGAAAGAGTAAAAACTTAAAATGTATTTCTTCCAGACAATTAAGTAGTATCACAACAAAATATCTCAATTTTTCCTTTTTTCAAAAAGATTCAAAAACCCCCCCGCCTTAGTATGAGGATAGAACCCTCATAATTATATAATTACTTGATTTAATTTCCCCCCAAAAAGTTCGAAAGGATCCTTTGAACTCAGCTCCGTGTAATTCAAAATATTCTCAAAGGAAGTATATTTTAACTAAAAAGATTCCTTCTTTGTTTCTGATTTGGCTGGGTGAAGGAGGAACCACATGGTGAGAGAAATGAAAAGGATATTCTTCTATTTCTAATAAAAGTTTTGTCTTTTAGAAAACTACATTCTGTTTTAATAAATCTTTGATCCATAATGTATTATGAAGGTAAGTTTGTTTTGATCTTTGTTTTCTTTCTTGTTTATTTTTCAGGATCTATTCTAGTGGGTTGATTCACCGAGTTATCCCTTACCATTTTATTGTAAGAATAAAACATTTCAATCATTTGTGTGATTATTTCCTCATCGGGTGCTGAGTGACAGTGGAAAATTATTTCATGCTTCATACCTGTGTCATTAAGTTCCACAAAAACAAATATTTCTTTCTCTATCCTCCTTGACAATTTATCAGTTATTGATTCAATTTATTCCCATTTCATCATGGTAGATATATTGAAAACACTTGGCTCCCATAGTTTACCTAAAGCATGATTCTTGAAAAGTGTGATTAAATTATTTGTAATATCCATTCTGATCTTTTCTCCACTTTCTTTCCCAATTAATTTTTCTATCAGTGAATGAAGGTTGTCGATATACTCCATTGTTTTATCTCTTAACTCATCAAAGACTTCAATTTTTTTTTTCAAAATATCCACTCTTACTTTTGTAGCTTTATAGTAATCCTTTTGATTTCCTACAAACTCGAGAGATACAATCCCTTTCTTAACGACCAAGTCATTAGTTAGGTCTTTAATAACTTCCATTTTTGGTAGCATATTAGTCCACATTAATTGGAAGGACAACTTCACATTTATCTGTTAATGCCTTGGTTGTTTATACTTTTTAAAAATTATGGGAATAACATCTCATAGATTCCTTGATTATATCTTCACCTCTAGTGACTAAATTATTTTCCCATTGGATGGTGGAATCTCCTCTTTCTCCCAAGTCACTCACTTTCCTAATATCATCGTTGGTGATCTCACGGATTTTAAATTTCCCTTCTTTATAATTTCTAGTAAATTTTCTAACCAATTTGCATAATGCTTCATTCTTAGCCTTTAAATCCTTCTTTCTTTCTTTGAACTCATTAATATTTTGGAAGACTCCTACTTCCAGAGAAAAATAATGTTTCATTTCTTTAGTAGAAGGCTTACCTAATGAGATCCTAGAGACCTGAAAATTAGACAGGAATGCTTCTCCTCAAGTAACATAAACTTTAAGAGTTGCAACATCTATGAATCATTCTCCTTTCTTATTTAGAGTTTTCCTGGAAATAAATTTTAGCTTTTTGGGTGGTATTGCGAGATTAAGGAGAAACATGATTTGTAAATCACCATCATTCAACTGTATCTCTAAATTTTTCTTCTTTGGGAGAGCATTATCTATCCATTCCCTTATTGGAGACTCATGTTCATCAAGTGACTGTAAAACTAGAGTTTTAGGGATGAATACAAGGGATTTGGAAGATGAAGAAGGCATAAACATACCTTTTGAAGTTGTATACATTGGTTCTTTTTGAGTGCCTACTTTTATAAGCTCACCATGATCCTCAATTCCATCCATAGACTCATATTGGTATCCTACTTCTTCAACTGTTATTGGTTGTTTGTCACCAACTTTCATTTTTACCTGTATCGATTGCTCACCCATTTTCTTACTAGGAGTAGGGATTGTCTAACAAATTTCCTAGGGAATGAATTCAGTTGTGGGAGTGCAGGTTTCTATAATTTTTGCAATCAATTAAGTTTCCTAAGGTGTTTCCGTAACTGTGACACCTGAACTTTCTCCCTGTGCTGTTGTACTAGAATATTCTTGATGTGAGGTTGTATTTTATGTCCAATAATATTCTCCTCTTCTATTGCTACACTTCTTGGAATTTTCCCTAGGGTGATCTCAGTATGTTAATGTGGAAGATTTAAACCATCAGAAACATGAGCATTCATAATGTGTTTTTCCTTTATGGGTGAAGAAATTGGAGTTTTTGGAATGATAAGGGTTGTCAGCACATGTACAAGTTGCTCAATGAGCATAGTTGTAGGAGATTGGGTGATAACAAATGAAAATATAGCGACATCAAGATCTAATGTTTATTTAGTGGTATTTTCCTTCTCTAAATCAACCCATTTAGACACCTCAGTTTGCTTCCTCTTCTGAAGGTGGACTTGTTCCCCCTCCTCTAACTCTTGTAGAATAATCTCTGGTGTCTAAATTTAATGAGGCATTTCATAAAAACTTTCTTCCTTAGGCTTCCTGGGATTTGATTCCATAATTTTCTCCTTTCCTTTGGATCTAGAAATAGATGTTGGAAAGATCTACAGGGGGGTAAAAATGAATAATAGGGCTCTCAACCATACCTCACTGAATCATTTCTATAGCTTTTCTTGTTTTTTAAGAAAGGGAATTTCCAGTTATTCTATCTTGAGCACTAACATCACCCATCACTGACACAGATCCCAACTTCTTAAAAGGAACCTTAATCTTCTATCTCCATGAAACATCCTTGGTGGCATAAACCTTTTGATATTGGGGAAGAACATATTTAATAATATTTCTAGCCCTATATTCCCTTAATATTAGCATATGTCGGTAACTTACATAAACTCCCTTTGAAAATAACCACCTTAAGGAAAGTCAGATGATATTTGTGGTCTTTTCCTAGTTATATTTTTTCTCATTAGCATCCCAATTAACTGGTGGAAAAGGCTGAGAAGCAATATCATCCTAAATGTAATCTTCACTAATCACATTACCATAATACTCTAACTCTTCAAGAGCTTAGATAACCCTAAACTCAATAATCTAGGATAATGTCATTCTTGAATGTTCTCTTTAGCTAACTTCCCTTTCATCTTCACAATTTATCCAGAAATACTCGTATTGAGGTTTATGATCTATCTGAGTGGGTAAAAACTATGTAAAATATGATTTATATCATAAATTTTTACTTTCCTTTAATCTATCCTGCATACATCTATTTATTTCTCCTTCTAATGTTTTTGCCTTCTGGATGTTTGGGCAAGTGTAATTCCCAATGATTATGGGGAACTTGATAGGGGATGTTAGATTAATTTGGGAAATGAACTGGTGTACTAATAACAATTTTGTGACCAATTCCATCAGTTTCCATTTTTCACTTACACACTTGGGGAGAAAGTACAGTTTCCCATAAAAACCTCTAACCCTGATATATGAAAAGGTCTTGAAATTGATAAAATAACACCCATATTGACTAATAACTCTCTTAGCATCAGGGGAAAATATCTCAGTCTCACATTCAAGGTGGTATGAATAAATTATGGGTGCAAAGAAGTGATTATCAATATTTATGTTATGCATTTCATAGTTTGTCAGCTTCAGTTGACAGAATACATCATACACCTTAGAGATGTTAAGCTTCAGTTGATAGCTTCAGTTGACAGAATAATTCTAGGAAAATATATGAAAATCAATATTATTAACCAAGTAAGAATACGTGAAAAATTCTTCCATGCCGGAGTTTTCTCCTCTCGCAATTTGGGAAAATCCCATCATTTGTTCATGAATACGGTTAATTATTATCTTAGCCCAAGGAAGAGGTTTGTTTTTATAAGTATTACCTGAATGAACTGAAACATCCATTCTTGGAAAAGAGAGTAGATTATATACCCATTACTTGGTTTGGAAATATAATCACATCTCCAACTTCCTCAATAAATTCAGTTCTATTTAACTTCTTTGTCATTCTAGGGGAGGAATTTCATGTATTGGTCAACCAATGGGCATTCATAAACTTCATCCACTTATTCAAATGTGGGACACAATGTTCTTGTGTTGAATTCTTAGTAATAGCCTTGTCTTCAATTGTGGGAGGAAAACCCAACATTATATCAAATGCATACTATTGGAAAGATAAAACCAAATCCCCCTTCCCATCCCAAAATTCTCTAGTTATAGGATTATAGTGTTGAGCACACACCCATACAAGCTCTGTGCATGGCATGGTGGGAGGGAAAGAAATAACGAGTCCAATACAAGTGCCAAGCCTCCATGTGTCTAAGGTCAGACTTTTGGCTCTGCCAAGCAAAGAGACTCATGAAATATACAAAGAAGCCCAAAGAGCTTGCAGAATCCGCCACGTGTTAATATAGCACAATTTCAAAAGTGAAAGGCATGGGCTAAATCTTCAAGGTGCACAAGGTTGCTATGTGGACCCGGTATGGAAAAGTTCTTTCAAATATTGCACACCTATAACCCCAATCTTTAGATGGCCATATCTTTTGACTAGGAACTCAGATTTTGGCGGGAGAATTTGGACTTTTTGGAAGCATGTCGACACTCTCTATTCCATGGAAACATAAAATATCATTATTAATAGGATTTAGTGCGGTGAAAATGGGAAAATGGCTTCCAAGCCATTAATATAGAATTTGATTTCTTCAACTACCAGATTAGATTTTATCTGACCCGTCGTTCTTCCTCCTTCAACGCATCCGAACAAGTAATCGATGTAGACATGAAAAATTTGTGGCAGATTTGAGAGAGGCATATATTGATGGTGGTTGAGCTTTCAAAGTAGGATTCAATGTATATCTCAAGGTGGTTGAAGCAGATTCAAAATTTTCCCTCCTCTCTCTCTTATTCTTCCTATATATTGTAAAGGAGGGGCATATTCAAATGGTTGGTCATTGTTTCTCCTTTCCCCCCTCTCTATTTCTTCCTTAGGATAGAATGTAGAGTCTAAGCCTCCTCCTAGGGCTTTGTAATGGTGTTTTCTTGCCTCTTTCCCATTGATGATGTACCGTGTAACATTTTGGAGCAATAAAATATGTTTCGTTATGCATCTGTCCATCCTTGGCTTATTTTTTTGTCTCTTCTTACCTCTCATCATTGCAGGATATACTATGCATACTGTGATGTTTTTTACAAGTTCTAGGAGCTGTACTTAATGGGTTTTGAAGTGGTGTTTTGTGTGAAATCTATCTCTGGTCTATGGTGCATTCTTGTCCACCCTCTCCTCTGCTCACCTCTCTCCACTTCAGGCAGTTGGATATGTGATTTAATCACTTCCTTTTCTGGTGTATCACCACTTAGTGTAGGCTCTTTCACCATGTCTCCTTCTCATTTTCCCCTTGGAAATGGTTAGATTAGGTTAGATTATAGATTCTACCTACTTTGGAGTAGCTTGTGGTAGGTAGATTAGGAAGCAAGAACCAGATTTCTCTGGAGGTCCATCTCAAGTTTTGCAAGTCCCACAACTTGAGAGATGGTCCCATGTTGTGCAATCACACTAAATTCCCCACTCCACACCCAAGCCATTCAGGGGTGATGTAATTTTGCACTAACAGTTTTGGCATGCCCAGTGGGACATCTGAGGTTAGATTTTCCATCTTTCCAAAGGTGTCTCATTATCAAAAGAAAATCATAAGCCACCATGTGACCACACTAACAATTTTGGCATGCCCGGTGGGATAGGTCTGAAGCACCTTACCACTTCATCTTAGATAGGTTGGTGTGTTCCTGTTAAGTATTCATCCTTTAGAGGCACATTCAAAACACATCTAGTGACTCCATCTGGTCAATAACCCATATGTGAGTTACAAACCTTTTCCATCCATTTCCACCCATCTTCATTCACTTTTCTTTCCATATCTCCCATTTTTCTTCCATTTCATGAAGTTGTGAAATCATGACTTCATTTCCTTCTTGGAACTCACACATGCAGCAAAAGTAGTGTATCTCACCTCCAATGCATTTCCCAACTCCTCCAGATTAGCATTATGATCAAATTCATAACCATTATGCTTACCCATATGAGTAGGGTCAAAGTTAGTTTTTCCATGGAGCTTATCAAGAACAAGGGGATGCATACAATGGTGATAACTATGTGGAGAATGCTTGATTTTTTGGAGAAGATTCAAAGAATGGAGGCTAGCATGGTGCAATCCAGGGGTAAAACATAGATGAAGGCATTCAGGATTGGTTTCAGGACACCTTGTCCATGGGGAGGCCCTTTTCCAAGACATTACAACCCTCAGGAGAAGATTGACTTCATGGTTGAAATGCTGCCTCAACTTACATAGTGGATTGAGGAGATTGAGGCCTATGAGCTGGACTGCAAGAACAACATTGTCAATGGGTAAGTCCACCACCTCCTAGCTCTTCATTTTCTCTTTCTCAAACTTTATCATTTCAGCATGATCAAGAGTCAAAACCCCTCATCTTGCTCACCCCAAGTGTTAATTTATTTTCTCCATCTCCTAGTCTCCCATCCACCTCAGTTCCTTTCCCATTTTCCCTTCCAAATAGTCATCCCCTCCAAACAAAACAAGAATTTCCACTTCCCTCCCCACCACCAAACAATTGCAAAACTAGTTGAACCCCAACCTGCCACTCCTCTTTACCTTCCCAATTCCATATGGGGAAGAGATTCCAAAATCTAGTCAAGGAGAATCAACAAGAAGGGGAACCCAAAAATCGAATAAATGATAGAAAATATGAAGAGTTGGGCTGCCAGATTTGGTTTACAAAGATCCCCTTGATGGTTAAGCCAATAAAGGAGGTCAAGGTTGAAGAGTCAGTGGTGGCTGAGGCTGAGTTTGCAGCAAAAGAAGGAACAAAAACAAGAAGAAGAAGATCAACAGTCTATGTCTTCTCTGAATACAGTGTAACTAATGGCACTTTTTTGAAGAGAATGCTAATCTAATCCAAGTTGCATAACCAGTTAAAGAGGAGGAACAATCAAATCTCTAAGCCCCATTGAAGAGGAGATCAGCTGGGAGAGATCAAATTAGTGTTGAAGCCACTCAATGAAGAAAGCATCATTGAAGATTCTTTTCTTTCATTTCAAGGGACTGATTTGATTCATGAACCCATGATGGAGGAGGACCATATAGTTCCAGAGGATCCAAGTGTGGATTAGGCTATAGAATAACCTTCAGTTCTTCCTCCCACTTCATCCCCTTTAATCTCTAATGTTGAAGAGGAGTTTGATCTTTCAAAACTTCATGTTGGAGGATGAAGGGAACCATGGTGAGCAAGTTGCAGATCAGGAGAACACTGTGGAGGAGGTAGAGCACATGCAACAAGACAAAAAGGAGATAAATTATCTATCTGACTTGGAGGATTGCTTTGATAGAGAGGAGCTAAGGAAATTACATCATTTACTCCTCTATCACACCACCTTCCAAGCATATGAGCCTACTGCCATAAAGGAGGACATTCAAGAACAATAACCTATGTCTCACAACATCCCTCTGGAACCAAGGTTGGAAGATATGAGTCTTCGATGTTCTTCACAGGAGAAGGAAGAGAAAAGGAAAGACGATTTCATCATCCGTATGACACCATCCATCCAAAAAGGTCCACAAGAAGAATCCATTTTTGGAGTTAAATTTTAGAGCAAAGGGCACATTCTAAGGGTCAGACCATGCCCAATCAGGTACTTGGCTTCATTGGAGCCAAGAGAGAAGCTAGAGCCAGTCATGCCCACTTCAGGGCATGAGGATGAGCTTCAAAGCACCAAGGGTCACCATCAGCACCTCCAAGAGTCTAATACCAATAAGCTTGAGGAGGTATTTTTGGTTGATGTAGATACCTTGATGATTTGGGTGGAGGACCGACTTATTGTCAGTTTTTCGCTCATACAAACAACCATATTCAGTGTCAAATCATTTGCATGACTGCCCCTTTTGAGAAAAGGAAGCTACTTCTCCCTGTCAGTTGCATGATTTGTTTGAGTCCCTCTTCTCTCTGGTTAGTGTAGGAGTAGGTTTAGGCTTACTTTCAATAGAACACGTGCTTGTGCACACTCTGCATGTCTCATTTGAGGCATGTATGATTTTTATCTTTGTACATAATTTTTGTTTGTATTGCTCCAGAGGTGCATAGGCCAGGCCTTTCAGTATTCATGGCAGAAGGACCCATAGTTTTCTGTAACAACTGCTAATTTCAAAATAAAACAAATGCAGAGAAAATAAAAACATTTTCGAGACAATCTATTTCTGGGAAAGGCTTAGGGTCAGCAAGTGCAAGCAATTAGGGATTCCATTTCAGAAAAAAGGATCAATATCAGGCTATCATTCTTGACTCCATGTCCAATATCTAATGTTGAAGAGGAGTTTAAGCTTTCAGACTTCATTATGGAGAATGAAGGGAACCATGGTGAGCAAGTTGCAGATCAGGAGGACACCATGGAGGAGGTCAAACACATGCAATAGATAAACAAGGAGACAAATTATCTATCTAACTCGGAGGATTTCTTTTATAGAGAGGAGCCTGAGGAAATTACATCATTTACTCCTCAATCACCCACCTTCCAAGAACATGATCCTACTGCCATAAAGGAGGGAATTCAAGAACAACAACCTATATCTCACAACATCCCTCTGGAACCAAGGTTGGAAGATATGAGTCTTCGATATTCTTCAGAGGAGAAGGAAGAGAAAATGAAAGAGGATGTCATCATCCCTATGACACCATCCATCCAAAAAGGTCCACAAGAAGACTTCATTTTTTTGAGTTAAATTTCATATCAAATGGGAACATTCAAAGGATCAAACCATGCCTAGTCAGGTACTTGGCTTCATTGGAGCCAAGAGAGAAGCCAAAACCAGTCATAGCCCACTTCAGGGCATGAGGATGAGTTTTAAAGCACCAAGGGTCACCATTAGCACCTTGAGGAGTCCAATACCAATCAACTTGAGAAGGTATTTTTGGTTGATGTAGATTCCTTGATGATTTGGGTGGAGGACCGGCTTATAGTCAGTTTTTGACTCAGACAGACAACCATATTTAGTGTAAAATCATTTACAAGGCTGCCACTTTTGAGAAAGGGAAGCTAATTCTCCCTTCTTGTAGTAGGATTTTGTTTAGCTTCTTTTTCTCTGGTTAGTGTAGGAGTAGGATTAGACTTTTTTTTCAGCAGAAGAAGTTGCTTGTGCACACTCTACATGTATCATTTGAGGCATGTATGATTTTGTATTTATACATAATTTTTGTTCGCATTGCTCCAAAGCTACCTGAGGCCAGGCCCTTCAGTATTCATAGCAAGAAAGACCCATAGTTTCCTGTAACAGTTGTTAATTTCAAAATAAAACAAATGTAGAGAAACTAAAATTTTTTTTAGGCAATATATTTCTGGGGCAGGTTTAGGGTTACCAAGTTCAAATGGTTAGGCTCACTGATCAGAGACAAGATCAGTATGAGGCTATCATTCTTGACTCCATACCTAATGAACTCTTCATGGCTCTGGTCCCTTCATCTAGTAGGAAGATTCCCCTACGAGTCACCAAATTTTTATCCCAATTCCCCCCTGACAAAATTAATCAAACACAACCTTGTGTAGGAAGAAATCCAAGGGATGGTTCCCTATTGTAAGCCCACATTTCAAATCTAACAAGCAAGTTGTAGGCGGGACTCTACAATGGAATAGTAGGGCTAGGGAAGAAAACAATATTAAAGAAACCAGAGGCTCAAAGGAAAAGAAATGGAGAAGGTTTGAAGTCTTCAGACTCTACAAATGATTCAGAATGAGCACCAAAAATGACTAAGTATGGAGGAAACCATGGAAGCTTCCAAGTGTCCAAACGATGCACCTCCAAAGATTAAATCCCAAGCCAGAGACCCAAACAAGTGTCAAGCCTCCATGTGTCTAGAATCCCAAAAGTTGCACCAACTGTTTGAAAAGTCTTTGACTCAGCAGAAGGTGCCAAGTGTCCAGATGATGCTACTTCAAAGATAAATCCAAAGAGTGGAGACCAGAATGAGTGCGATCTCGCCACATAGTCCAAATTAAAAAAAGTGGGATAGAGCAAGCCAAAAATTACTAAGTATAGAGAACCAGCATAATCCTCCACGTGTCTCAACGACGTAATTGCAAAAGGAAAGTCTAGAGGTAGTCCCCAAATGAGCACGGGCTCGCCATGTATTCCAGGTCAAAAAAAGGGATAGAGTTAGGGGTTGAATAGTCAAAATAGAGACAGGCCAGTGGAAGGAGCCAAGTGTCAACACAACGCTACTTCAAAAGTAAAATTTGGGGCCAGTTTCCAAACAAGTGCCAAGCCTCCACATGTCCAGGGTTAGACTTTTGGACCCGCCAAGCAAAGAAACTTAGGAAAAATACAAAGAAGCCTAAAGAGCTCGGGGAAGCCACCACATGTCAGTCTGGCACAATTTCAAAAGCGAAAGGCATGGGTCGAATCTTCAACATGTGCGAGGATGCCACGTGGACCCGTTACGGATAGACTCTTTCAAATATTGTGTGCACCCACGACCCTAATCTTCAGATGGCCATATTGTTTGACTGAAAACTCAGATTTTGGTGGGAGAAGACTTTTTGGAAATGTATCGACACCCTCTACACCATGGAAACATAAAATATCATTCTTAATAGGATTTAGTGGGTGAAAAATGGGAAAACGTCTTCCAGGCCATTAATACAGAATCCAATTTCTTCAACTACCAGATTAGATTTTGTCTGATCCGCCATTCTTCCTCCTTCAACATGCGCAAACAAGTAATCAATGCAGACATTGCTAGATTGTGGGGCAGATTTGAGAGGGGCATTGATTGATGGTGGTTGAGCTTTCAAAGAAGGATTCAATGCATATCTCAAGGTGGTTGAAGTCAAGATTCAAATTTTCCCTCTTCTCTCTCTTTTTCTTCCTATATATTGTAAATGAGGGGCATATTCAAATGGGTTGGTCATTGTTTCTCCTTTTTCCCCCTCTCTCTTTCTTCCTTAGGGTAGAATGTGGAGTCTAAGCCTCCTCCCATGGCTCTGTAATGGTGTTTTCTTGCCTCTTTCCCACTGATGATGTACCGTGTAACATTTTGGAGCAATAAAATCTGTTTCATGATGCATCTGTCCATCCTTGGCTTATTTTGTTGTCTCTTCTTACCTCTCATCGTTGTAGGGTATACTGTGCATACTATGATGTTTGTTGCAAGTTCTGGGAGCTGTGCTTAATGGGTTTTGAAGTGGTGTTCCATGTGAAATCTATCTCTGGTCCGTGGTGCATTCTGTCCACCCTCTCCTCTGCTCACCTCTTTCCACTTTAGGCAGTCAGATCTATGATTGAACCACTTCCTTTTCTGGTGTATCATCACATAGTGTAGGCTCTTTCACCCTCTCTCCTTCTCCATGTCCCCTTAGAAAGGTGAGATTAGGATATATTATATTCTTCCTGCTTTGGCGTAGTTTGTGGCAGGTAGATTAGGAAGCAATAATTGGCTTTCTCTTGGAGTTCCATCTCAAGTTTTGCAAGTCCCGCAGCTTGAGAGATGGTCCCATGTTGTGCAATCACACCGAATGCCCCACTCCATAACTGGTCCATTCGGGGGTGTTGTGATTATGCACTAATGGTAAGATGATAATTACATGTGTAGAGGCAAAATATCTTGGACTCTGTAAACTAAATCAAAAGGGATTTTTACAATAGCTATCTTAGTTGTAGCTCTATCTACTCACAAGGAAAATTTAAGATGTTCACCCCATTTATTCTTGTTATTTTCTAATGTCCTCTTGAGTATCTTGAGTAATTTTTTGTTACTTGAATCAGCTTGGACATTTCCCTCAGGGTTGTAATTTGATGCATAGGCCAAATTGATACCATATTATTTACACATAATTGCTAATGGTTTGGCCCTGAAGATCATAGCAATATCAACAACTATTTTGGCAAGTACCCCCAAATCTAAAAATTATATTATTCAAAATAAAGTCCATA
This sequence comes from Taxus chinensis, assembly GCA_019776745.2. Classification (NCBI taxonomy): domain Eukaryota; kingdom Viridiplantae; phylum Streptophyta; class Pinopsida; order Cupressales; family Taxaceae; genus Taxus; species Taxus chinensis. The sequence continues at coordinate 852,729,314 of CM034148.1, read as the reverse complement.
AATACCTAGAGATTTGATTTCTTGGTGGGAATGGCCTCAACCCAGTTAGTGAAGTAGTTTGTAGCAACTAGTATCCATCTTTTTCCTATACTTTAGAAATTTGATATCTCCCTAATAAAAATCCATCCCCCCCTTGTTTAAAAGGGGATTCAATTAACATAGGTTGTAAGGGAAAGGCACCTAAGGATTTAAACCTCCCAGAAATGTGTTGGCAACTTTCACACTTTCTAAGTAGTACTGCATAATATCTAAATAATGAAGGCCACCAATATCTTGCCCTCAAAATTTTGTGAGTAGTAACTCTTCCAGCAAAATGGCCTCCACATACTACCCCAAGGAATTATGCGATTAGTTTTGGGGCTTCCTCCTCACTGATGCATCTAAGTAGCACTCCCTCTAGAGTTTTCCAGGATAACCCATGGTCAGTCATGACATACTTCTGGGAGGATATTTTAAGTTTCCTTTCTTGGTTCTTGTCTAAATTCCCAAGAAAATCCAAATTTTTTAAATAATATACTATGTCCTTATAGTAGATTGAAATATTCATCTTCTCCTAGGGATCCAAACTTCCTTCTTCAATAATATTTATCTCCATCACTTGCAAATTACTTTAATCCATTAGCTTCATGAATCCCAAACCTCGAACCAATTTATTGGTCTATATTTCCATATCATACTCTTGTATCTTATTCACCCAACAACATCTTTTACTGGATATCTTCATTTATGATAATATGTCTTTAACCATTATATGGGGCACATAAGCCACAATATTGGAACTCAAGATGTAAGATTTGAAAAAAATTATGGCTCTTACCAAGGAAAATGCTTGTTTCTCCATGATGGTATACTTCAAATCGGCCCCTTTCAGGGATTTACTAATGAAACCAATAGGCCTCGTATTTCCCTTTTCATCCTTTTGTAACAACAAATATACAATTGTATTATCTGAAGTGAAGGAAAACATTTGAAATGATTTCTTATAATCAGGGCTAGCCAACACATGGGCATTATTTAGTGCTTCTTTTATTCCACTGAAAGATTGAACAAATCCTTCTTCCCACTTAATAGTCTGGTCCTTCTTCAACATGTTTGTGATAGGAATAATGATCTCAACAAAATTTGATATGAATCTCCTAATAAAATTTACTTCCCCAAAGAAATACTGAATACTCTTTTTGGACATGGGCATTGGGACCTTTCCAATTGCTTCCACTCTTTCAATATCTATCATGACCCCTTATTTTGACATAATGTGCCCTAATAATGTTTCCTTTTAAACTCCAAAATGGTATTTCTTTGGATTCAATGAAATCCCAAATTCCCTACATCAGATCAACATTTTTTCTAAATATACAAAATGGTCACCACTTTTCTTTGAATTTTTTTATATCATCCTAGTACACAACTATAAAGTCATTGATAATGCCTGAGAAATCCACACCCATGGCTATTTGAAAATTTGAATCTACATTCATAAGTCCTAAAGGGAATCCTGACATAAACATATGTTCCTAGGGAGTAGTGAAGACATTTTTAAACTATTCAGACTACTTTAGAACCACTTGATTGTCCCCTAAGAAACCATCTAATATTGACAATAATTCTGACCCTGTGACCAATTACAACATGTTTTCCATATTTGGCAACGGGTAATTATCCTTGATTGATTCCTTGTTGAGATTCCTGAAATCTACACAAATCCTTATATCCCCATTCTTCTTTCTAACTAGTAAAGGTTGGCCACCCATGATGAATATCTAGCAGGATTTATTATTCCACCATCCCTTAGCTTTTCTAATTCTTCTTGCAATTTTACTAAGAGAAGGGAATTGATGGGCCTTTGATTCTCCCCGAAAGGTTTGGAATGAGGTTCCAAAGGTATTTCATGTTGAAATAAATTCTCTCTATAAGATTTCAGTTCAGAATGAGACCAAGCTAATCAATTTTGATATTCTTTTAGTAGCTTGGTATAAGGCCCGATTTTATTCTATACTTAGATTTCCTCCTAGCCATACCTTCTTGGCGTTGTGTTGAGACCCTAAATTGTTTTCTTCCACTCCCCTATATGAAAATATTGGGTCTATTGATTATTCTGTCAGCATTATCAAAGTTTGATTCAGGGGCGAAAAGCCCCTTAGGGATAGTGTTTTGTCTTTAATTGAATTACCTCTTTCCCAAAGAGGGCCTCTTTTCCATCATAGACTGTAATCATTGGTTCAAGATAAATATGTTGGTTGGTGAAATCACATTTTCTTTTCATAAATCTCTATATTTTGGCATCATCCTCAAATACTTGCCAATGTTTGACATTGTAAGGTTTTTATGGTCTAGCCAATATTTCCATGTCATATTTACAATAGGGAGACACTATACAATTGTCAAAATGGGATGGAAGGAAATCACGTCTATCATCTGATGCATTCTTAGATCTTTCATGATACAAAATATTAAATGAGTTAAATACCTTAATAAGGTCCCATAAAACATGCTTATATTGTTTCATTCTTTGATTTTTAGTTTCATATAACTTTCCAACGCATTTCACAACTAACTTAGAATATCCTTTAACAATAATTTCTTGAATTCCATACTTCCAAGAAACTCTTAGACCAAGGAGAAATGCCTCATATGTTGTGATATTATTAGTGCATTCAAAACTTGATTTGAATGAAAAATTAAAAGTCTCTTGATCTGGGGAAGTCAAGACTATTCCAGATCCAATTCCCACACTGGAGCATGCTCCATCAAATATCATGGTTAAAGGAACACCAACATATTCTAAATTTGTACTAGTATTTATGTAGTGATACTCAAAGTATTTATACCCTATAAAGTTTTCAAAATTTTTATCAAAAAATAATACCTCATAAGAGGCATTCATGGGATCCTCAATCAGGTGCAACATTTTTCTTTTTTCCATGTAATTTTACCAGCTTTCCTTCCATAAGTGTAGTGGTATAAGACATATCCATTTGTACACTACCTCCCACACTTGCAACCCACTTTCTAGATAACATCATACCCCATTTAGCATGGAAATAAATAATTACCCATTCATGATTAAATATGTTAGGAAATTTATATTAATGTTCACATTATAGTCTTGGTGGTTGGTAATATTGTTATAAAAAATATTACATACTTAGATCATATTATTGTTGTTGAACCCGTAACTCTATTAACGGGTTTATTATTTGTAATACATCCTATTTTATAGGATGCTTTGTTGCCTACCTTCTTGGCTATTTAATAGCCCAATGTAATGTATGAGATATACTGTGAGAAATATAGAATCAAATATTATATTATTTTTTATTAATTTTGTTATACAATTCTGAACCAAATTTGATATTTGGTATCAGAGTCTGTTTATGAGAGAGGTCATTGTAATGGAAGCATAATTTATATTTGTAAGGGAAAGGCCTCTTTATATATTTCCCTGAGTGATGAGATCTATCCAAGGTTAGTATTTGAATTTCATCTGTATTTTCTTTAGTAGTTGTGTGAGAAATATGTGGTTGAAGTCTTGAAGTTAGATCATACGTGGATTTATTATACCACGTGCTTCCTCTATCCCATTTTCCATTATGTAATTCACATTATAGATTGGACATGTTTCTTCCACAACCAGAGTGTGCAGATCTTCCACATTTAAATTTTAGACGTGGAAATACGTGGATTTTGACTGTTTTGTCTATCTATCTTATGAAGTGGCATCATATTGAGCTTGCATTGATTTAAATATCAGATTCAGTCATTTCCTTTGAGATCAGACTTATATTATGTTGCGCAAATCATAAATTTAAGTTTCAGATTGGTTACACTTTATTTTCAATTATTTCATTTGATGAATAGAGCTTTGAACACAACTACAATTTGTATAAACAATGTGATTTTCCTTTACATTGTTATAATCCACATGAGAGTGACTCATTTTTAGTAGACATACACTCAAATTCTAGTCACAGTTGATGCCATGTTGATTAATAAATACATTCTAATTTCTCTTGGCGAGTTGTTTTTAAATGGTGTTTGTATTCTATTGGAACCAAATATGATAGATTTGTTTGTTGGCGTAATATAAAATTGCCACATATTTTACATGCAAGGAATTCAAATATAGTGCATGCACAAGTGGTTACTGGTGATCAGGTTTTCTTAGCTCACAAACATTGACAGCAAATAAATATTTAATATCACTTTTTCTAGTTTAATCTTTGATTTCTCTGCAAAGTTCATATTTTGAGGCTAGGTCATGTGCTCCAGGTGCATTTGAAACTCAATACTTGATATGCACTCTCATGTTTCATCCATTGTATTCTGATCTATCCATTGGGTGATTCAGATCTACTAAATAATGGTTAGGAATTATGGATTTTCCATTCAATTCCAAGACATATTTCCCCTTCAGAAATTAAGGTGAAGACGTGGAATTGGAATAGGCATTATATTGCATGGTCGAATCAAGAATTGGATTGGACTCAACATGTGTGTGTCATAATTCTAGTATTCAGTTATTGTAACCTTGTCACTTGACCCCCAAGCTCCAAACCAACATTAGACTCTCTTGCATAACCATGGTCATTGCGTCAAAAGGTTCGTAATATGTTTTTTTAAATTCATTTAAGTTTTTCTTTATCTCAAAGCGTACGAGTCTTTATGGTCTTAGTTGTCTCTAAGATATTTAATAAGTTTCTTTTTAAAAATTCATTTGTATCATTATTTGGTCATACTTAATAGTCAAGTCCTCTATTTGTGTCATTGTATGTTACAAATGTCATTTTAAAATTTTATGAGTACCACGACAATAATTATTTAATATAAGATTTTATTGAGTCAATATTTTTCATCTTGTTTCAGTGTTCTTGTTAAAAGTTTTAAAGTCTTTGAGTAGTTTTTTGTTATCGTCAAATTGAAAAGTAATTAAATATTACTTTTTCATCATATGTGTTCAAGTAAAAAAAATATTGTTAGTCTTTATCGTCCATTGTGTTCTAGTTATTGTCTTATCAATATTGTCCTTGTAATGTCATTGTAAAAGTCATAAATTTGTCAAAATTGTGTCAATTATCAAAGTCATAAATGTCGTCTGGTTAAAATTGTGTCATTATTACCTTGTATAAACATGTCATTATTGAGAGTCTCATCAAAATTTCATTGTGAGTTAGAGTCAAAAGTTGTGAAAATAAAAAATATTTTCCTTACAGATGCATTTTCGGTGTTACCCGACATCCAAAAAATAAATTGTTTCACATTAAGGGAGGGAAGATATAATAAACAATGTGGAAACAATTAAGCTTCATATCCAAATTTAGCTAAGTTAGCAACATTTAATTGGAGGATGGAGGCATCAGAGGCTAGATGTCAGACAATGACCTCTCATCAGTCACAAATGACGGGGCTGCTTCACTAATTTTGTGGCACATGTGTGCAGTGTGAATTTACTTTCAGTTGTGTGCTTCAGTTTTTACAATTTACAGTTTTCAATAAGTGGAAATTTCACATTGAGTGGGGAACATGATCAACATGATCCAATGTTCTATTTCCACTTTTTTAGTTGATTATGTGGCTATTCCTATTTCCCCAATGCAAAAACATAATAAAGAATAGATAGCTCAGTGAAAGGCATCTTCATGAGTCTTGATGAGGTAGAACAGTTAGATGTGTTCCTATTCGTACCTAGGTTTGTCGTTAGCCTCCTGAAAACCATTGAAGGCTACTCAAATGTGTTCCTACTTGATTTTCCACACTGCTAGGTCAGATGTGTTCCCTAGAGTGGCTGGTTGATAAGAAGATGATTCTTGAGCATGTTCCCATCCTCGTCGGTTAGATGTGTTCCCGATAGTGCATGGTTGATAAAAAATTGATGTGTTCCTCTTCTAACTTTAATTCGAGTGTGTGCCAAGATCATGAGAATGCAAAGGTGACAAGCTGCAAAGGAAGTGTGAAAAATCTTTTATTACCTTGTAAACATTAAGGGGGGGAATGTTAGGAAATTAATATTAATGTTCACATTATAGTCTTGGTGGGTAGTAATATTTTTATAAACAATATTACGTACTTAGATCATATTATTGTTGTTGTACCCATAAGTCTATTAACAGGTTTATTATTTGTAATACATCCTTTTTTATAGGATTCTTTGTTACCTACCTTCTTGGCTATTTAATAGCCTAATGTAATGTATGAGATATACTGTGAGAAATATAGAATCAAATATTATATTGTTTTGTATTAATTTTGTTATGAAATTCTGAACCAAATTCAAGATTTAGTATCAAAGTGTGTTTATGAGAGAGGTCATTATAATGGAAGCATAATTTATATTTGTAAGGGCAAGGCCTCTTTATATATTGCCTTGGGCGATGAGATCTATCCAAGGTTAGTATTTGAATTTCATCTGTATTTTCTTTAGCAGTTGTGTGAGAAATCTATGGTTGAAGTCTTGAAGTTAGATCATACGTGGATTTATTATACCACGTGCTTCCTCTATCCCATTTTCCACCTATGCAATTCACATTATAGATTGGACATGTTTCTTCCAAAACCAGAGTGTGCAGAACTTTCACATTTCAATTTTAGACGTGGAAATATGTGGATTTTGACTGTTTTGTCGATCTATCTTATGAAGTGCCATCATATTGAGCTTGCATTGATTTAAATCCCAGATTCAATCATTTCCTCTGAGATTAGACTTATATTATGTTGCGTAAATTGTGAATTTCAATTTTAGATTGATTACACTTTATTTTCAATTATTTCATTTGGTGAATGGAGCTTTGAACACAGCTACAATTTGTATAAACAATGTGATTTTCCTTTACATTGTTATAATCCACATGAGAGAAACTCATTTATAGTAGACATACACTCGAATTGTAGTCACAGTTGATGCCATGTTAATTAATAACTACATTCTAATTTCTCTTGGTGATTTGTTTTTAAATGGTGTTTGTATTCTATTAGTATCAAATATGATATATTTGTTCATTGGTGTAATATAACATTGCCACATATTTTACATGTGAGGAATTCAAATCTAGTGCATGCACAAGTGGTTACTGGTGGTCAGGTTTTCTCAGCTCACAGACATTGACATCAAATAAATATTTAATATCACTTTTTCTGGTTTGATCTTTGATTTCTCTAAAAAGTTCATATTTTTAGGCTAGATCATGTGCTCTAGGTGCATTTGAAACTCAATACTTGATCTGCTCTCTCATGTTTCATCCATTGTATTCTGATCTATCCATTGGGTGATTCAGATGTGCTAAATAATGTTCAGGAATTATGGTTTTTCCATTTAATTCCAAGACATATTTCCCCTTTAGAAATTAAGGTGAAGACGTGGAATTGGAATAGGTCTTGTATTGCATGGTCGAATCAAGCATTGGATTGGACTCGACACATGTGTGTCATAATTCTAGTATTCAGTTATTATAATGTTTTCACTTGACCCCCAAGCTCCAAACCAACATTATACTCTCTTGCATGACCATGGTCATTGCGTCAAAAGGTTCGTATTATGTTTTTTTAAATTCATTTAAGTTTGTCTTTATCTCAAAGCATACGAGTCTTTATGGTCTTAGTTGTCTCTAAGATATTTAATAAGTTTCTTTTTACAAATTCATTTGTATCATTATTTGGTCATAATTAATAGTCAAGTCCTCTATTTTTGTCATTATATGTTACAAATGTCATTTTAAAATTTTATGAGTACCACGACAATAATTATTTAATATAATATTTTATTGAGTCAATATTTGTCATCTTGTTTCAATGTTCTTGTTAAAAGTTTTAAAGTCTTTGAGTAGTTTTTTGTTATCGTCAAATTGAAAAGTAATTAAATATTAATTTTTCATCATATGTGTTCAAGTAAAAAAATATTTTTAGTCTTTATCGTCCATTGTGTTCTAGTTATTGTCCTTGTAATGTCATTGTAAAAGTCATAAATTTGTCAAAATTGTGTCAATTATCAAAGTCATAAATGTCGTTTGGTTAAAATTGTGTCATTATTACCTTGTCAAAACATGTCATTATTGAGAGTCTCATCCAAATTTAATTGTGAGTTAGAGTCAAAAGTTGTGAAAATTAAAAAAAATTCCTTACGGACGCATTTTCGGTGTTACCCGACATCCGAAAAATAAATTGTTTCACATTGTGGGAGGGAAGATATAATAAAAAATGTGGAAAAAATTAAGCTTCATATCCAAATCCGACTGAGTTAGCAACATTTAATTGGAGGATGGAGGCATAAGAGGCTAGAGGTAAGACATCGACCTCTCGTCAGTCACCAACGATAACGCTGCTTCACTAATTTTGTGGCACATGTGTGTAGTGTGAGTTTTCTTTCAGTTGTGTGCTTCAGTTTTTAAAATTTGTAGTTTTCAATAAGTGGAAATTTGACATTGAGGGAGGAACATGATCAGCATGATCCAATGTTCCATTTCTAGTTTTTCAGTTGAGGATGTGACTCTTCCTATTTCCCCAATATAAAAACATAGAAAAGAACAGATAGCACAGTGAAAGACATCATCATGAGTCTTGATGAGGTAGAACAGTTAGATGTGTTCCTGTTCATACCTAGGTTTGTGGTTAGCCTCCTGAAAACCATTGAAGGCTACTTATATTTGTTCCTGCTTGAGTTTCCACACTGCTAGGTCAGATGCGTTCCCTATAGTGGCTGGTTGATAAGAAGATGACTCATAAGCATGTTCCCATCCTCATCGGTCATATGTGTTCCTGATAGTGTATGGTCAATAATAAGTTGTTGTGTTCCTTCTTCTACCTTCAGTTCGAGTGTGTGCCAAGATCATGAGCACAAAGAGGCGGTAAGATGCAAAGGAAGTGTGAAAACTCTTTTACTACCATGTAAACATTAGGGGGGGGAATGTTAGGAAATTAATATTAATGTTCACATTATAGTTTTGGTGGTTAGTAATATTTTTATAAACAATATTACGTACTTAGATCATATTATTGTTGTTGTACCCATAATTCTATTAACAGGTTTATTATTTGTAATACATCCTTTTTTATAGGATGATTTTTTACCTACCTTCTTGGCTATTTAATATCCCAATGTAATGTATGAGATATACTGTGATAAATATAGAATCAAATATTATATTGTTTTGTATTAATTTTGTTATGCAACTCTGAACCAAATTCGAGAAAATACTTACTAGGATAAGCTACAAGCTGAACAACCAAACCTTTCACATATCCAATAACAAGAACTTCCCTTTAATTTTATGGAAAAACATGTTCCAAATGTTGTTATATTTATCTCTAACTCATTCATAACTTCCAAAGGCATTATATTACATGAATCTCTTGATTCAAACATAAAATTGTGAACAAGTTGCTCACTAACAATTAAGATGGTGAAAAATGGATCCACATCTAGTTGTGACTCAACTAAAGAAGTACAAAAATATACCTTTGGGGATTCCCCCATGATTTCTTGTTCCTCAGGTAATTTTATCTCAGTTATGGTAGGAGGGATATCCACATTATTTACCTCTTTAGTGGTGGAAATTACCTCCTCTTTGAATCCCAGATACTCAAATGCTCATTTATTGTACTCATGAATTCTAATCAGCTCAACAATTGGTACAATGATTTTGATCTAACTCAAGATTTGGGCCATATCACATGTGGCATACTTAGGCAAAGCTGTAATGGGAGATAATGTGACTACTTTTTATGATGGGATGGAATCTTTCACTATTTGAATAGTAGCTGAAGTACTTAGCTTGGTAGAAGTAACATGGCCCTTATTTGGCATATCCTTCTTAGGAGAATTCTTTAGAATATTAGTCAAGAGAGACATTTTTTATTTAAGAGGAGGGGAAGATTCCTTAACCATTCTTCTTCAAAGGTTGTAATCCTTTTCTTGAGCCACAAAAACATTTATCAACAGCTACCTATATTCCTCAGAGGGGATACCATCGTAATACTTTTTAATTATCAGTGCTCTTAAATACTCAAAGTCATGATTAGGAAATTTAAATGGCTAGACCATATCAATATCAAAATTGGTTGTAGGATAAAAAGAAGATACCTAATTTATATAGTTCCAAAAGGATTCAACTGTTTTAACACCCAACAATTTAGTAGAAGTAGCTCCTTGTGGTGATATATCATAACATTCTAGCATACAAACATCACAAAAATCAACTTCATTAGTGGCACTATCATCATCCATAGTGGGGTCACAAGGAGAGAGTGGAATTTTTTTTATCACACCATTCAATATGATATTCTTCCACCAAATATACCCTAGTAGTTAGAAGATCAGGTATTATCTTATTTCCCCTAAGGTTTGGTTGTTTGTTCCCTATCCTCATATGT